>CM067855.1:71495343-73895343 GCA_034642435.1 Megalocaria dilatata | reverse complement strand
AAAACACTAGTAGGAGGTTTATACCATTTGTGAATTTCGGTTGAATTGTTCTTTTTTCTTCTTGTTGTGAAAAATTAACATCATGTTATTGTTTTGGTTAACACTTTTATACTGTATTTGTGAATACTTTTTATGGGATTTATTATTATACTATAATGAAAGTTGAGGCAAAACCTATAAACTCACAAAAAATATACAATATATTGAAAAACAAAAAGTGCTTCGAAGAGAAAAAACAAAAAAAAGGAACTCACAAGTGGTAAAAGAAGTCATAACCGCTGCAATCACACCACTATTGTCTGAGCCATCTATCGTAGGGGTTTTTGAACGCGTTCACCGAACTGGAACAAACAACACTCTCAGGTAAACCATTTCAGAAACAAAACACACGGTTATAGGGAAAATGTTGCCTACGAACCGTCGAAAAATTCTCTTTCTTGAGTTTGAAAGAAAAACAAAACTATTCGTTTCTCGATATTGAATCCTGCCAGTCCTCGCACCAGAGTGCTATAGAGTCCAAGTCACGCTGCAATGTTTGATCCCTGGGAATACCGCACAACTTCATATCATCAGCAAACTGAGAGCAGTAATAAAAAGTAAGGGTCTTAAAACGGAGCCCTGTGATACGCTACTGATTACCGGTTTGGGAGACGAGAGAGAGCTGCCAACTCTAGCCTGAAATGAACGATTATGAAGAAATGCTGCAATCCACGCAAGAAAGTCACCTCGAAAGCCTAAATGATCAAGCACTTGCAGAAGCCGTTTGTGGAGTACATGATCAAAAGCACGGGAAAAGTCCAAGTATATCACGTCCACAGGATCTTTATTATCGAGCGCTTTTGACCAATAATTGACGCATTCCAGAAGATTTGTTATCACTAAACAGGAAAATAACCATGTTGGCAATCGGGAATGACCTTGTTGTCTGAAGCAAATGTAGGACGCAATCGGGGATCATCCTCTCGCAAATTTTTGGCTGCAATAGGAACTAGGCTGATGGGAGGATAGTTCCACGCATCAAGCTTGTCGCCTTTTTTAAATATCGGGTAGAGGAGAGGCTAGGAACTAGCACACTCCTTAACTACTTTCGATGGAATACCGTCATCGCCAGGGGCAGAACGTGCGTGGAGAGTTCAGAGATGCCTTTCCAAAATGGCGGAAAGAAGTTATACTTCTTAAGTCAGAGTTGACGCGATTTATGTGCATTTGGGGAGGTAAACCAGTCTCGACTTTAAAATCTGCAGCGAAAGTGTCTGCCAAAACATTAGCAGCCTCTATATGGCGTTGCCATATCGACTTTTTATGTCTGATTATCTTCAGGATGCCATGGTCTATCCAGGGTTTCGAAGCCGATATTTCTTGATGATGAGTATTCATTAATTAGGTTCCTCAGAACCTCCACATAGTCTCAACATCAATCGTGGACTCGAATATAGCATCGCAATCAATACCACCCATAACCCTGAGCTTCAGCTGTTCATAATTAATATATTTTATTGGCTTTTTAGATTTTATACTCGTACTGTAGAACTGGAGCTGTAGTTTTGAGAGAAGGAGGAAATGGTCTGATTTTCCCAAAGGAGAATAATGCTCAACTTTGGAAACTAAGTCAGCATCGTTCACTGAAATAAAATCCAACAAAGATGGTTTTTGAAGGTTTCGAAAACGTGTAGGCCCCTCTACTAACTGAAGGAAGTTAGAATCACGAATTGCGTCAACGTAAGGACCGGAAGGCGAGGTCTATAGACACGATAGTGAAGCTGGAAGACCCGTTGAACAGGTCAATGAATTAGCTGTCGATACTAGGTAAACCTGGGGTAAAGGGTCGAACAGAAAAAGAACTAGAAATCTCACTCACGACATAGATACATAATCCCCCGTGACCAATCGTTGTCACACTATCACATCTGAAAAGGGAGTAGCCAGGTATCGAGACTAAATTATCCGGGACTCCAGAGTGTAACCAGGACTCAGCAACAAGGTTTATAGGTTTTAGTGAAAGCAAGTAGTTCTGAGTGCCTTAAGAAAAGAGACAGCTAGTTGATATACGCAACCGACACTCGTGAAGATTATTCAGTTTTTCTGCTTCTCAGGGACAGAAATTTTTGTTATTGAATGAATACCAGAAATATACTTTATATCAATATTGGACTCCCCCGCTGTTTGTCTACGTTCAAGTTCTTCACGTAGGTGATTCAGTTCCCCAATTTGCAAAGGTGTTTTGTTATCAGAAATGCTATATTTCTTTCAAGCTTGTACATTGTTGATGACTCTCTTGTTCCGCACCATCTTAGTGACCACCATCGGGTTAGTAAATGTAACCTTCAGCATCCTGAGGCGGTTGCCACTGACACGGCCAAATCTTTCGACAGAGATGCCATGGGCACTCATCTCCGGAGCCACGTACTCAATCAGCTGTGAAACGAGTCAGACAACTCAGACTGCAATATCGATTGGGTGGCTTTGATGGTGGAAATGTCGGATGATATCTCGTTTATTTTGGACATGAGTACAGCGAATTGATCAATACTCATTGGGTCAAGCGTACCACCACCTGTATGTATTCCTTTCACTTATAAATAAATGAACTCTTTGATCTGTTAGAAGAAATATGTGACTGACATTCCGAAGTCTGCTGCAAAGAAACTGGGATATTACTTTCAAGGCTAGGAAATATTTCTCTGTGGATCAGATTCTTCTACTGTATAAAGTCCACATCAGACCAGGAATTGAATAATGCTCTCATGTTTGGAGTTGAGCATTCATTACAACTTTTGAATTCCAGCCAGAAAAGAACAGTACGACTGATTGACTGCACAACTATAAGAGCCGTTTTGAAGTCGTTGGAAGATAGAAGGAGAGTTGCCGACTTGTGCTTGTTCTATAGATATTATAACAGTTAATTTTCTAGGCAACTGAAGGAAATGATACCTTGCTGCCGCCAGATTTGAACGCGGCACTACGGCTGCGCAACAAGCACATCCCTATACATTTTAATTAACATCTCCGAAGTTCTGTTTATCAGAAGTCCTTTTTACACCGAAGTGGCCAGTTGTGGAACACGTTTCCAACTGATGTGTTCCCTCCAGTGTATACTTCAACAGTTCAAGACAAGAGTATATAGGACACAACTTTCCGTTAAAGTACCAACTAGATGACATAGATTTTCTTTTCCTCGGGCGCTCAAACATAAAAAAACCGTATATTCAGATCTGGTGTACCTGCATGGGTGCTAGATAATCGACGTAGCAAAGTACCTATTAGTTTTATCGGAGTAAGTGAAGAAATCGATTTTAATTTAATGACGTGAGCAAAATGGCCAAACATCATGTGAGAAAATTTCTTCCCTCTTGTGAGAATCCAGATATAATAAATATTCTAAATGATAAAGCAAAAAATTTACCATATTAGGACAGAATTTGTGGAAAATATGCAAAATGAATAGAGTAATACAGAAAAATTGAGGAAAGCAATGTAACAGGTCATTTAATAACAATTGGTTTATGAAATTTTGCTGGTTAACGGATAAGTAATACGGCGGCGAATAAATTAATAAGGGGACCGAAAAGTAATGTCGCTTCTGCGCATGTCGATATTTGATTGTCATTTGTAAGCTTATTTTGTACTTCGAAGTCGTATCAAAGACATTGTAATGTTATTGTGACTTGTTCACTTCTAAATAATTAAAAATCAGACTTTTTTGCAATTTAGGGTGAAATGGCCAAATACCAGAAGAGCATTTTCATCATTGCATGCTTTTTGAGTTTCGCAAGGGTAGTAATGCAACCAGTTGCGACCAAAAACATTTGCGATGTTTTTCCAAGCGCATTAGACGTTCGTAAATGCCAAAGATGGTTTTCTAGGTTCAGATCCGGTAATTTTTATCCTTCTGACTCCTATCGATCAGGAATAACGACAACATTAGACAACAACATGCTTAGTGTAGAAGTGCAAGCAAATTCATATTAGACAATCGAGGGACTCTCAAACAATTTTTACCAACCTTGGTAGACCATCCAGAACATTTGCAGTAGATTCGAAAAATAACCGGAGCAAGTGTTTGGGTCCCCCATAATATGTCCGAAGAGAACAAAGCCAACCGATCCATCACATGCAACGTAATGCTTCAATAGCACCATACAGAATCATTTTTTGATCGGTTGATCACTAGAGACGAAAAATGGGTCCTATATGATAATCCAAAATACAAAAGTCAGTGGCTCTCTCCAATTGAATCACCACGAAGTACTGCAAAGCCGGGTTCACATCCCTGGACAAACTGTTAATGCAGATCTTTATTGTGAACAATTGGATCGAGTGAACCAATCTTCAATCGAAAAGTATTCGGCGATTGAGATAACAATGGAAGACGTGCCTTGGAAAAAAATAATGAATTGGGGTGGGAGGAACTGTCTCACCCACTACACTCGCCCGATATCGCGCCCTCGAATTTCCATTTATTTCGATCGCTTCAACATTTTTTTAGTAGCAACAAATTTGGAAATTTGGATGACGTTCAAAATGCCTTTTCGAGTAATTTCATTCAAAAACCAAATGATTTTCAATGGTCCGGCATTGCAAATTTGCACACTAGATGGCAAAACGGTGTTGATAACGAAGGTGATTACATTATTGATTACTTTTCGCTCCACCTTTATATTGCTGGTATTTCTTACTTTTTTTTCATAATAAGAAGAGTCCATGGATATTCCCAGATTATGATAAAAAATTCCCTGGGCCCCGCACCACTGCCTATCTAGAACTAAGTTACGAAAGCAATATATTACCTTTCCGTTTGTTATATTTTTGAATCGGTATTACAATGTTACATTTTACTAAAATTCGGACGGACGATGAAGTGTTACCAATTTCTTTTCCAATTCGACAGAAAAACGGAAAGTACGGAAAGTATCTTCAATAGACAACAATCTATTCAAGATTCATAATACGGATTGAAAACATCCATTATATAGTTGTATGAAAATATATCAAAACACCAAAATAGCCATAGTCACAAAGAATTCTATACGAAATAGAAAGACATGGAGACTGTCTTGAAAAAAGGAAGTACCATATATTTCAGAAGCAAATTCAGAACGAAAATCTTAACTAAAAAAAAATCCTATACTGGCTGCTAGACGTCCCTCTATATTTAAGAGAACGGGGTCTCCTTTTTGGGGGGGAAAATAAGAAAGTGGGACAATAGAAATTTTTTGTGCGTGCTTGAAATTATATGTCATTCTGACAATGTTTGTCTAAGCATCGGAAACAAGTACATCATTCTCAGGAAACACAAAAAGGGATTCAAGACCATTTATTTTCTTGGAGATGTGATTATATTCTTTTTGATAGTATGATCATACTGCATTCACTATCAAACGAAGTGGTGTGTTCCAGTTGGATGTATCAGGCCAATAACTGCAATAATATCTGCATAGGCAAGATTAGGGAGGCAGTTTCAACTTTATTAAATCTGAACGTGACAGTAAAAAAAAATCCACCATAAAAGTCCAATATCTCAGCACTTTTTAGTGCGTAGTTATGGCAGCGGTTTGGGTAAAAATCTTAATAATATAACATAAACTTTTTTCTCATAATCAATGCAATCATACAAAATGAAAAAAGGAAACGGTCAAAAAATATCACAACTTCAACAAGATCTGAAAGAATATTCCATAAATTCCCTAATCGAATATGGTTCTATATCTACAATAATCTTAGTTATTTCGATTTTGACTTTTCTTATATTAGATACATTGATGAACTTATTGGGTAGTACATTGAATAATCTTATACACATATACTTTGTGTTCCTTTCAGTAAGTGTCAAGGAATGCCTCGGAAAGTGGTATGGAACAGTACGTCTTGTGTTGTTTTTATTCAACAGATTATTAAAATGTTGGGGATGTTTTCTCACAAATAGCAGACATTCCAAAACATATTGTCCCGAAAGTGTGAGTATGGATTTATTTCTAAAATGACCTCTGCATGATTCTTTATATTTCAATCCTATTATTGCCCTCAAGGCGTATTTCTGTAGAATGAATAATCTATTTTATTCAAAATAATTCACACAGTTTTTATGTTTCACAATTTATTCAAAATCCTGACAGGAGTTTCAGGCCATTCTACCAACTTCAAAGGAGTACAAAAAGTTTCTTTTTTATTCTGAATAAATTGTGAAACATAAAAATTATGTGAATTATTTTAAATGAAATTGAAATAATGTTTCACCTAGTGCCAACCGCATACTCCATTCATGTGATGAATAATCTATTTATATCACATACTGAATTGTTAATGAAAAGTAAACAAAAATTCAACTTTTGCCACTCATTCTTCAGAAAACAGTAATTCCTTTCGACAAAAGAAAATCTTAAGAAAATTTTACATGTAGATTCAAATGAAAAAAAAACTTGATACAAATTCGTTCACAATAAAAATAATTTAAAAAATAATGAATGACTGTATGGAGCTATGTGAATCCAGATATTTGAGATGTACAACAAAATATCGTAAAAATAATGAATGACTGTACGGAGCTATGTAACCCCAAAAATTATTTGAGATATTTAAATGGGTACCATCCGTTTAACAACCTTCTTTGTCGATTGCCGACATTCCGATATCTGTTAGAAGGCCCCTCTTTTTTAACCCGGGTTTTTTATCACGTTCCGCTTGTAAACCTCTGTACCACTATTAGGTGTTATCTAGAATAATCAAAATATTTATCACTTTTGTTTAAATACCTCTGTACCACTGTTAGGTCTTCAGTTGTCTGATGATGGGATAGTTCATTTCCCGAAACTCGAGTTACAAGAAAATGTGTAATATATATTTTTATTGGTAGTAAAACATAGTAATTTCTACAATTTGTTTCAATTATTTATATCACTGCTTCCACTCCATATAACAAGCCCGTACCTCAGAAGTGAAACAAAATTTTCATAATAAAATGTTTCTAGTTCCATGTCCACTCTCCGTGAACATACCCTGATCATTTACAAAACTTTATTGAGTTTATTGCTGATCTGACTCACATGATTATTTCATTTCAGGTGGCAATCAAATGAAACCCCAAGAAATTCTGTCGACGACAAAAATCTGAATCTGAATCTGGGTTTTATCCAGAATAATGAGGAGACTGAGGATGCATATTTTTAGACTGAATCGTTCTAAAACTCACACACCCAGTCTTACTGACATTGAGAAGTACCTCATTTTGAGTGCACCAATGCTGTACTGAAGCGAAGGCTAATCTAATTTGTTCAATACTCGAATTCGAATTCCTGCTACGCAGCAAAGTACTCGCATCGTCAACAAACAACAAGAGGTCGAGTTCATTGATGTATATCAGAAATAAAAAGGGTCCCAGATTACTTCAACTCTTACGTTGAAATATTTATCCTCTGACATAAAAACTAATCTTCCACTATCAATACAAACCCTCTGAACTCGATCAGACAAGTAGCTCCTGAGCAACTCCAGTTGACAATAGCGAATACCACATAAAGAGTTTCTTCAAAAGGCATTCATGATTCACGCTACCGAATGCCTTGGATAAATCTAGAAAAAGCCCAACAGACACTTTATCACTTTCCAAAGCATCAACAATATCACATAATAATTCATACATCGCTGTAGTAGTACTTCTGTTTTTTAGACAGCCATGTTGTTTCTCAGAGAAAATTTTGAACTTATACATGAATGAACAAAGCCTGACTTTTATTGAAGCGGTTGGATTTTCTTCTATTGTGGTCAATAGTGAAACCATCATTGTGATGAAGGAGTGACCACGGTTTAATACCAATTTGATCACTTTTACAAGTACTTAATACATTTTTATTGAAGGGATTGAATTTTCTCCTATTTTGGACAATATTGAAACCATAATTGTGATGAAGTGGGTGACTTTATCCCTCAAGGATTCTTCCATATGAGTTGACCTCTACCAGACACCTTGCTTTTAGTTCTTGTTTCATCATTATCTGAAATATTGACTTTTTGGGTTCTGTTTTTTTGTTTTCGTCAGAATTATTATCGGACATTGATCTTCCATAACTTGCAGAAAACTTATTAGATTTTTCATTGAGGTTTGTATTTGTTTTAGCCACCTCAGAAAACTCCTTGACTTCAGAATTAGTACCAGACAATGTTTTTCCATATTTTGCGGAAGGTTTATTGGATTTTTCATCGAGGTTGATATTTGTTTTAGCCAGCTCCGAAAACTTCTTGACTTCAGATTGTTTTCAGATTATTTTCGACTTTTTTAATGCATTCTATCAATGTTTTGTTTTCTTTTCTTAAGTTCGTGATCTCACATCTAAGATAAGAAATCTCAAGTTTTAAATCTCTATCTCAGGCAGCAACAGATCTTTCAAGGATTTGATAATAACTTCCTCAATACCATGGATAGATTCAGTAGAAAATTTTTTCATATCAGATAAATCCTTTTTTTCAGCATAAGCTTTCGAAGTTATATCGGATGATAAACAACAAACACACATCCACAAGTCTTAATTGCTCCTGATTTTTTCATTGCCTCTAGTTTATTTAGAGTTATGTTAACACACTGTGTGTGAAACAAATGAGAACTCTGATTAGAAGACCGAATTAATTATTATTATTAATACATATCAATTATAGAAATCAACTGCTCTAAACGATGGATATTATTTTGGACGTTGAAAGCCTTATCGAGAATAAGAAATAATTGGAACAAAATATTGTCAGAGTCTAAAGTTGTTGCATCTGCATATGGCATTCACCCAGAATTTCCCCATCCTCGAATAAACAAGAGAAAAACATTTCACGATGAAAGGTTATATACAGCTCAAAATCTCAATATGTCCCCCAGATTTTGTTTTAAGATAGATGTGTTCTACGTAATCATTAATGTTACGGTTTCTCACTCGAGATCGAGATTTACAGTTCTGAGAGAAATTTTAAAAAAATCTTTATTTTTTATGGATGTACCAAGGAATGGACGAAAGCATTTTATCAAAAAGATGTCTGCAATTTACTGAATAATACAAAATAGATATAAGCTACGATTCAGTCAAAGAAACCAAATATTTGAAAAATACAAGCAATTACATTTCAGATGCTCCATTGAAACCCTTGAAACTTTTAATAAGCTCATGGCACTCGACGTGACAAACCTTTTTTCCAAATGTATTGCTCTACGCATATTATGTAGCGCATGTTGAAAGGCCCTTCGGTGTTTTTAATAGGTTTGTTTTGTAAGGTTGACTATGGGACAACAGAGATTGTCAGATTTACGGTTGTTAAGCATAAAATGAAAACTTGCTCGAGCTATTGATTTTGATCCTCATACAATCTTTCGCAAAAATGAAAGCATGAAAAGCAATGTTGTAGAACTCTTAGTGTTGATGCTGCTATAATGAAAATAATAATTATTTTTTATTGTTGAAACTACACCATTAAAAGTATATTCATGTTATATATTATATTTATGTATCTAATAATGGCAATCAATAAAATGTTTTCTGTAAAACTGTTTTCAATGTTCCTCTTTATATATATATATATATATATATATATATATATATATATATATATATTTGAAACAAAAACAAAGTATCATAATAAGCATTACAGACCGAGCAATTACACTAATTAAATTCTTTCTTTTATCTGAAAATATAGAAAACATTCTGAAGGTACATAATTAGAAAATATACAATAAAACACATAACACTTATTATATATACAATATTATTTACGTCATCAATAAGTGAAATGGGGATCTCGGTGGCATAGTGAGTATAGATGCCTGGACACGTGTTTCGGGATTTCGGCCCTCATCAGTACGGAGAAAAAGGTGTATAGATGTGCAACACTTGATGAAAAAAAGAAAAAGGAAAAACCAACAAACCGATGGAGTCAACAACAGAAGCCAGCCGCAAATTTGTGACTTCAGTAAGGAGATCCCGTGATTACGGGACAACAACCAATCTTCGCACACAGAGGAAGCTATGGCTACCTGTGTGACATCTGAATCCAGGAACATAATACATAAAAATGATTAAGGAGGGAATTGCTAGGAAAAATAGGAAAAGGTTAATGGACATGACCCCCATAATGATTCAACCGTAAACACGTGTTCCGAGCATTCTTTCTAGTATGTGTCATGTCATGTCACATGTCCCATCCTCTTCTTTTGATTGTGTTCGTTTTGTTAGGAGTGGTACATAAAATTGACTCAGTGGTTTCACGTCTTGTCTATCATTTACTGTTTTTTCTAAGTTTGATTGTATGTGTATCATCTCCCATATTTCTCTTTGTTTATGTTTAGGTTCTATTGTGAGTATTTTTGTTTCTTCGTAGTCGAATTGATGTTTCTTTGTTTTCTTATGTTTATTAAGCGCCGTTGTTGTGTTTTTCGTGTATTTGTGAGCGTGTAGTCTATCCTGTAATCTTTGTGAAGTCTGTCCGATATATTGTTTGTCACAGTCTTTGCATGGGATACTGTAGACTAAATTAGACTTCTTGGACTTTGGTGTTGAAGCTTTTAGTCTGCTAAAAATCTCCTTATATGACATTATTTCAATTTATTTTCAGAAGTTATAATCATTAAAAATAATTTTTTGAAATTAAATATGTAGAAGGTTAATATTAAAATATTTAAATAATTTTATATACCTCCTATCAAGAATTAACCTCTATTTATGTTACAAACTAGAAAGACTGAGTTTGACACATGAAATTGAAGGTCAGAAACATTTCATTCTATTTTAATTTAATGAACTTTTTTTGTGAAGGAAAAACATATTCATAACATTGCGGAGTGATTCATATTTCCTTTGCAGATTCAGTTTTAAAATTTTATTCATTGTTAACAATCATACTGTCAATATTTTACTGAAGAAGGGGAGTTTCTCCAAAACATTTAATAAACAAGAGCCTAAACCAAATTTCAATTAAAACCTTGACACTTCCAAATAAAAAAACTTTTTATTAATTATATATAATAAATCTAATCACAACGAAAGAATATTTTATTTTTATACGTCAAAATAATTTTAACCAAATAGCAAAGGATTTTGTCGTCTCGAGAAACGAGTTATGACTTCCGCCAGTTGAATGGGTATGCATTTGTGACCGTGCAGAATCCAGTTACGGTCTTCTACCATTGACGCTCTAGGTCAAGTTTTGAACCTCCTTAGAGTGAAAAAGGACCTTTCTGCTGTGGCTACAATAACTGGTAGTGTAGCCAGAATACATAAAAATTTTCTTACAATAGGATACATTTCAGTATAAAAATTTTCTATAAGATGCCGCTGCCAATTTACCTTCCACGGACGATATTCGTTTATAATTACTGAAACTGGAGTATTGTCAATTAGCAGTTTATTGTCGTTTGCAAGCTGTATCACTTTCATTGTCTTCATCTTCTTTAGTATAATCGACTTTTGGAATAAAAACCCTAATTGATATAATATAATTTTAGTACTTCTGGATACAGACGGTCTCCAAGTCGTTTATTACAGAATCTAGAAGAGGGATGTATACAGCCCCGCGGAAATACTCTTCAGCAGATTGGGCAAGATGGTTATTGGCTCTGTATGTTTGTCGTGTTACTATTCTGGGCATTTAATTTTTGCATCTAGTTGCTCAGCTACTTCTTTTGCCTCTTCAAAAAGCTGTCGAAAAATTGTGCCAGCCTTTTCCCTTTTATTTCGTAGAACAGTCATTGTATCATTTATGGCGTCCGTAGCCCTTTTTAAATCAATTGACCTCTCTTGCAATACTCTGTTTAAGGCTATTGTTGTACCTTAAAAATATAAAGTTATATTTAATCTACAATTTGGCTTTTTAGGTGATATAAACGTTAATTGAAACTGTCTTTGCTGAAACGCTCAAAAGCTACTATAAAAATTTTCAGATCTTACGCTCATGCATTAGTATCTATGAATAAAAGGCAAAATATTTAGGTACCTAAACCAGCACTCAAGCAGATAGTTGATATGATGAAGTCCGAAGTAAGCAATGCGCGTCATTGGCAGTTTTGTGGTCTTGCCATGTAGAAATCTTTTCCAGAGTGTACAATTTTCACTAGCTTGTCTCCTTGAAATTGTAGATGCCCATCATGAGTCTCGACCCAGCACGTCTCACAGATACTTTGCATTTTAACCCCATTTTTTTTTTAAATTTGATGTCTCTTAGCGGATGCATTGGCAAATGCCACAACTTTTCTCATCGTGCCCGAGGTGTTGCGGAAGAAATCTTCCTTCATAATACCATTGTGAAGATATCTAAATGATAGGCTCAGCTGTGAGATATGTAATATATCTGTTGTTTCATAGAATAAAATTGATTGAATTGAGTATTCCTTCACTTTCTGTAATATTATTTCCTGAATGATTTCCTTGCAAACATTAATCAACTCATTTTGCACAGTTTTGCTGATGTATGTTGCGTTAAATTTAGAAGTCTCTAAGTGAAGCTGTAATTTTGTGTCACCAGATTCTGTACAGAATTTCAAAAGGGCCCTGAAATTTCCTTCATCAGCTACCATGCTGCCATTATCTGATTCTTTGGCCAACAATATACCATCGTCGTGATGGCTGCGTAGTGATTTATTTTGATGGCCACCTGAAAAAGTAAAGTGCAATTGACGAAACAATTATTGTGTAAACATAAAATAATAGCGGATATAAAGTGTTTTACTCTGAATCATATCAGTTTAAACAGGTTTATACATGCTAGCCTAACTCAATAACGACATTACTATGATAACTTATTACTTACCATCTCCGGCAAGGCAATTTGCAACAACTTTCGAAAACTCTGTTTCTGACTGTTAAAATTTCAGGTACTTGCGCTTAGCAAGCAAGCGAAGCGGTACGACTGGCGCACTGGCGGCAAGGGACAGAGAACTACACGAACTACACAAGGATCGTCCCAGGCGAAGTGTGCAGGCACAGAATAGAGAAGAAGAGAAGAAATACTTCTCTATTCTGTGGTGCAGTGGTGCCCAGCGCGTGTGTTTTCCACATATGTATTTAATCAATAAGAATAGAAAAATTCTCGCTAGTCAACCTAGACCCAGCCCAGGGTGGTCATGACCCCCATGATCCGCGCTTAATTTGAAGCTGTTCGCAGCAAGTGAAAACCAGATAGGGAGAGAGTTGAAAATAGTATCCTTCTTTAACCACACTATCGGAATGGAGATGGGCTTAGACAAATACACGGTTCTGAGTTTGAAGAGAGGCAGGATCGTTGGGGGTGAAAGTATATAAGCTTACATCAGGTGCTCGACATCAAAACGATTGAAGTGAAAGACACTTTCAAGGATCAGTACTTTTCCAGGCTAAGAAGTATACTGAATGCCAAACTAAATTCTAAGGCAATCAATATATGGGCTTTATCTTGCATGGATAATCCGTCTGGAGTTATGCACTGTAAGCCATGGACATCCAAATAAGGAAGCTTATCACTCCGTATGTCGTTCATTATCCCCATTCATCTGTGAACAGACTTTATCTGAGTAGACACATGGGAGAAAGGGGGCTTCAAAATATCCAAGTAACCCACTATAAAACGGTAAGACAGATGAGAGGCTATTTCCGATCAAGAGACTCTCACTTTTTTCCCAGGCTGTTTACCAGGCTGATGAATTCTCGGTTCCGCAATTGGCGAAATCTTCCATAAGAATGGCACAGTAAAGCACTCCATGGCAAATATCCTGAAAATTCGAAATCAGATAAGGTCATAAAATCTGAGTCACTAACTCACCTTAAGGTAGAATATCTTTTTCCCGATACTGGGGGAAGGATTATGGTCATTCAGGAACAGGTGGTAGCAACCCTAGCCTATATAAGAAGGATAACTGGTGGCAATATACTAACCGACTCTTTTAGGAAGTGCTCTAAAGCTCTGGAAACAATCCAGCATGTCACGTCCCTAAAGACTACACGGAGTTCCATAATGTCATGGCAAAAATATAATATATCATAAAGGACTCGCGAATAAGACCGTTCTGCTACAGGATAAGGAAAATTGTAAACTTACCAGCCACGAAACTGTACTGGAACACGACTATAGTCACGGATAGAGAAATACCACATAACCGTCCGGACATAGTACTCTACAATAAGCTCGAAAAATCTGTGTCCAGATAATTGATGTACCAGTCCTGGCCGATGAAAATATGGTTAGATCTTACACGGAGGAGTTAGCAAAATATCATAATCACGCATTCGAGCTCAAAGAATTCTACGTCCTTGAGAAAACATCAATACTACCACTCATAATATCAATATCAGCCAAGCCCAGAAGGACCACACGGATGGTTAGAAAGTTCCTAACCAGCTCTAACCTTGGCTTTCTGCCCTCAGCCCGGTGTTCTCATGTACTAACTCGCATGTCGGTAAAAATGAAAAGAAGAACATCTTGAACTCCTAACTTATATGATTCTAGCGAAATTTGGCACGAAAATGCGAGTTATTATTATACTTCTAAATCCCAAATTTCAGATCTATCGAATCTATAATTGCTAGAATTTTGGAGAAATATAAGCAAACTGAGCCGCGACATTTAGTCCCCAAACTTTCTCTGATAGTTTCAAGGCTTAGTCATTTGAGACCATTTTCGATTCGAAATCTGTAAATTACAGTCATTTGAGTATTTTTGGTACAGATCAGCCGAATCAGTTCATTTGAATGTGAATATGCTAACTATGAGCATTACGAAAAATTATGGTCTGATTTGAGCATCAGGAAAGTTTTTTCTGCGTTAGTAACGTGAAAATATTGAGAATACATTTCTTTGAATTAACTCTCAAAGAATAATATTGAAGACAAATCGGAAATTGCAGTGTCCTTCCTTTGTGATTGCTTTTACATAATTTCTATGTGATAAAACTCGATAAAATTTGTGAGTTTGCTTTCTTCGGGTGCATTAGTGTCCTGGAATCATAGTTAAGTAAGAATTGTTGTATGATCATATCTCATTTTTGCCATCTCGATCGTTTTAACCTGAGTATAGTTGTTTTGTTTACCTCACTTAAGGGACAATTTCGCTTGCTGCGGTGGACATCTGTTGGCTCCTTGCCGCCGATTCGTACGCAGCAGCGTTTTCGGTACGCGTATGAATGGAATAAGTTGAATGTTCTTTACTCATCCAGTGCGCGTATGACCTATACGCGCTTTTGGTAGAATATTGTTTGTCCCTGTGATATTTTGTACCGCTTTCCTATTCTTCCTGTTGTTCGTGGCCTTCCTAGTCTGTGAAGTCTCCTGTACAGGTCCACAGGAGTGAAGTGTGTAATACCTATAGCTTTTCCTCACTTCACATTATTTATTTATTCTATCGAATTATGCCAACCCAATGCGCTATTTGTGACAAAGCGGTGGAGAATGCTGATCAACCGCAATGTGTTGGATGTCGCGGGGTCTTCCATCTTGGGTGCGTTAACCTATCTGTTGAAGATCTAAAGTTCATTAAAGATTCAAATGCCAAATGGAACTGCAGCGGTTGTGAATCCCGTAAGAGATCTCTACGTAGTAAATCTCAGTCATCCAGTAGCGAACATATTACCATGGAACATTTTAACTTGCTTATGAGTAAGATCTCCTCCATAGCAGTTGACCTCAAGTCAATAAAGGATGATCAGTCAACCATTGTTGCGGAGCTTAGTAAGTGTCGTGAAACTCTTGAGAGTCACACTCAAATCCTTAGTGGCCACTCGGTCTCCATTGCAGCTTGTGAGGAGAAGATAACTAGTTTGGAAACTTCTCACGCCACTCTTGCTTCTGATTTTTCTGATGTCATAAAAGATGTCGAAGTTTTAAGAGCTAATACTTCATGCGCTGGTCAAGTGAATACCAACGAAATTATTGAGCGAACTAAGCGCTCATTCAACATAATTATAAAAAACATCCCCGAATCATCTACATCTGAAGATTCAGTCGTCGCTTCCAACATTTTAGGTCAGGTAGATTCTGAGGCACCGAAGTTTATGGTCAGAGCAGCACGTCTGGGAAAGATACGCTCCCCTGGACCTCGTATGCTGAGGGTAACTATGTCCAACCCAACTATTGTAAGTTCTTTATTACGCAATAAGAAATCCTTGCTGACCCAAGAATCGTACAAAAATTTCATACTCACGGACGATAAAACCCCAGAACAACTCAAACTATTGGATTCAAAGCGTGCATTATTGAAGGAGCGGGAGGCATCAGGTGAAAAAGACCTCACTATCAGGTATGTTCGTGGGGAGCCCATCATTGTTGCTTCACATCAGGCTACCAATTCAAAAAACTAACCAACTTTAACGAATGGTCCCTTGTATACTCTAACGTTCAGTCTCTCTGCTCAAAACATCGTGAGCTGCAAACTTTTGTCCAAGTGTTCAATCCTAGTATTATTCTTCTCTCTGAGACATGGCTCCACCCAGGCATCCCAGATTCAGTAGTGCATATTTCAAATTACGCTCTCTATCGTAGCGACAGTGTAACCACCCGAGGCCACGGAGGTGTATGCATTTATATAAAGAAAAGTATAGTAGGCTCATCCACCATTTCCATCTCATCCATTAGTACACCTGGTATCGACAATTTATTCATAGACATTAAATACAATGATTTTTCACTCACCATTGGATGTGTCTATAGGCCCCGGGCGTGTGTTCACGATGCTGTTCTTATTAGTCATCTGCAACAACTGGCTGATAGGAAGAACATATTCATTGCGGGTGATTTCAACTTGCCCGACATTTCCTGGCCAGTACTGAACATGCCTTTGTCTACTTCACCTTCTCTGCCATTTGCTCGTATGATGTTGGAATCAAGTCTCTTGCAACTTATTGATAAACCCACAAGATATCGTCCAAATCAGACACCCTCATTGCTCGACCTCTTCTTGACAAACGATCCTGATCTATGTGCCGAAATTGACTATCTACCGCCGTTTGGTAAGTCGGACCACATCACTTTGAAATCAAGGATTCAGTTTTGCACAGCCTCTGGATTGAATGTTGTTGGTAAGAAAATCGAAGTGATAAACTATGCTAGAGTCAATGAGAAGCTTTCCAGTGTTCAATGGTCAGATTATTTTGAAGGTCAGGATGTGGAGGCAATGTGGAGTGGTTTGGTGAGTGTAATGGAGACGGCGGTCCGGGAGAACAAACGATTTAAATTTGTCGAGGTCAACTCGACCAAACCTTGGATAGATGGGAACCTGCGTTCTATGTTACGGCACAAACGCAGACTATGGCAGAGATATACCAGACGCAGGCAAGATGAGGATTTCACTGAGCATCGAAATTTCTCCAACCGTTTGTCTATGGCAATTGATAATGCAAAGAAACAGTTCGAGTCCAATATAGCTTCCACTAACAACAAGAAGAAATTTTTTAAATATGTACGTTCATTTCTTAAAACGAGGGCGTCCACTCCGCTAGTCAGGGGAAGCTCGGGTGACATCTGTGGGAGTTTCTTGGAGTCGGCGGAGGCACTGGCCGAGTCATTCGCATCAGCATTTACTGTCGAGTCTGATGGACAAATACCAACAGTCAGATGCCAGCGTTGTCCGGTCGGGTTGGATGAGGTGCAGTTTTCCCCCGAAACAGTGATGAGGCAGCTTGAGGCGTTAAAGGTTGACTCCTCGCCTGGTGCCGATGGGATGTCCGCTAGAGTTCTAAATAGCTGTGCATCCTCATTATGTGTTCCCCTAGCTATGATATTTTCGGAAACTTTCCGATCGCACAAGTTGCCTTTCTCGTGGTTACAAGCATCAGTGACACCAGTCTTCAAAAAGGGAGACAAACTATGCCCTGGCAATTATCGCCCTATCAGCCTCACTTCTGTGGCCTCTAAAGTTTGTGAACGTATTGTATTGGACGAAATGATCAAGTTTCTGCTTTCTAACGGTATAATCCCATCAACTCAGCATGGATTTTTGCCCGGTCGTTCAGTTCTCACAAACCTGTTGAAGTGTGTCGACGATTGGACGAAGTCATTTGACATGGACATACCTACCGATGTTATTTACCTCGACTATTCGAGAGCGTTCGATCGAGTCCCTCACCGTCGCCTTCTTTCTAAGCTGGACCACTTTGGAGTGAGAGGAGATCTTCTGCTTTGGATTGAAGCTTTTTTGAAAAATAGGCAGTTTTCTGTTCGGGTGTCAAATGCCACCTCGACACCCAGACCCGTTACTAGTGGTGTTCCTCAGGGGTCGGTTTTGGGGCCCTTGCTCTATTTGGTTTACACTGCTGATCTACCACACATTTTGCGTTCGTCCTGTTCTCAGTTTGCTGACGACACTAAGTTATACGGCGATGCTTCTGATTCGGCGCTGCTTCAGTCGGATCTTGATTCAGTGTATGATTGGTCCGATGAATGGCTGATCCCGTTGAACCTGGAGAAGTGTTGCGTTCTTCACATTGGAAAGCGCAGTCCGGGTAACACCTACTTTATAGGTGGCCATAAACTCGCCCCTACCGATTGTCATGAGGATCTTGGTCTAACTGTCACATCGGACTTGAGCTGGTCGAAGCACGTAAAAAAGATTACGGCCAAAGCGGGGAGTTTGGTTTTCATGGTTTCGAGATGTTTTCGTGGCTGTTCACCTGCTGTTTGTTCAAAGATCTACTCGACTTATATACGCCCTATTCTTGAGTTCGCCGGACCTGCCTGGTGCCCCAATCTTAGATCGGATATTGAACAACTGGAAGCGGTTCAAAGATGGGCCACTCGTATACCGTACGGGTTAGTGCGTCCAAGTTATGAGGAAAGATTGAAAATATTTGGTCTAACATCCTTTCAGGATCGTCGATTGAGAGGCGACTTAATCGTGAGCTATAGGATAATGAACGAGATCTTTGGAACCGACTTATCAGCTCTCTTTGCCTACAACACCCTTAACTTGAGAGGCCACGCATATAAATTGCGCAAGGAGAACTTCAGAACAACCCCCCGGCAGCACTTTTTATCCAATAGAATATTTTCCACCTGGAACAACTTGCCTGTGGATGTGGTTGAAGCCACAAACGTTAACATGTTCAAGAACCGATTCGACCAACACGAGAGACCTTCGCCCATTGACTGAACGATACTTTGCTTCTGGATTGTTTTCTTAATCGTTATTTTTTCACATTATGTTTTTTGTTTCACTTTACATGTACCTATAGAATATTTTCGATTTAATTTGTATTTTGAGCTGAAACAGGCTTTGCCTCTGCTCTACTTACTGAGTAATAATAATAATAATAATATGTCTTGTATGTATTTTGCATACTCTAGATGGCGCTAGTGTATTAATATACCTTAGTGTCTGTGCGTATAGCGAATATAGATACTTGACAGATTCGGAGTCACTAGCATACATTGCACTGACAGTTTGAAACGTGCGCATGTCTGCAATTTGCCTCTGTGATCAACAAAACCTTGTCGAGTTTGTTTGAGTATAGAATTGTTATAAAAATGTATGTTACACATATGTACATAGCTCATACTCCTCGTTAATAATTTTTGGTACAGATCAGCCGAATTAATTTATTTGAATACTTAAAACATGTTCTTCATCTATTTCTCAATCGGATATAACACAAATTACTTCGTGACAAAACAGAATGGGAGTTAATACAATTAAACCAAAAGCAGGTGGGAGATCCGACTAAGCCTTGCAAATGTAAATTCCGACAAAAGCGAAGCTCGAAAATGCGCTGCCTGGATTAGGTCCCCAAGAACTCGGATTTCCCTTCACCTTATCCCGAATAATAAATGAACATGGAAGCAAATAACGAATTGCAAAAGTTAGAAAAGATATAAAGGGAATTTCCAATCAGAAAAGTTCATACGAGTTTAAAATATGTTTTCAGAATAAATTTATCGATGGAAACAATATTTCTTCCGACACGTATTTAATTTACTACGAAATGTATTAAAATCATTGACGGTTGTTGGCACTCATCTTCAAGATTTAATGTATAGGTAACGTAAGTTCGATGAAAAAGGAAAAAATCTGATTCAGCAATTGAATAGTTCGCAAAAACTCTTATTCAGAATAATTATAATTCCTTGTATATACCGGGTGTTAAGAACAACGTTTCAATATTTTGGAAGCTAATTCTAGACCTCAAAATAAGTAAAAAACTTCATATAAACATAGGTTCGCAAATGAGCCGTCTTGAAGATATGAGCGATTTTCGGTTTCCAAATTTTAACTACTAGCTCAACCAAATACGATTAACTACAGAAGATATTAAATTTATTTTTGACTTATAGTGTTTTACAGAAGATGTTCCATATGACCACCGTTCATTCCAATGCAGAAAGTACATCGTCGCATGAAGTAATCACGTACTCTTTCGAAAAGACCTGGTTGTATTCGGATCGTTTGGCAGGATAGTTCAATCCGATGTTGCAACACTTCGATGCTATTCACTGACGTTGCATACACTAAACTTTTCAAATAACCCCAAATACAAAAGTCGAAAGGATTCTAATCGGGAGATCTAGCTGGCCATGGCACTGGGGATCATCGTCCTATCCATCTTCTGGGAAATATTTGGTGTAAATGTACCCTAACAGCAAGTGTATGATGTGGGGGCGCTCCATCTTGCCTAAACCAAATATTCATCAACTGATTAAAGGCACCACGTCTAGAAAATCGGGTAAGGTATTTTGAAGAAAGTTAAATTATGCAGCTCCTGGTAAACTCCGTGGTAAAACTACATGTGATAACAAACGATCTCCTAAAATACCTAGCCAGATATTTATACTGAAACGCTGTTGATGCCTGGATTCTGGAATGGCGTGTGAATTTTCATCCGCTTAAATATGGCTATTATGAAAGTTAAAAATTCCATCTTTGGTAAAGCCGGCTTCATCAGTGAAAAGGATATTAGAAGTAAAATGCGGATTTTCAGCAATTTTTGTTAAAACCTATCGACAGAATGTCCTTCTGGCTTGATGATCAGGAGGATTAAGAGCTTGTACGCTTCGAATATGGAATAGATAAAGAAGTTGTTGATGCAGAAGTAGATAGGCAACACGGGGATTGACATTTTTCTAGCGCAAACACACGTAAATTCCCATAAGGACATCTAAGGTCGATTTTGTAATTTTTGTTCAATTCTGAAATTGAAGTCCCGTTGGGATTAAGGGGTGAGGAGTTGGAGGGTGAGGGTTTGGAGTAGAAGGGTGAGGGAAGGAGGGTGAGGTGTTGGAGGGTGAGGGGATGAAGGGTGCGGAGTAGGAGGGTGAGGGGTTGGATGGTGAGGGATGAAGGGTGAGGGGTTGGAAGGTGTGGGGTTGTATGGTGCGGGGTAGGATGGTGAGGAGTTGAAGGGTGAGGGGTTGAAGGGTGAGGGGCTGGAGGGTGAGGAGTTGGAGGTTGTGCGGTGTCGGGTAAGGGGTGGCGTGGTTCAAGCAGTTGGGTGACGTAATATTTTTTATAACTTTACGAGTAGTCGAACCCGGATATCCACGTTGAGAGTCTAGTACCTTAAACTTTGAGCTATTCAAGTAGCCAGGGAACAGCGACGAAATGTTGGTCTATTGTATTACATATATAATATATCGTCATAGTATTACGGTTACTAAATTGACACATACTTACATAAAAATTAATTTAAGTAAAGATTGGATGAGAAGACATATGAGACTTGAACGTGAAATTTAAATTTGATAAATAGCTTTGCGGTATGAGAATAATTGTGAGATTACATCTAAAATGGTATATAGGTAGGTGAATTGAAACACTATGAGAAGAAATCAAGCATTTATTGAATAATACAGTCAGTGTTTATAATATTACTTTGTCTCTAAGATTGAAATTTTCTTCACTGGTTCTTCATTCTCAGTCATCTTCCGATTCTGTGGTTTCTCCATTTCATTTATCGAATAATGACTCCAAAGTAGTGTTTCGTATGTTCCAGACACCAAATACGGTTTGTTCTCTTCAGGATTTTGAGCGATTTTATCTTGTGTCATAGGAAAAACATGATGCTCCTTCGATTTGTAGCGAACAACTTCTTCGCTCCTCGTCTAGAAACCTGCCTTGCTCTGTCGTAGTTTGACCGGCGTACCGATAGAGAACCCGACCAGTAATAAGAATTGTAACTAACCGTCCCCGCCAGATCCAAATAGAGCAAGGCACTGCGTTTGAAGATCAGCGTTCCAAGCGGACGCAAGGTCACCGGCGTCACAGGCAGAGCCTGCGCATCAAGCCTGTCTGAAGAATTTCAGATGCGCATGCTCGGAAACGAAGCGCCGTCTTCCAAACTAAGAGGTGGAAGCTGCCTCGCAACATTCGGTAACCATTCGAGACGCTCACTGGAGGGAGAGTGTGTAGCGAACGACTTCCTCGCTCCCCGTCCAGAAACCTGCCCTGCTTTGTCGTAGTTTGATCGGCATACCGATAGAGGACCCGACCAGTCAACAGATTCGTGACTAACCGTCCCCGCCAGGTTCAAATAGAGTAAGGCACTGCGTTTGAAAATCAGCGTTCCAAGCGGACGCATGGTCACCGGCGTCACAGGCAGAGCCTGCGCATCAGGCCTGTCTGACGAGTTTCAGATGCGCATGCTCGGAAACGAAACGCCGTCTCCCGAACTAAGAGGTGGAAGCTCCCTCGCAACATCCATTATCCATTCGAGAGCTTCAGATTGAATTTGTGTGATGGTCTTGTGTTTCTAGGTTTCCAAGCACTCAATATAATCATCAAAATTTATCTTGTTCTTGACAATTGATTTTTCAACACCTTTCGCCTTCTTCGTGATACCATAATTTCGAATTTTTTCGTATTTATCCTTCTTCCATTGACATTTCTTCATAGTTGAAGTATCGTCAGTTGTTGAATTCTGGACGGCATATAATTTCGATCTCAGATCAACATAATCAGTCATCGCAATACCATTACTTTCGTCTTTCATCATTCCCAAAACTTTTTTATTCATTTGAGGAATTCCATAAGGGTTAACTTTAGGGTAGTCGTAGGTGTCGAAGTACAAAAACTTCGTCATAAATGTCATAAATGACAATTTCTTTTCATTATTTCATATGGATCTTCAAATACCTCCTAAATAAGTGAGTCTCTATCAGTATATAATATGGTACAGACAGTACCAAAAGCTTCCTTCATGTAGTCGTAATGGAAGTCATATATAGTTGTTTTGGCTAAATCTAAAATACACATACCCACATAAATCGGTTTGTTTGAAAATATTTTCAGTTTCTTAAGCTCAACAGCAACCACGTTCTCATTAAATATAATAGAATTCTTAAATTCAGGTTTCGCGAATCCCTCGTTCAACTAACAATAACATGTCATCATCTGTGAGAAGCTCCAATTCTTGCCTATATTTCAACATTGCATCCCACGTATATCCTGGTAAAGTGCAGGATCTGATCTATAAATCTCGAGGCAGCTTGAACGAAATTGCTCAAGTACATCAGCCAACAACAGAATATCAGTATCAGAATATTCCCCCAATTTTGACATCGGAATTTTTCCCATAAAAGTTGAGCTCTCAAATAGTTTCTTGGAGGACATGGTTTATCCCCCAATTTATTATAGAAAGCATCAATTGGTGGTAGAGAAGTTTCATTAAAACGGCCATTAGAGACTATAAATCATACGCCATTACCCCTTTCTTTGTAAGAAGATTGATGTGTTCTTCAGATACCTCAGGAAATTGTGATTTCAGGTTAGGAAACTTCTAAAGAGAAAGATAATTGATCCAGTGATGAAGCCATAAACGAAAGCTATCAATGAACCGGAAATTGATTTGCTGATTATCAATATGTTCCATAAAGTTGATATATTTCTCCTTTGTTGTGGGTAACAAATCAATTTTTCCTTTCATTCTTGCAGCGATATCTTCTATAATGAATCATATCCTCTTAAGTTGTGGAAGACCACTGGAACTGTGTGAGAGTCTTTATAGTTGATGTTACATCCTTCGTAAGTTGCACCAGTTGTTTTCTGCTAATAGATGATCATGATCTCGTCTTTTTTTATCCTCAGATTTGAAAATTTCTTCACAAATATAGCAGCGCGTGGCTTTCTGAAATTCAACATCTTCAGTAAGCTGATTCATCTCATCTGCAAACCATTTCATACAATTTGTTCCTCGATATGAACGGTAAAAACTGAGAGTATCATCATAGGAACATTTTACGTAATATACAACAGCGGCAGAATGATGTTCTTGATAATTATTTTTTAGTATTAGTAAGTTTCAATATACTTTCCAGGTCGGAGTAAATAATGAACGGAACCTTCTCCTTGTTCTTATGATGTTTGAATTTGAGAATATTATCCTTTAATGTTGTCATTCTAATAGCTGTGTCATTCATTTTCCTACAATATTCTGAATGATTATCAAGTTTTTCCTTCGATCTAAAGTATCTGAGACATCTATCACATATAATTTTTTTATGATCCTCCTTACTCAACTGACTTGATAGGTATCGTGACATATTTTTGATCCACACAAAATGATACCGAATTGGAGTACCATCATATCTATCTTGAATCAACAATAAATTCACATGTCTCTCGATCGTATTTTTAGTTAGGGAGGTAGGTGAAGTGATGAAATTCTTCTTTTCCTTCTTCAAAACATAGACGTTGACAGATATCAGGTTTTCTTTCTCAAAGTTAGTTATTTGTTTCAAAGTAATTGGGAACTGTATTCCTTTGAGTTTTAACACCTTTGAATAATGAGGATACTTGGATGTACGTTCAGGATGTCTATCAACCGGGTGTAATGCAGAAGTCACATCCCATGAAAAATAAGCTTCATCATTGTTTTTCACATTGATACAAGCATGTTTATTCTGAATTTGAGGAGGTAGTTCTATATATATGAAGATCCTAGTAGATCGGAAAAATTAACAATATTTACATATATTTATCTTTAGGGTCTTTATGTTTCAGATAAGTGATAATTCCTTTTCGAATTCTCAATTCGAAGGCAGATGTAGAATCATCCCAATGTCCTTTGTTCCAAGCTGCTTCCTTTCTTCCTCCATAACCTTGACCCTTTTTACGTAAGAATTTCAATTGATTCAATGTTGTTAATAATCTTTGCTTTTCCCTAATCGATTTGTTAACTTTCAACCTTTTATTAATTCTTCTCACAGCCAATGAACAATTCTTTATCCCCTCAGCAAATATATAATCAAGAATTGGTTTAAATTATTAATATATTGAGCGATTTTGGAATCAGATTGGAAAGTATGAAAAATGAATTGGAAAAGAATCAAGAAAAACTTTTCGTTGATGTATATGTTATCCAAACAGGGGCAGAATATACAGGATTTTAAACTAAAAATAAGAGAATGTATCGAAGTCTTGAGGGTTTAAAACTAGAATTTAGATAGGGTTTTGAAGAATATGTTATTAATTATAGCAAACAAGACTACATAGAATTTTTTCGACGAATTGATTTTTATAGCCATCACCACAGAATTGAATTCGTTGAAGGAAAACGATGCATGGGAACTGGTAGTGAAACCAAACGGTACTAGTGTAATGCAGTGCTAGTGGGTATTTAAAAGAAAATTTGATTGTGCGGAAAACACAACATATAGAGCGCGTTTAGTGGCGAAAGGTTTCACTCAAAAGAGAGGCTTGGACTATGACGAAACCTTCTCACCTGTTATGAGACATTCTAGCCTTAGATTATTAATAGCATTGTCTGTCAATTTATCATTGAGAATTACTCATCTAGATGTAAAGACAGCTTTCTTGAATGACACTTTGTCTGAAACAGTTTATATGTCCAGCCTGAAGGTTTCTGTGAAACGGAGGATAAGAACAAAGTACTTAGATCAAAGAAGGCTATTTACGGCCTGAAACAGTCGTCAGAACTTAGTTCTAAATGTAAGATTAAAGATTTGGGCTAAATTAAACAATGTCTTGGTATCAGAATTAATGTTAATAAGAAAGAATGGCAAATTAGCATGGACCAAGAGCAATATATTGTTTTGTTTTTAATGAAGTGGACGACCGTTCCAAGCGCAACACATGGACACTGGCGTCACAGGCAGAGCAGCGTACCACTGAAGATTTTCAGGTACGCAGACTCCAAACAAAACGCCGTCTCCCGAATTAAGAAGTGGAAGCTTCCTCACAACACCCCATTTCTTTAGAGGGCTTCATTGGTGATTCTGACATGATTGGGGAGGTTTGCTTCTAGAGCGAACCAACCCATTCATTTGGAGGCCCTAATTGCGCCCTATCCATAATTCCGAGACAGCCTTTCCTTTCGTTCCACAGATTCCCGCTGGAGATGCCACCGTGACCAGCCCAGCGGCGGACTGTTTCCTTGCCTGATTCCCAACGCCCCATTCCGTGAACTTATCGAAGCTCACTGGCGGGGGAGTGTGTAGCGAACAAATTCTTCGCTCCTCTTCCAGAAACCTGCCTTGCTCTGTTACAGCTTGACCAGTCTAAAGATTCCTGACTAACCGTCCCCGCCGAGTTCAAATAGGGCAAGGTGCATAGCGTTTGACGACCGTTCCAAGCGGAACACATGGTCACTGGCAGAGCTGCGCACCACGCCTGTCTGAAGAGTTTCAGTTGAGCAGACTCCAAACGAAACGCTGCCTCCTGAATTAAGAGGTGGAAGCTCCCTCGTAACACTGCATATCCCTATAGAGCTTCAGTACTAAAAAAAGGACTTGTATTTAAAAAATCAGACATAACAAGATTAGAGGGTTTTGGAGATGCCGATTGGGCAGGACACGTTGTTGATAGAAAATCATATAGTGGCTATTGTTTCAAACTCCCTATCTCTTTCAAGTACTGAAGCAGAGTATATAGCACTCTCTGAAGCTTCAAAAGGGGCTATTTATTTATATAATGTACTTGGGTAGTTAACAGGAACTTTTGAATGTGTTTCATTGTCTAACGACAATCAAAGTGCACAGAAGTTATGTCTAAACCCTACGTTTCATAAACAAACTAAGCACATTGAGGTAAAGTATCATTTTATTGAAGAAACAATAAATAATAATATTGAATCAGTTGAATATTTAAGCAGTATGCCAGCAGACATACTAACAAAAGGTTTAAGTTCTGCTAAACAAAACTATTTTTTAAATTAATTGGGAATAATTAATGTAACTGATGTAAATTTGATTTAATTGGGATGTTGGTAGTAAATCAACTTAAATATACCGTGGTATATTACTATGAACGCCACCTATGTAATGTTCTATGAAATTTCAAAATAAACGTTAGTCTTGAGTTGAATTTTAACGAATGAGTTTCATTCCTTTTAAGTTTCTAGAATAATTCTTCTACATTAATTTTATCACAGTATGCCCTTCTCCCTAACATTCAATCCGAATGAAGAAAATTACGGAAAAGATCAAAAGCATAGGTGCTGCTAAGTTTGCTTCTGAGATAGTTAACAAGTAACAAAACTGCTTACACTATAGCCAAAGAGATTAGTTCAAACAGATTCAAAGACCACCTCATGAATATTTAGTCCACTTTAGTAAACTCATAACAATAAATCCTAACTTGAGCCTCCAGAGTTAAACAGTACTTGAAATACTCAAAAAAACATGAAATATTCAAAAAATTCTAACCCGACTCAGGTTCGGCCACATCAAATTCACCCACCAAAATCTTCTGAAGAAAAACCTCCTCAAAGATGTATCTCTTGTAATGAAAAACTCAGTGTAAAACACATAAATTAATAATAAAAATAATAAAGATTATTTCCACAATGTATTAACGACAATTGTTTCGCCAACACCGAGACGTCTTCAAGTTTGAATTTGGAACTAGTTCAAAATTTTATTTGAACAAAAAGAATTTTCATCGAGTATGACCGCTTCAATTTAATTATAGCAAATGGCGACTATCCACGGTTCTACCCTGAGAACTAAATAACATCTTGGATCCAAGTAATATTATGTCATTAGAAGAATATTTAAAAGTAATAAATATGTTACATAAACTGTTGAAGCTCTCGGATGAATGTGGATATTGCGAGGGAGCTTCCACCTCTTAGTTAGGGAGACGGCGTTTCGTTTCCGAGCATGCGCATCTGAAACTCGTCAGACAGGCTTGATGCGCAGGCTCTGCCTGTGACGCCGGTGACCATGCGTTCCGCTTGGAACGCTGATTTTCAAACGCAGTGCCTTACTCTATTTGAACCTGGCGGGAACGGTTACTCACGAATCTGTTGACTGGTCGGGTCCTCTATCGGTACGCCGGTCAAACTACGATAAAGCAAGGCAGGTTTCTGGACGAGGAGCGAAGAAGTTGTTCGCTACATATTTGACCAGCAGTGGTAAGATAACTATCATAAATTGATTAGTTCATTTCAGGATTTGCAGACGAAAAACTTAATTAAAACAGGTTATTTTAGTACTTACAGAATAACTTCATGCACTATCTTTTCAAAATCGATAGCAAATCTGACACTTTTTAAAATTGCCAGATTACAGAGCATTTTCCAAAAGAAAGTTTAATATATTGAAACCAACGAAATGCTTCTTAATATTATTTTCAGGAGGTACATATTGAAGTTATTATATGAAGGTTTCCGAGTTCTGCAAAAACAGAAATTTAAGGAACAACTTTTGGCAGAAGATACAAGATTCTAAAGTTTGGCCTTAATAATGAAATACTTTATGAAAGATAAAACTTTATTGTCAGTCGTTAGTTGAAAGCTTACACTATTATGACTAGCAATAATAATACATATAAAATAATAAACAACAATGAGACCACAACACAGGATATAATCTATGGAAAAATTGAAAACTTAAAACAATCAACAATAAAAGTATTCATAATCATATAGATAAATCAGAATTTAAAAAATTTTATATAAATTCAAATTTTTCATCAACTGATACATGTAATATATTGCACAATTTCAATATTTTTTGGTATATTTTCAGTATAAAACTATAATGTATAGTAATTTAAGGCACATTTTCAGGACACTATTTGATGTACATATTTACAAATATATTCACTTAAAATATAAATAAAAATAAATATGTGGAGGCACCTTTGAAATTGATGAACTTTACAAAACATTAGCAACTCTGCAGAAATGGTCCAAATGAAAATTATGTTAAATATTTATCCTTTGATTTATATTTACATCATTCCAAATTGTTGGTAATTAAAGTATTTGCAAGTCTTATACCAAATTGGTCATTAAGTCCCGGGATTGATACACAGTTCGTGAAGCCAATACCAAGCCACTTTTGTTTTTCGGTAGTACCAATTCTCAAAAGAAAATGTGAAAAATTCATTAAATTTGTTTCAGCAGTTGTCTATCTGTTGGAGTTTAAGTGACACTACATTTGTTTTTCTGTAGAAAATGGATGAAAACGATTTTCACAGGTTAACTAATCATGTTCCCTTAAATCAACACTGTTATTTCATGGAAAAAATACCGCTAAGCAATGGCTTGAAAAGTGTTACCGGGAAAAACTAAAGCGTCCAAAGACACAACGGTCAGCAGGCAAGGTCATGGCCACTGTATTTTGGTACACACGAAATTTTGCTCATCGAATTTCTTCCAAAGGCCAGACAAAAACTATAGACTACAACATTGCGTTATTAGATCAATTAGATGACACAATAAAGCAGAAAAGGCCTCATGTAACAAAAAAAACGTCTGTTTCACCAAGATAATGGACCGATTCACAAGTCCATAAAAACAATGGTGAAATTGAACGATTTACGGTTCAAATTGCTTCCAGACCCCCCTATTTTTACCAGATCTGGTATTTTCATCAGATTTTCGCAGGTTTCAAAAATATGCTCCAAGAAGAGATATTTAGTTCCAATACGAGGTCATAGCCTATTTTAAGGCCAAAGACAAATCGTCGTATAATAAAGGCATCAAAAGTTTAGAAATTTGGTTGGAATTTTTGTATCGCTGTATAAGTTAAATTTTGCGAAAAAAATTAGCGTTTACTACTTAGTGTCGGGACTTAATGACTCATATGATAAATGGCTTCGTATATTGTATTATATTCATCCCTTTAAGAAAAGACCAAATCCGTTGAGTTAAAAAAAATCAAAAAAGGCATCTCAGTATATCTGCAAAGGTTATGGCACATATGAAGCGCTTAGAGATCACAAAAATTAAGTTGAAAAAATATTGAACAAACATTTGGTTTACTACAACATGAAAACTTTCAGTACTTTAGCGATGTTCTTCACTAACAGTACTTCTTAAATTATATTTTTTTAAATTCGTAAATTTTAAACATTACAACACAACAAAAAATTAATTCACATTCATTAAATAAACTCGGAAATCGGAAAGAAGACTGCTCATTATCACATAATTTCAAAAGAATATATTAAAATTATACCTATTAGAAAAATAACTTTTTATTCGGGATTTGGATAATCACTGATAATTTACTTAGTTAAATAAGTAATAAATATGTTGCCATAAAATATATATATGTAAGATAATATGTTGAAATAACGGAGTTAAGTTTTATTATTTTAAAAATCCAAAAGTTGAGGATTACGCAATGTTATAAAGTTTCAAAAATTTTATTGCAAATATTAGTTTTAATGCACCCCAAATTAAAGTTTTGACCATTAGCAGCACAACGATTTGTAAGAGCAATAACCTGCTGTGCCTGCTTTAATGTTTTTAAACAGACGAGTATACAGCACGGTTCATCCTCAATTTTTGTAGCATTATTAAATTGAGACAAATCTATATATGTTGATGCATTGTTTGGTACCTCCTCAACTGTTGTGTTTATTTCAGAGGAACAACTGGTACAGTTGGATTGAGAGTTACACCCGCAATTTTGACATTTACAAATGTCAGCATCAGCTGCCAAAGTTTTCAATTTGTCCGTTTTAAATGTTTGTATATAATTATCACTATTTTCCGTTATATTATTATTATTTGTATCATCTAACATTTCCTGAAAATTAAAACAATCAAATACCATTTCATTCTGGGACAGATTGTTTCCAATTGAAGTAACATTACTGGGTTGGAAGTTAAGAGCATCTATCCAATTTGGCAACATCTGTGGGTTAGGATCCAAAATTTCAGGTGTATTTAATTCTGCAGACTTTTGGAGAGAACCTGTAACTTCTTGAGACATATGTTCAGTCTGGGAAAAAGGCTTCCTATTTGCTTCTTCTTCACAGAATTCTATTCCTGAAAATTTTTTTGAAGTAATTATACAACTTAACAAATATACTGATTGATACTTATGAATGGGCTAATTAGTGAATGACATAGCAATTGGTATAATTTGCAGAAGTATTCTTTATTATCATGCTTCTGTTCCATTGTGACCATTTCATTACAATATTTTTATTTTTCGATATTTGAGTCGAAAATAGTCTGGAACAGTTATTTTACACCTACAGATGAAAATCTCCTAGTTAAATGCAATTATGTTCATTTCTCCAACCTATTCCAAGTATCATAACTTTCAAAAGAAACAACTTAGATTTCATCTTGAAAATTTCAGGGTAGATTTAAGCTGAGAAAGGAAGATCAAATTTGTGAATGTGTCAAGTCTGTTCAGAAATGCCGAGGACGATTCATGATTGGTAAAATAATGAAGAGTTGTGTATGTCACTTCAATATTACTGAAATATTTTTATCCGTCTTATTTTGAGAACATCCAATGTATACCACACCAATGCAGAATATTACTAACGATAAAGTTACAGTTAGCTATCCAGCTCTAACCATATTTGGTTTTAGAGACTGTTGAGACTGATATTGTTAGTATTTTGTTTGACAAGCATAAGGATATATAGTTTGAAAAGGACATAAGGATATATACATGATAAAAAGAAGATCAAATGTACTTTCCAATTAAGTATGATCTCTTTGTTCAGTTCACATTAGTGTCGGCTGCTATAACTAAACAATTTATTGGAACCACCAAATATGAATTCTATTATTGTTGTTGAATATTTTTGTCAGTATTACAAATACGTACATAAAGAAATGATACGATGATACAATATTTTGTAAGATATTGTGCTCATTATTGTAGTTTTTCAATCCAATTCACCTAAATAAAAAACAATACTATATGTCTGAATAAGTTTCAGAGAGTATGATTTTAATAAGTGCTTTAGATGATCTATATGAAGGCGCTGTAACAAATGATACGACTGGTCTGATGGGACAAATTTATTTATGTACCTTAATTAAATAACACATATTTGGTGGTTGAGGATTCATTAAAGTTAAATTGAATAATGGTTTCGTACCGAAAAGAGCCGTTTATTGCTATTTTTATTTCATTTTGATATTTAACTGTTGGTCTTTTTTGATAATTGTATACTTATCCGGGTCTAAGAATTCTGTTGTTTTATTTATATAACTTGTTCTATCGATTGCTATTACTGTATTTCCTTTATCGGCACGCGTGAATACTAAATCATTTTTTAAGATTTTAGTTTTTATAGATTTTATTATGGAATTGTTATTATGCGAGTGATGATTACATTTTTCATTAATAATATTATTATTTACCTTTATTTGAATATTGACATTTTTTTAGTGCAAGTTCTGAGTCGATAGCTAAATATTCTAAAGATTTCTTATTACTAGTATTTAAATTGTAATTATGTCCCTTTTTTTAACAGTTCTATTTCGGTTTGATTGAATTTTACCTCTGAGATATTCATGAATCCAGGATAGAAAATATGTTCCTAATACTTTTTTGAAATTTGTTGATTTAAGTTATTTTGATTCTTTTCAGTTACTAAAATTTTTAATTTCCTTTTCTGAATCTTGTATTTTTTATGTATAAATTCATCAATATCACTTCTAATATTATTATCTAAGTTATCGAACAAGACATCATGCATTCTATAAGTCAACTCAGAGTGTATTACCTTAAGATATACATTCTGTCAAGAAAGTACCGGGAATTATCGATTTAAATCTGGCGAGGCAATGAGGCAGGTAAAATTTTTTTTCCTAGGTTGGTACCACTGTCCTTAATTACTATGCCAAGCTTGAGCGGGATCTGTCAACTAGTGTGTTTGCAACAGCTGATTAAGTCAGTCGATGTCAGAGTGCGTGCCGATTTTTACTATGGGTGATTACGTTGAGCAAAGAATTTGTTTAAAGTTTTGTGTTGCAAATGAATTTTCGTGTGCCGATGCATTGAAAATGTTGCAAAAGGCCTTTGGTGATAATGCTCTATCTAAAACTCGTGCATATCAGTGGTACAGAGCCTTCAAGGACGATCGTGAAGTGGTCGCCCATCGACGGCTTCGATCGAAGATAACGTCGATAAAATTAAGGAAATGGTGCTGGAAAACCGTCGTACCAGCTTGAGAGAGATAGCACATGATCTTAAGATATCCCACGAGTCCGCACGTACGATTTTGATTGATATTTTGGGCATGAGAAAGGTGGCCGCACGACTCGTACCGAAAGACCTGAATTTTCTTCAAAAACGTCATCGCGAACAGGTTTCTTCAGACATGCTGGATCGCTGTAATTCCGATTCTACATTCATGGAACGCATTATAACTGGTGATGAGACCTGGGTCTACGAGTACGATATGCAAACAAGCCAGCAATCATCGGAATGGGTAGCAAAAAATGAGCCGAAACCAAAAAAACCACGCCAAAGCCGCTCGAAAATGAAGGTGATGCTCATTGTTTTCTTCGATATCCGTGGCGTGGTGCACTACGAATTCGTTCCAGAGGGTCAGACGGTAAACAAGGAGTATTACCTAGGCGTTATGAAACGTTTCCGTGAGCGTATCCGTAAGAAGCGGCCAAATTTGTGGGCGAACAACTCATGGATTTTGCATGACGATAACGCGCCTTCTCACCGAGCTACGATTGTGACTGACTTTCTCGCCAAAAACTCAACAAACTTGCTTCAGCAACCACCGTTTTCGCCGGATTTGGCTCCCTGCGACTTTTTCCTCTTCCCAAAACTAAAATTGCCCCTTCGTGGCACCCGTTTTGAGTCGATTGAAGCAATAAAACAAAATTCGGCGCGAGAGCTAAAGTCCATCCCGGAAAGCGCCTATAAAAAATGTTTCGATAATTGGAAGTGCCGTTGGCATAGATGTATTGGAGCAAATGGAACATATTTTGAAGGCGACCCAATAAATTTTGACGATTAAATGTAAAAATGTTGTTTTAATTGAAAATTCCCGGTACTTTCTTGACAGAGTAGTATGTTGTATGCGTCTCTCTTCTGATATTCATGTTTCCTGTCCATTTTTAACCAGGGCTTCATTCCTATCAATCTACCTCTATCTGCTTCTGGGGTCTTATTCTAAGTTTTAGTAGGCATTTTACCAAATGCCTAAAACTTAAAGTTATCCCCAAGTACATACAACTAAAAATAAGTCCTGGTTAAAAATGCACAGGAAACATGAATATCAGAAGAGAGACGCATACAACATATATTTTAAGGTAATACACTCTGAGTTGACTTATAGAATGCATGATGTCTTGTTCGATAACTTAGATAATAATATTAGAAGTGATATTGATGAATTTATACAAAAAAATATTGGTACAGATATGTTGATAATATTCTATGTTTATTCAATGGCACTGATAGGCAATTTTCTTTGTTTGTGGATTTCATAAACAAATTATCCCTAACCATACAATTCATTCATGAAATGGAAAAAAAAATAGTATAAATTTTTTGGACTTAACTATCACAAAAATTAATAATAAACACGTTTTTTCAATATACCGGAAACCAACCCATACAGATAGCACAATTCACTCCACATCAAATCACCCATTCTCACAAAAATTAGCAGCATACAATAGTATGTTATATAGATTAGCCAACATACCCATGTCACGTGAGAATTTTGACAAAGAATATAATATTATTATGTAGAATGCGTTGAACAACGGTTTCAACGTCCTGATTATTGAAAATCTTTTTGCAAGAATACAATTAAATCTGGGTTTGAAATTAGTATATTCCATAAATAATAATTCAAGTGAAAGTAAATACATTTCTTCAACATACTTAGGATCAAAAACAGAAAAGTAGCTAGATATTTGAAGATGAACCACAATTTTAAAAGCTCTTACAAAACCAATAATTCTTTAGGAAAATTAATAAAAAATAATAAAGATAAAACATCTAAAAACAAGAGATCAGGTGTTTATAAGTTAACTTGCGGTACTTGCCATTTTGTATATGTTGGTCAGACAGGAAGACCGAGACTTAGGGAACATGAAAAATGTTATTGTAACAAAAAAAGAAATTCAACCTATGCAGAACACCTTCTAGATACAGGACATATTTGTAATAGTAACTTTGAAATTTTACACACAGAAAACAAAAGTTTCAGATTGAACTTGTTAGAAACTTTAGAAATCAATAGATATCATAAAAGAAAAATATTATTGAATAACCAAACAGAATTAAGTAGTTTCCCTTTGTAGAATCATTTTTCAGAATTCCAAAAGAATTGTAAAACTCCCTTCACCCCCTCTAATTTTTGTTATGTACATGTACTATATATTGAAATTCTTGTTCATGGTACATTCAGTATCTAGTAATACTCACCTGAAAAGTCATGGTTTGACGTAACAGTTGTAATGAAATAAAATATATTAGCGGAAATTAGAACAATATTTACAAAGTGGATTTTTCACAATGAGGCTTACAGCTCTTACATTCATCACCCACACGACTCGAAAACTTTCAATTCACTAATCAAACCTTACAAGTAACATCCTGCAAATAGAGTCCGACCTTGGATCGAACCATCTTGACATGATGATAAATTTTGATTTAGAGCAGGAAATCGAGAAAATTTCTAAAGAAGTATCATATAGATATGACAAATGCAAAATTGACAAAGTATATAGGTCAATAACGGATTTCATTGGATAAACACAACCAAGAAACATTGATGAAAAATATATTACAGAATTTAACAATGTAATTTCAGAAGATAAGAAACAGTAAACCTATAGTGAAGCATCACCCATTTCTACATGAACCCTTATATAAGAAAACAGATCAAGGTAAAAATCAAGATGTATAGAGAATATTTGACACAACCTAACCCTACTTTCAAGAAAAACAAAAATAAAAGCATACACAATTATAATTCAATATAGACAACACAACTGGTTAAAAGCCTGCAATGAAATAAACAGAAAGAGAGAAAAATCATTTTATCAGCAAGTTAAAGATCTCTCAAGATATAAACAGCACCATGAGATTCCTACATTGGAGAAGGCATACTACCAAAGTATATATGGATACGATAGGTACAACACATTGGATGTTAGAATAAAATGGGAAGTTAAAAACTGGTATGATAGATATTTCAGATATTAAAATAAGGAGAAATCTCATCCATTCAAAATCGAGGAAGAAACTTATTATGAAATACTGTTCAATAGTGGAAACAGAGCCCCAGGGACAGATCACATTCCGTGGAAGATCTTTAAAAAGCTACAGTGAAATACATCAGCACATAATAAAAATATACGAACATTGTATAGATGAGGCCATCTTTCCTGCGATATGGAGAATTGGTACTATGATAACTATCCCCAAGGGATGTGGTAGACGACTCCACAGACTCCTCAAGAGTGGTACATCGTACGACGCTGCCTTGAAAATAATCCTGGGCGAAGAGTCCAAGCTGCCGACTGATGAAGAGGGGGATAATTCCATCTCGGAAACAGAGGTCGGTGGCAAAAGCCTCAAAGCGACCTAACACTTCCTACGTTGTGGGGCGGGGGGATCAGGGTCGGCTTGCTATGCTCTGGTTACCCCGCCGTCTCAATGTTGGGGGACCAGCTGGTGTTACTGCAGAGGGCGGTTCTAAGAGCCGTTGCAAACACACCTGATGAAGAGCCACAGGTGAGATGCCATGACTGTTCACATCGGCCTGGATCACTCCAAATTACTTGTGCCGACGAGGAAAGTGTGAGGTAGCTCGAGGAGACGACTCCCTCACTCAAACCATGGGAAGAACCGGACCTTAAGCTCGTAAAGGGCGGGGATCGTCCCAAACCTAATATCTGTTCGGTCTTTATCATAAATGAAGACCAAGAAAACAGATTTCAGTCTGAGGAGATACTCAACAGACTGAGAAAAATGAATCATACCATGAGGACTCGTGAGTGGAGTATTCTACATAGCGAGTTGTCAGGGTCAGGTAAAGTCTGGAGAGTGGCCATGGATGACATTTCCATAGAAGCTCTGAAGGACCTAGACGACAAAGGCCACTTAGGTGGCACAAAAAATCAACTCGGAGCAGGCGGAGGGGAAATCTCTAAAAACCCTCGTCTGGGATACGAATTGCCACGGTCAGGGTGGAGAGAGAGGCCGCGTCTTCCTCAAAGCCAGTGCCCAAGTAAGAGCAAAAATCAGAAGCGACTCAAAGGAGGACCTCCAGGGTCCAAAAACAAGACAGGAAAGGTTTCCAAGGTAAGGGTAAATCCGTCCCTGGAAAACCCCTCCCCTTAAGAAGTCGGCCAGTGGCCATGGGGAAGGTGGCAAAAAGTCGCCCCCCTAGGACACATCGAGGCCGGCTTAGAAAAAGAGGCCATACGCTGTATACAGGCCAATCTTCAACACGCTAAGGCTGCATAGCCTTGGCAGGAGATTCATAGAGGAGCAGATAGACATTGCATTAATCCAGGAACCCTGGATATCATCCTAGGGTAAGATGAGTGGACTCGGAGGATTCCACGAACTATTATAACCGGGGTCTCAGTTGGGAGGCTGAGATACTGTATACTTGCAAAGAAAAAGATAGACTATTTCGCTCTTTCAGAGTTCTCCATAGGGGACATGACATACATTTATGTCCGCTACCGGGAGGTAAGGAAGGTGACGGAGTTTATCATCTGTTCTGCGTACATTTCTGGAGGCAGAGCTACCGAAGGACCCCCATCAACAGCCGTGCGGGATTTAGTCCGCCACTGTAGGAAGGAAAATATCAAGCTGATAATTGGATGTGATTCCAATGCCCACCACACAGTTTGGGGCAGCACGAACCATAGAGGTGAGTCACTTCTAAATTATTTATTGCAAGAGGGCTTAACAATAGTAACCAAAGGTAACAAACCAACTTTTGTTACCCCTAATAGACAGGAGGTTTTAGACCTCACTATAAGTACTAACTTCATTAGCAATAAGATTTCCGATTGGACGGTATCTACTGAACCATCATGTTCAGACCATAGGCATAGACTCTTCAATATCAGAACAGGCCCTAGACCGTTAGAATATTACAGAAATGCTAAGGAAACAGACTGGATTGGTTATGTAGAAACCCTCCGAGCTAACCTTAGCACGTGTATATCTAAAATATTCAAACAGAACCACTTGGAGATCCTGACGGAGCAAATCAAAACCGCCATTATCTCCGTTTATCACGAAAACTGCCCACTAAGATGTAAAAAGGATAACCGAAATTCATCTTGGTGGAGTAACAACCTGAATAAACAGAAAGGAGGTTTGGAGATTATTCAACCGAGCCCAAGCGACCGGCCAATGGGACGAATACAAGGAAGCTCTAACTCTCTACAATAAGAGCATTAGGAGGGTCAAGAGGGACTTGTGGGACAAGTTCTGTGAGGGGATAAATGATGCACCCGGAACTTCCAGAAAAGAAGATTCTCTCCAGAGAGCCATTGAGAACAACCGGTTTGCTCAAACGACCAGAGGGTGGTTTCACTGGTACCATAAAAGAAACATTGAAGCTTCTTGCGAACAAACACTTCCCTGGATGTCAAACCTTGGAAGATACAAACGCCAGATCCAACCCTAACCATTCAACCTGCCCCGGCAGGGGCAACTAGCGAATATCCAAAAACATAGTCACGACACAAGCAGTCAAAGACGCAATAAGGTCCTTTAAACCTTTCATAACACCGGGGGAGACCTAATCTTTCCAGCCCTACTTCAAAAGGGCATGGATGTGTTGATTCCGCATCTGCTCAAATTATTTAGAACAATTCTGGCTTGGGGGGGTTATCCCTAAAAGCTGGACATTAACTAAAGTGGTCTATATACCAAAGGTGGGACGAACAGAACCGGAACCCTCATCGTTCAGACCAATAAGTTTGACATCGTTCTTGCTAAAGAGTCTGCAAACGGTGATTGATGTCCATATCAGAGGGAAGGTCTGTCCCCCTAGCCCTCATCAATAGTCTCTCCCCCTAGTCCTCATCAATACACCTACCAGGCCGGAAAATCGGCAAAACTTGCATTACACAATTTGGTCGGAAAATTAAACCAATCTCTCGATAATCGAAAGATAGCACTAACAGCGTTTCTAGACAGTGAAGGTGCTTTTAACAATACGGCTTCTCTCGCTGATGCTATCTCTTCGAGAGGAATGGACCCGCTAATTTGTAGATGGATACAGGCAATGTTATGAGGCAGAATAATAGCGACCTCATACCAGGGTGAGGTCTTCGAGTTCAAGGCTGCGAAGGGCTGTCCGCAGGGGGTATTCTGTCACCCTTACTGTGGACCCTTGTCGTTGATAACCTGCTAGCGATCATTTCGCTGTGGGCAGTCGACGTTCAAGCATTTGCTGATGATCTGGCAATCATAGTGAGAGGTAAATCGGAGATGATGATATCGGCTGTCCTTCAAGAGATACTGAACATTATTAACAAATGAGAGAAGATACATCTCTTAACTCACAAAAGGTAGTTATTATATTATATTAGTTAGTACCATTCACCAAGAAACGGAAGTTTTATGGTTTAGAACCACCGACTATCCGTGGTAAAATAATACAATTCTAATATGAGGCAAAATACCTGGAAATAGTCCTGGACAAAACTCTCAGTTGGAATGCACACCTAGACAAAGTGTGTCATAAAGCCAAAATGGGATTCTGGACTTGCAGGCGGATCTGTGGCAAAACCTTGGGTTTAAAACCCAGGCAGACGTATTGGCTATACACTATGGTAATCAGATCACAGATAATGTATGGCGTGGTGGAAGAAAGGCTAACAAACGATTGGCCAACATAAGTTCACCTGACTACAGAGACAGGATTGCCTTACAATTACAGGTGCGTTTCGCACCACACCCACGGCAGCCATGGAGGTCCTACTAAATCTACCACCCCTGCACCTACTCGTGCAGAGAGAGGCGGAACGGACCACATACAAACTATATCATCGACAGGCCCGATGCAATAGTGATGGGAGCCTCAGGACTGCTTGACGAGCTTTTAACGAACAGCACCCCATCGATGTCCTCGGATCTGATGTCAAAACTCACGAGCCAAGAAAGGCATTTCAATGTAATCTTCCCCAGCCGGGACGAATGGACCCAGCATGCTGAGATTCTATTGAGGACCGACCTTGGCTTGTTCACAGACGGCTCGCGAACGACGAATAGAACGGGAGCGGTAGTGTATGGGAGCCAACCGAGAATCAACATCTCATTGAGACTCGGTCAAAACACAACCATATTCTAGGCAGAACTATTTGCCATTGAGACCGCGGCAGAACTGCTGATAAAACGGCAAATCCACCACGGCAAAATCAAAATATTTAGTGATAGGCAGTCAGTACTAAAAGCAGATCTGTTAAGTCTCCTATAATTTTAATTTAAAAAATTTTTGTTCAAAATCTTTTAGAATTAAATTAATGTCTTATAAGCACAGCTTATATTTAATAGACATATAAAATCAAAACCTATTATATAATATCAAATGGAATAAGTAACCCAATATAAATTGTCAATCAAAATTAATAAATAAATATTTGAAGGAGACAAAATTTTGTTTCTGATCTTTCAATTATGAAAGCTAAATCCTTTTCAAAAATACAAAACATAATTTTAAGAACTTCTCAAAAAAACTATGATGTGTTACTCTCCTCGAGTTCGTGGATTCTGGCATCGAACTGACTGTTCTTGGCGACTGTTAGCCTTCAATGGCTGCTTTTGGAAACAAGGCTACCAGGGATGGGTGGTTTGGCCCACAGAGGTACTTGTACTAGCCACCCTAATTGGTGTTGGACTCTTGGGGGCAGTGGTTGAAAGCCTGCATGATGGGCTAGAAGGGTACTCTGCCGTGCAGGGATAACCGGGACTGGCCCGGAGGTTTAGGGGTCTCGACCATACTTTAGGCTGGGCTTGAATCCGAATCGACTGGGGTGTCTACGGCGAGTTCAGGCCTCTAGTGGTCGAATGGACTGTGGAGGCATGAAGTCCCTTTCGGCGCAGTTCTTGCGCCTGGATAACCTGGACTCGACTAATAATGCATAGCCAGTAGACGTTGGATAGTACATCGAAGCTAACAGTCTATACTGCAAGCAACGGGGGACTACTATTTCGTTTTGCGTGCTGATTGGGCGTATCTCAATCCCGCGCCCATGGAGAAAGTGACCATAGGCCAAACGGGCAGGTAGACCACATTAATCTACACTGCGGATCGCTGCGTGAAGTACAGTTAGGGAAGCCTTGACCTAGTTTGTTTGTTGAATTGTCCACAGGTAGTACAGTCCACTTTACTGTGATTAAAAATGTTTTTGATTCATAAGTAATTTCCTGGATCGTGGTAATTTTATGTGAATAAAGGAAATGGTTGATATCAAAATGCTTGGGAATTAATAAACGAATAGGAAACTCATTAACCTCTTAAGCCGCCATCTGCAATGATATCAACCGATTGAGGTGCACCTGTGTTATAAGAATTCTGCAAATGATAAAACTGGTACTCACCCATTTGTCTTACAGCATTATCCAACATATCTACATCAAAATTGTTAACCAAATTAACAGTTAGATTCACATCGTAAGTATCAATATCAGCCTTTTCAATTTCCATAATGATGGAGTTATCTTCAAGCTGCATTTCGGTATCATTGAAAGTTTCTCCATCTTTTCCATTCTCCACATTTTCAGTACCAATATTATATGAAAGCTGAGTGGGTATAGGTTCTGCAGTATTCACTGTAGCATAATTTTTCAGAATGTTAGTAGTTTCAAATTGATCACTGAAGTCCGTCTCTATTACTGCAGCGTATCTAGCTGGATTGATAGTTTCAGTGACAACAGGAGTTGGAAGTTCAATGTTATTTGCGGTGAATAAATGTGAGAAGTCAATGGTTTGGTGGAGAGATGATACACCTATAAAAAAATATTCGAATGATCCAGTTGCAGATTAAACTACAAATTGTAATATCATGTATATAAATAAAAGTAGTAATTGTAAAATAAATGAAGAAAATACTTTCTATGTTAATTGCATTCTATGGTTTAAGTTAGGAACGCTTGGTAACCTAAACACTCTTTCTCTTTTTCTGTTGTAACTCGAGTTGTGTACATTGTTATTTTATTATTAAAGTCTGAGTTAAACATACTTATATTATTTTACCCACGATATTACAAGTGGCGACGAGGAAAATTGGTATTTGTGAAGTTATCTACAATATTGTTGGATGATTGTTTGTCTATGGTGTCCGCAAGTTATTCACATATAATTCTTGCGGGGGACATTAACGAGAATCAATTAGTTGAGAACAACTTTTCTGACTGCGTGGAATCTTATGGTCTGAAACAGCTAATTAATGAGCCAACACGCATAACTTCGACATCTCAGACTTTACTGGATGTGATTTGCTCTAGCAGACCCGAACTGGTGATTGATTCTGGTATTATTGATCATTCAATATCTGATCACAGGGGTGTCTTTTGCAGGATAAATTTAAAGAGAAAAATAAATACCCCGAAGATTATTCGTTATCGTGATTTTCGTCGGTTTGCCCTTCAGGACTTTTTATCGGACCTTTCTAGTGCGTCATTTGATAGAATCCTTTATGTTAGTGATATTGATTTGAAGATCTCAATTTTTTGTCAATGCCTGACTGATATATTTGACAAGCATGCCCCTTACGTCGAATCGAGAGTTACTAAATTATTTTCCCCGTGGATAACTCCTACAATAAAAAGCATGATGAAGTTGAGAAATGTTGCTCTATCTAAATATAAGCTTACGAAGAACTTAGCTGATTACAGTTATTATACTCATCTGCGAAATGTTGTTACTTCTGCTGTGCGAAGGGAGTAACGCGGTTTCATGTCCCAGGCCAGATCTCGGGGTTCCGGATTTTTTTGGAAATCCTTCAGGACATTGCATCCTTGTTCACAGAATTCTGTGCCTGAACGCTTTTCTAACCCTCATGAATTCAATGACTATTTTCGGTCGGTTTTTAGTCCTTCCAATTTTTGCCCGGAGAGAACCAGTTATTATAGCTCGAACAGATTTGATGCAAATAAAAAATTTTCGATCGGGTTTGCGACTATAGACGAGATAAAATCAGTTGTCTTGGATCTTCGTTCGAACGCTCTGGGGATTGATTGTATATCTGCTAGAATGCTTAAATTATCCCTCGGTGTTACTCTGCCCTTCATGACGCACATTGTTAATGTTTGCATTGAGTCTGGTTATTATCCGTATGATTGGAAGTACTCTATTGTGAATCCGATACCTAAGATCCCTAGTCCTGAGAGCTTATCTGATTTTCGTCCGATAAGTGTGCTACCAGGATATTGTTTCTTCAGGTTTATAAATACGTCACCGACAATGGAATTCTCACTGCGCTGCAGTCGGGTTTCAGGGGGGGTTACAGTACTACCACTCTTCTGCTGAACATCACTGATGATATTTTGCGATCTTTGGATGAGGGACATGCCTCTATTCTCACCTTATTGGATTTCGCAAAGGCATTCGATACCCTGGACCATGAGCTGCTTTGTGCTAAATTAACTTATATTGGTTTTGATGAAACTGCTCTGAGATTTTTCAAGTCTTACCTTTTTTATAGGCATCAGTGCGTTAAATTGCGTGATACATATTCAGATTATTGCCCTATAACTTCAGGGGTGCCACAAGGATCTGTTCTTGGCCCTCTGCTTTTCCTTATATATGTGGCTGACATGCATAAGGTGGTCAGATTCGCATCCACCCATTTTTATTGTGATGACACTCAGGTTCGCCTCTCTTTTCATCCCTCCTCTGTTTCTCAGGCTGTCGAGCGGTTGAATGAGGATTTAGACTTAATTATGCGTTATTCCCAAATGAATAATTTGAAGATAAATGTTAAAAAATGTTTTTATATATGCTTTTTTCCCAGGATATTTCAGGGTGTGGTTGAGATCAAGATGGGCGGTGAAAGAATTCCGTCCTCCACCTGCTGTAGAAACCTGGGAATCTTTTTCGATTGCCAGTTGAGATTCAGGGAGCATGTCTCGTTGCTGTTGAGGAATTCTTTCCTTGCATTGCGCCTTTTGTATCGGCAGAGATATTGTTTAGATTTTCAGTCACGCAAGTATCTCTGTGAGACTCTCGTTTTGTCCAAACTAAACTATGGATTAACGGTTTTTTACCCTTGCCTTGATTCCGTGCAGAGGCGCAGACTACAGAAAATGCAGAATTCATGCTGCCGGTTTGTTTTCGGTTTGAGGAAATATGACAGTGGAATAAGGGACGGAATTAACAGCTTGGGATGGCTTAGGGTTGAGAATGTTTTCCGGCTCCACCTGACGATTATGGTTCAACGAGTTTTACGTTCTTGTCTTCCACCGTATTTGAGGGAAAAGCTAATTTTTAGACGTGATGTTCATTGCGTGGACGTTAGGCATGGTCATAGGCTCATGCTGCCAAGATTTGGTTCAGCCATGTTTCAGCGCTCCTTCACCTTCAATGCGGTGAAATTACATAATGAATTTTTAGTTTCGTGTGAAGGCGTTTCTTTGAGCTCACTGAGAAAAATTTTGAAGTCAAAATTCTTGACGAGCCAATTATAAATTAGGAAAATTTTATGAATATGAAATATGTTTTGTTTACTCACAATGGAATTGATTCATTAATTTTATTTTTTTTTTCCGCTTATTTTTGTTTCTATCCTTTTGTTTTTTTTTTCCCTTTTTTTTTTTTTCAGGGTTGAGTGGAGTAGCTTTAAGCTAGACTTCGCCCTATGTTTATATATTGTAAATGTATAAATAAAGGCACTATTATTATTATTATTATTACGAAATGGCACAAAAATCAACTTCCCAGAAGAATCAAGGCGATTCAGCGGCTGTTAGCCAGTATCCAAATATCATAAGAGGTACGATAGGTGTTTTAAATGAATATCAAATGGGAACAGACTGGTGTACATATCAGGAGAGGATGGAACAATATTTCGAGGCTAATTATATCGAGGACAACAAGAAAGTAGCAGTTCTTCTAACAATGGTGGGTGAACAGGCATATGAAATACTACGAGGATTGTGTGATCCAGAACTTCCAAAAAAAAAAAAGTTATCACGAACTATGCAGGATATTGAAGGAACAATTTTCACAGAAGATTTCTGTCTTCAAGGAAAGAATAGAATTCTACAACCTGAGACAATTAGACAATGAAGGTATTAAAGAATTCTTTGTTCGTTTAAACAAAGCGATTCAATGTAAATTCGGAAATAACCTGAACGAAATACTTAAGTAAAGGTTCGTGTCAGGTTTGAAAAGGAGTGCCATTCTAGACAGAGTTTGTGAAGAGGACCATAGCATTTCTTTGAAAGAAATTGTGCAAGTAGCATTGAGGAAAGAAGCAGCAGTAACCAGTTCTTTCACCCAAACGATAAACAAGGTTAGTTTTACCCAAGAATCAAGGAAAAGAGCAGATGGAAGAAAACCATACCCAAGGGAAGAGAAGAGAGAAAACAAGCCGAAGATTCAGGAAGAAAAGAAAGCCAAATGCAGAAGTTGTGGTGAGGAAAATCATAATTTCAGTAAAAGTAAGTTCAAAACTTATGAATGTAAAATTTGTAAAAAGGTTGGACATTTGGCAAAGGTTTGTTATTCAAACCGCAATCACTTTGTAAAGGAAAAAATTATAGTAGAGGATCAGAGTAGTCCAACAGATATCATTGATATGTTTTTTTTGTGACTAAACGTAGAACCAGTTCTATTGAACCATTTAAAGTTCAAGTGCATATTAATAAAAAACCTTTGACAATGGAACTCTACTCGGGAGCGGGAATTTCTGTTATTCCTGGTAATGTTTTTGAACACATGTTTAAAAATTGTAAATTATTTCCAACGAAAATTAAGTTGAAAACATACGAGGGTAATGTAATTGTTCCAGATCGAGAGATTTATGTGGACATTGAATATCAAAATGTTCTTAAAAGGAATTGCAAACTCATTATAGTCAAAAATGGAATGGTTCCATTATTAGGTAGAGATTTAATTAAATTATTCAATATTACCTCGCAGGATTCGATGGTGTCTAATGTGAACAAACTCGATCATAACGACAATTTAGACAAAATTCTTAAACAATTTGAACAGTTATTCACAAATAAGTTAGGCTTGTATAAATTAGGAAAAGTAAAATTCTCGGTAGATCCTGAAGTTAAACCGATTTTGTGTAAACCAAGACCGGTTCCATTCAAATTCAGAGAACTGATGGATAAAAAATTGGACGAGTTAGAAAAACAAGGTGTTATCACTCGTATTCAAAATTCCGAATGGGGTACTCCCTTAGTTCCTGTATTGAAGCCTAATGGCAAGATAAGAATTTGTGCCGATTATAAGATTAAAATAAATAAACATCTTGAAGATTATAAGCATCCCCTGCCAAGGATTGAAGAATTGTTCGCAGCTCTTCAAGGAGGGGAGGAATTTACTAAATTGGATTTGCTATGCGCTTATAACCAATTAGAATTGGACAACGAAACAAAAATTCTTTTATCGTGGAGTACCCACAGAGGTATATATAAAGTAAACAGGTTGCCATATGGTACAAAACCAGCGGTTTCAATTTTTCAAAATACCATGGAGAAAGTTCTCCAAGGATTAAAAGGTGTAATAATATTCATAGATGATATTGTGGTTACCAGGGAAAATAGGATAGATCATTTGGAAAATTTGAAAAACGTTTTTGAGAGATTACTAAATGCTTGGCTTCCGGCTGAACTTAGAAAAATGGAAATTTTCATATTTAGGTTATATAATAGATGGTTTGCACAAAGATCCAGAAAAAACTAAAGCTATTGCAGAATGCCCAAGACCCAGAAATGTAAGTCAAGTAAAGACATATGTGGGCATGATTAACTATTATTCTAGATTTATAAAAAATATATCAACGTTATTAGAACCTTTGTACGCATTACTTAGAAATAATATTGAATTTAAGTGGTACAAAAATTGTGATACCGCCATTCACTGAATCAAAAAGAATTATTTTATCAGACCACTTAAAGTGATTTGTGATGCTTCTAAAGTAGGAATAGGGGCGGTTCTTTTGCAAGTATATGAAGATGGAACAGAAAAACCTATTAGTTTTGTCTCAAGAACATTAAATAAAAGCGAATTGGGCTATTCAGTTGTTCACAAGGAAGCTTTCGCTATATACTGCGGGGTACACAAATTTTATCAATATTTGATGGGAAATAAATTTTATTTGTGTTCAGATCATTTACCGTTGAAGGCATTATTTGGAGAACACAAAGGGTTACCTCAAATGGCGGCAGGACGCTTGCAGCGATGGGCTGTTTTCTTGAGTTGATTCGATTTTGTATTCAAACATATAAAAGGCAGTGAAAATGGCGGGGCTGATGGGTTATCGCGAATACCAATAACCGTGACAGAGGCAGACCCAGACATCGAATATTGTAATATCTTATTAGATCAAATACCGATCAGTGCAAATAATATAGCGAACGAAACAAGGAAAGATCCAATACTAAGTGAAGTTTATTTGTTCATTAGGAACGGCTGGTCAGATGAAATTAACGAACAATTTGAAATATTCAAAAGAAAATCCTCCGAAATAAGTATTGAGAATAATTTGATAATGTGGGGTTATCAAGTAATAATGCCAACAAAATTAAGAAGTCAGATATTGGATGAGATTCATGGTGCTCACAATGGCATGACTAAAATGAAAGTTTTAGCCAGACAGTATGTCTGGTGGCCAAGTTTGGAAAGAGATATTGAAAATTATGTTAAAAGTTGTGATGCTTGCGCGACTTTAATGAAAACGCCAGAAAAATCCAAACTAATTAAATTCCAAGAAGGTAAACATGTATATGATAGGATTCATATCGACTTTCTGGGGCCTTACCATAATAAAACATATTTGATCATTATAGATTCATTTTGGGGATGGCCTAAAATTTATGAAATGCAAAAATTAGATTCTTTTACCACTATAAACAAATTACGTGATTGTTTTGCTAGGTTTGGCTTACCGAATACAATTGTATCAGATAGTGGTCCACAATTAGTTTCCGAAGAATTTGAAAAATTTTGTAACTTTAATGATATTGTTCATATAAGATCCCCACCGTATCATCCTTCAACAAACAGTCTTGCAGAAAACGGTGTAAAATCATTTAAGAATTCCTTAAATAAATACCTCAAAGATATCAGGACAAAATCAGAGAGTACGGAAATATTAATGAGTAAATATTTATTTTCATATCGTAATACACCACACTGTACCACTGGTGAAACACCATCGAAATTAATGTTTGGAAGACATGTGAAAACTCGATTAGACCTGTTAACAAAAAGTCGGCGTTCAAAAGCTTTGGAAAGACAGATTAAATACCATGGTAAAAGAATGGTAGAATTTGAAGAAGGTGAGGTTGTTTATATTAAAGACTATTGAACACCAAATAAAATCACTTGGGAAAAGGCTGTAATTTTACAGATTCTCGGTACTCAAAATTATAATTGTAAAACATTGAAGGAAAAATTAATTTGGAGGAGGCATATTGATCAAATGAAGAAAGTAGGAAGTTTTTATGATGACATTTGTGATATTAATGTGAAAGAATATGTTTCTATAAAAGACTCTAGAAGTAATAACATTGAACCAAAGGAAATTGTTCCTAGTCAGAAAGTTAAACCACCAGATTTTCAGGATCACAATAGGGTTCCGGAATCTGTTGAAAATGAATTACCGTCTAATAATGAAGAGTCAGTTTTAGTGGAGGGAGACAATGCACAAACAAGTGAAAGTGCTTTGTTATCCTCTAATATAAAAAACCGTTTAAGAACAAATATAAGACCTCCTAAAAGATTTAGTGACGGAGGAGTGTGATATCATGTATATAAATAAAAGTAGTAATTGTAAAATAAATGAAGAAAATACTTTCTATGTTAATTGCATTCTATGGTTTAAGTTAGGTACGCTTGGTAACCTAAAAACTCTTTCTCTTTTTCTGTTGTAACTCGAGATGTGTACATTGTTATTTATGAATTCATCTTGATCATGATTTAGCGTGAAACACTTTTATTTACACTATTAATTTAGATCCACAAAAATTTTTTCACCCTGAGATGACTTCATTATATGGTAACTAAAAGTAAATTTTTTAATAGATTCCTTAAATTTTAGATAACTCAATGTGTTGAAAAAACGTTTGACTACTGCTTGGAATGTCTAAAGTTATATTCAAAAAGGTTTAGTTTAGTAAAGGAGATTTATTTATTTCTCTTTGATCATCGATAGTATCTGATTTTTTAATGTTTTGTGAGTGAAGAATATTGAAATGATTATCAAAATCATGTCCTTTTTTTCAGATGGTTGACATAAGTGTTTAGTACTATAATAAAATTCCAGAAAATTTTTGAATCTTTCTGTAGTGGTACTGCAATAAATATACAATGCTTATTATTTTTTTTAATACTTTCCGTATAAATATGGGCAAATACTACACCCTAATTAGCAGACTCCTGATAGCTTGTTCGTTCATAGGAACGATATCTTTATTGTTTTTCATTAATTTTTCTGTTTAATTTGAAGTTTTATATGAAATCTTATAGTTTTATTTTTCTTCAAATACTTTTTTTTTTAATTTTTGATCTATATAAGATGAAATATATATTTTTCATAACCATTCGTGAAGCAAGTACTTTGCAGATGCTATACAGCCCGCAAAAAGCGATTTCATGGCCGTTGAACTTACTAGAAGTCGCAATATTAGGTCGTTTCGACGTTCTAGAATTTTTACACAAGCATTCAGAAATCGCAAGTTTTTTATTTATCGTCGTTGTGAGAGATTGAAGTTATGGAATTTTCTGGGTGTGGGAAAATGGATTAGCGTTTAAATTTAGAAACGGTTTGGGACGAATTTTTGGATGTTGCCTTCAGTTGAAAGTTCTTGGAAATCTGGTGGTCCAATCTACATATCGCCTTTGGACGATTTTTTCAGTGTCTGTTCCTCTTACTAGAGAGGTTGATCTTCGATATTAATCTTGAGAATTTTTAGCACATTAACCCAGATGGAAATTTTGGTCCCATATATCACCATGCCTGGAGTTTGTGAAACTATTGAAAACCCGTTATAGATGAAGATTAGTACCTGGACCAAGACTAGGAGTGATAGTTGTTTGCTATGAAGCTGTCATCATCAGGTACAGTTTAAGGTGAAAATAAAAATTTTTAAATTTTGTTATTTAGTCGAATTCACTCCTTCTAATTAATAATAGCAATGAACTTGTATTTACATAAGTTTTGAGGATGTATTATACCATTTCAAAATCTGTATTGAACACACATTTTCTCAAAATAATTGGTCACTCAGGTTTTCATACACTTTTTCCACATCTTGGACACTACATTCCATTGGTTCAATAGTATCTATAATAGTAATTTAATGGTGTCATTTATTGTAGTTCTTGTCATTTCATTTTCTTAAATTTCTTGAAGTCTACCTGACGGTATATTGTCTTCATCTCTTCTTCTTCCAAAAATATTATGCTAACATTTCGTAATCACTGGAGGATACAATTGTTGTCATGCAATGTATAAATGTATGACAGCATCTTTAAGAGTCAAACTTTTAAGTGTAGTTATGAAATGCAATAGAAACTGTTATCTTACCGCATGGACAAACTGCTTGAAAAAAGAATTTTTGAAAATTTCTTGAGTCATCCAGGCATTTTTGGTTTGGTTTTTATACTGGATTATCAGAATTTTTGAAGCTTCTACGGGGATTTTTGCTTTTCCAATTAAGAGTGGTTTAATTTATGGGTGCCTGATGCATAAACACATCTCAGAAATGAGACTCTGCTTCGCTAATTTTAGACCAAGAGAGCAACATAAGTTTTATCAGGCAGCAGTTTCCAATATGAGCCAGCTTCATCAGCATTATATATTTGGTGATCAAAGAGATCTAATTTATTAATTATTTCTTTCAAGTCACATGGTTTAACCAGTTCTGGTTGTGAAGACAATTTTTCACCAGAAATTTTTAGTATTCTTGCACCATAACGCCACTTAAATTTTTGTAACAATCCATCGCCCACGTTGAAGCTTTCTGAACCACTAGTTAATTTTTAAAGCAGCTCCAAAGCCTTTTGTTTTAGCATGTTACTGGTGAATTTCGCTCTTGTAAAGTAACTTCTCCATTTCTGGATTTTCGGGTGTACATATTTTTCTCAGGTCTTGACATTAAGGACTTTCAGAATTTTATTTCTTTTATTTTTTGTAGTGCATATAGAAGATTTTACGATTTTATACTTTTTTAAAAGAGCTGTGACATTCATACTATTAGAAAACTCCTCCAAAATTTTCGATTTTTCGTAAAGAGCAGGAACTTCTTTTTCTGAACCATTTCACTAGACGGATTCTCATCGAGAGTTTCATTCTTCACACTGCAGAATATCAACGTAACTATTTTTTAGTTCATACTACTGGGTCGTTCATAGAATCGCATGTTCACACTAGCAGGCACTACCCTCTACTGTATATTTCCCACTTCTTGTGCGGGAGTTGATGGAGTTGATACTCCATCGGAATATGAGAGTAATGCAACAACCTTTACTCAGCTCCCGCCAGTTTTCTGAGGATGAAATAAGGCCAATCATGTCCAAATTTCCGAACAAGGAGGCTACAGCTGGTGATGATGGCATTCCATCATATGTCATAAGAGATTACAGTTTCGTGCTTGCTAAGCCCCTATATTATTAGTTTAAGTCTAAAAACATGTATGTTCCCTAAGAAATGGAAGACAGTGTGGACAGTGTGTATTCAAGAAGGGAGATGGCTCCCAGATTGAAAATTATAGACCAATTTCGATATTGTCCAATTTTGCGAAGGTTTATGAGAAGCTGTTATATGGAGATATGTATTTCAGAGCCAGTTCATATTTTCCACGGAACAACACGGTTTTGTTAGAGCAAGATCTACTGTGACTAACTTGGTAACAATCGCACAGTATATTACGGAATGTTTAGAGGATAGAGATCAGGTTGATGTGGTGTACTGACTTATCACGAGCCTTCGACTCTGTCGATCACGATATTCTGCTGAAGAAGATCTCGTCCTTAGGTTTCAGTCCAGCATATGTAAAGCTCACCCGATCATACTTGGAGGATAGAATAAATTATGTATTCTACAATGGTTATAGATCACTCGAGTATGTTCTTTCATGTGGAATGCCTCAGGGATCAAAATTGGGACCATTATTCTTCTCCTGTTTTGTCCTGTTTTAGCGTTTGCCGATGACTTGAAGATTTACTTAAGAATAAGATTTACCTAAGAATAGACAGTCCTGATGATTTGGTGCTGCTCCAGTCAAGCTTGGAGTGTATTCATACTTGGTGTTTATGCAACAAGCTCATGCTGAATATGGAGAAGTGTTTTAAAATTACACTCAGTAGAAGGTCACATCGGTTGACTTATATTGGCGATAAAGATCCAATATATGACCTTGGAGTCCACGTTCAGTTTCATTCCACATGTTGAAGAGTTGTGTGCGTCTGCTAGCTGCACTTTGGGCTTTGTGTTGAGGTGTGGCGGGGACTTCAGTGATCTGTCAATTTTGAGGAGTTTGTATTTCACGGTGGTCATCAGTAAGTTGGAGTATGCACACTTGACATGGTTTCCTATTTACGACTGTCATTTCGTAGCACTGGAGCACATTCACAGAAAGTTTTTCAAGTTTGTGTTGTTTAGGCCGACTGGCATATATTCCGAGCGTGGTACTGATCTGTCTTTTATCATGGATGAGATGAGGATATCATCGTGTGCAAAGTTTGCTCAGAGACTGTTGACTGGAAGGATCGACTCACCTTATCTGCTATCGAAAATAAATTTCAATGTTCCAAGATTGGCAGCGAGGTCTACATCTACTTTTTATTTGTGTACAGCTCGTACTTCCATTGCCTGAATTATTTCGGTATACAATATTCCTCACCATTCTTGGACGCGAGTCAAGCTTCTGATAAAGTCTGGCATCCTGGTTTGCTCTATGAAACCAAAACCTATCTGCCTGGATGTTATTAAAATTTATTGAAATCCTATCTTAATGAAAGACGATTGAGAGTGCTAGTTTGTGGCGAGGGAACGAACTACTTCCCAATATGATCAGGAGTTCCTTAGGGAAGGCAGTGGCATTAGACCACTGCTGTACATGCTATACACAGCTGACCTACCTACAAATCCTCATATTGGGAACTTTCTCAGATGATTCAGGCATTTTAGCTGCTAACGATCCACAAAATGCCATCAATAAATTGCAGAAACATTTAGAACAAAATACAAAAATGGCCCATAAGTGGAAAATCCAAATAAATTAGTACAAATCTGTGCAAGTGAATTTTGCCAAACGGAGAGGCCAGTATCCATCAGTATATATGAATAATGCACAAAATGTATATATGAATAATGTAGAGAAGTCTCAAGCATAAAATACTTGGGAATGCATTTAGATAGCAAAAATACATGGAAGGAACACATAATCAGGAAAAAGCAAATAGACTTGAAAATAGGAGAACTAAATTGACTTATAGGTAATTAATCTAAATTGGCACTGGAGAACAAAATACTCACCTATAAAATGGTGAGCCTATATGGGTATTGGGTAAAGTCTATATGGGTATTTGGTATCGAGCTCTGGTGATGTACAAGCAAATCAAATATATTAATAGTTCAGAGAAGCCAATCAAAAATACTTCGAATAATAGCAAGTGCTCCATGATACGTCATTAATCAAACCCTAAACGAAAATTTACGAATCCCTTTCTAAAGGATACCATTATAGAGAATAACGAGAAATATGCTAAACTGGAAAGGCATTTCAAGCACCTATTTCGTCCATTGATACATTGATACTCGATATAGAAAACTAAGAAGGAAATGGCCAGCTAACTAGAGATATAGTTGAAGGGGTCTCACTGGAAGAGGCCTTATAATGTCATGTGAGAGCCTCAAGCACCTTAGTTAGTAAATTAGCTTATAGAATGTGTATATTCTTATTGTTAATAAACGAATTATAATAAAAAAACACGAGAGAAACTGATAAAGCAAATCTACTTTCATAATATTGTGTGCTTATATATCATGGTTGAAAAACTAGAGAGCCTGGTTCAACAAAACTACTCCCGATATATTTTGTATTGCCATGGACAAAGTCAAAATTGATGGTTGCCCTCATTCTTCTCGGATAGGCACCCCAAGAAGAAGATATATCATTATTAGTTTTTTTTTTAATCTTAATAAATCTGTAATTACTACCCATCTGACTAGTAGAATAGATTTGCTTCAACAGTTTCTCTCTTGTTCTTCCAACGTCAGTAAAAATGATTTTAGTGGATATTTTCTAGCTGCTTGGGCGATCTGCTTGTGGTAGATTGGCAAGATGTCCTGTGATTCTTTCAGACGCATATAAAATTTTTTATTGAGCTTATTAAGTCATTCTTATCTTGGTTGTACTTTCGTTAAACGATTCGATAATTTAATGGATAGAATGTATGTCTGTATTCGGGCTGTTTAATTTTTGTAATTATATGAAGGGATATAGTTTTTGCAGTTTTGAAGTTGTGTAAAGCTGGATGGCGACAACTGACGAAGTTTAGATGTGCATACTCCAGAACAGGTTTGCATAATGTCATGTATATTCTGACTGCAATATTTATGTTTATTCCTTTATTCCTTATATTAGTTTGGTAAAAGTATTGGCTCTTGCTATAGCTCTCTTTTCAATTGAAGTAGTATATTTGTTGTCAACTTTAACTCCTAGGTATTTCATTTCTGCTGTTGGTTTTTTGACGATTCCTTTTATTATTAATAATAATTGTTGAAATTCATACAAATTTCATATATGAATAGAATATCCGAAGACATATCCAATTATTTTAAGAAAAATTTTTAACTACATAGCAGCTTTCTGCACCATTAATAACATAGACAAATACATTAAAAATAATAAAGATAAATCTAACAAAGATAATAAATCCGGAGCCTATAAGTTAATTTGTAAGGATTGCCTTATGCTTCATATTGGTCAAATCAGCAGAACGTTCAAGAAAAGAATCCACGAATATCAAAAAAGCTACACTTCAAATTCCACACATTCCACCTACGCCAACCATTTAATAGAATTTGAACATAATTTCAATAACAAATATTATATGAAATTATCCATATCAAGAGTAAAGGGTCTAGATTAACATTCTTAGAATCACTTGAAATAAACCGATATAATTCCCAGAAGATTTTCCTTTATGAGCAAGCGGGTACCAATATCTTCATGTATTGTGGAAAAACTAATAAAAACCCCAATAACTTTTATTGCCATTGTCCGTTTCTCTTTCAACCTAATTGGGAATACCCAAATAACTGTTTTCTTACCTTTAGTCCCATTTGCTGTAATACCTGTCAATACATATATAAGAACCTATTTAAGATTTCACACAGTATCAGTTCAAATGTAGAACACTATTAAGCCACAGTGTGGCGAAACAATTGTTGTTCAACAATAAAAAATTTGTGGAAATTGAATTTTATTTATTCCTAGTTGAATATGAATTTCCATCAAGTAAAGACCGAATCCATCAAATACATAGTTCCACTATTTTTTATTGTATTAAAAAGTTTGAGAAATGTGGGTCTTTACAAAAATGTAAAAATTGCAACATTACTAAACTACCAAAATCCATGCGTGAAAATCGTCTGAATAGAGAAATAGATGTGCTGCTATTGAAACTGGTGCACCTTGTTCGAGTCGACAAATTGCTGAACAAGCTAATATGAGTGATGAAACTGTTTGGAATATTTTGAAAAGAAATGGTTACCATTGTTATAAAGTACAGACTAGCTAAGAAATTTTTCCTGATGGCAAAATAAAACGGATGGAAATTTGTGAATGATGGTGACAAAAGAAAATGAAAAAAGTTCATTTTTGAACAATATTATATTCACTGATGAGTCAACGTTTTCCTTGAACAGAAAACATAACCCATTAGTAGTACGATATTGGTCCAGGAAAATAAACATAAAAATATTTCTGTGTGTACCCAGTATACACAAAAACATGTTTCATGTTTGCACTGGGATCCTGGTAACCTTAATGCTGTCAAATATCTGGAGCTGTTACAGAACGAAATTATTCTAACAATTCTACAACTCCCAATCAATTTTGATATCTAGTTTCAACAGTATAGTTCTGCAAGTCACAATGCACAAGCAGTTTCACAATATCTCAGAACCACTTTTTGGGATCATGTCATTTTCACAAATGGCACTGAAAAGTGGGTACAATATTTGTATATGTTCTTCCATCTTGAATTTTATGAATTTTTCGAAAAGCTTTCCCAATACTGGTAAGCGAGTACTAGGTCTCTAGGTTTTTACTACTTTGTGGTTCGAGGTTTAAGGATTGTTATTATATATCCTGCCTTCCAAATGGACGGAAATAACTGCTCCTCGAGGTAAGCTCCAAAAATTTGTAGTATATGTGAATGTACTTCTGGTTCAACCGGTTAAATTATTATTTTCATTTATTTGCATCACTTCTGATGCATTGTTTTTGGTTGAATGCAGTAGTTGGTAATAGTCACTTTCTTCTATTTAAATCTCCTCTGAATATGTTATTTATTGTCATTTTTATATGACTTCTAAGAATTATTGAATACTTCAAACCGTCTTTCTCAGTTACATAGCATCTTCTATTTTCCTCCAAGTCAGGTATAGAGAATGTCTGCTTGTATGAGGGAAAGTTTCTGAAACTCTCAAGAGTTTTAGAAGGTTTTATCTTTGATTCAGTTGATGTTGTTGCATGCTTCATCTCATGTGTGTTCCCTATACTGTTACACCATTTTTTTATTATAAGTGTTGTTACCCTTTTTACATTATATTTGTTGCAGTTATATGCAAGTGTCACAGACTACCTCATTACATCGCATCCCCGATCAAACCTCAATAATGCACCCAAATGATTGGGGTTAAAGATATTTTTCTGATATTGTTCTTCAGAATTCTTGTGGAAAATATTATATCAGGTGTACTTTCAGGGTTGTGGTTCATTAGAACAGTAGGGGCTGTCTCTGCCTTAGTAAAAAGTCTACACTTTAGAAATCTATTAATTTGATTTTGCTTACTAGGATTTGGGTTGAAGTCTCCTATTATTATTACATGATAGTAAAGTGATGCTTATTGTTTCCTTCTATTTTACAATCTGGATTTATATAAACTAAAATTCTGTGCAGCTTGCTATCGTTGAAGGGTATGGCAAAATGGAGCACTTCATTTGGTCCTTTTTTTTCTGCAAATGGATTAGCTATTTTTAGTTTTGGATAACACATGGCTATGCTTCCCTCCTAGTATTTTGTTGATACTTTCCAACCTTCATCAAGATAACCCTGACTTTGTATGAAATTACATGTTCATCTTTAATCTTTGCTTATACAAACAGCACAATGAATATACTTAGTTCAAATGAAGATATTTTTTATGTGTCTGTTTCTGTTATAAAAAATATTAATTTCTGAATTAAATATGCTTACTATTATTACTTGATGGTTCAGTAGGAGATGATTCATCTGGGTATTCTTGGTCAAACATCGAAATCTATAGTCTGTTTCCAGAAAAGATGGCGGTAGTGTCTATATTGTATTGGTTGATAAATATTTTCTTCAATTTCTTCTTTAACTCTTCTCTTTTAACAGTATGTGGTGTATTGAGTTTGCGGATAAAAGTGTTTATTATATCATCGTATATTGTAGTATATGTTCTGTTTTATACACAATTCTTTTATTTTTCTTGTTTTTTTGTTCAGGAGATACGCATTTGGGATTCTTTCCAGTGGTTTCTTTGGATGCTTTTGGCATTTCAGGGACAAAGTTGCATATCCATCATCACCAGAGAGGTGCATTTGGATGAAAGTTGAGTATTGGATTGATTGGTTTTACGGGGACCATGACACTTGGTGCATTTTGGTGTATTGTCACATTTTTTGGTAGGGTGGTCAAAACTGAAACACACTGCACATGGTATAGGGGTAGTCTCCGGAGGAATGTTGGGGTATACTACTCTTTCAAGAAAGAATAAAATATGTCGTCGAATAGGAAAGTTGGAATCAGTTGTTGGTAGTAAATCAACTGTTATATATCGTGGTATACTACTCTGTCAAGAAAGTACCGAGAATTTTCAATTAAAACAACATTTTTACATTTAATCGTCAAAATTTTTGGGTCGCCTTCAAAATAGGCTCCATTTGCTCCAATACATCTATGCTAACGGCACTTCCAATTATCGAAACATTTTTTATAGGTGCTTTCCGGGATGGACTTTAGCTCTCGCGCCGAATTTGGTTTTATGGCTTCAATCGACTCAAAACGGGTGCCACGAAGGGGCAATTTTAGTTTTGGGAAGAGGAAAAAGTCGCAGGGAGCCAAATCCGGCGAATACGGTGGTTGCTGAAGCACGTTTGTTAAGTTTTTGGCGAGAAAGTCAGTCACAATCGTAGCTCGGTGAGAAGGCGCGTTATCGTCATGCAAAATCCATGAGTTGTTCGCCCACAAATTTGGCCGCTTCTTACGGATACGCTCACGCAAACGTTTCATAACGCCTAGGTAATACTCCTTGTTTACCGTCTGACCCTCTGGAACGAATTCGTAGTGCACCACGCCACGGATTTCGAAGAAAACAATGAGCAGCACCTTCATTTTCGAGCGGCTTTGGCCTTCATTTTCGACCGTCCTTGAAGGCTCTGTACCACTGATATGCACGAGTTTTCGATAGAGCATTATCACCAAAGGCCTTTTGCAACATTTTCAATGCATCGGCACACGAAAATTCATTTGCAACACAAAACTTTAAACAAATTCTTTGCTCAACGTAATCACCCATAGTAAAAATCGGCACGCACTCTGACATCGACTGACTTAATCAGCTGTTGCAAACACACTAGTTGACAGATCCCGCTCAAGCTTGGCATAGTAATTAAGAACAGTGGTACCAACCTAGGAAAAAAAATTTTTACCTGCCTCATTGCCCCGCCAGATTTAAATCGATAATTCCCGGTACTTTCTTGACAGAATGTATATATACCCTATTTTCTGAGAAAACAGCAACAGTATTTATGATATATTGATTGATGAATCGGCGTTTCATTACATTAATCAATACTTCCGTTAGTTTTTTTTTAGATATATTCAATTTCCTTATATACCCATGTGTTGATAATCATAGTAAGCGTGTTCTGCATTCTGATTCTTGTGCAGTTCCTCTATATTTCTTGGCAATTTGTTTGCGAGTCGATATCATTAATATTGAGACATTATGTATTTCCTACATAGTTTTGTTTGAGTGGTTTGAGCATTTATGAGCATGCCGGGTAATCTTCAGAGCGGCATGACTTGCATTTGGGTGGAATGGTAGTTTTACATTTGGATAATCTACATGGGTCCTGGCATTTCATACATATATGAGTGTTATTGCATTTTTCCGTTTTGTGACCAAAGAGTTGCTGCATAGCATTGGTGTGGGTTTAGGAGAGTTAATAGGGTAGACAAGATGGTATCTTTTTTTGTAAAAAATTCCTCCATTTAACAATTTTTAAATGCTTCTTCCTCTTCTGGTTTTATTTTCATATACCCTGTTTGTGTTTGTTGCTTGTGATATCAATCTGAGATTTAGATTGTTGATATCTTTTTCATCAATAGATTCTTCAACGGCTGTTATAATTACTGAAATTGATTTTTTGGTTCTTTTATTTTTTGTAAGGTTTTTTTCATCAAACGTTATAAGATTGTTGATCTTTTAAAGCAGCTCTTAGTTTTTTTACAATTTTTTTCTAGTATATATCCATTTTGTTTCCCATATAATATCTGTTGAGCCTGGAAATTTTTTACTCCATTCTTCAGCCATTTGAATTATATTTTTTATGATAGATTCTTTCAGGGTTTAATAGAACAGAAATGCATTTTCAATATTCCGAATTCGATTAAGTCTTGTTGAAAATACTTAAAGATTTTTGTTTAATTTTCGTGCCTATGTCATACTTTGTTGTGTATTTATTGTACATTTTCCCGCATTGAATGATTCTGTTGTGTTAGGTTGTGTCTATTCGAATACAAACGAAAGGAATAGCATGTGAAAAATATTAATTTGAAGTTGAAAACACAGAACACAGATGTTAGTTGTTACAATTAAGTGTTCGAAATGTAACCGCTTCTTTTAAGATAACTGGTTTGAGTAGTTTAGATTATATATTGAATTTAATTCATGCTTGAACAGAAATCTAAAATCCCAGACAAATAATATGTTGTTGAATTTCAGCAATGTTGATAAATTATACTTTGAGAATATTGGCTACTTTTACCTAGATAATGCATATAAATATTATGAAATATTTATTATTAAAGTAGAAATACAAGTGCACAATTTTATGAGAAAAAAACTTTACCTGTTCCTACTTGATCCTCTGAGTCGATATATGGCCAAGTAAATCCTTCATTTTCATCTAAAGTAATATCACTGCATTGTAAAGGAACAGTATTTACTTTTTGCAAAGTATTATTTCTATTTTTTTCCGTATCGATTAATGTTTGCTTCAAAATAATTTTTGCAGAATCTTTGGTTACATTATTTGCTGCTTCTTGAGCTTTCTGGTGAGATTTAAGGTGTGACTTGAGACTGTGTGGTGTAGAAAATGCTTTAATACAGTTGTTCTCTTTACACATATAAGGACGTTCACCACTATGTATACGTAAATGTGTTTTCAAATGGTGACTAGCAGTGAATGCTTTTCCACAAGATATTTCCTTGCACCTAAAAGGAATTGAAATAGAAATTAATGAGCATGAAACTGAAAACTTTACATCAACTTAAATTTTTTTTTTCACTTAATTACACAAACTTAGTAGATAAGATGATTTCTTTGATGCACTTTACAACGTCGACAGTTTTTGAACTGCAATTTAGTTATGGAAATTTCAGTGTTTGAAATAGCTGTAAAAAAATGGTGAAAAGCACTGACGTGAAGTCGGGTCCTTAGCGCGCTTGTTCAACACTAGATTTCCTATGAAAATTTCAAATCTGTGAATTTTTTCTTAAAGAAGCTAAACATGATGAATAAAAACACTGAAATCTATGTTTTATCATCCGAAATTCAAATGAACCACATTTTTGCAATTCTTAGGAGACGGAAAATCTCATGAAAATGAAAAATAGATGGTTAAAAGGCCGACAAGAAAGAGTGGAAAAGGAATACTACTCTGTCAAGAAAGTACCGGGAATTTTCAATTCAAACAACATTTTTACATTTAACCGTCAAAATTTATTGGGTCGCCTTCAAAATTGGCTCCATTTGCTCCAATACATCTATGCCAACGGCACTTCCCATTATCGAAACATTTTTTATAGGCGCTTTCCGGGATGAACTTTAGCTCTCGCGCCGAATTTTGTTTTATGGATTCAATCGACTCAAAACGGGTGCCACGAAGGGGCAATTTTAGTCTTGGGAAGAGGAAGAGTCGCAGGGAGCCAAATCCGGCGAATACGGTGGTTGCTGAAGCACGTTTGTTGAGTTTTTGGCGAGAAAGTCAGTCACAATCGTAGCTCGGTGAGAAGGCGCGTTATCGTCATGCAAAATCCATGAGTTGTTCGCCCACAAATTCGGCCGCTTCTTACGGATACGCTCACGCAAACGTTTCATAACGCCTAGGTAATACTCCTTGTTTGCCGTCTGACCCTCTGGAACGAATTCGTAGTGCACCACGCCACGGATATCGAAGAAAACAATGAGCATCACCTTCATTTTCGAGCGGCTTTGGCGTGGTTTTTTCGGTTTCGGTTCATTTTTTGCCACCCATTCCGATGATTGCTGGCTTGTTTGCATATCGTACTCGTAGACCCAGGTCTCATCACCAGTTATAATGCGTTCCATGAATGTAGAATCGGAATTACAGCGATCCAGCATGTCTGAAGCAACCTGTTCGCGATGACGTTTTTGAAGAAAATTCAGGTCTTTCGGTACGAGTCGTGCGGCCACCTTTCTCATGCCCAAAATATCAATCAAAATCGTACGTGCGGACTCGTGGGATATCTTAAGATCATGTGCTATCTCTCTCAAGGTGGTACGACGGTTTTCCAGCACCCTTTCCTTAATTTTATCGACGTTATCTTCGATCGAAGCCGTCGATGGGCGACCACTTCACGACCGTCCTTAAAGGCTCTGTACCACTGATATGCACGAGTTTTCGATAGAGCATTATCACCAAAGGCCTTTTGCAACATTTTCAATGCATCGGCACACGAAAATTCATTTGCAACACAAAACTTTAAACAAATTCTTTGCTCAACGTAATCACCCATAGTAAAAATCGGTACGCACTCTGACATCGACTGACTTAATCAGCTGTTGCAAACACACTAGTTGACAGATCCCGCTCAAGCCGATAATTCCCGGTACTTTCTTGACAGAATGTATGTTTTAAAAATAATTTCCGGCATATGTCTACCATGACTAGATCTGAGGAACCGCATTCAATCAGACCAATTTTGGACCACTTTTTCGAGTAATTCAAGCCCTATTTATTAGCATAAACCAATGAATCGATATAACCCCAAAGAAAATAATCCTGTAGAGTTATGTCGCATGATCTTGGAGGCCAATTAATTAGACCATTTCTCGAAATAATGTTATCGCCAAATCTTTCTTTCAATAAATCAATTGTTACGGTAACAGCATGAGGTGTAGCACCATCTTGTTGGAACTAAAACACCTCTGGGTCGATACCATTCACTATAACATTAGCTCCAGCATCGTTTTTAAAGAAATATGGACCGATGATGCCTCCAACGTGTAAAGCAGTGCATTTTTCTGGATGCAATGGAACCTGCAGAACTTCTTGAGGATTGTTTTCACTCCATATACGGCAATTTTGCTTGTTTACATAGCCGTTCAACCAGAAATGATCTTCATCACTAAACACAATTTTACGAAAAAAACGTGGATCAACTTCAAGCTGTTCTAGGGCCCAATCAGCAAACAAACGACGCTTATTATGGTCAAGAGGCTTTAGTTCTTGAACCAGTGGGATCGTGTATGGGTGTAGACCAAAATCTTTACGCAAAATTTTCCATGTGGTGGATGCACAGAGTCCAAAAACGTTGTTGTGGTGTTAGTCTTTCCATGACAATTTGTCAATGCTTACTGAACAGAAATGTCAAAACAACATGGCTTCTACCTTCTGTCAAATCACAGTTATCCCTATCGAAAGTTCTATCACTCTAAAAAAAACACCCGATACTTCGTGGTGGAAAAAAATGTATGAAAGCCTTAGTGGCCACGTTCGAAAAAATAGGCGCCTTTCATACAGATTCCAAAATGATACAATGCATCTTCTTAACTTATGTAAATGCGAAGTTATTGCTATCAGTATACAGAAGGATTAAATCCGACTGAATATAAAAATATTGAAGATTCGATAATTTCTTCTCTTAATCTGTACCTGATGATAAGGGTAAAAAACAACGTTATATAGTGATAAAAACTCATTAATTCCACTTACTTCGAGAACCTCTTCTAACAAAGTTGGCAATTCATGTTGAAGGAATTCTAAATAGTTATGAACAGTTAAGTTGCCTGTTAGTTCGGAAGGGCCAATCATCTTTCCATTCAACACTGCAGTTCAATAATTTATTTTGAACTTGTCCTGGGATCTGTCTTCCCTCATCAAATGAAGATTCGAAGTTAACCAGCTGTGCAGGTTGTGCATGTTGGAGTATCCATCTTGTGCACACTATATTATCGAAGAATTCTGGATCTTCTTTCATTCTCGCAAGACAGGAATGAAAATTTTTTTTTAATATATGGTGTGCACTCGATCTATATACATCAGTGAGTCGTGCGATTTCTCTTGACAAGGTAGATTGATCTCGCTCAATTTCCTCAAGAACTGTACCTTCCATTACGGTGTTGTAAAAAACGCTCCACTGTTGATTTGAATTTCGATCGCTAACAAACGCTCCAATAATGTGATTAAACTAAGACCATTAAGAAATTTGGAGTTTCTACAATGAATGTCAACTTCTTATAGCATGCGCTGTAGAGTTGCATTGTTTCCAAGAAATGTAGAATTTCCCAGATTTCTTTCGTTTCGTACTGTGATATTGCTGAAGACACACATTGTGGTATTTTTATCGAATTAACGTACCTAATCCATGAAAATCGTGGAATATTGAATTTTTATTGTTTCTTAAAAGACGTCTAATCAGAAGGCGGTAAGTAATACGTAGATCCCGATCAATATTTTCTGTCTTTGTGAATGCCAATTATTATTTTTGATTTATTTCATTCTCTGCAGGTTACACAGGTTAACATGTTGCTTTATATGATATTATGCATTTAATTTCCCCCTTCTCATGCTCATGTGCCCTTATTCCTGTGTTCTGGATATTTCATCTCATGTTTATTACCTTGTAAATAATTTTAATAATGTCTAGAGTCACTGGGAGTGAGATCACGTATTGCAGGCACTATCTCATTGATTTGAAATTTACAGTCTTAGTACCTGAGATCTTAGAACTGAACAATCTTGCTGGAGTGCCTTTCTGCTTGGATTATCTTAATACCAGATAATCTTCCTTGTGCCGGATTTAGAGCATATTATTACCGAACCATTTTAGTTCTGGATGCTCTACTCATCATTTGGAACAAACTGAAACTGAAGACCTATTGATTATATGAAAAATAGTAACTATCCTTGGAGAAAGCACTATCACTCCGACACCTTGGAAAACAATATTCATATGAGGAGAACCTTATGCAAATCTCGAACATCAGAGAGTCCTTATGCAAATCTCGAACATCAAGCTAAACGTAAAACTGTATTATAATGTAAATAAGCTTCACTATATGATGTTTCATGTGAGGATGGACAAAATCTCTAGCGCAAGCTAGAGCGTTTTAGTTTCATTTCCTTGTACCTTTTTATCACAGCCTTCGCTGTGGTTGGTTGACGAATTTGATTTCAGTGTTAGCGATTTGCCTAGTGCTTGAGCCACCAACACTGCTGCCAGGAATTCGCCCTTCCATGTAACAACACCCACGGACTCTGATGAATACGCGGTCATCCTGGTGACGTATGTTTTCCTACAAAGAGCTACAGCTTCACTGGTATTACCTATGCCCTAACCATAAATGACATGCACATTTGCGTATTCCTGTGACGCTAAATTATTTCGTGGCATGTTCAAAGTGAGAATTAATCCAGATAAGGACCAAATCGTAACGAAATAACCAAACTTTCAAAGTAACAATTATTAAGCGAAACAATTATGTTTAAATGAATAACTAGGTGTTGTTTTAAGACGATTCTAAATTCAGGAAGCATCTACACATTGAAGCATGGATAATAAAATGAACAGTTTTTTCTATTGTTTTTTAAGAAGCTCTTATCATCAGTTACACATTCAAAGGGGAAATATTGAATCTTCAAAATTTTGTTAGTCAGTCGCATTCGCCCCTTCTATATACTGAAAGCAATAACTTCGAATTTATATAAATTATGAAGATGCATTGTACTATTTTGAAATCTGCATGAATAGCGCATTTTTTTTATGGTTACTCAGGATATCATAATTTTTTTTCTACCATGAACATAATGAAATATTCATCACATTTTATGATGAAATTTGAAGTAGCATATTTTTTTTCAAAAAAATTACTTTTATAAATGATTTTCTGCATATCTATTATTATTTTAATGATAAATATTTTACCATGAAAAACTGATGAATTTTATTTCTTTGTGAGCGTATTACACAGAAATGCAATCTAGTGTAGTAGAAATCATTATTTTGAAAAAAAATACTTCTACTGGGAATAGATTTTTTTGATGATTTTTTCAGAGCGCCCAATCGTTTTTCTATACAGTGCATTTATTAAATTATGCATGAGCCTCCATGTCGTTATTTTACCATCAAATACTAAATTTGAACACGATCGGGTTTTTACTTTCGAAAATATTTGAAAAATATAATGTCAACTGAGAATAGCTCAGGAACTATTAAGTCTGTCCACTTCCACAGTTTACTAATATATTTAGATTCCAAGCATATTCTGAAAATTTTAAGTGACTAGGTCTTTTCGTTCGGAAGGTTGCATTTTTACCTCCATTCGTCGTCCGCTCGGACAGCCGATACTTAAGACATCGATAACAAAACAAGCAACAACAGAGGCGGAAGCTTGATTCAATGCAGCAACTTAGACTTGGTAAAGCAAACCCATCAGCAGTGAACAACCCTATGAACGAAACCCTCCACTGGACAATACCCATGGGCAATGAAAAGCTTCATATTTTTTGCATATATACATTCCTTCAATCGAAGGAAATGTGTTCAGAAAAGCAGCACAATATAAATATGCTCTACTCATTGGTGACTACAATTACAATAGAAGAAAGAATAAACAAATCTGACAATTTCTAGAAAACTCGGACTTAGTTAAATCAAAATCCCACAAATATTTATTATGAGTAATAATTCACCTAGTATCTCAGATATACATTCTGTCAAGAAAGTACCGGGAATTATCGATTTAAATCTGGCGGGGCAATGAGGCAGGTAAAAATTTTTTTTCCTAGGTTGGTACCACTGTCCTTAATTACTATGCCAAGCTTGAGCGGGATCTGTCAACTAGTGTGTTTGCAACAGCTGATTAAGTCAGTCGATGTCAGAGTGCGTGCCGATTTTTACTATGGGTGATTACGTTGAGCAAATAATTTGTTTAAAGTTTTGTGTTGCAAATGAATTTTCGTGTACCGATGCATTGAAAATGTTGCAAAAGGCCTTTGGTGATAATGCTCTATCGAAAACTCGTGCATATCAGTGGTACAGAGCCTTCAAGGACGGTCGTGAAGTGGTCGAAGACTTGCCTCTTAACGTCGATAAAATTAAGGAAAGGGTGCTGGAAAACCGTCGTACCAGCTTGAGAGAGATAGCACATGATCTTAAGATATCCCACGAGTCCGCACGTACGATTTTGATTGATATTTTGGGCATGAGAAAGGTGGCCGCACGACTCGTACCGAAAGACCTGAATTTTCTTCAAAAACGTCATCGCGAACAGGTTGCTTCAGACATGCTGGATCGCTGTAATTCCGATTCTACATTCATGGAACGCATTATAACTGGTGATGAGACCTGGGTCTACGAGTACGATATGCAAACAAGCCAGCAATCATCGGAATGGGTGGCAAAAAATGAACCGAAACCGAAAAAACCACGCCAAAGCCGCTCGAAAATGAAGGTGATGCTCATTGTTTTCTTCGATATCCGTGGCGTGGTGCACTACGAATTCGTTCCAGAGGGTCAAACGGCAAACAAGGAGTATTACCTAGGCGTTATGAAACGTTTGCGTGAGCGTATCCGTAAGAAGCGGCCAAATTTGTGGGCGAACAACTCATGGATTTTGCATGACGATAACGCGCCTTCTCACCGAGCTACGATTGTGACTGACTTTCTCGCCAAAAACTCAACAAACGTGCTTCAGCAACCACCGTATTCGCCGGATTTGGCTCCCTGCGACTTTTTCCTCTTCCGAAAAACTAAAATTGCCCCTTCGTGGCACCCGTTTTGAGTCGATTGAAGCCATAAAACAAAATTCATTGCCCATTTAGAACAATGCCTGCTCAAAAACTATTTTCAATTTAATAATAAAATATACGAACAATTAAACGGCCTAGCTATGGGCTCACCACTGAGTCCACTCCTTGCAGACATATTCATGTCAGAAATAGAAAATAAAATCTTCAATTCGAAACTACCTGTAAATATTCATTTCTGGTACAGATACGTAGACGATATTTTCACGTGTATCTCCGGAACATCCAGACAACTGAGTCAATTCTTGAATTTATTGAATAATATTCACCCAAAAATTAAATTCAAATTAGAAAAAGAATCGAAGAACAGTATTACATTTTTAGATCTCTCGATATCACACTCAAATAGAAAAATAAAATTCAACGTGTTCACCCACATCCACTGATATATGTATTCCTATTGATTCCAATCACCCATTTTCACAAAAAATATCAGCGTATCAATCGATGATCCATAGAGCCTCCGCATTACCCTTATCAAAAACTGACCGCGAAGCTGAAGTCCAAACTATAAAATCAATAGCCGCGAACAACGATTTCAACCCCAATATAATAGATAATATAATTCGACAGAAACTATCTAAAATAGCTATGAGCCAAATTTATTCCATCATAAAAAGTGAAGAAAATAAAAAATTCATTTCTCTATTGTACTTTCGTAGCATAAGTCAAAAAGTGGCCAATAGTTTTTCAAAATCAGATGTCAATATTGCCTTCAAAACGCAAAACAAATTATCATCGGTATTATTTAACGCAAAGGACCCTACTCCAAACATACACAAATCAGGATTTTATGAGTTATCTTGTTCTACGTGCAGTAATAAATATATAGGACAAACAGGACGTTCTTTCAGGACAAGGTTCAACGAACATAAAATGAGTTTCATAAACAATAAACAAAATTCTACTTTTGCCACTCATTGTCTAGAAAACAGTCATTCCTTTCCCACAATAGATAATCTTAAAATTTTACGTGTAGAATCAAAAGGGAAGAAACTCGATTATCTAGAATCTGTTGAAATTTTCAAATTAATTCACAATAACAATAATGTAAAAATAATGAATGACTGTACAGAGCTATGTAAATCGAAAATATTTGAGATATTCAAAAAGTAACATCTGTTTAAAACCTTTTTCCACGAACATGAAATGAATTTAATGAAAAGTAAACAAAAATTCAACTTTTGCCACTCATTCTTTAGAAAACAGTAATTCCTTTCGATAAAAGAAAATTTTAAGAGAATTTTACATGTAGATTCAAATGAAAAGAAACTTGATTATTGAAATTTTCAAATTCGTTCACAATAAAAATAATTTAAAAAATAATGAATGACTGTATGGAGCTATGTAAATCCAAATATTTGGGATGTACAACAAAATAACGTAAAAATAATGAATGACTGTACGGAGCTATGTAACCCTAAAAATTATTTGAGATATTTAAATGGGTACCATCTATTTAACAACCTCCTTTGTCGATTGCCGACATTCCGATATCTGTTAGAAGACTCCTCTTTTTTAACCCGGTTTTTATCACGTTCCGCTTGTAAACTTCTGTACCACTATTAGGTGTTATTTAGAATCTATTGAAATATTCAAAATATTTATCACTTTTGTTTAAATACCTCTGTACCACTGTTAGGTCTTCAGTTGTCTGATGATGGGATAGTTCATTTCCCGAAACTCGAGTCACAAGAAAATGTGTAATATATATTTTTATTGGTGGTAAAACATAATAATTTCTACAATTTGTTTTAATTATGATCAACTACCAAATAGTAACGTCTGAAACAATTCAGTATCGTCATAATCGTATTTTCGAGTATTTCAATATTTAGCGTCAAAGCAAACAAAAATGGGATTCATCAAGTGATTCGGATCTGGAATTTTAGAATTCTCCACCTGAAATTATTGAATATGCTTATAAAATGACAGAAAATTTACCTCCTCAAAAATCAAAGGATATTTATGAAAAATATTATACTCATTTTATGCACTGGAGAGAAGCAATGAAGACCAAATCTTTTACGGAAAACATGTTTCTGGCTTATTTTCATTATTTGTCGTTGAAATGGAAATAATCTACTTTGTGGAAAATATATTCAATACTTAAAGGAACTATGAACATGAAACACGACATTGATATAACCAAATATAAACAAGCTAAAGCATTCTTGAAACGAAGTTCCGATAAACATTCCCCTAAGAATTTGATACTGAAAATATAAAACAGTTTTTAGAGCAAGCTCCGGATCACATATATTTAGCAACAAAGGTGGGATAAAAATGTCAATTGTCATTTGCAATTTTTTAACCCAATGTATTTTTAGGTTGCTCTTATAATTGGTGTTATGGGAGCATGTCGAAAAAATGAACTCTATAATCTAAAAACTACAGAAAACAAGGATTTGGGTTCAGCATTATTAAAATTAATTCCAACACGAAAACTAAGAAACTGAAATAATTCACAATTATTGGAATCATGTATACTGTAGTGAAGAAATATTGATTTTTAAGACCGTCCAATAATACTGTTGATAATTTTTTTGTTAATTTCCAAATAGGAAGATGTACTAAACAAGTAATTGGAATCAACAAATTGGGAAATATGCCCAAACAAATTACAATTTATTTGAAACTTGATAATCCTGAACTATACACCTGACATTGTTTCAGGCGTACATCAGCTACTGTGTTAGTGAATGCGGGAGCTGATCTAGCAACACTCATAAGATATGGAGGATGGAAATCTTCGCAAGTTGCTGAAAGATACATTGAAAGTTTAATGCGAAACCAGATGAACGTAGCAAATGCGTTAATCTCTTCAATAACGGCCTCAACCGCAAATATGCACACAAACATAACTTCATCCTCTGAACCACAAGTAATCGAAAATTCTTCACACAATATCTCCGCTCCAGTTTTTAATTTCAGTAATTGTCAAAATACCATAAATATAAATTTCATTACGAAATAGGATCTGACATTTGAAATATATTTGAATTTTTATTGTTGCTCCTCAATTAAAAAAGACTCTTTTTCTATATGCCACTTCATCATTTGTGGAGAAAGTATAGCCTGTTACTCGGATAGAACAAAAACCCGATGCTCGTGATTTTCACTCTATCTGATTCACTCGCATCGGATTTCCATTCTAACCTCAGAATATACTAATATTAGGAGTACAAATAAGTTTCCGCCGTTTTTTAATACAAATTGTTTATGAATCATTCCTAATGATTTTAAACGATGTGAGACTGCTTGCTGAGTGACTTCTAATGTTAGAGCAAGTTCTTTTTGTGTTTGAGATGAATCTTCCTCCAATAATTCCTCCAATTCTGCATCCTCGTAAATTTTTGGCCTTCCACTGCGATCTTAGTCTTCTACGTCGAAATCACCGTTTTTAAACTTTTGAAACCACTCTCGACACGTTCTCTCACTCAAAGCACCCTCACCATATGCTTCTACGAACAATTGATGCGCCTCAGCAGCAGATTTCTTTAAATTAAAGAAGTAAACTAATATTTCCCGCAAATGACGCTTACTTGGCTCAAATTTTGACATTTTCAACTTATAAAAATTATATTTCACCAATATAAAATCAATGATATTAAAAGGTTATGTTGTTCTTGAATGTCCAAACTATTTTTTAAGCCGGTTATCATCTGCGAAAGCTAACCGAAACTCCGTGCCGCGCCATCTACAATAAAACGGCGGAAACTTATTTGTACTCCTAATAGGTTCTGGTCCACCAAAGTCTTAAGTGACACAGTTATCTCCTAGACTTCTTTTCTACAAAACAATAAAACCAATTAGGGTGAGTATCTCAACCTAGCAAACAAGCTTGTCACTAACGCTAAAACAAACAATTAAATTAACGAACTAAAAACATTTGCCAACATCTCTAAACAATCAACTATGTAAAGAATTTCATAGGTCTGGAAATACAGAAAAATTAAATCAGTACCCAGTTAATTCTCAAGAGGAAAAGATGATATAATTCTTGCAGCTGACAGAACTGATTTAAGTCAAGTAAGTAATAAACTCAAGATCAGAGCCAAAGATTTACAGTTCAAATTATTCAATTATGAGCGTCAGTAGTGTAGTGTTCAATCACCCCATCCGTAGGTGGAGAATACTCTTTGGTTGAGAGTTCGCATCTTTGTGACGCAGTCATCCAACTTGTGTTTAACGAATGCGGACGTATTGAACGTTATCGCCGGCGCATTCGAGTATCGTGAATACGATGGTAACCGGCCACCGACTCCGGGTATAAAACACCCGGATTGATCGAGCTAATTATTAAGGCAGAAAATAATTTCAAAATTTCTTCAGGAAAAGAGAAAATAATAACAATGAATGAATTTGAGGAATTCTGCAGTCCCATAATGTCGCAAGAAAGCGGCACATCAGCATCAGAATTCACGGAAGATAAGCAATCATTCAACGTAGTAGCCATAAAAAATGTAAACAAAGGAATAAACCATCTAACACACAAGCACGACCTTAAATCGCCCGAAAGTAGATTGAATCCACCACCTCTACCTATTAATACACACAAGAAATCAACACTAGACAAAAATACTGATAATACAACCTTCAATACATACAGTACAAAAACTATACAGGTATGGAAAAGACAGTCGGAAACAGGAAATTCAATGTTAATCTAGAGAAGCAGGAGCAATGGAAGAATCAAAACCTCAGCGCGATACGATGACGAACAAACGACTGTTCTCTTTTAATTGAAGTGGTGGGGATGCTTCGATCGAAAAGATCGAAAATAAGCAACGTCTAAACTGAATTAACAGACAACGAAATAAGTATAGAACTAAACAAATCAGAGAACAGAGCATAAGTTCTGTTACACACTGAAACAGCCATGCACATCGTCTCAGAGTGCCCAGCGGTGAGTCGCATCAGATTCGAGGTCTTTGGTCCGGGTTTTTTAGCCCACTGCGAACTGCAAAAATTACCCCTGGACAAGATTATCTGTTTTATCCAAAAACTGGATCTCGTCGGAGAGATATAAATTAGGGGTGAACCACAATAATCCGTGCGGACGCAGTGGTAGGGTGGACAGACGCCCGCTCGCCATAAATAATAATAATAGGTTCTGTTAACGCATCACAGGAAAATCAACACTGCTAATAAGAAAAACAACTGGAAATATAAAAGCATTTGAATCCCTCCTGGCAAACGGATTTGTCTACGAATGTCGTACTATCCCGTCTTTCTTAGTTCCCCTCCGGAACCAATCCCAGTACCTTGTATGAAGTGCAACCAACCAATTTACTCACACAACTCTCAATTGTCAGCCATCATACTAACGCATGTACGTGTCCTTTATCAATCTCTTACACTGCCTGCGGCGAAAAAGAACGCGTGGCAAGGTCAATGAAATACCCAAGGAGACTAATAAAATCTATCTATGGCATTCCAAATGTGAAAATAAATTAACAATTAATAAATTATCGCACCAAGTTGAACCTTCCACCTCAAATAACAATCGAATTCATACACCAATCACAATCCATGACAACATATTCGACACTTACATACATAAACTAAATAATACCAAAAATGCGGACCGACAGCAACTCATTTAAAAGAAGATTCATAGAGGCCCACAAGATAGATACAACGGCAGTATGTTTAGGAAATTGAGTGTATATACTGATATTTGATCTAAATGAGGAAAACCCAGAAACAGCCACAGAACTATCGAGGGCACACAAATTCAAGTGTTTAACGACCTTATTTGAAACCAAAATAAATGAACAACACAACGAAAATTAGCGGAGTTCGATAATTGTGAAAAAAAATCGATAACAAAACAAGCAACAACAGAGGCGGAAGCTTGATTCAATGCAGCAACTTAGTCTTGGTAAAGCAAACCCATCAGCAGTGAACAACCCTATGAACGAAACCCTCCACTGGACAATACCCATGGGCAATGAAAAGCTTCATATTTTTTGCATATATACATTCCTTCAATCGAAGGAAATGTGTTCAGAAAAGCAGCACAATATAAATATGGTCTACTCATTGGTGACTACAATTACAATAGAAGAAAGAATAAACAAATCTGACAATTTCTAGAAAACTCGGACTTAGTTAAATCAAAATCCCACAAATATTTATTATGAGTAATAATTCACCTAGTATCTAAGATATAGTTCTATGCACCAATAACCTGAAACAATACATAAAAACGGAACCGATTCCCGACTACTTAGCCATTCAGATCACACTATATAACCAACTACCACACATAACAAATGAGGTCTATTTGAACCTAGATAAATGCAACATCGAAAAAGTCAGTGATGAGATGGAAAACTTCATAAATGCTGAAACTCCAAAAACGGATGAATATATAAGTGAATTTCAAAGCAAACTAGCCGATCTGGTAAAAAATTATCACCACACAATATAAACCAAATTAAGAAGAAAAAAAAACTTCACAGAGAGCTGACATGAACCTGAGGATACTCCACAACAGACTCAACAGTAAATTACACAAAGTTATAACTGAATATAGGTCGACTAAGTGGATCCAAATATGTGAAAAATTCAATGAAATGTGAAGCGCAGGAACTATTGACAAGAAACAAGACAAAAGCCAACGTGAGTCAAATTACAAACATGGAAAAACATACAATACAGATGAAGAAATAGCCTTAGCATTTGAAGAATATTACAAAGATATATTTACCGCATGGAAAAAGAGCACAACCAACAACAATTTTCAGAAATAAAAATAAGAAAAACATTGCAAAAGGAATATAAATAATCATCAATTCACAGAAATACCGATAAAAGAAAATATGTAACAAAAGGATATAAATAACCATAATATATGTTGGGGCCAATTATTGGAAATACCTCAATAGGTAAAAATATTCAACAATGGGGATCTCATTATATTTTTACTGATTGAGGTGTTTCCAACAATTTGCCCCAATATATTTTATGGTTATTTATATCCCTTTGTTGCATATTCTTCGTTATCAGTATTTCTGTGAATTGATGGTTATTTGTATCCTTTTTGCAATGTTTTTCTTATCTTTATTTCCGAACATTGTGTTATTTGTACCGCCTCTTTTTTAAGTTTTTAGCTATATAACAAGTGAATGTATAATGTTAAGAATTAGTTCAAAATGGAAACTTGAAAGCCACAGTGTTGGCAAAACAATTGTGGTTAACCTAACAAATTGTAGAAATAGTCTATATTATTTTATTCAATTAAAATGAATTTCCAATAATTAAACACCGATTCAATTAATTTTTTTCCACCACAGATGATTTTTTTTTTTTTGAAAAATGTATTGAAGTTGTTAACGAGTGAAATCTGAATATTTGAATGAATTTGTATAAAATATTTATTCATTGTTGTATGTATTCATTATTATTCATGGTGATCACAAGTGCATTCTCTGATTTTTTTTGATTGTTTATTAGGAATCAAAAATAGATTTCCATAAGCTAATCTGCTATCTATAAGAGCACTTAAGGAACTTTAAAAGGTTTCACCCTACTTCAGGTCTACTGGCCAGCCCCTTCTACACTTCAAAGGTTGGATTAGTGAATGTAGTATGTTGTTTACATGAGCCTCAAGTTTGATGTAATGTTTTTCACTTTTTTCCTTGTATAAAAGAATTTTATTTTCTAGTGAGAGCTTTGATTTCCTACCTATAAGCCGGTTGAGCTCTTTCATTTTTATATCTATTTGTTTCCTATTTATTATATATTAATTTGTTGTCCAGATATATACCCAAATATTTGGTGGACGGGGAATCTGCTATTCTGATATTATTCATGTATATGGGGGGACACTGTTGTTTACGAAGGTTGAAGTTTACCTGAACTACCTTTGTTTCATTAATCTTGATTCTCCACTTATGAAGCCACTTTTCTATTTGATGAAGATGACACTGTAATTTGTTGGATAACACTTCATGGTCTTCATCGATTGTAAGAATTGCTTTATCATCTGCAAAAGTTCCCATTATAGTATTCACATTTATGGGGAGGTCTGCTGTGTACAGTATATATAGAAGGGACCCAAGAACGCTTCCTTGGAGAACTCCGGAACTGGATTGGATTGGATACTTATCCGAGACCTTATCATCTACACGTGCCATGAATGTCCTTTTAGTAAAGTAGAATATCATTAACCTAAAGTAAATTATTGACAAATATTTCTTAACTTTATAAAGGTCAGGATGCCAGACTGTATCAAACGTTTGTCTGTCCACTGCGGGAGATTTTCGTATATGTAGGTATTTTATTTCATTCTGAACTTTTTTTATGGTTAATTTCTTAATATGTGTTGTGATGGAAGGAATATCTGATAGGTCTCATTCAATTTCGTCATTTACTCCATTATCGTTGGGTTTAAATACTTGAGCTAGGTTCAGCAAATCTTTAGGCTTTCTCTTCATGATTTCATGCCCATTGAAGAGTTAACCCATTCAAATTGTTTAAGGGAGGTATATGCATTTTTGGCTTTCTCGAATTTTTGATCGGTTTCCACACTGAATTATCATAACTATTCAGACCAGTGACATAGTTACTGAATGAGTTTTCTTTGTGTTCTCCCATTTTGGATTTTAATTGATTTATTTTATTAAAAAATTTCTTGACTGAAGGAGAATGTGTCTGGCGCCAGACTCCTCCTGGCTTTTCTTTTCTGTACTAGGAGTTTTTTATTTCTTCTGGGATTTTAAATGTAGCTTTTTCAGCGGATTGTACTAACAAAAATTGTCAGTGCTTCATCTATTTCAGTTGGGTTTTTAAGACTAACTTCTAGACTGATATGTTCCTCAATGAATCTTCTGTATTTATTCCAGTCTGTTTTTTTGTAATGTAATGTCAGTATTGATTGTTTGTGAACAACAGAACTGCCTATGGTAACTATAGTGATCAGATGATAGATCATAGCTTGAAATTATATCAATGTAAATGGGATAGATACCATTTACGATGAAGAAATCCAGTAAATCGGGGGATTTGTTAGAATCTGTGTGTTGCACTCCCAGTTGATAGGATAGAGTAATTATTTTCCTGCATAAGGTTGGCCAGTTATCTACCTTTGGTTGTTGTTATTTGTGATCCAAATAGAGTGTGCTTGCTGTTGTAATCGTCTCCTACAACGAATTTATATCCCAGAGCTTGGAAGAAATCTTTAAAATTTTCTTTTTTAATATTATGCCGACGTGGGCAGTATACAGCAGCAACAATCAGATCATATAGGCGTGTTTGAACTTTTATAATAGTGGCTTGTAAATGATCATATTCATATTTTGGCAGTTCTGTGTGGTGGACGGTGTTCTTGATTATTAGTGCAGTACCAGCATGTGCAGTATTGTCCGGGTCATTTGTACAACAAGTGGTGTAATTTGCTAAATTAAACTAAGATATTTGGGAAAAATGTGTTTCACTTATAAGGAAAATATCTATAGAGTTCTAATGTAGGAAATATTCGATTTCATTTTTGTGCTGTAGAAGGCCATTGGCTTTACAATGAGCTACTTTTAGGAATTTAGTGAATTTTGCTAATGTCAGTAGTGAGCATGTTTAGTATCATGTTATATTGGTGAATCAATTATTGAAACATGGTTTTAAATTCCTCTAAAAATCTGTTCATAATGATATTCATGTCATTTGATGGTTCATTATGTGTTTTTTGTCGTATCTGTGTAGCTTCTAGACTGCTGTCGTTGTCGTGGATATTGAATATTTGTAGTTTCTGTAATAGTTATAGGACCATTTGCATGATGTTGACTCCACTGCTGTAATATAATCTCAGTAATCATTTGTGTATGTTTATTGTTTTGTATATTCAGGCTATTATTTGCATTATTTTTCTTCATGAGGCTATCCTCTATAGTTGGCTGGATGGCTCCTTCGCTTAATGCACATTTAGCTGGGGTGTCCCTATATTTTGCAGGCTGTAGCGTTGTGAGACTCTCCGCATTCAACACAAATATAGGTCTATTACAATGTTTTGGATTCTCCATATTGCTGACATCCTGTACATTGTGTAATTCCTGTGATTTTCCTTGGGAGTTCTATTTGTATTGATCTATTCTGTAGATGTTGAACTTTTTTATTGTTGCTGGCAGGTTTAAGTCAACAAAATTCATATTTAGGGGTTCTTTTGAAACCATCTGTCTACAAGAATATTCATAACTTGATGTCCTTTTTTGCCAATTCTTGCTTGATACCAACCCTGTATACTCGGTCTTCTTTGGGCTGATATGTATGACGTATCACATCCTTATCTTTTATATATCTTATAAATTTTCTATCGGGTATTTTTTTTAGAGTGATAGAACTTTAGATTGTGATTTGACAGAAGGTAGAAGCCATGTTGTTTTGACATTTCTGTTCAGTAAGCATTGACAAATTATCATGGAAAGACTCACGCCGCAAAAAGGTTTACAAATTTTTGAAATGAATTTTCAAAATCAGTGTTCTATTCGCCAAACTCATAGAACACTAGGTGGAATTCATGGTTTACATAATCGTCCATCAGAGCAGCTTATTCGTCGAACTAGCGATAGATTTCGGACATTTTCTTTACTTGATGCAACAACAAGACAAAGAACTATGTACAGAAGAAAATATCGCTGCTGTAAGTCATAGTGTTAATGATGATCCAGATTTGTCTATTCGTCGACGTTCACAACAAGTTGAACTCTGTGCATCCAAGCTCTGTGCTTAAAGATCTTGGTCTACACCCATACAAGATCCAACTGGTTCAAGAACTAAAGCCACTTGACCATAATAAGCGTCGTTTGTTTGCTGATTGGGTCCTAGAACAGCTTGAAGTTGATCCACTTTTTTATCGTAAAATTGTGTTTAGTGATGAAGCTCATTTCTGGTTGAACGGCTATTTAAACAAGCAAGATTGCCGTATATGGAGTGAACACAATCCTCAAGAAGTTCTGCAGGTTCATTGCATCCTGAAAAATGCACTGGAGACATCATCGGTCCATATTTCTTTAAAAACGATGCTGGAGCTAATGTTACAGTGAATGGAGCTCGTTACAGATCGATGATCAATGATTATTTATTTCAAAATTTGAATGGCCGCGACCCAGAACTATTTTGGTTCCAACAAGATGGTGCTACACCTCATACTGCTACCGTAACAATTGATTTATTGAAAGAAAGATTTGGCGATGACATTATTATCTTTCAAATAAAAAAAAATTGGCTTCAGTCTTAATTTAAATGTGTTTTATTTCAATTTAAAGTTCTATCACTCTAAAAAAACACCCGATATAAGTTTCTGGCAATTCACAGTTGATTTTTATAGTATTGTCTGCTAGGCATTTTGTAATGTATTTTCCATCTTCTGCTGCGCTTCCCTCTTTCTTCTCCATAATTAATCACACCATACACGAATATAGGGAGTTTTGGGTATTTTGTTGGTATTATCCATGTTTTCAGCAATTCCATCTATCTTTTCATTTGTTTCTCCCAACACGTTATATCTGTTGTTTATTGTTATTGGAACAGATGTTTTGAACTAATTTTCCTCTTTTTGGTGGTTTTGGTCCTTACTGCCTGCCATGAATTATTTACTCATTTGCAGGGAATTTAAAAATTCTTCATCGCTAGTAGATGACATTCTACAGTAATTGTTGTTTGAGGTTGAGGCAATTTCTCGTATAGTGTCTTTCATTTGGGCATCCTGTATAGTGTGCTGAATACTTATCAGATTTCTGATATTAAAACCTAGTGTTGAACTCATTTTTACTTCAACTCCCTTACCGTTTATCTCTTTCATATGTCATCTGGTCTAATTATAACAGTTTTTTTATATTTTCCGGATTTAAATTCCTTCTCAATATGTGAAATGGAATCGACTTCAGAAAAAACTCCCGATTTGCGGGAGTTTTTCAGTTGTTTTTTTCACTTCATAGAATCACAAAATATTTAACCACCTGGTGAAACTAATTTCATGAATTTATTTTCACTTTTATATAACGAATTTCTAGTTTTGCAGAGCGTTTTCAAATAAGTGTTCACCCTTGTTAACGACTTTCTCATATGATTCTCTAATTAATTTCATCACGTTGAAATCTGATAGCGTGTAGTAAATTTAAAATTTTTAATTTCTGTCAAAGTGATAAATAAAACATCGAGAATTCAGATAGAATTACAAAATTTATTGCAATAAATCGGTCGGTGCCTCTGAATTTGAGGAATTTTCTCAAAAAAAAAATGCCACAAATTAGTACAACAAATACGTCGGAAGAATCCGAGGAAGAAGATATAACATTCAAGACGCCCACTAAAAGAAAAAGGAACAGAAAAAGTGAAAAAAACGCAACACACCTTCTAAAAAAACAAAAGAGAACAAAACAGCTGGAATTGAAATCGAGCAACCTTAATTGACCACAAAAACCAGAACAAACAAAATAAATCTCAAACACAAACATCAAATCAAAACAGCGAATAAACTACCCAAAAAAATATACATAAAAATTTCTCCGCAAGAATTAAATAAAAAAGAAATCACACAGAATCAAAATGTCATACTTGTGGAATACAAAAGAACGAAAATCCTCAGAGGTAATATCAAAAATAAAACTTTGATAAAAAATAGTGAATTGCTTCAGCCGTTACTATTTGGTAGTTGATCATAATTGAAACACAATAGATTGGAGTTACTATGTATTTACTACCAAGGTTTTTTATTATTTTTGGTTCACATGTTACCGCGGTTTCGAACGATGACCGTTCATCTTCAGACGTAACAGAGGACTGAAGCACTAGTTACAGATTCAGTTTTGAAGTAATGTTCCATTTGGTACAAAAACTGTATAACAGATGTTACAAATTATTCAGAATAAATATTTCCAGTGAAAAGCAATAACAAGGATTACAGAGGTGTTATGGGTTTTTATGATGGTACATGAACAATTCCTTTTTCAACAGGTAGCAAGTAAGAAATAGCAGAAAATAATTATGTGCAAATGTCGGTACCTTTTGAAGCTATTTCGGTTACTTAAAAACATTAAATATTTTTGATTTACACAGATCAGTTTGGTCGTTCATTATATCGATATCATCATTATGCAGCGCTTTGAATATTTCAATTGATTCTAGATAATTTAATTTTCTCCCTTTTGATGCAAGATGGAGGATTTTCAGATTTTCAATTGATGGGAATGAATGACCATTGTCAATACAATGTGTTGCAAATGTTGATGATGAAGAATAAAAAATCATCAATAAATTATCAGCCAAAAAATATTCCCAAGTAGTATCATATCAAATATACCCCCATACAAAATTATATAATAAAGAAAAAATTATTTCATTGTCATATTTTGGAGACGTAAGTGAAAAAATCGCTAATATTTACACAAAATTGAATTTGAATGTAGCCTACAAATCTGTTAACAAATTATCCTCAATTTTATTCAACGCGAAAGACACCACCCCAAAAATAGAAAAATCGGGAGTTTTTGAGTTAACCTGTTCAGATTGCAATAGTATTTACATAGGTCAGACTGGACGGTCTTTTAAAACTAGATTCAGAGAACACCAAACTGACTTTAAAAAGAATAAAAAATCATCAACATTTGCAACACATTGTATTGACAATGGTCATTCATTCCCATCAATTGAAAATCTGAAAATCCTCCATCTTGCATCAAAAGGGAGAAAATTAAATTATCTAGAATCAATTGAAATATTCAAAGCGCTGCATAATGATGATATCGATATAATGAACGACCAAACTGATCTGTGTAAATCAAAAATATTTAATGTTTTTAAGTAACCGAAATAGCTTCAAAAGGTACCGACATTTGCACATAATTATTTTCTGCTATTTCTTACTTGCTACCTGTTGAAAAAGGAATTGTTCATGTACCATCATAAAAACCCATAACACCTCTGTAATCCTTGTTATTGCTTTTCACTGGAAATATTTATTCTGAATAATTTGTAACATCTGTTATACAGTTTTTGTACCAAATGGAACATTACTTCAAAACTGAATCTGTAACTAGTGCTTCAGTCCTCTGTTACGTCTGAAGATGAACGGTCATCGTTCGAAACCGCGGTAACATGTGAACCAAAAATAATAAAAAAAACCTTGGTAATAAATACATAGTAACTCCAATCTATTGTGTTTCAAAACTTTGATACTAACTGAAATCAAATAACAGAAAAGAGGTATTACAAAAACAGTAGAAGAACTACAGTTGAAAAAGAAAATAATCTCATTCAAAAAACCAAAGCAAAAACAATGACAAGAGAAAAACAGAACCACAAGAATCATACTCGGTAGTAATCAGAGGAGTAAAAAATATATAAATTAAGAAGAAATAAGTTATCTTCTCAAAGATAAAAAACTGGAACGTAGATATTGCAAACGGATAATATCCAAACAATATAACACACCAACAGGCAACATTAGAATAATTACAGGTCAAGATCTGCTTAACAATGGGCTGTTCTTCAAAAATAGACGCAATGCAGTCAACCCCCAGAGCCCACTCTTATACCATGCAAAATCTGCTTAAAATTTTATCACATAGCAGAAAAATGCACAAGTACAATGCACAAAATGCAGAGGGTCACATAAAACAAGTGCATGCAAATCAACACTCATACCTAAATGCACATCCTGTGGGGATGAGAGCCATCAAGCTTGGTTGCTAAGTTGTCCAAACCACCCAAAAAAAAACCTGTTGAAGTAATTCCAAATGCAACCATTAGAGCACTCAACAAAAAATCCCGCGAAATAGATGATACATCAAAGAAACAAACAAGGATACATTCCATAAGCACTGTCCCCGACGATATAATAAATACTTATGTAAGGAAAATAAACAATCCAAAATATTCAAATAGAGAAAAATTACTGAATAAAATGAAAAAACGCTTCATAACCCATCACAAAATTGATACCACTGCTATTTTCTCGGAAAACAGAGTTTATATAATTATGTTGTATATAGATGACCCTAAAGTTTATTCTCCTACAGAACCCATAGACACCAATAACAACAGACAGGTTCAACTTTAAAATCAAAATTCTGTACCACAATATTAATACCTACATCCCAAAACAGTACCTGTCTAATAACAATTTCATTGAACAAAACAATATTCATTGCACTTTATTTGTAGAATCACAAATCAAAGAGGGACATGAAATAAAATATAGAGACTGGAGCATTCTGAAGAAAGTAGGATATGTTACACAAAATAGTAAAGGAGGCGGCAGTATTGTTGAGTGTCATCCAAATTTGAGGATGGGAAAAAGTAACACATATTACTGGTATATATGCACCTTCACTCACGAATAGAGGAAACAATATTCACCAAAGCGGTTATATAGGTACTCAATAATAATAGGCGATTTCAATGTTAGCAAAGAAAAAAAAGAAATAATGAAACAAATTTCTACATAATCTACTATTTACAGGGGTGAAAACAGCACTAACGTTTTTTTTATGGAGAATAACCCAGACAGTACACCTGATCTAATACTCCACTCAACAAACCTTAAGGATAACTTTATAAGCATTGATCTCATACCTGACTTGGGATCAGACCATATGGCGATGCTTATTGAGTTTGATATGAAAAACAAACCCCTAGAAATACCCCAAAAAACTGCATACGCCTTTGATAGATGTAATATACAAAAAGTAAATAAATATGTTGTAGATTTCATAAGGCAAAATATAGAACACAGTATCACCGAAGAATACATTATATCTTTCAAGAATTACCTAAAGCAAAAAATCAAGAAAAACTGTCTAAAAATGACATCCTTTCCTCCATTGGCTACCGAAATTCATAATACAACTGATAAAACAAAGATGGGAATATTGGGAATATTGCTCTAATCCAGATCAGAATTACAGGAGACAACTGAACGAATATAACAAAAACATTCAACGCATGATAAAGCATTTTAGAGAACACACCTGGTTAAATGCATGTGAAAATATCAACGCTTATAGAGGAAAATATTTTTACTATTGTAAATAAATTGTCAAAATACAAAAAATACCAGTAAATGCCAACTTTGGAAGATAACAAGAGACAATACAGATAAGAGCAGGAGAAAGCGGTTTTTTTTACTATACATTTCTAAAGTACATTAGAAGGTACAGATAAGGTGAATGTAGACTACGACAATGCAACAGAAGCACTTGTTGACAAACAGTATGAACAGGCATTTGGGGGGATGGACTGGAGGAGCCGACAAGGATAATAACAGAATTGAATGAAAACTTAACAAAAGTAAGGATGGCGTACCAGGAATAGATCAGATAACTTTGAAAATTATTAAGCAACTAAACCAAGAAATACACAGGCATATCATAAAAATAAATGAATATTGAATAAACAACCAAGTTTTCCACAAATCTAGAAAACTGGCACTATAACGACAATTCCAAAACCAAACCTAGACAATAAAAAAGTCAAAAACTATCAATCCATTACCCTACTACCTGTACTTAGAAAATTATTTGAAAAAATCATTAAAACCAAACTAGAGAGTACCATGAACAATCAATCGTGAATATATACCAAAAGTTTAAGAAGAATACCTCACTCTATCTATAATATGTTTTTTCTATGATCAAGAGTTAAGGTCTATGAATGACTCAGTAAACTCTCTCTATTTTAGTTTGGTCTGTGTAACAAGCAGGTTGTAAGTATCTTTTCTATTATACAGGTCATCGTTAAACCAAGTGTTGTTTTATTACAAACAGAGTGTTAGTTGTTGCAATTAAACTGCCAACGATATTAATCTACAACAGGTTATGGGCCCAGGTCGCATACACAGTGCAATAACTTATTAAAAAACTCAGTTGTTTGTGATAATAGTGGTGTAACTCGTTTTCTCACAAAAAGCAAGATGGCCGCCAGTTACCCAATGAGCGTACCGAAGCTTTTAGGACGTGAGAACTATGACGAATGGGCTTTCGCAGTCGAGAATGTGTTTGTGATTGAAGGCTAGGACAAATGCATCGATGCGAGGAAGATATTTCGAAGATAACCATTGCAAAAGCAAAATTGATTCTTACAATCGACCCATCATTGTTTCTTACAATCGACCCATCATTGTTTCCACATGTGAAAGATTCCAAGACAGCCGAAGAAATATGGACTCGTCTGAGGAAACTATATGATGACAGCGGATTTATGCCTAAAATAGGACTTTTAGGTACGCTAATATCTGCCAGATTGGAAAATCACGCAAGTATGGAGTCTTATATCAACCAAATCGTAGAAACATCCCAGAAGTTAAGACGAACGGGATTTGTCATTGATGAAATATGGACAGGATCTTTATTGTTAGCTGGTGTTCCTGAGAAATTTTCCCCTATGATTATGGCAATTGAAAATTCAGGCATGGAAACAACTACAGATTCCATCAAGACTAAACTCCTTGACATGCAGACAGATGGCGAAACTAAAGGCAATAATGGAGCCTTCGCTGTAAACAGAAAGTTTGGTTATGGTTACCGTAAGCAGCCGAAAGAGAGCGTAGGTAGAAAGCACAACAAAGAAAGATTTAATGGAAATGACAATTCTACTCGAGAAATTTCACACCAGTCAAATTCGAATAAAAAGGATCTCAGTAATATTATTTGCTACAAATGCAAAAAGAATAGACATTATGTGTCAAAATGTCCAAATAGGTTCGATGGAGGTTTCAGTGCTGTGTTCACTACAGGTGACTTTAATGTCACATATTGGTATGTTGACAGCGGAGCGAACGTTCATTTGACATCTAATAAACAATGGATCATTAACTCCAGGAATCCGGATTTGAAGGAAATAACAGTAGCAAATAATGCCAAAATTGCAGTTGAATATGCTGGAGATGTGGAAATTCAAATAAAGACAGATAAGAAACATAACATATTGTTAAAGGGAGTACAGTATGTCCCCAGTTTGACTACAAATCTCTTATCTGTGTCCCAATTGATCAAGAATGGAAATGAAGTGCAATTTGACGAGAATGGTTGTAGAATTTATAACCGTCATAAAATTCTTGTTGCGACAGCCAGTCTCAAAAATAACGTATACAAATTGAATACTTGGGATACTCATTCTGTTTGTTTTCAGGTAGCAAGCTTTGAAACTTGGCATAGAAGACTAGGCCACATTAATAAAAATTATCTTCAGATGACAGCCAAAATAGCAGATTGAGTCGACTACAAAAGTCACAGTAGGATCGATATGTGAAGTGTGTTGCAAAGGGAAACAGACTAGGTTACCTTTTTCAAAAGAAGGAACTCGAGCTAGACATGTCCTAGAAATTGTCCACAGTGCTGTATGCGGTCCCATGGAAAACACTTCATTAGGAGGGGGAAAGTATTTCGTCACCTTCATTGACGATTATACTAGGATGTGCTTCGTTTACTTTTTGAAGACTAAGAGTGAAGTATTCGATAAATTCAGAACCTTCAAAAACCTGGTAGAAAATCAGCAGAACGCAAGAATCAAGTTGCTAAGAAGTGATAACGGAACAGAATATTGTAATAACGAATTTTGTAGTTATTTGAGAAATAATGGCATCATCCATCAAACTTCAAATAGTCACACTCCTGAGCAGAATGGAATGGCAGAAAGGTTCAACAGGACTCTTGTTGAAAAGGCCAGATGTCTTTAATTCGAAAATGATTTAAGTAAGTCATTATGGGCCGAAGCCTGGAATACCGCCTGTTACCTGAAGAATCGCTCAGCTTGTGCGAGGATAACGAAAACACCCTACGAGATGTGGACAGGAAGAAAACCAAACCTCAGACATCTGAGGTTGTATGGAAGCATAACCATGGTTCATGTCCCTAAAGTAAATAGGAAGAAATGGGACCAAAAGTCAGTGAAGCATTTATTGGTGGGGTACGATGAGACAACTAAGGGTTATAGATGTTTCAATCCAATCAATAGGAAGATTATCATCAGCCGAGATGTTACTATTATCGAATTAAATCAGAAGATCACAGAGGAACCCCAGGAGGAAGACATTTCCTCTGAACCAGATGTTACATTACCATGTGATCTAGATTCATCTGATTCTGACTACGTTCTTGGTGGACCACCAGATCCTCAAGTAGAAGTGGGGCTAAGAAGATCTCAACGAGAACCGAAGAAAAAAGAGTTTGAAGATTTCGTAACCTATTTCAATGGTGTATTGGATGATGGAGAGGCTTCAGATTTAGTAGGATTCCCACACACGGTGAATGAAGCACTCTCGGGACCAAATAGAAACCAATGGGTAGAGGCGATGAAGGAAGAAATCCAGTCTTTCAACGAGAACGACACATGGGAGCTACTGAATCCTCCAGAAGTCAGTAGAGTAGTGAAGTGCAAGTGGGTGTTCAAAGTAAAAACTGATAGTGAAAATAAAGACAAGTACAGAGCAAGGCTTGTAGCCGAAGGTTATACCCAGAAAAAGGGCATTGACTATAGTGAAACCTTTGCGCCAGTTGTGAGACACTCAACATTCAGACTTTTACTAGGATTAGCAGTTAGATTAAACTTGTACATTTAGATATGAAAACCGCCTTTTTGAATGGTTTTCTAAAAGAAAATGTTTTTATGGAACAGCCTGAAGCTTTTGTATCAAAACAAAACCCTAATATGGTTTTCAAACTGAAGAAAGCTATATATGGTTTAAAACAAGCTAGTCGGGCGTGGAATGAGAGAGTAGACAAAGTTTTATTAGAGATGGGTTATAGAGAGTCGAAATTTGAACCATGCTTATATATCAAACAGAATAGGGATAAATTATCTATAATAGCCCTTTATGTAGATGATTTTATTGTCCTCTCAGCTGACCAGATAAAAATTGATTTTATCAATGAAAAACTTAATACCCAATTTGAAGTAAAAAATCTAGGTGAAGCAAAGCAATGCTTAGGAATTAGAATTAACAGAACAAATAATTGTATAGCTATTGATCAAGAAGAGTACATTGATAATTTATTGAAAAGATTCGGAATGTCAGACTGTGAAGCTGTTTGTACTCTCTAGACAGTAATACTACTCTGTCAAGAAAGTACCGGGAATTTTCAATTAAAACAACATTTTTACATTTAATCGTCAAAATTTATTGGGTCGCCTTCAAAATAGGCTCCATTTGCTCCAATACATCTATGCCAACGGCACTTCCAATTATCGAAACATTTTTTATAGGCGCTTTCCGGGATGGACTTTGGCTCTCGCGCCGAATTTTGTTTTATGGCTTCAATCGACTCAAAACGGATGCCACGAAGGGGCAATTTTAGTTTTGGGAAGAGGAAAAAGTCGCAGGGAGCCAAATCCGGCGAATACGGTGGTTGCTGAAGCACGTTTGTTGAGTTTTTGGCGAGAAAGTCAGTCACAATCGTAGCTCGGTGAGAAGGCGCGTTATCGTCATGCAAAATCCATGAGTTGTTCGTCCACAAATTTGGCCGCTTCTTACGGATACGCTCACGCAAACGTTTCATAACGCCTAGGTAATACTCCTTGTTTACCGTCTGACCCTCTGGAACGAATTCGTAGTGCACCACGCCACGGATATCGAAGAAAACAATGAGCATCACCTTCATTTTCGAGCGGCTTTGGCGTGGTTTTTTCGGTTTCGGCTCATTTTTTGCCACCCATTCCGATGATTGCTGGCTTGTTTGCATATCGTACAAATAGACCCAGGTCTCATCACCAGTTATAATGCGTTCCATGAATGTAGAATCGGAATTACAGCAATCCAGCATGTCTGAAGCAACCTGTTCGCGATGACGTTTTTGAAGAAAATTCAGGTCTTTCGGTACGAGTCCTGCGGCCACCTTTCTCATGCCCAAAATATCAATCAAAATCGTACGTGCGGACTCGTGGGATATCTTAAGATCATGTGCTATCTCTCTCAAGCTGGTACGACGGTTTTCCAGCACCCTTTCCTTAATTTTATCGACGTTATCTTCGATCGAAGCCGTCGATGGGCGTCCGGAACGAGGCAAGTCTTCGACCACTTCACGACCGTCCTTGAAGGCTCTGTACCACTGATATGCACGAGTTTTCGATAGAGCATTATCACCAAAGGCCTTTTGCAACATTTTCAATGCATCGGCACACGAAAATTCATTTGCAACATAAAACTTTAAACAAATTCTTTGCTCAACGTAATCACCCATAGTAAAAATCGGCACGCACTCTGACATCGACTGACTTAATCAGCTGTTGCAAACACACTAGTTGACAGATCCCGCTCAAGTTTGGCATAGTAATTAAGGACAGTGGTACCAACCTAGGAAAAAAAAATTTTACCTGCCTCGTTGCCCCGCCAGATTTAAATCGATAATTCCCGGTACTTTCTTGACAGAATGTATATATCTCTATGTGATTTGGATAATGAGACATGTGACCCAAAAATTCCATATCAAGAATTGATTGGGAGTTTGATGTATTTGACTGTTATGACTCGACCAGATATCTCACATGCAATTAGTCTTTTAAGTCATTATAATTCATGTTACACTAAACTTCATTGGCAATGTGGTAAGCGTGTTCTGAGATATCTAAAAGGAACTAAACATGTGTATAGGAAATTCCAGAAAGATCAATATGATTTAGTTGGATTTGCAGATGCTGACTGGGGTTCGGACAGAGGAGATCGTAAATCATTTTCCGGATATGTCATCAAGTTTTCAGGAGCATCCATTTCTTGTAAGAGCTGCAGGCAGAAGACTGTTGCATTATCCTCAACAGAAGCTGAGTACATGGCCCTATGTGAATCAGCAAAAGAAGCCATTTATTTGAATAATGTCTTATGTGAGCTGACAGGAACTCTTAATTGCATAAGCATATACAACGACAATCAGAGTGCCCAGAAATTAGCGACGAATCCAGTTTTCCATGATAGAACGAAACATATAGACATTCGGTACCATTTTTTAAGAGATGCAGTACATGAAAACAAAATTGATTTGATCTACATGCCTACCGATGAGATGGTTGCGGATATATTAACGAAGCCATTGCAAAATGTGAAAAATTCAAAGTTTGTGAAATATTTAGGTCTCTGCGAAGACTCATTTATTGTTTTTATGTAAGCTTTTGTTGAGTGGGGGTATTGTGAATATATACCAAAAGTTTAAGAAGAATACCTCACTCTATGTTTAATATGTTTTTTCTATGATCAAGAGTTAAGGTCTATGAACGACTCGGTAAACTCTCTCTCTTTTAGTTTGGTCTGTGTAACAAGCAGGTTGTAAGTATCTTTTTTATTATACGGGTCATCGTTAAACCAAGTGTTGTTTTATTACAAACAGAGTGTTAGTTGTTGCAATTAAACTGCCAACGATATTAATCTACAACACAATCTATTCCTGTTTTTCAATTTGTATTCCGGAATTAGATGTCTACTATCCACCCACTTACAATACTTACTTCAAACATTCAAAATGCGCACAACTGAACAATATGAATACTGGAACACTCGCTCTAGACATAAATAAAGCATTTGACACTATGTGGCATACGGGACTACTATATAAATGAAATAAACCAAAGACACTCAAAAACCTAATAAGGATAATAAAAATATTTGTAGAAAACAGACATCTAACTGTAAGAATACACAATACAACATCTAAATACTTCTCCGATACTCTATAATGTATACTGCTCCGATATATGCTCTCAATTCGACCAAAGTCAGTATGTCTTACAATGCAGATGACACCTTACTAGTAGCACATGAAAAAACATTATAGAAATGTATTAACAAAATACAAGAACTCATGGACAAAATAAACGTATGGTCTCAAAGTGGCGTCTAAAACCAAATCCAAATAAGTGTCAAATGTTATTTACAACCATAAGATTTTATGAAATTCACCATCAGTAACAATGAACGGAATGAATCTATGAAATACCTGGAAATCTTGTTTGACAATAAAATATATTTCAAGCTTCACACACAGTCATTAAAGAAAAAATTTATAACAAGAGCAAAACATTTCAGACACCTAACACATGGAAGCAGAGGGATAAGCCTTAATAATGCAGTAAGAATATATAAAACAATATGTAGACCTTTCATAGAGTATGCACATACAATGCTAACCATCAACGCTAAAAAACGTAGAAGTAGCAGAAAGATCAGTTCTACGAATAATCACAAGGATAAGACATCCACTAAACAGACTGCACAACCCCTCCAATGAACTACTATACTCAAGAACAAACAGAACCGATCAAGAATCGACTTCAAGAGCTAAACTAAAAGTTCCTCACAAATATTGGATGGACTAGTCCGTTACTTTATGATAGTTCATTTTAATTGGAATGAAATGAGAAATTACTTTGTTTTCTATCACTTTTATTTAATGATTATACAGTGACTCTAGTTTCGTAGTGATACTACATTTTCAAATTGAAAATGTAGTATCACTACAAAACTAGAGTCACTGTATAATCATTAAATGAAAGTGATAGAAAACAAAGTAATTTCTCATTTCATTCCAATGAATATTTCCATCCAATATTTGTGTGGAATTTTTGGTTTAGCTTGTGAAGTCGATTCTTGATCGGTTCTATGTTTGTTCGTAAGTATAGTAGTTTATTGGAGGGGTTATGCAGTCTGTTTAGTGGATGTCTTATTCTTGTGATTATTCGTAGAACTGATCTGTCTACTACTTCTATGTTTTTTAGCATTGATGGTTGGCAGTTTGGGTAGACTGTACAACACCACTTAGGTGATGTTGGATTGTATGTGCATACTCTATGAAAGTCCACATATTGTTTTATATATTCTCTAGTTTTTTTCCTTTCGCTTCCATGTACAATACTTCGAGATTGTCTAATTCTGGGAAGATAATCTCGAAATATTGCATTTGGCAGCAAAAGACATCCTGGAATCCATAGAAATCCACAAATACAAAAAGCATGTACCGACAATAAAACTATTAATTTTAAATGAGCAGACCGACCTGTGGCAAACCCCACTTTTTGAAGTTTTGCCGAAGTCATCAAGAAATACACACACATATATATATATATATATATATATATATATATATATATATATATATATATATATGTATCACTACAAAACTCGAGTCACTGTATAATCAGTAAATAAAAGTGATAGAAAACATAGTAATTTCTCATTTCACTCCAATTTCACATAAGGTTAAAAAAACTGAAAGATATTCTACCATTGTTCCACACTACTTATCAAGAACTATACAAGAATAAGATTCCCTACAGAGACTCTCCTGCAAGCACTAACTTAAGATAAAATAACACTGTACATTGCACAGGCTGGAGGACCCAAGGTCAATAGCCATTTGGATGTATACATGCAAAAAAGGACTGATATTATTATCATTTATTTAACTATTTCTCTACAAATTTACTAAAACTCCTGATTTTAAGTGCTTTTATAATTTTCATTTCCTGGCACACAAAATGCTATAGGAAATTTAGCTCCATGTTCTTGTGCCATGATTTTGGAAAATTTGTCTTAGAAACATTTTCTTCTAAAATACATTGAAAAGCTTATTAGTTATGCATTTGAAATAAACATGTATTATTTTAGGCTGAATATATATATATATATATATATATATTGACATTAAACATAAGAAGAAATAGTATTAACCATTTTTATTCCGATCATTGATAATAAGTGACTACTACTAAACTCTAAAATAAAGGCAAAACTTACATTATATAAGATATACACTATGATGAAAAAGTACTGAGAAATTGTAAATAAAACGAGTTTTAGAAATTCTAAACCTTTTTTTTATTTAAAATCAACTACCAAATAGTAAAACAGTTCAATATCTGAAAATTGTGTTAATCTTCTCGCAAATATAACTCTAATTCCTTCAAAATAGTATCCAACTGAAGCAACACACTTATGCCAAAGGTTGATCATCCCTGTACTTCTGTGCCTCTGAAGAATTAGCATTCAATTTCTTCGTCACATTTTTGATGGCTTCCAATCACTCAAATTTCCATCTACAAAGGGTCAACTTAAGCAAGGAGAACAAAAAAAGTAACATGGTGCTAAATCTGGCAAATACAGTACTTATTCGAGGATGTGGATGCCATGTTTCATCAAATATTCGCTCTTTGGTATAGCGCGTTATTGTGGTGCAAAATTTAATTGCCGCTGGTCCACAAATTCGGTTTGTTTCTTAAACACAGCATCTCCCAAATTCTTTATAACAACTAGACAATATTCCTTATAAATGGTTAGACCAGGTGGCAACTACTCCAAGTTTACGACACCACGATAATTAAAGAAAACAATTTTCCAGTACTTTTTGATCATAGCATATATAACGATCCATTACTTACTTATATGGTTTTTCTCGAGTATGAGTTCTGATATGCTTTTTAAGATCACTAAGAGTGGTAAAATATTTTGCGCAGCCTGTAGTTTCACAATTGAAGGTCTGTCCATTATGTAATCTTTCATGGGCACGTAATCTATAAAGGGTGTTGAACGCCTTATCACAAACATCATAACTACATTTAAAAGGTTTGACTTTTGAATGAACTCTCAAATGAATTTTTAAGCTATATGATGTAAGAAAGGTTTTTCCACATTTTTCGTCATTACATTTGAACTTATATTCACCTACAAGAGAATATCATTCGGTCAATGAGCATTATGAAATTTTTGAATTCATCTAAACGTCAGACTATGTATACCATTATGTGCTTTTATGTGTGTCCTTAAGTTTCCAACTGTGCTGTATGTTCTGCCACAACCTTCAAACATACATTGATACCTGTTTTGTGCATTATCCTTGGATTTATCCAACAACACTGCTTCATTGTTCTGATATCCGTCATGAGTCGTGCTGACTGGAAGTTCTTTTAATTGGATATAAGAAAAGATTTCAGTGTCACTTTCATATTTATTACCTGCCAAGCTGAAACAATATAAGTTGTGAATATATATATATAAAGATCAGCAAATTCAAAATCAATCAAATATTTAATTTAAATGGTATTTACTCAATTGCATTTAAAATAATTCACAGTTTTTAAATAAAATTGTTATAATGTTTCACCTAGTGCCTTTTAAAATGTAGTAGTAATTCCTAAATTAGGGTGTAAAAAGGATTGTAGTCAAAAAAATATATTTATAAGAGACTAATTATTTAGATCTATTCGTTCATTGAGTAAAAGTCAGATTGTATTGCGTTCATTCATTTTTAGTGCTTCCAATAAGCTGAGGGTAAAACTTTCACTTTCAACATGTAAAATTTCGAAACAGAAGTTGACCTGTTTTGATGGGGAGGAATTTCCATCATGAGTTTGTTCTGAAAAAAACACCCCATGAAGGTGGCATCAACCCCCAAAATTTTTTTAATAGGGAAGAGATATCAAGTGTTGGTTAGTTTGAAAGTTATTTATGTTCTGTGCACAACCCAGTTAAAATTTTCAAAATCGGTTCACTATTCTAGAAATAATGTAATTTGAACTTAAGGTTAAAAGGTGATGTCGAGACGCTCAAACTCAAGAACCTAAGAGTTTTGAAGAATCCAAAACTAATTTTCAAGTTCTGTATTAGAGAAAGAATGCCTATGACGACATTGTTCCGAAAAAACCACATGAGGGTGGCAACAACCCCCAATTTTCATTTGAATAGGAAAGAGATGGCGGATGTGTTTTAGTTAAAAAGCATAGTTTGTTCTCCAAACATCCTACTTGAAATTTTCAAATCAGGTGATTTATTTTAAGCACTTTGATATTAAACATTATCAGAAGGATAACTCAGAAACCCAAAACATTCAAATACACCAGTTCTTTAAGTAATGATAGGGAACATCCAGAGAAACAATGTAAACTATTTAAAGAACTAACGTATGTACTGTTCCAACTGACCACCACTAACCTCCATACAATGTTATAATCTACTTTCAAATCCTTCTCTAACATTTTCTAAAATATCCAGTGTCAGTAACTGGCATTCAGTGATGATTCTTTGCTCAGTTCTGAAAGATTTTGAGGTGGAGTTGTATAGATTTGGACTTCAAATGTCCCCACAAAAAAAATTAATGGCGATAGATCGGTTGATCTTACTGTTGTCGTCGTTTTCCAGAATGTCATTAATCATTGGATCAATAATGACGTCTAATAAATTCAAATAAGTTGTTCCATCAAGATTGCCATCGATAAAAATTGGTCCAACAATATGGTTTCCTAATATTCCTACCCAAGCATTTAATTTTTGGGGAATTTATGTATGTTTTTTTCTAATTCATTATTTATTAGCAATCAAAAATACAATATTTCCATAAGCTAATCTGCTATATATATAAGAGCATTGTGCCCTTAAGGAACTTTAAAAGGTCTTCTCCTTTCCCCTTTTGAGTCTTCTACAGTTGAAAGGTTGTATTAGTGGATATAGTATGTTGTTTACATGAGCCTCAAGTTTGATGTGGTGTTTTTCACTTTTTTCTTTAATGACATCCTTCACATACGATATTTTTAGGTCTTCATGTAGAGTTATATTTGTTACTTATCAAGGATCATTGGTTATTATTCTCAAAATTTTTGATTGACTTCTTTGTATTATGGCTATATTCGATTTACTTGAACATCTTGTAGCGATCTACACGTCGAATTTATTCGCTGGTATCTCACTTTTATCGAGAAGACCGGTGAATGAAGAAATTAGGATATCTGTCCGACACTGTGTCGTCATGTGCGCGTTGATACGAAAGAATTATTTCTTTTCCAGTTCACGATTGCAGAGTAAAGTTCTTTACAATCTGAATGTCATAAAATTAAATTGAATATTAAAACAAATTGAAATATGTTTATCTTCTACAATTTTAATTTCAAAAAAATTATTATTCAAAAAACTTTTAGAATTAAATTTTTGTCTACAACAAGCACCGCTTACATTTAATAGACGTATATAAGTTTTTTTAATAAAAATTTTTTTTTTAATTAAAATTGTAGAAGATAAACATATTTCAATTTGTTTTAATATTCAATTTTGTTATATTTCTTCTATCAAGTAAAAGACCTTTCTATTTTATGTCATAAAATTTATTTTCTTATTAATTAATTTTCTTGAAGATTAGAAGTAATAACCCTCAAAGAAGGGGTAAGTATAATTCAGTTTTATGCTTGAGCTGCATTTAAAGCATGTTATTTTTATCATATATTTTTCTTTTTGGAATGCCTCTGTCAATTTTTTTATATTGATTGTGTGAAACTTTTTGCTTGATGCACGTTTCAAATGTTACATTATTTTAAATATATTATTTATTTCTTCGTTTTTAAAACACACTTCTGTCCTGGAAAATTTTGCATATGATTGCCTTGAAAGTTTCTAATTTTATTATCAGAAATGGCGACACAAATACACAAGTGTTTTGTCCCATTTTGAAGAATAGTTCCAGAGACAGAAGTGTTCAAAATTTTAGTGTGACGTATTTCTCATTTTTGATCTCTTTTTGGCAGTTTTTTTTTTGGAATATCTTTTCCTGGATTATTTTTTTGGATTATCTTTTCATGGATTTTTCCTTTGGAATATTTTTTCTGGATTTCTCTTGGATTATTTTCCTGTTATTTGTTCCTGGAGTCTGGAAGTTTTCTTGGTGAGGAATAGTTACACGTACACTGGTTGCCTAAAGATGTTGAAGCTATTAAGTTCAAAGAACCACATAACAGCCTGCTTGAAACGACCTACAAAACCACCTTCTGTTTTGATTGGCAAAATATCAGCCTTTAATCTAAATCAACCAGGGAAGTAACATTGAAAAACTCTAAATTTTGTAATAATATATAATATTCATATCACATAAGGAAACTTCAAATTTTTGTATATATCAATAACATTGAGAAACTCACATTTTCTGTATATTTTTCTACTTTTATCGGTAATAATATTTTTGAAACTTGTTCTAGTGTTAGATAGTAAATTGTATATTTCTTCTAAACGTATATATATATAGAATTTGTAAGAAAAATTACTTGTGGTAAATAAAACGAGTGACTTGTTTGTCGGGGAGTTGTGTCTTTTCATTTTGTGGAATTGTGAGATCAGGCTCACGACCCAGTTAAACCGACTGGGCTCGGGCATATATTAAAATAAAATTGTAGCTGAATTGTTACAGAGCTCAATTCTATACACCCATATTGGTTCTATAACTGTCTTGTATAAAAGAATTTTGTTTTCTATCGAGAGCTTGGATTTCCTACCTATAAGCCATTTGAGTTCTTTCATTTTTAGGTCTATTTGTTTCCTTTTTCTAACAAAATGTTCCTTCCAAGTTAATTTATTGTCCAGATGTATACCCAAATATTTTGTGGACGGGGAATTTGGTATTCTGATATTATTCATATATATGGGGGGACACTGCTGTTTACGAACGGTGAAGTTTACCTGAACTGACTTTGTTTCATTGATCTCGATTCTCCATTTATGAAGCCATTTTTCTATCTGATCTCCATCAGATCTGTAATTTGTAATCTGTAATTTCTTGGATGCGTCTTCATGGTCTTCATCGATTGCAAGAATTGCTGTATCATCTGCAAAAGTTCCCATTATAGTATTCACACTTATGAGGAGGTCTGCTGTGTACAGTATATATAGAAGGGACCCAAGAACGCTTCCCTGGGGAACTCCGGATAGGATTGGATGCTTATCAGAGACCTTATCATCTACACGTACCATGAATGTTCTTTTAGTAAGGTAGGATCTCATTATCCTAAAGTAACATATTGGCAAACATTTCTTGACTTTATAAAGAAGGCCAGGATGCCAGACTTTATCAAAGGCTTGACTTACATCCAGGAAAACAGATGTGCAGTACTTTTTGTGATCCAAGGCTTTATTTATCTCATGGCTTATTCTGCGACTCTTTTGTATAGTGGAGTGATTCGATCTAAATCCGAACTGAAGTTGAGGTATCCATTCATCCGTGTTGAGATCAGCTTTTAGTCTTGAAAGCAAGAGTTTTTCAAGAATATTTGATAAAACTGGCAAAAGGCTAATAAGTCGATATGAGGTTACAGCTTTTGGGTCTTTACCTGGTTTTAAAATGAAAATTATTTCAGGAATTAGTTGTTCTGGCCAATAACTTTGCTTCAATATTGCATTGAATATATATGTCATTATCAATACACCCTTCTTTGGCATTTCTTTAATCATTTTAGGTGTTATTCTGTCCACTCCGGGCGATTTTCGTATATTTGGGTATTTTACTTCATTCTGAACTTCTTTTATGGTTAATTTCTTAATAGGTGTTGTGGTGGAAGGAATATCTGATAGGTCGCGTTCAATTTCGTCATTTACTCCATCATCGTTTGGTTTAAATGCTTGAGCTAGGTGTTCATCAAATGTTTTAGCTTTCTCTTCATCAGTTCTTGCCCATTGTAGAGTTGACCCATTCAAATTGTGTAAAGGAGGTATATGCATTTTTGGCTTTCTCGAATTTTTGATCGGTTTCCACACTGAATTATCATGTCTATTCAGACCAGTGACATAGTTATTGAATGAATTTTCTTTGTGTTCTCTCATTTTGGATTTTAATTGATTTGCTATTTTATTAAGAAATTTCTTGTCTGAAGGAGAATGTGTCTGGTGCCATGCACTTCTGGCTTTTCTTTTCTGTACTAGGAGTTTTTTTATTTCTTCTGGTATGTTACATGTTCTTTTCTTTGCTTCAGAAGTAAGGGTAGCTTCTTCAGCGGATTGTTTGAGGATATTAACAAAAATTGTCAGTGCTTCATCTATTTCAATTGGGTTTTTAAGCCTAACTTCTAGATTGATATTTTTCTCAATTAATCTTCTGTATTTATTCCAGTCAGTTTTTTTGTTATGTATTTTTGGTAGTGATTGTTTGTGAACAACAGAACTGCTTATGGTAGATATTATGGGTGAGTGATCAGATGATAGATCGTAGCTTGAAATAATATGTGGGAGAGGTAGCATTTTCGATGAAGAAATCCAGCAAATCAGGAATTTTGTTAGGATCTGTGGGCCAATAAGTAGTACTCCCAGTTGATAGGATACACTAATTATTTTCCTGTATAAGGTTGGCCAGCTCTCTACCTTTTGTTGTTGTCAATCGTGATCCAAACAGAGTGTGCTTGCTGTTGTAATCGCCTCCTGCAACGAATTTAGATCCCAGAGTTTGGAAGAAATTTTTAAAATTTTCTTTTTTAATATTATGCCGGGGTGGGCAGTATTTAGCAGCAACAATCAGATCATATGGGATTGTTTGAACTTTTATTATAGTGGCTTGTAAATGATCATATTCGTATTTTGACAGTTCTGTGTGATGGATGGTGTTCTTGATTATTATTGCAGTACCAGCATGTGCAGTATTGTCCGGGTGATTTGTACAATAAGTGGTGTAATTTGCTATATTAAAGTAGGATTTTTGGGTAAAATGTGTTTCACTTATAAGGAGAATATCTATGAAGTTCGAATGTAGGAAATATTCGATTTCATTTTTATGCTGTAGAAGACCATTGGCGTTCTACTGAGCTACTTTTAGGAATTTAGAGAATTTTGCTAATGACAGTAGTGAGCATGTTTGGTATCATGCTATTTTGTTGAATCAATTATTGAAACATGGTTTTAAATTCCTCTAAAAATCTGTTCATAATGATATTCATGTCATTTGATGGTTCATTATATGTGTTCTTTGTCGCATCTGCGTAGCTTCTAGACTGGTGTTGTTGTCGTAGATATTGAGTATTTGCTTCTGTAGTATTTGTAGGACCATTTGCATGATGTAATATAATCTCGGGATTCAATTGTGTATGTTTATTGTTTTGTATATTCAGTCTGTTATTTCCATTATTTTTCTTCATGAGGCTATAATATTATAGAATTCACATCCTCTATGGTTGGCTGGATGGGCTCCTTCGCCTAATGCACATTTAGCTGGGGTGTCTATTTTTTTGCAGGCTGTGGTTTTGTGAGATTCTTCCCATTTAACACAAACATATGGTCTATTACAGTATGTTTTGGAATGTCCATATTGCTGACATCTTGTACATTATTAAAACAAATTGTAGAAATCACTATGTTTTACTACCAAAAAAAGATATATTACACATTTTCTTGTGGCTCGAGTTTCGGGAAATGAACTATCCCATCATCAGACAACTGAAGACCTAACAGTGGTACAGTGGTATTTAAACAAAAGTGATAAATATTTTGAATATTTCAATGGATTCTAGGTAATACCTATTAGGTGTTACCTGTGATTTTCCTTTGGGATTCTCTTTGTACTGATCTATTCTGCAGATATTGGACTTTATAGATATCTTTATTGTTGCTGGCAGGTTCTAAGTCAACAAAAAACATATTTAGGGGTTCTTTTGAAACCCTCTGTCGGCAATTAAGGATATTACTAACTTGGTGTCCTTTCTTGGCTACTTCTTGTTTCACTTCTTCAGTATCGGTAGTGTGATGGAGATGCTTGATAACAACCCTGTATGCACGGTCTTTTTTGGGCTGATATGTATGATGTATCACATTGTTATCTTTCAAATATCTTATTAGTTTTCTATAAGTTTCTGTCAATTCACAATTGATTTTTATTGTATTTTCTGCTAGGCATTTTGTAATGTATTTTCCATCTTCTGCTACTTTTCCCAGATTCTTCTCCATTTATCCATAATTAATCACACCATAAACGAATATAGATGGAGGTTTGGGTATTTTATTGGTATTATCCCTGTTTTCAACAATTGCATCTATCTTTTCACTTGTTTCTCCCAACACGTTATATCTGTTATTTATTGTTGTTGGAACCGAGTTATTAGAACTAATTTTTCTCTTTTTGGTGGTTTTGGTCCTTACTGTCTGCAGGGAACCCTAAAAATTCTTCATCGCTAGTAGATGACATTCTACAGTAGTTGTTGTTTGAGGCTGAGGCTATTTCTTGTATAGTGTCTTTCATTTAGGCATCCTGTATAGTTTTCTGATTACTTATCAGATCTCTGATATAGAAATCTTGTGTTAAACTCATGTTTACTTCAACTCTCTAGCAAGTTACAGTTTATACTGTGTGTGATCAGTAATTATAATGGAGCAAATTGACTTTGTAGTGTCTTTTTTCATATTCCGGTCGTTTTTTCCAATTTAAATCGATCATTTGCTGTTGGTACTGATCAGCGTTAACGGTTTCACCAGCTCTTAGCAGCTCCTGAACCAACTAAACACAGATCATTAGGTATATTTTTTCTGAAGAGATTTGGTTTTGCACAGGTGTTTGGTTTCATCCATGATTTACGACGCTCAAGATTCTTCAAGAATATTCATTTTTCATCGTTTGTCACGTTTCAATGGAGAAATTACTTTCTCTTATATCTATCAAGCAGAATTTCACAAGTGGTTGGATTTTCTTGATGCATTTCATTCTGTTCATAGTGAACCCATTTTCCCACTTTCTGAATCTTTCCTATAACTTTCAAACGAATGGATACGACTTTCTGCGCCACATTCAATCGATCCGCGAGTTCTTGTGGAGTTTGAGTATCATCCAAGCTATATACCAAACACTATTTGAAGAGCTGCAAAGAACAGCTTTTTCATTTTCTACGTTCACTTTAATTGGGCAAATGGCTTTTTTTGGAGCAGGATTACCTGTTGCTCTAATTTTTGGGAATGATGCACTAAATACTGTGTGGGCAGGTTGGTGTCTATTTGGATACTTCCTTCGATATTCTCAAGCTGCTTTCCATTAAAATACCCATATAAAAACCAAATATCTTCATACTGTGTAGAAAGTGCCCATTGTTTATTCAGAACGTATGTCAAGTGTCAAATGAATAACTGATATGGCAACATAAATTGCCATATTAACTGGTATTTTGGTTTATCAGCCTATCTTTAATTTGAACATGAAAATATTTGGAAGTGGTTTAAGCCAAAATTTGATCAAATTAATGAATGGGCAAAATTTGTCCACAAATGTGGAAAGTATACAAACAGATCAAAAAATATAGATATTTTTTTCAAAATGTAGGTCTTCCACGAGTCAGGAAAGTTCATGAAATATACAATTATCATATTTACTGTTCAATTCTATGAAAATAAGGTTAGGACTTCGTTGATAAGAAAACATTTCTGACAAATAAATCAACTGAAAAAATTCTTCTGGCAGTTGATATAACAGTGAAACATACAAAAATATACAACCTTTAATACTGTGTTGATTAATCACAGTTCTCTATTGCTTATGCACAAAATGAGGTTGTTAATAGCTCTTTGTGATGAATTGGCCTATTTAGCATTTAAAAGCTTCCTGAACTGAATAATGTAATATTCCTCATATGCTATACGAGAATGATCCGTTGCATCTGCCGCGGTCGGTCGTAGTTCACAGCGGTCGCGGGAAATCGATTAAATTTAATTCAGAGACAATCGAAGGCAATTAAAAGTGAAATTTTATGAACAATAACGAGAAAAGACTCTACTGGTTTTAGGAACAACAGTGAGAAAAAAGACTCAGAAGTGTAAATAAGTGATTAAAACAGATGGTTAGGATTTTCAAATCCTGATAACGTCTGTTTACTTCTATCCATTGGTGTACCGCCAAATTATTCAACATAGATCAACAAAATTCTGTAACCAATCACAGAGTTCTAACATTATCAGAAATGGATTCCGACCAAATCCAAATAAACAATTTTTACTTGGTTAGAATGGCATAAACAAGCTCAGAAGAATTTTTAGGATTCGCGACAAACAAACCTAATGAAAACGCATGGCAATTAGTAAAATTGGCATCAACAAAAAGGAGTAAAATAAACAACAACTCAATTCAAAATAAATTCGACATTCTGAAAAACCTCGACGAAGGAACCACACAACCGAGGGATGGCGCATCAGATAAAACTCTGAAACCACCGCCAATATTTATTTACGCCAAAAATGGCCAAAACCTAAAAACTGTGGCAGAGGATGATCAGTATATTACCAAATGCCTGCCTGACAAAACTATTAAAGTTAATGGTATAACACCTGAAACTTACAGCGAATTTATAAAATTTATGCGTGATAATAATGTTATTCATCATACTCATCAACCCAAAGATGAGAGAGCTTTCGGGATAGAGCTTTTTCGGGATACACCACACGACCGATGTAGATTAAATCAAGCAAGATCTAGCAAATAGTGGTCATAATGTTAGAAATAAAATGAATGGACAACTAAAGAGCCACTGAATATCTTTTTTGTAGACTTGGAGCGATCCTAAAACAACAAAGATGTGTATAGAAAACGCTACCTAAGAAACAAAGCCATAAAAATAGAACCCCCTAGGAAATCGAAAGGAATCACTCAGTGCACAAGGTGTTAACAATATGGATACACCAAGACATATTGCAATAGACGATTTCTGTGTGTAAAATGTGGGGGAACACATAACGCTACTACTTGCAAAAAAAGCCGACTCTCTAGCAACGTGTGCTCTATGTGGTGGAGCCCACCCTGCAAATTATAAAGGTTGTGAATTCTACAACAACCTGATGAAAACAAAACAAAACGCAAATAACAGATTAAATATCCAACAGAACAAGGAATTAATAACTAATAACAAAACAACCTCTACACAACAATCACAAACCCAAAACATCTACCAACATCCAAGAAACCAACAGAATCAACACGAACAAACAAGAACTTCTCTAAATCGTCCGGAATTCAGAAAGAGCAACGCCGATGCTGTCAATAATACCAACACGGAGCAATTGAGAAATATCAACGAAACTATGAATCACTTTCTTGAGGAATTCAAAGTTATGTTCCAGCAACTAATTCAACAACATTATGAAAGTTGCAGAATGGAATGCCAATGGCCTTCTACAACATAAGAATGAAGTAGTAATTTTTCTTCATAATAATTCAATAGATGTCTTACTAGTAAGCGAAACACATTTCACTGAGAAGTCGTACTTCAACATACCACAATACACAACTTACACCACCAATCATACAGATAAAACTATCCAGGCAGGTACTGCAATCGTAATAAAGAACACCATAAAGCACGAAGAACAACCAAAGATAACCAAAAATAACTTCTACAGGCTACAACAATGAAAGTACAATTCTTATCCTTTAATCTAACAATTGCAGCGGTCTACTGCCCCCCGCGGTACAGCATCAAAAAAGAAGACTTTGACGATATCTTTTCTACGTTGGGTTCTAAATTCATAGTAGGTGGAGATTTCAACTGCAAACACACCTCATATGGCTATCGATAACTCCCAAAGGAAAGCAACTATTAATATTAAGTATGGCAGAACAAAGAGGTTATTCCTTCTTATCAAAAGGTACACCCATTTGTTGGCCAACCGACCCCTACAAAATTCCTGACCTCCTGGACTTATTTGTGACTAATGGCATTTCTTCAACAAACATAAACATTACACCAAGCTACAACCTCTCTTCAGACCATTCTCTGATTATAGCAACATTTAGCAGCTTTATTATTATCTATAGAAAACACACCACTAGACAACACAACAGAAAAACAAATTGGGACAAATACCGAACGAAAATAGAAGACTCTAGGTATAAGCCTTAAAATACCAAAAGATATAGAAGAATTTATGATAGATTGGGCCGTTGCTTGGTAGAAATCAGTTTTAATTGTCATTATAAAATAAAACACTTGTTTACATTTTCTACTTTATTTTTGGTATTGACGTACGTTTCGTTATTAATTAATTATGCCAAATATAACATCTTAAACAAAGACCCAACTCAAAAGTTTCAAAAAGCCATAAAAAATGCATTAAAAGATACACAAGTCATTATAACAGATAGAGAAAAATATAGATTGATTAATAGTAATCCCCAACCACCAGAATTATACTCTTTCATTAAATTACATAAAGAAAATTATCCCATCAGACCCGTAGTTCCATACTGTACAGCACCGGCCTTCAAATTATCTAGACACCTCATTGAAATAATAAAAAAACACACCAAATTTTCATCTAAATATTCCATAAAAAACTCAGCAGAACTAACTAAAAAAATTAAAGATATAACTTTACCTAACAATGCAAAATTGATTTCGTGGGATGTTAAAAACCTTTTTCCTAGTGTCCCCCCAATGGAAAAATTAAAACTGATAGAAGAACTTTTAAATTATAACAAAGTAAACCCCGTCATAAAATCAGAAATAATACACTTATTAAATATTTGTATAAACCAAAATTTCTTCAAATTTAACAATACTTTATATACTAGCGAAGAAGGTTTAATCATGGGAAATCCACTAAGCTCTTTACTCGCGGAAATCTTCATGGATTTCCTAGAAAACAAAATTCATAAACATCCGTTCAAAAAATACATCCTTTATTGGTATAGGTATGTGGATGATATAATTGCATGTTTCGTAGGTACTAACAGACAAATATCAACATTTGAGAATTTTATAAATAATCTCCACCCAAAAATAGTTTTCACTTCAGAAATAGAACATAATGAATCCATCAACTTTCTTGACCTCACGATAACTAGAGAAAACAATAAACATAACTTCGCAATTTATCATAAACCATCACAAACAGATACCATTATACACCGTAATTCTTTTCATCCATTCCAACACAAACTAGCAGCTCTCCATAGTATGATATACCGTTTATTGAACATTCCACTAAACCAAGTCAATTTCCAAAAAGAAAAATGTATAATTAAACAAATAGCTTACAACAATGGATGTAATACATCTCTAATAGATAATTTAATTAACCAACGTATACACAAAAACACAATAAAAGAAATTTATCCAGTAACATCTGATCTATCTGAACACAAATACGTTAGCCTCACATATCTCGGAAACATTAGTATTCAACTAAAAAACCTACTCAAAAAAGAAAATATTAAAGTCTCTTTCAAGACAAACAATCCTATTAGCAAATACATCAAAAACAATAAAAACAGTATGGATAAACTTCAATTATCAGGTGTATACAAACTCACTTGCCCAGATTGCCCAAAGATTTATATTGGTAGAACAGGTAGAAATTTCGGTACACGCCTAACAGAACATAAAAGAAGTTTCGATAAAAATAAAAAAGATTCACATTATGCTAAACACCTTCTTGAAAATAACCATTCTTTCACAAAAGAAATAGAAATTCTACATGTTGAAAATAGAGGTCTAAAATTGAACTTATGGGAAATTTACGAAATAAATAAACATAAAAACAGCAATAACCTAGTAAATGAACAAATAGATTTTTATTACACCCCTCTATTCAATATTTACAAGGGATCGAGTGAACACGATTCTGAAGGGAATATTCTTTGAGAAAACCAACCCGACGAACAATTAAAAACACATGTACACCTTCTGTAAAAAATCTTATAAATTCATTGTACAACAACTGTTACTTCGTATTCTGATGAAGTCTTTCTAGCAAAGACGAAACGTACGTCAATACCAAAAATAAAGTAGAAAATGTAAACAAGTGTTTTATTTTATAATGACAGATATAAAAGAAGCTATATTCAACAAAATCATCACTAAAGCCGTAGAGGAAGCAACTCCAACAACAACCAAACCAAACATAACTTACAACATCCCAGCGGAAATCAAAGAACTCATAGCACATAAAAGAAGAGCAAGAGCAATATGACATTTGACACACTCTCCACTCGATAAGAACAAACTGAATTGAGTGACCAATCGGCTGAAGGCTAAAATTAATGATACAAAAGAAACATTCTTCTATAACTACGTTTCAAACTTGAACAGATTTGATAACAATATTTGGAAACCGCAAGAGGCCAATATTACACATCCCACCGTTACGTAATCAGTCAAATCCCAGTCAAATCAACACAGCGGGCCAGAAGTGATGAGGAAAAAGGCCGAATTTTTCAGACCATCTAAGGGAAGAAGTGTTGAGAAACTACCCTGAAACCCCTCTGGCAGTCGATGATTTTATTAAAATTATATTCTTATTGCTCAACAGAACCCACATTTGAAATCTGTTATTGAAAAAACTAGCCCTTGGAAGTCGATCATGTATCCAGGGGGTATTCATATTCATATATAGAACCCACATTCTAAACCAGTAATCTGATCTGACCAACATTTCAATGAAAATTTAGAATTCGACTACACCACTGATCTTAGCGATCGAGTATTTCCACCAATCAGTCTACTGAATTCAGCACAGTTCTTCAGTAATGAATAATTTGAAATAAGGTTATTCTGATTTTCACAAATTTTTATTGTTAAACTCACAACAATTGTTTCGCTATCACAGTAGCATCATCAGGTAAGATCACATTTTGAATAACTAAGCTTGTTTCCGAAATCCGTGGCTATTTATATTACAGTAACTACAATAAATTTTTATTAGGCACTAAAACCGAAAAAAGGGTCCCTGCAAATTCCAGCTTATCTGAATATATTTAACAGAGGTGAGCTATTTAAATCTATTTGTTCGTTAAGTAATATTCCAATTTTATTATGTTTATTTATCTCTAGGGATTCTAACAGATTTAAGGCATAACTTTTGCTTTCTATATGTAGAATTTCAAAGTTATGGTTGAAATTATGTCCTGTTTCTAACAAATGGTTGGAATATGTAGAATTGCTTTTATTGTTGAGGAAACTCTTCAAATGTTCACACATCCTATGACGGAACGTTCTTCCAGTTTGACCTATGTAAATTTTAGGGCAATCACCGCAGGTTAACTTATAAACCCCAGATTTATCATCCTTATGTGTGTAGTCTTTATTATTAAATAATTTAATTTAATTTAAACTTGAGTAAATTTATCAAAAATAATAAAGACTACATACATAAGGATGATAAATCTGGGGTTTATAAGTTAACCTGCGGTGATTGCCCTAAAATTTACATAAGTCAAACTGGAAGAACGTTCCGTCATAGGATGTGTGAACATTTGAAGAGTTTCCTCAACAATAAAAGCAATTCTACATATTCCAACCATTTGTTAGAAACAGGACATAATTTCAACCATAACTTTGAAATTCTACATAGTTAGAATCCCTAGAGATAAATAAACATAATAAAATTGGAATATTACTTAACGAACAAATAGATTTAAATAGCTCACCTCTGTTAAATATATTCAGATAAGCTGGAATTTGCAGGGACCCTTTTTTGGGTTTTAGTGCCTAATAAAAATTTATTGTAGTTACTGTAATATAAATAGCCACGGATTTCGGAAACAAGCTTAGTTATTCAAAATGTGATCTTACCTGATGATGCTACTGTGATAGCGAAACAATTGTTGTGAGTTTAACAATAAAAATTTGTGAAAATCAGAATAACCTTATTTCAAATTATTTAATATGGATTTTCACCAAGTAAGGACTGATACAATTCAATATCTTCAGTAATGGTTATGATGTAAGTCCGCAGTAAGCCTCTAACAAAGTCAAGTGAAGTTATTATAGGTTGTCGAAGTTATTATAGGTTGTCTTCTACCGGTAGGAATAAAATAGACATTCTGTCCAACATTCACAAATGACAGCTGATACTTAGGTAAACACCCACTTGTCCAATTCTAGTTATTATAGGTTGTCTTCTACCGGTAGGAATAAAATAGACATTCTATCCAACATTTACAAATGACTGCTGATACTCAGGTAAACATCCACTTGTCCAATTCTAGTTTGAAGTAATCCTACAATCTGGTTAATTTTATCTAAAATGGAATATTGGCTTTCCATTTTGAACTATATATCAACTATAATCAATTTTGATCTGATCATCTCAAAGTTTCTTAGTGTAATAAATAAGTGATTAAGAGCACCGAAGATTTTATAGTTGGGCGAGTTCATTTTCCGCCAAACTCTACAGAGGAGAATTACGCAGCATATGATCTAGCAGTGAAGCAGTGCGGTACCCAAATTCTAGATTGTTAATCTGTAGTGACTACAATGTTAATAGTGTCAGTTTCTCCAGTATCCACTTTTCTCTTGGTGAAGATAATGAGAAATATTTACTTATGTCGAATTTTCTATACTTTACTGGTTTGACTCAGGTTTGTGAGATACCTAATAGTTGCAGACCTCGTTTTTACCAATGAATTGTCAACGGAGGTAATGATAGCCTTATACTGGTTTGCAGTTTTCAATCCCGACAAGTGCTGATAGTATAGATCAGATATTCAACAGGAGAGACTATGTCGGCTGAAATAACTTTTTGGCTTTGGTGGACTAGAATTTTGAGGTGGACGACATTGGTTGATCAGTGAGTGAATTTTATCATGTACTATACAGAGGCCTATATCACTTCATGCCTTTGAAACCTAGAAGGTGCACAAAGTTCCCAGTCTAGTTTAATTGTGAACTCATGGTGAGTGTGAAGAGGAGAGCTCATAGCAGATTTATAAGATCCTGGGGTGATTATGTTGAATTCTTCGGATTACGCGGCCATTGTAAGACACATAGTAGATCTCCCTTTGATTCTTATTTGCGAAGGGGTAAATGAACAGTATCAAATTTAATTCTTTACGTGAACAATATTGTCAAGTTGAAATAAATTAATTCGGCTGGTCTGTACCAAAAATCATCAACCATAGTTCATACTCCTTATTAATAATATTGTCAAGTATTTTGAATCAGCTTCTCAGGTTGACACGACTTACACAGATTTCTGTAAAGCCTTTAACAAGGTCAACCATAACATCCTTATTAGTAAGCTGGAGGCTGTAGCCCTGTCAGGTTCTCTTCTGCAATGGTTCAGATTTTTTTTGGTCAGATGTACTCTGATGGTTATGTACAGGGGCTTCACATTAGGGGAGTTTATTGTTTCTTCCTGTGTACCTCAGGGGTCCAACTTATTTCTCATATTCATTAACGTGAAGCTTTGTTATTTGCAGATGATCTTAAAATGTACACAATGGTCAATACTTTAATGGCTGCGTTAAAATTGCAGCAAGAACTAGATCCTTTTTATGCCTGGACAGATCATAATTGTTTATACTTGAATATTGCCAAGTGCAAGATCATTACTTTTCACCACAGTAATCACATTTTTACTCATCAGGATAATATTGACAGCTGTCCATTGTCTAGAGTTAGGGTGATCGACGATTTGGATGTGACGTTGGACCAGAAGCTCGATATTAGGTATCACATTATTAATAGTAGAAATAAAGCACACCATACACTGCACTGAAAACTTTATACAGGTATGGAAAAGACAGCCGGACAAATAGGAAATTTAATATTAATCTGAAGGACCATGAGGGTCCAGTGGAGCAATGGAAAAATCAAAAGCGCGATGCGATGACGAATAAACGACTGTAATCTCTCAATGGCAGTGAGGGGATGCTTTGATCGCACTGCTTTCAGCAATCAGATCATTCGCACTTCAAACGTGGGATTTTTTAGACCATATCAGTTAAAAATAAATACGACAATCTTATTTCATTGTATGCGAAGCTCTGTACTCTGCTTTCAGCAACCAGAATCATTCGCCCTTCAAACGTGGGATGCGTTAGACCATATCAGTAGAGAATAAATACGACAATCTCATTCCATTGTATGCGAGGAATTTACTTGCCACTGGCTTGAAAATAAAATAAATTCTTCGAAAATAAGAAATTCGAAAACAAGAACAAATACTAAAAAATACGTAATCGAAGGTCCACAAATTTAAATGAAATGTTCAAATAATCCACCTTACTGAGCCAAACAGTAGCCAAATCTATTATAAAGAGATAATCTCATATCTCTGAGCAGATTCGGCATAGTTGCTATTTTTGCACAAAATTGGATTATTTTGAACCTTAATTCATTGATATTCGTCGCTCTATCAATTTCATGCCCATAAACCAAATTTTTCAGATATCCCCAAAGAAAAAATCAGTGGGGGATAAATCTGGTGATCTGGGGGTCATTTGATCACGCCATTTGTAGAAATGATGGTCTGAAAAAGTCGTCCTGAAATATTGTGTGACTACTCTTGTGTTGTGATTTGGACAGCCATCTTGTTAAAACCTGACATCATCGAAATTAATCGGTAGCTGTCGAACTGTCGGAATAATTTGATTCTCTAAAAGCTCCAGATATTTGGCAGCGTTTTGGTTACCATCGATAAAAAAGGTACTATGACGTAATTCCCCAATATTCCTGTCCAAACAGTTTTTGGATATTCTGCGTACGCACAGAAATACACAGATGCCTGATCGATATGTTTGGAAGAGGAACTCTATTATGAAACATTATATAGAGGAAAAGCACAGCACCTGGGCATGACAACATATCCAAAGAAATTTTACGCAAACTAAACCAACCTGTACATGAATACATCATCAAACTTTATGAGTTCTGTATTAATACACACTACTTTCCTAAGGATTCGAAACACGGAATAGTAATCTCAATACCAAAATCTAACACAGCAAGAAATACAATAAAAAATTACCGCCCGATCACGCTATTACCTGTATTAGGAAAACATCTGGAGCAAATCTTAATCAAATTGGTGGAAAAGGAAATCAGCCACAAAATTCTGAATTATCAATTCGGATTCAAAGAAGGATACCCCCAATAACCATACTGACTTCCAATGTACATGCAAACAGATTAATAAGAAATCACAGTGCAGCTATTTTTCTTGATATAACCAGGGCTTTTGATAGCATTTGGCATAAGGGTCTCTTGTACAAATTGAAACTGCTGGAATGTCCTGTGCACTTGATTTGGCTTCTTAGAGATTACTTAATTAATCGCACTTTCCAGGTGAGAGTGAACGTATGTTTATCTACAATTTTCCACAGTGACCAGGGTGTTCCACAGGGTTCTCCACTAGCTACACTGCTCAGTAAAATATATTTACATGACATCTACAATAACAATCCTGAGAAATTCAATAAAAGCTCATATGCACTGCAATTCGCTGATGATACAACTCTAATAACTCACAATAAAACTATCAAAAAATCCATAGACAACCTACAGCCACTACTAAACTCAATATTGAAATGGTTCAACACATGGAGACTCCAAATAAATACAGAAAAACCTCAGTTCATGATATTTCATTACACCATCACTGCAAACTTGCCCAAATTGATTTTAGCAAACTCCAGTATCGCTGCTAAGAATAGTGCAAAATACCTCGGTATTGAATTGGACAACAGGACAACTAAAGGATCATACAATAAAAATGAAGAAGAAATGCATCAACAGGAGCAAGCATTTTAGTGCATTGACTTACAAAAATCAAGGTATAAACACTTAAACGACGGCTCACATTAACAGATCGATATGCCGCCCTTTACTGGAATATTGTCATCCGATCTACATCACCAGCAACAAAACAGTTAAGAAGATCCTCAATACAGCAGAGACCACATCCCTTAGGGCAATTACCAAAATAAGACATCCAAGGAACACTTTGTACAACCCTCCCAATAGTCTATTGTATGAGAGAACCAAAGTTACACCAATTGAAGAGCGACTTAAAAATCATTGGAAGAAATTCGCACTGAAGCAGAACAACACAGAGATAATGAAAACCTACTGCATTGAAAGAGATCTGAATAGAAGACCCCATAGGAAGACACCACCAAACACTATATGAGAAGAACTACAGAAACTTACAATTGTATAGTAGTAACAAATATGTAAAGTTGATAATTTTAAAACTGCATTGTGCAATATATATATATATATATATATATAGGCCCACCTAAGTGAAAAAAATACCAAACGCTTACAGCTAGACACCCGTTTGATCAGTCAGGCCTAGAAGGAGGCCTTTTGGATCTTGTTCCAATAAATGACTTTTTGATTTGATTTACTTTCTCCATCATAGTTTCACAAAATTCTATTAGTTTAATATGGTCTTTTGGAAAAATTTCTTGGTTTCTTTGAACCTTATAACATCGGTAACCATACTTTTTCATAATATTCCGAACACTTCTATTGCTCATATCGACTTGTTCAGCAATTTGTTTACTCGAACAAGGTGCACTGGTTTCAACAGCAGCAAACACATCTACTTCTTTTTTCAGACGATTTTCACTAATGGTTTTTGGTGGGTTAACAATCTTGCAATGTCTGCATGTTCGTAAACAGCCACATTTCTATAATTTTTTAATTATTATAGAAATAGCCGAACTTGAAGGCCTATCTTCAAAGGTTACAATAAATCAATTTATTGTCTCTTCAATTGATTGACCACCAAAATACCATTTTATGATCTGAATTTTTTCTTATACACTGGAAATTTCGATTTATTTCAACTGACACACAGGTTTATCCTTTTGTGGGTGTTCTATATCTGTTTGTTGTTATCATTTAGTATTATATTTTAAGGATCGAATGGCAAATAAATATTCTTATTATTATTTACTATTATTATGGAAAAGCATCCCATGTTTGAAGTGCGAATGATTCTGATTGCTGAAAGTAGCACAGCGCCTAGTTTCGATCAAAGCATCCCCCCACTGCCATTGAGAGAGAACAGTCGTTCATCATCCCATCACTCTGAGGTTTTAATTCTTCCACTGCACCACTGAACCCTCGTGGTCCTCTAGATTAACACTGAATTTCCTATGTTTCTTTTCCATACCTGTATATTTACCTAGTCAGACCTATGCTTGAGTATGGATTGACAGTGTGGGCACCTTTTTATGCATGTCACATAGGCTTTGTTGAGAGGGTTCAGAGGAAGTTTCTGAGTTGTCTTGATTTTAAGTTAAAATATTTTCTGCTTGTCATTCTTGTCATGATGCCTTAACTGTATGTTCTATATATATAACTATATGTTTGATCTTTTATTCTATATTGTAATATTGGGGTTTCCCGTCATTCCTGCTCAATGTAGTGTATAAATCAATAAATAAATGAAATCTAAGAATTTAACGTACCATGCATCCACCAATTTTTGCATCTTCTTCATTTAGCCAGTTTTTTCTACATTTTATGAAAATTTAGGTACAAATAATGTGGCATAAAGAACTTATTAATATTAAAAATGAAAAATTTATCAATATAAAAAATGAAAAATTTAAGATATATATTATTTGAAGAAATCTTATTCTTCAAGTATCCTTAATACATGGTGACCACAAACCTTTCAAAATAAAATTCCCTGACTTTTCCAGGTCTAATTTTAAAATTCCCTAAGTTTAAAAATAGTATCTGTATGGTTAATAGACAACTGAATTTAAAGAATATTCCTTAGGAAAAGTGTAGTAAATAAGAAATTACCATAGCACTTTTGTTTTATTTATATTTATTAAATAAATATGAAAAATTAACACTTTTAGTGCAAAAAAAAGAAGACATCATACGTAATACATATATACTCTTTTCTTTCTACTCTTTTCTTATAATTATTCACTTATTCTTTAATTTTTCAATTTCATCATCTATGGATAAAATATCTCGACGACTAGTTTCGACTAGAGTTTTCTTCTTATCTAAAAGATTTTTCAATTGCTGTTCCTTTATATATTTATTCTTAGTATCAAGATCATCTAATTCTTTATTTTTTAAATTTTTCTTCAGTAGATTGAAAATTCCCTTACATCTCCAGGTTTTCCAGTTTTGTGGCCACCATGAATAAATTGTTCTGATATGTATTCCTAGCAGATATTCAATTTTATCAACATTTGAAGAACCAAACATAAATACAGATTAGAAAGAATGAAAGAAGTATAACAATTTAACTCTATTTTTTTGCAGATTGGCATTTTCTTATTGAAATTTCTGTGAAAAAATTTGATTCTTCGGTTATGACCCTTGATATAAGCATGTAAAATTTATATAATGCCTCAAAGTTTATTACAAAAATATAATAATACAAATTCTATTCTACGTGAATAATACAAATTCTATTCTTTTACAATTTTGTATATTTATGATTAAAATAGATTAATTTGAGACGAAATCTATATATTGGCTGTTGTAGATGATACGAAATGAAAATGTATGTTTTCTAATAGCAAAATGTTATTAATAATATATGTTAAAATGATGCCTCATTTACTAACCTGCCCCTGTCTAAAAAAGTATCATATTTGCTGTTTGTCCTTATTTGGTTTCCTAAGTTTTCTTCGACTTTAAATTCCAATTGACCTTGCACATTTTGGGTGGAACTTGTATCGTGATGATTTTCATTATTTTCAATCCACAAGCTCATGTTTATCCGGTGTTTTTTCAATAATATCCAAACTAATTCCCATTTTTCGGAAGGAAAAATAATCAAGGAACTACTAAATATTCTAAACTTAGAAATTGAATTTCCATTTTTTAGGAATATTAGAAATAACAAACTGTAAATAGTGATCTACGATGTTTAATACCTACAGAAAAGATTATAATGCTCGCATAATGTTAACATATTACAATTAGTTACTATACAATAAAAATACTGATTGAATGACAGGTGATTATATTCGTTGTTCACCAAATATCAATTAAATTTGAATTTTGAAAATATGTATAATGAACCGAATCACAGAAAAACTAATATTTGGAGGACCATTTAAAAAAACAATAACACGGAGTAATTCATCTGTGCTAATAGCATGTTCTTTGAGTAACCTTACTTCCTATAGTACTATAACTATATTGACTATATATTGAAAATGTAGTGTCTTTTATTTGGAATTATAAAGTATATTTGAAATTATTGTGTGTTTGTTGATTAAAATTTTTCGTTAACTACGAATGATGTTAATTCTGAAATCAGTTTTGAAAATCCAAATAAGGTATTACATTTATAGTAATACTAGAAATCAAATACTGAAGGATGCATTTGGTGAGATGGACATAGTTTTCATATCGCTTTTAATACATATTTTTATTCTTGAAAAGGTTTAAATCCGCGCGAAGCTGATGTACTACTTAGTAATATTAATCGGAAAGATCCAGATTCCTTCCTGTCTGCCATAAAAGTGTGCCGAAGTCTTGGATTTTCTGATGATGATATTTTATCAAATCCCACATTGTTGAATAGAAAACCAATGGTATTGGAACAACAGTTTCTGACTTTGGAGGAAGGGGGTTTTCACAAAATCACACCAGCAATATTACTTAAGTGAGTTTGATTGTCTAAGCGTATTTTTCTTCCTTATGTAGAAATCTGGGAAGAAAATTTTGAATGAATTAGTAGAAATATTAGATTCCAGGTACGATGGACATTATAGGAAAAGTGTAGCAGAATTAAAAATAAATCAGTACATTCATAGTTCTACAAATGTAGCAGAATCATTCAGCAAATATTTTGATCCCCAACCTGAGGATGGTGTGATAGATTTTAATGAGTTTAGTGATAATGAAAGATGGCGAGATATCCATACTAGATTACTGAAGCTATATCTAGGTAAGTAAGATTCACTTTAAATTACAAACTAGAATTATGGAATCTTTCATCTGTAATACTTAGGATGGAGATTACAAGCCACTAAGGAAGAAATAGAAAAGTTATTCAGAATACATTCTATTTTGAAGAATAAAAGTGTTCGTCTTATGTGTGAAAATATCAGATTAGCATTGCAAGTAGGCTTAAGCCTTAGACGAATAAGAACTGCTGGATATATTCTTCACTCATACCCTAAGTATACCAAAGAAGTTCTAAGAGATTATTCTCACATAGCAGGAGGCGATTTGAAAAAAGCTGTAAAAGGTTGTCCGAAATTATTGACAATATCACCCATGAAATATGCTAGAATTTATGGTTTGCTAAAGGTAGTTGAATCATTTTTAGCAGTGGTAGTAGGTTCACACAGTATGAAGTAATAGTTTTTTATTAATCAAAAATGTATACGACATTCTCATTTATTTAGTCAAAATTTTGCCAATGGTAATAAACTTCAGGACCCTACTCTATTTGTAGTCTCATAAGTGTCCTAAAATATCAGGTTTAATTTATTTCGAAACATGTGAAAAAAATGTATACAAATGTGTCTTGCACATTTTCAAAAATGTTTCCAAAATACATATTATCAATTTTATTTAAAATAATTCTCACAGTTTTTAAGTTTCACAATTTATTCAGAATTCTGACACATGTTTCGGTCTTTCCACAATCAACAAAGGAGTACAAAAAGGAACTAAACTTAAAATTGAAAAATGTTCTATCAATACACTTCGGACATCTGTGTATTTTTGTAGCACATGGAAATAATTAGAAACTTAACAATTGAAAAAGGTTCCATTTATTGCACTTCGGACATCCGTGTATTTTTATTGCTCATCCAATATCGGGGTGTTGCCACATAGTATTTGGGAATTTGTTAAATTCACCTTTTTCTCAATGGCTTTTTTGATTGGAAGAATCTCGAAATAGTCCATCAATTTTCCCTTATTAACATTATATAGTAAAGTTACATCTTTCTCATTAAAAAAATTATTGTTTTCTATACAATATAAACGCATGTTGTGGAGATAAGGTGTATTTACATCGCTTTCTACGAATTGTTGTTTTATTATAGTATTTTGTTACTTTTTAAAAGTGAGTTTTATATCAAACCATTCCAAAAGTGTCGGGAAATATTTTTCGCGACTCTGTTTTTGTATTTGAGAAGTTTATCGGCTGATTTCTGTCAACATTTTGATCCCGATTCCCGTGAGAAATTTCCGCCTTGAGGTGGAGAGACGGCACGCAGTTCACATCTGGAGCGCCCTGGTGTTTAGTGAGGTGGACTGTACGGGAGCATCATGGTGATATGTAACGTTTGCACCGCAGGCTTGACAAGCAAGACTCCAGGGTTGAAATGTGCAGGTTCTTGCTCATTATTTTACCATGGAAAATGTGTTGGCATGAGTAAGCAGTCTGTGGTGGATCTCCAGCTTCCTGGTGCGTCATGGCTATGTCCTGAATGCAGATTGGTCGAAAACAAAGGTCCATCGTCCGTTGTGGTTTCTCCTGGTGTGAAGGAGGATATGGATCCACCTACATCGGCGCTCACCTTGAAAATTGTTCAGAAAACCCAAGATGATGTATCGAATTTGAATAAGAAACACCGGGAAATTGTTCATTCCGTCTCCTTTTGCAGTGATCAAATATCATCTTTTCAGATGATTATCAATAAGGTCAATGATAAATTGGATATAATCGAAAGATTAACACAGGAAAATATTAGTCTGAAGGAGGTAATTAATTTAAATAATAGAGTTGAATCATTGGAACAACAGTTGAAGTCAAATAACTTGGAAATTCTGGGTGTGCCAGAGAAGTCGAATGAGAAATTACCGGTTATTTTGCAGAAGATCTCCGAAAATATTGAGTTTCCCATATCTTCAGGTGATGTTGATGCCTTGTTCAGATCAAACACTAGCATCATTGGTAAGCCTAGGCCAATCATCGTCAAGTTCAATCGAAAAGTCGCTAGAGATGAATTCTTGTCCGCTGCCAGAATGAAGCGCAAATCAAATAGAACGTCGTCTCCCGGACTCAAGATTGATAACATTTCTGATCAGCTGTTCATAAACGAACATCTCACAAGATACAATAAAATTTTATTGAATAAAGCGAAGGAATATGCACGAAAAAATAACTACAAATATATATGGGTCAGAGAGGGCACTATTTATGCAAGGAAAGATGATAAAGCCAAAGTCTTTAGAATATTCACTGAATCTGACTTGGAAAGACTAAATTAATTTACTTCTTGCTCCACTTGAAAGTTTAATTGCAGTGTTTTATGATGATACTGTCTTTTCTGTATCAGAATGTACGGGGATTGAGATCAAAATTGTCCAACATTTACAATAGTTCTTTGGCTTGCAGTTGTGATATTGTGTGCCTTGCAGAGACGTGGCTTGCTGATTCAATAGTCGACAAAAAACAATCAATAGTCAACAAAAAATGTTATAAACATATTACTGATGATCGGGATCGAGTTATGAGGGAGTTAGGGTTAACTACTTTGGCTGACCAGAGAATGTTGAGGGACGCAAAGTTTATTTACAAGATTCTTAATTCTCTCGATTCCACTGAAATTGTGAATATGCTCAGTCTCAATGTACCTAAATATTGCACAAGAAATAAGTTTTTGTTCCATATAGATCTAAGTTCTTCCAATTATCACCTGAATTCACCATTGATGAGATGCTGCAAAACTTATAATACACTATCTAATCTCGCTGCCGTTGACGTTTTTTCTGATTCTTTATTGGCCTTCTCTTGCACTTTGAAACGATTTCTGGGAAATTACTGAATTTTGTTTCATATTTGTATTTTTTTTAATTTATGGTTCAAATGAATTTACTGTTTTCGTTGTTATTGGTTTTTAAGTAACATTGTGATTGGATTATTAGTGAATACATAATTTTGGGTTCGTCCTGTCTTGTATTCCTTTAAATAAATAAATAAATAAATAAATAAATAAATACAATGTTCTGCAAAACCGATAGATTTCTGGTTTTTCAAAATTGACATCCTATATTCTTTGATTCTATACTGTAAACATCGGCCTGTCTGTCCTATATATGTAGCATTACATCACAATAAATTTTATAAATCCCCGATTGGGAAAAGTTAGAGTTCCTTTCTTTATTGTTCAACAAAATCTTAACTAAATTATTTCTATTTACTGCTTAAGAAATAATTTAGCCACGATTATATATCTACATTTCTAATTGCAGGCGATTATACTACTAACACACCTTGTGTCATGACGGGGACAGACATTCGGGGATCGGTCATGCTCCAATGTGACACTCGCGTGTGGTACGATTTGTAGGGGATTATCCAAGATACAGGTCGGACATCATCGCGATGGATCTCTCGATCCGATAGGTCGACGAAATTTGAAATGCATTTTTTTTGTCATTTTCGATCATAGAATAGATTTCCTTGAACATTTTCGTCATCCTGAAATATTGGCGGAATTTCTGTTCATCACTCTATAGTTCCTTCACCAGTTAATGAAGCTCACTTCGAGCCTCCATGAGTTTATTTATCGGATGAACTCCTTTTATTCTCAAGTAGACTTAACATAAGCATGTATCCAAGATCTTCATCAAAATCGCTATCTGAATCGGACGAATACATGGTATGTATTATTATGTAGTACTAGTAATTGTATCTATCTTTCGGCCACACTGTATTCACTTGAAATTTGTCTGTATGTCCCCGACATGAAACACAAGTATAATCAGTGCCTGCCTCGAGTGTGTGCGACATGACATGGCACGAACTATAAATATAATTCCGCCTTTACTCACCTGTATGATAATTATCAGATTTACAAGATGACTTCTATTCTTCTGTTCATTTTAATTTGGCTACAAATACTAATATATTTTCAGTGGAGTGATTAACCTAACTGTTATTTGCATAGACTTATCATCCTAAGGAGACAAAATATCGCTCTATTTAAGTCTCATGCAAGATTATAGATTTTATTTTGGAATCCAGTTCTTTCACGTCATCATTTCAGATACCACTTCTAAAATTATACGTACACTATACAATCATAGCAGTCCCACATAACAAAATTAATGGACTTATCAGTACATTGAATGCTTTCCATGAACAAATTCAATTCAGTTTGGAAATGGAAGTGGAAAATAAAATATCATTTTTAGACGTCCAACTAACAAGGAAAGATGACGGATCAATTTTGACAAATTGGTACACGAAACCAACTTCTTCCAATAGGGTTTTGAATTATTTATCACACCATCCACAAACACAAAAAACACAATAAAAAATCTTTTGTTTAGGTGTCAGCAGTACAGAATTTTGGCAAAATAAGGAAAAAAAAATAAGACATATTTTAAAAACAAATAACATCTAATTTAGTTTACCGAATTTCATGTAGAGATTGCAATTCGTCATATATTGGTATGACAAAACAGTACCTCAAAAATCGGTTAAATCAACACACAAATGATTGCAAGAAAAATAATAAAGACAAAAATGAGAACACTGCTCTCGGAGTATACCATTTCGAACAAAAACACGATTTCGATTTCAATGAAGTGAAAGTCTTAGATAGAGAAAGTAACTATCATTAAAGATGTATCAGTGAAATGATACATATTTCCATAAATGATACAGTAAATGTCAGAACAGGTATACAAAGGTTGAGTATAATTTATAATAATAAAGTTGGGTTCGAGAAGGAGGGAATGAAACACCAGCGACCAGTATCTTATTGAATGAGTCACAAGAAACACCGCATCCGAAAAAACTAACATGCGAGATATTTAATACATTCTGGATTATTCCGGCTCCGATGAATTTCAATAACTCTCAATACGTTATTTTTTACACCTAACTAAATTGGTAAGAATCAAAGTTAAACACAACATATAGCAGATAAATAGTATATTTCACCTGAATGTGGATCATTGTCTGTTTCGTTTTGCTGTGTTGTTTTGTTTTTAATAAAATTTTATATATTAGATAATTTTGTATTGTACATCAGATTGTTTTTCATTTATCCAAAATTGAAAATAAGTCTTCATGCAGTCCTGAAGAAGATCCAAAAAGGATCGAAACGTCGACAATTTTAAAGGAGTGTATAATTCACCCCAAGCAGTCCTGAAGCCAAAATCATTTATTCCTATACTTGTTAAAGGTTGTAACTATCTTTCTTGAATCCTGAATTATGCCATGCTTTGTTTCTATCCTTTCTATAGGAGCCTTGAAGATTTGTTTTGAACTAAGTGATTTACTGTCTTCCACAAACTGTTTATACTATCCCCATTAGCTGTAATTTGGTTTTTGAAATAGTCAGTTTTTACACTTCTTATGAGGTAGTTTAATTTTTTTATAGTTTCTGAAAATATTTAAGTTTTTTTCTTGTTTGTGTTTATCTCAGATCTTATACAGCCTATTTTTCTCTTGAATAGATTTTAACAGTCCATTTGTAATCCAGATTTTTCGTTCAAGGTTTTCGTTAAAAATTTTTCGCTGAAATTTACTCACTAGCAGTTTTATAATTTCAATTAATGTTGAAACAATAGGATTTATAACATAAATAGAGGTTAATTCTTGATAGAAGGTATATAAAATTATTTGAATATTTTAATACTAACCTTCTACATATTTAATTTCAAAAATTATATTTAATAATTATAACTTCTGAAAATAAATTAAAATAATTTTAAGGCTAATATTAAAATATTTAAATAATAGGATTTATTCCCGGAATTTCATAGAACTAGCTCTATGTGCCCTCTTCGGTTTATTTATAAGAGATTTGAAACATTCCTCGTTCAATACTTTCATATACATTAGGGTGTCCGTTATTTACGAAATTGATTATTTCTCTTGCGACTCCCTCTAAATTTTTAGTTTATCATCTAAAACAAAATATTAGACCATCATAAGCCTCTAATTTTCATAACAACCCTTGCCCCAAAGACGATACATTTTCCATTTAAATTGCATGGGATTTTGCCACTTTTTGCAAATATTTTTTTTTCTTGGACTTGTTTGTTCGTAGCAATAACATACTCATATTCTTGTACGCTCTACAAAAAAAGTCTCCTAAAATTTTTCGATAAATTTACTTCTTCAAAAGTTATTCAAAGTTAAAGTTGACCTCAAGATAAATTCTTGAATTTTTGCAATTTTACGGCAAAATTATGATTATTTTTGTTCAATTTATTTTTTTATTCCAGAAAATATTTAATTCTAATGGTGTTAAGGTAAAAACCAAAAACCTTCCAAGTTGGATGAAATTTAAACCATTTCAGTATACTTGATTTATTTAATTAAACATTGTTTAGTTACATTTTGATACTTTTTTTTATACTCGCTTACAACCTGAATCACAAATTGTTTTTCATCTTCACTTCTAGCTAAAATATTAATATATTCTTCTGACAATTTAACAGCTCTTTCTGCTGTATCATTAACTACTCTCAAATTTTTTACAATTTCTAAACCTCTTAAATATCCAGGATCCTCTAACCATTTAGTACCGTCTAACTGCAGAAAGCTTGTATCAATTGAAAACCTTTCAAAAAATTGTAAAGAATTTGAATTTATAAAATAATCAATGTTTTTATTTATGAACCATTTAAAATCACCCAGATCAAAGATAAAGCGTTTAGGAATATCGAACTGTTCATTATTCACTTTTAAAGCCTCAACCATTTTTTGCCTGACACAAAGAGATATATTTTTGTCGAAAAATGATAAAGCTGCAGCTTCAGGACTCAAATACCATAAATGGTTTCGAAATTTTTCAAGAACTGCATTGGATAAATTTTTATCGATTGATCTATAGTTATAAACAGATTTGATAAATTCAAGATCTTGATTTGGTGCAGCTGCAGCTAAAGGTGAAGAGTACCAATATGGAACATAAACAAAAACCATAAATAATGAAATTTCCTGAAGATTTTTTTCATCTTGAGCGCTTAACTTAATACTGTCTCGGAAAATATACATTTTTAAACTATAAATTGCTTTGGACATCCATCGAGCATGATGGAATGCCCCCGGTTTATAAAATTTGATTTCCTCAACATCCATCGTGCCTAAAAATATTTTGCTCAATTCTAACAGTTCTTTGTAATCGTCACGAGGTAAACAAGTATTCAAGAACTGATCGATTTTCGAACTTACTTCTGGTATTTTATCTCTTAACACTTTTTTTGATTTGTTTTTTTGTATAGAATTATATTTTTTTTTGTCAATAGAATCCCACTGACATTGAAAATTTTTGAACAGTGCTACATTAGGTCCCGTTGTGCCAGGCATTTTTGTTGAGTAAACACAAGATAACACCAATTCATAAATATGATGCCTGCAAGGAAGGTACAATAACTCAGTCTCAAGTTTACGTTCAAGAATCACAGCAGCTCCTTTTCTGCAGCCTAAATTCAAATTTGTGGTGTCACAAGAAAGCGCTTTGACAGCCGTGTTCAAACCCCACTTGCAAATCGTGTTGTAAATTTCCTCAGCATGAGTAGAACCGTATCCATCTGACAACGCAGGTACTCCAAGAAGTTTTTCCTGTCCATTAAAACTGATTACAATAGGAAGTCTTTCAACGCGCTCAGAAGTCATACTATCTGGGATTAATTTCCCATCCCAATGTATGACTCCGGCATCAACTTTAGTTTCACCAAAAAGTATTTTAAAATTTTCAGCCATTTTTTTTCGAATCTTAGATCGTAACTCGTGATAAGAACTTTTATTTAAAATTAGATTACGGGGATCAACTCCTAGGGCTGGTGCTAAAGCTGAAACAAGGTGAACAGATCCTCGATAAGAAATTTTACAACTGTCAAAGGCTGCAACGACATCATCAGTGAAAATATCGATAGTTCCTCTGATATTTTTTCGTTCGTAATATCTTCCAGTTCCGTCAAACTCTGACACTGATGTTGATTGAGAGTTGCTCACAGTTTCTCCACTAGATTTTATTCCACTTATAGTTCTTGAAAAGCACGGCGTATCAATATCTGGGAACAAATAAAATTATTTTAACATCATGGTCTTACACATTTTCTGAATATCCTATAATAAAATTAACAAGTTTCAAAGACTTGAGAATTTTATATTTTTATAGAAATAAAAACTTATATTTTAAGAAGGATAAAATTAGATTATTTTATCTTACCAGAAGTTGGATCATTTTCACTATTTGCAACAGGATCTGTTGTAGAAGTGTCAGCTGGAGTTGTGTTTGTGTTCATCATTAGTTTGATGATTATTAGGATCCTTTTCAGACGATAAAGGAAGCTCGGTTAGAATTAAATATTCAATTAAGTATTTATAGATTTAAATCAGTCATTTAGTATTAGTCAATTAATTAAGCTAATTAATTAGTTTTCATTCAAATTACCAGTTTTATTATTTGATTCTGTTGTAGCAATATTTAGATGAAAAATCTGTTGAGATCTTTGATCAATCAAATATTGTTTTGTTTCCTTGTCAATCATTTCAAAAACATTACCGTGAGCAATATCAAATAATTGTTCAAGTTTATTCACAAATTTTCCTCTTCAGTTTTATTTTTTCGGTTGACGTGTTTTTGGACGTTTCTATATTCTGTATAAAGATTTTTTAATTTATTTATGCAACGTGAATTAATTTGAGTTGGAATCGCAGATTTACTCCAAATCTCCATAACTTCACGTATAACAATCACACAGCTCTCATCGATCGATTTGTTAAGATTTCTTGAGTGATGATACAGAAGTTGCAGAACTTCTTTATTTGTTGGTAACTTTTTGCTATTAAAAGAACTGATTGTTTTTCCAATCAGAAATATATTTCGTTTAAGATCCATATAATTACTACTCATTATTAAAAATAAATAAGTTCAAAATAAATTGAGTTCCGATATTTAAAGTAAATTGAACTTTATTTTTATTTATGTATTAATAGTTGCACTGACTCTCCATTCAGCTCTTATACAAATAACGAGTTTCTATTAAATGAACAACAATTGTTAATGTGTGACAAAACGTCCACAACAATGTGTTACAACGTGTAAAGAGAAGATATTTGTTTACAATCCTCGAAGAGCATAAAGCGCCGCCTTGACTATAGTCGAGTTACTAAATGAGCTAGAGTGCGCTTGCGTAGAAAAAATCCGTACGTTGGTAAGAATGTTTGTAAGAGTAAATTCAAAATGTTAACTCATTGGAAAGAAATTTTTCGAAAAGCACAGAAATTTACCCAATTTAATTACAATTAGTTGATTAAGTGTTGCAAATAGATACAAGCTCAGAAATGATAAAAACTGAAATTAACCTGTCATGCAATCAATTATTTGCCATGTATAAAAATTTTTTTACCATAGGATCACGAAAAATTATATATTTTTTCAATTAAACGAATAAATTGCACAAAAATAATCATAATTTTTCCGTAAAAGTGCAAAAATTCAAGAATTTATCTTGAGGTCAACTTTAACTTTGAATAACTTTTGAAGAAGTAAATTTATCGAAAAATTTTAGGAGACCTTTTTTGTAGAGCGTTCAATTCTGTACAAGAATATGAGTTTGTTATTGCTACGAACAAACAAGTCCAAGAAAAAAAAAATATTTGCAAAAAGTGGCAAAATCCCATGCAACTTAAATGGAAAATGTATCGTCTTTGGGGCAAGGGTTGCTATGAAAATTAGAGGCTTATGATGGTCTAATATTTTGTTTTAGATGATAAACTAAAAATTTAGAGGGAGTCGCAAGAGAAATAATCAATTTCGTAAATAACGGACACCCTAATATACATGTCTCTACTGTCATTACTGAAATATTTACATTAAAATCACCTAAGATAGCACGGTAAGCAGAATTGCGACAATGAGACTTCAAATAAGTATTAGAAATATTCGCAATTATGGTCCCATCAGTTTACTCACTTCATTTTCAAAATTTAAAAAAATTCTTGATAGATAGGTTACTTAATTTTTTCTATAAATTTGGCATATTTTCAAAAAACCACCATGGCTACTTGTGAGGTAAGAGCACGACCATGGCTCTTTATGAGTTAACATCTTCTATTATTCAAGCACTTTGAACATGTTGAAGTACCTATTGGACTTTTTCTGGAGTTAACTAAAGCCTTCGATAGTGTGAATCATGAAAGGGGTCTTGAACAAATTACATTGCTTTGGTTTTCGTTACTACCAGCTTGAATTAATAATAATATGTTTATCCATAAGTAATAATAACAATATTCGACAAGTTCAACTCTAAATAAAATAAACATCAATACCCCACAAAAGTCCACAGACTCGTGTGTGGGAGACTGATGAAAAATAAAAAAAAATCCACAAAAAATTGCTGAGTAAGAAAACTCAGAGAGTTTCTTTTATTAGGGGGCGATAGGATTCACATTTCCAAGGATGAAATTGTTGATTTAGGTGTATCAGGGAAGTGTTTTAGGACTCCTACTTTTTTCAATGTATATAAATGACTTACTTACAGCTCTATCTGCTCTAATAATAAGAATCATCAGAATGCTCTTGTTTGTAGATTAAGCTAATACCTTAGTTAGAACTGGCGACCTAAAATCAAACATCGAGCAGGCGCAAACAGTTTTTGGTTTGATTAGTATCTGGTGGAATCAAAACGGTCTCCTACTGAATGTTAACAAAACTCAGTGTGTTATGTTCAGCACTATTCAAGCAGATGTAATTTGAATGTTTTTTTCTTATTTTGACAATATCCCATTTCTTGTATATGATTGTGAAAATCGTTTTGGCCTTTACTTGATAGGAATCCATTGTACACTTCGATTAAATAATACACTTAAATATGTTGATTTCTATTTATTATCGTGAGTTGCTCACATGACACGTTTCGTTTACATGATAACTTTTTCAAATGTATATAAACAACTAGTCTGAAATTTAGTATTATTCTCTGTTTAAATGATTTCTGTTTTGAGATAAGCATACAATAAAATTTTTTTATTACTTTTGGTGAAACCACCGGGTCCTTAGTTGAACAGATCCAATAAAGATTAATTAAATAACTCAGTTTGTTCGTTGAATAAATTCTACAAATTTCCAAATCAGTTTATTTTCAAACATTCCAATAGGTTGAGTTTCAGACCTTTATTTTCTTTATAAAAAATCTTAATATATTGGATGGAGTAGTCCGTTACTTTGTGATAGTTCATTTTAATGGAATGAAATAAGGAATTACTTTGTTTTCTAGTGATAGAAAACAAAGTAATTCTTTATTTCATTCCATTAAATCTTAATATGTTCATCAAATTCATTTTTTCTCTTTTATTAGATGTTCTGCATATGTAGAATCAAACTTATTATTGTGGAAGAGGCTTCGTTGTTCCTTTATTCTAGTGTCGATCTCTCGGTTAATGCAATATAAGTTTTTGAGCAGGTACCGCATGGCATGTGATTTGTGCATTTAAATTTTGTGTCGTTTTTTTTAAATTTCTAATGAATTGTTAGTTCTGTAGGATATATTTATATCTATGTTATTGAGGATTTTTTTCTATTTTTAATGATGGTTTACCATGATAAGTGAGCTAATTGTATATTAATCCTTCGGTTTTTATCATAGCGTATATTTCGTTAATAGCATTTTTATTTTCTGGCTATCATAATGTGTATCATTGATGACGAATAACTGTTTTCAGTTGCTATTTGCTCAATTAAATTAAATTCTTGATTAAAATTATTGGGAGATGAAGGAATCATTAATAATCTATGTGTCATGCTATGATAAGCTGATGTTTATGTTGAATTGTATAAAATGAGATTTTTTTGGGAATTTTTATATCCGTATGAGAAGTTTGTGAAAAATATAGAAAAATTATGTTTAATATTGACTCTTGTTATTGTTAAATCCAAATAATTTGATGAGTTCCATTGTAAACTCAGTACTCTTATGTAATGAATTCAAGTAATGAATAAAACTTTCAAGTTGTCTACTGGTACCTTCAAAGCATACTATGATGTTATCTACATATCTGTACCAAACCAATAAACTATCTTGTTACTGAACTATTTCAGCCGTTTATATTTGGTAGTTGATCAAAATTAATAATGTCTGAAGATGGGATAGTTAATTCCCGAAACTTGAGTCACAATTAAATGTGTAAAAATCAATTTATTGGTAGTAAAACATAGTTATTTGTACAACTTGTTTTAACTATCATTTTAGTGATTAAATTCATGAATTGTTGTTTCCAAACTATACAAAATATATAATTCGCTTACTTACTGTGGTAAACCAGCATTACAAAACATTCTCATACAGATATAACAATTCCCTAAAAACTCGTTTTATCCAATCCAACATAAATTATCAGCTTATAATAGCATAATACATAGATTATTAACAATTCCTTTATCTCCGAATTATTTCAATGAAAAATTGAATTACTGAGTTACCTTAATCACTCTTATTGAATCTTTTCAACTGGGGACCCTGTGGTTATTACCAAAAGTGATAAAAATATTTTATTGTACCCTTATCTCAAAACAGAAACTATTTAAATACGGCATGTAACCAAATTTCAGATTAGTTGTTCACAAGACAACTCTGCGAGAAACTAGCATTAAAATTGTTTTATTATTACTTAAGTAGGGACCTACTGTGTGGACTTGAAATCACTGCATTATTGAAACGTAACTTATCATTATTTCAAACTAAAATTAAATTTTGTTTAATATCATTTTAGAAACACGAAATATCGGATGAAACAATAAGGAATCACTTGAATGTTTTTCAATATGCCCCTCAAACTGTTCAATATCGATTAGAAGATATTGATAAAGTACCAGAGTTGAGAGTATTAAAACACCATACTAAATTTCTGAGTCTGGTTGTACATCATGAAAGAGCTAAATCAAGAATGTATTTTCTACAAGAACTCGAGAAGAAATGTCTTCATTTGCGTGTGTTAGGTATTCCCATATTTTCTTTTTTGTTATATTAGTAGGTTTTTTAGTTTGTGATATCCTGCATATTTGAAAATTGGTTCTAAAAATATTTTCAGCATTGCAACATCGACTTGTAAATAAAAATATTAAAGATGACATGCATACTTCAAAAGAAGTTTCCTCCTTTTTGAGAGCCTTACTCAAGTGCAACTCGACGCAAAGTGAAAAGTGTCTTAAGGATCATCCATTTCACTCTGTTGTGCCTTTCACTCAAATTGAAGAAACATACAATTATCTTAAAGGTGTAAAATTCAGCAATGATGCAATTTGCAGAGTTATTACGATTCTACTCTATCCCAAGTAAGTATAAATATATCTTCAAATTTTCTTTCAGTAATTTTCACATGAAGATAGTTGAAAAAAAAAAATAGGAAATATTGTTCACAAAGGAATGGTTCCAAATGTTTTGAATTGTTATTGTAATATTGATTGTTTATTTTGCCATTAACATTAATCATTAATTGAAATAAACAAATGATTGACTGGTCAGGTGAACAATTTTATGGAAAAAATTCCACTTATTTTCAATACTACCACCAATAACACTTCATAAAATATTCAGAATTTTTTTTTTGAAATATGAACTTTCAGAAAATGTTATCTGTACCACAGATATAGCTTTTAAATCGAATTTTGTGACATTAGAAAATTAATTATATCTACATTTCCGAGTATAAAATGAGGGTCATCCCGTAATTTGCATTTATTGTAGAAATATTTAGTTTTTTCACCTTTAAAATAGTTTACTATTTATATGCGATGATTTTATCATGATTGCTCAAATGAAAAAAAGTTATCGTTTCAATAAGTGTTTGGACAAAAAAGAGTCTCCCTAAATTCCTGAAAACCATTATGAGCATATGTTTTATTTCAGTGGTTTTATCCGTCTATTACAAATTGTGTGATTGAGTTGTGTTGTCACTGTAAGTGTTTTAATGGCTATAAATTCAGTAACAGCATGAATTCTGGCGAAACTGTGAGAAACTTTGTTGTGAATCTCTCCAGTGTGCAATAAGTAGTATGTTATGAAGAGATTTTCTGTTCACTAGAAGACCTGGTTAAGGTCTATAGAAAGGGCTATAACACCTAGAACTAAGTTTCTGGTTTGTAGTGTTTTGAGAAACCGAATAGTTTCGGCAGTTCCCCTTCAAAATCACCTGCAGGAAGTGAGAAATGTAAACGTAAAAGTGAGTGAACAGTAAGGAGGCTACTAAATGCTGCTAAATTATCTTCTCGAACTACTACTGTACTGCAGCTTTCACGTAATTAAAAAGCATATCAATTAAAATTTTTGGTTGTCATTAATCTTAATAAACTTGGAACAAAACAGAATCTTTTTCAGTCAAGCAATCACAAGAAAATCATAGCATAAAGTTAGTAAACTCTTACAACTGAAAAAATTCTAAAGAAAGATTTCTAATAGAAATGCAAATTACGGGATGACTATTTTTATGCTGGGGAATGTATATTAATTTCTATTTATTATGAGTTGGACAAAGCTATGTTATGATAAGAATTTTGATCATATTCTTCATAGGGAAAAGATTGGGTAAGAGTCATATTTTGTTTTATTTGAAAATCAATAATAGAGAACTATTTTCATATTCATCTACTTCAAATAAAGGGTCTTTCATTAACAACTCTCCATTTTGTTTTGTAAATAAAACACACTATTCATTCAAAAATTATTGAAAGTTTTATTTCATGATAAAAGTACAATGGTTATGAAACAAAACATCATTTAAATGTCCACCACGGAAACGCTGGCAGGAATGAAGTCGTTGAACCTTATTTTCCATGACTCTCACACAAATCAGGTCGTACGTTAGCAATTATTCGTTCAATATCGATCTGTAAATCGTCTAAATTTGCTGGATGATTGCTGTTAACCAATCAGTTAACGTAACTTCAAAGAAAGAAGTTCAATGGAGTTAAATCGCAGAAACCAGATGGATAATTGATCGGTCCATTTCTTGAAATAATCGAACCTCCTAATTTTGTTTTCAATAAAGTCATTGTGTCATTGGCAGTATGACAAGTGGTTTGAGTTCTTGGGTTAAAACAATTTTGTATGGATGTAAACCAAGGTCTTTTCGTAAAATTCACCCCAAAGACGTCTGGGAGATGTCTAGTTCTTGTGAACGTCGAGAAATTGATAAACTTTGATCTTCACGAACACTTTCACGTATGGCAGCAATCTTCACTTCATGCATTTCTTTGTCTCACTGGCACTGTAACATCATGAAGTGTAAAATTTGTTTCAAACTTCTTCACTAAATGTTCAACTGTTCTTTTATCCAGATGATTATAACGACCAAAAATTGGAGTTACAGCACGTAAAGTTAAAGTAACAGATCGCGATTTTTCATAATAAATTTGGATTATTTGTAAACGTTTTTGGATTGTGTACCTTTTCATGATTAAATGGTAGACATTGACAAATGCAACTGTCAATGTCACAAATAAAAAATGGCTACCGTGCGTGAGTAATGTCAATTTAAAAATGGGGCGTTCCCATTCAGAAATTCCTTATTATCCATAGTATACACTACCATTTGTAGTTAATAATACCTTTGTTTTTATAGTAGAAATACCTAAATCGATGGGTTCTTTCTGTGCTCAAATGTTGATATTTTTTTAATTGTGTTGGCTTTCAGTTGATATTAATCTATTGTACACTAATTAAACAATGCACGTAGGTGTAATAATTGCCTATTGATATTAAAAAACAGTTTTTTTCTATATTAATGATTAATCATTCGTTTGGGTTTTAGGGAATGCTTAAAAGAGACATTAATATCCATAAAAAATGATCCAATCATGAAGAAATCAACGAATCAGTGTGACAGATTGAACTTAGCGTTATATAACATAGAGAAAAATTATAGCTTCACTGGGAAAGGCATTTGGTCTCATGTAACAAAAAGAAAGCAAAATGAATAAAGGCTTTCGAACAATTTAACTGTGTATTATTTTTAAACTTGATGAACAACATATATGAACTTTTAAAAACCAGTAAATTCAGTAGTGCATAATTTGTTGCTTAAGTATAGTAAGAAAAAAATTAACCTTTTCAGCTCATGTTTTTATTCTACTTATTTCACTTACTATATCTATGGAACTAGAAAACACATTGAATTATCTTAATGGTTTACAGTATAAGGTCAAATTGACTATGGAACTACAATCTGATAATAAAATAAATTGTCTAAATATAATTTAAAGAATAATAATGAGACTTTCTTTGATATATTCAAAAACCTCAGAACGATAGATACAACCATCCCCAATTTTTCCAACCATCTGAACACTCGTAGACTTCCTGCCTATAGATCAATGATGCATAGAGCATTTTCCATGCCCTTAGATAATATTGCGTTAAAAAGGAAACCATTTACAAACAAATAGCTATAAATCAATTATCGTATAAACAAAAAATCTCATTCTGTAATAATATACCCCACCTCCAAAACAAAACAATAACAAAAGATTCATGAAACTCATTTTGGACTAATTTCACAAAATATAGCTGAAATGTTTTCAAAAAGTAACATAAAAATAGCGTATATATATATATATATATATATATATATATATATATATATATATATATGTATATATATATATATTTTTTTTTTTTTCATGGTATTTACAGTTAAAATAAATAATTACATAAATATATCAAGGAAAAGACTCACCTTTGTATATTAGTTGACTCGTTAGAGTATAACTAGAGCAAAATTCATTAAATAATATACATTCTGACAGAAATATTAATAATTCAATTCATAAAAATACTCACAAGCTAAAAATTATGAAGAAAAAGCATATTCAAATTAAAATTCTTTGAACGATAATCAAAACACAGTAATTTTGTTGACAGTTTATAAAAAGAATTTACAGGGAGATTTCAATTCACAATTATTCAATATAAAACCAGCCAAAGTTGCAATAAATAGAAGTAATTTGAATTTAGATATCCAATTTGAAATTGATGAAGAATTTGTTGAAAAGATTTGTTATTATCATGAATCACATATAAACTTTAGTGAAATTATTGACAAAGAACAAGCTAAAATAAATATAACTTACCAGAATTATGTAAATAGGACAAATTTGATCAAAATTCACTTAATTCAATGAAAGATAGCATCTATGTCAGATATTTTCAAATGATTAATGTAAGAGAGATCCTTCAAGATGTTTAGGCATCAATAGTATTGCAATAGCATCTAAGCTAAAGAAATTTAATCAATTTCATAAGTAATATTAAGTATTTTATAAGTTATAAGCATTAGAAGTTAAAATTTGTTAAATTTTGACACTTGAAATACTTTACGAAGGAAAAGCAAGACCTTCACTATTCTCTTTAACATGGAACATACATCAAAATGTAGTTTAAAAAATAAGCTAATTTTCAAAAGTAATTTCAAACCAGGAAATATTGTAAATTTTGTAAAATCATCAAAAGCATCATTTTTATATAATTTTGACAGAAGCTAGTAAGCTTTGAAATTCAACTTTTCTTGAAAACTATAAATAGGGCAGACACAGAAAAAGTCGGCAGTCTCCAATTATATGCAGAGTAGAATCCTTGTCGGTCCATAATAAAAAAAAGTGCCAAAAAAGTGCCATCATCTAAAAAAAGAAGATTATTTGATTATTGTGAATGGAAATTGAATCCAGAAAATATATTACCTGAATGTGAATGGAAAAATATCACATAGAAATCAAGTTTCAAATGAATTGGATATAGAAATAGATTCCTCGCTCAACACTTGGTGGAACATATTGATTAACAATAAAATACAAAAATAACACTGGACTAAGTTCGCACGAATTTATTAAAATAAAACAAAACATTCAGTTTACATGCATGTTTCGGGTTTTATCCCATTCTCAAAACTGACAAGAAAACACACAATACTACATAATTATAATCAAATGACAGCTGTTAAAATTGGAGATAAGCGGAACTCCAGCTGATCGATCACAATCGGTAATTGGCGTTTATGTGCTGAGGATATTTCTAAAAATTCTAAAAAGTCTAATCGTTTACTTTTTTCCCCCTCGTGTAAAATTTTTGTCTTACCGAAATCTATAAAGTGATTGCAATTGATACAATGAGCAGAAAATCCAGTAGTCGCTTTGTTCTGTAATATCGACTTTCTATGTTCATCAACCCTAACCTTTAGAGAACGACCAGTCTGGCCTATGTAGAATGCAGGACATTCATCGCAGTACAGTTCGCACAAATTCGTGCGAACTTAGTCCAGTGTTATTTTTGTATTTTATTGTGAATTGGATATATTGAAGAAAATCAACAAAGTAGCCTGTGAATTTCAGAACGTTCTAGAAGTGTTGTTTCCAACGAAACCAGTTTTATTCCTGAAACGAAGAAGTGACAGTAAAAAGGAACAATCATAAATTGAAGAACAAACTTACCAAAGGTATTCAAATTCAATCCTGTTAATATTTCCAGAAAGAAATCTAGAAATAGCAAACACTGTTTACATTAGAATTACGTTAGGATATTTAGATAAGGTTAGGTTAACATAGAATTAGATTTAGGTTATTGATCACTGATTATAATATTTCAAATTACTTTCATATAATATAATTAAAAAAATTCAATCTTTTAGAAAATTTAAATTGAACCCTCCCTCAAATATCAAATCAGATTTAATAATATTTTAATTTCAATTATTCAAAATTATAATCTTAAGAGTTAGCCGGAAACATAGAATACATCACATACATACAAGGGCATCTCATTAGTATTCATATACTAAAATTTCATTAATATAATTCCATAACAATATATATATATATATATATATGTAATGTAGGACAAACCGGGAGAACGTTTCCAAAAAGATGCAAAAAACATCAAGCATCATTTAAGCATCGAAAAGATAACTCTAATTTTGTAAAACAGTTTTTCGCAGAAGGTCAGGTTTTCCAAGAATTGGATAATGTTAAAAACTACATCTGGAGGCGAAAGGTGAGAAACTAGACATCCTGGAACCAATAGATTTTACAAAAATTATCAGGATCTCATAATAAAACTATCAAATGAGCAGACGGACCTTCAGTTTTTTTGTGATAACTCGCAAACGATTCTGGCAATTTTTTAAATTTGTGTTCATACAAATATCAGTAATGATTTGTTTCAAACACCCTCCTCATAAGTCTTCAAGATTGCCATGGACGGATTGACCCTAGCACATAATGGTCAGAAACTTTTTTTGGTTGAAAAGATCGGTGAACTTTCTCCATTTACATTTGTATTTTATCGATTTTATGTATACTACTCTGTCAAGAAAGTACCGGGAATTTTCAATTAAAACAACATTTTTACATTTAATCGTCAAAATTTATTGGGTCGCCTTCAAAATAGGCTCCATTTGCTCCAATACATCTATGCCAATGGCACTTCCAATTATCGAAACATTTTTTATAGGCGCTTTCCGGGATGGACTTTAGCTCTCGCGCCGAATTTTGTTTTATGGCTTCAATCGACTCAAAACGGGTGCCACGAAGGGGCAATTTTAGTTTTGGGAAGAGGAAAAAGTCGCAGGGAGCCAAATCCGGCGAATACGGTGGTTGCTGAAGCACGTTTGTTGAGTTTTTGGCGAGAAAGTCAGTCACAATCGTAGCTCGGTGAGAAGGCGCGTTATCGTCATGCAAAATCCATGAGTTGTTCGCCCACAAATTTGGCCGCTTCTTACGGATACGCTCACGCAAACGTTTCATAACGCCTAGGTAATACTCCTTGTTTACCGTCTGACCCTCTGGAACGAATTCGTAGTGCACCACGCCACGGATATCGAAGAAAACAATGAGCATCACGTTCATTTTCGAGCGGCTTTGGCGTAGTTTTTTCGGTTTCGGCTCATTTTTTACCACCCATTCCGATGATTGCTGGCTTGTTTGCATATCGTACTCGTAGACCCAGGTCTCATCACCAGTTATAATGCGTTCCATGAATGTAGAATCGGAATTACAGCGATCCAGCATGTCTGAAGCAACCTGTTCGCGATGACGTTTTTGAAGAAAATTCAGGTCTTTCGGTACGAGTCGTGCGGCCACATTTCTCATGCCCAAAATATCAATCAAAATCGTACGTGCGGACTCGTGGGATATCTTAAGATCATGTGCTATCTCTCTCAAGCTGGTACGACGGTTTTCCAGCACCCTTTCCTTAATTTTATCGACGTTATCTTCGATCGAAGCCGTCGATGGGCGTCCGCTTCACGACCGTCCTTGAAGGCTCTGTACCACTGATATGCACGAGTTTTCGATAGAGCATTATCACCAAAGGCCTTTTGCAACATTTTCAATGCATCGGCACACGAAAATTCATTTGCAACACAAAACTTTAAACAAATTCTTTGCTCAACGTAGTCACCCATAGTAAAAATCGGCACGCACTCTGATATCGACTGACTTAATCAGCTGTTGCAAACACACTAGTTGACAGATCCCGCTCAAGCTTGGCATAGTAATTAAGGACAGTGGTACCAACCTAGGAAAAAAAATTTGTACCTGCCTTATTGCCCCGCCAGATTTAAATCGATAACTCCCGGTACTTTCTTGACAGAATGTATATTTTATGTATAGTACATCGAAAAAATGCACGGTTTTCAAGTTACAAAAATTTTTATTATTTAATATCTAAATATTTTTTCATGAATATTGCAAGCTGTTTTTAATTCCTTTGGTTACCAAGTCTTCTTCTGTGATTGTTCATATTTCTGAAACTTCCATTGACAAAAATAAAACAAAGAATAAGTGAATGTGCATTTATTGTACAGGTTTGAGTTTTCTAATGCTGTTAGGGCAACGGAATTTTTCGCAGAGCACCTCCCAAACAAAAATTTGTCAAATTAAAATATATTCAAGGCTGTGGATCAAAGACTTTGGAAAACTGGTAAATGATTCCATAACGGAAATTCTTAAAATGGATATTAAAGAAAAAGCAAAAAGCATCCAAAATCTTCACAATCTATGTTCACTATGTGCACAACGAAATTCAACGCATTTCCCCAGGTGCTGCAGGCATGATCTTTTGCACTCGAAACATAACTTCCGGTTTATTTCTTATCGCCTCGCAATGAAAATTAATTCTTTCAATGAGTACTTCCTGGGTGTTCACAGGTGTTTTGTAAACCAAATATTTCAGATGGCCTCACAAAAAGAAATTCGGTGGATTGAGATCTGGTGAACGAAGTGACCAAGCAACAGTTCCACCTCTACCAATCCATGCATTTGGAAATGTGTTGTTCATATTTTGCCGGACATGGTGTCCAAAATGTGGAGGTGATCCATCATGATATTGATAAATTGATAAATCACATTCTATGGCGAACAAGCAATGGAACATATTCTAATGAATTTGGTAGTTGTTCGGTAATAAATTCTAAATATCTCGCAGCACCAAGTCTGTTGGAAAGAATGAACGGCAATCAATTGATTTCTAAATGACATTCACATAAAATCTCTGCTGAAAATTGGATTTTCCTTCTGCCATTTATGGGTATTATGAGAATTTACGACGCCGTATAAAACCAGCTTCTTAGGTGAATAAAACTTTAGTAACAAACTCTGCTTCCATTCTTTGTTCTTGCAAAAACCATTCAGCAAACAGCACTCTTGGAGAAAATTCTGCCGGGCTCATCAAATTAAGTTTTCGAAGATGAAACGGATGAAGCAGCTGCTCCTTCAAAATTCGATGAGCACAGTGGCGGTTCCTGACAGTATAGGATGGTGAGGCACATCAGTAAAGAAAATATTATTATTGTATTATATATATGTAAAAATAAAACTGTTATTTTTAGGGAAAACAACTTTGTAACTTCTATGTTCTATGGTCTATATTCTATGTCTAAGATTTTAACCTAAAACTGTCACATGTTATATTTAGTTAGCTGTTAGAAATGTGAATTGAGAATCCCGAAGAAATAGCATTGTTTTTGATTTCGTACAGGTTAGTAGGCTATTTTTTCATTTCTTTGCATGTTATTATTTTATTTTGTGTATGTTATTCTGCCATATTTTAAACTAAAGAATATAAATTCTTCCAGAATCATGACATCAAATCGTCTATTTCTTCAATTATAAAAATAAGAATTGATTACTGTTGCTGTTCTAACAATTACATTCTTATATATATTTTTAGTTTACGGACAAAGTTTATCTAGTGAACTATATTTTGTCAGTTGCATCATAATCATAAAAAATCACTAATAATTTGAATTATTGAATTCAAAAACAAATCCTTATCGTATTATGGCTATATTAACAAATTTGTTCTTATCTTCAGCTTAAAAAATCATTTGGTATTCATAATTATTATTATTATTGCCCCAATAGATGATTTTTGACCTGTTTTTCGACATATTGCATTGCTCTAAATATAAAAATCGTTATTATGCAGCTGTCCAGCAAGAACCAACGTGGAGGTATAGGGCATTCTTGCCAGGTAAGGGATGGGTATGATGGAAATAAAGGAAAACGGGTTAGATGAAGATCGAAGATTTTAAAATAACAATATACTATTAACGAAATAAACTCTAGAATGAAGAAATACTATAAATTAACAAAATTAAAAAAACGTAACAAAAATAGTAATTCTAAATTGAAATCGTGAGTTTTAAAAATTAGAATTTTTTATAGCCCAAAGGAATTCCGCGATTCTTCTGTTCAGCGAAATGATCTATTACCTCGTCTATAAATATGTTCTCATCCTATGATTTTATAAATCCTTTTTCAATAGAAATTTTTGCCATATTACTCAATCGCGCCTGCCCAGTTGTATTTCTAATATAATTTTTTATTCTTTTCAACGCGGAGTAACTACTTTCTGTAGAAGTAGTTGTCACTGGCAAAACAACAACAATACATAATAATTTAAAGAGTTCTGGCATATAAAATTTTAAGTCAGCATCCTAAAAAAAAAATGAGCATTTCATAAGGGTTTGTGCTATTTTCTATTATATCGCCTCCGTATAGAACAGTTCATTCACATTTTAGTTGATTTATATCAAAAATATTATATTGCGTTGTCAAGTCTTTCAAAAGCTCATGAGGAAATTTTTTTTCATAAATGGAAAATTTTGAATTATTTAACAGATCGGAGAAATGTAGTTTTTCAATGTCGCAAAACCTAGTCTCTGTTTGAGTCACTATAATTTCTCGAATTTCAAAAAAAAATTGTCTCAATTATTGTGTTTTATCTGCCATTTCAACTCCTTTGCGACGTGTAAATCTGCGATAACCAGTTTTTTATAAATTATATCAAAATAAGTACTGTTACTCCTAAATTCATGTATTTTACTGAGTGTTGTCTGTAGTAAATTTCTCGCCTTCAGAATATCTATGTTTCTACTTTGTAAAATAGAAAAATCAGTATAGGTTTAATTAAAAATCAATATAATTGTTTCTGAACCTACTGCTTCTCTAATTGATTTTTGCTCAAAATCGCGATTAGTACTATTGATAATAAAATGGAAAGTTTCGAGTAATTTATCTCTATTACTAAAAACTGTCAGAACGGCACATGAAGTAAAATTCCAACGAATGGCTACATTTGTAGGTATACGATTTCCTCCAGTTTGCTCTAACACTTGGGTATGCTTTGTCGATTTGGAAAAATATGATGAAAATCCTGAAAGGGTTGAGGAAAAAACTTCAACCTGTTGAATTGAACTGCACGCATTACTTAAAACCAAATTGACTTGTGGTGCTATAGATTTGATTTTTGCCTGTAAACCGTTACTTCTCCCGACATTACACTAGCCCCATCGTATGTTTGAGCCACTAATACAAGTCAAATTTTCCGAATTTGGCAGATAAAAAGTTAAATAAATCGTCAGCAGAACGCCCAGAACTTACATCATAAAATCCCATGAATCGCTCAACAAGTTGGTCATTTATTACATAACGGAAAATGACGGATAATTGTGAATGGCAGCTTATTTAAGTTGTTTCATCAACTTGCCAGGAAAAAACAAAGATTTTGAAATTTCGTCCTCAATTTTTTTATTCACAACAAAAGCAACTTATTTAATAATATCATTTTCAAAAAAGGTTTTAAATTAGTGTCAAATTTACTAACAAGAATAACCAATTATTTGAAATTCCCGCGATTTGAATTCATTAGATTCATCGTACCTCCTAAATGCATACAGAGGTGCATCGTAATATCTATCAGCCTTTTTAGAATTTGTCGATTTTCTTTGACTCTAGCATTAAAATTTTGAATTTCAATTTAACGCGCATTGTGTATTGCTGTGGCGATATTTTGTTTTTGTTTCCTCATGAGGGTAAGCTTGCTGTTCGATGAAATATGTTGAGCACTTTTATTGTGTAGCAATAGACCCCGAGACAAATTTTTAAAATCGCTTTAACGACTTTTTGACCAAACTCTGTCGGAATTTGTATTAGTTACTGCGAATAAAATGCACGGCCAACTAAATAATTTATTTAAAGTTATACGGCCAGTAAGCCATTCGTACGTTTCATACCATATATTTTGAAACCCCCGATTTAGTTTTCCGACCCCACCATAGTCACAAGATATTTACTAAGATCTGGAACAGATCGCTTTACTTCTTTAAATATATTTATATAATTTATCCCTATAGGAATGAAAAGAAAGATGTGGCTGATTTATTGACCAAATTTATAAAAGTAATATAAATATTTTCATTTACCTAGGAAATTTGAGACCACTCACTCGGTTTCGCTAAATCAATTTCGTCTTCTGGTAGTAATCACCAAAATTACAAGTCTTTTCGAAAAAAGTTCACACGAACACGGTGTAGCGAACAACTTCTTCGCTCCTCGTCCAGAAACCTGCCTTGCTCTGTCGTAGCTTGACCGGCGTACCAATAGAGAATCCGACCAGTCAAAAGTTTCGTGACTAACCGTCCCCGCCAGGTTCAAATAGAACAAGGCACAGCGTTTGACGATCACCGTTTCAAGCGGAGCGCATGGTCACCGGCGTCACAGGCAGAGCTGCGCTTCACGCCTGTCTAATGAGTTTCAGATGCGCAGACTCCGAACAAAACGCCGTCTCCCGAATTAACGGGTGGAAGCTCCCTTGCAACACTGCATTCCACTCGAGAGCTTCAACGGAAACAAATTTAGACAAGACAGTCGAGACACAGCAAACGCTACCACCAAATCACAACAAAGCGAACACTAACCAGATTTCCCGATTAACCCGAATGGTGCAGAATAATTGCAGATCGCCTTTCGGCGAGGCATGCCTCAAATCTATCTTTAGAAGCCGCCTTCAAAGGCGTAGGAATATTCTCGATTCTCGATAACACGCTAGACAAGGCATGCCTCGAACCGTTCTTAAAGGGGAAGTGAGATGAATATACAATAATCGTGAGATTGAGCATGGATATTATAACAGAGAGCCAGTGCCGTACCGTATGATGTGAAATTGAGATTGAAATGTATTTATAAAATATTCGATTTAGGTCTAACGCACACGAACGATAATCTGTGGACGACTATTTTGTCGGTTGAAATACAGAACACGTATGCAGATTCAGTAACGCACTCGACCAACACACCACACAGGCCGACAGAAAAGTTCATGCTCCATTTTTACACCCGACACGACTGTCGGTGAAGCAGATGGTGATATAGCAACACATCTCAACGTTTCCCTATTCATCTTTCATAGCATAACAATCACCGACTGAATCGTTCGTGTGATCGGTGGACTGTCGTCCGTGAGCGTTGACATCAGACAAAATAGTCGTCCATCGATTGTCGGTCGTCTGCGTTAGACCTAATACGTGTAATTTCCAGAATTTATTTAGTGATGCACTGCCTCATAGGACAAGCCGCCAGTGATATCCGAATTTTGTTTTGTTTCCGGTCATACGCTGAAGAAACTTCTTTCTAACATGGCGAATGCAAAGTTCCAGTAGCTGGTTATGGACTCTGGCATTCTGACTGCTGCGTTGTTGATTTGGCGCTGGTCTCTGTTCAAATAAAATTTGTTATTTACTTCTTTCTCATTATCGGTTCCTGCCGATGATGATCGTAGACCTGGATGACACTGGATTTCTTTCAGATGAGCTTTACTCATTCATAGAGTTCGCAGGTACATATTATGAAAAGTAAAACAGGAATACGATGGGAATGTAAGCAGACTGTATATTGAAATAAACTGTCACAATGTTTATAAATCCAGGAATGTGGTATAAATTTATTGGGGTGTACTGTAGTTTTAACTAGTAATAGATAAAATTTAATCCAGAACCATTTTATTGTTAAACGACAACTGTTTCGTGGCACTGACTTAATCATGTTCTACAGAAAAAGTTTGTGGATATTGAATTTTATTTATTACTAGTTAAAAATGGATTTCCACCAAGTAAAGACCGAATCCATCAAGTACTGGAGTTTGTTGTCGTTCCCAAGAGCCACGCACGTGTAAGGAGACCCAGATTTTGACGCGGTTCTCAGAGTTGAATATCAGTAATATATAATATAAGTACAATTAGATATAGAGTGATTGATGAATCAATTGGATCAGGCAATGGAATTACGAGAGTATATATTATTCTGGTATTATTGTGTTTCGAATATTTGAACCTCCCGTCACTGTTTCCTTGCTCTCGTTAGGTGTAATTTGGGTTGCCTACACAACGTAACGTCCTATTCGCCCGCCACTAGACAATCACGATAAAAAGGTTAGCGCTCTTTAGATTACTTCGTATAATTCCAGATCGTTAAGAGTACTTCGTAAACCCCTAGATCTTTTAGAGTGCTCCGTAAACCCCCAGATCTTAGAGCACTACGTAACATCCCGGATCTTTTAGAGTACTCTGTAATGTACGGGATAGCTCAACAAGGAGCCCAGATTTATCGGAAATAGTGGTAGCTAATAGATCGAAGATCAGTGTGGAATGTGCTGGTGATGTAGAGTTCCAAACGGTGACAGATAGTGAGCTATTCCGTACATTACAGAGTACTCTAAAAGATCCGGGATGTTACGTAGTACTCTAAGATCTGGCGGTTTACGGAGTACTCTAAAAGATCTAGGGGTATACGGAGTACTCTAAAAGGTCTGGAATTATACGAAGTAATCTAAAGAGCGCTAACCTTTTTATCGTGATCGTCTAGTGGCGGGCGAATAGGACTTTACGTTGTGTAGGCAACCCAAATTACACCTAACGAGAGCAAGGAAACGGCGACGGGAGGTTCAAATATTCGAAACACAATAATACCAGAATAATATATTTTTATTAATAATGTTCAAAAGCAACAACCCTCAATAAATGGAAACACATTCATCAGCCTGTGGTTAAATCTACTCTACGCAGTGGTTCGCAAAGTGGCCCTGTGAAACCAATAGCGCCCCGGGTCTAAAGGACTTATTACTACATATTGTTAGATCAGTATTCACTCAAATTAGATATAATTCTTGCGTAGCGGAAAGGGTAAAGTTATGCAGGAAATGGGGGATACAGCCAGCATGCGCACCTTCGACTGTACTTCCGGTAATCAGTGCTGAACCTCAATTACAAGGGGTAAGTTTAAATGGACAGTAAGGTAAGGGTAATTGTGGCATGCCCAGGAGATCTCCTTGAAGAGGGGATCTAACCTAATTCGAGTCGACCGGAGAAGTTACTGTCAAAGGAACTGTATCTGACCTCCTCGGGCCCAGGAAGGCTCAGATATTACTGAAGAACGAACCGAACACTACCTGAAGGGTCACGTAAACTAATCCCTGGGGACATCACAATACCTTGGAACAATTATCTAGCAATCAGGATATCTGGAGTTATTTACTTTCTCTATACGATATGTTGTCCTCTACCAGGACTCCCCAGCAATTTACCCTAAAGAACGCCACTGGTTCACATGGAATACAATCTCTCAAAGTGCATATGACAAATGCATATGACAAATAGGTAACACAAACTGACCAGGACATTATAAAATAGATACAGTACTCCATTACCCAGGCGTGTTAACGGACGTTACAATAAGAACAAAGAAATGGGTATCCGGGGATCACACAAGAGTACATACAATACATACATACATATCAAGCACCGCAATTAGTAAGAAAAGATAATACAAATCCCTATTGGCAAGTATTACCCAGATAAAGAACCACTATTTACAAATACAGCAAAAAGCAATCAGGCACCGAGAGAAAGTATACAATACAAACAGAAAACTTGTGAGGGTTGCTTAAGTTATGTACAAAGGCAATGCAATTAAGTTAAAACATTCCGGTTGGGTTAAATAACGGCAAAGCAAAAATACAAGAATGCAAAGCGAAGTACAATGAACGAGAGTGCAGTCATTAATTTCACATTAACACAAAGGTGGTATTTAAAAATGTAAAGCATGCAATTAATCAGAAGCATTTAAAAGAAGTTTACTTACTAAGAGTTACCAAGGGACACTGTTATAAATACTATTATCTCGAGTAGACTACTAAGTTGCTCAGGAGGTTTATTTCCAAGAACCTTCCTCTCGAATGAATTCAAATACAATGGGGACGCTATAAGGATCTTGTTCTCCTTTGTTATTCTCACTAATCATTTACTTGTCAAGTCACCGCAACACAGAGTATTTTGACACAGAAATTAAAGCGGGTAAATACAATGACATAATGATGGAGTTTATATAATCTATCAGGGACTCTGTGACTCGTATGATCCTTAGAGGATCCGGATCTCTTCACAACCATTAAAAAAAAGGCAATTAAAAGTAATAAATAAATATTTGAAGGAGACAAAATTTTGTTTCTGATCTTACCATAATGAAACCAATTCCCTTTCAAAAACATAAAACACAACTTAGGGATTTCTCAAAAAATTTAATTTATTTGAAATATTTAATATATTTAAATATTCAAATAAGTTAATTCAAAAATCTTTCAAAACATGCACTATATCTTCAAAAAACAATTAGAATACGGATAATCTCTTCATCTTCATTCAGATAATATTTAAAATATCAAAATCAACTAACAATCAGTATATCATACCTTAGAGTGTAACACGGAACTTGTTTGGAACAGACTAACTTTAAAAATCCAGGTAGTCAGTTCGTCACAAAATCACAATCACAAAATCTATTTTATTTTATACAACCAATATTGTTGAAAGGGGTTCAACTTGTACCAGGATTGACCACAAATTTAATATCTGTGAGTCAGTTGATTAAAAAAGGAAATAAGGTTTGCATTAATGAGAGCGGATGCAAAATTTATAATCCAGAAAATGCGTTGTTGGCAACTGCTAGTATGCATAACAATGTCTACAAATTGAACATTTGTGAAGCGAAATCAGTATGTTTTCAGGTTGTAAACAGGCAAACATGTCATCAACGTTTAGGTCACATTAATGATAGTTACTTGCAGATGACTGCGAAGCTGATGGATAGACTTGTATTTGATGGTTCGACAAGAACAACGAACTGCGAAGTATGCTGTAAAGGCAAACAGTCCTATGAGCTGTGGACTAATAAAAAGCCAGATGTTAGTCACCTAAGAGTATATTGAAACGTAGTTATGGTCCATATTCCCAAAGTAAACATAAAGAAATGGGATCAGAAGTCAGAGCGTCACATTCTTGTGGGATATGATGAAATGACGAAAGGTTATAGATGTTTCAACCCAAAAACAGGGAGGAAATAACCAGTCGTGATGTTACAATCATGGAAATAAAGTCTCTAACAACGCCCAGTGTCAAAGATAATACAGTTACAGAGAAGGTTGCGGATTCAGTGGGGGAAGTAAATGAACAGGTTCCCTCAAGTCCAGATGAATCCTTGTATAATGTTAATTCCTCAGATGATGACAGTGATTACATTCCAGATATAAAACATGATAGTGGATATATATATTAGAAGCTCCGAGAAGATCCAACAGAGAAGCGATGAAGAAAAATTTCGATGAGTATGTAACGTACTTTAATGGTGCAAAAGTCATTGAAGAGCAAGATGGATCAATTCTCTCGGAGACAGTAACAGAGGCACTATCGAGACCTGACGCACAAGATTGGCAGCGGGCCGTGCTGGAGGAAATTCATTCATTTTATGAAAATGATACTTGGGAGCTTGTGGATCGGCCAGAAGTGGGTACAGTTGTTCAGTGCAAGTGGGTGTTCAAAGTGAAAAGTGATAACAGTGGTAACAAAACTTACAAAGCTAGATTAGTTGCAAAAGTTTATACACAAGTCGAAGGGGCATAGATTACAATGAAACGTTTGCTCCTGTAGTAAGACATTCAACCCAGCGTCTCCTGATAGGACTAGCAGTGAAACTAAATTTAAAGATATTGCATTTAGATGTGAAAACGGCATTTTTAAATGGAATATTGAAAGAGGTTGTTTTCATGCAACAGCCAGGAGATCTCTGAAGACAATGTGAATAAAGTGTTCAAATTGAAGGAGGCTTTTTATGGGTTAAAGCAATCAAGTTGTGCATGAAATGAGAGATTCGATGAAGTTTTGTTAGATATAGGATACAGAAAATCCAAACAAGAACCGTGTTTATTTATTAAACGTAACAAAAACTATTTGTTAACTATAATAGCTCTCCATATAGATGACTTTTTTGTTTTCTCCTCTGATTGTGATGAGACTGTTTTCCTAGAAAATCACTTGAGAACTAAGTTTTATATAAAAAATTTAGGTGAAGCCAAGCAATGTTTAGGGATAAGAATAAATCGGGATTATGATAGTAATTGTATAACAGTTGATCAAGAAAATTACATTGATGACTTGTTAAAACGTTTTGGCATAATAGATAGTAAAATTGTTTGTACACCATTAGACAGTAGCATTGATTTGAATAATATTGAAGGCGAAACTTGTGATTCAAAAGTACCTTACCAGGAGCTCATTGGCAGTTTAATGTATTTAACCGTTATGACACGCCTTGATATTGCTCATGCAGTGAGTGTACTGAGTCAATATAATAATAGTTATACTAAGTTACACTGGCAGTGTGCCAAGATATTTAAAAGGAACAAAACATTTTTCCATGAAATTTTGTAATGAAAATTCCAGCTTAACAGGATTCGCAGATGCTGACTGGGTGTCAGACAAGCACGAAATAAAATCATTTACTGGTTATGTGTTTAAACTTTCAGGTGGTTAAATTTCATGGAAAATTTCATGGCTGTAAACAGAGGACGGTTGCTCTGTCGACAACCGAAGCTGAGTATATGTCTCTGAACGCGGCAGCAAGAGGCCATATACTCAAGGAGTCTTTGGTATGAACTAAATTGGATTGTATCAACATTTACAATGATAATAAGAGTGCCCAAAAATTGGCAAACAATCCAGTTTTCCACGATAGATCAAAACATATCGACATACGATACCATTTTCCAAGAGATGCTGTTGATGATAATAAAATTAGTTTGATTTATTTGCCCATGTTTTAACCAAACCATTGAAAAATGTTAAAAATTCAAAATTTGTTGAATGTTTAGGTTTAGGTGTTAATTATAATTTGTTTTGATATGTATGAACTTTTGTTAAGTGGGAGTGTTGTAATTCAATAACAAAAGTCCATATCTATTATACTATTCTTGTGTTGGTAGCAGACTCTATGTTTATTTTTCTATGTCACTGCCAACTGTTTTGTGTTCTGTTAGTTCTTAAGCCTGTTACCGGCAAGTAGTGTAACGACCAAGTGTCGGAAGTCAGTTAAGAAAATATATTGTAGCGGCAACAAGTGTAACAAAATTTGAATATCAAAACAAATTAAAATATGTTTATCTTCTACAATTTTAAATTCAAAAAATTTTTATTCAAAAAAACTTTTAGAATTAAATTAATGTCTAAAACAAGCACCGCTTACATTTAATAGACGTATATAATCAAAACTCAATATATAATATCAAATGGAATAAATAAACCAAAAGATATACGAAAGTCATTAAAATTAATAAATAAATATTTAAAGGAGACAAAATTTGTTTCTGGTCTTTCCTTCAAGAACGCCAATTGCCTTTTAAAAACATGAACAAACTTAAAAGACTTCTCAAAGAATATAATTTATTTGAATTATTTAATATATTTAAATATTCGAATAAGTAAATTCAGAAATCTCTCAAAGCATGCACTATATCTTCAAAAAACAAATATAATTCTAAGCAATTCCGTCTTCAGTGCTGAAATATATTCAAAATATCAAAATCAACAAACTAACCTATATCAAACGTACCACGTGTAAATGAATAATGTTTAGAGACATAGATCATCTTTATAATTCAAGATTGATCTATTCTCTAACAGAATCAAAGAACAGTGTGAGTTATTTTTAAGGCTTAATTAAATTCATTGACATTCCATAATGAGATTTATTGAAGCCAAAATATAATTATGTATTATATATAAAAAATATAGAAAGGCCTTTTACTTGATAGAAGAAATATAACAAAATTTGAATATCAAAACAAATTAAAATATGTTTATCTTCTACAATTTTAATTTCAAAAAATTTTTATTCAAAAAACTTTTAGAATTAAATTAATATCTAAAACAAGCACCGCTTACATTTAATAGACGTATATAATCAAAACTCAATATATAATGTTACAAGTGTAACGTTCATTTCGTATCCAACTAATACAAATTCCTATTTTACATGAATCAACAACAGTATTGATGCTCCAGCTAGGGGCGACCTGTTTACTTTAATCTGAATTGACCATTTAACATATTTCATACATGTAAGGGTCTTTATCTTCAGTTCATTTATTGGGATCTAAGAAGTGATTAACAATGGTACTTTGTTTGAGACTTCAGAGTGTTTAGAGTGAATGAAATGTGGATCCACAATTAGATACTGATACAACAATCCTGTGTCTTCAGAGAGGGCCACAAAAAGGCCTTCCTGAACAACTATTATTAGATATAAATATTATAATGAATAGGTGTCTTCAGAATGCCGCAACAAGACATTCCTGAACAACGATATAATGGGCCCAGATTATAACAATCTAATTAGAGAGTGTGTGAATAGGAAATTCCTGACCAAAGGGTTATTGTTAAACTACCTCGAAGATCTTTGTTACATGTTCCTATTGCCAGGTTATCAGTGTGTTCACTCAATTGATTGCTGTATTTACCTTTGCTTGCACACAAAATATATCTTAGGATATTAGAAAAGTAATCGATCTGTACAATCTTAATTTTATGAATGAAGGGAAGGACAGGGTTGAAGAATGTATGGGAGCTGAAGGGAGGGCTAGGGTTTTCTCCCTGACTCTTTTTCCCTAGAGCCGGACCTCGCTCTCATAGATTGAGTCAGATGTAAGGTCCTGCCTTCCGCAAACAAATATTGTATTTTTACTTATCCTGGGATTCTGAAATTCCCGTCACTGTTTCCTCGTTCTCATTCAAGTGTAATTTGGGTTATCTTTACAACGTAACATCCTATTCTTCCGCGACTAGATGATCACGATAAAAAGGTTAGCGTTCTTTAGAGTACTTCGTATAATCCCAGATATCTTGGAGAACTCCGTAAAATCCCGGATATTTAGAATATTCTCTAAAGGACGGGATAGCTCAGTGCCAATAATCATATACGCTAATGACCTTATCGATATGGAGCTGCCTGAGGCCTTGAAGCTAGTTTGGATAAGAGAACTGAACTATCCCGTGTTATAAGGAGTACTCTAAAATATCCGGGATTTTACGAAGTACTCGTAAGATATCTGGGAGTATACAGAGTACTCTAAAGAACGCTGTAGCGAGCAACTTCTTCGCTCCTCGGCCAGAAACCTACCTTGCTCTCTTGCAACTTGAACGGCCTATCAATAGAGGACACGGCCAGTCTAAAGATTCCTGACTAACCGTCCCCGCCGAGTTCAAATAGGGCAAGGCACACAGCGTTTGACGACCGTTCCAAACGGAACACATGGTCACTGGCGTCACAGGCAGAGCCTCGCACCACGCCTGTCTGAAGACTTTCAGGAGCCTAGACTCAGAACTAAACGCCGTCTCCCAAATTAAGAGGTGGAATCTCCCTCACAATACCGCTATTCCTTGGTGAGCTTCAACGCTAACCTTTTCATCGTTATCATCTATTGGCAGGAGAAAAGGACGCTACGTTGTTTAGACAACCCAAATTACACCTACCGAGAGCAAGGAAACAGTGACGGGAGATTTATATATTCAAAACACAGTAACGTCAGAATAATATTTTCATATTAGTAATCTAAACAACCCTCAATGAATGTAAACAAACATTTATCAGCCTGAGGTTAAATCTAATTTACTCAGTTATTCGTAAAGCTCCACATTGAACCTAATAGCACGCCGGATCTAAATGACTTATTTCTACATATCGTTAGGTCGGTAACTTGCTCGGATCAGATATCATTCTTATACAGCGAAAAGTGTTAGAGAGGACAGGACAGCCAGCATTCACCATCAACTGCACTTCCGCTAACGAGTGCAGAACCTAACAATTACAAGGGGTAAGTTTGAATGGAAAGTAAGGTAACGGTAACTGTGGTATGCCCAGAAGATCTCCTTGAAGAGGGGATCTAACATAATTTGAGTCGACCGGAAAAGTTACTATCAAATGGACTGTATCCGGCCTCTTCAAGGTGGCCAAGGCCCTCGAGGTCTCCGATATTACTGAAGAACGAACCGAAAACAACCTGAAGGGTCACGCAAACTAATCCCTGGGATATCACAATACCTCTAAACAATGATCTAGCAATATCTCACACATTCTCACAATAGCGTTGGATATCCGGATCTATTTACTGTCTCTATATGATACATCGTCCTCTACCAAGACTACTCAGTAACTTACCCTAAAGTACGTCTCCGGTTCACAAGGAATAAATTTCTCAAAGTAAGCGGGCGCATGCATTTGACAAATATATAATACAAACTGACTAAGACATTATAAAAAAGATACAGTACCTCATCACCTGGGCGGGGTTAATGAACGCTACAATAAAAGCAAACAAAGAAATAGGTAACCGGGGATCACACAATAGTACATGCCAATCAGATGCATATCAAAATCTGCGAATATCATGAACCGTACAAATAAAGAACCACTATTAATAAATAGAACAAACATCAACCAGGCACCGAGAAAAAATATACAATACAAATAGATAACTTGTGAGGGTCCTGCCGCTTCAGTTATATACAAAGGCAATGTATTTTATTTAAAACATTCCGATCCGATTAAATAACAAGCAAAATTACAACAATGAAAAGCGAGGAGTGAAAGAACAATGGACGAGCGGGCAATGACTAATTTACATTGAAACTAAAGTGGTATTCAAAACGGAAAGCATGCAATTAATCAGAAGCATTTAAAAGAAGTTCACTTCTAAGAGTTACTTACCAAGAGGGATCGTTATAAGTACTATTATCTCGAGTATGTTTTTAAGTCGCTCAGGAGGTTTATTTCCAATAAGCTTCCTCTCTGCCGCTTCAAAATATAATTGGAATGCCATAAGGACACATTGCATAGTTGTCAAGTTACAATGCCACAGAATATTTGACACATAAATAACGCGGGTAGATACCGTGATGTAATGATGTAATTTATATTATCTCTGAGGGATTCTGTCACTCGTATGATCCTAAGAGAATATGGATGGATCTCTTTAAAACATAGAAAAATAATGAGCCTTGTTCAAAATTCAGTGATACTGTCTTCCTGCTCAACAATTAGAAGGATACCGGCTAGAGATTGAATCGTTGGTGGTCGACACCACGGTTCAATCTGCTACACAATGAATTGGGATGAATAAAAAATAAATAATAATAATATATTGAATCGTCGGTGGTCGACACCCCGGTTCTATCTGTTACACCCTGAATCATGATCGATAAAATGATAATAATAATAGTAATAATATAATAAAAAATATGATAATACTTTATTGATACTTTTTGACACTACAATGTGCATACCAAAAGTCAGGTAAAAAAATTGAAACAAATGAATTATCATTCTTAGCCGCCAATGAATCAAGAAGAAAATCTCTTATTGAATAGAAACATTTGAGATGTAATAATTCCGTGATTTTCCTTTTGAATTTGTGTTCCAAAAATTTCATATGAGATAGCGGATAGTTAAATAGCTTAATGCTTCGATATAATCATAGATTAACAATAATATAGTCTTGTTGATCTATGGATATAATGGAGAACATTCAAATCTACGAGATCTGTATTTTAGGAACCAGAAGTACATATGAATTTCTTGTTTGATGATCATGTGATCGAGAGTGTTTTCCGCCTAGTTTAATTCTCTTAAGCATATAAAACACACTGAAGAATATATATATGCAAGGTGGTGATAATATTCTGTTGGCAATAAATTCCGGCCGACATGATGAGCGGGGGTTCAGAAGAATTAAGAAGAATAATTCTTTTCTCAGTCACAAGAAACCTAGAGAAAGAGCTATAGTCACCTCAGAGTAAAATATTATAAGATAGATGACTGTCAAAAAAGCGATGATAGAACAGCAAAAAAAATTATTTTTTTTTTTAATATTTTATCAGATATTTGATGGGTTCGGTCTTTACTTGATGGAAATTCATTTTCAACTAGTAATAAATAAAATTCATCCCATGCATCATTAGCCTGGAACGAACTCAGCTCTGCAGCAATGGCATCTTCCCATTTCGGACCACAAGGTCTGGAAAGTGCTTCTGCTACAGTCGTTGGCAGGTCCTCCAGATTTTCACTGGCAACACACGAGTATGTGATGAAGTCTTTAAATGCTCTCGGTTTTCTTTCTCTATTTGATCTTCTTAGGATGGGTATTCTGTCTTCTGCACCTTCATTCAAATAAGAAGCATCACTGGAACTTGTATCTTTAGGGTGGTAGCTAGAGTCATGTAACGATAAATCTTCTTCTGTAATCGAACTGTCATCTTCCCCCACTGAAACCGATACATCTTCTTCAATGCCGATGTTGGGAATTTCAGTGATTTTTTATAGATCGGATGTATTTTCAGTAACAATCACATCCCTGTTGGTGGCAATGACCTTAGATTTTGGGTCATATAGTCGATACCCTTTAGTCGTTTCACAAAATCAAATTAATATCATCTTTTTGGATTTTTTTCGTTTTCCGCATGGTATCATCATCATCACTTCCAAAAATTCTTATATTTCCAACGTCGCGTTTCTTAAAAGTCCATTCTTCAAAACGCGTCTTCTTAAGAGCTGTGATTAGTGATCTGTTTTGCAGATATACAGTCTTTCATAAGAAAAAGATCTCTGAAGTTGATGTGCCCAAGTCGTCTATGCCACACATCACCTGATACTGCTGTTGCTAAAAATGATTTTTCAGGTTCAATTTATACATATTATTCACCAGCCTAGCAGTGGCAATGAGTTCGTTATTTCGATTGTATATCTGACAATCATCTTCCCTGAAAATAACTTTGTTATTTCTTTTTGTCAATTGTGACACAGACAAAAAATTTGTCGTTAGTATCGGAACGTACAGGACATCATTGGCAACGATATCATACTGTTTATCAGGAGCAATTGTTGAAAGGTTTACCTGCCCTAGAGAGTCTAAAGTCTACAATTAACTCCTCATTGTTCGCTATAGTGATGTGTCCTATATTTGATTTTTCCACATTAATTAACCAGACTGAAGAGATCTGTATCCTCTAAGGATCATACGAGTCACAGAGTCCCTCATAGATTATATAAATTCCACCATTACGTCATTGTATTTACCCGTGTTATTTTATGAGTCAAATACTCTGTGGCCCCCTTACTTGACACGTATGTGATTGGTGGTAATAAAAAAAGAGAATAATGTCCTTATAGCATTCCCATGGTATTTGGAAGCAGCCGACAGGAAGCTTCTTGGAAATAAACCTCCTGAGCAACTTAGTAACATACTCGAGATAATAGTACTTATAACAGTTTCCCTTGGTAACTCTTAGTAAGTAAACTTCTTTTAAATGCTTCTGTTTAATAGCATACTTTATATTTTTGAATACCACCTTAGTGTCAATGTGAAATTAGTGATTGCACCCTCGTTCATTGTACTTCCATTTAACGCTTTGCATTCTTGTATTTTTGCTTCAGTGTGATTTAATCCGACCTGAATGTTTTAACTAAAATGCATTGCCTTTGTATATTACTAAAGGGGCACGACCCTCACAAGTTATCTGTTTGTATTGTATACTTTCTTTTGGTGCCTGGTTGCTTTTTGCCGTATTTGTAAATAGTGTTTCTTTATCTGCGTAATACTTGCTAATAGGGATTTTTATTACCTGTTTTTACTAATTGCGGTGCTTGATATGTAACTGTTTTGTATGTACTCTTGTTCGATGCCACAGTTACCTATTTCTTTGTTTGTTCTTATTGTAACGTTCATTAATACGTCTAAGGTACTATATCTATTTTATAATATCCTAGTCACTTTGTGTTACATATTTGCCATATGCACATGCCCGCTTACTTTGAGAGATTGTATTCCTTCTGAACCGGTGGCGTTCTTTAGGGTAAGTCACTGAGTAGTCCTGGTAGAGGACGACATATCATATAGAGTAAATAGCTCCGGATATCCAAGGCTATTGTGAGAATGTGTGAGTGATTGCTAGATCATTGTTCCGAGGTGTTATGATATCCCGAGGGATTAGTTTGCGTGACCCCTCCGGTAGTGTTCGGTTCGTTCTTCAGTAATATCTGAGCCATCCTCGGCCTTTGCCACTCCGAGGAGGCCAGATACAGTCCATTTTGATAGTAACTTTTCCGGTCGACTCGAATTATGTTAGATCCCCTCTTCAAGGAGATCTCCTGGGCATACCACAATTACCCTCACCTTACTGTCCATTTAAACTTACCTCTTGTAACAGGAGGTTCTACACTGGTTAACGGTAGTACAGTTGAAGGTGCGCATGCTGGCTGTATCCTGTCCCTTCTAACTCCTTCCACTGCATAAGAATGATATCTGATTTGAGCTAGTTACCGACTTAATGATATGTAGTAATAAGTCATTTAGACCCGGGGCGCTATTAGGTTTACTGTGTCGCTTTGCGAACCACTGCGTAGAGTAGATTTAACAACAGGCTGATAAATGTGTTTCCAATCATTGAGGGTTGTTGCTTTTTAATATTATTAATAGAAATATATATTTCTGACAATACTGTATTTTGAATATTTGAACCCCCCGTCACTTTTTCTTTGCTCTTGTAAGGTGTAATTTCAAATTACACGTCCTATTCGCCCGCCACTAGACGAACACGATAAAGAGGTTAACGTTCTTTAGAGTACTCTGTATAATCACAGATATCTTAGAGTACTCCGTAAAATCCCGGATCTTTTAGAGTACTCCGGGATACACGGGATAGCTCAAGTTATGTCTGGAGGTTACATGGTGTGTGGCTGCAGAATCCAAATACCCGTCATTTGAACCGAAATTCGTGGTTAGGAAAACCGCACTGAAAGCATTTGAAATGTTTTCCTTTTTGTTATTTTGTCCTTGTCTTGAACTATCCCGTACATTACAGAGTACTCTAAAAGATCCGGGGGTTTACCAAAGTACTCTAAAAGATCTGGAATTATACGAAGTAATCTAAAGAGCGCTAACCTTTTTATCGTGATCGTCTAGTGGGGGGCGAATAGGACATTACGTTGTGTAGGCAACCCAAATTACACCTAACGAGAGCAAGGAAACAGTGACGGGGGGTTCAAATATTCGAAACACAATAATACCAGAATAATATATTTTTATTTATAATGTTCAAAAGCAACAACCCTCAATAAATGGGAACACATTCATCAGCCTGTGGTTAAATCTACTCTACGCAGTGGTTCGCAAAGCGGCCCTGTGAAAACAATAGCGCCCCGGGTCTAAATGACTTATTACTACATATTGTTAGGTCGGTATTCGCTCAAATCAGATATCCTTCTTACGCAGCGGAAAAGGGTAAAGTTATGCAGGAAATGGGGGATACAGCCAGCATGCGCACCTTCGACTGTACTTCCGGTAATCAGTGCTGAACCTCAATTACAAGGGGTAAGTCTAAATGGACAGTAAGGTAAGGGTAATTGTGGTATTCCCAGGAGATCTCCTTGAAGAGGGGATCTAACCTGATTCGAGTCGACCGGAGAAGTTACTATCAAAGGAACTGTATCTGACTTCCTCGGGCCCAGGAAGGCTCAGATATTACTGAAAAACGAACCGAACACTACCTGAAGGGTCACGTAAACTAATCCCTGGGGATATCACAATACCTCGGAACAATTATCTAGCAATCAGGATATCTGGAGTTATTTACTTTCTCTATACGATATGTTGTCCTCTACCAGGATTCCCCAGCAATTTACCCTAAAGAACGCCACTGGTTCACATGGAATACAATCTCTCAAAGTAAGCGGGCACATGCATATGACAAATAGGTAACACAAACTGACCAGGACGTTATAAAATAGATACAGTACCCCATTACCCAGGCGTGTTAATGGACGTTACAATAAGAACAAAGAAATGGGTATCCGGGGGATCACACAAGAGTACATACAAATCAGTTACATATCAAGCACCGCAATTAGTAAGAAAAGATAATACAAATCCCTATTGGCAAGTTTTACGCAGATAAAGAACCACTACATACAAATACAGCAAAAAGCAATCAGGCACCGAGAGAAAGTATACAATACAAACAGAAAACTTGTGAGGGTTGCTTAAGTTATGTACAAAGGCAATGCAATTTAGTTAAAACATTCCGGTGGGATTAAATAACGGCAAAGCAAAAATACAAGAATGGAAAGCGAAGTACAATGAACGAGCGTGCAGTCATTAATTTCACATTAACACAAAGATGGTATTTAAAAATGCAAAGCATGCAATTAATCAGAAGCGTTTAAAAGAAGTTTACTTACTAAGAGTTACCAAGGGACACTGTTATAAATACTATTATCTCGAGTAGCAACTAAGTTGCTCAGGAGGTTTATTTCCAAGAACCTTCCTCTCGAATGAATTCAAATACCGTGGGGACGCTATAAAGACCTTGTTCTTCTTTGTTATTCTTACTAATCATTTACTTGTCAAGTCACGGCAACACAGAGTATTTTTACACAGAAATTAAAGCGGGAAAATACAATGACATAATGGTGGAATTTATATAATCTATCAGGGACTCTGTGACTCGTATGATCCTTAGAGGATCCGGATCTCTTCAGTCGCCCCTTAGTAACTTATGGTAAGTGAAAGAAATTGAACGAAGCTAAGTTACTACATCTAAAAATAAAAAGTTAGCAAAAAAAACAAAAGGTTAGCATAGCACTGCGCCCCTGGGCTTCATCTATCCTGGTGGTGGTGTGGCTTCAGCTATTGATGCACTAGTATTTTTATTGATCGGGGAGTGCTGTCGGTGCATGTGTATTTGGGCCTTTCCCAGTGGAAGGCCTAGATTACAGTCGGTGGCTCCATAGTGGTCTTCAGCACTCGGTTAGTCGGCAAATGGGTCTCATAATGTTAATTTATCTGGCCAGTAATTTAATTTGGGTTACGTGATGTTGAACTGGCCTACCCATTGGTCGTTATGAGGGTACATCAGTCAATACAGGTTTGGATGTGGTTTACCATCCGTTATGTAAAGTCCAGATTATAACAGGTGGAATTTCGATGTGTTTTCCTGGGCTGCATCAGGGGTTGATTGTTCTCTCCTTGTAGTTGATTGCCTGTGGATCATCTCTGTGCTGTTAAGTTTGTTTGGTAAATAGGTCTCCGCAAACAGTCCTAATCTTGCTTCAAAGGTCGCTTTGGCGAGAGGGGTATGTGAGTTTGGGCACTCGGAAAGTAGGTCACATCTGGAAAGTAGGGCACTCCTATGGCCCAGAGTTCCATGGAGATAGGTGTTATCCAGAGGGGGATTACATGTTTTAAGAATCTTATAAGAAGGGTGGATTTTTGTCTTTTAGCATTTTTGCCAGAAATATTACATCCTGAATCGAATAGTGAGTAAAAATGAGTGATATGTAGAAGAGGGCAAATAATGTCTGATAGTGATGATGAGGTGGTCTGATGTTTGTGTTAAGGGCTCAAGAGGTCCCCAGCATTCTGGTCGTAGCATAGCAACCCTGGTGACTAGGACTATCCAAAGAGCATCGTGGGACAATGTTCACACGCCCCTAATCACTTGACGCCCCTACGATACAAAATAAATGTATACAAAACTGACAAAATGATGATTTGGCCAAGTTAGAGAAGGTGTGTCTGATCGTTTATCAGACATTGACAGATTGATAACAGTGGGTTCCTGACGTCATGTACACTTCATGGGGTTTGTTCACTTTGGGGGTTTGGGTCTCTTTGGGTTATGAAGTAGGTACTGGGGGTTTCTCCCAGAAAGGTATCCCCTGGATTAGTTACATGCAAACCTTTGATGAGGGTTTGTCTGTCTTGAGAAGAGTGAGGTTCATTCAGTTGGGCACCCCTAGATCGATCAATTCCAGGGACCGTCTTTTCCGGGGCATATGAATCTTGTTAGGCTACTGATGACAGGGTATCTGTGAGTTGTGAAAGTGAGGTGGTGGCTCACTGGTACAAAATGGACTGCTCTGCGAGTTACGAGTGTAGGTGTGGCAGAAGGGCCAGAAAGAGTGAACTCCTCATCCAATAGCCTATGATGGTTCAAGGGCTTCCCGGTACAGAGCACTTCGTTTTGATCTCGTCCGAAGTAACAGCTATTCCACTGTGTTCAATAGCCATTATCATGGGGCTGAGACGTTCATGTAATCCCGCTAAGAGGGGGGGGACCAATCCATCCCTTATTGATATGGAAACCCGTTCTTTTTTTATTTTATTTATTATTATCCTGATACTCCTAGATCTTCTGTGAAGATCTCTCAAAAGCTTTTTTCAGCTTGTGCGAGTTAGGAGGTCAGTTGTTTTCTGGGTAGGCTTTCTTACTGCGATCTTGCGCCACTTTAGCTCACAGCACTGTTAATTTTTGATCCATCAGTGAAATGGTGGCAGACACCCGTCCAACTAGAAAATTTCTTTTCCACCTGAACAGGATTCGATCCCGGAACTTCCGGTCATTAGCCCGATGCTCTCGCTGAGCTCTCCACACTCATTTTATTTCTTTTCTATTTAATTTTCTAGCTGTTTCTATTACCTGCATTACTTTTCATGGATGGGCAATTTTCATATCTCAGAGAGATTAAATTTCGAAGCAAGCCAATTTTTCCTGTAAAGCCGTTGTTTTTCTTCAGGGTGTCTCAAACTTCTTGACATGTTTGTTTGTCCCTGATATGCACAATAATTAAAGGGTAAGAACTAATTTCGCTTTCGCCCTACTCACTAACACTGTGTCCGTTTATTTTCCATATAAGAAATCGGTAAGTCCTTCCAACACGAAAAAATTTTCTATAGCGAAACACCACTCCGCGTAATTCTCGCGACCGAGTAATCTGGGAACGCTCGACATATAATTAACGGACTTTTTTTTAAGTACTGTGTACTGTTGCGTTTTGAGATCACAATTCAACAATAAAAGTTTTTCACAATTTCTTACAATTCCGAATATCACAAAATTCACAATCACTGAATCTTAATGTCTGGGCTCATAACCTATTAAAATTATTTCTCACTTGCACGTGGTGACTCTTGATAATACAAAGAAAGATGGCGAGGATCGGAAAGAAACAAACTCATTGAAAACAACTCAGAACTAACTTTATTAACATGGAAGTACCCTTAAAGCGCCCTCACAAGGGTGGACAGTAAAGGTACTAGGAAATACTTGTAGTGGTACTTTAAGATGGGGTTGAAGTTGTTAGTTTACTTGCCATTTCTTTGGTTGATCTGATACAGGTAAGGGTCCAACAAGATCTATATGAATTGTTGAAAATCGTTCATCTGGTTCAGAGAACTTGGCTACCTCGGATTTCGTATGTGTGTAAATTTTATTTTTTTGGCAATTCATGCAGGATCGAGTCCAATTTCTGCCATCCACTTTCATTCCAGGCCAAACAAATCTGGCAGACATGTTTTTCACCGTTGCTTTCACTCCTTGATGTGCACAACCATGAATGTGGTCAAAAACTGATTTACGGGATTTTTTTGGTATGTAAGGCCTAATACGTTCTGTTGAAGTGTCACACCATAGAACTATTCCAGAATGAAGTTGGTGTTGCTTGAACTGCAAAGCAGTATCACTCCTTTTCAATTCCGAAAATTCGGTGTCACTATTTTGTGCATCTGCGATTTTTTTGAAATCAATTGCTTCAATACTATCAATTCGAGATAACGCATCTGCAACGATGTTATCGTTGCCACTGATGTGTTGTATATTAGTAGTAAACTCTGAAATATATTGGAGCTGTCGCAGTTGCCTAGAATTAGCTTTTTCATTCTTCTGACGAAAAGCAAAAGTTAGAGGTTTATGATCAGTATATACACTAAAATCTCTACCTTGAAGTAAGTCTGAACTGCTTGACTGCCAAATACACACCTAAAAGTTCACGGTCATACCTACAGTCCAATTAATTAGTCTGGTATCTTTTTTACGCGCACCTTTCAATAACTCATTTAAGTCAGCTTGAGTGTGTGCTGCATTTTTAATATAAGGCCTGTAAAAATTTATTATGCCTAAAAATTGTCTCAGTTCATGAATTGTTTTTGGACGCTTTAGATCAAGAATTGTTTGTACTTTACCAGGGAGCGGTTTTGATCCTTCCGGAGTTATAAAATATCCTAAAAATTCAATTTCTTTGACGCCAAACTGTGATTTTAAAACATTAATTCTTAGACCGACTTTCAGAAGCCTGTCAAACACTAATTTAAGATGTTCGATATGCTCTTCTTCAGAGGAAGATGCTATAAGGAGGTCGTCAATATATGAAAATACGAATTCTAAACCTCTAAAAACTTCATGAATAAACCGCTGAAAACTAGAAGGGGCGTTTCGAAGTCCGAATGGCATAACAGTAAATTCGAATAACCCGAATGAAGTTGTAATAGCAGTTTTATGACGATCTTCTTCGGTTATCGGTATATGGAAATATGCTTTATGAAGGTCAATTTTTGAAAAATATTGTTTTTTACCTAATATGTGATTGAAATCTTCGATCCGAGGGAAGAAGTATCGGTCAGGAAGAGTTCTTTCATTCAATCGCCTATAGTCTCCACATGGATTGCAGGAGCCGTCTTTCTTCTGAACCAAATGCAAGGGACTAGCCCATTTCGACTCTGATGGCTGAATAATACCATTATCTAGCATAAATTGAAATTCTTTTTTAGCTATATTTAATTTTTGGTTATCAAGACGCCTAGGTTTACAATAAACTGGTTGTCCTGTTGTAATGATATGGTGTTTTACATTGTGCTTAATGTTGTTAAGAATAAAATTTGGTCGAGTTAGCTCAGAATAATTGTTCAACAGTAAACTGAATTTATTAAGATTTTCACTGAATAAGGTACTCACTATGTCTTTTGATGAGATAGACATCAATTCACCTGTTTTCCGTAGTTTCGTGTCGCCATCAACCAACTGTTGCCTCTTCAGATCAATGAGTAGGTTGAATTTTCTTAGGAAGTCAGCACCTGAATACCTCTTGATGTTTTGGCGTTGATGAAAGGCCATTTGAATGAACGCCTTAGACCTAGGTCAATTTCCATTAATTTGGTACCATAGGTGGGTATCTTAGTACCATTAGCAGCATAAAGATAAAAATCATCGTCCTGATTTACTCGTGCTATAGGTTTCTGCTTATATGGCACAATTGATACATCTGCACCGCTGTCGACCAAAAATTGCAATCCCGTGTTCCTGTCTACCATGAATAAACGAGAGTTGCAGCAGGGGACCGAGTCAGTAGCAGAATGTGCTGCACTCTCTACTACTGATTGGAGTTTTTCCGGATTCTTTCAAGCACAGGGGGCAGTACATTTTTCTGGGTGGCACCTTTTTCCATATCGGAAGTTGAAATAACAATATTTACCATCAGAATTGTTTTTATGCCTGGATTTTGACCTCTCTTGATTTCTGCTAGAGGTTTGTCTACGCTTAGTAGGTCTTTCTCCATAATTTACCGTCATCTGCTTGATTTCACTTAAAACAGCAATTTCTAATCTCAATTCATCGAGTTCACTGGGGGCACTTTTTGTTGAATTGGAACGGTTTACAGCATATAATTCATTTGGAGGGTTCATTTCAACAATTTTATCGGCCATATTTGCTAGCCTATCAACATTTTCTTCACTAGTGATGACTACATTTTTAATATTATTTGGAAGATTTTCTAACCACAAAGTTTTAATGACCCTCTCTGATATGTCTGTAGCTGCTAGAGCTTTTAATTTCCTTAAAAGTTGGCTTGGTTTTAAGTCTCCCAGGTGATGTCCTGTTAATAACCTCTTTATCCTTTTTTCTTTACTTTCTGTGAATAAACTTGTCAGCCTCTCTTTAGCAAGTTGATATTTGTCATCATCTATACCTGTTGTTATATCCCAAATATTATTAATTAGAGAAGGTTCTAGCTGGGATATCAAGTAATCGAATTTTGTTGAATCCTTCTTGATAACATTAATCCGAAATTGGGCGTCTATTTGATAAAACCAACGTTCAGCTTGTTTATATGTTTATAATCACGTTTAAATTGAACACGTGTCGGGGTTACCAATTGTTAGTTTACCTGCCATTTCTTTGGTTTGATTTAACAAAAACACTTTTCAAATGCACTCACAGGTTATATTTTTATTTATCAACTACATCTTGAAGGTTGGGAACAGAGAGAGAGAGAGAGAGAGAGAGTTGTTGTATCTCGTCTATCCTTTCACCAATAAAAACATACTTTCTGTGTTTTGATCACAGAACTCTTATTCTATATCATCTCTACATATATCAGACTTGCCATTTTAATATAAAATTATTTGGGAATTTATATTCATATATTTTTAATGAAATTAATTAATATTGTATTTGAGTTTATGTTCACACGATTTTAGTTAATATAATTAATATTATATTTGCCTCTACAAAGTAAAAGAGATTTACTCTCAGCAGATATGCATAACTTCATATTCGTTATTGAAATTATGTTCAAATTTATTAGATGGTTGGCATATGTGGAATGTGTTGAATTTGAACTATAGCTCTTTTGATGTTCGTGTATTCTTTTCTTAAACGATCTACCGGTCTGACCAATGTAAACCATTGGGCAATCCTTACAAGTCAACTTATAGACTCCTGAATCTTTGTTTGATTTATCTTTATTATTTTCAATATTTTTATCAATGTTATTAATGGTTCTGAAAGCTGTTATGTAATTAAAATTTCTCTCAAATTAATTGGCAATGTCTTTGGATATTCTATTTATATATGAAATTTGTAAGAATTTTTTCGGAATGGGGTCTTTTGTGGAAGGATAAACATAAGTTAATTCTATCTTTTACTGTTTATTTTTTATTATTTTATATATTTAGCCATACTAAATCATTCGTGTCATACATCAGGCGAATACGCCTTTTTTTGTTTGCGTATATTTGAACTTTGGTTTTGACGATCTTCCAAATTTTATTGGGAAACTCTCAAATTTTTTGTTCCAATAGTTTTGGCGTGATGTTTCAGCAATTCTGTTGCAATACCTTCTATTATCAGCATCCAACGATATCCTTCCTCAACTTCGGGTAACAGTCCTATGAGGTCAATTATGATTACCTCGAATTTTTTTTTTTTGCTAGGGTGAGATCTTCGCCTGTTGGTTTTATATTTGCAGCTTTATACTTTTAGTATGGTTAACATTTTTGCAAATACTCTCGAGTGTTTTTCGGATGTGAGGCCAGAAGAAGGTACGAAGGATCCTTTATAGGGTTCTCTCGACTCTGTCGGGGTTGATACCTTTTACACTGACGAAATTCTTCAAAATGGACGAAATATATTCTGTCAAGAAAGTACCGAGAATTATCGATTTAAATCTGGCGGGGCAATGAGACAGGTAAAAATTTTTTTTCCTAGATTGGTACCACTGTCCTTAATTACTATGCCAAGCTTGAGCGGGATCTGTCAACTAGTGTGTTTGCAACAGCTGATTAAGTCAGTCGATGTCAGAGTGCGTGCCGATTTTTACTATGGGTGATTACGTTGAGCAAAGAATTTGTTTAAAGTTTTGTGTTGCAAATGAATTGTCGTGTGCCGATGCATTGAAAATGTTGCAAAAGGCCTTTGGTGATAATGCTCTATCGAAAACTCGTGCATATCAGTCGTACAGAGCCTTCAAGGACGGTCGTGAAGTGGTCGCCCATCAACGGCTTCGATCGAAGATAACGTCGATAAAATTAAGGAAAGGGTGCTGGAAAACCATCGTACCAGCTTGAGAGAGATAGCACATGATCTTAAGATATCCGACGAGTCCGCACGTACGATTTTGATTGATATTTTGGGCATGAGAAAGGTGGCCGCACGACTCGTACCGAAAGACCCGAATTTTCTTCAAAAACGTCATCGCAAACAGGTTGCTTCAGACATGCTGGATCGCTGTAATTCCGATTCTACATTCATGGAATGCATTATAACTGGTGATGAGACCTGGGTCTACGAGTACGATATGTAAACAAGCCAGCAATCATCGGAATGGGTGGCAAAAAATGAGCCGAAACCAAAAAAACCACGCCAAAGCCGCTCGAAAATGAAGGTGATGCTCATTGTTTTCTTCGATATCCGTGGCGTGGTGCACTACGAATTCGTTCCAGAGGGTCAGACGGTAAACAAGGAGTATTACCTAGGCGTTATGAAACGTTTGCGTGAGCGTATCCGTAAGAAGCGGCCAAATTTGTGGGCGAACAACTCATGGATTTTGCATGACGATAACGCGCCTTCTCACCGAGCTACGATTGTGACTGACTTTCTCGCGAAAACTCAACAAACGTGCTTCAGCAACCACCGTATTCGCCGGATTTGGCTCCCTGCGACTTTTTCCTCTTCCCAAAACTAAAATTGCCCCTTCGTGGCACCCGTTTTTAGTCGATTGAAGCCATAAAACAAAATTCGGCGCGAGAGCTAAAGTCCATCCCGGAAAGCGCCTATAAAAAATGTTTCGATAATTGGAAGTGCCGTTGACATAGATGTATTGGAGCAAATGGAGCCTATTTTGAAGGCGACCCAATAAATTTTGACGATTAAATGTAAAAATGTTGTTTTAATTGAAAATTCCCGGTACTTTCTTGACAGAGTAGTATATGTTAGTACAATGGTAAAATAAAGTAGAAATAGAAGTATAAATCAGTTATGAATCAGTTCTGCCAAGCATCGACCAAATCCATCCAGTTTTCTAAACCTCAAAGTAACGGATTCTCTGAATATTTAAATGTGCTTCAACTTGTGATTAGCATAATAAATTAGTGAATTATATTTAATGTCAATCTGTTAGGGCGCTAAAACAATGATAAGTGAGATAATTAGTCCATTCTTTCTGCATATCAGATTATTGGATCAGAATTCAATTCACCATGTAGAATGAAGGTTCAAAACAGCCTAGTGCCCCATTGTCTACGCCCGTGGAAACAATTATAAGTGCCTTCTTACATAACACATAACATATCTCATAAGAGTATTCATTCGCGTAGTCGTTTCATTTTCTGCACTGGTAATTTTCGTTTCGTTGGAATACCCATTGAAAAGGGTAGGGAACAATTTTCCCATAAGACAACAAAGGTCGACGCTATTTCATGACATCATGACATGCGTTCGGTATCTCGGAGGTAGTGACCAGCTGCAGAGTTGTATTTAGGTTAGATATACGTTAGAACGGTCTTGGTATTCGTCGTGGATCGATACCAAATGCCGGTAGTGGGTGATTAGTTTTAATTTTTGAAGAAATACGCCGCTGTTCGGAATTAAATTTTTATATAAGTGATGGTGAATTGAAGGCAGGACTTTTTTTATTGTTCGATTTACAATTTGATGGTGAGTAAATTTTTCAGCTGATCCGAGAACTTGTTCCTTTAATCTTATATATATATATATATATATATATATATATATATATATATATATTATAATTATTGTTTAATTAATATTGACATATTGGTCTATTCGAGATATAGATTTTCTCTGGCAAGAAAATTTATATTTACGTATTATTTTTCAGTGGAATCCGATTAACACCAGTTTTCAACTCATTTTGAGATATTTCTCGTTTCAGAGTTATATATTTCTAATAATACATTCCAACCAATCGATCAATTATTTCTCAACATTTTTCATGTACCTTCCAAAATTATTCTTGTGAAATGTAATCCTTTTAGTACCAAAATAGGGCACAATTGTTGAATTCAAAGGTATACTGTGGTTAACCCTTTTGATCAGCTGATTTTCAGCTGTTTAATCGAGTACCACTAGAAATTCTAAATTTCAGGTCTACCTTCCAACGTTTTTCTTTGTCATGATAAAGCATGACAATTGTGGAAACTGACAAGCCATATATTTTTTGAATACATAACAATCACTTCAGGTTTTGTCTTTCAATCATATTTTCTATTTTAAAGACAGTGAACTACTTAATTGAAGTAGGTATAAATGAGCTTTCCTTCAAATAAGTGTTACAGAAAATAATAAATGAAATTATTCTTCCAAAATCAAATTTAACAACATTCAGGATACCTTTTCAATTTGGTTCCATATAAGGTTACATACAAATAGGAGTACGGGCGAAAAGCAGGTAAAACAGCTGTTCCACCCCATGTAAGAATGGTATTATCAATGGTCTATTGTTGGATACGTAAAGAAATACTAGGCAATTTCTGAACCATATTTTCTAATTTCCATTGGGTGTATAAGTATTAGGTAGCAGGATTTGAAATTATCGATGCTTTTCCCATAAAGAATTCACATCAGCCCTTCAAATTTTGAAAGAACTCGTTTAAACCTTTTCATTTTTCTTATATTTAATTTGATATTCATTGGTTCTGATCTAATTTTGAAGTTTGCATCTACTGCTATATTAATATTATTTTAAGTTTTAACTGACGACAATACAATCAATCGTAAACATAACATTCAATTGAACCGATTTAATACTTTACCCATCATTCAAGTATGAGCATATTAAGTGTTCATAAACAAAGGATGCAAATGTTTCATAATTGAACTTTGTCACTGGAAAAATCTTTCTGTGGTATTGTAATCGTAATAATAAAATAGGATGTCAGAGAATTATGTAGTGAAGGAGTTAGTCAGATATTAAAATAATCATTTGACCTTTTTCATTATAGTTAATTTCAACAATGTATTACTATGTCGAATTACTAATCTGGTTTTAATCGATAACAGAAGTGTTTGATAATAATTTTTTTTTTCGATAATGACATTTTTCTTACATCACGGATGATTATTTATTTCAATTAATGAGATTCGTGAAGGAATATTACAAATATCATTTATGGAATGAAATAATAAATTACTTTGTTTTCTATCACTTTTTATTATTACTGATATACAGTGACTCGAGTTTCGGAGTGTTTACTACATTTTCAAACTGAATGAACAAATCAGATCTCAACTATTATATATGCTGATTGAAGACTTCGGTAGAGCTTCGAAGAGAGGGGTTTTCCAAAGTTCCGTCTGTTCGTTTAGTAGTTTTATTAGTGGTACGTGCCTCTTATATTTTTCAATTTCTATGGATTCCAGGATGTCAAGTTTTTTCCCTTTTGCTTCCACGTGCAAGATAACAAGGTTGTTCAATTCTGGGAATGTGTGATCTGTATTGAAGAAATGGTTCGCAAAATTGGAATTATTCTTCCGGTTCCTAAAAGCAGATTGGTGCTCTGTCTACCTTTTATGGAAATGTCGTTTGTCCTGTATACACACTATTACACTGTTGACAACTTAATTTATAGACTCCAGAATTATTCAGTCGGTTCTCTTTGTCTTTCGGATTGAAAAAGAGATTAGAAATTTTATGGGAGGGTGTGAAAGCTGTAACTTTGTTAATTTTTGACAAAATTCGAGCTATTTTTTGTGAAATTGGTCCAAAATATGTTAGTTTTATGAATTTATTGTTATTATGATCTGATTTGGAAATGGGGTAAATTTGTTTACGAATTAGTTACTTTTGTTTTTTGTTTATGATGGAATTTATAGTTTTTGTTTCGAACTGATTTTTTGTGGCTATTTGTCTGATTGTATTCAATACCCCCTTTAACGTAATATTATCTAAAGGAATTGAAAATGCTCTATGTACAATTTATTATTTCATTCCATTAAAATGAACTATCACAAAGTAACGGACTACTCCATCCAATATCATTTATATTTGGATAAATTTACCTGCAAATATTGTGAATAATAGAGAACATACTCATTTCTAGTATTTTATTTAGGACTATGGAAATGATTCTGTCTTGCAAAAATATTGGATGAAATAGTCCGTTACTAGTTCGATAGTTCATTTTAATTGGAATAATTGAAATTGGAAGTGAATTCAGTTTGAAAATGTAGTAACACTGCGAAACTAGATGTGAAAGTGGTAGAAAACAAAGTAATTCCTCATTTCATTCCAAATTTTGTGTGGTTGTTTTAGGGAATAGCGTTCTATAGTTGTGCAAAATGTTTGTAATTTCCGAATTTTTAGCCGAAAATGGTCTCGAATAACCGAGTTGAACTGACTGATGAAGTATCTGAGGTCAAAAGTAATTCTGTCCGGCTGGTTCGTCTGTAAGCACTTACTTTCGAATAGAAAGAAATAGATACTTTAAACATTCAGGATAGATATCTCGGACGAGTTTGATAGTGGGAGAAATCGGTACAATGGTTCCGCATGCATATTCAGTATATGAAAAGTGCTAGTGTAGCCAAACAAGCCGATTTACATAGAAGACTTAGCACAAAATACAGGGTATGCTGTCAGAACATCCGGTTTAACCGAGAGTGCTTAAGAAGAAAAGTAATTCGTATTTAAACTGAAAAGTATCTCTTCACCGATACGGGTCTTGCTGAAAAAGCAAGTACTAATGACAATGGTATCTCAATGAATAGTATCGAAACAACGACATCAATATAATATTGATACCCTAGCATTGCCAGCTAAGTAGCAGGGTTATTGAAGGTCAGAAATTCATGAGTATAGGTATTTTGTACGCAATCATAATCACTTCGCATTCAATTTTTTGTGACAAATAGGAAATCTCGGATTGAAATAAGAGGTCTGATGAAAGCTACCAGAAAATCATTAAGAAAAAACAAAACGTCGATTATCCAGCGCTTATACATAGCAAGTACTGCGACAGATTCGAATATGCAGTACCTACGGTGCCAATATGGAAGGCGCAAACTCTTATTCGGAACGGTACGAGATGGGGATCAATTTCCGCAAAACTGTACCAAAGAAGTCATACCTGATTATTAACGTATTCTTATAAAGCTGATCGAGAAGCATATTTTATATGTTAGAGTTGTTTTATCGAAAACATAAAAGAATAAAGTAATTCATGTATGACAAAGCCATGAGAAGTGAAAGTTAAAATTTTATTTAAATATTTTAATATTAGCCTTCTACATATTTAATTTCAAAAAATTTTATTCAATGATTGTAACTTCTGAAAATAAATAAAAATAATGTCATATAAGTACCACTTATATCAAATGACATATAAAATTAACATTCATTATAGGACATCCAAATGGTATAACAAAATCCAATAAATAAAAATTGTTAACCAAAATCTTATAAATTAAATATTTTGAATAGACAAAATTTTGTTTCAGCTGATCAATCTTATGAAAACAAATATCTTTCAAAAATGTCTAACATAATCTTAAGAATTTCATCATAAAACTATCTTACTTCGAATTTTCAATATTATTGGATATCTAACTAAGTTACTTTATATAAAAACTCAAGATATGTAAAAACATTACTGAAAAACACGTTTTAAGAGAGACTTTGCTTCGTCAGTATTAAAATTTAAATTTTGTTAACTTTTTTCTAAGGTCAGCATTGCTGACCCTGACGAGCCACCACTGGATACTGGGTATCTGATGCCTACATCTTAGGAATTTATTCTGGGGAATATTTTGCATATTTTTCAGTTCGATTTTCAGGATTTAATTGTTATAATGACATTCGATATATTTTTTCCTTAAAACTAAGTTGTATATGGATTCAATAATTTTATTCGAATTTCAATTTATTAAAAATATCGCATAACTTAAATACACTGCCGAGCACAAAATTAGAGTAATCCCGTATTTTGCATTTATTCTAGAAATCTCTATTAGAAGACGATGTAGACAGAACGGTTCATATTTCGAACATTTACTTTAATAAAACTTAAATTTTAGTTCAATATGCTTTTAGGTCAAACAAAAAAATTTTAAGAAACTTCAGTAACGAGTATTTCGTTCTCTAGTACTGATAGCAGCTTGCTTTGGATCAAATTTCAGATCACATACTGAGGAATATTGTTCTATTCCTGTAAGCACATGTAAAAGCCTCGTCATTTCATCCCAAACATGTTCTATTGGAGAAATTACTATGTTTGAATATCAAAACAAATTGAAATATGTTTATCTTCTACAATTTTAATTTCCAAAAGAATTTTTTATTCAAAAACTTTTAGAATTAAATTAATGTCTAAAACAAGCACCGCTTACATTTAATAGACGTATATAATCAAAACTCAATATACAATGTCAAATGAAATAGATAACCCAGCAGATATACGAAAGTAATTAAAATTAATAAATAAATATTCAAACGAGACAAAATTTTGTTTCTGGTCTTATCTTAAGAAATACTACTTGCCTTATAAAAACATGAACACACTTGAAGGACTTCCCAAAGAATATAATTTATTTGAAATATTTAATAAATTTAAATATTCGAACAAATTATTTCAAAAAACTCTAAAAAATGTGCACTATATTTTCAAAAAACAAATATACTTCTAGATAATCCCTTCATCAGCCGTTATTAATACTCCAAATATCAAAATCAAAAACATAACCTACATCACTCACGTGTTAAAAGACTTAAGCTTCGAACTACAGATCAACTATATATTCAAGAGTATGTTATAAGGCAAGTAGTATTTCTTAAGATAAGACCAGAAACAAAATTTTGTCTCGTTTGAATATTTATTTATTAATTTTAATTACTTTCGTATATCTGCTGGGTTATCTATTTCATTTGACATTGTATATTGAGTTTTGATTATATACGTCTATTAAATGTAAGCGGTGCTTGTTTTAGACATTAATTTAATTCTAAAAGTTTTTGAATAAAAAATTCTTTTGGAAATTAAAATTGTAGAAGATAAACATATTTCAATTTGTTTTGATATTCAAATTTTGTTATATTTCTTCTATCAAGTAAAAAGCCTTTCTATTTTATTTTATATATAATATATAATTATATTTTGGCTTCAATAAATTTCTTTATACGGTGTCAATGGATTTAGGTAAACCTTAAAATAACTCATTTTGTTCTTTGATTTTGTTAGAACATAGATCAATCTTGAATATATAGTTGATCTGTAGTTCGAAGCTTAAGTCTTTTAACACGTGAGTGATGTAGGTTATGTTTTTGATTTTGATATTTGGAGTATTAATAACGGCTGATGAAGGGATTATCTAGAAGTATATTTGTTTTTTGAAAATATAGTGCACATTTTTTAGAGTTTTTTGAAATAATTTGTTCGAATATTTAAATTTATTAAATATTTCAAATAAATTATATTCTTTGGGAAGTCCTTCAAGTGTGTTCATGTTTTTATAAGGCAAGTAGTATTTCTTAAGATAAGACCAGAAACAAAATTTTGTCTCGTTTGAATATTTATTTATTAATTTTAATTACTTTCGTATATCTGCTGGGTTATCTATTTCATTTGACATTGTATATTGAGTTTTGATTATATACGTCTATTAAATGTAAGCGGTGCTTGTTTTAGACATTAATTTAATTCTAAAAGTTTTTGAATAAAAAATTCTTTTGGAAATTAAAATTGTAGAAGATAAACATATTTCAATTTGTTTTGATATTCAAATTTTGTTATATTTCTTCTATCAAGTAAAAAGCCTTTCTATTTTAAATTACTATGTTTTACTACCAAAAAAATATATATTACACATTTTCTTGTGACTCGAGTTTCGGGAAATGAACTATCCCATCATCAGACAACTTGTCTGATGATGTGATGAAAATGTGTAATATATATTTTTTTGGTAGTAAAACATAGTAATTTCTACAATTTGTTTTAATTATGATCAACTACCAATTAGTAACGGCTGAAACAATTCAGTATGTTCTATTGGGTTTGACTTTGGACTTCGAAGTGAAACAAATCTTATGATTTGAACCTTGTCAGGATAAACAGTAACTATTCGAGCAATGTTAGATGGTGCATTATCATGCATAAAGGTTGTGTTTCCTCCAAGAATAACCAACCATGGTACAACGTCGTGTTCTGGAGCCTCTGCCAGGTACATACTACTCTGTCAAGAAAGTACCGGGAATTTTCAATTAAAACAACATTTTTACATTTAATCGTCAAAATTTATTGGGTCGCCTTCAAAATAGGCTCCATTTGCTCCAATACATCTATGCCAACGGCACTTCCAATTATCGAAACATTTTTTATAGGCGCTTTCCGGGATGGACTTTAGCTCTCGCGCCGAATTTTGTTTTATGGCTTCAATCGACTCAAAACGGGTGCCACGAAGGGGCAATTTTAGTTTTGGGAAGAGGAAAAAGTCGCAGGGAGCCAAATCCGGCGAATACGGTGGTTGCTGAAGCACGTTTGTTGAGTTTTTGGCGATAAACTCAGTCACAATCGTAGCTCGGTGAGAAGGCGCGTTATCGTCATGCAAAATCCATGAGTTGTTCGCCCACAAATTTGGCCGCTTCTTACGGATACGCTCACGCAAACGTTTCATAACGCCTAGGTAATACTCCTTGTTTACCGTCTGACCCTCTGGAACGAATTCGTAGTGCACCACGCCACGGATATCGAAGAATACAATGAGCATCACCTTCATTTTCGAGCGGCTTTGGCGTGGTTTTTTCGGTTTCGGCTCATTTTTTGCCATCCATTCCGATGATTGCTGGCTTGTTTGCATATCGTACTCGTAGACCCAGGTCTCATCACCAGTTAAAATGCGTTCCATGAATGTAGAATCGGAATTACAGCGATCCAGCATGTCTGAAGCAACCTGTTCGCGATGACGTTTTTGAAGAAAATTCAGGTCTTTCGGTAGGAGTCGTGCGGCCACCTTTCTCATGCCCAAAATATCAATCAAAATCGTACGTGCGGACTCGTGGGATATCTTAAGATCATGTGCTATCTCTCTCAAGCTGGTACGACGGTTTTCCAGCACCCTTTCCTTAATTTTATCGACGTTATCTTCGATCGAAGCCGTCGATGGGCGACCACTTCACGACCGTCCTTGAAGGCTCTGTACCACTGATATGCACGAGTTTTTGATAGAGCATTATCACCAAAGGCCTTTTGCAACATTTTCAATGCATCGGCACACGAAAATTCATTTGCAACACAAAACTTTAAACAAATTCTTTGCTCAACGTAATCACCCATAGTAAAAATCGGCACGCACTCTGACATCGACTGACTTAATCAGCTGTTGCAAACACACTAGTTGACAGATCCCGCTCAAGCTTGGCATAGTAATTAAGGACAGTGGTACCAACCTAGGAAAAAATTTTTTTACCTGCTTCATTGTCCCGCCAGATTTCAATCGATAATTCCCGGTACTTTCTTGACAGAATGTATAAGCAGTCAAACTTCCATTTTAGGTCAAGGCTAACTCCGTGCCCCCATATGCCATAATTGAGCCTCCACCAAACGGAAGTCGCTCTGCAATACAAGCTTGAGCATATCTTGCGCCTTGGCGTCACCACACTCATACATGACTGAGCCCGTAAGTCAAAATCGCGATTTCGAAAAAACAATAAGCGATCCAATCATCTATTATCCAATCCAAGTGTTCTCGTGCAAAATTAAACCTTCTTACTTTTTGCAGGTGCTTCTGAAGGAAAACTGCCCATTCGGTTTCTCAATATACCAAGCTGTTGTAGTCCTCCTTAACTGTCACATTTCTTGCCGGAACAAAGTATTTATAGCCATTTCAATTTTATGTTCGCCAGGCTTAAATGAACTCAGGGAAGTTTGCATGTCTCTAATCAGCCAATTTGAAAACTGGTGCAAAAAAAATGCACTGATAATGAACATTAATAAGACCGAGTGCGTTCGCTTTCAACTGAGAAGCGATACTGGCGGCACCTTTGAAATTTATCACAATGATGTCCCTTTAAAAGCTGATGATGTGATTAAGTTCTTGGGTATTTATGTGGACAGAAATTTGAGGTGGCACCATCATGTCGAGAGGGTGTGTAAGAAACTCAGCTCGTCTTTCTATGTTATATACCGTTTAAAAAATTCACTTCCACGTAAAATATTATTGAATATATATTATGGTTTGGTATATAGCCATATTGATTATTGCATTTTAATCTGGGGTGACTCTGTTGATTCAGACAGAGTTTTGGTGTCGCAAAAGCGCATATTACGTATGATCTTTGGCTTACAACCACGCACTTCCTGTCGACCAATATTTATAGAAAACAAAATTCTTACAGTACCTTGTATTTACATGTATAGAGCTCTGATTTATATGAAGGATAATATGGCCAAATTCACCAAATTGTCCAACTACCACAATTATTCCACCAGAGGTACCGACACTCTATCTATTCCAGTGCATCGAACCACCAAATTTAAGTCCTCTATTTTATATAAAGGCATAATATTATATAATCACCTACCACCCATGGTAAGAGCACTGAATAGGAGAGAGTATGGTAGAACTGTGAAAGATATATTGGCAAAAAATGCCTACTATAGTATACATGAATATATGTCTGATACAAATCTATTGTAAATTTGATATTTGAATTATATAGCTTCAACTTTCCGTGACTTGTCCCATACACTCTATCTGTGTCCAAAGGATCAATAAATTATATTTATATTTATTTATTTATATATTAAAAATATAATATCCAAAACAAGCTGAATCCTGTTCGATATATTTTGGCTGAAAAGATACCAGAGAAGCTGCTGATTGATCAGTATTACCGGCGTTCAAACCTTTGAGTGACAGTTTTTAAATTTTTGTGGATAATATTATCATTTCAACACATATAATTGTTGGCCCATAATATTCAATTATTGAAATAACTTGGCTCTACCATATTTCAATATTTATTCAATATTTTTTACCTAGTAATTCCAGCAAATCAACATTAATTCTGAACTTGACTGAGTAAAAAGGTCATTCTGTTGTGTTACTGAATATGACTTCATTTTTAGTGGAATCGAAAAATTTCAAAGATATTGAGTACCTAGTTTGATCTTCTAAATTTCTTCTCTTATACGATATTATCAAATTTCTTTTGATCTGTTTTCAATTTATCGACTGCACCATTATTACAATAAAAAGTTATATAATTTCTTCTTATTTAGCTGTCATGTCTGACTTTAGGTGTTGGAGATGATAATTTCGATATAACATTTCATGGATCAAATTCACTTTGATAATTCAGTTCACTCTAAATCCAGCATAACACAAAAATTAGTAAGTGCGTGAGGTATCATTTCATTTTTATTTAATCAAAGAAGCATTTGATTACACTATCTGTGAAGTAGTCGCCGCAACTGTTTGGCGCGCATTCTTGAATTTTCAATGACTCCAATGCATGAATCAAACTCTGTGTCATTGAATGGTATTCATAAAGAAGTATACAGATAAATACTCATACAGTAAATCCTATAGTCTCTCAGAAATTTTAATGATAAATATTACAATACTAAGCATCGTAATACTCGAACGAACTAATAAATGGTTATAAAAAAACACAGATTAAATATGAATAATATCACATAACACAAATTTCATAGATGTGCTTGTATGGGAGCCAAAGTCGAAATATAATATAATACGAATTTTTCAGTGGTGACAGTTCCATATGCGTTCATGTACAGGTTCAAAACTCAAATCCACCTGAATAGATTTCGTTGTTCCTCGGTAAATAGGCGGCGGACATGATCATACATTGAAGCTTATTGTCTTCATCGTCAGTACCAGTACTAATGCCCAACGAATGCAACGCAACCATGCACCTATATTCTCACCGCGTTGTAACGCTAACATTTTACCAAATACTAGCGCCACCTAATGTACACGAATACACACAACATAATTCACCAAACTATTCAAGCAATGCAGCGATGAAGCCAATAAGCTTCGAAACATGATCATGCTTGTTGCTTATGTGAACAACGATATCTGTTCAGGTGAATTTGAGTTTTGAACTATTTCACAGCAAGTTGCACTCTTCCGAATAGAAGAATTTTTTTCACCATAGTTCATAATACTTATTATATTTGGAAAAATTACCGCCTCTAATAAATTAATTTGAATATAAATGCAGATTGTTGGCATCACGGCGTAAAAGAATATTACTTGAACATAAGGAAGATTTTCTACGTCAGTAGCGATAGAAGTAATCGAGAATAAAGTTCATTATAGCTTGGTGAAGTATTTTTTATAGTTTTGCGTGCATTAGCTGGCGTGAGTGCATATTTGATAACATTTTGGTCTTTCTACGCGAAGCGAATATGGGTGCATGAGTGTGTTACATGTGTTGAGCATTTAGAGCAGCACTGACTATGAAACCAATAAGCTTCGTAACATGATCATGTTTGTTGCTCATGTTCCGACTGTCAACGAGTTTTGATATCTTACACAGATGTTAGGTGTACCCTCCCTATTCAAGTAACTTTCTATCACTATAGTTCATAATCCTTATTAGAATCGAAAAAATCCCCGCGCCAATTAATTCATTTTAAAATATTATAAGTTCAAACACTCTTCATATTAATTATAATGTTTTCATTAGGTTGAAAATATCTGTTTGATTCATTCGGTCTTTACTTTGTGGAAACTCATCTCAATTTAAAAAAAATATAAGAGAGTATTTTAATTTCTATAAAAAAGTCTAATACAACAAGTGTTTCATCACGATGTGGCTTCTTCATGTATCTACATTCTACTGACTGATGATGTCTAGTATAACAGAGTTTAAATACAGTTAAGTACGTGACAAAATAATGGTAAAAACAAGTCGTAAAAATATAGGGTGCTTGTTGGAGTTTGCCGCTAAAAAATGCCATTAGGGAAAGGTACTCATATATAAAACTTCAAATCACCCCACCAACCAAAAGATATCAGCCATTACCATAGCTTTTACTCCTTATTAATGATTATTTGAATATAAAAGTTTCATTTTTTTAGACTATTGAATATCACTCTGAATTCAGATAATTTTTCCAAAGAATTAATTATTATTAAACCGATAGCTTCGAACAACGGTTACAACCCCTTTCTTATAGACAAACTGGTATCCAATAAACAAAAGAACATGGCATTAAATCTCGTGTTCCCACTCATAAAAGAGGACAATACACAGAAATAATTTTCGTTTGCTTATGTTAATGGATTATCTGGAAATATTGCTAAACATTTAAAAAATAGTTTCAATTACAATGCAGCTTTTAAAACCATCAATAACCTCAGTACTTATATAAAAAACAATAAAGATTGAAAAAAAAATCTGAAGTCTATAAGTTGACTTGCAACGATTGCCCTTTAGTATATATTGGCCAGACAGGTAGATCATTCAAGAAAAGAATCCAAGAACACCAAAGAACTTTCATATCGGATTCCGTACATTCGACGTATGCTAATCATCTTAAGGAATTCAGGCATAATTTCAATAATAACTATGGAATTATCCAAGTTAAAAGCAAGAATTCTAGATTAACATTTCCAGAATCTTTAGAAATCAACATATACAATGCCCATAAAATCGTTCTGAACGAACAAACAGATGTTGACAGATCCCCATTACTGAATATCTTTCCCTAATGGAATTTTTTTGCGGCAAACTCCAACAAAACACCCTATGTTTTTACGACTTGTTTTTACCATTATTTTGTCACTACTTAACTGTATTTAAACTCTTTTATACTAGACACCATCAGTCATTAGAATGTAGATACCTGAAGAAGCCACATGGTGGGGAAACAATTGTTGTATTAAACATTTCTGTGGAAATAAGAATACTGTCTCTTGTATATTTTTTAATGAAAATATATTTTTTTCTCAAATCAATCACCCCGTGTATTCTGAATTATAAGAACCATTTCATCCAAGCATCGGGTAACATAATCACGCTTCGCTCTGGTTCTTCTTTGAAGATGCGCTAATTAGTGTATAATAATAAAATAATAGAAGAAGTAGCAAAAAACGTATTAACAGGAAACTTTTGTAGCCAGTACTCTGAAAGTGATTGGGCAAGTGGAAGGTTCTAAAGAAAATTGAATATCAAAACAGATTTTAAGCTCAACATTCAAACTTTTTTTTTTCAGTAGAATGATATAACTGCAAAAATCGTCTCACTTTCAACGACAAGTCGGATTCGTTACACTCGAATTATAGAAAAATATTTCAAAATTTTGTCGGGTTTTAAAGCATCAGCTTGGATATTATACCAACAAGTTCTCCTTATTATCCGTCGAGAACATAATGAAATGAAACTAAACTCAAGAAAAAAACTTTCAGGGTGAAACAAAGATACAATCCAGTACAAATTAGAATTTCTCGCAATCGACAAAAATTAATGGACCTAAGTTGCGACTGGCAGACATAATTGTTTAAATGCTACATAATCTATTTTTTCTGCTCCTAACAGTGATATTAATTATTCTCAGTAGGTGGAATATCTAAATTCTGTTCGGGCATTATTGTAATTGGACTATTCAGAGTTGGATGTTTGTGCTTATGTTTTGTTTAATTTGAGTTGTCTATTACTACAAGGTTTTAAATTTTTTCAATACAACCTCTGTGATAGATTGAGAAACAACTTATGCAGACCTTTACACTGCACTTTAGTTTTACAGCACTATAGAAGTAATTCGGGTTCAGATTGCTCAGAGCAACGCGATAATACGTCTTCTTCATTTGGCGGCATGACTATCAGAAATTCCCCTACAAAAAAAAACCGGTTCCTCTTTTGAAGCGAAACTGTTAAAGAGCCGTTTTCGTACATGTTCATACTGATTGAAGCACTGTTCAGCGAGAGCGTGTCTCGGTGATGCGAATAGAACGGAACCAATTCTGGAGAATGAGCGTGGAGCAAAATGACTTTGTATTGCCGTTTCCTATATTCCGGTCGTTTTTCACGTAATGCTCGATTTTAATCGATCTTTGCTGTTGGTAGTGATTAGTGTTAACGGTTCCATAAGATTTTAGCAGCTCAAGTAGAACTCGCCAAACACAGAGTCTTTTTTCCAAAGCGATTTGGTCTTGCAGTGGATGTCGATGATGCGCTTAGATTCGACCATGATTTACGATGGTTATGATTCTCAAAATATATCCATTTTTCATCATCTGTCATGATTCTATGGAGGAATTACTTCCTCTTGTACTATCGAGTAGCATTTCACAAGTGGTTTTTTCGAATTTCTTACTGGCTTTCATTCAGCTCATACGGAACCCAATTTCTGAAGATTTTCCATAGCTTTCAAACTAATGGAGGCGGCTTTCTGCATAACATCCAATTGAATCGTGAATTCTTGTTGAGAATGAGTATCATCTTCATCCAATAAGGTCTGCAATTCGCTATCTGCGAACTTTTTCAGTGGATTCCCACGCTGTTCGTTTGCCACATCTCACCATTTTTGAATTTGTTTAACCACTCTAAACTGCGTTTTACCAATAGAATATTCACCGTGAGCTTCAATATTGGACAATTTTTATTAATTATTACCATTCTGCAGCAGTTTTCTTCAGATGATGACAGAAAACTAATTCTGTGCGCAAATCATAGTTCGTAGGCACAAAACTCGACATATTCATGGTTATGGAAAAATATATCGGTGCATAAAACTTGGGTTATTGTGTGTTAAAACTCTTCATCAGTTAACTGATGGCTAGCACCATCTCTAAGGTAATTCCAAGTTTTATACTGCTACATCTGGTATCCTTAAGTTTTCAGTTGTATGAAGATGGGGAAATACCTTGGAACTGCAGTCACGAAAAAGTGCAAACTTTTAGTTTTTTGGTTATAAAATAAAATTTTTTTTAAGGGTAGAGTGTTTTGCATTTGCAAAAATAACCATATTAAAATCTTGGTTTATCCGAGTCTGTTCTTATCATTTTTTAAATAGGATGTTAAATATTTTCATAGTAAAATAGTGAAGATCTGCGTAAAATTTTTCACGATTTTTAGGTACGCGGTAAAGGAGTTCCACTCAGTTTTTGTAGTATTTGTTATTGAGTTATTGGATATGATTGGTCATCAAGGATTTTCTGTACGTAATGGATGCAAATTGTAGCATTTGAAGGATGGTTTCGAAGAATGTGTTCGGCTATGCTCAGTAAATTTTATTATTATTTGGGCTTCACCTTGTTCCGCCCGTAAAGTTATCTTTATGATTTCCATACAAATTTGATGATTTTTATCTGTACATAATTCGAAAATATATTCTCTGACATAATTGTTTTTTAATAAAAATATTTTTTCTGTTTAAGGGCCAAGATTGAGAAATGGATAGTACCTCCAAGAAAGAAAGGAATCCTAATCCTAGAGAAAATGCTTTTCCATTATCAGTAGTCACCTTTTCGTAAGTAATTTCTACAATTTTTGTTGCATCATTTTCCACTTGGATCATTTTTCTATAGGTCTAAAAAGATTATATTATTTATATGTCGTAAATATAAATAGATAATATATGTCCATGATCGAGATAATCGAAATTAAAGTGAAATTTAATTTATAATAATAATATACTCCTTTTATTGTACTCAAATAACAATGTACAATAATATACAATATATAAGAGCAAAAAAATGTTGTTCGTATACCCTGGAATGGCGAAGTCTAGCCAGTGCTATTCTCACTCAACCCCATCCAGGATCACATAAACAAACGTACTTGAGTCATGCCTCAATAATCAGCTATCAACAGTGCATAAATCCTACAACTCATCTCGACTAAAAAAAGTCCTTGATTAAAAATATGCATATTACGATATTAAATTCCCAAATGCAGGCAACCCGTCTCGCGACAACGAAACATCACTCCTCCATTGTTCACGTTCCTGGTCGTCCATTAGGAATTGTCGCAACTTGAATTTGAACTTGTTTATATTAAAAATTTTTAAATGATCAGGTATTGAATTGTAAACTTTGACAACATTATAAATAAAGGATCTTTTGAACATTGCAGTTTTATGTTTTGGTAAAGTAAAATAGCGCCGAGATCTTGTATATTTGCCATGAGCCTCAGTACGTTTTGAGAATTTGTTTTAAAAAAATTCGAGAGATGGTGCCTCCTACGGTTTTCCAGATTTGAACAGCTGATTTTAGATATTAAATGCGATACATGATCAAATTTTCGTAATCCATGCATGACTCTTTTGCATACATTTTGCACATTCTGTATTCTGTGCTTGTCTTCAACAGTTAAACACGGCCCACAGAGAAAATCGCAGTAATTAAAATGGGATAGAATAAGACTATCACACAACATTTGGTTCAATGAAAAATGAAAAGATATATTTGTTACTATATATAAATCGGAGATCCTCGTCCACAATCAAGCTTAGATCTCCCGCACTCGTCACTTTAACACTTTTTATTTTAATTGTATAGCTCACTTTAAACGTGATTTTGTTCGTTCAGGTGGAGTTGCGATTTATCACAACACAAATGATACGACCAATCTTGTAACACCAAATATGTCGGTCATTATGAACAATACTACTCTGTCAAGAAAGTACCGGAAATTTTCAATTAAAACAACATTTTTACATTTAATCGTCAAAATTTATTAGGTCGCCTTCAAAATAGGCTACATTTGCTCCAATACATCTATGCCAACGGCACTTCCAATTATCGAAACATTTTTTATAGGCGCTTTCCGGGATGGACTTTAGCTCTCGCGCCGAATTTTGTTTTATGGCTTCAATCGACTCAAAACGGGTGCCACGAAGGGGCAATTTTAGTTTTGGGAAGAGGAAAAAGTCGCAGGGAGCCAAATCCGGCGAATACGGTGGTTGCTGAAGCACGTTTGTTGAGTTTTTAGCGAGAAAGTCAGTCACAATCGTAGCTCGGTGAGAAGGCGCGTTATCGTCATGCAAATTCCATGAGTTGTTCGCCCACAAATTTGGCCGCTTCTTACGGATACGCTCACGCAAACGTTTCATAACGCCTAGGTAATACTCCTTGTTTACCGTCTGACCCTCTGGAACGAATTCGTAGTGCACCACGCCACGGATATCGAAGAAAACAATGAGTATCACCTTCATTTTCGAGCGGCTTTGGCGTAGTTTTTTCGGTTTCGGCTCATTTTTTGCCACCCATTCCGATGATTGCTGGCTTGTTTGCATATCGTACTCGTAGACCCAGGTCTCATCACCAGTTATAATGCGTTCCATGAATGTAGAATCGGAATTACAGCGATCCAGCATGTCTGAAGCAACCTGTTCGCGATGACGTTTTTGAACAAAATTCGGGTCTTTCGGTACGAGTCGTGCGGCCACCTTTCTCATGCCCAAAATATCAATCAAAATCGTACGTGCGGACTCGTGGGATATCTTAAGATCATGTGCTATCTCTCTCAAGCTGGTACGACGGTTTTCCAGCAGCCTTTCCTTAATTTTATCGACGTTATCTTCGATCGAAGCTTCGAAGTCTTCGACCAATTCACGACCGTCCTTGAAGGCTCTGTACCACTGATATGCACGAGTTTTCGATAGAGCATTATCACCAAAGGCCTTTTGCAACATTTTCAATGCATCGGCACACGAAAATTCATTTGCAACACAAAACTTTAAACAAATTCTTTGCTCAACGTAATCACCCATAGTAAAAATCGGCACGCTGTCTGACATTGACTGACTTAATCAGCTGATGCAAACACACTAGTTGACAGATCCTGCTCAAGCTTGGCATAGTAATTAAGGACAGTGGTACCAACCTAGGCAAAAAAAATTTGTACCTGCCTTATTGCCCCGCCAGATTTAAATCGATAATTCCCGGTACTTTCTTGACAGAATGTATTCAGGACTTGCACGTAAGACGTACAAGTGTTGCAGATTTATGTGCAGCAGAGTGTGTAATGGAAAACGGCGTTACTTTAATCATGGCAGTCATATATGTCTCACCAAATAACAAATTAATAGATATTCAGGAGTTCATTCATCGAGCACTGCTAAAGTATTCTAAAGATGTATCTCAAACGCTTAGCAGATACAACAGAAATTTAGATAAACGTCCACTCATTTTGGCCGGTGATTTTAACATCAACTTCAGTAATGAAAAATCAAAACCATTGCTACAGTTTCTAGAGGAAGAATTTGATTTAAGTATAAACAATAATCCAGCAGAATGAACAACAAGATATAATACTACCATCAATGCAGTTTTTTCAAAACATTTAAATAAAATAGAATCCCAGACATATGTTTCCTACTTCAGTTACCACAAGTCGATTATTACTAAAATTGAGCCTACTAATTAAGTTTATATTGCATTATATTTGTTAATAATAAAAAAAAAGATTATAACTTAAAAAAAATAAAATTTCATTACAATTCCTTCACCAATTAATCGAAAGGAACTTCGTTTCATCCGGGTGTCCCTTGACACCTCTCAATTTTTGTTCTATGTCAATGGCATTTCAATTGTAGTCTTCCAAAGTGTGGGAATGTTACCGGTTTCAGTTGTAGAATTAATTATATGCATGATAATACAACCAATAAAGATACTGCACATATTCAACATTTTCATGTTAATCAAGTCTGTTCTCTCAGCATTTGTTCTTATGGAGTGTAAAATTGTGTTTTTTCTTCGGAAGTTGTCATAGAAAAGATTAAACTATTTCCAGCATTGAAAGTATTATCTTTATAAAATGTTTCTCTGTCTTTACATTAATCAGTAACTGACTAGAGAACTGACGTCAAATATCTATTAATGTCATCCGGGATTGAGAGATTAAAGTGTAGATAACTGCCTTTTTCGATGTAACGTTCAGACCCCGCAAAGCTTTCCAAAGTTCCAAAGAAGGAAAATTTAATTGAGAAAAATTAACTGTATAATGTTTTTTCTATGCTCTTATACAAGACAAAACATGGTTTCTTAAGAATTTTAATTTGTTTGAAGTCCGTCAAAATTTATCTCTGTCTTTATAAATGCCGAATTTTCCCAGTTAACTATGTACTCCTGCTTAGTTGCTTTTACTTCACGCAGAGGAGCATGTTTGTTGAAAAGATCAGTATCGTATTCATTGAAAATTTGTACTTTTATCCACTCTGCAAAGCTTCGCAGATCGGTTTCGAACTTCGAAATTTCTGTATTTGAAGAAACGAGGTGATTGCTCCTTATTTTTGATGGGGACGTCGACAAAGACAAGATTATGGTCACTAATTCCATTGGAAGGTATTGTACCACAATTTCCGACGAATTCTTCATTGTTGACAAAGATAGGGCAATTAACGCGCATGATGTGTCCGTAATACGAGTGGGCTCATCAATAATCTGTACGAAACCATAGGCAACAAATGTATCTGAAAGTGGATTATGCAACTTAAGAAAATCGACATTAAAATCACCCACACATATAATAACATCGAAACATAGAAAAACATGGTTTAGAATCTTTTAAAGATCATCCATCAAATTATTCAGACGTGTGCTAGGTGGACGAAAAAATCCACCAATAACAATTTTTCTATAAGGTAAACAAACATTCAAAAATATATTCTAGAGTTCTGCATTAATGTAGAAAGTTAAATCTATGAGTTCAACCTTCCAACAGTCCTTGATATAAGCCCCCACTCCACCTCCACGGTCTGTTCTATCCTGTGGATAAAATAATATCCAGGAATGCCAAATAAATTGGAGTTGAAATTCTGATTTAATATTTTAATATTAGGTCAAAATTATTTTCCTGAATCATTGTAGATAGTTCGCTAAAATGAGTAAACAGCGACAGTAACATTTAAGTGTGCAATCTTCATATTATTAAATTTTTTTGGTGAGTGACATTTCGAACGACTAAAATCAGTATAAGGATATGATAATGATTCAAAAATTATATTAGTAGGACGAAAACAGAAAATTACCTCAATTGCGTGGTGGGAATCAAAGCGCCGGGTTACCTGCCGTAAGAAGAAAAACAATTGAACTAAAAGAGTCACCCGACCTCAACACGAACAAAAAAATCTGGAAATAAGAAGGATCCTTGCAAAACAGAATAACACCAAATCACAAAAAACTACACTCCTCAATATGTACATACAACTCCCATAATTTTTTCAAAATTATTGAGTAAAAGATAAACCGCAAATACATAGAAAGAAATAAATTAAAACTAATACTTAAATGGAACAACATGAAATAATAAAACTTGGGTGAGTATAAAAAATAAATCCGAAGAATGATACCAACAAAGCAAATGGTTTTTCCTCAAGGATTCCAAGCGTTATATAGCCGAAGAGTATGATAATAAAGAATGTCATATGTTCACTTAACCGTTCCATGAAAATAATCCCTTATATTGTGACCACTTATGCACCCAAATCATCTTCACATGTAATTTATTTTTCTGACCTGAATCTTCAGCATAAATGAGTCCAATAAAAGTCCACACCGATTTATCGTACATTTATCTAGCAAGTCTAAAAAGTTTTAGATTCTCGCGGGTTAACAACTCCGTAATCAACATTCGCGTTACCTTGAGTAGTTTTTCACTATTGAAGATCATTTAAAATCGGAACAACCAGGGGCCCCGGACGATATAATGTAGATTTACTTTTTTCGTTTCGATAGCAGTGTGCGATATCTGATTTGTTTATAGTGGTTTTTAAACTATAGGGAAATGTTTTTAAGGAATTATCGATTTGCATGTTTAATTCTTGCTCCACACCGTGTATTACAATAGAATGCAAATTGAATTATGAGGATTTCAATGAGAATTCTCGAATTAAAAAAAATATAATTTTCAAGATTCTAACTTGTTAGAATGAAATAATGAAATCAATTGATTATTTCGATTATAGCTATTTCAGCTCTATATTGCGGACCCTTTTACGATAATCTTCTGTCAACGACTTCGGATAGTCAACCTCACGAACCAAACTCCCAAGAGATGCAGAAATTGATGCCTAAAAATGTATTTATTTGTTTTTCAAGCTAGTCCATTTTCGGTATCTGAGCCAGTGGACGTAGAATTTTCTTTGAAACTCAAAAATTCTCCACGGAGTATGCTCAGACCCTTATGGAATTCTGCTGTTAGACCGGGAATCCGGGAATCCAGTCCCCTTATATTTGTAGATGCTTTGGCTGCCATAATCACGTAAGCCCAACACCACTCGAAGTCAACCACTAAAGGCATCACGAGCACTAGTTTGGGAGCCGCCTGATACACAGTCTAGTTAGCAAGCATATATACAGGTGTCCCAACGAAAATTTTACATCCTCCCAGAACTCAGAAACGAAGTATTGTCGAAGATTAAAAAAAAATAGGTCAACTTTTGTTTTGAGGGGAAAGAATTTCCATCATGAGTTGCCCCCAACATTTTTTGAATAGGAAAGAGATGATGAGTGTTGGTTAGTTTGAAAGTTATTTATGTTCTGTGCACAACCCAGTTAAAGTTTTCAAAATTGGTCAACTATTCACGAAATAATGTAATTTGAACTTACCGCCAAAAGGTGATGTTGAACATGTATTTTTTATTTTGTGGACACGAAGTTGGACTAAAGATGATCGATTATAATTCCAAATAGCCTTTTTGAGGATGTGCTCCATATTTTTGAAAAGTTTTTTTGGATGAGCTCTTCCAAGAGAGTTATTTTCGAAGAAATTCTTATGGTTATTTTGGGCATTTCTGGAATGGAATTTGGTTTTCATTATACAGTTGTGAAACAACGTTGTATCCACCAAGTGTTTTATTAAGCAAGTTTTATCAAATTCTATATTTTTATTGGATCCTCTTATTCCTTTTGATGCTGTGAAATGAGTGTTAATTATTTATGTCTACTAAATTGAAACTGTGTTTTCTAAGGCATTTATTTAATTTAGTTCTTAGAAGTACGGTACATAACTACAATTTCTTGTGATCATACCACGAATCCTATAGTAAGATATGGTGGTATTTCACTACAGTACCACAGAAGCGGGCACTATCTTCCACCTTAAAATTCTCATGTCAAAGACATTCAGGGAATTCACTCAGTGATGTGAAGTATCGAAAGCAGGAAGACGATGTTCCTTCAATGTTGTACAACATATGTTTTATTCTGTATGAATTTATAATCTATAGAGTTTATCGCTAAGGCTAAGAAGCTTATGGTATCAATGCAGCCCAACATACAATTTTTTTTGTTAATTAATACCTCCTTTGTAAGTTTTCGATGAATATTTTACTTTAAATACACAGCTTTCGACTTTAATTGTAATCGATCGAGCCTAACATCTCGGATTAGATGAGATCGGATGATACATTCCGGGTACTAATAAATTTTTGTTCTGAATTAAAAGGACAAAGTGTTTTTAGAGATATTTGAATACAGTGATACATAAGTATACACATCAAAGACTTTCAGTATTAATTTTTCACTTTGCTTCTTTCTCACATTTGCGATTTCAATTTCAGATTAAATTGAAATTATGAATGTAAATTATGATACTTTGCCAATCAGTAGAAGAGAGTTTCAACCAATTTCTATTAGATTTTAGACGATGTTTCCATGATGGCCAGTTAAAAAAGTTTGTGACAGATTTTTCCTAATAATCGTAGCATTAGAAAAACCATCGTTGATGATTAATTTGAGATAGCATTGAATTTTCAATCTTCTTCCGGCAGTTTTTGGGCAGACATAAGTTGAAGTTAACATGTGTAACAAAGTTGTCGAAATTTCATATATACATATTGAGACTTTGTATTTTTTCTCGAGAAAGTTTATTGAATGTAATAATAATATCTCACATATTGAGTGAGTTCTCAAAAATCTTCCAGGAAATTAAGCAATATGGGTTGCATCTTTCCCTACGAGAACTGATGAAAATAGTATCCTTCAATGTTTGTATAAATAGAATTCGTATGCAAACCTTGAGTGACGTACGAATTCTGAAGTTGCGATCAAGAATATATCGGAAAGATATTTATCATTTTGTTATCGAGTCTGAGCATATGTTTGTTGATAATAAGGTGAAAGGAAGCATCTGGATTATAATAAAATTCTCTTTGATTTGTTTAATGAATAATTCGACCTTTGGATTGTTTGAGTAACCTAATATACAGATCACTTTACAATTCCTGCATCTAATTATAATATTAATTGAATGGCATAGTATGGACTGAGCAACGGTCAAATGTACACAAGTTTTCATTAAATTTTGATTTTGGGTTACGAATCATACCAATGTGTAATTATTTTTAATTCTTGTGACAATACACAATCGGATATTGATCCAGAGCAAATTTGTGATTTAACAGTATTTATTATTGGCTCAAAGGTTCATCTTATTTCGTCGTTAGCTACCTGTTCAGAATTCATTTCTTTCTGTTGTTTGAGAGAATAATACATGTTGACTAATCTGATATTTTTTCGGAATATATATTCATTTGCTACAAACCTTCTTAAGGCGATCAGTTGCGAAATGACCTATGTAATCTTTTATCTTAGATTCAGTTGAAGTCTGTAATTTATTTCACCTGATATTGTCGGAACTAAATCAAAACACTTCTACATAAACAAAACCTACAACATATGAGCAGCCAATAGAGGAACTAAAACGTGGAGTGCTGCCCTCTAACTCTTTTATCTAGCGTTGTAGTACGCATGCCCTCTTCTGAAACCACAAAACCGCACGCTATCTCCTAGAACCGCAATTCACCGCGTTAGTAGGCTGTTATTACATGGTTATCCTCTTCTTACGTCGTATTATACAAAATAATCACGGTCAAATTCTGCAATTATGTATACCGTACAATTTCGTATGTGCAAGTATACCAGTGATACACGAAGATAATTGTCAACATTAACCGTTTGATGATCCCATCCTGCTGCTTTCAGAAGCTGCTTCAGATTTTCATACGAGCCTCAAAAGTTTTGATATTGGGACGTTTGTTTTAATTTTTTTTTCAACATTTGAATATTGTTTTGTAATGAATGGAAATCGAAACATAGGTTTTCTAGTTACTGCATATCATGGATATTCAAGTTCTGTTGAATGCCGATAGCTCAGTGTTTAGATTCCTGGGCTCGAAACCGAAAGGTGCCGGGTTCAGTCTCGTCTTGATAGGAAAGAAAATTTCTAGTAAGCCAGTTTTCGGCCATCTGTTGGGTCGAAAATTAACAATGCTTCGCCTAAGGACGCAGTTATAAAGCCAAGCTAGATCACAACTGAACTCTCAACTCGCACAAGCTAAAAAGGATCTGAGGGATCTTTTCAGCAGACTACGAGTATCAGGATAATATCAGTGAATATGGAGTCAATATGTTCAAGGTATTGTATAATAATAGGTTGGGGAAAAATTCATTATTTTGCGTGAATTTTAAGACTTTATTTAACATGTATCGAATTGTCCGATTTGGGTCAAATATGCACTATTTCATTCTTTAATTTGTTGCCATTTCAAAGGTAGCTTCATAATCAAATCGTGAACCATCTGAAAGGAAAATATCCAGTGAAAGAATTTTCTATCGAAAAAATCTCAAAGCGCGACTCAACGCATAGTGTGTCTTTCAAAATTGATGCGAATTTATCACTCGTGGAGGATCTTTGTAAGCCCCAAAATTGGCCTATGGGCGTGGTAGTTAAGCGATTTCAATTCTTTCGAAGAACATCCAATTAGGAATGTGAACGCTGTGAAAATAGCTACAAAAATAACTAAATTAAGATATGACGCAATATTGAATATCAATATACAGTGCTTGGGCAATAAACTTGACATAATGGAGAATGTATTGAACACTGACGACTACAAAGTCGTCATGTATAACCGAACATTGGATGAACCAAGATCAAATGAAAGGCGTAAATATTCGTAATTATAAAGTGGGAAATGCCTTTAGTCGTAGTAAATTTAAACACGGCGGTTGAGTAATTCTTCTAACCCAGAACATTCAATTTGGACCTGTGGAAGCGATAAATGATTTATCAATTGAAAAAGACATTGACATGTGTGCAATATTTGAAAAAACCACAACAACATATCATTTATGTGTTCACAGGTCCCTTCAGGGAAATTTCGAATTGTTTGTTGATCGGCTAGATGGAGCCCTGAATATCATGGCCGGTAAGCCGAATCATAATGTACTGATAGGCGATTTCAATATAAATTTTAATGGAACAAACAGTGAGGAGCTAAAGGTGAAAGAAGCACTCGTCTCATACGGTGTAGATGTTATTTTTAATCAGGCATCACGTGTTACACAGACGTCAAGTAATTGCATTGACAACACTTTCACTAATTTGAATCGTTTCTTCTATAAAGCCACAACAATTAATTATCACTTGCCGGATAATCTGGCGCAGAGACTGGACATACTGCAGGCAAACATCCCTAAAAAACAAAAGTATAAGATGGTGCGCATTATGAATGAGGATAATACTAGCCGCTTTCGTGAACAGCTGCGGAACGTAGATTGGGGATGTGCTCGTATAAGCTCTGCCCAAAATTCTTTCAGAATCTTTTATCAAACAATAACGCACAATCAGTGCTTTCCTGAAAGAAAAAAGAAAGTTTTTCGATTCTTGTGAGAAAGAATGCTTACAAACACCAGAAATAATTGACATTTAAAACAAATTAGATGCAGCATACACAATATATGAGGTAAAAAGAGATGATGGTTCAAGGAAATTATACATGAGATTGAAAAATGAATATAAACAGCTTTTAAATGATACCGTCAAACATAAAAGTTCAAAATTCGTTAATGAAGCAGAAAATAAGAGTCGTACGATATGGCAGCTAATAAATTCAAAATTAAAATCAGAGACAGGAAAAGTATACCCCCCATCACTGTCAGAAGAAACATTCAACTGGTATTTTTCAACGATTGCGGAAAAGTTAACTGAAGCTAACACCAACCCAGAATCAAGTGAAAAACTGTTGAAAAACAAAAATAAAGGTAAAACTTCACGCTCATTTTTTCTGACCCCCACAACACCAGAGGAAGTTTTGAGGGTTGTACCAGAAATGAAAAATAAAGCTTCCCAAGATGTATATGGCTTCTCCGTGAAAATGTTGAAAGAGGTCATCGATTGTCTTGCTGATCCCATCTCTTGCCTCATAAACGATTGCTTCCAGCACGGCTTCTTTCCAGAAGAACTGAAGATTGCAAGGGTGATATCGGTCCACAAAAGAGGAAATAAAGAGTTATACGAGAACTATAGGCCAATATCTATCCTGCCAGTTGTCTCAAAACTTTATGAGAATCTCCTCAAAACTAGAATGGTCATATTTCTAGAAAAAATTCGTTGCTTGGCAGTTTCCAGCATGGTTTCAGAGAGGGAAAATCTACTACCACAGCTTTGGTCCACATTGTTGAATACATCATGAAGGCATTGGATGATGCAGATGCATGGACCTAAGTCGAGCGTTTGATTGTGTCAACCATGAAAACTTCTGCACAAGTTGGAGTACATTGGCATAAGAGGGCCAGTTTTGAATTTGTTAGAGTCGTTCCTTAAGGATAGGTACCAAACTGTTGATTTGGAAGGTCTTCCAAGATGAAAATTACCACAGGAGTTCCTCAGGGATCTGTGCTTGAGCCTATTCTTTTTCCCCTACATATCGATGACCTGATATATAACGTTAGTGCAGATGATGAGATCCTCTTCGCTGACGATACAACATTTTTGAACAGAGCCAAGGGCAGAAATCTACTCCTGAATAAATATCATGAAACAGTAAAAGATGCAATAGAATAGTTTAGTTCAAATGACATGAAAATGAACGAAAAGAAAATTCAGGAGTTGGTTGTGAGCACAAAACGTGAAGAACCAAAAAGTATTTCTCTGCTTGGGGTTTTAATCAGCGGAAATTTAACTTGGCTGAAGCACATAAATGAATTGTGCCAAAGACTCTCAACGGCATTATGTTCAATAAGATGAAAAAAAAACTTGCTCACAGAAAAAAAGCGTTACTTACATATCACGCACTTTTCCACAGCAGGATGAGTACAGCATCATTTTATGGGGTGCATCTTCAGAGGCAGAAGAAGTGTTCCTGGAACAGAAAAAAACTGTAAGATTAGTAGCGGGAGTAAACCAGGTCACTATCTGTAGACTATCTGTACTTTAATATGCTGTTATATCCTAGAATGTCTTATGTATGTACAAAAAAACGGGATAATTTCCGGACACACTCAAAGATTCACAGTCATACCACCAGGTATAGGAACAACTTTATTGCCCCAAGACATAGACTGCAGAGGACACAGAACACCCATATATTTAATGGAATCAAAATCTATAACAGACTTCCACAATCGTTATCAACACTGCATTCTACAACATTCAAGCGAAAAGTTGAAGCAATTCTAACTGAATGTGCATTTTATTCAATGGATGAGTTTATGAAGTACCAGTTCTAGTCATTTACTTTCTGTGTTTCAGTTCGTATGTTGGTGTAAGAGTTTGTTTCTTATTGATTGTTGTTAATTTTAAAGTTGAGACATTTAAGTATGACATATTTACAATTTTTTATTTTATCATGCATATTATCCTATATTTCTTAGACATTCCCAGTATAATTTTAAGGGTAACTACGACGTCTCTGATATTTGTTGATAAAGTTATCAAAGGGGTAATCCTACAAGTTCACACAGCTATTGGCAAAAATTTCTTTTTTTGGACGATAATGCACACAAGATATAAATCATAAACAGATACCATCAATATTACTGATAGAGAAAACCAGGGTATTCCACATCTAGCATTACCTACAAGATTCCTTGACCTAAATCCAACCGAGCATGCTTGAGATCAATTATAAAGGAAGGACCCTTGATGCCTACAGGCCACAGCCAGAAACGCTTCAATAGTTCCGAAATCTTTTGCCACTACTTTGGCAACAAATTTTGAGCAGGATATACTCAATAACGTGGTGAAAAGCATGCAGAGAAGATTCCAAGTAGTTATTAATGCACGTGGTGTTCTTACTTTGTATTAAGTGTAAGTGAATACAAGTATGAATTTTTGAAATTTTCAGAATTTCTGATTTTCGTAAACTTTCAATACATTTTCGAATTTTGTATTTTTGTTATTGTGAATACATAATTTCTTTGAAATCTTATTATTCTATCCTGAAACTTTTTACATGTACATATTACAAAAGGAAATTGGGTATTTTCTGAAATACATTCTATATTACAATATGATATTCTTTATTTTTTCGTGTGAGATATTCGTAATTTTTTTATTAATAACAATAGGTTTTAAATATAATATTATTTTTATTTATTATCATATAGCAGTTCCGACAGCTCATGGTAGAGCATAGGGCTCCTAACCGGAAGGTCAATAAAGATCCTTGATTTGATATGGAAGGTCGCGGGTTCGAATCCTGTTCAGGTGGGAAAGAAATTTTCTATTTGAACAGGTGTCTGTCACCATTTCACTGTTGGGTCGAAAATTAATAGTACTGTGACATTAAGTAGCGAAAGTTCGCGGGAACAAAGCCTACTCAGAACACAACAGAACTCCTAACTCGCACAAGGTGGAAAAGTTTCTGAGGGATCTTCACAGAAGATCTAGGAGTATCAGGATAATAATAATAATAAGACTCTTACGTCCAATTAGAGGCGTATTTGTGTACGTTAGAAAATAATTCCTTTGTCCTGCTTGCGCCTGTGGAGCCAGCAGACACTTAAATATTTCTTATTACATGTATCATAATATTTCCAACTTGTTTCTGTCGAATCATTTGTGCGAATTATGAATATTTGTTGGTGGTAATATTTACCAGTTTCTAACCACATGTGCATACGATTTACGAAACATGTGAACTAAATTGAAAGACGCAGACCCTTTGCGAGTTGACACATTTACCGTTGGACCACTATATTTTAGAAGAGAGTTAATTGTTAGATATAGCAACGTTCTTTCTATCCTTATCAATTAGCAGGCCGATCTTAAAATTCCTACTCTAAGAAAACTGTAACTATTCAGAAGTTGATATCACTTAATGAGGCAACGCACCAATGTAATTTCCAATCAATTTCGATATTTTCCGATATTTTTGTTAGGGGGGATAAATTCAGTAACACCTTCTGCTAAGTAGGATAAGTAAGGTCAATATTATTGAAAAAGTCCCTTTTTGCTTGTTTTTACTGTGGCTCAAGATTGTCGCATTACTATTTGTATAATTTCCCTTATTGCTTGCGGCCTTTGTCACAAGAATTATCGCGATTATTATTAACGTAGTAATTCATTGATTGCCAAATGTTCGTAATAATAAATGCCTAAACTTTATTGTTCTCCATGGCAAAACATTGATTTTAGTGATATCAAAAACTGGCTTTCACATAAACTCCTCACAATAAATTTCAGAAAAACATTACTACCTCCTATTTTAAGCTTCTTTGCGGTGCTCACCATTTTTTGCTTCACTCAATGTCTTCTCTTTTATCCATTCCGCCTGTGAAACTGAAGATTAAGTATCTTGGGATAATTATAGATGACGAACTCAAATAAGAATCCCATATAAACGTTGTGAGAAAAATTTCAATGCATCTCATGTATCATTTCAGAGTTTCATTGATGACAAAATACTTCAAATGAAAGCTATTATATTTATTTCACGGTCGTTTCCAATCTAAAGGGCCCTAATATTTAGAATTAAAAACAATAACAAGATTCACACATTCAAGAAAAATTCTGAATAAAAACTCACATACTGTCATCTATGCACGAATCTCTGTCTTATAATAACTTTGCGATTAAAACACTGAATTTTATTTTAAGGTTATCAGCAGATATTCCACAAGTCACAGAAGCATCAAAATTCTTCTTCTGAACCATCTGTACGTAAATTTAAAATCTTTTCTATTATCCTTAAAAGGTTTCACTGGGTGAAATGACTCTGAAAGCGATAAAACACTCATTTAAATATTTATATAAATTATGAATTTGGGTCTACTTGGTGAAAGTTGAAATTTAAAATTAATTATTGAAATAAAAGAACAACTAGGATGCTTGTTGGTGTCCAACTTTAAGAAATATCATTATATTTCATTATCTTTCATAATCATAGGATAATATATAATACATTCAAGCCAAGTTTTTCATATTTTTTATATTTTTTGTCTTTCACTAAATTTTTATGTGCATTGTAGTAATGATCCCCAACAGGACCTAAACTTGAAATATGAATTTTGTTTTGTGTCATATTTTAAAAAAAATTATGATACTACTTTTTCCGAACTCAAAGTATTCTTCATCGCTATTAATAATACACATAGATCTGTTCTATACACAGTTTCGTTCACTCTCATCTTTATTGATATTGATAACAGTCAACTTCACATACAGTTGGTAAGCAATCATTTACCTATTGTAAACAGAGGTCGTCCATCGTTATTGTATTTAAATAAATTTGTCAACATTGAATTCATCCTATTAAAATAACTTTCATAATATTGACTTATGAGCATAATACATACAGGATGGAACACATAAAGCAGTCCAGGCAAACATTTCCTTCAGTTTAAGTGTCAATTAAGAGATCTTGAAGGCCATTTAATAGGACCTCTCTTTCCAGTTCATTTCCCGGGAAAATGATGATTCAGAAAGGCACATACTGGGGCTGCATAATGTAGCGTAACACAATCTTGTTGGAAAAATACCCTTTCTATTCGATCATCATTTTCTGCAATTGAATAAAATAATAAAGAATATTTCCACAATGAATTAATTCACAACAGTTGTTTCGCCAACACTTCAGCTTCTCCAGGTTTACATGTTGAACTATTTTTAAGAATCCAGAAGGCCTTTCTTCCTTTCATCCGATGTGTAACTGATAAAATGAATCGTATCTTACGGAAACAAGATATAAAGACCATCTTCATAGCAAGAAATAAAATATCCACCTTTCTTCGATCACTCAAAGATTCAATTCCAAACGAATCTCATGGTTTATATGAAATACAATGCTCAGAATGTCTCAGCTCATACATAGGTCAAACTAATAGACGAGTGACTGACAGAGTATAAATAAATGTATGAGACAAGTCATAAAAGGGTAATACAAATAAAGTTAAACACCAAATAAATCATTTAAGAATTAATTAACAATAATAATATAATAATATTTATTCACAATAAACATAATAACAACATTTCTTGACAAATATATGATATCGTGCAGAGCTAACTATAAGCCTGTGTGCTACACAGTATCCTATTTCTATTGAATAACATTCATTTCACATGATATTCATTTACAATATAATGAACAGAATCGAAATAAAAAAATCTGTAAAAAGACCACATAAATGAGGTATGTACCTATGTGCATATCGAAAGCTGAAAGGGAACATAAACTCCAACGAAAAAATAATTATCTGCGACACGAGGTAGGTATTCTATACTCATAGTTGTGCGCAAAACCATATACCAAATTTTTTTTAAACTTATTGTAATTTTCTCTTATGTATGCAGCTAAATCAGGTCTACGACGTCTTCAATTTTTTTTTCCTTTAATGATTGAGGCAGGATGTTGAGGAATTTGGGACCGAAAAAATAAACATTTCTCTGGAGATGGGTTCCGTAACTACGAGGAACTTCTACTGATCCCTTAGCTCAGTGCCTAGTGAAGAACTCATGTGTGACATATGCGTTTTTAGCTTTTATTTGATGTAAAATACACTCAAAGATATAAATCTGTCTTATATTGAGTTTATTCGAAGTTACAAACAGTTTTTCCGAGCTATAGGTTTTTTTTTGACTTTGAGTATGGTTTTCAAAAAATACTTTTGTATTATCTGCAGATCTTCTGAAGTATTGTAGAATAGACTACCCCCAAATGATTATACCGTATCTTAATATCGAGACGACCAATGCCTCATGAACACGGAACATCATACACATTTTGGTTGCAATTTCTCGAAGGTTGTAGAATACATGTAGCATAGATCTTAATCGGTCTCTAATAAACTCGGTATGAATATTCCATCTGAGATGCTGGTCAACATAAAGTCCCAAGTACTTTGCCGAATATACTTTCTTTCATTTTTGGACATGAACAAACTAAGTCAGTGCAATCAGGTTGCTGCATGGGAATTGGTATGAAATCAGGTTGACCAGTTTTTGTCGAAGAAAACCTCAAAAATTGTGACTTTGTAGTGTTGAGACTAACTTTATCATAGTATCGTCAGTATATGACACAATGAGACTCTTTGGTATTTCTAGTGATGTTATCGTATTTATATAAATAAGAAAAGTATGGGACCTATGACAGTTTCCTGAGGAATCCCCATATATACTTTGAGTATCACTAATTTCATCTCCAATTCTAACTCGTATTCTGCCCGTCAAAAAGTCCCTCATAAGTTCCCAGCATCTACCCCTTAACCCCACTGAATCAAGCCCTTCCAGCAACAAGTGATGAGAAACGACGTCAAAAGCTTTCGCTATATCAAGCACCATTCATTTCCTTCATTCATGTATTGTACAACTGATTGGATGAATCGGTCCATAGCGTCTTGAGTTGTTTTATTCTTCTGAAATCCAAATTGGTTGGGACTCACTATATTGTTTTTTTCGAAGAAATTTACTAAACGAGCTATCAAACAATTTTCGAAAATTTTTGCAAAGTTGCATATTAACGATATGGGTCTATAATTAGTCATTTTGTTTCTTTCATGCGATTTATGCACACAAACAACTGGAGATTTCTTCCACTCTTGCTGAATTTTTGAATTATCGAAAAAAGATTAATTATGTGAGCAAATGGTAACTTCAGATATGGATGGGTGTACTTTATCACCTTATTATAAATTAAGTCGGGACGGGGCGCAGCGTTACTTTTCAAAGAAGCTATGATTGTTTTAATGTCCTCTTCAGTGACGGGTTTCAAAAATATTGAGCTTACATTTGAAAGGTTTTTGAATCTGGAGGCAGAACTTGGTTTTTTAATAGATTGCGACATATTCTTGCCAACGTTTATGAAATATTCATTAAATTTATGTGCTTTATTCTTGTCTCCGAGAATCAAGTCACCCCTATCATCAACAATATGATCTAAAGAATTATGTTTTTTAACCGATTAGTTGATTCATTTATTACCGTCCATACCTTTCTCGAATCGACCCCAGCATTCGTCAGTTTTTCTGAGTAAAATGTCTTCTTAGTTCTTTCAGTTTATTTCTGTATATCTCATAATTTTCTCTGTTAATGGCAGTGTTATTGGCCTTTAATTTTTTCTCATTTTATCCCTTGTTCTCATAGAAGTGATCAATCCGAAAGTAATCCAAGGTTTTAGTTTTTTGTGTTTCGATCTTTTATGTATACGTGTGAACTGGCTAAGCTTTATTATGTCCTTGCAGTTTGTTCATGAAACGTGAATAGGCAATCTGAGAGCTATTGCTCTCCATCAACACTTTAACCCACCTTTCTGATTTCAGTCTTTCGACAAACCTTCCGTAGTTCCGTAGTTCACGTAGAAAGAAACATCTGGCTGTGACTGAAAATCTCCACAAGAATTATTAAGACTGAACAAACAAAAAAATTGCATAAAAATCGGTTAAAGATGTTTGATAGATAACCGAATCTATAAGTATTTCTGCCTCAACAGACTCTCTCGATCTAACAAAAATATGATTCAATGTACTTGAAGGCGTTTCAGATTCCCTAGTTATTCCGTTAGTGTAAGATATGAAACCGTACCGATTCAAAGTACACTGATAAAGTAAACTATTTGCGCTATCCCCCAAGTCAACGTTCATATCACCAACAAAAATTTCAAACTCACATTTTTCCAAATTTTGCAAAAAGTCATCTAAATCCTTTATGCATTTACCCAGATTTGTTGACGGTGGTCTATGAGTGGCAGTTACAGCATACTAAATAATATTTAAATGAGGTTATTCTGATTTTCACAAATTTTTATTGTTATGTCTACAACAATCGTTTCGCTATCACAGTAGCATCATCAGGCAAGTATACATTTTGAATAACTGGTGATGCTACTGTGATAGCGGAACGATTGTTGTAAACATAACAATAAAAATTTGTGAAAATCAGAATAACCTTATTTAAATATTATTTAATATGGATTTTCACCAAGTAAGGACTGATTCAATTCAAAATTTACAGCATACGTTTTATTTTCAAGGCGCAACTTCAGACGCAGCAGATTTACTTCTCTGTATTTAACATTCTCATGACACGTTCTAAGATTCTTTTTAACAAACATTATCAGTCCATCGTTCTGATTGAATGAAGATTCATTATAAAATATTTCAAACCTGGTATTTGAAAATTGTTCAAATTGTCTGTTCTCCAACATTCTGAGACTATGATTACATCTATGTGTTTAGTACCTGTCGCCTGCAGGAAAAATGCCAGTTCATCTAAATTTTTATTGATACTTCTAATATTAAAATGAATAACATTCAATAAACGTAGCCTCTCAAATGCACCCCTCAACTCGGCCAAATCAATACAAACTCTAGAATCCTCATTAGAATAATATTCGAATGTTCATGGAATATGGAAATATTAAAAAGCAAAAAAAAACAAGCAAAACTTTCTCCCAAATTTCACAAAATATACAAAATTAACCTGAAAAATAATAAGATCTGTATGAAATTAATTTAAAACACCAACAGACCAAAAAATGAAATTTATTTCCGACAATTTTCACACTTAAACTATAGGAAACTTGTTCTCCCTTTCAACTTCTAATAATTATTAAACAACACATATCAGTTCATCAATCTGTTATCTTACTTACAGTCTGCACCCTTTTATTATAATGGATTTTAATTTTACCATGAATTCTCCACACATTATTATAATCAAACATTTTAGCTGCATACGTATAAATTTAATTTAATAGAATAATAACACTTATTCAATAATAAAGCTTTAACACTTCCCTTGAATTCTCTAAGGTTTAAAAATCGTATATGTGAGGACAAATGATTAAATAGTTTTATGCCCTGATATCTGGGCGATATTTTAAATCTTTTAGATTCATGATTAGGTATAAACAATACTCCCCTACTTCTTGTATGGTAGTTATGAAAGCTAGACAATTTTGAGATGTTATTTTCTCCATCCTTAATATATATTAGGTATTTCCGAATAAAAATACAAGATTATAATGATAATTTTATTTTGTGAAAAAACTGGTCTATAGGACGACCTTGGACTTACATCATGCGCAGGATACGTTTTTGGATAATAAACACCCTGCCAACTCCTGATGAGTTTCCCCAAAGAAGGATATTATATGATATATGGCTATATACAAAGCTGTAAGAAATATTAATCAGTGACGTAATAGGTAGCACATGTCTTTATTTAAAGCATAACATGAGCTATTCAATTTGCTACAGACCAAATTTGTATGGTTGAACCATCTCAAATTTTTATAAATTCCTAGAAATTTTATACAATCTTTCGATGTGGTAAGAGTATCTAACTAATTGAGAACAAGTTTCCTTGTGGATTTACCTATTGAACAAAGAATACATTCTGTCTTTTCGATGTTTACTATAAGATTATTTGTATAAATATATATGAACACCGACTTGTTGTCCATAGAGTTCCATCCTCTGCCCTATTCACACATCACCCAGATAAAGGGAACAAAATTGAGTTTGATAGCTACAAAACTTTTGTAATAGAAAAATGCTAACGAGTCGCATTATTCGTGAAGCCCTCGAAATTGAGAAGAGCCCAAACTGCCTCAACAAACTCGATGACACTACTGGTGATGAGACCAGGGTAGTAGGCAAATTGAGTCCCCCGTGTTGAATCACTAAATTCATCAATAATCACTAAACCATTGTTCTTGATAATGCCTCCAACATCGGAGCCGAAACGTCGAACACTTATAAATTCTAGACCGCGGTCCAACCAGGAATATTCAAATTCCTAATCGCCTGTTCATTCTTCGTACCCTTGTCTACTGTTCGCTCAGGTTGTCGCTTCATCTTTTCTTAGGCCTACCTAGATCTCTGTGGCCTAGTGCGAATCTGTCACGTGCTATTCTGACAATTCTTGAATAGCTCATTCTCTCTATGTTAGAGTTCCATTCAATATTTCTTTTTAGTGCCCATTCATTGATGTTTTCCGCTTTACAGGTTCTTCGTATTATTATTATCATCCTGATACTCCTAGATCTTCTGTGAAGATCCCTCAGAAGCTTTTTCAGCTTGTGCGAGTTGGGAGTTCAGTTGTGTTCTGGGTAGGCTTTGTTACTGCGATCTTGCGCCACTTTAGGTCACAGGACTGTTTATTTTTGACCTAACATTGAAATGGTGGCCGACACCCATCCGATTAGAAATTTTTTTTTCCACCTAAACAGGATTCGAACTCGGACCTTTCGGTCACGAGTCCTATGCTCTACCACTGAGCTGTCAGTGCTGTTTTTCTGGCAATCCTTCTAAGCACCCTCATTTCTGTTATCGTCTCTAGCAATCGTTTGGTTTTTGCAGTATCTGGTCTTGTTTACGCACAGTATGTCATAATAGGCCTGATCGTCGTTTTGTAGATTTTGGTTTTGGTTTCAGTTCTTAAATTTTTGTTGCGCCATATTGTGTCGTTTAAACAACCAGCTACTCTTGAGAATTTTGTTGTTTGCTCTCTTACCTCTTCTTCAACATCGCTGTATCCCGAAAGTTCTATGCCAAGGTACCTGAATCTCATTTCCTGCTGAGTAATATATAATTATATATATATATATATATATATATATATATTAGGATTATGAAGAATCCTGTTGAACCGCGTCTAGAATTTATAAGTGTTCGACGTTTCGGATCCGATTTTGGAGCCATTATCAAGAACAATAGTTGAATTTAGTGATTCAACGCCGGGACCTCAATCTGCCTACTCCCCAGGGTTCATCACCAGTAGTCACTTGGATCACAGTGTCGCCACCCACTCTCACGAACTGTTCGTGAGTTGTAAACCAGTAGATACGAAAAAATTACTGTGAGATGCGATCTTTCTACGGTACTGATTTAGCACCTGGATCCATAGTTGAGCAATATTTTCACGTAATTTTTCGAAAGTCGAGCTAGCAGGGATTATCCGAGCGAAGATATCGAATTTAGCTTTTGGCGAAGTTGCAATTGAACCATCTATTCTCTTCTATCAGATGGAGAAAACTTGAATGAGAGGAGTTGTTGCCAATTTTCAATGTGTTCAATGTATCTCGGTATCGGAATGATTTGCTACTAATGTAAGTAATTTAATTATCTAATTTACTAACGACACTATCTGACGGTATAAATATGAAATTTCACGAATTTACGATTATTAGTTTTCTAGATAGTCTCAGTGGAGGACAACCAGAATGACTGGCCACAATGATGAAAAAAATCGAGCATCGCGCCGTTATAAAGTTCCTCATTAAGCAAGGAAAAAGTCATAACATCATTGATGAAGAGATGGTTGCTTTTACCGAGACTGCCTTGTCATTATCCACCGTTCAAAAGTGTTCAAGTGCATTGAAAAAAGGGAGAGAGAAAACATTGAAGACGACCCTCGCTCGGCCGGGCGCGTTATGGCACCACAGAAAAAAATTGGAAAAGCTGGTACTTGAAGATGCCAAAATAAAAATCAAGATGTCAGCAGAGATGACAAATCTATCCGTGGGTACCATACATCCTTCATGACCATCTTAACCTCCAAAAGTCAGCGCAAGATGGGTACCGATAATGCTCATCGCACCTCAGAAGCAAGTGCGAGCCGAGTGCTGTAAGGAGTTTTCAGAGCTTTGTGGAGAAGACCCATCGACTATTTTCAACCGGCTCGTTACTGGAGATGAAACGTGGGTTCATGACTATGACCCTGAGAGTAAACAAAAGTCCATGCAGTGGATAAAAAGGGACACAGCCTCCAAAGAAGTTTGAAGTCACCCCATCCGCTGAAAAAATAATGGCTACGGTCTTTTGGGATTCTAAATATATTTTATTCATAGAACACAATAAAAAGGGTAAAAGTATCAGAGCAGCATCATACGCAACCACTTTGAGTAACTTAAGAGGAGCAATTAAAGTAAAAAGGCGAGGAAAACTCACAGTGGGGGTGATGCTGCTTCAGGACAACGTGCTGGTTCACAAGGCCAGCGTGGCGACGGCTGCTATGCGGGAATGTGGCTTCGAAAAAATTACTCATCCTCCATACAGTCCAGACTTGGCCCCCACTGACTACTTTATGCCCAAATGAGAAAAATCTCTTCGTGGAAAGCGATTTTCCGAAGATGAAGAACTGAAGGTAGCAATTAATAGCTATTTTGAGGAGAAGGTGGAAGAATATTTTTTACAAGGTTTAGAGAAGCTTATTTTTTCTATGTAACAAATGTATCGAAGTTCTAGGAGTCTACATTGAAAAATTGAATTTTTCTAAAATTTTCTGAGCTTTCTTTCATGTCTATACCGAGAATATATTGAACGTCTCTCGTACATTCACTGAAGTACCGGGCATTGATCATCTAAAGATACCGCTTAAAGGGGGTGTCGTTAAGGTGTCAAAACTGGTTTCTTTTCTTACATTTAATTTATTTACAGTGATTTTGTCAGTTCATTTTGGAGGTGTTCTGTGGATAAGAATATAGTACACAGAATTTGTCTTGAATTTTGCATTGCGCTGAAATTATTACATAAAGCTCACAGTGAATCGACTCTATCAGCAACACGTGCGTACCACTGTAAACAAAGTAGGCCAGTATCGATTAATAGCGAATTTGATAGTATGCTTCGATTATCGTGGTTTTGTGCACTAGGAATTCTTATCAGAAAGTGAGGCAGCAAATAGAAAAGTATTATCTGAGCGTTATGCGACGTTTGAGATAGCAAATTAGTCGAAAAATACCAGAACTGTGGGAAAATTGTGGGAAGAAAACTCAACAAATCTTATCCATCAACCACAGTATGATATGGTCCTCGTCGACTTTTGGTGTACTTGTTTCAGGGAACACCGTGCTATCATTTTGACCGAACAATAATGATAATAATAACGTTTTCATCTTCTCGAATAAATACAAAATGCATTTTTCTTATAACGGTTATTCATTTCGTGGTCCGGATTTCACAGCCTTGTTTCAGTGATATATATCGAACAGAACTGTATGTCTATTTGAAGGTCAGCCATTTAACAATATGGTTTATCTTCTGCTGAACGTGTGTATATTGCGAAAACAAAATAAAATAAAAATAGGTTTTTTTACTTTATTAATGGAATATTACAAAATTTTATATCAAAACAGATCTAATCTGTATGTCTTCTATAATATTAATTTCAAAAAAAGATTTATTCAAAATTTTTAGAATTAATTGTAATATTAGAAACAAAATTTGTATCATTCAAATATTTATTTAATTAATTTTAATTGATAATTTATATTTGTTGGTTTATGTATTCCATTTGATATTGTTTAATGAGATTTGATTTCATACGTCTACAAAATATAAGCTGTGCGTATAAGACATTACATTAATTCTAAAAATTTTGAATACATTTTTTTTGAAATTAATATTTTAGGAGACTAACAGATTGAATCTGTTTTGATATTCAAATATTGCGAAAACTTACTACAAAAACAATGATTCTGTAGTAAGTACGTTTTTTGCATTACAGGCAGTCATGATAGACATTAACGTCCATCTGAGCGTTCAGTTGGTAATATTGTGAAAAAATTCGTAGACGCTCGACTGAAAACATTTCTTGTGTAAGTGAAAGTGTTGAGAAAGATCCAAATTCATCAATTCATCGGCCGGAACAACATTTGGGCCTCTCTTACGGCACGCCATGGCGTATTTTGCATCTGGATTTGCATCTGCATCCTTGAAAGCTTCAGTTGGCACAAAAACTAAAGCCAGCTGACCATAGAATTCGTAGAATATATGCCGATTGGGTGCCTGAACAACAAAGTTTGGATGACGATATTTCGCATCGAATTTTCTTCACCGACGAACCACATTTTTTACATAGTGACTATGTAAACAAGCAAAATTGTCGGATCTGGGGCAGTGAAAATCCTCGTGTAACTGCTGAGAGACCATTACATCCAAAAAAAATCACTGTATGGTGTGCAATTTCGTCTGGTGGAGAGATGGGCCCGTACTTCTTTAAAAATGGAGAATGTTGGACTCAAACCGTCAATTCTTATCGCTAGCCAAATGATAACTAATTTTTTTGGCCTGAAATTAATGACATGGAATTGAAAGAGATGTGGTTCCAGCAAAAATGGTGCAACAAGCCACACAACACGACCCGTTTCGGCTTTATTGCAAGAAAAATTCCCAGAACGCATAGTTTCTCGTTGCTGCATTCTCGGCGATGTGAATTGGCAATCAAGATCTTGTGATTTATCGCCTTTCGATTCCTTTTGTGGGGTTATGCGAAGGACCGTGTTTTTGCCGATGATTCTCAGACTATTGACGATCTGAAAACCAACATCCGTCAAGTTATTGGTGAGATATTGCCCGAAATATGACGGCGAGTCATCGAAAATTACCTCACAATTATCGATATCACGCGGATGATGTTGTATTTCACTCATAATGGCAAGGTCTAAACAAGCAAGCGAAACAAGTGTTTGATCACTTATCGATTCTTTGTTTATTCGAAATTTCATTGAATTTTCTTGTAATATGTACAACTTTCACTGAATAAACTTTATTATTATATTGAAATAAAATTTTTATCGATATTCTAAATGAAAGAGTGTTTTATTCACGTTTACTTTCGGAAGTTCTGAGTGGCATCTCTGTGGTAGAGCTCATAACCGGAAAGTCACGGGTTCGAATCCTGTTCAGGTGGAAAATACATTTTCTAATTGGAAAGGTGTCGTCCACTATTTCACTGATGGGTCGGAAATTAACAGTGCTATGGTCTAAAGTGGCGTAAGATCGCAGTAACAAAGCCTACCCAGAACACAACTGAACTCCTAGCTCGCACAATCTCAAAAAGCTTCTGAGGGATCTTCACACAAGATTTAGGAGTATCAGAATAATAATAATAGTACAAATTGGATAACCCTGTATGATACCAAAAAGCAAAAAGTAGATATCAGTTATTTTCGAATTTTGGTCGTAAATGGTCTCAAACGACTAGGTTGCACTCACTGATGAAGAATTCTATGTAAAAAGTAATTCTATCCGGCTGTTTCGGTCTGACATGTCCTTCTGGTCCGCCCGCAAACAATCTGATTTTTGAACGGAAAGAGCTAAAGACTTGAAACTTTTTTATCCAGATGTTGAAAAAATGACGCTCATGTTGTGGCAAAATTTCTTGAGAATCATATAAATGCAAGAATAAAAAAATATTTTTTCTGAGCAGCTTTGAGCGCTACCGGAATCATAGCAACAATCCTACCTACGGAGAAAATAGTTCTTTAAATTTTGAATTCGAAGAGCTGGAGGCTTAAAACCTTGAGGATAGGTTTGGAGCCGAAATATCTCGGTTAAGTTCATTGGTAACTGAACGGAATCGGCCAAATGGTTCCCGAGTTATTTTCATCTGTAATTTTATAATGATAGATATCAAATAACGATAAGAAGGCTAATGCAAAATTTCATGAGGATTGTAGGTGATATGAACAAGCGCGCAAAAGCTCCTGATCTCACATCATTGCTTTTCTCAATTTTTTCCTTTCTCATACCCAAATAATCTGTTTCAAGTGTATTATTTCGGAGAGGAACTACTTTGAAGGAGATATGTTTCATTTACTGATTCCCAGAACTTTTTTGAGACATTAGTACGTCGTATATAAGGACGCAGATTTTATCCAATTTTTTAGTTGATATTACTTTTATGTAGTTTATTTGAACTATTAATGAAAACATTAACAAAATTGTCTTGCACTTGTATTTGTTGTTGGGTCTTTTCAAAATTTTCTCAATTTAAATCATTCCTGTTGCAACAATAGCACAAATATGGTGTTACCTCTAATTGAATCTGATTGCCCTTGGAACGCAAGTTGAAAATGACTTATGTGTACGGAATTTTAGCCCTTCATACTTTAAAGACATTTTAGATTATGAATCTGATGGTCTTTAGAACGACTGTTGAAAAACGCCTTGAATACAATTTCTAAGTAGATTTCCGTATTCTAAGAACATTGAAAACGTGTATGTCTGAGGAGATATTCATGATGTATTAAATAACATGAATAGAGGTTAATTCTTGATAGAAGGTATATAAAATTATTTGAATATTTTAATAATAGCCTTCTATATATTTAATTTCAAAAAATTTTATTTAATAATTATAACTTCAGGAATTAAATTGAAATAATGTGATATAAGTACCACTTATATCAAACGACATATAAAATAAACATTCATTATAAGACATCCAAATGATATAACAAAATCCAATAAATAAAAATTGTTTACCAAAATTCTATAAATTAAATATTTTGAATAGACAAAATATTGTTTCTGCTGATCAATCTTATGAAAACAAATATCTTTCAGAAATGTTTAACATAATCTCAAGAATTTCATCGTAAAACTATCTTACTTAAAATATTCAATATTATTGAATATCTAACTAAGTTATTTTCTATAAAATCTCAAGATATGTAAAAACATTACTGAAAAACAAGTTTTAAGAGAGACCTTGCTTCGTCAGTATTCAAATAATTCATATTCAATAAAATATAACATCAACAACAAATATTTACTCACCCTTCAACAATTTAGAAAACTTCTGGTAAATGAATACTGAAAAATTTAAATGTAATATAAGTTTAAGTTACAATTAAATAATTCTGTGGTTTACACTTGATCTAAAAGATTGAAAGGCAATTTAACGGTCTCTGTTATAGCACAAGGACTGTCTGTATAAAGAATGTTAAGGAAACCAAATAATTATATATTATAAATAAAATAACATAAATAGAGGTTAATTCTTGATAGAAGGTATATATAAATATTTTAATATTAGCCTTCTACATATTTAATTTCGAAAAATTATATTTAATAATTATAACTTCAAGAATTAAATTGGAATAATGTCATATAAGTACTACTTATATCAAACGACATATAAAATAAACATTCATTATAAGTCATCCAAATAATATAACAAAATCCAATAAATAAAAATTGTTAACCAAAATTCTATAAATTAAATATTTTGAATAGACAAAATTTTGTTTCTACTGATCAATCTTATGAAAACAAATATCTTTCAAAAACGTTTAACATTATCTTAAGAATTTCATCGTAAAACTATCTTACTTAGAATATTCAATATTATTGAATATATAACTAAGTTACTTTCTATAAAATCTCAAGATATGTAAAAACATTACTGAGAAACAAGTTTTAAGAGAGACTTTGCTTCGTCAGTAAATTAAATGAATATTTTCTTTGAAAATTCATACATTCGTCACATGTCTCTGGTAAATAGTGTACAATTTTTTGTTGGAGCAAATTCCTGATTTCGTTTTAATAAATCATTTTGAATGATACACTTAATTTTAGATATTTCCGCAGCTCAATTTCACAAATTCATATGATGAAGACGGAAGGACAAACCGTCATAATTGCTATAGTATTCAGTTTATAATATATTTATCTTGGGTAAATAATTCAAATGACTCAAAAATATCAAATTCAAACGATCTTCGAAATCATTTCTCATAAAAGATTTTTCCTCATTCTCGGTAAATTGGTCATCCCCACGCGTTGGATTAAGTTTAATCGCTAATGATAACATTAATAATGCACAAAGCGTTTTTAGATAACACGTTTGTTAGGAATGGTCTGCTATTCGTTTTAAAAATCTATATTTATAGCGCATATAAAATACAAAGTATACTCCAAAGAAGGGTTGAATTTTTCGAGAGCATACTTTTTTTGGCGCACTCTGTAAACTGAACGGCTTGATGAGATGTCATTAGATCTATTAAGATGGTGAATGATATTTTTATTTTTCTTCGAATGAAAACTAGGAGGAGAAAGAAAGAAGATCCTTCAGAAGCTTGATTGTAGCTTGTGTAAGTTAAGATGCTAATGGTGTTCTGGTAAGGCTTTGTCAGTCTTACTTGCGCGTAAGGACACACCTTACGCCACTTGAAAGCACTGGTAATTTTTGACCCAACACTGCATTGATGGCCGGCATCCTAGTGAGAAAATTTGTTTGCCCACTACACCACCGACGCTTAGAAAGTTTACGGTTGGTAATATTTGTAAATATTTTTTTGTGCTTCGAAATGAGTAGCTTTAGCATAATATGAAAATAAAATAATTTTCAAATAAACCTAAGAACAATTGCCTATAATTTATATATTTTAATGATACTTGATGTGAAACTCATTTCAAAGGATATATTAAATTTTTGAAATTTCAGATGCATTTTACAAAATATGAAATCAGTGTACCAGTACAATCTTTAAATGAATGTGTGACAATTTCAATCATAGTATTTAATATATCTATAATTCAATCATTAGAGGACTTGGAGGACCCATTTTTTAACAACAAAAATATGTTGAACTTCAAAACAAGCTAGTTTATTAAATATAGAATTTTCAACACTTTTTCCTACTTGTCATAGAATTAGTTTTTTTGTAACAACAAAAATCATCAAATAATTAATCTCGGCACTTAATGACCCATATGATTTTGCACTTCAATTAAAACTTTCTGGGCTGGATACTTCAGGAAATTATGGCTGAAATCGAATTTTTCCTCTATAAGTTCAAAAGAAACCATTTCTTAACATCAATTCATAATACCACATGAATCTTCACAGAAGAAAACGATAAAAATATCAAAATTACATCCTATATCGGTTAATAAAGGTGAATTATTTCGAACTTAGAAGTTGTCATCTCTTATAAGTGGTAAAATTTACTTAACCTGGGTAAATACCAAGGAATATCATCCAAACATTCACCTATTTCGGTTGGTAGAGCTAATTTTATCTTGCTTTCCATCATCTGTATATTGGGCTATTAATTGCATGTGTAGAATAGATATAAAAAATCGATGAGGAAAATCTGTCAGGAAGTTATCCTGATAACCGTTTTCATGCGCAAGGTTTCGAGTTCATTTCAGTAGATTGTTATTTTGTATAAATGACTTCGTTAAAAACTACTGCAACAGAGGTGTATTTTATTCCAAAGAGCTATCAATTCAATCTATGGTGTTACTTTTCAGATATAATAGCTGTGAGGAAATTACTCACTTTTCTTGCTTTCTTTTGAATATACTATGCATGTCACTAACGTTTTTCTCTATTCAAATTCATTTTCAACAACTTTTTATAATCAATTACTTCATTGTGGTTGCTGCTTTGTTTTGTCGGTCTGTCAGATCTGTCGATTAAAATGATTTCTTTTTAATCTGCTATCGGGCAGATCTGAGTCTTTAACTAACTCTTTTGGAAGTTTTAGCGCAACAACGATCAGAACGAACGGAAAAAATTCAATTGTAATGTTTCATCAATAAATCTAATGTAATGTAAATAATGATAAAACAATTTGTTCACGTAGAAAAGTCAGTCGTTTCACTACCTATTCTTCCTTTTTCGTTCCTGAATTGATATCTCTCTACTGAAGGGGATGGAGTTAATTCATTATTAATCTCACTTCGTCCATGGAAGGAAATAATAGTGTTTGTCTTCACTATTTATTGCTTGATAGGGTGGGGTGACAATACGCCATTTTCATTCGCCAAACAGGTAAAATGAATCACCTAACTATTTCCAAATAAAGGTTAAGTCCATTATTCTATTGGGATGTCCTATTTGCAAAATGAATAAAAGTGTTCATTCCTTTCTTTTCAAGGTGGAATGATTACGCATACTAAAAAGAATTCGTTATGACCGAAGCCGTTTGATTTCAAATCAGTAAAGAATTTCATTCAAAAAGTAATTCAAGTCAAGAGAAAAAAATTAAACTTTACTTCTTCAGTACTCCAACCTTCTACCTATCATTAAGTTCTAATTTATGTGTATACGGTTCTTAGGGCAATTGAAAATCTAAAGAAAATTTTATTCGTATCACCAAAGAAGAAGAAAAACAGTGGAAATATCATCAGAAATTTCCAAGATAATACCTGGGGTTTCAAAAAAATTTAAATATATTTCTCTCTTATTCCTCAGATTATTTTTGTGTATAATATTTAATTACTCATTCAACTCACTCGGCAAATGCTTAAATATCCCGTATTGTAAACACTTCAAATCTAATACATTTTTTTCATTAGAATTGTTCACGCAACATGGGTTATGGCATTGTATTAATGATAATCCATCGATATATTCTACAGGGTGAAGGAATTTAAAGGCTTATCATTTCATAAACTATAATAGAATTAAACACTTACAGGTAGAACAAAATTCTGTTTTGTAATCTGAATAATTTAAATACTTTCGAAGGTATTCAGAGAATATATTCTTTGTTTTTGTTTTCAGATATCTTATTCCCACATTCATTAAAGGTTTCAAACGAGATCTCACTGAATCGGACCTCACAGAAACCCTTAACGAACACAAATCCAAAGCATTAGGGGACAGATTAGAGCGAGCATGGCTCAAGGAAAAAGAGTCGGCAGAACAGAAAGATAGGACACCATCTCTGAGGAGGGCTTTGTTTAAAGTTTTTGGACTCGAATTCATGATCTACGGATTAATCTTAGCTGTAAGTGAAACCATTAGGTAAGTTAATTTTATATTATATTTATGATTAATTATAAATAACAATGAAAATGTGTGAAGTATAAAAGGAGCTACGATACGTAAAGAATAGATTTATATATATTATAATAAAATGCAATATGAATATATTATGAATACAAAGAAAATAATCAAATGATGAGTAATTTATTACCCTTAAATTCTCATCTACATATGACGTTGAAATGTCAGTATACTTTTATTATTATTAGTTGATGATATTGGGGAATAAAGCAATATATTTCATCATATTTTCACAATTTATTCACTAATAATGTGATAAACGACGCGTTTCAATTGTTACATCATTATCAAATTCTGAAAATTTAATAAAACATACTGTTTTTTCTTAACCGGGATGAAAAGTTCACTTTTAGTCCCTGTCACACAGGACAAAAGTACCCGATTCTCTCCCGGTGAGGTGGCATGCGCGTACTTTACTTTATCTCCCCGTTACCTAGCAACCGCGTGTTTATATCTCAAGTTGATGACAGCTGAGTCAAAAAAGGGTTAATTATTTCAGTGAATACCGATAAATATAATAAAAAATGGATTTGATTAACTCTGATGAAAGTGAATTAAACGGACCCCACTGGGGCTTCGCCCCTGGACCCGTTAATATAAAAGAATACACATATAAACTTTTCATCCCGGTTAAGAAAAAAATTGTATACGCACCTAGGGAGAAAAGTAGGACATCCTCACCCGCGATTATCACCCTCGCCTTCGGCTCGGGATCAACCATTCGCGGGCGTGAATGTCCTACTTTTCTCCCTCGGTGCCTAATATACTATTTATTCTCCAATATATGATGAATCTCCATAAAATAAATAAGTCATCAACATCACTCATTAATTGGTTTGAATTCATGGAGGATTATATGCTGATCACATTAAGAATCCAAAACTGATAAATTTCATTTTGTTTATTCATTGCCCAATTACAAAACTTTTATGGAATTTGATAATAAGCAAACAATTACTCAAGTAAATGATATAAGTATGAAATATTCATAAAGATTATAAGAATAATCCTAATGTTATAAAATTAGTGGTGCACAATGGGTGGTTGTAGTCAAAGTATGGGTGATCATTGTTGTTGAAAACATTCTTACAAAGATAAAATAAGAGATTGAGGGTTAGTTATGGAAATAAAAACTAGCATAAATAGAAACCTTTTATACAAATGTAATGTGCGTTACCTCCCTAATCAGCCTTCATAAAATCCTATTCAACGCATAATTATTGGGAAAAGACAAATTATTCAGTAGGACACACTCATCAAAATGATTCTCAAGAAATTACTTATACGAAAGTTATAAAATAAAAAATATACGGCCATTCAAAAGTATATCCTGCTTTGAATTTCTATTCAGGCTCTGAAATCCTCCGTCCGGCACAGCCATGAAAGCACGGTTGGGTCAAGTTCGGACTAGGCTAGTATTTTAGTCGAATGAAGAGTATTTAGTAGCTACAATACTCTGCGTTGTGAATTCAGCAGACTGTTTGTCGGAAATACTCGAACGCTATGACCAGTGGTTTACAGTCCGATTCAGATTTTTTACTCAAATGTTGGTCAGAGCACATACAGGTTTACGATGTGGGTTTCCTATAGCAAATTGAATATCTCCTAAAAGTACTATCAACTTCTGAGAGGTAGTTTTTTCAGCCCTTTGTTATTCAAAATTCAAAAATATTTGCCGGAGCATATACAGATTTCATATGTGGATTTATTATAATAACAATATAATATAATAGAAATTTTTCACTGGATATCCTTATTGCTTTACGAAACTCACATATGATATCTTTAAGGGCTGCGGCGAATATTGTCGGAGATATTCAATTTTGAAGTTGAACGGATTAAAGATTGAAAAGGCACCCCACAGACCCATCAGAAATCAATATTTTTTTCAATGGATTATTTTATTGCTATACAGAACTCACATATAAAATCTGTCGTACTTCGAATAAGGTTTTCGACCTGAAAAAACTACCCGTCAGAGGTCGATCATGTTTTTAAGAGATATTAATGTTCCAATACGGAACATCTCTGGCCAATATTTCAATGGAAAATTATAATCCGACTGCATACCACTGCTGATAGCGTTTGAGTGTTTCCGACTAACAGTCTGCTAGAAACAGTTTGCCAACTTCACATAGGTCCTTTTTCATGTGCCTATTCTACGCCATTTATTCATATTCATATATATTTCAAGAATCTTATTATTCTAATCCAAAATACTCCACATACATCAGGTGTTTTTTTAGAGCGATAGAACTTTCGATAGGAATAACTGTGATTTGACAGAAGGTAGAAGCCATGTTGTTTTGACATTTCTGTTCAGTAAGCATTGACAAATTATCATGGAAAGACTCACGGCGCAACAGCGTTTACAAATTGTTGAAATTATTTTCAAAATCACTGTTCTATTCGCCAAATTTATAGAGCACTTCGTGAAATTTATGGTTTACATAATCGTCCATCAGAGCAGCTTATTCGTCGAACAACAACAAGATAAAGAATTGTACGTACAGAAGGAAATATCGCTGCTGTAAGTCATAGTGTTAATGATGATCCACATTTGTCTATTCGTCGACGTTCACAACAAGTTGGACTCTTTGCATCCACCACATTTTGCGTAAAGATCTTGGTCTACACCCATACAAGACCCAACTGGTTCAAGAACTAAAGCCACTTGACCATAATAAGCGTCGTTTGTTTGCTGATTGGGCTCTAGAACAACTTGAACTTGATCCACTTTTTTATCTTAAAATTGTGTTTAGTGATGAAGCTCATTTCTGGTTGAACGGCTATGTAAACAAGCAAAATTTCCGTACATGGAGTGAAAACAATCCTCGAGAAGTTGTGCAGGCTCCAATGCATCCTGAAAAATGCACTGTATGGTGTGCTTTACACGCTGGAGGCATCATCGGTCCATATTTCTTTAAAAACGATGCTGGAGCTAATGTTACAGTGAATGGTGCTCGTTACAGATCGATGATCAATGATTATTTGTTTCAAAATTTGAATGGTATCGACCCAGAAGTGTTTTGCTTCCAACAAGATGGTGCTACACCCCATGCTGCCAGTTATTTTCATTTCGTCTTTCTATTTCGCATTAAACAGTGTGGTGTCGCGACGATTATTTTTGTTGAGTGTATTAGGTTTATTTACCGTTACATTTGATGATGATGAAACTGAATTTCGATTTCATCATAATCGAGTACAAGCTTCATCAACAATATCTCTAGTACAAGAGTTTCAGAGATTGTCATTAAATAAGCTTGAAATGAAGGCAAAATCAGTCATTACCAGAGATAAAGGCATTTTATTGTGTACGTTCAACGTTCAAAGCCTTCGTAAACATTCAGTTGATTTAATCGACTCTGTTACAGAAAAAACGAACATTTTGTTATTATCAGAGACATGGTTGGACAATCAAGAAAAATGTGATATACCAAATATTAATTGTATATGATTAAAGTAAAACAACTTAATTTCCGCTAATTTATTCAATTTTCACAACGTCATGACGAAACAATTGTTGTGAAAATTAAATAAATTATCGGAAATTAAGTTGTTTTATTTTAATCATCGATATGTATTTCCGACAAGTAGAGACCGATACAATCAAACAATTAATTGTATAGCTCACTTTAAACGTGATTTTGTTAGTTCAGGTGCAGTTGCGATTTATCACAACACAAATTATACTACCAATCTTGTAACACCAAATATAACGGTCATTATGAAGAATATTCAGGACTTGCACGTAAGACGTATAAGTGCAGACCACCAGAGTGTGTAATGGAAAACGGCGTTACTTTAATCATGGCAGTCATATATGTCTCACTAATTAACAAATTAATAGATATTCAGGAGTTCAATCTGGTCGATTGCGGTTCCTCAGAGCTAGTCGTGGTGGACATATACCGGAAATTATTTTCAAAACATAAATGTCATAAAATTATCTTTCAAATAAAAAAAATTGCCTTCAATTTTAATTTAAATGTCTTTCATTTCAATTTAAAGTCCTATCGCTCTGAAAACACCCGATATATATTACATATTTCAAAATAATATGGGGTTTTCCGAACACTAATCTATTCAATATCTTTAACTTTCGACGAGCAGTTCATTTAGCAATCCTTTCAATTTTCTTTATAATGAAAGAAATATAATTTGTTTCATCCAAATTTCAGTGTAGGATGTGCTATTTCTCGTACTTGATTTTGTTCAATAGGCTATACTTAATTGATTGAATTCATTTTTCAAAGCTGTTTGCTTGAACATATCATATTTGTCAAAACTTTCTGGTCTAATATGTATTTTCATTAATTTTAGTCGCGTATACTTTTCAGATTAGTTAAAATACCTATGAGTCAAGTAAATTTTGGCAGAAAATCTAATACCATCAAGCAAATATCTTTAAATAATGAATTTAAACCATCATATAGATATTCTATTGAACAAAAACAAATTCTATTGAACGATCAAATAGAAGCAGCAAATCTCCACTGCTCAACATTGTTTAATGATATTTTAAAATTTCCCTGATAATTGCAAACTATTTTCTTCGCCTCTCTAATGTTTACTAGCTTATATATATATATATATATATATATATATATATATATATATATATATATATATATATATATATATATATAAGCTAGTAAACATTAGAGGGGCGAAGAAAATAGTTTGCAATTATCAAGGAAATTAAATATATATATATATATATATATATATATATATATATATATATTCTTTTGTGAACAGAGTTTTGTACATAAGAACATTTTTGCAATGTATAATCAATTATACTCACCTGATGAAGTCATGGTATAAAGGAACAATTGTTGTGTAAATAATAGAATTTTTCGGAAGTTAAAATTGTTTTTTATTGATGAATATTGTGTAATAACAATGTTACTTCAATTAGTGAAATTTTGTTGAATAATTGTCCCATTTTTCTCGAAAAGTAAAGGAAAAAATGAATGAGCCTAGAGATTATAGTTGAACGGTGAATTAGTGAGAGAATTGAATATTTCTTTATCGACATCTATAACATCCTTTTAGATCCGTATTATGACGCCACTATTCAATCCAAATTTCTGAATTTTGAATTGAATATTGTCTCAAATCATTACATTGAAGTGAATGGCGAAACATTCGTGATCAAATTTAATTCTGTAGGGTTTGAGGCGGGATGTCACAAAAGAAATGATTCGTAATAGCATTTTATAATTCCTGTGATTTTCACGATGTAATTGAATTTTTTTAATGTGATTGTATCATAATATGAGTTAATATGTTTTTTAACTACTTCTCTACCGTGTGGTCAAAATGAGCAGAACCTAATTTAATTGAGATTAAGAAACTAGGTTCGTTACACAAGCGAAGCTGTATAAATTTTTTCTCAGTTTTTATGAATATATCTTAATTGATATGTTCGTACCAGTTACATTAGTAATAAATCAAAATTATACATGTTTCAATCAGTAAAAGTGTTGGTTTTTACTTGAAGTTGTTCATTTATACGGTATGCAAAAACTGACTAAGGATGGAAATTTTCGCTAGGAAAGCTTTTTTATTATCTTATCACTAGACAGCTGTGCAAGTTTATATAGTATTTCATATTGATTATTAGACATGAGTGTTATTGATGACTTTTTAAATAAATACACGGCTTTTATTCGATAATTCTTCTAATTTTTATTTCATAAGAAAGTTGAATCTGATGAATAATTGTTATTATACAGTTTATATTGCTAAAACGAAGTCTGAAAATGTGGAATCAATATTTTTGGCCCATGAAACATATAGCCGAAGTGAGTGTAATGGAATTACGTTTGAAAATACCTAAGGTAATTGAGGTAATGAATGAAATGAACCTAAAATTTTATTGCAATTCTTAACTGAGACAAACGTTGAAGTCGGCATGAAAATTAATTACTTAACCAGAATCAGTCCTTGTAATGGTTAGAGAACAGGGAACCTTAGCAAATCAACTTATCATGACGGCTTCAAAAAATAGAATTATGGTAGGAAACAAACACTATTAACAGGATCCGTCATCTCTGTATTAGCACCTCATAAGAACATTTAGTGAATATTTTTGTCAGTACAGAAATTTAACTTCTTGAGTTCCCAAAGAAAAAATCAAAAACCTAACAGTAACTTATATATTTTTACAAATGGAATTCTAATAAACAAGTTGTAAATGAATGAGGAAGGGTGAAGTTTTGCACCAGCTCGATAGAGTAAATATATAAATAAATGCCTTTTAAAATTAATCAGTGTGTCAATACAGAATGAAACAAATAATTAGTCATCGAGAGACGAGACGAGAGACGAATCAAAGACATCAAAAACTAAACTACCGTTGTAACTAATCAAAGTAACCGCAACCAATCGCAGAAAAGTACTTATCTATTCCCTGGTAAATAACTGAATAGAATGGGATGGCGAAGTCGGTAATAATTGAGTACTTCCACTTAGACACACCCCCTTTCTTTTAGCCACTGTTGAATAGTGGATGAATGCATATTGCTATTAAGATTTCCAAAGTAAGGCGGAAAACCTCTTACGTAGAGAATGAAAAGACATTTCTTCCTCCAATATAAGAAAAACAAATGTTAACTTCCGCTATTTTATTGATTTACACGACAATTGTTTCGTCATACCATGACTTCATCAGGTGAGTATTTAAACTGAGGTATACAGTGCAAAACATGACCTTAAATACACAGCTCTGGTAACAAAAAATAGAGGGGTGGAAAGAGATGGCATACAATTAATCAAAAATATTAAGTAGGGGGGATCTATTTAAATCTATTTGATCATTCAATAAAATTTGTCTTTTATTATATTTATTGATCTCTAAAGTTTCTAACAGATTTAGTTTCTGACTTTTGTTTTCAATATGTAATATTGCATAGTTCATATTAAAATTATGGCCAGTCTCTAACAAATGGTTGGCATAAGTTGAATTCGGTTTATTATTAATGTAACATTTTTCATGTTCTCGTATCCTTGTTTGGAATGAACGGCCTGTCTGTCCCACATATACACATGGGCAATCACTACATGTTAACTTGTGAACTCCTGATTTTTTGTTTTTAGGAATGACGTCTTTATTATTTTTTATTAAGCTGCCTGAAGAATTAATAGTTTTAAAAGAGATGTTATATTTTTCTTTTTTCTTTAAATATCTAGCAATCTTTTCAGATTTTTGGCCTATGTAAGTTAATGAAATAAATTTGGTTTCGTTTGAATTTTGAAATTTTGGATATACAAGTGATATTGCTTTCTTGTAATTTATTTTATCAAGTAAATTGTCTACAATTAACGGATTAAAATCATTATTGAAAGCTATTTGTTTAATCGTTTTATACTCTTTGTCAAAATTTTCTATTGTCATCGGTATGATAACCAATCTATAAAGCATACTATTATAAGCTGACAATTTTTGTGAAAATGGATGGTTTGAAGTATAATGAATCATACCATCTGTATGTGTAGGTTTTCTGTATATGGAAAAGTCATGTCTATTATTAATTTTAGTGATTTTTAAATCTAAGAAATTGATGCTATTATTTACTTCATCTTCCTGTGTGAATTCAATTGTTGGATATAATTTGTTGATAGATTCCAAAAATGAACCAAGTTGTCTATTTGTGCCATTAAATAAACAAATTATGTCATCTACATAGCGGTACCAATAAACGAAATCTTCAAAAATGTGAGTTTTTGGATATTGGTTTCTACGTGATCCATGAATATTTCTGATAACAATGCTCAATGGGTTCCCCATTGTTAGTCTTTCTTCGTCTAGATAAAACGTGCCGTTGAACATAAAATAATTTTGATCTAGGCAAACGTTTAAGGCGTCTAATATTTCTGTTTTTACAACAAGATTAGTTCGTTTTTTGGAGTAATAAATCATCAACTAATTTTATGGTTTCACTGACCGGTATACTAGGTATACTACGAAATAAGTAAGGATTTAAGGTCATGTTTTGCATTGTATACCTCAGTTTAAATACAAAGTATACATACAGTCATGGTATGACGAAACAATTGTCGTGTAAACAATAAAATAGCGGAAGTTAACATTTGTTTTTCTTATATTGAAGATGAATTTCCGTCAAGTAAAGACCGAGACAATCAAAAAAAAAAATCTTCCTCCAATGTTTTTTTTAATTCACACGAAGGGTTTCAAGTTCTGCTCACTGCATCGGTGCTTTATCAATGGATATGGATAAATTACGCCAAATGAGATAGCCATCAGTAACATTTTTATTATTCCGTAATTTGGTCAAGACTGGTTCGGAAAATAAACAGTTCAATTACGTGATGATATAGACAAAGTAAGGATAGCTTATTTACTTCTAAATATAAAATCATAGTCACATCATTGCCAACGATCGAACGGTCATGGCACTATAAGGAGACGTCAGGAACAAACATTAAAAACAACGGATCGCAGTTGAGCAGTTATGACTGAACTTAAAATTGAAAAATCAAGACCAAGGTGAAAAACGTATATTAAATTGAATATTCCAACTGTCATTTTATATCTCATCAAGTGTTAGTTGTGAACTACTAGATCGAATCTTAATTGTGAATGACAACGTGGTTTAAACATACCGTAAATAAAGAAACCTTTTCATTATCCCCATAACATTCTTTCTCTAGACTCTAGACCATCACTTAACCATCCATATTGCATATCAATTTTTCTTTTTTCTCTTAAGACGCCGTCTTTCTTCGGAAGTTGCTTTCTTGTATAGGTATGAACAAAGATATAGTTTTTATATTTACATGCTATTTGTCATAGGGCATCAAGTAAGCATCTATATGGGGCATTAGTTTGTAGTAGTTTTTCATCTTTTTCTTAAGACGATGTCTTTCCTTGGAGGTTGGTAACTCATCTGAAACCCCTGAATGTTTTCAGGTATATTCGACCTAACCATTGCGGTTCTTCCATTTTTCCACAGATTTTTTATCTTTTTCTTCCAATTCAAAGTCGAAGAATCTCTGATCTCTGGTCAATATAACGCGCAGATCACCAGTATCAATACCAGTGGATTTCAGATTTTCAGCAAGCTTCTAGTGTGAAACAGTCAAACGGCTTTTTATAATTAACAAAGTATAATTATCTAGCGACATTCATGTCTTTGCATCGCTGCGTTAGAATGTTGAAACTTTTGGAAATTATTATTAGAAACATTTCTATCCTGTCAATAAATTTGAATTAGTATTGACAAAAATATATCACGAAGGTAATTCATTCGCTCTTGCAGGCCTGTTACGTGAGAAATCGGATTCATAAGTATGATATATCTATTGTTAAAGTTATAGGAAAAGACAACTATTAGTAACGTAATCCCCAAGTTCTTTCAAATTTTTTGGCTGTATTTTTCTGACTGTACAAGGAATGTGCACTTTATATCCAAATATCGGTGGATTCAAATAAATTTATCACAATAACAACTTGGGCGCTACTTTCGTTCGTAATATTATAACCATATGAAGATATATATATAAAGGTGAATACAGTTGCGATTAATGATCTTGAGTCATGACTCTGTAACTAATCATATTGTATACACAGTTTTGTGAGATTTCTATTCTCTATATATTCAAAAGTAATTTTTCTTCATCAGAAATAGATTAGATAATAATAAATTCATTAGTTTCTAGAAAAACAAGCATTATAATTTTTGCGCTGATTTTGATAAATTAATGTAATGCACTTTCTTCAAACACAAAATTTTTTTTGAAAAATAAATATAATTAAGAATTTATGTTTTTCTGGATTGTTTCGGTCTCTACGTGACGGAAACTCATCGTATATGATTTAAAGTAAAACATATTTCCGCTAATAATATAAGCGGGGATAAAGTGTTTTACTTTAAATCATATTTACTTTTTTTGTGCGGAAATGGAACCTTTTTCTATAACCGATATTTCCACCTCTAGCATATACGAGTAGGTAGGCTTGAAGAAGCCTACTCAAAGTGTTCACCAGGCTGATGATATACTGTTAAGGGATATTCCGTCATTCCTCTTGAACAACATGAACAAGCAATGGTATACTTTTGGGCGGATGCCTAGGCATTGCCACTACCCTGGAAAGTACCATATATCCAAAGCATATTCTATGAGATCCATCTCTGAAGATAAGAGCATGGGCATATATCATATGTCCCAAGCATATTCTATGGGATTCATCTCCAAAGATAAGAGGTATCAGCTAAATAATTAATGTCTTCAGTTTCAAAACGCTCATTTACAGCTTTTATGCTATGAACTCGGCCGTTATGTTATTAAAAACGAAGGACACTATAGTATCACAAACGAAGCACACTATAGTATCACATGAGGATGCAGTATCTCTATATACCTATCACCAATCATTATTCCTTAAACATGAATCAGTTTTGTTCGGCTATTGGACAAAAAATCAGCCTGAAACATATCATTTCCTTCTTTGAATGTCGGTTCGGGCATGGGCACGATGAACTGTTCCCTTTTTACAAAAATATTCTATTATTGTCATATAGCAAATAAATTATTGTCTCGTTGGCCAAACATACAGAATTTTAAAATGTTTCTGCGAAGGCCGCATGCTTTCGGTGTCACTGTGGTCAGCAAACTCCAGCTGCAGGTTGTAGTCGGGGTACTACTCTCCTTCTTTGACCACATCTCAACCTGTCAAAAGTATTCGTCTTCATAATGAAGGTTATCTCTTTGGATTGTGGGTAATACCTTAATTGGTATTCTCCGGATAGTTATGTGGATATATAATAACTGTTTTGCCATTGATTGATAACGTATCTTTTACCGTTCTTAAGTCTGTCACGAAGAAAATTGGTCTGGTTTTAGCAGATCCATTTACGAAATGCATCATCATCACTTTGCTAAACACCAAATCTATTTTTCACGAACCTTTTACAATGACTTTCTTTAATTAGAGCTTCTATTCTTACACAGTCAGTCTCACATCTTTTGACGATTTATCTGCAGTCAAAATCCTAAAATACAACTTCCTTTGCAAATGAAATAATCAGACTAAATTTGTTATTTCTGAAAAGTTTTGTAATCCTTTTTTTTTGCAAAAACTATGAGACGATTCAGGAACGTAAACATTGTTGAACAAACCTAAAAAAAATAATTATTGGGAAATTCCTTCACAGCCGAACAAACTGATGTAAGTCTTTTGAATCTCTGTGTATATAGAAATAGATCCAGGGATAATTCCTTGGTAAAGTTATGCGAACCTATCCTATCATATTCCAACTCATACCTGACCATATTTTATGTATTTTAAAAGTACAAACATTGAAATGATTGAAATGTATTATCAAGTTGAATAAAATATTAAATGTAGTTTTAAAGGCTATATCAATATTTATTTGTTCAATTGAATCTTATCTCGCACTCAAATTAGAATTAGATTTCTATCCTCTGTTCAGAGAATGAATTGAAAAAGTGTAAAATATTTCACTTTTGTAATTTATCAATGATCTTGGTAGCATATTGCTCTCTATAAAAATACAACCATCCTCTAGAATTTGCAGTAGGTAATAGAATTACATTCTGTCAAGAAAGTACCGGGAATGATCGATTTAAATCTGGCGAGGCAATGAGGCAGGTAATTTTTTTTTCCTAGGTTGGTATCACTGTCCTTAATTACTATGCCAAGCTTGAGCGGGATTTGTCAACTAGTGTGTTTGCAACAGCTGATTAAGTCAGTCAATGTCAGAGTGCGTGCCGATTTTTACTATGGGGGATTACTATGGGACGATAACGCGCCTTCTCACCGAGCTACGATTGTGACTGACTTTCTCGCCAAAAACTCAACAAACGTGCTTCAGTAACCACCGTATTCGCCGGATTTGGCTCCCTGCGACTTTTTCCTCTTCCCAAAACTAAAATTGCCCCTTCGTGGCACCCGTTTTGAGTCGATTGAAGCCATAAAACAAAATTCGGCGCGAGAGCTAAAGTCCATCCCGGAAAGCGCCTATAAAAAATGTTTCGATAATTGGAAGTGCCGTTGGCATAGATGTATTGGAGCAAATGGAGCCTATTTTGAAGGTGACCCAATAAATTTTGACGATTAAATGTAAAAATGTTGTTTTAATTGAAAATTCCCGGTACATTCTTGACAGAGTAGTATATACATTCTTGATGAAAAGATTGATAATTAAATTGATCAAGCGTTTACCTCGATCACTTAAACCTCTTGGGTAAAGTGAACCCTTGGCAAACCAAAAAGAGATCTTCGGGCAAATATTTAATATTTAAGTTCACCATAGCTATTTTGTTAATTGTTATACTGTTCTAATACATTTTTTTGTATCTAGATTGTGCCAGCCGTATTGTCTGGGAAAATTGGTGCATTATTTCAGCGAAGTGGCATATCGAAAACAGTAATTATAGTGTGTGATATTCATTCACATTTATGGTTGATTTGCATTGTAGTTCTGTTAAAGATAACAAGCAGATGGAAAAACTAGAGAAAATTAAGATAATTAAATTTAAATAGGCTTTACCTAATGTGTATTTTTCTGGAAATAATATATAAAAGATAAAAGAATTTTTATAGACATCAATTTATTAAAAAAAAAATCGATAATCAAATGTATAAAATATTCCCAAAGAGTTTCAAAATGCATTCAAAAATTAAATGTCGTTTTTCATCATTGTGACAGACTGATTTTGTAGAAAGTAAAATTTGACTCAGCTTTTCTATTATTAAAATACTAAATATTCGTATTGAATTATGTTTTGCATTATTTTTAGAATTTCCATTCAACGAATGCTTCAGATAGATTCTTCAATTTCATAACTAACTTTTAGACCATACGTTTATGAATATTTATCTTGTTCGTTTCTCAATTTCAATTGGAAAAGGCCTTTCTTCTTGAAATCGACTTGGATAATCCGTTACCATAAAATACTTAAAAGGAAAATCTTTTTAGCTTCATTTATTGTCGATGGACGATTTTTTGAATATGCAGATCAATCAGTGGCTCGAAATAAAATTAATAAAAATAAAATATCATTCGATAGAGAGCCATGTTTAAGATAAATTTTCAAATCGGAATAATCCATCGGCTTCATGCACATTATGTCAGCATTACAACTGGCATTAATCAGAACCCAATAAGGTTTGAAACATGTATGTTTGCATCCTCTAACGCAGCAATCAAACCTATAAGGATTGATCCGAATTGTAAACTATGGTAACAAAATTATTCCGATTTGAAAATCTTTTATTATCGTTAATAAATATCCTTCGGAAGACTCATCAGGTGAAATTCATACTGAGTGGCCACATAAAAGAGTCCAGTTGGGTATTATCGTAAGTATGAGTTGTTCCGAGGGACGCCAAGGCTGATCAATTTTTATTTTGAGTGGGATACCTTTTCATTGCAAATTTATGGTCTAACGATCATCTCACTAAGATGGCTGGTAACTCCCTCAATAATTTTAAATGTCATTTTGTAGGTTTTGCCATTTTTTGTTTGAATTAAATGAGTTAATTATGAAAATAAAATTATTCCACAATTTATTAATTCACAACAATCGTTTCTAAAACACGGAGGTTTCTTCAGGTTTATATTTTGAACTACTAAAATAACACCTCCACTTCTTAGATGTATAACTATTAAAACTTGAAAAAAAGGAGATACAAATTACTAAAATTTTCGGAAATGTATGAAGAAAACATATGCAAAAAATAGGTATAAATTACCATCAATTTTCAAAAATATCAATAAGGAAAAATATGCAAAAAGGGGAAACAAATAACCATAAAATATATTGGGGTCAGTTAGCGGAAATAACTTACCAAGTAAAAATATTGAACAAAGGGGTTCTGATGACATCTGTTTGGTCATTGGGAAGAATTTTAAGGTTCTTGTGCCTCCTTATTTCTACTGTTTCCAAAAGTCTAAGTCTGGTACTTTTAATTTCATTATGGATAATTTCATAGTTATTGTTGAAACTCAAACATGTGCCATTCATTCGAAAGAATTATCACATAATTTTAGCAATAACTATGAAATGATCCGTAATCAAATCAAAAGTACCAGATAAAATAGAAAAAGGCTTTTTACTTGATAGAAGAAATATAACAAAATTTGAATTACGATTTTAATTTCAAAAAAATTTTTATTCAAAAAACTTTTAGAATTATATTAATGTCCACAATAAGCACCGCTTATATTTAATAGACGTATATATTTAAAACTCAATATACAATGTCAAATGGAATAAATAAACCAACCAATATAAAAAAGGCAATTAAAATTAATAAATAAATATTTGAAGGAAACAAAATTTTGTTTCTGATCTTACCATAGTGAAACCAATTCCTTTTCAAAATATACATAAAACACAACTTGAGGATTTCTCAAAAAATATAATTTATTTGAAATATTTAATATATTTAAATATTCACATAAGTTAATTCAAAAATCTCTCAAAACATGTAATATATCTTCAAAAAACAATTAGAATGCGGATAATCTCTCCATCGGCCCTAGATAACATTTAAATATCAAAATCAACTAACCATCACTATATCATACCTTAGAACTTAACACGTGACTTGTTTGAAAGAGACTAACTTTAAAAAACCAGGTAGTCAGTTCGTCATAAAATCACAGAAAACTGTAAGGTATTCTATGGTCTTCTTCACACCATTGACATTCCATAATGAGAATTATTCAAGCCTAAATATAACTATATATTATGTATAAAATAAAATAGAAAAAGGCTTTTTACGTGATAGAAGAAATATAACAAAATTTGAATATCAAAACAGATTCAATCTGTTAGTCTTCTACAATTTTAATTTCAAAAAAATTTTTATTCAAAGACTTTTAGAATTAAATTAATGTCTAAAATAAGTACCGCTTATATTTAATAGACGTATATAGTCAAAACTCAATATACAATGTCAACTGAGTTTTGAATATATACGTGTATTAAATATAAGCGGTGCTTATTGTAGACATTAATTTAATTCTAAAAGTTTTTTGAATAAAAATTTTCTTGAAATTAAAATTGTAGAAGACTAACACATTAAATCTGTTTTGATATTAAAAGAAAAGTACCAGACTTACACTTTTGGAAGCAGAAATGAATAGGTACAGAACCTTTAAATTCTTCTAAACAATCAAACAGATATTGCCAGATCTTCTTTGTTGAATATTTTTACCTACTGAGTTATTTCCGATAATTGGCCTTGATATATTTTATGGTTATTTGTACCCCTTTTTTGCATATCTTTCCTTGTCGGTATTTCCTAAAATTTATGGCTATTAATGTTCCTTTTTGCATCTGTTTTATTATCTTTATTTTTGAGAATCGTGAGTTATTTGTACCTTTCCGGTTTTTTATGTTTTAATAGCTATAGAAAAAGTGAAAGTGTAATTTTTAGACATAAATTCAAAATGTACAACTAAAAAAGCCGCAGTGTTGGCGAAACAATAGTTGAGAATCAATAAATCTTGGAAATATGCTTCATTATTTTATCTCATCAAAATAAATATCCATCAAGTAAGGACCGATTTAACTTAATTATATTCATGAATGTGCTGAAAATGTTTAAAATTTCGCTACAAAAAACCCGTGAGAAGTGGTGGGGAAGTGCATTAGGTGGTCATCATTTATAAAAGGTTGTCTTAAATAAAAGGTGTCTTTGTTCAACATTTTCTCTTCCATTCTATGACCTACTTCTAAAGATTCTCGCCAGAGAAAAGTGTTAGCATGTAATGAAGTAATACCTGAAATGTTACAGAATGTAAAGGAAAATGTTGGCGAAAAACACTATTTTTTTCAGAAATGAATGGTAGGCAATTTGAACATCTTTTTTTTTCGAATAAGTTATATGTGTAACTCAATTCCTATTGCAATTTAAGAGGGCTGTCATCCCGCTTAAGGAAAGATCGTGGACCTACGGATTTGCAATCAAAAGTTGTTTCCCTCAAAGTAAAATTGACCTCTGTCAGCGTTTTCCAGAAAAACTCATACTTACGGAAATATTCGGCTGGATAGTTTTATGTGAACCACCTGGTATATTGAAGTTACAAAAAATTTATATACGTAGAATTGGGAATATATTTAAATTTTTTTTTTTTTTGGTAAGGGTTTTTCTGAGTCACTTTTAAGTTGATAAGACAAGATTCATATATTTTTCAGAAACGCAAGGTGCTTTGAAATACAATCAATAAAATAAAAAGTACTCAAGTTGTGAGATATGGCAAAACTGACGTGAATATGTCAAATCTGATATTGTCATCGTAAAGTTTGAGATTTTTGATGGTAAACTTAACCAGAAAATGTTGTCATATAGAGCTATTTGTGTTGTTTACTGATACTCAAAACATTAATTCGGTCAAAAAATGGAATTAAATCGTGAATATTTTTCGGTGATGAAACACCATCTGAAGCCACCGTGTTTCGCTAATTTTCCAAATTCAATTATGGTCGGACTTCGCTACAGGATAAATTTCGTGATGATCCAAAGTCCAATGTCAGCTGCTGTGCGTGAATTTATGTTGCAAGATCGTTCTGTGACATACCGTGAGATTGAAGCATACTTGGACATTAGTTCCACTCGTATAATTCATTATTACATGAAGATGAGACCATCTCTCGTGTCGACTACTGCAGAGAAATTTTGAAAAAATATAATTGCTGTGCTTTGAAAGAAGTCTATAAAATCGTTATAGGCGAGGATTCATAGTTCTATGCATATGAACTCGAAACTAAACAACAATCCACTGTATGGTTCTTTCACACGAGCTAAATCCAAAAAAAGTTGCGCACGCTCGAAACAAATGGTCGCATATTTTTTTTGGAATAACTCAATATGTCTCCACAGTTCCTTTGAAGCAATGAAGAACGGTCAATTCTGAATGCTACATCAACATTTGTTCGCCAAATCTGTTCGAAAAATTCAGGGAACCAACTATTGCAATTGCATAAAACGAATCATTTCCTATTATAAATATTTGTTTTTATTCGTATGTCTCAAAACTTAAGTAGCAACCCTCGTTTGAAGATGAAGTTTGAGAGACAACTTTGAAGGAATTCATGCATATGATTTTTAATCTAAAGATATGAATTTCGAATATTAAATGCGAACCATTTCCAATGTAATTCTCAATAATTGTATTCTTAATTTAAGTCGCATTCAAAGTGTTATGTCTTCACTTTTCATAACAAACGGATTGTTTTCCAAAATTAAGAATTACTATTTGAAGTTTTCTGATATATTTATAATTGGTCCTGCATATACTTATATTGAATAGGGAATGCAAAAATGTATTTATAGTCTTATAGTCTTTGTTAGTATCTAATATCGATAATAATTCGATAATCGTACTCCAACTTATATGAAAAATTTTTGTTGACCATAATGTTGACTATTAACAATTTACCTCATCAAGTGATCGAATTATTCAGCTTATTGAAATAATCGTATTGATTATTTTCGACTATAATATTGCATGAATGCGTTGATAAGGAACAATACCATATACACCGAACTGTTATGGTGATGAATGAAAAATAAAGGTGGAAATTTATGCAGATACTTATGTTCATGAAAAATTGTTTTCAGTTTTTAGACCCGTTTTGCTTTTAATTGGTTATCCATTTCGTGGTCCGGATTTCACAGCCCTGTTACAATGACATATGTCGATCAGAACTGTGATCCGAAGCCTCATAAGCTTAGTTGAAGATTAGATATTTACCAATGTGGATCGCTTGTCTACCTCTGAACGTGTGACAATTATGAAAACTTACTAAAAAACACTGAGTAAGGGCATATTACGTTCGACATAATGGTCCTTCTGAGCGTACAATTGGTAACAGTGAAAAAATTCGAAGAGGCTGGATCTGTTACTGATGTTTTAAGGCCCATACATCATCTAAATGCACGAAAATATTTTTAGTGTAAGTGAAAGTGTTGAAGAAGATCCAAATTTATCAATTCATCGGCGGGAACAACATTTGAGCCTCTCTTGCGGCCCACTATGGCGTATTTTACATCTGAATTTACATCTCCATCCTTATAATGTTCAGTTGAATCGAGAAGTAAAGCCAGCTGACCATAGAATGCCTAGAACATATGCCGATTGGTTGCTTGAACAACAATGTTTCGATGAAGATTTTTCGCATCGAATTTTCTTCAGCGACGAAGCACATCCGGTGGCTATGTAAAGTTTACATAGCCACCCAGTGAAAAATGTGCTTCGTCGCTGAAAAAAATTAGATGCGAAAAATCATTTGGCTATAGCGATGAGAATTGACGGTTTGAGTGACACCTGCTTCATTTTCAAAGAAGTACGGGCCAATCACTCCATCAGACCAAATTACACACCATACGGTGACTTTTTGTGTATGTAATGGTCTGTCAGCAGTTACATGAGGATTTTCACTGTCCCCCCTTGTTTACAATGTAAACAAGCAAAATAATCGCATCTGGGACAGTGATAATCCTCATGTAACTGCTGACAGAACATTACATCCACAAAAAGTCACCTTATGGTGTGCAATTTGGTCTGGTGGAGTGATTGACCCGTACTTCTTTGAAAATGAAGGAGGTGTCACTCAAACCGTCAATTCTCATCGCTATAGCCAAATGATTGCGATTTATTTTGGCCTGAAATTAATTATATGAAATTGGAAGATATCTGGTTTAATCAATATGGTGCAACAAGCCACACAACACGACTCGTTTTGGCTTTATTGGAAGAAAAATTCCCAGGAGGCGTAATTTCTTGTTTTGGCGATGTGAATTGGCCACCAAGATCTTGTGATATATCGCCTTTGGATTTTTTTGTGGGAGTATGCAAAGGATCGAGTTTATGCCGATAATTCTCAGACTATTGACGATCTGAAAACCAACATCCGTCAAGTTATATTATTATGAGATATTGGCCAAAATGTGCCGGCTAGTCATCGAAAATTACCTCACAAGGATAGAGTCCTGTAAGAGATCACGCGGAGAACATTTAAATGATTTTGTATTCCACATTTAAAAGCAAGGTCCAAGCATTATATTGAACTAAAAATTTGATCGATATTCTGAATGAAAGAATGTTTTATTCAGGTTTAATTTCAGAAGCACAAAATTGATAACCCTGTTTAATGACCTTTCCTGATTGGTGCCAGTTCCTTGAAAAATCAAGAAAATAGTTTTCTCGTTGCCCTAATATTGGACTGATTTGACAAGGATAAAAACTTATTGTTTCCAAAATTTCATGGTAACTCTCGAGATGAGTGGTTGCATTATATTGGAGGACCGTTCATTATCTGTGGAACAACTGAAGTACGTACTTGATCCCCTTAAAATTTACGGAATCCTTATAATCGCTGTTTTTTCATGAAAGCGGAAATATTTTCAATTTTATCTAAAACTCGTTATGAAACACTGCATCGTTTGAATATGCACCTCGATTTTTTACACAGATGATTATGCTTTTAATATAAATATTTTAAAAAATTTTAAACAATTTTAAAAAATTAGCCTTCTACATATTTAACTCCAAAAGATTATATTCAATGATTATAACTTCTGAAAATAAATTAAACTATATACCTTCTATCAAGAATGACCTCTATTTACGTTAGATTATGCTTTTGGTGAAATTTTTCATTTCGTTCTTTTATAATTGTGAATTTTATTGATACATATGAAGCCCCAAATGAAAAAGTCTAATGTATGTTAAATTGTTGTATCTGACGGGCAATTGATATATTCATTTCGGGAATCTCATAATTGGCATCCATAAATTTTTAACCAAGAAAAATTAGTCAACATTTTTCCGAAAGATAATTCAGTCCCTTTAACAGCGCAACGATCATCACATTATTATCCCTATTTGTAAACACTCTCAAGAACCACTAAGACAATATTGAATTTAATTATATTGACAATATCTGTTTTCCTCGCTGTTTCTCCAGATATATATTTTTGCGTGAACTTCAAGAAGTTATTTAATTAACATGTTTGGGATTGTCCGATTTGGCTCCAATATGCACCATTTCCTTCTTTAATTTGTTGCCATTCTAAAGGTAGCTTCGTATGTCTCTCCCATAAAAATCTTGGTCCTTATTTGTGAAAAAATGTAGTAATCGATTTTCGCAACCTTCTCTGGATGTCAATTTCTTATCACGCAGAAAGTTTGGGAATGCGATGAAACTATATAGTGGATGCATTAAAACTTCCCAACCAAACTCCCGGAGTTTCTGGCGAGTCATCACATCACTTTTTCTATTAGTCAATTCTGGCCGTTTCTGGTCAATCGCTAGCTTCAAACGGTCCATTTGTTGACAGTAGAGATACGAATTTAGTGTTTAGGCATATGGAAGCAACTCATAATAAATTATTCCTTTCCAATCCCACCAAATGCACAATAGAACCTTCCTCGCCGGTGTGGCCATCGTTTTAGCTTTGACCACAAACATTTTCGCACAATATTGCCGTACGTGACGCATTTCTTGTCACCAGTCACCATCCGTTTAAGAAATAGGTCAATTTCATTCCGTTTGACCAAGGCTTCGCAGATAGAAGTTCGATCCATCATGTTTTTTTATGTTAATTGGTGTGGCACCAACATTGGGCTTTTTTTAAATCCAGCTTTGCATAAATGGTTTAAAACTGTTTTATGGTCAATCTTTAGCTCCTGGGCGATGCTTCGACTACTAACACAACACTACATGCTGGTCAACTTTGATTGTTTCTGTGATTTTATCGACATTTTCGACGACGGTACTACCTGTGTGAGGTGCTTCTTTAGTATCAAAAATACCTGAACGGAATCGACGAAACTAAAATTGCACGTAATTAGGCGTTACAGTATCGGGGCCATAAACACTATTCACAATTTCAGTCGCCTGACATGCATTTTCACCTTTATCGAAGAAAATTTGTAAAATGTACCAAATTTTTTCTTTGTTGATTTCCATTCTTAACACTCTGTAACTCACAACTGAATGGACCAAACAAAAAACAGCAAAAGAATGTTTTGAGTGTGAAATGTCACCTTGACAACGAGCATAAATTTGAAATTGTTTGATCAATCAAACTACAGCCATCTAACGAAAAAAAAAAATGGATTTCTTTTTCCTCAAACTTTTATTTTAATTTTGTCAATTTCTTTCTGATCAATTTGTTGAAACGCTGTCTTATAATTCATCTGGTGCATATGTGTGATGCTTTGTATATACCAACGTACCTACCTAAACCAGTCCAGCCGAACTTCGATTGATTGAAAATTCGTTGATGTGCGATCATCCTTTTAAGCAAGGTGAAAACCTCAAGAATCTGAAATAGCAATAGGGGTAGGGTGAGACATCATTGCGGTTCCCTGCAAGGGACAGTTCCTGCTTAGGACTTTTGGATCATCTTTCTTATTTCAATTAAGAAATTACGTTACTTACTTATTTTAATACGGTATAGCCAGCCATTCACTAATGTAATTTCAAGCCGTGAATCACTTCCAGCCATCACCACCAACAAGATTCATATTTCTGGATTGAATAAAGACAGTATTCAGTTTCTGTTCCACCTTGTATAAATTTTTATTTTTCATCGAAATTTATAATAAAAACCCATCCCTATAAATGCTCTCCGGTCAACTTTTTATGAGTATACTCAATAATTTCTGTTTGGCGTTCATGTTGGTGAAAAAAATTCGTTGGAAATGGTAGGTGAAGTGCATTAAATGGACAAGTTTCTGAGCGAATTTTAATTAATAAGATGTTCTAATTGCCCACTGTTCTTTTCTAAACGTAATAGTGACTTTGTTCAACATTTTCCTCACATTCTGGAACTTACTCTAGATGATCTTCGACAGAGATAAGTGTTAGCATGTAATGAAACAACACCAGAAATGTTACAAAATGTAATATAAGAGGTTGACGAAAAACACATTTTCCGTGTAAACGTGAACCGTAGTTTTATGGGGGCCACTGATATATTGAATCCCACGAGACACAGTCTTCTATTCAAATCCTTTTGTGATAAAAATATTCCTTTATTATTGATAGCATCAGTATTTCATGGATTTTAGTTGTCTCAAATTCGAAAATTTTACACAACCACTTCAATGAGACGGCTGTCATCAGAAAGATGAAAAATGCATAATAATCTTGTGCATGCCTTTCTAGAAACTAATCAGCGAATGTACGGCGTTGTACTATACTACTCTGTCAAGAAAGTACCGGGAATTTTCAATTAAAACAACATTTTTACATTTAATCGTCAGAATTTATTGGGTCGCCTTCAAAATAGGCTCCATTTGCTCCAATACATCTATGCTAACGGCACTTCCAATTATCGAAACATTTTTTATAGGCGCTTTCCGGGATGGACTTTAGCTCTCGCGCCGAATTTTGTTTTATGGCTTCAATGGACTCAAAACGGGTGCCACGAAGGGGCAATTTTAGTTTTGGGAAGAGGAAAAAGTCGCAGGGAGCCAAATCCGGCGAATACGGTGGTTACTGAAGCACGTTTGTTGAGTTTTTGGCGGGAAAGTCAGTCACAATCGTAGCTAGGTGAGAAGGCGCGTTATCGTCATGCAAAATCCATGAGTTGTTCGCCCACAAATTTGGCCGCTTCTTACGGATACGCTCACGCAAACGTTTCATAACGCCTAGGTAATACTCCTTGTTTACCGTCTGACCCTCTGGAACGAATTCGTAGTGCACCACGCCACGGATATCGAAGAAAACAATGAGCATCACCTTCATTTCCGAGCGGCTTTGGCGTGGTTTTTTCGGTTTCGGCTCATTTTTTGACACCTATTCCGATGATTGCTGGCTTGTTTGCATATCGTACTCGTAGACTCAGGTCTCATCACCAGTTATAATGCGTTCCATGAATGTAGAATCGGAATTACAGCGATCCAGCATGTCTGAAGCAACCTGTTCGCGATGACGTTTTTGAAGAAAATTCAGGTCTTTCGGTACGAGTCGTGCGGCCACCTTTCTCATGCCCAAAATATCAATCAAAATCGTACGTGCGGACTCGTGGGATATCTTAAGATCATGTGCTATCTCTCTCAGGCTGGTACGACGGTTTTCCAGCACCCTTTCCTTAATTTTATCGACGTTATCTTCGATCGAAGCCATCGATGGTCGACCACTTCACGACCGTCCTTGACGGCTCTGTACCACTGATATGCACGAGTTTCCGATAGAGCATTATCACCAAAGGCCTTTTGCAACATCGCACACGAAAATTCATTTGCAACACAAAACTTCAAACAAATTCTTTGCTCAACGTAATCACCCATAGTAAAAATCGGCACGCACTCTGACATCGACTGACTTAATCAGCTGTTGCAAACACACTAGTTGACAGATCCCGCTCAAGCTTGGCATAGTAATTAAGGACAGTAGTACCAACCTAGGAAAAAAAAATTTTACCAGCCTCATTGCCCCGCCAGATTTAAATCGATAATTCCCGGTACTTTCTTGACAGAATGTACCTACATATTCTTTATTCACTTTGAATTTTGTAAGCCATTAATTTCATGCAAAAAACGAAGCAAACTGAATTGTTTTTCAGAAACCTGGATTTTCAGGCATTCTTCTACCCACAGGGTTGATATTTTCAGCTGACCTTGCCTAGCGAATACAAGTCTGTACCTTTTCCAAGACGTTTGAATTTATTGATTAAATTATCTATGGCTGGTCGTGAAGATGATGTCTAAAAGCAGTATGAACTTCACGAACCATCTATCCGAGTTTTCACCGTTTTAATAGTGCATTTTCTTTAATTTAGTGAAAAAAGTGAAAAAAGCATCGAGAATTGATAAATAAACACATATTCCACATTCAATCATAACGATCATTTTGCGTTAGAGAAAAAATGTTTTAGACTGATACAAATTTTTGATCATTTAAAGAGACGATTTCCTTTGGAAGTAAAGTATTCGTGGTTACTTGTACCTCATAAAAATGGACTACGGGGAGCTCCAAAGGTACAGTTAAATATGAGGTTATATGAGGTACTACCACTTCTTGTATATATCATAATGCTGGGTGATTATATAGCCTTTTGTAAAAAGCAAAGGTGACCTATTTTCATGAGTACATACGCCATAACTCCAACACAGAATATGTGCATGTTTCCACAGAAAATTTAGGATCACGTCACCACGACGTCGTCTTCTTACTTGAGTATCATAAATCTTAGAATAGTTAGATTTCTCACCAAAGATAAGTGTTACCATATTCCTGGTAACACTTTGAGGAAATGAGGACGATATGGAAACAGTTAAACCTTCGTATTCTGCCATAAATGGTAGACACATCATGGACTCCCTTCTTCTGTTAACCAATGGTTCGCAATCGTTGTTATGGAAATGCAAACGGTTCCTTCAAAATCCCACCTAACAGACAGCATCACCTTTTTCTATGGATATTGGCTTTCATAATGCTTTAAGCCGGTGCATATTTTTTGGTCCAGGATCTCTTGCGTTTGATATTGTTATATACAACTCATTTTTCGTCCCCAGTAATGATACGCTTCAAAAATGAACCATTTTCGTGACGTTTGAGAAGTGAATCACAGATATCAACGCGACGACACAAATTTCTCTGCGTGAGAACATGAGGAACACATATATAGAGCTTAGAGCTTAAACCCAGGCCTTTTAAATGGTCATAAACAGTTGAATTCGATAAAGTAAACCTCTCACCGATCTTACGTTGTTGTTCGCCGATTTGCATCATCTAATGCTTTTATTGTGTCTCTACCAGCTTCAACCGGCCTTCCGGAACGTAGTGCATCTTCGAAATCAAAATTACCGGATCGAAATTTTGCAAACCAGTTCTGGCACTGGCGTACTGTCAACACATCTTCTCCATATACATCGGTTAATTTCTTTCTGGCTTGAACAGCATTACCTTTTCTATAGTAAAAAAGTAACATATGGCGAAAATGCTGCTTATTGCTCTCCATATTCAAAAGAGCACCAACCAAAAACTACTGAATTAATTAAATTTTTGCACACACAAGCTTTGTTATATCAGCTCTCAAAACATATAATGATTATGCAGCTTAAGTGCGAAGTTGGGTATGAAAAAATACAATTGAATCTGTCGGGAAAAAACGAAACTTTCCGAACAACCTTATAAATTTTCTGAAAATGAATTCGGTGAGAATCATCGTTATTTTGCATGGAAAACGTTAGTTTTGCCTCCTGCAATTATTTGAAAAAACGGGATGACAAAAAATGAACATACCGATAACCCACAAAACACTGATCCCTTACTTATCCTATTATGTGGAATATGTAATCCAAAAATAATTAAAAAGTTCAACTATTATTAGGGGCTTATTGTAGTGTTGTGAACATGGCACCCGAGATTAATAAAAGATTTAGTCCCTATTAGGAATCTTATCGGTGTGTTCAGTTTTATTAACTGATGGTTTAATTATCTAAGCATATTCAGCTCATAAACTCTAGTCTGGCAGGACATGAAACATGTTAATCAAAAAGGTTTGAAATATTCAACTATTACTAGATGCTCCTACTTTGATGTCATTCAATATAATTTGAACTACCAAGACTCACTAAGAAAATAAAAATATATAGTCCCTACTTAGAAAACCACAATAATTTATTGGTGTTATCTGTTTCATAAACTTTGTAGTAGAGTGTATGGAGACGAAAAATTACAGGAAGTTATGACAATTACTGCAGTAAACTTTGCTTTCTGTTATTAATTGTAATCTGAATTCGTTATCAATTTATCAACTGGCAACTACAATGAAACTCATGTTGGGAAATAACATTTGGATGAAAAATTATTAATTTTATGAATGGCTAAAAGAATAGCTATTCCAACCAACAAATAATCTTTAACATTGAGTCCTACCAACTCAATGAGTTGATTCTACGCGAAATAATTTTTCACTATTTTGACTCGAATTTTTCCATCTATTTGTTGATGCTTTGATCGTTTATAGTTATTTCATTCCATTCGAAACAACATAGAATTTCTAATAACAAATTGTACAAAATGTCCTTTTTTGTGACCTTTAAGTTTCTGGAAAACAACATTGAATTTCTCGACTAATTACTAGAGATAATAGAGGACAATTTGTTGTAATATCCTTGACTGCATAGTGTTATGAGATATTTTATCTTAGTCAGTACAAAAATATACAGGGTGAATTACAGTCATACTAAATTACTGAATATATAAATGGTGAACATAAGGAACTAATGCCACGTGCATGAATTATCTAAATTGGCTATTGAACCTGTTTTTCATAAAATTTCCTGAAACTTCCGGAAATTATTTTTTTTTTCATTCAATTTTTTTTTGAATCATTCTAGAATTTTTACTTTACTCTTACCTATTTGCTGAAGTAAAAAGGACAAAAAAAATTTCAATTATTAGGAGTACAAATAAGTTTCCGCCGTTTTATTGTAGATGGCGCGGCACGGAGTTTCGGTTAGCTTTCGCACATGATAACCGGCCTAAAAAATAGTTTGGACATTCAAGAACAACATAACCTATTAATATCATTGATTTTATATTGGTAAAATATAATTTCTATAAGTTGAAAATGTCAAAATTTGAGCCAAGTAAGCGTCATTTGCGGGAAATATTAGTTTACTTCTTTAATTTAAAGAAATCTGCTGCTGAGGCGCATCAATTGCTCGTAGAAGCATATGGTGAGGGTGCTTTGAGTGAGAGAACGTGTCAAGAGTGGTTTCAAAATTTTAAAAACGGTGATTTCGACGTAGAAAACAAAGATCGCAGTGGAAGGCCAAAAATTTACGAGGATGCAGAATTGGAGGAATTATTGGAGGAAGATTCATCTCAAACACAAAAAGAACTTGCTCTAACATTAGAAGTCACTCAGCAAGCAGTCTCACATCGTTTAAAATCATTCTTCTATAATAAATATTTAATTTGTGTTAAAAAACGGCGGAAACTTATTTGTACTCCTAATATCATTTTTTTGGAACTTCACATTGAGTTGAAGTTACGAAATATTAGAATGTTCAGTTTAAAAAATGTATGTTTTCAACGAAAACTTCCCAAGTACTAGCCGTTAAGGAGTATATCGATTATTTGAATATAACGGGTTTACCAATAGGAATAATACAACTTAAAATAGTTATAATGACAACACTGTACATTAATTAAAACAAGTTGTAGGAATTACTATGTTTCACTATATTTTACACATTTAATTGTGACTCGAGCTTCATGAATTAACTATCCCATCTTCAGACAACAGTTGTCTGAAGATGGGATAGATCATAGATAAGAAAATTATTCGAAAAAGTCGTAATATAAAATTAGCTTGATCTGAATTGTAGATTATTTTGGAAATTTTTTTCGAAATAGATACCAATAACTCAATTTCTGAACACCTTTTTGAGACTGTTGTTTCAAAAAAGGGAATAAAAGTATTTATTATCAAATTTTCACGAATTTATTTGAAAAGGTTATAGTTATAAAATTTCAAAGTATACAAAGTCTCCATAAATTTGACAAAAGCATAAAGCTGGATTTACTGAAACGTTTGGAAATAAACAGACTTCATAATAATTCCAAAATAATTAGAAGCTCTCTACAGAAAATTAGACTTTCATCACTTTCTCTATATTGCGATTCACACACCCCACCTCTACTAAACTTGTAATTTCTTAAAAAAATGGGACAGTAATTTATTTCCACAAAAATGTTTGTACTACTACAACAATCGTTTCACCACGATGTGGCTTCTTCAGATATTACATTGTACTGTCTGATGGTACCCAGTGTAACCGAGTTTAAATACATTTTTAGGTACGTGACCAAATAATGGAAGCACAAGTCATAAAAACTCTAGGTGTTTATTGGAGTTTGCCGCTAAAATGCTATTAAGGAAAAATATTCAGTAATGGAGAATGATCGACATCTGTTTGTTCGTTCAAAAGGATTTTACGGGCATTATACCTGTTGATTTCAAGAAATTCTAAAAGTGTTAATCTAGAACTTTTGCTTTCAACGTGGATAATTTCATAATTATTGTTGAAATTATGCCTAAATTCCTTAAGATGATTAGCATATGTCGAATGTACAGAATTGGATATATAACCCCTTTGGTGTTCTTGGACACCAAAGGGGTCAAGAATGATCTACCAGTCTGGCCAATGTATACTAAAGGGCAATCTTTGCAAGTCAACTTGTAGACTCCGGATTTATTTTCTTTATTTGTACGATCTTTATTGTTTTTTATGTAGGTACTAAGGTTATTAATTGTCTTAAAAGCCGCGTTATAATTGAAACTGTTTTTGAAATATTTAGCAATATTTTCAGATAATCCATTGACATAAGATAACGAAAAATATTTCTGTGCATTGTCCTCTTTTATGATTGGGTACACGAGATTTAATGCCATTTTCTTTTGTTTATTGGATACCATTTTGTCTATAAGAAAGGGATTGTAACCGTTGTTTGACGCTATTTGTTTAATAATATTTAATTCTTTCATAAAATTTTCTGAACTTAAAGGGACATTCAGTAATCTATGAATAAAACTATTATATGCTGACATCTTTTGGTTGGTGGGGTGGTTGGAAGTTTTATGTATTGTGATGTCTGTATGTGTTGGTTTGTGAAAAATACTAAAATCATGTAAATTATTTAATCTTGTTATAGTGAGGTCAAGAAAATTAATACTTTGATTCTTTTCTTCTTCGATTGTGAATTTGATTTTTGAATCGAAGAAGAAAAGAATCAAAGTATTAATTTTCTTGACCTCACTATAACAAGATTAAATAATTTACATGATTTTAGTATTTTTCACAAACCAACACATACAGACATCACAATACATAAAACTTCCAACCACCCCACCAACCAAAAGATGTCAGCATATAATAGTTTTATTCATAGATTACTGAATGTCCCTTTAAGTTCAGAAAATTTTATGAAAGAATTAAATATTATTAAACAAATAGCGTCAAACAACGGTTACAATCCCTTTCTTATAGACAAAATGGTATCCAATAAACAAAAGAAAATGGCATTAAATCTCGTGTACCCAATCATAAAAGAGGACAATGCACAGAAATATTTTTCGTTATCTTATGTCAATGGATTATCTGAAAATATTGCTAAATATTTCAAAAACAGTTTCAATTATAAGGCGGCTTTTAAGACAATTAATAACCTTAGTACCTACATAAAAAACAATAAAGATCGTACAAATAAAGAAAATAAATCCGGAGTCTACAAGTTGACTTGCAAAGATTGCCCTTTAGTATACATTGGCCAGACTGGTAGATCATTCAAGAAACGTGTCCAAGAACACCAAAGGGGTTATATATCCAACTCTGTACATTCGACATATGCTAATCATCTTAAGGAATTTAGGCATAATTTCAACAATAATTATGAAATTATCCACGTTGAAAGCAAAAGTTCTAGATTAACACTTTTAGAATTTCTTGAAATCAACAGGTATAATGCCCGTAAAATCCTTTTGAACGAACAAACAGATGTCGATCATTCTCCATTACTGAATATTTTTCCTTAATAGCATTTTAGCGGCAAACTCCAATAAACACCTAGAGTTTTTATGACTTGTGCTTCCATTATTTGGTCACGTACCTAAAAATGTATTTAAACTCGGTTACACTGAGTACCATCAGACAGTACAATGTAATACCTGAAGAAGCCACATCGTGGTGAAACAATTGTTGTAGTAGTACAAACATTTTTGTGGAAATAAATTACTGTCCCATATACATGTTTTCAATTAAAATGAGTTTCCACCAAGTGAAGACCGAATCTATCAAATATTTGCAATTTCTTACCTCTTTTTTATAGCTTTTGCACGCTAGTTTTTATCATCCACGATCCCCCCACAAAACAATTCTAATTATACGACCCTCACAAAATAATTCTAATATACCATCCTCACGAAATTTCGTACGAATATGCGTCTACTTCTGAATGCTGAATGTCAGTTCAATCGAATCTATAGTTTCGAAACTATTGGGAAAAGTCTTCAAAAGTGAATAACTTGGAAACCATTAAACCAATTTTGCTGGTTTCAAGGTTTTAGCTGTGGGGGATATTCAACAAACGGGTGTGTTTTTAAACTAATCATTCCGTATATTTTCAATGGCCTTGAATATCTCTACCGATTGCCAGAAGCGAACGTAACACGAATTTGATCAGAAATTTTTTTAACTAAAATATTTACCTGATCATCATTTCTAAATGATGAATCTGTCATATACAGGTGTCCGTTATTAATGGCCAAATATGAACAACTTCAAATTGTTATTTCTCGAATTTTTCAAATGTAACATCCTTTATTTTTTTTTCACGATAATGTAGAGAATTGAATTAATATTTTCTATGGAGTAACCTTGGGGCTGTTTTCACTCCTGCGTTTAGCAGTTACGAAAAATGACTCGACAACTGAAAATTGTATTGAATGAATAATGAACCTTATAATTAATGTATGTTAAAAATGCAACTTACGGTAGAAATTACTCAAGTAATATTCGGTACAACATTACTCGATCAATGGATGTTTTTTCCGAATTTTTGCCACTTATTCTAGGAAATTCTGCTGAAATATCTCTCAGAATTTAGAGAAAACTATTCCAAACCATCAAATTACTTTCATTGAGCTCAATACAAATATTTTGGACAATCACAAAATCATAATTCCTGAGCGTTAACATAAAAATGATCATGGTTTTCTGGACAAGCATCACATATGTATTCAACGAATACATCAGTATTTTATCGGCATCAAGTTATTGTGGTATAGAGCTCAAAGTTACTTTTGAATGCAAAGATCAGAAATTTTGGGAAAAATAAAATGATTAATATGATTCTCATATTAGCCACAGAAACTGTTTATTAACGATTTAAACTTATACTGCGAACATCTCCAGAGAAGACATCCAAAAGAATCGAGTTTACGGAAACTTTTGAACAGATTTTGAGTAGATGTAAAGTATAAAAAAGGATCCAATCGTTCATTTAAGTCGACCAAGCGACTTCTCGTAATTGTGGTTTTGTTAATAGACACAATTTCCATTGTAAATCTTTCGAAAATCCAAGAATGATAAGCGAAGTCGACCATCAACACAAGAGGTAATTAAATGTTCATGAGAATGAATATTGCTATTGCTCTGCACAAAAACAATTCAATCTTTTATCCATTCGAGACAGGTGTGAGATGAATGATTATTTAGGAATTATGACTAGGCAAATCTTTCAGTGAAAAAATTTATGATCAAATTCATGTTACGTTCGCTTTTGGTAAACGGCAAAGAACTTTTAACGAGCTACTGTTCCCTCAACTTTTCGAAGTTTTCTCTTAATAAGATTGGTACGTTGGAAAAATATCACTAATATTTTGCGTCATAAAAGAGATATTGAAGGACAAAATATAGGGGGCGATCAATTTAAACATCCTGTGTATTAGAAAATAATTTCCTGAGATGCCATATTATGAAGTAAGAGGAGCGTGGTTATATGTTGTGGATTGGGAAGAGCAAGGATACATGTTGAGGAATGGGGAATGATTCATTTCTACTGTCTAATTGGTTGTTTATTTTGAAGATCTGGATCTTTAAGAACTTTGTTTATTTCCAAGCATCTCAAACATGAATTTTTATTTATTTCCGTCATCTGTGAAGGATCTTCCGGTTGTTACGATCTATATGTACTACTCTGTCAAGAAAGTACCGGGAATTTTCAATTAAAACAACATTTTTACATTTAATTGTCAAAATTTATTGGGTCGCCTTCAAAATAGGGTCCATTTGCTCCAATACATCTAGCCAACGGCACTTCCAATTATCGAAACATTTTTTATAGGCGCTTTCCGGGATGGACTTTAGCTCTCGCGCCGAATTTTGTTTTATGGCTTCAATCGACTCAAAACGGGTGCCACGAAGGGGCAATTTTAGTTTTGGGAAGAGGAAAAAGTCGCAGGGAGCCAAATCCGGCGAATACGGTGGTTACTGAAGCACGTTTGTTGAGTTTTTGGCGAGAAAGTCAGTCACAATCGTAGCTCGGTGAGAAGGCGCGTTATCGTCATGCAAAATCCATGAGTTGTTCGCCCACAAATTTGGCCGCTTCTTACGGATACGCTCACGCAAACGTTTCATAACGCCTAGGTAATACTCCTTGTTTACCGTCTGACCCTCTGGAACGAATTCGTAGTGCACCACGCCACGGATATCGAAGAAAACAATGAGCATCACCTTCATTTTCGAGCGGCTTTGTCGTGGTTTTTTCGGTTTCGGATAATTTTTTGCCACCCATTCCGATGATTGCTGGCTTGTTTGCATATCGTACTCGTAGACCCAGGTCTCATTACCAGTTATAATGCGTTCCATGAATGTAGAATCGGAATTACAGCGATCCAGCAAGTCTGAAGCAACCTGTTCACGATGACGTTTTTGAAGAAAATTCAGGTTTTTCGGTACGAGTCGTGCGGCCACCTTTCTCATGCCCAAAATATCAATCAAAATCGTACGTGCGGACTCGTGGGATATCTTAAGATCATGTGCTATCTCTCTCAAGCTGGTACGACGGTTTTCCAGCACCCTTTCCTTAATTTTATCGACGTTATCTTCGATCGAAGCCGTCGATGGGCGACCACTTCACGACCGTCCTTGAAGGCTCTGTACCACTGATATGCACGAGTTTTCGATAGAGAATTATCACCAAAGGCCTTTTGCAACATTTTCAATGCATCGGCCCACGAAAATTCATTTGCAACACAAAACTTTAAACAAATTCTTTGCTCAACGTAATCACCCATAGTAAAAATCGGCACGCACTCTGACATCGACTGACTTAATCAGCTGTTGCAAACACACTAGTTGACAGATCCCGCTCAAGCTTGGCATAGTAATTAAGGACAGTGGTACCAACCTAGGAAAAAAAAATTTTACCTGCCTCATTGCCCCGCCAGATTTAAATCGATATTTCCCGGTACTTTCTTGACAGAATGTATATGGTAGGTTTATATCTATGGTATACGATAGGTTTAATATGCTCAAAGAAGGCCTTTTCTTTGTACTCAGATGCTCCACCAGTCCTGTTTCAAATCTCTTACTTGTTTGACCCACTTTAGTTGCGTGCAATCATGACTATTGATTCTGTGAACTCCCGAGCCTTTTAAATTATTTTGTTTTCGTTTTGTGTTGAACAGAATATTTCCTAGGTTAGGACAATCTGGGAAGGCAATTTTTAAGTTGAATTTATTGAAATAGTTTTGGATTTTGGTGGATAAATGTCCAAAATAACTTTAGGTTATATATTTATGCTACGGATTTTCTATAACAGGATATAGAAGGGTATTTATTTGTTTGCTCATTTTCTTGATATCATACTGTTCACCAAATATAAACGAAATTTATCATTTCAGGCTAGATGATTTATTATAGTATTTTCTGGACATTGTCATTGTGAATGCATTATGAAATATACAAATAAGAGGGGCAAATTCATGATTACCAAAATAGGACTAAAATAATCGGTTTGTTCTATTAAAACCAACAATTATATAATCTACGCCTCTAAACCAAAAACTAATTTTTCTTATATGAATAGGTATCTATAAAAAGTCTGATAAAAGAGGACTTTGATGTGACCCCATCGGTAAACCAGATTTCTGGAGAAAAAAAAATTGTATTTGAATTAGTTCTGGTGAAGCAAATTTCATATAAGTTTTTTAGTTCTGAAATTATTGATGGATGGGCGTTATTTTTTTCCTAGAAAGTTTCTTTAGAGGTATGTATTCATTTGTTGGAATGCTTAGGAACATGTTTTTTAAATTTTAACATTTTCAGCTGGGAAAATTTCTTAAGATTCTTCAACTCCCAATAATTACAAATTTGCCGCTATCAATTCCATAATTTACAAGGCCTGCACCAAATCTATGTCTCAAAAGACTTTTCTACATAAATCTTCATAATAATTATATAGCCCAAAATAATATATTTCCTTTTCATTTGGTGAATAGAATGAAGGGAAATAAGCAACTAAATAAATGGCCTTTTATATTCAATTATATTAAATCCAGATTATAAATATATAACCTTAAATTATTTTGAATATTCATTCATCAATATCCAGAATTATTTTAATAAGTTAAACTCAAAAACGCCCTTCTCAGGTTGCCCTTAGCTAGAAAATATTTTATTCAAAATAAAAATATGATAATTTAAAAGGTTGCGGAGTCTGTAGAATCAATTGTTTGAAACTTATGTGAATCAAACAGGTAGGAGGAGCTTTGAAACAAGACTGAGGTAGCATCTGACTACTGATAAAAGGTCGGCCGTCTTTGAACATATTGAAGCCATTTATCACCAAATAGCTAGTAAATACCTCATTTTACATTCCAAATATAGGTTTGTGATATTTCTTGCTACTATAAAAAAAGTAAGTTTTTATTCTTGTGCAATTTCTCCATAATCAAAAATTCAGTACAACCTGTCACCCAACAAACAAATTTAAAGTTCATTAATTTCACAAATAATAACATTTCGAAGCATTCGTTAATTTTCTTCTAACATTTTGACCTTCATGTTTGCATTTATTCAAATTTTAACCATTTTCGTCTTAGGAAGAGGTACTGATTCACCCTGTAAAGTAAGTTTCAATCAAAACCTCATGCTATTTTTTCTCTGTAGATTTTGTGCTTGGTATGTAGATATAGATTTTATCATATCGCTTTGTTATTTATATTTTAATCAGTTCACCTTTTAGCAATCGACCTCGAATAACTTCAAATAATATAGAATTGAATGATTCATTGTTTTCTACGTTCTTATCATGGCGTTCGCTTATCAATATATTTGACGGTATGAAGAATGGTTTTAATGTCACCAATTTAAATCTCCATATGAAATGATGTCATTACTTGGACGTTATCATTTCAAGCAAACTTGATGATAATTTTATAGTGTTAAGTTTTACTGGTACCAGGGCTCTATTATTTAGTTTAAAAGTTTTCATTTATGCAAATTGGTAGCCAATGAGTAATTCCATTAGATATGCAAATATAAAATTCGTAGTCAAATTCTATGCTGTCCATCCGGAAAAAAAACATTGGAAAGTTTTAATTTGTAGGATAAGTTGTGGACCAAAATTTTAATGGGATGAAATTGTGAATGAGAAGCATCCGCCTGTGTTGTTCAGTAGAATACCCATTACTTTTTTTTTTGCTTTTCCGATATCTCGAATTATAAAGTTCCGATCAACTTGGAGAAGTTACAAGCAGCATCATGATTTTTGATGTTTATGCAAAATTTATTGGGAACGTGGTACCACAAACCCAGAATAATTTATTTCCGTAAATTTTGAATATCTCGAAAACAATTCACTATAAATGAGAAAAATAATAAATACATTGGTCTAATGTTTACTGAACTTTATTTTTCAATAACTACGACCGGTTTCCACCGTTGGAATATCATGTGAAGATACCTATAGTATTTAAATAATTTCATAAGGTACAATTCATAAAGATATGGGAGATAGCTGTAAGTTAAGTAGGGATGAATTCTTAATATCTAGTTGACTATCAAGCATTTAATATCGGTTTTGGTGAAGTTCATTAATTTCTAAACACAATTTTTCCCGTTTCTAAAGATTTTGAAAATTTAATTTCGTCAACACTGTAGCTACTTCAGGTTTATATTTTGAAATTGTAAATCTGAAAAAGCCATAGCGAAAACATTGTTGTTGTTGCCAAAAATAAAATGTAGAAATATTCTTAACTATTTTATTCAACATACTTCAAGGTTATCTTAGGATGTTGTATTTTTTGTACTGGTGTTCGAATAGGGCGGATTTATTCTCACTAATTACGTTTTCTTTCAAAACGTGTTCTTTCAAACCTGATCTAAAATTAAATCCGTCTATCCAACGTAGGTAGCAGTGGAATTATAACAGTTTATCTCAAATACTAAATTTATATATTGTAAGGTGAACACTCCAAAACTAGTTCGCCAGTGCTCCGCGGGGAAGGAGGTCGCTCCAGGTGGACGTTTCAACGAGGACCCGTATTACCCGAAATCACCACCGAGATTCTATAGGGGTCGCGTTGACTGACACGCGTACATCTACCCTCTGAGCCCTTTAAAAAGGGGACACTGAGAAGACTTAACCCAGCTCCAAACATCCCCGGCTCTAAATCGATCGTCTCCGTTACGGAGCAACCTGGTAGATTTACAGTACGCGAACGGACGTACCCGTTCGCTAGTGCGTGAAAAATGCTGCTGTGTCCTGTATACTCCACCAGTACGCAAAACTTGAACGTGAACTATATGTTTATTGTATAGATGTAGGTGTAAATATTATAGAAAAACTAACGTAACCAGTTGTTTTAATGAAAACACCTCTTAGAAGTGGCGCCCAACGTGAAAGGCCGGGAGTTGACTGAACTTCAAAGTGGAAATTACAAGCAATAGAGGATCCGCGAAAGAGAACTAAGGACAATAAATTGCTTAATGAACCCAGTACGTCAAAGTGAAAGACTAAAATCAAAAATGTCAATTCACACGCAAATAGTTCGAACAACTGTCACGTTCGGTACATACCGCGGGCACCAAAAACTTTTCCTCCTGTACGGTTCGGTTCTATGGGGAAAAGGATGCATCTAAGGTAGCCGAGATTTTGAACCAGGTGAGCCTCTTCAAATCCGTGGAGGAAATCACGGACGAAAATGCCCTTAAAGTATTACCCTTGCTACTGGGAGGAATAGCAGTGACATGGTGGATGGGATACCAAAAACAGGTAACTTCCTGGAAAGACGTACTGGACCTACTTAGGAAGATGTTTACCCCTAAAAGACCATCATACAAGATTTTTCTAGAGATATTTAGTCCCCACAAGCAGACCTGTAAAAAGCAAGCTTTACTCGCAGAAATTCCAGAAGTCGCTACGAATGAGTCCCTGCAGCTGGACATGGTATTTGGGTTGATAAGGCACAACCTGCAATCCAAAATAACCGATGGTTGATATAAACCTTCAATGATTTACTGGTGTAAGGCAGGAAGATTGAAGAAGACCTGCAAGAGCAGGCGTCCTCCCGAATACTAGAGCTCTAAACCGTAACACCACAAAAACCTCAGCGACCAAGATGTAACTTCTGCCGAACTATGGGCCACACGGAAGAAAAAGAAGATGTTCCCAAGAGACAACAAACCCTCAGGTCAAAGAGAATCCTTCAATCCCTTGGCTGCAAAGAATGTAATCCGCCAGGGGACCTGCGGCGAATTTGCCCGACCTACAACAGCCGAGAGCAAATATGGAGCATGAACCACGATGAATTCTCCCAACTATAGGATGAGCCCATGGACTTCAATAGTCTGAAGATCGATCTCCTCTACATCCACGAGAACGATTAACTGAATGGATCCATACTCACCAGGAGGCATTTTCTGAAACGGATCAACCCACGATGGCTACCGAACACGTCATTGATACTGGATATCAATTGCCGCTCCTCCTTATCGACTATCGGCGGAGAAAACCAAAATTCTTCGGGCAGAAGTGGAGGGAATGCTGAGAAGTAGTAATGGTGCCAAAACCAGGATTTTGGCAGAGTTTGCATTGAATATCGCAAGATAACTGCTACCACAAAACCCTATTACTATGCACTCGCTAGGATCGATGACCTACTATACATCGCTCGAGGATATACCCATATGTACCATGGACCTACGAGCGGAATACTGGCAAATTCTGGTAGGTGCGGCCAGCAGATCGAGAGGAAACTACCTTAATTACGCCAACACTATTACAGCTAGAAGAAACCCCCAAGAAAATTTGGAAGATCGTCAGAATCAACGCCTGAAATACGCAAACCAAAAAAAGGCGGACTAGCCCAAGGTTTCAGACGAATAGGTGTCTCAGCTAAAGTGGTTCCCAAAAGAAATGGTCCATACAAGATCTTGCGAGCACGAGGACCTACCACATATGAAGTCAGCAGTACAGACGATCCAAACGTTCCTGTAGGGACCTTCCATGTTTCCCAAATAACCAGATATCTGGGACCGACAATAAACACGGCCAATTCCACTCACCCAATAAGAAAGAGAGGCAGGTCAAGAAAACAGCCAAGTCTGTAAGGTGAACACCCTGAAACTAGTTCTGCAGCGCTCCGCGGGGTAGGAGGTCGCCCCAAGTGGAAGTTTCAGAGACCACTAGTAGTACCCGAAATCACCACCAAGATTCTATAGAGGGCACGTCGACTGACGCGCGCACATCTACCCTCTGAGCCCTTTAAAAGGGGACTTCGGGCTCTGAGAAATCAGAGTTCCACAAGCGCTCAGCTCGGCACCAACTCGCTTCCGCTGTGGAGCAAGCCTGGTAGACTGAAAAGAATTAACCCAACTTCAAACACCCCTGGATCTAAGCAGATCGCCTCCGTTACAGAGCAACCCGGTAGATTCCCAGTACGCGAACGGACGTACCCATTCGCTAGTGCGTGAAAAGTACTGCTGTGTCGTGTATACTATATGTATATTGTGTAGATGTAAGAATGTAAATAGAAAAATTAACCTTACCAGTTTTTTTAATAAAAAACCCCTTACAATACAAATGTATTGTCTTTCTCTGACCTTTTTGTTGTGTAAAAAAAAATTTACTCATGTTTATGTTATTTGAAAAGAATAATTCAATGTTTGATTTTGTAATATACCTAATTTGCGATTTTATTTGAGGGAGAACCAAGGCTATTAAAACTAATGAAAAGGCTTTCTGCTTTTTCCGAAATGGAATATTTAGTCCGTTTAGAAAGTATACGGAATTTATTATTTTTCATAATTTTAATATAATTTTTTTTTGTTACATTCTAAGATAAAAGTAATGTATAAAATAGGTTGTGCAGATAGTCGTCTATGGCCAAAGTTGTTTGGCAACACTATTTGTCGAATATTGTTGATTGCCAACAGGTATGCAATTTATGAAATAATGTCGCAACTATAAAGAAGAAATCAGGTAGAGAATTTGTATAGAAAAGGTTTTCGAAACGTTAAAAAATTAGTGCAGTTGACTGAACTGGGAATAAGTGCGGTATGTTAGACAATGAAGAGGATACAAAATGGCATGGATATAAGGCATAGACCAGTTTCAGTAAGATCGCGTAAGATTAAAGGAAACGCTATATTGTTAAATTTTGTTTTATTTGTCTGGCAGAACCAACAAAACTCAAATATCCTCTACGTATCTGTACCAATTTTTAGTTGTCAGTATGTTGTTAAAAATAATCTTCTTTAATTTGTTCATGAAATACTTGTATTTGTTAATAACTGGCTAATCGGTGAGCGCATAGGTAGGCCTGAATTTTGTCTAAAGGGAACTTATTCTAATATTGGAAGTAACTCTGAGATAAGCCTATTCTCAAAAGGTTGCAAAATTCGGAGGTTATATATGGATTTACATTCTGTCAAGAAAGTACCGGGAATTATCGATTTAAATCTGGCGGGGCAATGAGGAAGGTAAAAATTTTTTTTCCTGGTTTGGTACCACTGTCCTTAATTACTATGCCAAGCTTGAGCGGGATCTGTCAACTAGTGTGTTTGCAACAGCTGATTAAGTCAGTCGATGTCAGAGTGCGTGCCGATTTTTACTATGGGTGATTACGTTGAGCACAGAATTTGTTTAAAGTTTTGTGTTGCAAATGAATTTTCGTGTGCCGATGCATTGAAAATGTTGCAAAAGGCCTTTGGTGATAATGCTCTATCGAAAACTCGTGCATATCAGTGGTACAGAGCCTTCAAGGACGGTCGTGAAGTGGTCGCCCATCGACGGCTTCGATCGAAGATAACGTCGATAAAATTAAGGAAAGGGTGCTGGAAAACCGTCGTACCAGCTTGAGAGAGATAGCACATGATGTTAAGATATCCCACGAGTCCGCACGTACGATTTTGATTGATATTTTGGGCATGAGAAAGTTGGCCGCACGACTCGTACCGAAAGACCTGAATTTTCTTCAAAAACTTCATCGCGAACAGGTTGCTTCAGACATGCTGGATCGCTGTAATTCCGATTCTACATTCATGGAACGCATTATAACTGGTGATGAGACCTGGGTCTACGAGTACGATATGCAAACAAGCCAGCAATCATCGGAATGGGTGGCAAAAATGAGCCGAAACCGAAAAAACCACGCCAAAGCTCTCGAAAATGAAGGTGATGCTGTTTTCTTCGATATCCGTGGCGTGGTGCACTACGAATTCGTTCCAGAGGGTAAGACGGTAAACAAGGAGTATTACCTAGGCGTTATGAAACGTTTGCGTGAGCGTATCCGTAAGAAGCGGCCAAATTTGTGGGCGAACAACTCATGGATTTTGCATGACGATAACGCGCCTTCTCACCGAGCTACGATTGTGACTGACTTTCTCGCCAAAAACTCAACAAACGTGCTTCAGCAACCACCGTATTCGCCGGATTTGGCTCCCTGCGACTTTTTCCTTTTCCCAAAAATAAAATTGCCCCTTCGTGGCACCCGTTTTGAGTCGATTGAAGCCATAAAACAAAATTCGGCGCGAGAGCTAAAGTCCATCCCGGAAAGCGCCTATAAAAAAATGTTTCGATAATTGGAAGTGCCGTTGGCATAGATGTATTGGAGCAAATGGAGCCTATTTTGAAGACGACCCAATAAATTTTGACGATTAAATGTAAAAATGTTGTTTTAATTGAAAATTCCTGGTACTTTCTTGACAGAGTAGTATATCATTCTTGATAAGTATTCGACTTAAGGAAGACAATCTTCTGTTGAGATTTTCGGAAATACATTCTGTCAAGAAAGTACCGGGAATTATCGATTTAAATCTGGCGGGGCAATGAGGCAGGTAAATTTTTTTTTCCTAGGTTGGTACCTTTGTCCTTAATTACTATGCCAAGCTTGAGCGGGATCTGTCAACTAGTGTGTTTGCAACAGCTGATTAAGTCAGTCGATGTCAGAGTGCGTGCCGATTTTTACTATGGGTGATTAAGTTGAGCAAAGAATTTGTTTAAAGTTTTGTGTTGCAAATGAATTTTCGTAAGCCGATGCATTGAAAATGTTGCAAAAGGCCTTTGGTGATAATGCTCTATCGAAAACTCGTGCATATCAGTGGTACAGAGCCTTCAAGGACGGTCGTGAAGTGGTCGCCCATCGACGGCTTCGATCGAAGATAACGTCGATAAAATTAAGGAAATGGTGCTGGAAAACCGTCGTACCAGCTTGAGAGAGATAGCACATGATCTTAAGATATCCCACGAGTCCGCACGTACGATTTTGATTGATATTTTGGGCATGAGAAAGTTGGCCGCACGACTCGTACCGAAAGACCTGAATTTTCTTCAAAAACTTCATCGCGAACAGGTTGCTTCAGACATGCTGGATCGCTGTAATTCCGATTCTACATTCATGGAACGCATTATAACTGGTGATGAGACCTGGGTCTACGAGTACGATATGCAAACAAGCCAGCAATCATCGGAATGGGTGGCAAAAATGAGCCGAAACCGAAAAAACCACGCCAAAGCCGCTCGAAAATGAGAGTGATGCTCATTATTTTCTTCGATATCCGTGGCGTGGTGCACTACGAATTCATTCCAGAGGCTCAGACGGTAAACAAGGAGTATTACCTAGGCGTTATGAAACGTTTGCGTGAGCGTATCCGTAAGAAGCGGCCAAATTTGTTGGCGAACAACTCATGGATTTTGCATGACGTTAACGCGCCTTCTCACCGAGCTACGATTGTGACTGACTTTCTCGCCAAAAACTCAACAAACGTGCTTCAGCAACCACCGTATTCGCCGGATTTGGCTCCCTGCGACTTTTTCCTCTTCCCAAAACTAAAATTGCCCCTTCGTGGCACCCGTTTTGAGTCGATTGAAGCCATAAAACAAAATTCGGCGCGAGAGCTAAAGTCCATCCCGGAAAGCGCCTCTAAAAAATGTTTCGATAATTGGAAGTGCCGTTGGCATAGATGTATTGGAGCAAATGGAGCCTATTTTGAAGGCGACCCAATAAATTTTGACGATTAAATGTAAAAATGTTGTTTTAATTGAAAATTCCCGGTACTTTCTTGACAGAGTAGTATATCATTAAACAGTGAAACTTAAGCCAAGGGTTTTAATTTACTTTATCAATTTAAAAATGTTTCACCAAGTGATGCAATAAATCAATATCATTAATGTGGAAGGAAAACATCTGAAAATTATTTTCAATTGGAGTTTTTGAGAATTTACGTATCTACTCAGATGAATTTGAAATGTGATATTCAGGGTGAAAGTTTATAACTATAAGTCTCAGGGGAAATTAGATGAAATTGTTTACTTTCTCATTTATAATGAATTTTCATTGAATTGAAACATAATCTATATCGCTTATCAATTCATTATATTTTTCTGGAAATTTGTAAATAAAAGCGTTGGAAATAATCAAGACCAACCTTTTATCTTTCAAGCAAATTACGGTATGATATAAACTCTTTTAGAGACCATCTTTCAGATGGAAAAGATTAAATTATTTTTCATTTCGCAAACGATTACAAATATGGGAAAATTACAATAATTTTCAGTGAATTAATGATGCCCCTCATAAATATTATGAATACAAATAATCCTATTAAAATATCAGCATTGGTATTAGTCTTCAACAAGAAATGCTTTTGCCGAAAATTTTTATGTTGGGTAGAGAATATCCGATTAGCGTAGTACATCGAAAATTTCCCAAATCGTTTTGCATCATAAATTGCTCCTTTAATTTAATTTATAGAAAATATTGCTACTTCATCGCTTTTCAAAGGTGTACATCCATCACATAGCCAGTTATAATTTCATGGGCTTTGTTCGTTTTCTTGATTTGCAAATTTTTTTGCCAGCTTTCCTTTAACCTAAATACTCTGATGAATGGGGTATTATTGCGCCCTTTTTTGTTCACATATATGTATGTCTATGCAATATCTCCGCATAATTGTTTTTAATTTAAACTGTACTTTGTATGTTTGCATTCGAATTCAAGTGTTGAAAGATCTAATCATGTATGTGGGCATTTGCTGAAATATCTAAAAGTTTCGCAAGATATTTATCACTAATACAATGGTTTTTTCGATTTTTACAGCAACCAACGTATGTGTTGAGATTAATTCATAAGCGCAGAAATTTGTAGTGATAATTACTTACAAAATTATCTAAATTTTTCATTCATTCTCTAATTAGATATTGTCAATATTCTGAAATTTTAAGATCAACTCTGCCAAATAATCTGGCCATATATTTTTTCTCAATAATTCACATAACTGCAGAAAAACTGAGAATTAAAATTTTATATTCAAAATGGTGTCACAGAGAATGTTTGAAGATACAAAAAGTGTAACGTTCGTAGCATTGTTCGAATTCAAAAATATTATTATATTATACCCTGAAATTTTAATTTGATTTATATTTAGATTTCGGTCAGTAAAAATATATTAATCACAAGATCAAATAATTTTCAGTAGATTGCTTCAAGAAGTTTTTTGTCACGATATTAATTTTCTCAGAAATAATACTAGTCTTTCAAATTGTTTGTTTCAGTTATAATATTTCGAAATCAGCATGAAGAATGATTAAGAAAGAAGGTTTCTTTATCAGTACACGTAATGAACTTTTATGAACATCAAAAGTCTTAGACCGCCAATTTAAAATTTATCTTTCGTTCTTATGGAATATTGCGCCGATTGACCTTTTAGTTGATATCGTGTTTAAACATCCGGAACGTATATTAAATAATAATAATATTCCTGATGCTTTGCTTCAATTGCGTCTGGTTTGTCGGATTATTATTATTGTTATTATTATCCTGATACTCCTAGATCTTCTGTGAAGATCCCTCAGAAGATTTTTCAGCTTGTGCGAGTTAGGAGTTCAGTTGTGTTCTGTGTAGGCTTTGTTACTGCGATCTTGCGCCACTTTAGGTCACAGCACTGTTAATTTTTGACCCAACAGTGAAATGGTGGCAGATACCCGTCTAACTAGAAAATTTCTACCTGAACAGGATTCGAACCTGGACCTCCCGGTCACGAGTCCGATGCTCTTCCGCTGAGCTAGCCACACTCATATTGTCATAGACCTTACTTTTAAGATATCCCCATGAAAAATAGACAAGTTGACTAAGGTCGGGGTTTCTCGGAGGCCAGTTGATGCCCTGCGCTAATGAGCTTCCATTGCTTGATTTCATGTATGACAAGTGGCCCCATCTTGTTGAAACCACGTTCTTGAGTTGAAACCTTGGAATGCCCTTAACACTGGACCCAAAAAGTTTCGCGGCATATCACAATAACGCTCACTATTCACAATGAGTGGTCGGCCTCATCCATCTTTGTGAAAATAAGGACCGATTATGCCTTTAGCAGACATAGCGGCCTTAACAAGGACCTTTGAGCGGTGGAAGAGTCGTTCTTGCTTTCGTATCGAATTTTCCTCTGCGCATTACAGCCAATATTGACATGACCATTCAGATGAAAGTTTGCTTCATCACCGAAGAGTATGTTAACAAAATTGTTGAACCGTCTTAACATTTCGTTGGCAAAATTCAATCGATTAGCATAGTCTGTTTCCCTCAATTCTTGAAGCAATTGAATTTTATAGGCTTTCAAATGCAAATTTTTCTTTGAAATAAAATGCGAGGACGATTTTTTGATGTTCAATGATTGGTCTCGCGTTCGGATGGATAAAGACGGATTTTGACCAACTGACGCCTCCACTTCACGAATCGTTTCTTCGTCCTGGACTGAACGAGGGCGGCCAAAATTTTTACCGTCTCACCTGTATTTTCGAACATCCGGATCCATTTTCTAATGCTGTCGTCACTTGGTGCACGGGGTGTACGATATTCCGCACGATACAATGTTGAGAAGCCAGTATTGAATCACCGTTGCGATAATACGCTCGTACGCAAAAAGCGCGATGCGTTTCCGGGTACTGCTCTATCGTGACTAAAACTTCACAGTATGGCGGACACTACGATCCCCTCCCCACTCCCCCCGTCGTTCAGTTTCAAATACAGCGCCAAAACAAATATACGATACGCTTTTTGGACACACTGTATAATTGGGTATATTTACGTACATCACTAATTGATTGAATTTAACTTTGCAGCATTATAAACAATTGAAAAGGCTATGTAGGTGAAATCTTCAGAAACTTCAAAGAAACATAAAGTACATAGTTCAATGTGAAGAATGCAATTAAACACCTTGGTTTTTTCAGGTGTAACTGGGTGCATTTATATACAGCGATTTTCTAGAAAAAATCTTTTGGATTCAATTAGGTAACCACTTAGTACTATCAAACACAAAATTCTCATAAAAATATTATAAGATCAATTTCCAAATTCACAGAGCTGAATGTATGAGACTTTATCTTCAATAAAAATATGATACACGTTGCGTTTCGACGTGTTATATCATTGTTAAGTATAAAGGAATTGAAAATACATTTGTGTATATAGGTTAAATATCGGGTGTTTTTTTTAGGGTGATAGAACTTTAAATTGAAATAAACTACATTTAAATTAACATTGAAGCCAAATTTTTTTTTATTTGAAGGATTTATGACATTTATGTTTTAAAAATAATTTCCGGCATATGTCCACCACGACTAGATCTGAGGAACCGCATTCCACCAGATCAATTTTGGACCACTTTTTCGAATGATTCAGGCCTTATTTCATCAATAACACAAGTTATGTTGACTTCCAGAGCGTCTATTGTTTCTGGTTTATCAGCATGAACCATTGACTTGACATAACCCCAAAGAAAATGATCCAGTGGAGTTATGATCTTGGAGGCCAATTAATTGGACCATTTCTCGAAATAATATTATCGCCAAATCTTTCTTTCAATAAATCAATTGGTACGGTAGCAGCATGAGTGTAGCACCATCTTGTTGGAACCAAAGCATTTATGGGTCAATACCATTCAAACTTTGAAACAAATAATCATTAATCTGTAACGAGCACCATTCACTATAACATTAGCTCCAGCATCGTTTTTAAAGAAATATGGACCGATGATGCCTCCAGCGTGTAAAGCACACCATACAGTGCATTTTTCAGGATCCAATGAAACCTGCAGAACTTCTTGAGGATTGTTTTCACTCAATATACGGCAATTTTGCTTGTTTACATAGCCGTTCAACCAAAAATGAGCTTCATCACTAAACACAATTTTACCATAAAAAAGTGGATCAACTTCAAGCTGATCTAGGGCCCAATCAGTAAACGACGCTCATTATGGTCAAGTGGCTTCAGCTCTTGAGCCAGTTATATTTTGTACGGGTGTAGACCAAGGTCTATACGCAAAATTTTTCATGTGGTGGATGCACAGAGCCCAACTTGTGAACGTCGACGAATAGACAAATCTGGATCATCATTAACACTATGACTTACAGCAGCGATATTTTCTTCTCTACGTACAGTTCTTTGTCTTGTTGTTGTTGTTGCATTGAGTAGAGAAAATGTTGTCCGAAATCTATCGATAGTTCGACGAATAAGCTGCTCTGATGGACCATTATGTAAACCATAAATTTCACGAAGTGCTCTATAAGTTTGGCGAATAGAACACTGATTTTGAAAATGAATTTCAACAATTTGTAAACGTTGTTGCGGCGTGAGTATTTCCATGGTAATTTGTCAATGTTTACTGAACAGAAATATCAAAACAACATGGCTTCTACCTTCTGTTAAATCACAGTTATGCTTATCGAAAGTTCTATCACTTAAAAAAAACACCTGATATTACAGTGGGGTGAGACGGGATTCCATACCAAGAGTATTTTACTCTTAATATGAGGAGATCGGTTCATTTCTAATTAGCCGTTCAGTGTTTGAAAATCGGGATCTATATGGAGCTTTGTTCATTTCTCCACTCCACCAAACTCATTTTATAGCCTTCGTGACATTCAGGAAATATTTAATAAGTTGTTAATATCTAGTTAGTATCTAAATTGATACAAGGCTGCCGACATATTAAAGCTGTAAATCACCATTTAGATATAAACAACCTCAAAATCCTGCATGAATGTCAAAAAGGCTTTGAAGTGAATTTGCTGGGTTACTTTAAAATAAAAAAAATCCAAAACACTGAACAACCAATTGAAACTTACTCGCTCCCTTCCGCCGAACATATCACTAGTTTTCCTGAAGTTGTTCACTCATGAAACAATCGACAGCCGATAAATGACACGGCCACAGGGTGCAATATTGATATGGACACGGAAATACACTAAAATACGCCTCAACATCGTTCACTCCAAGATGCTAATTGAATCAAACGGCATAAAACTTTATCACCCAGTCATTAAACTATTCTGTTTTTTTTTCCGCCGGAATAACTAATCAATTTATTTACTTACTATTAAAAATTAGGTATAAATTGATCTTTATCCCTTTCATTTCATTTATTGCGCCAGCAATTTTAAATTTTAATCATTCTTTAATCCAAAAATAGGTCCTTTTTATATTTTGGTTCACTGTTTCTTCAAATAGATCTTTAGTGTAGTGAAAAATATTACTTCTCCTCTTTTGAAGTATATTTTATAATGTCATAAATAATCCGGAGTTTTCTCACAACATATTGTGATGCTGAAGAAAAAAAAACATGGAAATAATCATATATAAGCTACATATTACATACGAGGTGAGTCCGAAAAGTATCCTACCTTAATTCATATTTCCGTGTTGGTGCTATTTTACCTCATCCGGGCCATGGCATCCTTCGAAGTAGTCCCCATTTTATTGAACCACACGCTCTCCCGCTCTTGAGTTCCGCCAAAAATTGCTGCACAAGGTTCATTGTTAAACACAACACCCTTACAATCGAAACAAATAATCAGCATTGACTTGAAATGGTTCCTACTTTGACATGCTTTTTTTCGGCCATGGGTCGTCTAAATGCCTCCACTATGTTGTTTAGCTTCAGTATCGTAACCATAAACCCATGATTCATCACCAGTAATATCAAATGCGACGAACGGAAAAAACACTTTGGACATAAACACATGCTGCGTGCAATCTAAGGCATCTGGCCGCTAACTAGAGGATTCAGGAGTTCGTAAGGGGCTACTACGAAATTCTTTTACCATATTTACCCAATATTTTCATATAATTCTGCATATGACCGAACCGTTTTGATGGTAAAGTACGATTCATTTAAAAGATAGACTTCTTTTAAACGGCTATACATTCGGCCTAAGACTTTTAATGTTCTTCCTTGATTTAAAATTTGTTATGCATTACACCCACACTGCTGAAAACATATTTAATCTATTGATTAGTATATTCGACAAATTTATCTATAACGATAATAACGAAAAATATCACGCTACAGTTTTGATATATTTTTAATTTTTATTTGAATTGGGATTTACTTGCAAGCTTTTTCTTACAGAATAATTCAACCACTAGCAATTGGGCGGTTACTGGATTTCTATTCCCCAAGTAATACCGAAATAACCAAAGATGATGCTTATATTTACGCTGGAGCTGTGATACTATGTTCCTTTATAAACGTCCTGGTAGTCCATCCTTACATGCTGGGAGTATCCCATCTGGGAATGAAGCTGAGAGTGGCATGCTGTTCTCTGATCTATAGGAAATCTTTGAGATTAAGCAATACTGCTTTAGGACAAACAACTATTGGACAAGTAGTCAATTTGCTTTCAAATGATGTTAACAGATTTGACGTTTCCCTCATTTTTGGACATCAATTATGGATAGCCCCATTGGAGACGATTGTGGTGTCATATCTGCTGTACCTTGAGATTGGAGTATCAGCCTTTATTGGTATTGTGCTTCTTTTGGTGTTCATTCCCATGCAGAGTAAGTGAATTATTAGAATTATTCTGTTGAATCTAAAAAACTAAGATTGATTCATTGCATTTATTCAAATTGATATTAGAGTTTATGTTGAGCATTCTGTTTTGGATATTGAACTGTTCTGGTCGTAACTATTTGGTAGTTGAGTATTATTAAAGTAATATCTCAAAAATTACTATGTTTTACTACAAAAAAATTTTAAATTTTGAACTTTTTTTGGAAATTAAACAGCAATGCCTAAAAACTTGTTTTAATCTTCTTTTCAATCAATTGGGTAAAGAAATTCTCAATGATATGCGTTTGGATACAAATTTCCATAAACGATTTCACCTTATGCGAACACAACTCGTAAAAAATCACTGAAAACTAATTGGTAGCATGATTCTACTTCATGCTAGTAGATGATGGTATAAAGAACGACAAATTTGAATCTTCAATATTAAGTTTCTGATATCATTTTTGAGAATATAACCCAAACGATAAAAGGGATATTCTTCATAAGTTCTCTGGCCAAAACCCTAAAATGATTGAACTTATTGATCGAAATATCTAGGCAGTATGAGCTCTTGCAATAGAAAGTTCTCGGAATCGTAAGAGTGTAACAGTTCAAAACTCAAATCCGCTCGGAATAGGTATCGTCAATCGTCGGGGCATAAGCACCAATCATACGCATGTTTCGATGCTTGCTAGTATCTCATCAGTGCAGTACTTTAATACCAAACTAATGTAACGTGGACCTACATTTATATTCACCCTATATAGGAACACCAAAGCTTGAACCAAACACAAGCATCATCCACACACGTGAAGGTACATCACTGTACTAGCTGTAGAAACTCTTCTCATGCTCGGATCATATCCTATCATGACGAGGATACTAATTACTTCAGTATATGCACAAATTGAGTGGAGTATAGGCTATTACAAGAGTTTGTATCACCTAGATATTTAGAACACATCCGCCAGTACTCGAATGAACTTGTTGATTTCATACTCATTCAAGAAAATCAAATGAGTATATGGCGTTGCACGTACACACATCATAGACGTATTAAGGGAGGACGCTCAAAATCTACGTTGCTTGTCAGTGTGTAAAAATAGTTTAGATACGAAAAATCAAAAAGAGTAGAATTTTCTTTGTCCGTATTATGCAGGTGATATCTCATCCCATAGTGATCTGTAAGAAATCCCGATAAACTCTAGTTCGTGCTTTCACATACGAGTAGGTAGAACGAGTAGAGGTTTTCATTCAAAAGGCTCCTTTGACAAGTACTGAAGTCTTTTTTTACACCCATTCATCAACGTCTTCCCCTAAACGTTACATTCAACATGAGTACATTGTTTCAAATCTGCTTTGAAGCTTTTTCGTTTTTTGCGCGCTAGTTCCAGAGAACAGAGTGCTATCGTTTCGCCCAAATGTTTGTAATTTTCGAATTTTGAGCCGAAAGTTCTATATGACTAGGTTGGACTCCCTAATGAAGAATCCGAGGTCAAAAGTAATACTGTCCGGCCATCTGTCTGTAAACACGCAAATTTTCGAAACGAAAGAGCTAGAATGTTGAAGTTTTCAGGGAAGGTTTGGGGTTTAACTGCCGCGTTCGTTAATGGTCTAAATCGGTTTATCAGTTTCGCAGTTATTGACGTTTCAAAATTTCTCGAATTTTTTTAGTTTTTAATTGGATTCATATTACACCTACTAAAATAATCAATAGAATTATCAAGTTCAGTAATGGAAGGGGTAATAAATTACGAGTTGAGTAAAAGTGGGATGTGTGAGTCACAAAATAGAGAAAGCGATTAAATTCTAATTTTCTATAGATAGTATCTATTTTGGAATCTTTCTTCACTTTTTTTGATCTCGGAATCTCCAGTGAGTCCAGCCTAGTCGTTTAGGAGCATTTTTGGCTCAAATTTCGAAAACTACATACATTTGTTCGAAACGATAACACGTTGTTCCCAGGAACTTGAATATCCACGACGTTGGCTCTGTTTGACAGATAATTTCATGTCATTTAATGTTTGAATATGATTTTGAACATGTGACCACCATGACGTGTACGGACGTGATATAATCTGGCGGTTCTATTTTCAGATACTTTTCATCTGAAAATTTTGTTCACTGACCACACTTATGGTTAAATGACTATGTCAATAAAAAATGCAATGATAATCGACAAGCCATTGTTGAAAGACCATTAAATCAAGAGAAAAAGTCACTGTTACGTGCTCTTTATGGGCTCGTGTAATCATTAGTCCATAGATCTTCAAAAATGATAATGCTCAGAGCGTTATAAAGTCTCAATAGTGAGCGGTGTAGAGACACCGCTTTACCTGTCCAATTGGAAATTGAAACATCTAATTAGGCCATGTACACACCAGCTGCAACGGCCAAATGTCTGAAATCATATTCAGAAATGCCATAAAATTATCTGTCGAAAAAAGTCTATTTCAATGAGATCATAAACCTTTTATATATGTTTCATTTGAATTCAAAATTCTCCGTTCCTAAAATACGCCCTATATGAACGTTCTTTCACAATTGCAGATGGTTTTTGCCTCTTAGTGCCACAATCCTACCTATCATCTATATCAGAAACTGTGCTAATTCGTTTCTCATTAGGATTATAATTTAATACATATTTATTTTTTCAGTTTATGTTGGGCGTAAAATATCTATTGTTCGTCTAAAAACAGCTATGAGGACCGACGAAAGGGTGCGTTTGATGAGTGAAATTATAAACGGTATCCAAGTAATAAAAATGTATGCATGGGAGAAACCATTTGCTAAATTAATCGGAGCAGCTAGAAGGTGAGTCATAAACTTTCTCGAAAAACTTCTATTTATTGTATTTCTACAAAAAAAATATCTCAATGAAGTAACCAGAGTTGCAAAATAAAACACACATATTTGATTGTCTCTTGACAGAAATTCATCTTAAATTTAAAAATAACAATTCGAGAAAAGCACTGACATGAAGTCAGGAGCTCTTGCGAGCTACAATCTATGATTGGCACAAAATTTTGCATTAGCGTTATTGTCGTTATTTTACATCTATATGCAAAATTCAAACTCAATTGTATTTTGAATTTCGAAAATATTTGAAAAATGAGAATAACTGAGGATCCATTTGACTGATTTAGTTCATTCTTGAATTTAAATGATATGGCCTCAAATCTAAATTCAAGTCTGCCTATCTTCGCTTCCGAAAGTTTACATGTCTACCTATCACGCATTAAGCTTTGCATCATTATTTTATAGCTAAATACTGTATCTCATTTGGATTGGATCAGTAGTTTCGGAAATATTAAGAATATAAAATTATAAATAAGAGTAACTCTGAAATCATTGGACCGATTTGGCCCAACCTACCCTGAATGTTTGAAATTTCTAACTTTTTTAGTTTGAAAATTTGAGTATTTACGGAGACCATATGGCCGGACAGCATTAATAATGACTTCTAATTCTTCATCAGTTATTCCTAACTAATCATTCGGATCCATTTTGGGCTCAAAATTCTTTCCGTATCTTTTATTGCAACAAGATATGGAAATTAGTTCACGAAAAAAAATTTTTTTAATCAAGCTGCACATGGATTCGAACACTATTTCGAACTACGACCCTTTAGTCATCTGAGTTTCTGAGCTATTAGAATTTGTTGGTTTCTTCGTATATTTATTTATAGGTTTCATATGTCCATTTTAAAAGATTTGAGAGTGAAAAAATGGTTAGAGCGCTGTTATAACAATGGCAAAAGACTGATAGAAATCTGCGAACATTATGAACTGAAAATACTCAATGGCTATTACGAACATAAAAATATCCACAAGTATACTTGGCACCAAGATACGACAGGTCTGAAATCTGTCATCGACTACATACTGATCAAACAAAACATAGATTGGAAGGTTCAAGATACAAGAGTGTGCAGGGGCTTTGACTATGCGTCAGACCACTACCCCCAGCAACAAAAATTTATATTCCGTTTAAGTCAACAATTGAAAGTCAAAAAGAGAAACAAGACATCTAAATGAAACAACCGCCCTTGGACAGGCTATACGAGGATAGTATATAAGAGATTATATCAGAGCAGACTAAAAATCAATTTGAAAAATGAATATCTGACTCATGAATCTGAAGATTTTCACATAATACAAACATATAATTGAATCAATTCACTCAGCAACATATGAGCTTGCAGAAATAAGTAAACAAACTTCTACAAAAAAAAATGATATATGGTGGACCAGATCACTTGAAGCAGGAATAAATGGGAAACAACAAGAATACAAATAGCGGACGACGAGCAAAAGTGAACGAGGTAGAGTACTATACAGTACTCTATACAGACAAGAACAATCAAGATTCAAAAAAGTTATTAGTGAGAATAAGAAGTACGTGGGAAAAGAAACTGAAAAAATTTGACATATATACGGCAAAAGATCATCAGAAGCGTGAAAGTTAATAATTCTCTTAGAACGAATACCACAAACAAAGTCAATATTTATCCTATCCAGCTGGAGAAATGGCGAAAACATTACTCAAAGGAATTCACTAAAGATAGAGAAAAAACCTTGAATAAGTCACCCAAAAGATTTTGTGTTCGTGGGCAGCATATAGACCTTGAAGAATCCAGGATAAATAGAGCCATAAAACCCTTGAAAACAAAAAAGCCCCGTGATCTGAGGGATCACCTGCTGAGCTAGTAAAAAATGGCACAACAAAATTAGTCACTCACCTAAGTGAATTATTCAGTATATACATTTTTGGGAGGAAAATAACGAATAGCTGGACAAAAACCTGGATAAGACCAATTCATAAGAAAGGTCCAAGAGATGAATGTGGAAACTACAGTTGTATATCCGTCAGAAGCATCATGAGCCGTCTGCATCGAAGAATATTGAAGGATGTAATTGAGGAAGAGTATGAGTCCCTAGAAATCGAAGAACAGGCAGGATTTCGAGCGACTATTTTCACCATAAGCTTTGACAAGCAATTGATACCTTCTAACGCTGCCATTCTCTGCACCACTTCAAACATTGGAGTGGTTCGTATTCAAAAGAAGCACTAATCGTGGATTCTACGGAAAAAGGTCCAAAGGATCGAATGGGGCCATATAGTGTACACATATTAACAGGTCTCTACCTTCTCTAAACGATTGATCAGCGATTTGAAACGTTATAGTAAAACTATCACGTAGAGCTGGTTGTTTGAAGTGCCCTTCTTGATGATCTGTGGTAGGTACGCTTCGATTAACCAGTCGATTTCTTTTATCTTCTCTACCACCTTTTGTCCACACATGATCCATGAAACTTGGCTTCAAGCAATACAAGTAACATAGCAGATTTAAATCGAAGATGTGTTGGATATGATGGGGAGGAGAGTCTTCACTTTGCAGCATCCTCCGCAGATTTCCATATTGTTAATCCACAAAGTTCAAGTTGCTTGGAGCAAAGTGCCACAAGCTGATAATTGGTGTCATTTTGTCGATGCCTAGACATGTGCAGAAATGTACTGTGAGGGCGGATTGCCACAATATTCATTTTTTTTAGGTTACAATTCGCATATAATGTTAGTATATCTATCAACTTTTACAGTTTTTTCTACTATGAAATAAAGTGTCCCACAAAAGTTAAGTAAGTTCACAAATTCTTAATCTCTTTCTATCTAAATGTTGATATATAATTTTAATATTTTCTTATTTATCTGTCTCTTTTTTACTTAAAATTTGAAGGTTGTTTCAGTATAAGGGGAATTTCTATTTGTTGTGTTTTTGATAAGTTGAGATCAGTTGTTACTTTACGTTTCTGCAGTAACTAGGATTAAAGATTTAATAGTTCGATTTCCTGATAATACCCAGATGTAACCTAAATGCAAATAAAAGTAATAGGGCCATTGCTACAATTGATGCACCACCCACCTCCACAGACACTCCATGAACTCAAGCAGCTTTTACCGCAGCTTTGAGGAGAAATCGATCAAGGCCACTTCTGTTTAAATGTCCTGATCGCGTTCAAGTGTAATTGATACCAAAACTAAATTTTAGACACAAGAGAGCAACTGAGGAATTTTTGGACAAAATGACAAATGAAAAAAGAACTCATATAAAACTCATATAGTAAACATTCTTTCATCAAAGATAAACATTAGATGATCAAAAATCGACAACTATATTTGAGAGAGAATATCTGCCGTCTAAATTCATTTTCATAAACAATCTCACAATATGTAAACTTCTTCAACTTGGAGCAGTTCATACTCTGTTTTATAATGTTTATAAAGGTTCGTAATTTCTAATGCTATTGGTTCTTTGTATTTAATTTTGTTCAACTGGTTTTGTATAATTGAATGTTTGAAGGCATTATTTGTTACTATTTGTTCAATGATATCCTTGTTAGAATTTTCTTGTGTCATACTTATGGGTATGTTGATTAATCAATATAGGAATCGAAAACTATTATAAGCTGGTAATCTGAAGGATTATGGATAATTTGTGATGAAATGTATAATAGTATCTGTATGCTTTGGTTTGCAGTAAATAAAAAAAATTGTGTTTGTTTACAATTAATGTGATATTTAGATCTAAAAACATGATATTGTTATTTTTTTGTTTTTCAAAGATGAGGTTGAAAATAATTTATTGCCTAATTCTAAAAACAAAGGAAATTGTATATAAGAACTGTTGAATAAACATATGTATATCACAGATGTGCTTGTACCGGAGAATAAAATTTTTGAATTTTTTTCTTTATTTAGATTTCCAAAAATTTTAAGAATATCTCAGATAGCAGTAGGCTGAACAGACTTTCTATTTTAAACTTTCGTCGTCTTTTAAAAAAGTACCATCGACATAAAATAATTATGTTTCGAGCAAAAATTTAAAATACACTTGTGTCCAAATTATATACATTGAGAGTATAAACTTTTTAAATGCCGTAAATATATTCGATTAATATTTAATAATATATATTCATTGTTTTCAGGTATGAAATTAAAATGCTCAGAATCGCAGGCTTTCTGAGGGGAATTATTTTATCATTCATCATTTTCAACACACGGTTGTCCATATTTGCAAGTATTATTGCCTATGTTCTTCTTGGAAACAGCATAAATGCTGAAAAGGTGTTCGTCCTCACATCCTTCTACAATATATTGAGAGCAACCATGACGGTATTTTTCCCAACTGGTATAGTAATGGTAGCAGAAGCGAACGTATCTGTTAATAGATTGAATCAATTTCTGAATTATGAGGAAAGAGATTCAAATGATGACAAAAAGGAGATTCTAAAAAGTCTTAAAATAAAAAAAGATACTGAGGAGGTTGAAGAATCAAGCATGAATGGTATCGACAAAAACTTTTCGAAAAAAGATGAAAATATAGGTATTTTCATGAAGAATGGTTGGGCAAAATGGAGTGAACTCTCTATCGATAATACACTATCAGGAATTTCGCTTTCTGTTACTCCTGGAAAGTTGTTAGCGGTTATAGGACCTGTTGGTAGTGGAAAATCAAGTTTATTCCAGACAATTCTCAAAGAATTACCACTAATGGATGGATCTTTAGAAGTAAATGGTGAAATTAGTTATGCATCACAAGAGCCTTGGCTATTTTCTGGAACAGTCAGACAAAATATTCTTTTTGGACTGCCAATGGACAAACTTCGTTATAAAACTGTAATTAAAACATGTGCCTTAGAAAGAGATTTTACGCTCCTTCCATATGGTGATAAAAGTCTAGTAGGTGACAGAGGAGTATCTCTTAGTGGTGGTCAAAGAGCAAGAATTAATTTGGCAAGGGCTGTATATAAGAAAGCTGATATATACCTATTAGATGATCCTTTATCAGCTGTTGATACACATGTAGGAAAGCAACTTTTTGATGGGTGTATCAATGGATATCTGAAAGATAAAACTGTGATATTAATTACCCATCAACTTCAATATTTAAATGATGTAGACCATATTATTTATTTAGATGATGGATTCATAAAAGCAGAAGGTTAGAATGTTTGTTTCGTTATTGTCTATTGTATAAGTTTTTCAATTTACAGTAAAATAGAAATTAAGAATTGCATTTGTTTAATTTAATTATTGTCATACAACAGTCTCCATCTATTTTTTAATAAGCTACCTTTGCTCAACATCTATCATTTGTGATTTTAGGTACATTCAGCGAATTGCAAAACGCCAATCTCGACTTCACGAAATTACTTGGGAAAGCTGAGAATGAAGAAGATGAGAAAAAAGAAAAGGAAGAAACAGAACTGAAGAGGTTGAATTCAATTGCTAGCAGAAGTTCGGTGGAAGAGGCTCCTGTACAAGTTGAAGAACAAATGAGTAAAGGAACATTAGGCTTTCATATATACAAGGCTTATTTACGAGCTGGTGGAAACTGGTGTGTCTTATTCATGTTGTTTTCGATGTTTCTAATCGTGCAAGGACTGGCCAGTGTTTCAGATTACTTCTTGACTTTCTGGTAAGTATTTTTCTTCCTATTAAATTGTTTCATTCATGAGAATTTCTCCAAATACTTCAAAAAATTTGTTTTAATGGAGTATATTGGCTTTTCACTACATGATCAATGTTTAACGAAATAGAGGTAGGGCTAAAAACAAACATTAAAATAAAAATTGAAAAAGTTGAATTGAAAGTAAAGTTTATCTTCAATTCATCATTAAAATTTTTTTGTCTGCTTAAGCTGCATGGGTAGCTATGGAGGATTTCTCACATAGGTCAGAGGTTGTCTGTACATAATTATAATAACAACCCACTATGTATGAAAATTAACCGTTCTTGGGAATAAACACACAATGAAAATAAAAGAAGTTATAAACTGGCAGCTTCAAAAAAATTACAGAATACTAAATCATTAAGGACGCAAAACAAAGATTTTAAAATAAAATAATGAAGAATATATTCGCAATTTATTGAATTAACTTCAATTGTTTCGCCAACACTCAGGCTTTGTCATGTTTACATTTTGAACTACAATGTTTAAAGCCAGCCACAGTATTAGCGAAACAATTGTAGTTAGTTAGTGAATTGTGGAAATATTCTTTATTATTTTATTTAATTAAAATGGTTTTGCATCAAGTAAGGATAAATTCAAATAAAAAGAAAATTAAATGTGTGCACAAATTAGAAATCTAAAAATATCATTTTCTCTATGGCCTAGATATACTGAATTAAAAAACATTTATGTAAGCTAGCATTTACATTCAATATTAGGAAACGTCAAAAGTCGTACATATCCTAAGTCAACATACTAACTAAGGTTGCACTGAATTCTTCAATATCCAGAGTGGTGTATGAAAACTGTACATACCATTTAAAGATACTATACATACGATCCCTCGAGCAGTGTGGATATAATGTGGTTGTAGAATATGGAAATATTTATTTCACCATATACGCTCCTCATTACCCCGAAAAACCAAAAGTTAATCAAACCGTTATAAGCTAAGAGCTTAGATCAAATAACATATAAACCGGAATTTTTTACCGGTCGCGCGTGGTGCTATGCTGTGTGCTGGAAGGGATTATCTAGGGGAGGGGAGGACAGTGATTCGGTTCACTACAATTAATTGGGCGTACGTAGCTTAATTTCCAAGAGGTACATACATCTGTTGAGCAATTCATTATTATAAAATCTTTATCGCGAGAAGACGTAAAACCTTCCAACATTTTCAGTAGATTGACTCTATAGTTTGCTAAGAAGATGCTTTAAAGAATTCTAGTCTGTAAAGGGTACAAAAAAAATTTAAATGGCCGTACAGCAGTAAAAAATGTAAGTCATGCCCGCCGACCGTGGACAAGTTTTACTGACATGAACTTTCGTGTTATCCGCGAGCTGATTGAAACTGACCGGCGACTTGAAATATACGAAATTGCTGCAGAAGTAGGAATAACGCATAGGAGTACTCAATCAATCATTTCTAATGAGTTGGATCATCGAAAATTGTCGGCAAGATAGATTCCTCGCCTCGTAAAGGAAAATCACAAATTCTTGCTGTGTGTGAAAGCCCCACCGCAAAAAGCCTAAACCCATCTATCTGCGGAAAAAGTTCTAGCAACGGTTTTTTGGGATAGCAAAGGCGTACTGCTTATTGATGTCCTTCATGAATAACGTACGATAAGTGTGCTAAATATTAGTGCAAACTGCTTGATGAGGCGAAGCTGGCTTATCGAATAAAAAGACGAGGCGTATCGATCACACACAACGGCTTTGACCCAAGAAAAATTGGGGACATTCCATTGGGAAATACTCGATCATCCGCTCTACAGTCAATATGATCTACTATGATTTTCTTTTCCTAATTCTAATTAGGAAAAGAAAATCATAGTAGATCATATTGACAGTAGAAAGACTGTGCAATAAGAATCAGTTTGTGAGTGCCAGTTATGAAACTGATATATATATATATATATATATATATATATATATATATATATATATATATATATATATATATATATATATATGTAATTCTAAACAGGACTGATTAGCTTATGAATGGAGAAAAGCAAATAAAAGCAAAAACTACTATTCTGTAAGAATCCTTAAACGTCAGGATTTTGGGGTATTCTACGTAAACTTTCAGTCATTAATGATATACAAAATAGTTTCTTGGGGGCAGCTAATATATCAACAGAATCTTTAGGTCAAATAAATTAGCATTAAAGTCTATTTTTTGAGTGAAATACAGAGAATATCACTTCATGACAGTACCTGGATCTACGATGCGATAAGGAATTAACGTATTATTGAAGTTATCTAATTTTTTTGTTGACTGAAATTACTTTTTCAAAACATAATTTTGGGCGCTAGTTCCAGAGGACACCATGCTATCGTTTCGCCCAAATGTCTGAAATTTACGAATTTTTAGTTGAAAATGTTCTTGAACGACTAGGTTGGACTCACTGATGAGGAATCCGAGGTTAAAAGTAAGTCTGTCCGGCCAGCCGTTCGTAAACACGCTAACTTTCGAACGGAAAGAGCTAGAACTTCAAAACTTTCAGGAAAGGTTTGGGGACTAAATATATTCCTTAATGGCCAAAATCGGTTTGATAGTTTCGTCGTTATTCACGTTTGAAAATTTTTCCCTATATTATCGAAACTGGTTCAATCAATCTGAAATTCAGCATTTACAAGTAGAATAATAACTCGTATGTTCGTGCTAAATTTCGTGAGGATCTTATGATTAGAAATTGCAAAACAATTGTGAATGTTTCAGAGTTGAGCGCTATATTAAACACTATAACTTTCTAATGGAAAGAGAAAGGGACTTGAAACTTATGGGGTAGATTTGGGGTTTGAATATCTCGGCTGGGTTTATTATTAAGCATTATTGTTTCCAGTTATACACATTTGAACTTTCATCTTATTTTTTTAACTTTGAGCATCGACTGATGTTGTCATTAGCCATACCGCACCACCTAACGTACACAAACACAACCATGCCACCTCAATTTTATTAATATTTTTCAAACTACAAATCCGATTGATCTAAAATTTAGGATTGAAAAGGATAATGGTAACGCACATGTTCCTGCAAATTTTCATGAAGATGGTGTGACAAAATATGCAAAACAGAAACAAAAATTTTGTGAGCGGAGTAGCGTCGAGCGGCGCTAAAAAAACCATAGCAAGAGTTTCACGATCGAGTTTTAAGTTAGGATTTAAATGTAAAATACCTTCAAGAAGGTTTATACAAAATTTCGTGAAGATCGTCTAATTAGAAGACAAAAAAACTATTTTTTGAGAATCGTGGATGATATGAACTAGCACGCAAAAGCTCCTGATTTCACGTCAGTGCTTTTCACTTTTTTTCGGATACTTTCATACATATGCCATCCAGTTTGATGTTTCCTCTTTTCCCACAGCGGAATTTAAAGAAAAACTGAGTTTGTGCATGAAGTGCAGTAGTTCTTAATTAATTTTCGTAGTTAATGTTCATTCTTTATATTTAAATTTTTGATAATTATGCAATGAGAATCACCCAATTTAACTCAGCCCCAATATGCCCAAGCAGCTAATATTCACATATTTTTATACTTTTACCCCACATATCATCAACACAAAATCAGATAGTATATTATTTTTTAGGGTTTTAATGAATGGTCAAGGCTTTGAGATCTTTGCAGCATTTGTTATTTATAGATAATTTATACAAAAGTTCTGGATAAAGATATTTTTATTATTCTAATAATAACTGTTCTTTAGCTTAAATATTTTAAGTCGATAGGCTTTATTAATTCTTATGATGATCTTGTTTTTCAGGGTAAATCTAGAAGACAGGAATTTCACGGAAGTTGAAAGTATGCTGGAGTCTTCCACTCTTAGAGTGGTCCAAAATCTTAGTTCAACAATTCCAACAATAGAAGATGAAGACTTCTGGGATTTTTCCCGAAATACCTGCATTATTGTATATTCAGTCATTATAGGTTTACTCGTTGTTCTAACTTTAGTACGGTCATTCTCCTTCTTTGTTGTGTCCATGAAAGCTTCAACAAGACTCCACGATAATATGTTTGGAAGTATTTCAATCGCAACAATGAATTTCTTCAATAACAATCCAGCTGGAAGGATTCTGAATAGGTTTTCCAAGGATATAGGGTCTGTTGATGAACTTTTGCCTGGTGCCATGATTGACTGTTTGCAAATTGGACTTACACTTGTGGGAATAATTATTGTCATTGGAGTAGTTAGTCCAATATTATTAGCACCTACTGCAGTAATGGCACTGATATTTTATTTACTCAGGTTGTTCTATTTGAGCACCAGTAGAAATGTGAAGAGATTAGAAGGAGTTAGTAAGTCTTGTTTTTATTACTATTTTTCTAATATTTACTATGTTATATTTCATTATTTTTTAAACTATAAGATCATACATTGCAAACTATACATTCATATAAGTTCTTATCTGAAATTCCAAGCAAACTGACAATGATAATGATAACCTAAGCTTATACATATGAAAATATTTCCAGATGTGTCCTTTTCGTGAGAAGTAAACTCTAGAGTAATTCATTATCATTCACTATAATTTTGCGAATTTTTTTTAAAGTGGTTATTTCTTTCAATCATTTGTCAATATTCGCCTGATATCTCGCATAATCTCTATCAAATCCTTTTGCCCAATATTTTATCTCAGAAATTCCAGATATTTCACTTGGTCTTTCCCGGTCTTTGTATACTAATTCAAACCAAATTCAGACTTCTACATAAAAATATACTTTTGGATATAAAACCCAAATGAAGTATTTTTCGTGTTTTTCTATTGAAAGTAAAAGTAACTTTGATGTTTCAAAAATACAGATTCCAATGTATTCGTAAGAAATTGTATTTAGTTAATAAATTAATATGTATGGTTACAAATTTGTCTTTCATTTCAGCCAGAAGTCCAGTTTTTTCTCACATTAACGCAACTCTGAATGGTTTGACAACAATAAGAGCCTTTGAAGCTCAAGAAATTCTCACTAAGGAATTTGACCATCATCAAGACTTGCATAGTTCTGCGTGGTTCAGCTTCATAGCAACATCTAGAGCTTTTGGTTATTGGCTAGATTTGATATGCATTATTTATATTATCCTGGTAACATTCAGTTTTCTCCTCATTGACGATGGTATGTATTAAATATTCTACAAATTTTGAATCAAAATGACTAAATGTCTAATTTAATTTACTACACATGCAACTACCAGAAACTATTCTGCTAATAAAGACCTTAGAGAGCACCCCTATATACCCTGTCTGAGTCTTTTGCTCGTTTATTCTAGGGAACAGAGTGCTATCGTTTTACCCAAATGTTAATTTTCCAATTTTGAGCCGACGTGTCAAACGACTAGAATGTCCGGCTGGACAGGATTACTTTTGTCCGGCCGGCTAGGCCGATCTGGTACTATTGGTATTTAGGTGTAAAATGATGACACATAAATTAATGTCAAATTTTGTGAGAATCGGCTGTCTGGATGCACTACTAGAAACAAAAATGCTAATTTCCGGAAGAAAATACCTAAGGTTTTTCAGTGTAGATTTGGACTCTAAATATCTCAAGTTATGCTCAGAAGTAGACAGCATGGACCTGATGGTTTCCGAGCTATTCTCATTTGAAATTTAATTTTTCACATATTTTCGAAAGTTCAAATCCAATTGAATTAAATTCTGTACTATTTTCAATTTAACGGAACAATCTATATTTCTAATAATGGTTTAATAACGGGAAATCCACTCAGTTCAATTTTAGCTAAAATTTTTATGGATGATCTAGAATCAAAAATACACCTAAATCCGATAAGCAAATATTTCCTTTATTGGTAAAGATACGTAGATGACAGTTTTTGTTGTTTCAAAGGCACCGACCGACATCTACATATCTTTACGAAGTTCATTAATTAACTTCACCCAAAAATAAAATTCAAAATCGAAGAAGAAAAGAACCAAAGTATTAATTTTGTAGACCTCACAATAACAAGACTAGATAATTTACATGATTTTAGTATTTTTCACCAACTCACACATACAGACATCACAATACATAAAACTTCAAATCACCCCACCAACCGAAAAATGTCAGCATATAATAGTTTTATTCATAGACTATTATTATTATTATAATTATTTATGATGAGCGGGCGTCTGTCCACCCCACCACTGCGTCCGCACGGACTATTGAGGTTCACCCCTAATTTATATCTCCCCGACGAGATCCAGTTTTTGAATAAAACCGATAATCTTGTTCAGGGGTAATTTTTTCAGTTCGCTGTGGGCTATAAAAGCCTAGCCAAAGACCTCGAATCTGATGCGACTCACCGCTGGGCACTCTGGGACGATGTGCATGGCTGTTTCAGTGTCCTCAAGACACAGCCTGTATTCAGTGGCGGATTATCCGTAAGGCAAACTAGGCACGTGCCTAGGGGCGCGTAGTTACAAGGGGCGCGCGAGCTCAGAATTTCTAATTAAGATGGCCATTTATGGCCGGTACAGGGGCGCCGACAAAGTTATTGCCTAGGGCGCTCTGATCTTTAATCCGCCATGCCTGCATTCATTGTCTTCAGCCAGACCGATTTTGTGCAAATGCGCTTTCAGTCTGCAGTGACCTGTCATAATTCCGACAAGTGTTCTTAGTTTGGCCCTATCCAGACCTAGCGCTAGGTTCGCCATCTTTTTGTTCGAAGCTGTTCCAAGGAACAACTTCGAGTGTTTCAGGCCAGAATGGCTCCGCCAGAAAGACTCAAGCCTTGAGTTCATTCGACTCAAGCCTTGAGTTCATTCTGCCTGTTATCGCCTCGTTAGCCACGTCATGCGGTGTTCCCAGGAATGGTTCCGGTCCTACCAGAGGCACCGCAGCTCCAGCAAATGCCAGCCGATCCGCCTCCTCGTTACCCAAATAGTTTGAGTGGCTCGGTATCCAAACCAGAGTGACTCCGTTATACATACCGAGCCTGTTTAAAGCCGTGCGGCAACTTCAGACTGTTTTGGATGTAAAACAGCTGGATTCCAGAGCTTTTAGTACCGACTGACTGTCAGTATATATTTTGATTTTACCGTGGTGGATTTGCCGTTTTATCAGCAGTTCCGCCGCGGTCTCAATAGCAAATATTTCTGCCTGGAATATGGTTGCGTTTTCACCCAGACTCAATGAGATGTTAATTCTCGGTTTACTCCCATAGACTCCCGCTCCTGTTCCGTTCGTCGTTCGCGAGCCGTCTGTGAACAAGCCAAGGTCGGTTCTCAATAGAACCTCAGCATGCTGGGTCCATTCGTCCCCACTGGGGACGATTACATTGAAATTCCGTTCCTGGCTTGTGATTTTTGACATTAGATCCGAGGGCATCGATAGGATACTGTTCGTTAAAAGCTCGAACAGTAGTCTTGAGGCTCCCATCACTATTGCCTCTGGCCTGTCAATCGCCAGTTGATATAATTTGTATGTGGTCCGTTCCGCCTCCCTCTGCACGAGTAGGTGCAGGGGTGGTAGATTTAGTAGGACCTCCATGGCTGCCGTGGGTGTGGTGCGAAACGCACCTGTAATTGAAAGGCAAGCCTGTCTCTGTAGTCGGGTGAGCTTTTGTTCGCCAACCGTTTGTTGGCCTTTCTTCCACCACGCTACAGCGCCATACACTATCCGTGGTCTAATTACCATAGTGTATAGCCAGTACATCTGCCTGGGCTTTAGGCCCCAAGTTTTACCACAGATCCTCCTGCAAGTCCAGAAACCCATTCTGGCTTTATTTCACACTTTATCCAGGTGTGCATTCCAGGTGAGGGTCTTGTCCAGGACTATTCCCAGGTATTTTGCCTCAAATGAGAATTGTTTTATTTCACCTCGGATAGTCGGCGGTACTAAACCATTCAACTTCCGTTTTTTAGTGAATGGTACTATAACTACCTTTTGCGGGTTAAGAGACATGTCTTCTCTTATACACCATTTGTTAATAGTGTTCAGTATCTCTTGAAGGACCGCCGATATCGTCACCTCCGATTTACCTTTCACTATGATTGCCAGGTCATCAGCAAATGCTTGAACGTCGACTCCCCACAGCGAAATGATCGCTAGCAGGTCATCAACGAGAAGGGTCCACAGTAAGGGTGAGAGAATACCTCCCTGCGGACAGCCCTTCGCAGCCTTGAACTCGAAGACCTCATCCTGGTATGAGGTCGTTATTGTTCTGCCGCATAGCATTGCCTGTATCCATCTACAGATTAGTGGGTCGATTCCTCTCGCAGCGATAGCCTCAGCGAGAGAAGCCGGCAGCGTATTGTTAAAAGCACCTTCAATGTCCAGGAATGCTGTTAGTGCTATCTCTCGATTATCGAGAGATTGGTTCAATTTAGACCATTGAACGTCCCTTTGAATTCAGATAACTCTTTGAAATAATTAAATATTATTAAACAAATAGCGTCAAACAACGGTTACAACTCCTTTCTTATAGAAAAAATGGTATCCAATAAACAAAAAAAAATGGCATTAAATCTCGTGTACCCAATCATAAAAGAGGACAATACACAGAAATATTTTTCGTTGTCTTATGTTAATCGATTATCTGAAAATATTGCTAAATATTTCAAATATATTTTCAATTACAACACAGCTTTTAAAACCATTAATAACCTTAGTACTTAAATAAAAAACAATAAGGATCGAACAAATAAAGAAAATAAATCTGGAGTCTACAAGTTGACTTGCAAAGATGGCCCTTTAATATACATTAGCCAGACAGGTAGATAAGAAAAGAATCCAAGAACACCAAAGGAGTTGTATATTGGATTCCGTACATTCGACTTCATCTTAAGGAATTCAGACATAATTTCAACCATAACCATGAAGTTATCCACGTTGAAAGCAAAAGTTCTAGATTAACACTTTTAGAATTTCTTGAAATCTACAGGTACAATACCCTTAAAATCCTTTTGAACGAACAAACAGATGTTGACAAATCTCCATTACTGAATATCTTTTCCTAATGGCATTTTTTAACGGCAAACTCCAATAAACACCTTGAGTTTTTATGACTTGTTCTTCCATTATTTTGTCACGTACCTAACAATGTATTTAAACTCGGTTACACTGAACATCATCAGCCAGTTGCAAAAATTTACGTTTATTTTACTTTTAAATAACAGAACATAGAATTTTGTAATTTTATTCACCATATTAATTTCTTTAAGAAGTAATTCACAGATATGAAATTTTCAGGTGAAATGGACTGTTGAGCAAGAGAGCAAAAACTTCCGACTTCATGTCAGTGCTTCTCACCATTTCTTTTTACTTGATAGAAATCCATTATATACTTTAGTTAAATGAAACACACTTAATCTTCACTTTCCTATTTTGCAACATTTATATAGAACTTTTTTGTTTTTTCATGTTCTACTTGACAATGTGTTAAATTTAAGTATCAGTAAATATTGAACAAAGAAATATTTTTTTCACATATTTTTCATGGGGTGTTTCGGAGGACTTTTATATCAATTCAATAAACAACATCACAATTTGTGGGCAAATAACTAAAGATTCAAAGAGAAATATGTTAAAACCGACATGTCATGAATGTATTTCGAAATATTGAATCACGCCAATGAGAAAAATAATGATGAAAAGCATAACGTGAAGTCAGAAACTTTCGCGCGCTTGTTCAGCAGTCCATTTTCCCCGAAAATTTCAAATTTTTGGCTTACTTCCTACAAAAGCTACATAATGAAAAAAAACACAATATTCTGTGTATCATCTGGAAGTCAAATAAACGCCTTTTTTTTCTCAATTTTAGAACTTTTCTCCTGAAAAATATGTTGGTGAAAGGTACCATTCGTATCCTCTTGATCTGCAACGTTACATATTGGCAAGAAAGAATGGAAAAAATATATTGAACATCACTTCATATATTTTTTTCCGGAATCAGATAAAAAAAATTCAAAAAGTTCTCGTAATTTATATTCATAAAATTATGCCTTGGTGTCGTTATTGCACATATAAATATCGGGTGTTTTTTTAGAGTGATAGAACTTTAAATTGAAATAAAACACATATAAATTAAGATTGAAGCCATTTTTTTTATTTGAAAGATAATTTTATGACATTTATACTTTGAAAATAATTTCCGGCATATGTCGACCAAGACTAGCTCTGAGGAACCAGGTTCGAGCAGACCAATTTTGAACCACTTTTTTGAGTAATTCAGGCATTATTTCATCAATAACAGGAGTTATGTTAGCTTCCAAAGCGTCTATTGTTTCTGATTTATCAGCATAAACCAATGACTTGACAAAACCCCAAAGAAAATAATCCAGTGGAGTTATGTCGCATGATCTTGGAGGCCAATTAATTGGACCATTTCTCGAAATAATGTTATCGCCAAATCTTTCTTTCAATAAATCAATTGTTACTCAGCATGAGGTGTAGCACCATCTTGTTGCAACCGAAACACTTCTGGGTCGATACCATTCAAATTTTGAAACGAATGATCATAGATCTGTAACGAGCACCATTAACTGTTACATTAGCTCCAGCATAGTTTTTAAAGAAATATGGACCGATGATGCCTCTAGCATGTAAAGCACACCTTGCAGTGCATTTTTCAGGAAGCAATGGAACCTGTAGGAACTTCTTGAGGATTGTTTTCACTCCATATACGGCAATTTTGCTTGTTTACATAACCGTTTAACCAAAAATGGCTTCACTAAACACAATTTTACGATGAAAAAGTGGATCAACTTCAAGCAGTTGTAGGGCCCAATCAGCAAACGACGCTTATTATGGTCAAGTGGCTTTAGCTCTTGAACCAGTTGGATCTTGTACGGATGTAGACCAAGGTCTCTAGGCAAAATTTTCCATGTGGTAGATGCACAGAGTCCAACTTGTGAACGTCGACGAATAGACAAATCTGGATCATCATTAACACTATGACTTACAGCAGCGATATTTTCTTCTGTACATACAGTTCTTTGTCTTGTTGTTCTTGCATTGAGTAGAGAAAATGTTGTTCGAAATCTATCGATAGTTCGACGAATAAGCTGCTCTGATGGACGATTATGTAAACCATAAATTTCACGAAGTGCTCTATAAGTTTGGCGAATAGAACAGTGATTTTGAAAATAATTTCAACAATTTGTAAACCTTGTTGCGCCGTGAGTCTTTCCATGATAATTTGTCAATGCTTACTGAACAGAAATGTCAAAACAACATGGCTTCTACCTTCTGTCAAATCACAGTTATTCTTATCGAAAGTTCTATCACTCTAAAAAAAACACCCGATACTTAATTTGATCTCGAATTGATACTTTCGAAATATTTGAAAAATAAAAGTTTCTAAATAACTCAGGAACCATTGACTCAATTCTGTACAATTTTGAATGTAACTGATATATTTAGACTCCAACATACCCGGAAAATTTCGAGTCTCTAGATCTTTGCATTCCGAAAGTAGTATGTTTTTAGATTCCACTATTTTACAATTTTCATATAGGCGAATTTTGGTGAAATAGTTAAAGGAGAAAAATATTGATGAAATATTTCGTTCTCAAAACCTTTATTTTAGGCATCCTGACAACAAATAATTCAGAAATATCACAGAAATGTATGTACATTCTGTCAAGAAAGTACCGGGAATTATCGATTTAAATCTGGCGGGGCAGTGAAGCAGGTAAACATTTTTTTTCCTAGGTTGGTACCACTGTCCTTAATTACTATGCCAAGCTTGAGCGGGATCTGTCAACTAGTGTGTTTGCAACAGCTGATTAAGTCAGTCGATGTCAGAGTGCGTGCCGATTTTTACTATGGGTGATTACGTTGAGCAAAGAACGCGCCTTCTCACCGAGTTACGATTGTGACTGACTTTCTCGCCAAAAACTCAACAAACGTGCTTCAGCAACCACCGTATTCACCGGATTTGGCTCCCTGCGACTTTTTCCTCTTCCCAAAACTAAAATTGCCCCTTCGTGGCACCCGTTTTGAGTCGATTGAAGCTATTAAACAAAATTCGGCGCGAGAGCTAAAGTCCATCCCGGAAAGCGCCTATAAAAAATGTTTCGATAATTGGAAGTGCCGTTGGCATAGATGTATTGGAGCAAATGGAGCCTATTTTGAAGGTGACCCAATAAATTTTGACGATTAAATGTAAAAATGTTGTTTTAATTGAAAATTCCCGGTACTTTCTTGACAGAGTAGTATGATAAAATTTATTTCATTTGAGTAATAGAAGATGGAATTATAATTTCTATCAAAATAGTTCCCATAAAATTGTTTTAAATTAATTTTATTTTAAACAATTCTGAAGAAATGAATTGGTGAATATTTTCGATTCTTCATTAGGAAATATTTTTTTCTATGAGTAATTATGATATTTTTTTTAGATCACTATGGTGGAAATGTTGGCCTTGTAATAACACAAGCCATTGGAATCACTGGAATGTTACAGTGGGGCATGAGACAATCAACTGAACTCGAAAACCAAATGACATCTGTAGAAAGAGTTGTAGAATATGGCTCGATCGAACATGAGAGGGCTTTAGATACTATTGAGTCAAAGAAACCAAAACCATCTTGGCCAGAACTTGGAAAAATTGTATTCAGAAATCTCTATTTGAGATATGCCTCTGGAGATCCTCCAGTTTTGAAACACTTGAATTTCACTATTCTGCCTAAAGAAAAGATTGGAATAGTAGGTCGTACTGGCGCAGGAAAATCGTCTTTAATAAACGCATTATTTCAACTTTCTTTAACAGAAGGTCAGATCATTATTGATGATATAGATATCACTCAATTAGGCCTTCACGATTTGAGATCTAAAATCTCTATCATTCCACAAGAACCTGTTCTATTTTCAGGTTAGTATTGGTTTTTCTTTCCAGAAAAATATGTTAAATTTGAAGTAGCACAATGGTACATAATATAATAAGTGTTTTTAACATAACAATATATCCTCTGTCGTTGAATTCATTGAAAATATAAAATAGAAAAAGGCTTTTTTCTTGATAGAAGAAATATAACAAAATTTGTATATCAAAACAGATTTAATCTGTTAGTCTTCTACAATTTTAATTTCAAAAAAATTTTTATTCAAAAAACTTTTAGAATCAAATTAATGTCTGCAATAAGCAACGCTTATATTTAATAGACGTATATAATCAAAAAATAAATTGTATATTAAGTTTTGATTATATACGTCTATTAAATATAAGCGGTGCTTATTGTAGACATTAATTTAATTCTAAAAGTTTTTTGAATACAAATTTTTTTGAAATTAAAATTGTAGAAGACTAACAGATTAAATCTGTTTTGATATTCAAATTTCATTGAAAATATAGTTCAAACATATAAGAGAGTCTAATACTGGAGCTACAATTTGAAGAGATGAAGATGTAGGTCTGAATTTTGGAAAAATTCCGTACTTGTTAGAAACAGGGTATCAATATTGAAAATGTTTGCAAATCAAATTGAGGAAAATTGAGAGGAGAATTGATTGGGGAAGATAAATTAATAGAGCTTTAATTGCAATTAAATGGAGTTTCAACTTGCAACTGTCAAATTAAATTGGAAAGGTGATTTCCAACTAAGCAAGTAATCATGTGGTTTTTCTTTTTTTGTGTAAGTTTTAAATGAAATTTATTTATTAGTATCAAAAGTTTACTTTATTTATAACAAATTTTCAAACTGTTTGGTTTCAGAGGTGATGCAACAAGCTCTATTGCTCTACATATAGAAATCATATATTATTATAAGACAAGCAAACCTCTCAGACTTGATTACTTGAAGTGCTTACGTAATTTTTTCACCAGCAAATTTTCTATGATAGTATTTCTATTCTCCATAATTAAAACTTATTCAAAACTTACACTGAAAAACTATTCAATGACCTGTGGTCGGTTCACTTTACCTGACTGGAATGAGGTTTTTTTCAAATTCAAGTGTATAGTGTAAATTGGTTTGGAGTTATTCACTGAAAAAAGTTTAAAATATTTACGAATTATTTCTTAAGGAATAACTAACATTAGTCATTTTTTTCCTCAGGATCTTTGAGGAAAAATCTGGATCCATTTGATGAATACTCAGATGCCGATTTGTGGAAAGCACTTGAAGAAGTCGAATTAAAAGAAGCTGTAAATGATCTCACTTCTGGTTTGAATTCCAAAGTATCTGAAGGTGGCTCAAATTTCAGCATAGGACAAAGACAACTTGTTTGTTTGGCTAGAGCTATCCTTCGTAATAACAGAATATTGGTGCTGGATGAAGCCACAGCCAATGTGGATCCACAAACCGATGGTTTAATACAAACTACTATAAGAAAAAAATTTGCTGAATGCACTGTACTTACAATAGCACACAGACTCCATACAGTTATGGATTCCGATAAAGTTTTAGTAATGGATGCTGGAACTGTGAAAGAATTTGATCATCCTCATATATTACTTCAAAATAAGGTGAGTGATTTTGAAATTTGTATTTTTATTTGAGGAAGAACATATTTGCAGAGAAAAGTATGGCCTGACATATACATAATGATTGAATGAGTGACATCCAAAAACGAATTTTACTGTCTTGTATAAAATAATCAGTTTGGTAACATAAATGAAAGTTTTACAAAAAAAATTTGGGCATGAAATGGTTAATTTACATTCAAGCAAGTCGGACTCGTATTTTCAACTGTAAATTGAATGACATTATGCTATACTTTAAACTTTCATAATAATATGAAAAAATTAGTACTTGACACGTTGGCTGCCTCAGTGTCGGGCTATTGTGCACTATATTTCACTATCTTGAAACTCCGCCTTTGTGTTCCGTCAAGAAGTTAAATGTTTTGTAATGAAAAAAACTGTTCACTTGATCTCAACACGTTAAATTCGACCCGTTGGTAGCATATGACAAATGGTGAGTCTCAATCCTACATGTCTGTTCCTTTCGACAAATGTGTATCATCCAATTGTAGGAGTCAGGTATATACATTAGACTGATTCAAAAAAATCTACTGTTTTTTTTTCTTGAATATATCGAAAATATTGTTGGAAATGATGAAAAAAAAAATCCTGTAAAAGTTACAGCCCTTAATATTAATATTAAGATGTCCTGCATGGTAAATTTCAATTTCCCGTATGATTAACATGGGAAAGCTTGTTTTTTTGAGTTTAGAATTTTATAACTCTATAATCGTTTATCAAAAAAGCTAGACTGAATCATTTTCTTTTGTAAAATTGAACGCTCTACAAAAAAGCTTTCTTAGAATTTTTCGATAAACTGACGCGTTTTGAAGTTATTCAACTTTAAAATATAATTTATAATATTTTCTCGTTTTTTTACAATTTTTTGACGAAACTATCAAGTTTATCAAAAAATTTTAGCAAATTTTACAAATTTTTTGTATTTTATATTTCTTTTGGTTTAACAGATCCTTTTATTCAACTGTCAAATTTCTAATACTATCGTATCTTAATTTTTCAATAAATTCAAATTATTTTTATTTTCAATTAAAAATTATTTTAATTTTTTTTTCCTTAACCTTGTAACATTAGAGTAGTTTTATTACAATTCGGAAATTTTTTTCTACATTCACTGATAACAAGTAATAAGTATTGCAATTGTTCTTCATTTTTTGTAAAACACTTATTGTAATGTTCGATCAACGCTACCCCACGTTCCGCTTCATCGTTAACCACAGTCAATTTATCAAAAAACTTCACACATTCATTATAACTTTCATCAAGAGGCCAAAAATTCACATCTCTTTCCATAAAATCATACGGTAAATCAAACGCTGTAAAAATGAACAGAGAATCTTTTGATACAAAATCACTCATATCTTTCTGCAAAAATCCTTCAATGTCTTCTTGTCTCATCTCCAATTTTTTGGCTTTCGTATTAAAACCATCTCGATTCTGCAAATTAACAATAATTTGTAATTTCACTTCATTTTTTACACATCGATCAAATAAAGATATAACGGCTAATTTTTCAGATAAATACCATAGGTGATTCTTAATTTTTTCAGTAGTTGCAGTTAATATTGCCAAATTTACTGCTTTGTATCGAATTAATTTCAGCGTGAAAATTAAATCATGTTGTGCAGCTAAAGTCGCTGAAGTCGAAGTAAACCACGCTGTTATATAATTTATGATGATAAACTTGCATATTTCTCGGAGGCTATTTATCTCATAAGATGTGAGTTTGAATTCTTCCCGAAAAATGAATATTTTTAAACAATATATTGCTTTGGACATCCAACGAGCATGATTCATAGCTCCTGGACTTTTGAATGAAAAATTTTCTTTTGGAACAACTCCTAAGAAAACTGATGACAGCTCCAAAAATTCTCTATAGTCACTCCCTGGATGATATTTCTGCAAAGAAGTTAAAATTCAAAATATTGATCCATAAACTATTATTTTCCATTCGTCGAAAAGAAAAGAAATAATGAATGAATTTGAACCAAAATACATATAATTTTTGAACCGATAAAGTTGATAAGCTTTATTTATTCTCCAATGAATCCTAAAATTTCATCAGTGATGAAAAATTCTAAGGTAGCTTTTTTGTAGAGCGTTCATTTTACACAAGAAAATGATTTAGTGTAGCTTTTTTTATAAACGATTATAGAGTTATAAAATTCTAAACTCAAAAGAACAAGCTTTCCCATGTTAATCATACGGGAAATTGAAATTTACCATGCGGGAATATTAAGGGCTGTAACTTTTACAGGATTTTTTTTCATCATTTCCAACAATATTTTCGATATATTCAAAAAAAAATGGTCGATTTTTTTGTCAGTCTAATAATATATATATATATATATATCTAGTTCCATTTTTATATATATATATATATATATATAAAAATTTTACCTGCCTCAATGCCCCGCCAGATTTAAATCGATAATTCCCGGTACTTTCTTGACAGAATATATATATATATATATATATATATATATAATATCTTGCCAATCTTGAGCGGGATCTGTCAACTAGTGTGTTAGAAACAGCTGATTAAGTCAGTCGATGTCAGAGTGCGTGCCGATTTTTACTATGGGTGATTACTATGGGACGATAACGCGCCTTCTCACCGAGCTACGATTGTGACTGACTTTCTCGCCAAAAACTCAACAAACGTGCTTCAGCAACCACCGTATTCACCGGATTTGGCTCCCTGCGACTTTTTCCTCTTCCCAAAACTAAAATTGCCCCTTCGTGGCACCCGTTTTGAGTCGATTGAAGCCATAAAACAAAATTCGGCGCGAGAGCTAAAGTCCATTCCGGAAAGCGCCTATAAAAAATGTTTCGATAATTGGAAGTGCCGTGGCATAGATGTATTGGAGCAAATGGAGCCTATTTTGAGAGTGACCCAATAAATTTTGACGATTAAATGTAAAAATGTTGTTTTAATTGTTTTAATTTTGATTTTAATATATATTATATATATATATATATATATAATAATATAAATATTTTAAAAAAATTTTAAACAATTTTAAAAAATTAGCCTTCTACATATTTAATTCCAAAAGATTATATTCAATGATTATAACTTCTGAAAATAAATTAAAATAATGTCGTATAAGTACCACTTATATCATGACAAATAAACATTCATTATAAGACATCCAAATGGTATAACAAAATCCAATAAATAAAAATTATTAACTAAAATCCTATAAATTAAACATTTTGAATAGACAAAATTTTGTTTCTGCTTATCAATCTTATGAAAACCAATATCTTTCAAGAATTATATTCAATGATTATAACTTCTGAAAATAATCATTGAATATAATCTTTTGGAATTAAATTTTGGAATTAAATATGTAGAAGGCTTATTTTTTAAAATTGTTTAAAAATTTTTTTAAATATTTATATTATTTTATATACCTTCTATCAAGAATGACCTCTATTTATGCATATATATATATATATATATATATATATATATATATATATATATATATATATAAAGCTTCTGAGAGATCTTCACAGAAGATCTAGGACTATCAGGATAATAATAAAAAAAAATTATAATAATAGCATAGGGCTCGCAACCAAAATGTGGTTCCAATTTTGTTCAGGTGGGAAAAAAATTTTCTAGTTGGACGGCTTTCTTTGTTGGGTCGAAAATTAACAGGGCGTAAGATCACACTATCCTGATACTCCTAGATCTTCTTTAAGGATCTCTCAGAAGCTTTTTCAGTTTGTGCGAGTTATGAGTTCATTTGTGTTCTTGGTACGCTTTGTTACTGCGATCTTACGCCACTTTAGACCACAACACTGTTAATTTTCGACTCAACAAAGAAATGGTAGCAAAAACCCATCCAACTAGAAAAAATTTTTCCCACCTGAACAAGATTTGAACAACATTTTGGTTACGAGCCCTATGCTATTATTATAATTTTTTTATTATTATCCTGATACCCCTAGATCTTCTGTGAAGATCCCTCAGAAGCTTTTTCAGCTTGTGCGAGTTAGGAATTCAGTTGTGTTCTTGGTAGGTTTTGTTACTGCGATCTTGCGCCACTTTAGGTCACAGCACTGTTAATTCTTGACCTAATAGTGAAATGGTGCCAGACACCTGTCCAACTAGAAGATTTCTTTTCCACCTGAACAGGATTCGAACCCGGACCTCCCGGTCACGAGCCTGAAGCTCTCCCACTGAGTTATCGACACTCATATCCTGGTACAAGTGTAAGAAGAATTTCAGCGGAAGTAGGAATAAGTGGCCCCCTTCTCTGGAGAACTACGCATTAACAACTCTATACATTCCATGTTCAACGCATGCAAGCTCTTAATCTCCCTGATCATCAAGCCAGAAAAACATTCTGTCAATGAGTTTTAACAAAGATTGTTGAACGTCCGCGTTTTACTTCTAATATTCTTTACACTGATGAAGCCGGCTTCACCAAAGATGGAATTTTCAACTTTCATAATAGCCATATTTGGGCAGATGAAAAATCATACTCCATTGATGAATCCAAGCATCAACAGCGTTCCAGCATGAATATCTGGCTATGCATTTTAGGAGATCGTTTGTTAGGACCAGTAGTTTCACAACGGAATTTAACAGAAGCTTAACTTTCTTCAAAATACCTTGCCCTATTTTCTAGACGTGGTACCTTCAAATCAGTGGAAGAATATTTGGTTTATGCAAGATGGAGCGCCCCCACATTATACATTTGCTGTTAGCATTTAAATCAAACATTTCCCAGAAGATGGATAGAACAAGGAGGCCCAATGCCATATCCCTCTAGACCTCCGATCAGAATCCTTTGGACTTTTGTTTTTGGGGTTATTTGAAAAGTTTGGTGTATGCAACATCAGTGAGTAATATCGGACAGTTGTAACATCGGATTGAACTATCCTGTCAAACGTTCCGAACACAACCAGGTCTTTTTGAAAGAGTACGTAATTCCTTCATGCGACGATGTACTTCCTGCATTGAAGTGGACGGTATGGAACATCTTCTGTAAAACACTAGAAGTCAAAAATAAATCGAATATCTTCTGTAATTTATCGTATTCGGTTGCGCTAGTTAGTTTGAAAACCGAAAATCGCTCATATCTCCTCTCCAAAACGGCTCATTTGCGGATTTTATATATATATATATATATATATATATATATATCCTTCAATAATTTTAGGAAAAAAAGTCCCATAAATATGGGACCGCAAACGTTCCATTTTTGAGATACATATATATATATATATATATATATATTGTAGTTTAATAAGAGTCCCAGGTATATTATTTGAATTGAATAAGGGTTTGACGACTCAAAGGTGGAGCGATGTCGCTTGATGTCATAAACCTTTTTGGAAACTTGGAGAAAAGTGAAATAGTTGATATTCTGAAGCTAAAATGGAACACCATCAAAGAATATACAACTGTGGGCATGGAGCTATTCATGGAGATTGTTAAATTCGTGCTGGATAACAACTACTGTACCTTCAAAGAAAAATTTTATTTACAAGTATTTGGGTGTGCAATGGGTTCAAAACTATCCCCCATCCTAGCACAATACGCAATGGATCATCTGTTAGATTCCTGCTTGATCAAATTACCGTACGTGTTGTTTATGAAAAAGTTTGTTGACGATATTATAACTGCAGTACCTGAAGAACATATTCAAACGATACTAACATGCTTCAATTCCCATTCAAAAAATCTTCAATTCACCCTTGAGACAGAAAATTATGAACAAGCAGTACCTTTTTTAGATGTCAAAGCACACAGAAATAACAACAAAATACAACTTGGATGGTACAGAAAGGATACACATTCGAATAAAATCATCCATTTCAACTCCGAACATAGCTTGAATGTGAAAATAAACACTATAAAACAGATGAAAAATAGAATAAATAAAATATGCCATCATTCATTCAGACAGGAGGGAATAAGAAAATTACATCAAATCTTGAAACAGAATGCATATCCCAACAATATGCTGAATAAACTTTTATATGCAGATAATGAAGCAGCACCCCCAATTACCGAGAATCAAAATACAACAAGTCGAGTACATATGGCATCATATCCAAATATTCACGGCCTAACTACAAAGCTAAAAAATATATTCAAGGAAGAAAATGTGAAAATTGCCACATATAATAAAAAAACAGTCAAGAACCTATATAGCAAAATAAAAGACCCCATACCAACTCAATATAGAAGCAATGTAGTCTACAAAATTGAGTGTGCGGATTGTGTGCGGAGTTACATTGGACAAACATCCCAATGGGTAAAAAATAGAATAGCACTTCATAAATCAGATGTCACTAAATACCATCATAGATGTGCCCTAGCATTGCATGCACATCAGTCGAATCATACAGTAGACTTTGACAGTGTCACGGTGTTGAAGACAGAAAATAATTACATGAAGAGATTAGTGCATGAGATGATAGAGATAAACAAAAATGAAGAAACGCTGAATAAAAAAACTGATACCAACAATCTGAGCTCTATATATAGTTACCTGTTGAATGTGTCGAAATATAAGCACTTTTACGACGGCCCTGTAGATGAGTAATGCACCCAGAAAGATCCCAAAGGAGTAAATCGGAACTACAGATCATAGACGACAGAAACATAACCTACGATTCCTAACTAAACAATGAAATTAATAATTTATAAATGTAAATATGGTAACGTGATAAGGTGAAAAAGTTTTTCATGAATTTTGATGTTTTGGTGTGTATAATTTTTAATGGAATGTAACGTCTCTACTAATATTTTACGAATAACGGATGACTTATTGCTGAATGTCGATTATTTGAAAAATCTAACATTCGGTAAGTTTTGGAACAAAACGAAAATAATTTTTATTGTCTGTTATTATTATTGTACCATTTATAGAAGCCCTGAGGATGCATTAAATAAAGATGCGAAAGCTTGGCAAAGAATAAATAGTATTCATTAACTTATTCTCCACCTTTGAGTCGTCAAACCCTTATTCAATTCAAATATATATATATATATATATATATATATATATATATATATATATATATATATACATAAAAATATATATATATATATATATATATATATATATATATATGTATATATATATATATATATATGTATCTCGAAATCTCGAAAATGAAATGGGAAATGGGAAATGGGACCGCAAACGTTCCATTTTTGAGATACATATATATATATATATATATATATATATATATGTATATATATATATATATATATATATATATATATATATATGTATCTCGAAAATGAAACGTTTGCGGTCCCATATTTATGGGACTTTTTTTCCTAAAATTATTGAAGGAATCTCCTCTCTTCATTTGTACTTCTAATTTAGGAACACCTGTATATGAAAAATACGCTTTTCTCCATTCCTCGGGTGATAGGTGTTCCCTTAAACATTTGTTGAAGAGGTTCGCTATAGCTTGGTATAATTTTTGTGTCCCATTTTTGATCAGCTCTGCGGGTATTCCTCCAGGATCAAGCAGTTTTCGCTTTTTAACTTCTGCACAGCTCTTTTTATAGTTTCAGGGTCTATAGTTGTTGCTTCCCCTTCAATGTTCACTCCTGTTGTAGTTGCTGCTGTTGATGTCATGTACTTTTGTCTATTTTCTGTCAATAGCTGTTCCTAGTATGACACTCAATTATCTATGGGGATCGTGTCAATGTGTACGGTGTTACGGCCAGGATTTTTAAGTTGGTTGAAGAATCTCCAGGATTTTATGTAGGCTTTATTCTTTATATCGACAGCTTTTTGCTCTTCTGATGAGAAGTCTCTCCTAGTATTTCAGATTCTCATCTCCGTTTTTATGTACTCATACATATTTTGGGTGCCAAATTACCGATTTCCGACAGTTTTTCCTGGAATTTTCGTTTGATTTCTTTATCTTGCAAATTTTTAGGTTACACCTCTTATAGTCTTCCTACTTCTTTGTTTACAATTTGGGTATGTGTTGTTTGGTGTTTACTATGATGCCATGGGATCTTTGCTTTGACAAAGTACTGGTCTAACATCATAAACTTGGAGAGTACTGTTTTGACATGTTATAACATAATAATGGGTTTGAGGTTAGTTGTGTGCTGGATCCAGGTATACTTATGTATAGCAAAATTTGAATATCAAAACAAATTGAAATATGTTTATCTTCTACAATTTTAATTTCCAAAAGAATTTTTTTATTCAAAAACTTTTAGAATTAAATTAATGTCTAAAACAAGCACCGCTTACATTTAATAGACGTATATAATCAAAACTCAATATACAATGTCAAATGAAATAAATAACCCAGCAGATATACGAAAGTAATTAAAATTAATAAATAAATATTCAAACGAGACAAAATTTTGTTTCTGGTCTTATCTTAAGAAATACTACTTGCCTTATAAAAACATGAACACACTTGAAGGACTTCCCAAAGAATATAATTTATTTGAAATATTTAATACATTTAAATATTCGAACAAATTATTTCAAAAAACTCTAAAAAATGTGCACTATATTTTCAAAAAACAAATATAATTCTAGATAATCCCTTCATCAGCCGTTTTTAATAATCCAAATATCAAAATCAAAAACATAACCTACATCACTCACGTGTTAAAAGACTTAAGCTTCGAACTACAGATCAGCTATATATTCAAGATTGATCTATGTTCTAACAAAATCAAAGAACAAAGTGAGTTATTTTAAGGTTTACCTAAATCCATTGACACCGTATAAAGAAATTTATTGAAGCCAAAATATAATTATATATTATATATAAAATAAAATAGAAAGGCTTTTTACTTGATAGAAGAAATATAACAAAATTTGAATATCAAAACAAATTGAAATATGTTTATCTTCTACAATTTTAATTTCCAAAAGAATTTTTTTATTCAAAAACTTTTAGAATTAAATTAATGTCTAAAACAAGCACCGCTTACATTTAATAGACGTATATAATCAAAACTCAATATACAATGTCAAATGAAATAAATAACCCAGCAGATATACGAAAGTAATTAAAATTAATAAATAAATATTCAAACGAGACAAAATTTTGTTTCTGGTCTTATCTTAAGAAATACTACTTGCCTTATAAAAACATGAACACACTTGAAGGACTTCCCAAAGAATATAATTTATTTGAAATATTTAATACATTTAAATATTCGAACAAATTATTTCAAAAAACTCTAAAAAATGTGCACTATATTTTCAAAAAACAAATATAATTCTAGATAATCCCTTCATCAGCCGTTTTTAATAATCCAAATATCAAAATCAAAAACATAACCTACATCACTCACGTGTTAAAAGACTTAAGCTTCGAACTACAGATCAACTATATATTCAAGATTGATCTATGTTCTAACAAAATCAAAGAACAAAGTGAGTTATTTTAAGGTTTACCTAAATCCATTGACACCGTATAAAGAAATTTATTGAAGCCAAAATATAATTATATATTATATATAAAATAAAATAGAAAGGCTTTTTACTTGATAGAAGAAATATAACAAATTTTGAATATCAAAACAAATTGAAATATGTTTATCTTCTACAATTTTAATTTCCAAAAGAATTTTTTTATTCAAAAACTTTTAGAATTAAATTAATGTCTAAAACAAGCACCGCTTACATTTAATAGACGTATATAATCAAAACTCAATATACAATGTCAAATGAAATAAATAACCCAGCAGATATACGAAAGTAATTAAAATTAATAAATAAATATTCAAACGAGACAAAATTTTGTTTCTGGTCTTATCTTAAGAAATACTACTTGCCTTATAAAAACATGAACACACTTGAAGGACTTCCCAAAGAATATAATTTATTTGAAATATTTAATACATTTAAATATTCGAACAAATTATTTCAAAAAACTCTAAAAAATGTGCACTATATTTTCAAAAAACAAATATAATTCTAGATAATCCCTTCATCAGCCGTTTTTAATAATCCAAATATCAAAATCAAAAACATAACCTACATCACTCACGTGTTAAAAGACTTAAGCTTCGAACTACAGATCAACTATATATTCAAGATTGATCTATGTTCTAACAAAATCAAAGAACAAAGTGAGTTATTTTAAGGTTTACCTAAATCCATTGACACCGTATAAAGAAATTTATTGAAGCCAAAATATAATTATATATTATATATAAAATAAAATAGAAAGGCTTTTTACTTGATAGAAGAAATATAACAAAATTTGAATATCAAAACAAATTGAAATATGTTTATCTTCTACAATTTTAATTTCCAAAAGAATTTTTTTATTCAAAAACTTTTAGAATTAAATTAATGTCTAAAACAAGCACCGCTTACATTTAATAGACGTATATAATCAAAACTCAATATACAATGTCAAATGAAATAAATAACCCAGCAGATATACGAAAGTAATTAAAATTAATAAATAAATATTCAAACGAGACAAAATTTTGTTTCTGGTCTTATCTTAAGAAATACTACTTGCCTTATAAAAACATGAACACACTTGAAGGACTTCCCAAAGAATATAATTTATTTGAAATATTTAATACATTTAAATATTCGAACAAATTATTTCGAAAAACTCTAAAAAATGTGCACTATATTTTCAAAAAACAAATATAATTCTAGATAATCCCTTCATCAGCCGTTTTTAATAATCCAAATATCAAAATCAAAAACATAACCTACATCACTCACGTGTTAAAAGACTTAAGCTTCGAACTACAGATCAACTATATATTCAAGATTGATCTATGTTCTAACAAAATCAAAGAACAAAGTGAGTTATTTTAAGGTTTACCTAAATCCATTGACACCGTATAAAGAAATTTATTGAAGCCAAAATATAATTATATATTATATATAAAATAAAATAGAAAGGCTTTTTACTTGATAGAAGAAATATAACAAAATTTGAATATCAAAACAAATTGAAATATGTTTATCTTCTACAATTTTAATTTCCAAAAGAATTTTTTTATTCAAAAACTTTTAGAATTAAATTAATGTCTAAAACAAGCACCGCTTACATTTAATAGACGTATATAATCAAAACTCAATATACAATGTCAAATGAAATAAATAACCCAGCAGATATACGAAAGTAATTAAAATTAATAAATAAATATTCAAACGAGACAAAATTTTGTTTCTGGTCTTATCTTAAGAAATACTACTTGCCTTATAAAAACATGAACACACTTGAAGGACTTCCCAAAGAATATAATTTATTTGAAATATTTAATACATTTAAATATTCGAACAAATTATTTCAAAAAACTCTAAAAAATGTGCACTATATTTTCAAAAAACAAATATAATTCTAGATAATCCCTTCATCAGCCGTTTTTTTTCTTCTATCAAGTAAAAAGCCTTTCTATTTTATTTTATATATAATATATAATTATATTTTGGCTTCAATAAATTTCTTTATACGGTGTCAATGGATTTAGGTAAACCTTAAAATAACTCACTTTGTTCTTTGATTTTGTTAGAACATAGATCAATCTTGAATATATAGTTGATCTGTAGTTCGAAGCTTAAGTCTTTTAACACGTGAGTGATGTAGGTTATGTTTTTGATTTTGATATTTGGATTATTAAAAACGGCTGATGAAGGGATTATCTAGAATTATATTTGTTTTTTGAAAATATAGTGCACATTTTTTAGAGTTTTTTGAAATAATTTGTTCGAATATTTAAATGTATTAAATATTTCAAATAAATTATATTCTTTGGGAAGTCCTTCAAGTGTGTTCATGTTTTTATAAGGCAAGTAGTATTTCTTAAGATAAGACCAGAAACAAAATTTTGTCTCGTTTGAATATTTATTTATTAATTTTAATTACTTTCGTATATCTGCTGGGTTATTTATTTCATTTGACATTGTATATTGAGTTTTGATTATATACGTCTATTAAATGTAAGCGGTGCTTGTTTTAGACATTAATTTAATTCTAAAAGTTTTTGAATAAAAAAATTCTTTTGGAAATTAAAATTGTAGAAGATAAACATATTTCAATTTGTTTTGATATTCAAATTTTGTTATATTTCTTCTATCAAGTAAAAAGCCTTTCTATTTTATTTTATATATAATATATAATTATATTTTGGCTTCAATAAATTTCTTTATACGGTGTCAATGGATTTAGGTAAACCTTAAAATAACTCACTTTGTTCTTTGATTTTGTTAGAACATAGATCAATCTTGAATATATAGTTGATCTCTAGTTCGAAGCTTAAGTCTTTTAACACGTGAGTGATGTAGGTTATGTTTTTGATTTTGATATTTGGATTATTAAAAACGGCTGATGAAGGGATTATCTAGAATTATATTTGTTTTTTGAAAATATAGTGCACATTTTTTAGAGTTTTTTGAAATAATTTGTTCGAATATTTAAATGTATTAAATATTTCAAATAAATTATATTCTTTGGGAAGTCCTTCAAGTGTGTTCATGTTTTTATAAGGCAAGTAGTATTTCTTAAGATAAGACCAGAAACAAAATTTTGTCTCGTTTGAATATTTATTTATTAATTTTAATTACTTTCGTATATCTGCTGGGTTATTTATTTCATTTGACATTGTATATTGAGTTTTGATTATATACGTCTATTAAATGTAAGCGGTGCTTGTTTTAGACATTAATTTAATTCTAAAAGTTTTTGAATAAAAAAATTCTTTTGGAAATTAAAATTGTAGAAGATAAACATATTTCAATTTGTTTTGATATTCAAATTTTGTTATATTTCTTCTATCAAGTAAAAAGCCTTTCTATTTTATTTTATATATAATATATAATTATATTTTGGCTTCAATAAATTTCTTTATACGGTGTCAATGGATTTAGGTAAACCTTAAAATAACTCACTTTGTTCTTTGATTTTGTTAGAACATAGATCAATCTTGAATATATAGTTGATCTGTAGTTCGAAGCTTAAGTCTTTTAACACGTGAGTGATGTAGGTTATGTTTTTGATTTTGATATTTGGATTATTAAAAACGGCTGATGAAGGGATTATCTAGAATTATATTTGTTTTTTGAAAATATAGTGCACATTTTTTAGAGTTTTTTGAAATAATTTGTTCGAATATTTAAATGTATTAAATATTTCAAATAAATTATATTCTTTGGGAAGTCCTTCAAGTGTGTTCATGTTTTTATAAGGCAAGTAGTATTTCTTAAGATAAGACCAGAAACAAAATTTTGTCTCGTTTGAATATTTATTTATTAATTTTAATTACTTTCGTATATCTGCTGGGTTATTTATTTCATTTGACATTGTATATTGAGTTTTGATTATATACGTCTATTAAATGTAAGCGGTGCTTGTTTTAGACATTAATTTAATTCTAAAAGTTTTTGAATAAAAAAATTCTTTTGGAAATTAAAATTGTAGAAGATAAACATATTTCAATTTGTTTTGATATTCAAATTTTGTTATATTTCTTCTATCAAGTAAAAAGCCTTTCTATTTTATTTTATATATAATATATAATTATATTTTGGCTTCAATAAATTTCTTTATACGGTGTCAATGGATTTAGGTAAACCTTAAAATAACTCACTTTGTTCTTTGATTTTGTTAGAACATAGATCAATCTTGAATATATAGTTGATCTGTAGTTCGAAGCTTAAGTCTTTTAACACGTGAGTGATGTAGGTTATGTTTTTGATTTTGATATTTGGATTATTAAAAACGGCTGATGAAGGGATTATCTAGAATTATATTTGTTTTTTGAAAATATAGTGCACATTTTTTAGAGTTTTTTGAAATAATTTGTTCGAATATTTAAATGTATTAAATATTTCAAATAAATTATATTCTTTGGGAAGTCCTTCAAGTGTGTTCATGTTTTTATAAGGCAAGTAGTATTTCTTAAGATAAGACCAGAAACAAAATTTTGTCTCGTTTGAATATTTATTTATTAATTTTAATTACTTTCGTATATCTGCTGGGTTATTTATTTCATTTGACATTGTATATTGAGTTTTGATTATATACGTCTATTAAATGTAAGCGGTGCTTGTTTTAGACATTAATTTAATTCTAAAAGTTTTTGAATAAAAAAAATTCTTTTGGAAATTAAAATTGTAGAAGATAAACATATTTCAATTTGTTTTGATATTCAAATTTTGTTATATTTCTTCTATCAAGTAAAAAGCCTTTCTATTTTAACTTATGTATAGTTTTATATTTGAAGAATCTGTTTGCAATTCTAAGGTCAGGTGTCTGACCGCAATCTATTAATCTCTTTCCATTATCATTGCATCGGTCTTCTCCAAAAGGTCCAACAATAGTATCTTTCTTACACACGCCAGTCCTGCCATTAAAATTTCCCAGCAAAATGAGTTCTCCATTCCCTCCCACACTTTGTAATACAGAATTCCGTTTGTCATAGAATTCCTCTTTTCGTGAAGTCAACTCGTCATCTGATATAGCATAGACCCCAGTAATTGTGAGGTCCATCTGCAAGATGTTTATATTTAAGCAAATAAGATTCTCATCAATGGCTTCCCTATCTTTTATTCTCCTAACAAGTTTCCTATGAATCATAAACGAGACTCTCTGTTGGCTTGTTCATTTTTGGGGACTCCGCTAAAGATATGTAAATAATTACCAATCTTCTCCGTTCCTTGACCTTTCTTTTTGGTTTCAGTTAGGACCAGTACATCCACACCATGTTTCTTCATTGGGAGTGCAATCTCATCTGTCGTTCCATTTCCATATTTTTTCAGTCGAATGTATTTATTCATTTGTAAGGAGTGTGACACACACGTAAACCATACATTTGTTACATATTTTACCAGGTGTAGAAATATTAAAGCGGAATTTTTTGTAAAAATTACACCTCTGTTATTTAAAAAGATGGTAAATATTTTATTCAAAATAATCTCTGCTGTTTATACATTTTTCCACCTCTCTGGTAGTTTATGAATGCCCCCAAAAAATTGTCATTTTGAAGCCAGTTATAAAGACATTTTCATACGAATTGAAGCGTTTTTCAGCAAGAGTGATACGAATAGATGATAATCGAACGAAGCCAAGTCTGTATAATAAGCTGCATGCGCTAAACATTTGGTTTCATTGACTCTTTTTGCTGTTTGTGATGGGACGTTATTATGGACCAAAATGACTTTGTTTTGTCTTTTTTTCATATTCTGGTAATTTTTTACGTAATGTTCAATTAAAATCATATGCTATTGGTAGTGATCAGTGTAAACGTTTTTACCAGTTTTAGCAGCTCATAATAGATCTGACCCCACCAAGCACAGAGATTGTCTTCTTCCTAAAGCGATTTGGTCTTATAGTGGATGTGATACGCCTTGATTCAACCGATTTACAACGCTTAGGATTCTCAAAATATATCCATTTTTCATCACCTGTCACGATTTGATGGAGAAATGACTTTCTTTTGCATCTGTCCACCAGCATTTCACAAATGGTTTTTCGATTTTCTTCCTGTCTTTCATTCAGTGAATGCGGAATTTATTTTCTCACTTTCTGAATCGAATGGAGACGGCTTTCTGCATCTGATATACGAGTTTTTGTTGAATTTGACTATCATCTTCAGCCAATAAAGCTTGCAATCACTGTCTGCGAACTATTTTCGTGTTTTCCCACGCTCTTGGTTTTTTATGCCACAATCACCACTTTTGAATGTTTGAAACCACACGAAATGCTATATTTGATCAAGAGCATGCAGTAAATTGCACCAAGCATTCGATGCGATTCTGTAGCAGTTTTCTTAAAATTATAACAAAAAAGCAATACTGTCCGTATATTGTAGTTCATAGAAAATAAACTTGACATGTTTATTGTTATAGAAAAATGTTTGGTATATAGAATTTCAATTGTTGTATGTTGAAAATCTTTCTCAGCTGTTAAAGGGAGATGATGGCCCTGCAGAAGCTGTCTTACAGTCCCTAAATTGATGGCTAACACCATATATAGGAGATTTTGGTTTCATACTTCCACATTTGAGCCGTTTTCTGTTTTGAGTGATCTCAGCATCAAAATGCGAAGTTGTGAATAAAAAACTCAAGAAAGGAGAGGTGCTGAAGCAACTGTTCTTACTTTATTTACAAAATATACCAATGAGTTACTTAAGTTGGCCATGATAAAGATTTACAAAAACCTGCTACTATTATTAACCTTAATAAACACAAAGCAATCATCTATTTGTCAGATGAAATTAAATGCTACCCCATGTCGCTATGCAGAGAGAAGAAATGGTAGTGCATTGGTGAAGGTACATATTTTGTATCAAAAAGTAACCAATGAAAAACTGCCTATCACAAAGTTCAGAGACGAAATTGTGCTCAGCTCTTAGCTTTAGATGATATGCAGGATAAACAGAATGTCCCTATTGAAGGAAGTCAACAGTCTTTGGAAGATGTTGGTACCTACAAAATTTAAAGAAGATAATCTGGATGAGCCTAAGCCAAAAGAAAAACTTCTCGAACAAACTTGAGTACAACAAATGAAAAATAGAAAGGAAGAGTCTTCGAATGAAATTAAAGTGCTATAAATGTGAAAAATTTTTCAAATGCAAAACTGCATCAAATGTTTCTAGATTCATTTTTATGTATTGTTCAATTGTTGCATTGATTCTCCATTTTGTCAATAAAGACTGCTTTGATTTTATGAATAACTTGTATTTCAAGCCATGAGTACCCGTTGGTCAGTCTCAGATGCAAAAGCCAAAAGCAATTTCATACACACATAGCCGATCTCTTTCAATCACATATAACTAAGTCGGAGACTTCGACCGAAAAACACACGGCTATGATACAGAAAATCCGCCGAGACGCCAGAGGTTTCTCACGCCATTGATATTAAAAATAAGCTAACAGGACACATGTATATGTCTCGGCAGCCAACGTGTTAATAAGCTATTATCAGCTGAAATCGCCTTTCAAAGATACTGAGATAAAAATTCCTAAGATAGTAATTTGATCAAAAAATCAATAATTGATTAAAAGCATGTGAAATAGCAAAATATAACTTCCTCTTTGTTATTTTAAAATTTTTCCTTTTTTTATGCATTTTGCAGATACATATATTTACAAGAGGTTTTCAAAATAACGACTTTGAACAGAAATACATATTCTAGCTACGTAAGAAATTTTTTTTCTACTGGTCTGAAAGTTTCTCTGTTACCTTTTACTTCATATTCAACTTAGTTCTTGCCCACTGAAACATTCTCAGACATATTATGGTTTTGTAAAAAGCCTGAGACAAAAACGTTGAGAATTTAAAAGTTTCAAAAAATAAAGTTGATTTGTTTTCAATTAATCATGCTTTTTTATAATAAGTTAGTTGGATTGTAATGTCACATGAGTGGGGTCCAGTTTATAGACTATTCATTTTTACTTTTTGCCAGTTGATTTTATAAAGGGAGCCAGGTGATATTTTTTTGATGACTTGGAAATATTCTAATAAAGAAAATATGGCTAGATAATTAAGTATTATAATTAATTCTGGTGGAAAATAGAATGTCCTGGGTTTATATCATTGCCCAAGCAAAAGTTGATTTTTGGACTGTAAAATTTTTGTTTCTTCATGATTTATATTCAAATTATACAGCAAACTGTAACATATTTTCTTTCAGTGATCATTTAATTTATTGAAATTTCAATTATCTTTTCAGGAGGGAATCTTCTGTGGAATGGTTGAACAAACAGGAAAAGCAACTGCAGAAATGCTGCATGAAATAGCCAAAAATCATTATGACTCAATTCAATGAATCTAATGATAAACGAAGATCTCCATTCTAAATGATAAGGTAGATGTGGAGTGCTGAAACAGGGAGGAGTAATTTCAAGAATATTATTGAAATAAATTTTAAAAATAAAACTTTCACGAGGAATTATACCAATTTTACAATTAAAATTTCAATTGAACAACTGTTTTGTATACAATATAAGCCTTTTGCAAAGGATTACTTAAAAAGTTATTGTATAGCGGAAATTATATAGAAATGTACTTATTTCAAAACAAATTCAAATATATTTATATTTCATACGTATATACTTTATATTTTTACCATTTTTAAAAACCCCAGGACTCCTATTATGAACAAGAGACTAAGAGTGTATCAAAACTCTTAAAATGTTTTCCATATACCTATGTTTACAGTGTCTACATGTGTTTTGAAAGGCTCTCGCTTTTGAAGGCATTTTATATGGTTTATAGCTCGAATTCATTAGTAAACCGGGTATCCTAGTGAATATAAGTATACATAGTATTGCTTACTTCTAATTTGAACGAATAGTTCTTGAGAAAACATAGACAGTAATAATAAAGTTAATATTGGCGGTTTACAAGGTCAGTTCGCGGTAGGTTTCAACGATCATCGGCAGGAGTATATCGTTACACCTGGTGGACAAACAGCGCGGCGTTGCCAGAGCTGACGATATGTCTAAAGAGATTCATGCAAGTTAATAGTGGGAGACCACCAGGATGGCTCGCTTTGTGAAACATGTTATGGGTAAAAGCATAGGGAATGAATTTCTATGGAAGAAGGCGTATCAAATAATTAGTAAGGCCCCCAGAGCCATGGATCTATGATTGATGCAGAATCGGCACAGATGATAAAAACAAAGCTGTAACTTTGGAGGATATTATGAAGAAGTTGGAAAGCGTTGGACAAAAATTTGGTAAGAAATTATGAAGGGCAAATGAAAATTAATGATATCGTCCAAAAGGAATTGAAATATGTAAAAATCAGTTGAATAAGTCTGAACTAAGTAAACTAATAAATAATCTGTTGGTAAATGGTGTACTATTTTAAGAAAATGAGAATTTAAAAGAAATTGTTGCGCAAATGGGGCAGTATGTGCATGCACCAATCAGGAAAAACTTTAAGGCATAACGAATGGGGAAGAACAACAACAGCCCAATAAAAATAGAATTTGCAGATGGCTTTAAAAAAAAACTGGATGAAATCGAAAAAAGACTTTATATGGAAAATAGCAGATTGAGTTTCCAAAACAACAGCAAAATATAGCTTAACCATGAACTTACAAAGGGTAATATAAAACTGCATACAAAAGGAAAGAAAACAATTTCAAATTTCTTTGGATGAGCAATGGAAATATTCTCCTAAGGAATGAGAATTGTAAAGTGATACTAGTGGATAATGAAGATGTCCTGCGAGAACAATAGGAGGCGATACGAAAATTGTTTATATGAATATTCAGTGTTAGGAATATATTTGATAATGTAGAATGTACTATAGTTAGTAACGATTGTGATGTACCGGTATTGGTGGAAACATGGCTAAACACGGAAGAATAGTATTTAAATAATATTGAAAATTATACAGCTATACATAAGTGTAGAAAAGGAAGAGGAGGCGGGGTGTCTATCTATGTAAAGTACCACATGAAGATGAGAGAAATAGAGAGATCATCAGAAGGACAAATCATAGACTGGTTATCCGTTAATATAGATGAACAAAATTTGAAAGTAATTGCAATATATAAACCACCTTATAGTAAGGTATTATTTCTTGACTATATTGGAATAATTATGTAGAAATATCCAAAAAAACATATCATTATGGGACATATCAATATTGACTTACTGGAAGATTGTAAAGTAATAACAGAAAATAAAAATTTCCTTAACCTACATAATTTTAAAATCTGTTATATAAGAAATCACGCAACAAAGAAACTGTTTATAGTATCAGCAAAATTAAACATGTCTTGAATGATATAAATTGTAGTGTAGGTATTGAAAGCAAGATCACCATCGCTTATCATTCAAGATAAGACATTTGAATGTTAGGGAATATAAACCAGAAGTATCATATAACCTAAAATTATAACCTAAAAACTGAGAAAAAATTTTTTGACTGAAGCGCTACATGTGGAAATTGAAATTGAAATTTGAATCTTTAAAAGATTTTGAATTCAGTGTTTTTCCTAATAACCCCATCCATTAAAGGTGTGATTTGTATATATCCTGGTAAGTGGTGCCTTTAAACCTAAGCTGATTGAATTAAATAATATTTAAATAAGGTTATTCTGATTTTCACAAATTTTTATTGTTATGTTTACAACAATCGTTTCGCTATCACAGTAGCATCATCAGGCAAGATTACATTTTGAATAACTAAGCTTGTTTCCGAAATCCGTTGCTACTTATAGTACAGTAAGTACAATAAATTTTTATTGAGCACTAAAACCCAAAAAAGGGTCTGTGCAAATTCCAGCTTATCTGAATATATTTAACAGAGGTGAGTTATTTAAATCTATTTGTTCGTTAAGTAATATTCCAATTTTATTATGTTTATTCATCTCTAGGGATTCTAACAGATTTAAGGCATAACTGTTACTTTCTATATGTAGAATTTCAAAATTATGGTTCAAAGTATGTCCTGTTTCTAACAAGTGGTTGGAATATGTAGAATTAATCTTATTATTGAGGAAACTCTTCAAATGTTCACAAATTCTATGTCGGAAAGTTCTTCCAGTCTGTCCTATGTAAACTTTAGGGCAATCACCGCAGGTTAACTTATAAACCTCCGATTTATCATCTTTATGTTTACAGTCTTTATTATTTCTAATAAATTTACTCAAGTTTGAATTGGTTTTAAATGAAAATCTTAAATTATATTCATTTTTGAGGTATGTAGCAATTTTCTCAGAAATACCTTTAGTGTATTTTAAGGAAATGTATTTAAAATTTTATTTTATATTAGGAAACACCATATTTAAAGCAAGGAAGATTATCCTATTAGACCGGTTGTTTCGTTCGTTAGTGCACCTTCATTTAAACTTCCAAAAGAACTTATTCAGATTATTTTAAAAGAAACTAAATTCCAAGCTGAATACTCGATAACATTTCACTACAGCTAATAAATAAAATAAAGAATATCCACTTACCACATAATGCTAAATTCATTTCATTTGACGTACAAAATTTATCTCCAAGTATACCACCAAACGAAACAATTGAACTAGTAGATAATCTATTAAGAAGATGTTATACAATTATCGAAGAAGATATTTTAGAATGTCTAGATATTTGCACTAAACAAAATTATTTTCAATTCAAAAATAAAATTTATAAATCTGAAAACGGTTTGATTATGGGAAATCCCTCAAGTCCTTTATTAGCAGAAATATTCATGGACAATATTGAAACTAAAATTCACCAAAATCCCCTTAAGAAATACTTTTTATATTGGTATAGATATGTAGAGGATATTTTCTGTTGCTTCACAGGTACAGACAGACCTTTAAAAAAATTCTTTTTATTCATCAATGAAATACATCCTTCAATTAAATTCACTATGGAAACCGAACATAATAATTCTATTAATTTTCTTGATTTAACTGTTACTCGAATAAATAAATAATTCACATGATTTTTCAATATTTCATAAACCAACCTATACGGATTCTATTATACACAATAAATCAAATCATCCTTTAAATAAAAAATTATCAGCATTCAATTGTATGATCCATAGATCAGTTAATATTCCCATGAATCGAGAAAATTATATTTCAGAACTTAACATAATTAAACAAATAGCTATTGATAATGACTATGATCCTGAGTTGATAGACAAATTGTTGATGAATAAAAATAATAAAATAGCTTTAAATATGGTGTTTCCTAATATAAACATTTTTTTTAAATATATTTCCTTAAAATACACTAAAGGTATTTCTGAGAAAATTGCTACATACCTCAAAAATAAATATAATTTAAGAACTTCATTCAAAACCAATTCAAATTTGGGTAAATTTATTAAAAATAATAAAGACTGTACACATAAAGATGATAAATCGGGGGTTTATAAGTTAACCTGCGGTGATTACCCTAAAGTTTACATAGGACTGGAAGAACTTTTCGACAGAGAATTTGTGAATATTTGAAGAGTTTCCTCAATAATAAAAGTAACATATTCCAATCATTTGTTAGAAACAGGACATACTTTCAACCATAATTTTGAAATTCTACATATAGAAAGTAAAAGTTATGCCTTAAATCTGTTAGAATCCCTAGAGATGAATAAACATAATAAAATTGGAATATTACTTAACGAACAAATAGATTTAAATAACTCACCTCTGTTAAATATATTCAGATAAGCTGGAATTTGCTGAGACCCTTTTTTGGGTTTTAGTGCTCAATAAAAATTCATTGTACTTACTGTAATATAAGTAGCAACGGATTTCGGAAACAAGTTTAGTTATTCAAAATGTAATCTTGCCTGATGATGCTACTGTGATAGCGAAACGATTGTTGTAAACATAACAATAAAAATTTGTGAAAATCAGAATAACCTTATTTGAATATTATTTAATATGGATTTTCACCAAGTAAGGACTGATTCAATTCAATACTGATTGAATTATTTACGTAGTTGAGATATCTGACTTTGTCACATAAGCCAGCACATTCAGTGGTAAAATGTATATTGAGGGGCCCCGGGGGGCACCCCTGGGTCTCTTCCCCCCTTTCGCCAAGAGCTGCAAATGCCCTTGATAATATAGAATCATCGAACAGAATTGATTTTAACCTCTTGCGAGAGGTTGCTAGAAATTTCTATCCTCAGACAGACAGCGTGTGAAACTTCTGATAATGAATTGATTCTCAACAATTAGATTCTCTCCTCAAACTATAGATAATCAGAAAAATGGTACTAATATCAGAAGAACATTTAAATATACTCTCTCTGACAAGGACCCGTTTTTTGTCATCATTGAATCCATCTCTCTCCATATTAGCAATCTTAATCCTATGAATGTAGGTTAGATGCTTTATAAAACATATTTCTCCAATAATGTAAACATTAAGAACATTTGTAGGAAAGGCCTTAAGCGCTCAGGAATTTATTTTGCTACAGCAGAACAGGCAAACTGGTTTGTGGATAATCAGAATCTTCCGTCAAATGAGTATGATGTGTACATTCCAGCTCGCATGGTTACATCCATGGGAATCGTTCGTGATATTGGCTCAGAGGTAATCGAAGAAGACATTGTTCAATATGGCATGGGTATGACCCCTAGCTCCCCAATTATTAGAGTTCGCAGATTCAAACGAACTATCAAAGTAAATGATGTGTCAACGCAAGTTCTCTCTGGTTTCTGTTTAATCACCTTCGCAAGGTATGTCACTACCCAAATATTTTGAAATCTTCAATATACGTACAGAAGTCTCCCTATATGTCCCCCAGTGATCCAATGTCGAAAATGTTTACGATTTGGCCACATTCAGACGCAATGTAGAGGTAACTACAGGTGTGTAACGTGTGGTGACGACCCTTATTTTAATTGGAATTCATCACCTAAATGTGTATTCTGCAAAGACCCTCACCCCTCTAACGATCAATCCTGTTCCGAATAGCTAAGACAAGTTAAGATTAGAGAATTGATGGCTATTCATAACTTATCACTATATGAAGCAAATCAGGCAACCAGAAAACAACAGGCCCCTCTCCCATCAAAGTTCCCATTACCTCCTACTCGAATCACTCAAAATTACTCGTCTCCCTCCTTCTCTACTCAAACCCGTAGAGCTCCCTCTCCCAGCACAATTTGTAAAACAACACCTTTGAAGAGGAAAGAAAGATCATCTGGTTATGATAAGGAGACTCATGCCCAAGCTCTCTTTACATATTCTCCAACTGATACTAACTGTCTTATCACTGACCCATCCTCATCTCCCACCCGTCCTCCCCAAAAGTTTGTAATCAATCACTCAATTCTTCAAACACCCCTTCCCCTATCCTCTAATGACGAAGATTCTGTTCTTAATGCTTCACTAAATTCTAATGTTTATAATGATCACTCGTCTACAATGCTCGATTGGAGTATGGAGGTTTCACCTCCTGGTTCCAATTGAGACTGTCAAAATTTTTAATTTTTTCACTTTTTTCTTTAAATAATAATACTTAATTCAATACTTAAAACATAATTATTTTGACCACCCACTTTGTATAATGTGTATCCCTATATAAGGTATTTCCATATATTGATGTTCCCAATAAGGATATTACATTGGATCGACCAAATTATATATAATTTGGTCGATCTGAAAATACTGATTAAGGACCATAACCCTGACGTTGTGCTAATTGATGAGACATTTCTTAATCCTAGTTCTAGTGTGCAACTTCGTGGCTATTTGTTGCTTAGACAGGATAGAAATGATGGATATGGAGGAATTGCTGCTGCCATAAGATGTGATTTGCGTTATAGCGCAGTGCCTCTGAGAAACCTAAAACTTCCAAGTGGTGTTCAAGTGTTAACAGTTGAGATCAAGTCTCTCCTTATCTTCTGTATATACTCTCCTCCTAATGTTAGACTAACCATCTTATATTTTGATTCTTTAGCTCATCATTTCTCTGATCAGTTTATTTTGATTGGTGATTTAAATACCAAAAGCCCCCTTTGGGGATCATGAGTGCGAAATCACGGTGGTGCCATATTGGAGTCTTTCATACAGTCAGGCGACTATGTAATCCTGAATGATGGTACTCCCACAAGATTGATTCCCCCAGGTACTAACCCTAGTGCCCCTGATTTTGCATTCTGCTCAGCAACGATTGCAGTGATTGCATCATGGACTGTCCTTCCGGATAGCAGTATGAGTGACCACTTCCCGATCTTGGTAGAACTTGGGGCCGTGCCTGCTGGCGGGCGGTTGAGCTCACCCAGATTGTTCACTACCCGAAAATATAACCTAAAAAGAGCAGATTGGCCAGGGTTCATATCCTACCTAAGTGATCATCCATCCAGGGTTGATTTTGATTAAACTGACCTGGAGAAACTTCTTAGGTTGCTCACTCAGGCTGCGGATAGATATATCCCCAAATTTATGCCTTCCACATATGGCGGTTTCAGGGTACATTGGTGGGATGATGAGGTCGCCTCAGCGGTTGAAAAGAAGAGGGCGGTGTTTAGAAGATATCGTTTGGATCCCACTTTTACTAATTTTATTACCGTTAAACAGGCAAGAGCTATATGTAGAGGGATAAAAAGATGTAAAAAACAACCTCCTCCAGGACTTTCTGTGGAAGTATTAATTAATAACATCTCATAAAATGTGGAAAGTCATCAAAAAGTTTTCAGGTGGGTCATCATCATCCCCTCCCCTCTTGTAACTATTCAGCTATAATTAAGTATATTTTAATATGCCCAAACCCAGTCGGTTTAACTGGGTCGTGAGCCTGATCTCATAATTCCACAAAATGAAAAGACACAATTCTCTGACAAACAAGTCACTCGTTTAATTTACCAGAAGTAATTTTTCTTACAAATTACATATATACATTTAGAAGAAATATAAAATTTACTATCTAACACTAGAGTTAGTTTCAAAAAATATTATTACCGATGAAAGTAGAAAAATATACAGAAAATGAGAGATTCTCAATGTTATTAATATATACAAAATTTAAAGTTTCTTAATGTGATATGAATATACAAAATTTAGAGTTTCTCAATGTTACTTCCCTGGTTGGTGTAGATTACAGGCTGATGTTTTGCCAATCAAAACAGGTGGTGGTTTTGTAGATCGTCTCAAGCAGGCTGTTATGTGGTTCTTTGAACTTAATAGCTTCAACGTCTTCGGGTAACCAGTGTACGTGTAACTACTCCTGACCAAGAAAACTTCCGAACTCCAGGAACAAATAACAGGAAAATAATCCAAAAGAAATCTAGGAAAAATATTTCAAAGGAAAAATCCAGAAAAAGATAATCCAAAAACAAATCCAGGAGAAGATAGTCCAAAAAAAAACCCTTCTTTGAGGGGTTTCTTACTTCTAATCTTCAAGAAAAATTAATTTACGAGAAAATAAATTTTATAACATTCAGATTGTAAACAACTTTACTCTGCAATCGTGAACCGGAAAAGAAATAATTCCTTCATATCAACGCGCACATGACGACACATTGACGAACAGATATCCCAATTTCTTCATTCACTGGTCTTCTCGATAAAAGTGAAATACCAGCGAATAAATTCGACGTTTAGATCGCTACACTCTCTCCCACTAAGGATTGTTTGCTAGAGATCTTAAGAAACCTTGGAAGAACTGAACCTAATATCATTCCTAATTTAATCTTGGGTGAGTTCTGTTCTGTTCTTTTGGTCCTGTCAAATAAGAGAGATTCTGCACCAGGATTGGATGGTATATCATATGCCATATTTCACCATAGCCCTATGTCATTCAAAGTGCTCTTACTGCGATCATTAAACCTAATACTAAGCTCTGGAATGGTCCCTGAGGTGTGCAAGGAGGCATTAATACTGCCCTTCTTGAAGAAAGGAAAGTCTCCTGATCTTCCTTCAAGCTACAGGCCTATCGCACTCTCACCGTGCATTAAAAAAGTCCCGGAAAAGCTTCTGAAAAACCGAGTTGAAAAACACATTGAAGATCGCATCGGGCCTGCTCGCCCTTTATTCGGTTTCCGTAGAGGTCGGTCAGTAAATGATTGTTTTGCGTTTCTTGCGGGATTTGTTTATAGTGCCTTTGCGAGAGGGGAAAGAGTGATGGCAGTCTTCCTTGACATTAGGGGCGCGTATGATTATATCCTTCCCTCCGTGCTCCTGGCCGATCTTGAGGCGGCGTCTGTTCCTGCTCCCATAATTTATGTGAATATGCAATTACTAACAAATCGCAAACTATATATCACTTTCCCTTCGGCGGGATCTATTCTGGGTCCGGTGGTTTCGAGCTGTGGACTGACACAGGATTTAGTAGCATCTTCTCCTATTATAACCTATATTCCCTCATTCTTCCTGACACCTTGTCACTCCAATACCTTCTCCCTACAATTTGCCGACGATTTTGTATTCAGATGGCAGAACAACTGTCAGGCGATCTGGACCGGGTCAACACCTGGATGTCAAGTAGGAATCTATCGCTCTCCCCCGAAAAGTCGTCAGCGATGATTTTTGCGAAGTCTAGAATCCCAGCCAATCTTCCTGACATTTCCTGCTATGACCAAGTTATTCCTTAGAAATCATCAACCCGTTATCTTGGTGTCCATCTATAAAGTAACTTTCGTTGTAATAAACATATTGAGTTGACCTGTGCAAAGGCACTGGGAACACTAAACGTAATAAAGGCTTCACGTAAGACGAAATGGGGCTGTCATCCTACTGTTCTCCTTCAGATTTATAGGGTGTTGGTCCTTCCTCATTTGGATTATGGTGGTATTTTTTATGATAGGTGTTCTAAGATGAATTTAAACCGTCTGGATCGAGTACAGTATGCAATCCTTCGGGCGGCCTTATCCTTACTAAAGTCCACCCCCACCAATGCTATTCTGTTCGAGTCGGCCCAGCAATCTCTTTCATACAGACGCAGGTGGCTTGCGTTTAAGTATGTCTCTAAAATCCTTAGGGTGGAGGATCACCCAGTCATCAAGATGATTGGACGGAATGAAGAGTTAGGCCACTTGTGGTCATGTACATCCATCCCTCCTCTGATACAAGCCTTTGCGGATTTGGCACCTAGGAAACATCTAATTAGAACCATGTCTAATATACCGTTTTATAGTGTTCCCCATCCAGATAAGATTGAATAACATCAAGTCCCTAAATTCAGCCCTATCCAAACATTTAAATTCTAATCCACTGGTGTTCTCAACCCTAATATCTGACTCCAAGACCATAGATTCAAAATAAAACTGGACATCCGCGATTTTCTACAAGAAACGACCTATTTAACACGAACAATACACGATAAAGAACGACTACCGGTACTCTTTAATTCCTTGGTCCCGGAACTTAGTACTATATTCAACTTCTCTAATTCTTCTGACTCAAATCTTAGACTTCCAAAAATAATTACTAATATCACTCAATATAATTATAATACTGCTAAATTCTGAGACCAATTCGAACCTCCCTCCGCGATCTTTTCTCGACGATCTTACTAGTTTTTCGACGTGTCAAGACTCCCTTACAAACTCTCATTTGGGCCTTTTAGTACCTCCCACGCGTCGGTTTTCTCCTTCCAAATTTTTGATCCGTTCACCCGCTCAAAATTGCAACTCAGCAACTTTCAAAATTTTAGCTCTTTGTCGAGCCACACGTGTTAATTTCAACGTCAGCATGTTTCTTTGGAAATTTCCGTTCCTGCACTCATCTGAAGGAATATGTTTATGTTTCGTACAATCAGCTCTTATGAACTTTTCAATGTGTGGTTGGTTATTATAATATGTAGGTCAGAGTAAAATTCCTTTAGAAGCCGCCGTTCGGGCGTGCCTCGAAAGCGAATTCCTAAGTATAATATTAAGTTGTCTGGAGATTAGAATAAACAAATTAATTCTGGAGAATTGAACCTCGCGTTGCATTTGCTTTTGTCCAATGAATTAATCCCTGTATTATTACAGCCCATTTATGAATTCAAAACCTTTTTGGTTTACCACACAATGTCTGCTAAACTTCTCCTGCTGTAGGTTTATAATCGACTGCGTTCTACTGGGATCATACATGCGGAATATAAGGAGACATTGATATTGCCTTTTCTTAAGAAAGGCAAGACCCCCAACCTTCTTTCCAGCTATAGACCAATTGCACTTACTCCATGCATCACCAAAATATTGGAAACACTTTTTAAAAATCGTATAGATCAACTTGTCGAAAAACGTATTGGCCCAAGTCGTTTTGGTTTTCGAAGATGCCGCTCTGTTAATGATTGCCTTGCGTTCCTTGCTGGATTTGTCTATAGAGCGTTTGCTCGTGGTGATAGGGTTGTGGCTGTATGTCTTGACGTAAAGGGAGCTTATGATAATTTGAATATCAAAACATATTTAATCTGTTAGTCTTCTACAATTTTATTTAAAAAAAAATTTCTTTATTCAAAAAACTTTTAGAATTAAATTAATGTCTACAATAAGCCCCGCTTATATTTAATAGACGCATATAATTATATATAATATTATATTATATATTATATTATATATAATAAAAAATTTTTTTCTAATTAAAATTGTAGAAGACTAACAGATTAAATCTGTTTTGATATTCAAATTTTGTTATATTTCTTGTATCAAGTAAAAAGCCTTTTTTTATTTTAGCTTATATAATAATATATAATATAGATAATATTCGTCCCTCCATACTTGTTGAAGATCTTGAGGCAGCTTCTGTACCGTCCTCAATAGTTAACTTTATAACGCAACTGCTCGTACACCGTAACCTATTTATCTCCTCCTCTGCAGTGGGGAACATTCTTGGTCCTGTGATTTCGTCTAGGGGTCTGGGGCAGGGATCTGTGTTGGCTCCTCTTCTATATAATCTGTATTCTCTCCTACCCTCCGACATTTTATCAGGGGACACCCAATCTTTACAGTTTACAGATGACCTTGTATTGCTAATTAGTGGTACTGATGTGTTGCAGATTTCTAGTCGGCTTGAGACATATCTTAACAGAGTACATACTTGGATGAATAGTAGAAATTTATCTTTGTCCCCTGAAAAGTCGTCGATGATGATTTTTGTAAAATCCAGAATACCCAATAACCTCCCTGTTATATCATGCTGCAATCAGGTTATACCTTGGAAAACATCAGTTCGATATCTTGGAGTCCATCTCAAGAGTAACTTCCCATGGAAGAAACAGATTGACCAAACTTATGCTAAGGTATCTGGTGCACAAAATATAATTAAAGCCCTGGGGAAAACAAAGTGGGGTTGTCATCCAGGAGTACTCGTGAGAATCTATAAAGTGTTGGCGCTTCCTCATTTGGACTATGCTGGCATTCTGTATGGAAGATGCGCCAAGTCAAATTTAAGGCGACTGGATCGGGTACAATATGATCTCCTGCGGTCAGCACTGTCATTATTATTGAAATCCACCCCCACTAATACGGTTCTCTTCGAAGCTGCTCAACAGCCCCTCTCCTATAGAAGTAGATGGTTCGCTTTTAAGTATGTTTCCAAAATTGTTAGGTTTATGAATCATCCTGTCCTGGAACTAATTAGTCATCACGAAGATCTGGAACACCTATGGGTGTGTACCACTACCCCACTCCTTTTTCAAGCTATTGCAGACCTTTCATCTGGAAAACACCTTATCAGACCAATGCAAAATATCCCTGTCATAGAAGTCCCCCTTCAGGTCAGAAAAAATAATATATAGTAAGTATATTTAATTCAGGACTCTCTAAACGTGCTCTTAACCCCTCAAGAATTCAGTGCTCTGATATCACAGAAATTTCCCCAACACCTACTCCTTTTTACAGATGCTTCCCTGTCTAGAAACCCAGATTCTGTGGGCTGTGGCATTTATTGTCCCTCCCCACTTATTAAGATCTCGACACGTCTTCCTGATCGTTGGTCAGTAAATAGTGCTAAGATGTATACTGTTGGCAGTGCAGTGGCACTGGCCCTTCAACGTAAATTTTCAAGCGTTCTTATTGTATCGGATTCACATCGCGTGTTATGCACGCTTTAAAGGCTAGGAGATTTGGTTCCAACACTGGTTGGATTACAATTAGGACCTGCCAATATTTTTACAGAGTTGCTGCTGCAGGGATCTCGATAAAGTGTTTATGGGTTCCCAGTCACTCGTATATTCACGGTAACGACATAGCAGACTTACTGGCTAATGAAGGTAGATGTCAGGAAGTCCCTCCGGATATCCCTGCTGGTTCTCAGGAGTTATGGCCTCACTTTCGGGCTGATCTCAGACGTCGTTGGATCATTGAGTTCTTTAACATCTGCACTACTAAGGGAAGAGTCTATTCATCCTTTGTGGACAAAAATGATTTTCAGTGTGCACCCTGATTCTCTAAAATCGACCGCCCACGTCGGTTTTTCACGACCATCCTTTGTTTAAGGTCTGGTCATTGCTTAACACCTTCATATCTGCATAAAATTGGACTTAGAAATTCACCTCTCTGTGATTGCGGAGTGTTGGGGGACATAACACATATATTTTTCGGCTGTGTAGGTAATGATAGTTGTGTTGGATTATATTTTGCACTTTACTCACCCCTACCTTCAAACATATATGAGCTTATTTTTGCTGAGAAATTGGATGTGCTGGATTTGTTGGTGAGATTTCTAGTTAGGTGTGGTATAACGCTGTAGCAAGCATGTCTAATCAACCTAGATTTGCTGCTCCATTTGTTTTGCCTCTGTTGCATGCCCTCTACCTTTTTGCCGCTTTTAGATTGCGTTGCTCAGACTGAAGTTTAAAACTACCCCAATATAATTAGAATAATCATCAGCTCACCACTTCTGGGATTGGAACTCCAAGACGATGCCCCAGGACCCAGGAAGAAGACTGTTTAACATCCCACAGAGATTGGGTACATAGTCTCCTAGGCTGAGCCCATATTCAGACTACTCCAACTGGGGGCATTACTGGTTGCAGATCAGTCTGCTTGAGAAAGGAGAATAACCTAAAATTGAAGAAAAAAGGACATGTGAAAATTGAATTTGATATTTGAATCTTTAAAAGACTTTGAATTCGGCGTTTTTCCTAATAATCGCATCCATTAAAGGCGTGATTTGTATATATCCTGGTAAGTGGTGCTTTTAAACCTAAGCTGATAATTTTTTACGTAGTTGAAATATCTGACTTTGTCACATAAGCCAGCACATTGAGTGGTAAAATGTCTATTAAGAGCCCCGGGGAGCACCTCCTGGTCTCTTCCCTCCTTTCGTCAAGAGCTGCAAATGCCCTTGATAATTTAGAATCATCGAACAGAATTGATTTTAAACTCTTGCGAGAAGAAATTTCTATCCAACTATCAGACAGCGTGTGAAACATCTGATAATGAATTGATTCAACAATTAGATTCCATTAGATATTAAAAGAACATTCAAATATACTCTGTCCGACAAGAGCCCGTTTTGTGTCATCATTGAATCCATCTCTCTCAATATTAGCAATCTTAATCCTATGAATGTAGGTAAGATGCTTTATAAAACATATTTCTCCAATAATGTAAACATTAAGAACATTTGTAGGAAAGGCTTTAAGCGCTCAGGAATTCATTTTGCTACAGCAGAACAGGCAAACTAGTTTGCCGATAATCACAATCTTCCGTCAAATAAGTATGATGTGTATATTCCAGCTCGCATGGTTACATCCATGGAAATCGTTCGTGATATTGGGTCAGAGGTAACCGAAGAAGATATTGTTCAATATGGCATGGGTGTAGCCCCCATCAATGCTATTCTCTTTGAGTCGGCCCAGCAACCTCTTTCATACAGACGAATGTGACTTGCGTTTGAGTATGCCTCCAAAATCCTTAGGATAGAGAATCACCCAGTCATCAAGACGAGTGGACGGTTTGTGGTCACGTACATCCATCCCTCTTCTGATACAAGCCTTTGCGAATTTGGCACCTAGGAAACATCTAATTAGAATCATGTCTAATATACCGTTTTATAGTCTTCCCCTGCAGGTAAGACTGAATAACATCAAGTCCCTAAATTCAGCCCTCTCTAAACATTTAAATTCTAATCCACTGGTATTCTCAGCCCTAATATCTGAAAAATTCCCCCATCAACAACTTCTTTTTACAGATGCCTCGGTTTCGAGAGACCCAGATTCAGTGGGATGTGTTATATTTTGTCCTTCTCCAACTCTTAGGATTTCTGCCCTTCTGCCTGATCATTGGTCTATATATACAGCAAATATGTACGCTATTGGGAGTGCTGTTGAACTTGCACTACAACATCGATTTGAGAGGGTCTTAATTGTATCTGATCCCCCCAGTGTATTACAGGCGCTAAGATCAAGAAATTTTGACTTTAATATTGAATGTATCATACTGAGAACTGTGAAAATGTTTTATAGAGCTTCGGCTTCTGGGATTTCAATCAGGTGCCTCTGGGTCCTGAGGCACTCATATATCCATACTTATGATATTACCGACCGAATGGCGAATGAGGGAAGATATCAGGAAAGTCCCCCCAGACATCCCAGCTGGACCTAGGGAACTGAGGCCTCGATTTCGTGCTGAACTCAGGCAATCTTGGGTTTCAGAGTTTTTTGATACATGTACCTACCTTTAAGGTATGCAGCGTGCACTAAACACGGCTCTTTCCCCACTACACCCTGGTTCTATAAACTTAATCGACCATGTCATTTTTTCACGAGTATTTTGCGGCTGAGATCTGGCCATTGTTTGACCCCATCTTATATTCATAGGATAGTTCTCAGGGAATTAGCCCTTTGTGACTGCGGAGAGATAGGTGATATCGTAAATGTGTTTTTTTTCTGTGATAATAGCTTGAGGAGAAGCATTAAGCTATACTCTGCACTCTCTATCTATCAGTTTCCTCAACCCCTTAATATTTATGAAATTATTTTCAGAAAAAACTGAATTGTTTCAGCCGTTATTATTTGGTAGTTTATCATAATTAAAACAAATTGTGGAAATTACTATGTTTTACTACCAATAAAAAGATATATTACACATTTTCTTGTTGACAACTGAGTCAATTTTTGAATTTCTTGAATAATATTCACCCACAAATTAAATTCAAATTATAAAAAGAATCGAAGAACAGTATTACATTTTTAGACCTCTCGATATCACACTCAAATAGAAAAATAGAATTCAACGTGTTCAAAAAACCCACATCCACTGAAATATGTATTCCTATTGATTCCAATCACCCATATTCACAAAAACTGTCAGCGTATCAATCGATGATCCATAAAGCCTTCCCATTACCCTTATCAAAAAATGACCGCGAAGCTGAAGTCCAAACTATAACGGAACAACGGTTTCAACCCCAATATAATAGATAATCTAATTCGACAGAAACCATCTAAAATAGCTTTGAGCCAAATTTATCCCATCATAAAAACTGAAGAAAATTCATTTCTCTATCGTACTTTGGTAGCATAAGTCAAAAAGTGGCCAATAGTTTTTCAAAATCAGATGTCACTATTGCCTTCAAAACGCAAAACAAATTATCATCGGTATTATTTAACGCGAAGGACCCTACTCCAAACATACACAAATCAGGAGTTTATGAGTTATCTTGTTCTACGTGCAGTAATAAATATATAGGACAAACAGGACGTTCCCTCAAGACGAGGTTCAACGAACATAAAATGAGTTTCATGAAAAATAAACAAAATTATACCTTTGCCACTCATTGTCTAGAAAACGGTCATTCCTTTCCCACAATAGATAATCTTAAAATTTTACATGTAGAATCAAAAGGAAAGAAACTCGATTATCTAAAATCTGTTGAAATTTTCAAATTAGTTCATAATAACAATAATGTAAAAATAATGAATGACTGTATGGAGCTATGTAAATCGAAAATATTTGAGATATTTTAAAAGCAACATCTGTTTAAAACCTTTTTCACCGAACATAAAATGAATTTAATGAAAAGTAAACAAAAATTCAACTTTTGCCACTCATTCTTTAGAAAACAGTTATTCCTCTCGACAAAAGAAAATCTTAAGAAAATTTTAAAGAAATGAAACTTGATTATTGAAATTTTCAAATTCGTTCACAATAAAAATAATGTAAAAAATAATAAATGACTGTACGGAGCTATGTAAATCCAAATATTTGAGATATACAACAAAATAATGTAAAAATAATGAAATTATTTGAGATATTTAAATGGGTACTGTTTAACAATCTTCTTTGTCGATTGCCGACATTCCGATATCTGTTAGAAGGCCCCTCTTTTTTAACCCGGTTTTTATCACGTTCCGCTTGTAAACCTCTGTACCACTATTAGGTGTTACCTAGAATCTATTGAAATATTCAAAATTTGTTCACAATAAAAATAATGTGAAAAATAATGAATGACTGTACGGAGCTATGTAAATCCCAAATATTTGAGATATACAATGAAAATAACGTGAAAATAATAGATGACCGTACGGAGTTATGTAACCCCCAGAAATATTTGAGATATTTTAATAGAACCATCTGTTTTAACAACCTTCTTTGTCCATTGCAGACATGCCGATATCTGTTAGAAGGCCCCTCCCCCTTTTTTAATCTACGTTTTACCACTTTTGTTCAAATACCTCTGTACCATTGTTAGGTCTTCAGTTACCCTGAAAAAAGTTCCGCTATGCTCATGGCACGCAGAACAGCATCCCCGTCAGGACACGTCGAAATGTTCGGCGAAAATATCCCCTGGGAGTCGCAAGTCAAATACTTAGGTGTCATTCTTGACAAACGACTCTCATTCAATCAGCACCTGGACCACCTCGTCCAAAAAGGAAAAATGGTGCTATCAAAACTGTCTCCGCTGCTTTGCCGTCGCAGCAAAATGTCCATCCCAAACAAACTGACCCTCTATAAAACTATAATCAGACCCACAGTAACCTACGCTTCCGCATGCTGGATCCACGGACCCTCTGCGTCGAAGCTCCAACAGTTACAAATTTTCCAAAATAAAATACTCAGGACCATATTCAACGTACCCTGGTTTGTTCGCAATTCCCAACTCCACCGCGAGGCGAACTTACCACCGTTAAAATAATTTCTCCATGAAACCGCCCTGAAAACACTCGCTAAAGCAGCGAGCCATACCAATCCACTAGTCAGACAAGCCGTCGACTATGATAACTCATCGTCCAGATACTGGCGTCCCAAGCTTGTACTCCAACTCAACCCCAATGACAATCACTAAATCAGTGTTTCTCCTAAATCAGCACCTAGTGCAAATACTTCCAAGGAAAATCCGATAAATAACCAAACGATGGAAGGTTGACACACCTTTCACAGCCCCAACAGTCTGAAAACCTCTTCTGGATAAGTGCTCTAGAGGAAGTAGACGTCCAAGCCACCATCATTGCCACTCTCATATCCCGATAGAGTTAAAGGAGTCTATGACTCGTATAGCTCGAAACAGGACTTTTAGCTGGTAGACTCCCTCTTTTTGCTGAGTTTTTGCAACCTAGCTCACTGAGCTAGTTTGGGAGAGCCCAGGAAACTGAGATGTAGTGAACCCAGCACTGTTTCCACTCCTTATCAGTGGGGTGGATTCGTCCATAAGGAGGATTCGACCTGTATAAAAAAAAAGTAGGTCTTCAGTTGCCTGATGATGGAATAAGTCATTTCCCGAAACTCGAGTCACAAGAAAATGTGTAATATATCTGTTTATTGGTAGTAAAACGTAGTAATTTCTACAATTTGTTTTAAGTAAAAAACTGTATGTGCTGGTCGAGTTCATTCGCGGCAGTAACTTGATAGTATAGTATAGTATATCCCTGATCAGCTTGGACTTAATTCCCCCTATGTTTTTAACCTTGTTTCTTGGCCCTTACCGTATTTCCTTTACTCCTCCCGAATGTACTTTGCATGGAACGACTGTTGCATGCTCTAAATATGATTTGCATGAGGAATTGAATATTCCTAAATTTGAAAGTATATTGAAGCTCGAACGGTGCAAGCTTGTATATAGAATACTTAATAACCTATAGAAATCCAACACAAATTTTCAATCGGTTAATGCAGTTCACAATCATAATACAAGATCATACTCAAACATATATATTTCTCAGAGTAGAAGTAATATAGGTCTAGTTAATCCTGTTCATCTTGCATCTAAAAGTTTTAATGGTTTAAGCGAGGACATTAGATCTGCCCATTCCTATCCACTATTTATTAGAAGATGTAAAAACTTCGTGAATGTTCGTTGAAGCAAATAAAACTGAAATGCTATTATTAGGGTTGTTTCAATAGTTGGAACAACTTACCACCTAGGAAATGTAACACTGTTGGTTATTTGGAATTATATAAATCTCGATGGCAGAGCTATCTTAAAGCACTGATTCGAGATTCAAAAAGTATGTTGATGGTTGTCATACTATTCAATAAAAAAGTTGTTTAAAAAAATGTGTATTAAGTTAATAATTTAATGAACACTGTGTGCATTCAACTTTAGAAAAGTTTTTCCGACTGTTTTGTAGTTTTTTTGTTAGATTAGGTGTTTCTTAACTTTGTAGCGAACAACTTCTTCGCTCCTCGTCCAGAAACCTGCCTTGCTCTGTCGCAGCTTGACCGGCGTATCAATAGAGGACACGACCAGTCTAAAGATTCATGACTAATCGTCCCCGCCGAATTCAAGTAGGGCAAGACACAGCGTTTGCCGATCACTGTTCCAAGCGGAACACATGGTCACCGGCGCCACAGACAGAGCTGCGCATCACGCCTGTCTGATGAGTTTCAGATGCGCAGACTCGGAAACGACACGCTGTCTCCCGAATTAAGGGCTGGAAGCTCCCTCGCAACATCCGCTTTCCTTCGAGAGCTTCAACCTATTCGAGTTTTGTGAAAACCGTGGCTGGGCGGTTTTTTCGATATCACGACTTCCCGTCGACGGTCCAAATTCATCTGAAGATATTTTCAATATGAATATAACAGTGAAAAAATTATCAATGAGCGGTGTCTACCGTCGGAGATAAACATTTTTTTCGAGTTTTGTGAAAACCGCGGCTAGATAGTGTTTTCAATATTATAAATTCACGTCGACGGTCCAAATTCATCTGAAAGTTGATTAATTTAAAGCATTCCGATATGAATAATACAGTGGAAAAATCAACTTTTATCAATTTCGCAAAGAAAAACTGGCGAGAATTAAGTGATTCATTTCATGAGTTTTTAAATTTTAGGTGTGCAGTTTTGCACGAAATAATTCGGAATTTATTAATCTCATTTTTCCCGATTCAATTTACTTCAAAAAATCATTGGATAACACAAATTTTAGAACAAATGAAAATTTGGCAACGCCGCCTGTCGATTCGCCTCTATCCCACGAGCGACCCACCGCGTGTCATACAGCGAGGCTGGAAATCCATGGATAACTTCACATAAGTTGTAAATAATTGGATGACTTTTAATATGTTTATGGCAACACCACCTTAGGTGGTGTCGAATGGGAACTAACCAAAGAAATTTAGTAGAACTAAGCATATATTTGATCTACAATCTTTGTATTTATGGCGGTCTTAACTATCTTCTCTTCTGTGATTTAACCTTAAAGAAATTGAAATATTTTTGAGTATTATTGTATATTCAACTTAAAATAAATTTTCATAGTAAAAATACTATGATCCACCAGATAAGTACTTCATATTAGAAATGTATCCACCTACATTGATTGCAAAATATTTAAAAATTGAATGAAATGAACTTCTGATCAAAAAAGGTTTTAATTTATTTGTCGCATTTGAAATTTTCACTTTACGATGTCTTGCATACTTTGTGAGAAGCTTAACAACACACCTATTTATAATTTCAATGAAAGTTTTACTATTCATTCAAAGACGCCGGTCAAAGAATTCTTTCAAAAAATTATAGATAGCTCTGTTAAAGTGGAGACTGTTGGTAATGAAAAATTGTGTGGATCTTGCTATGATAAATTCAATGGATGGGATCTAATGGAGCAAAAAATAAAGGAAATTGTAAATGACATGAGAAATATGTATAATAGAAGACAAAAAATTGGAGAGCAAATAATATCACCTTCAGATCAGAAGGAAGTATATTCAGTAATAACCAAAAGTGAGGATGATGAGTATTTTAACTACGGAAATGAATTAAATTCTGCATATGATTCATCAGATTCATCAGAAGTGCTACTTAAACTTAGAGATTCGAATGAAAGTGACATAAATTTTTCACTGAATAGTTGCAGAAGAAAAAAGGAATTTAAAACTAGAAATGAAAAAATACATTTCAGTGACCAACAAGATTTGAGGAATATTCTTAATATGAAGATTCAATCGGAAGAAGAAACTGAGGACTGTGAAGATGAAATAGTCAAAGAGCATAATGTTAATGTATTATATGATATGATGGATGAAAGGAATGTAGAAATCTTTCTAGAACCACACACAGAAACGAACTTGTCAAAAACTTCTAATCATTCAAAATCTTACAAATGTACAAAATGTAACTTGTTATTTAACTCCAAACAAGAATTAAAGTCCCATTCTGCTTTACATGTAGAAGATAACCCATTTATCTGTGAAGTATGTGGAAAAATTTATCGACACAAGACTGCCTTAGATATTCATGTTGGAATGCATAATGGAATATATCCTTTTAAATGTTTACACTGTGAAAAATCATTTACTCAGAAAGGAGCTATGATGAGACATAACAAAATTCACACAGGTAAGTTTTAATACATATGCTCGTCAGAATAGTTTGTTTTAGGTAACTATAGTTCAGGTTCTCCCAATGGTTTTTGACTCATTTATTTCGCCCACAAATAACTATATAGATAATTTTTGCAGGTTAACTGTCAAATTTTCATTATTTATAGTTTTTGAATAATGGTTATTTTTAAAATTATTTATGATCATTGAAATGATCGTATATCATCATCAACCTAGAGTCCTGCAAAAATTTATACACCATTCATTTCTATCTTGACCTTTCATTTTCATCGTAGAAATTCTTCTACTACAATATGTGTTTTCCTTAATATTAATCTACCTTGCTTTATATTATGGTGTAAAGTAATAAATTTATAAACAATACTTCATAAAATTTCACAACAAGACGTCACAGAATTCAGCTATTTTCTGATGGTGGAATAAATTGACTTATGATTATTTTAAGTTTCTAAGTCAAGTGAAGATTTAAGAGAGATTATGATTGCATAATAGTGTTCATTGCTACTGATGCAAATGAAATTTATCCTTACCAAATTTAGTGTCTGCAAATTCAGTTATATATTTAAATGGCCTAACTCAAGTTATCAAGAGGTTCAGTTTAAAAGTGGTATAGGTCATCATTTTTTTTTAATATAAGATAAGTATAGGAATGGGTAATATAGGCTGGAGTTTCTTTGTGGAATTTTAAGCTGAACATGGTCTCAAATTACTAGGTTTGATTTACTAATGAAGAATCCAAGGTCAAAACTAATTATTTCGGGCGAGTCTGGTTCTATCCAGACTTCGGTAAACGCTTTTCGAATGGAATAAGCTAGAGATATTAAACTTTCAGAATAGGTTTGAGGTCTGAATATTGTGGTTTTGTTTGTTAATGAGTAAAATCGGTCTGATAGTTCCGCAGTCATACACAAATTTTTTCCCAATGATTCCGAAACTATTGATCCGATCGAAATGAAATTTGATACTTAGATATATAATATATATAAATTTTATTTAAACGTTCTTCGACCTTGTCTGACGCCACTGCCTTCAGTCTTCCAACTGGCCTTCACACAAGCTCCTGATACTCATTGCTGTATTCCTTGGTTGCATGTAATTTAAGGTCTTCCTCTTTTCCGCTTGTGATGTGGAAACCAATTCATTGCCTGTCTCGGTAATTTGTGATCCGGCATACGCTGAACATGGCCATACCAAGATAGCTGCCTCTGTTTTACCTCCATAATTACCGTGTCTGTTTGTTCCATAATCTGTCTAACCTCTTCATGTTTTACTTTATCTAAACGTGAAATCCCTGCAAATCATCTCAGTGCATCATATTCTGTAGACTCCAACATTCTTAAATATATAATAATCCCCTAAAGACTTATCGCAAATTTGTTGAGGATCGACCGTCTTTGCAGACGACTGAAAGTGAAAATACTAAATTCCGATCGAAAAGACTTAAAGGCTTAACATTTTGAGGGTAGGTTTGGAGTCTGAATGTATCAATTATGTTCAAACATTAACAGAGTGGGTTCGATGGTTCCTCAGTTATTGCCATAGGAAATTTTATTTCTCAAATACAGTAGACTTTGTGCTACTGTGAACACAAAAAAATTTTGCCTGTTCATATTTTCGAGCCGTTCACACTAGTGGAAGATGTGTAAAAGACATTAAATACATGTTTATAGGATTAAAAAAATGATATGAAACCAAAGCTTTCGATGTTAAATTAAAAAAAAAAAAATTATCATTTGAAATACGAGGGTGGTTCAAATATGATCGAGACAAACTCTGTAGATGGCGCGCATGTATGTTTCGAAGGTCGTGGCTTGAGTATGTGATAGCTGGGTTTCTTACGAACACTGTGGCATTTGTTTTCGTCGGAGCACGTGTTTCACGCGTGTGCTACGACCATGAGTGAATGTCAAGTGCCGACTGCCGTTGCGCAACGTATTATCATTAGTTGTTTAGTGGGAGAAGACGTTAAAAGCACGGATATTTTTGTGCGTTTGGTAGTGAGTGCTTGAGTAGGGCTGCCGTGTTTAAATGAGCCAAAGCATTTAATGATGGCCGCGAAACCGTCGAACATGAGCGGCATGATCGTCGATGGCGAACCAGCGTCACACCAAACAACATTAGCCGCGTAGAACAACTCATTTTGAAGGACCGTAGGATGAATGTTCGAGACATTTCGGCTGAAGTCGGCATCAGTATTTGTAGTGTAGAGTCTATCATCCACGAACACCTTCAAAATCGCAAAATAACGGTGCGATGGGTTCCTAAATTATTGAACTTTGAGCAAAAATTAACGCGGTGGGAAGTTTGTCGACGAGACGGAAGGGGACGGTTTTTTAACGCGAATCTTCACTACAGACGAAATATGGGTACACCATTACACTCCCGAAACCAAGGTGTCAAGTGAAGAGTGGAGGAAGAAGGAGGAAGGGGCGCCAATCAAAGAGAAGACAACCTGGTCCGCGGGTAAGGTAATGTGTACTGTGTTCTGGAAACGGCAGGGCGTGCTGTACATCAATTTCCTGCGCACTCAACGTATCATAAATGCTGCATACTTCTTTAACCTTCTGAAAACACAGGTGAAACCCGCTTATCGCTCGAAACGGAGGAGCATTCCACCACGAAGTGCGATTCTCCTCCAGGATAACGCGCGCCCTCATACTGCGCGTCTCACGCTCGATACAATATCGGAATTGGGGTGGAAGGTACTGGAACACCCACCCCCTTCAGTCCGGATTTATCGCCCCGCGACTACCACATGTATGGACCACTGAAAGAGGCCCTCGAAGGTCAAAAGTTCAGCATCGACGACGAGGTAGAGGGGTTCGTGCGCACATGGCTGTCCGAGTTGTCCCAGGAATTTTTCGATACCGGCATCAAAACAACTTCCGGAAAGGTGGACAAAATGTGTAAATAGTGAGAGGAATTAGATAGAAAAAATGGGATTTTTTGTAAATTTTTCGATAATAAATAAACTTGTTAGAGTATTTGTCTCTATCATATTTGAACCACCTTCGTAAGAAGTTACTTTTGTTTGAACTTTCTTGGCTAATAGTTGAGTATTCACTGCTTTATACTGAATTGTTCTTAGGCTTTCTTTTTCACTTATGTTTATCTCAGTATTTTGTTCGGCCCACTGAGAAACTACTTTTAATGCTTTCAGAACCTCTGCAATAGGAATCTTATTCGCTTCTTTCGGGATCAGTAAGGACATTCGAATCACCATCAATATTAGCCAGACTTTGATTCACTTCCAACATATCTCTCTTTATTCCAGTTTTCCACATCTTCACAGTTATACTCAGACTAAAAATTGAAAAATATCTTGAGTAGTTACTTAGTGTCTTAAATAGAAGTTGATTTACTCGAATATTTGATAAGTATGAGTGTTACAAAGTTTTCTTAACTGACGGATGAATTATGTTCAGCAATTCGATAGTTTCCTTCACTATAGGTCCCGATCTTTTACTCATCAATATTTCTCAGCACTTGATAAAGGAAGATCATCTTCATCAATATCGCTATGGTCAAAAATTTTTTTCCAACACATTTTGATTACCAGAGGATCTAATTGTTGCCATGCGCGGTGTAGATGTAAACCAGCATCCTTCAAGATGAGGTTGTTAAGCCATGTTGTGTCCTTGGCCACCATTTTGATACATTGGCTGAATTAAGGGAGTCACATTAGGAAGCAAAAACATCACAAATATTTTTTCATCTTCTGTTCTCAACTCTTCAGCTGAAGAATGTGAGGGTGCATTATCTAGAAGAAGCATTGCCTTTCCCGGAAGATTTGAACATTTTAGAAATTGCTTTACCTATAGAAAATTCTCATTTGCTCACATGTCATATTAACATGTACCTCTGGTAGGAAGCATTCGGAGAACCAGTTTTTGAAAATTTCCTTTGTCATCAAAGCGTTTTGTGTATTTTTGTAGATACAGGGATTATGGAAATTTTTGAATGCTCTTGGAGATTTTGCTTGCCAATAATCAATGGCGTGAGTTTGTGAGAATCTGATGCGTTTGCACAACCCAAGAAGATAATTCGCTGCTTTGATATTTTGAGACCGGGTGCAGTTTTTTCAGAATTTCATTACATAGGTTTTATTATAATTTTTCAGTACAACCCAGTCTTCTCAGCATTGTATATCTGGTCGTGAGTGAGCTGAAATTTCTCTCTTAATTAAACCAATTCAATTTTGAATGGGCTAATCTTATGCACACCTGATGATAGGTTTTCTCCACAAATTTTCAAAAATCTAAGACCATAATGAACCTTGAACTTTTGCAGCCATCCATCACTAGCGGTAAATTTTTCATTTCTACTTTTCAAGGTTTCATGAAGCTGAAGAGCTTTATACTTCATAATTTCTCCTGTTATATGCAAATTTAATTCCCTCTGTTTATAATAAGCCATCTATTTAAGGCTTCCTTCATTTTAAGGCTTCCCTCAAAGTGCATTTTATAAAATTTTATTTGGCTTAAAACTCATGATTTTGATCTGTTTTATTAATGAAGCATGCAGTTGATTTCGCAATTCCATATTTTTTTGAAAGCAATGTTACGCTCATGTCTCTCCGGTAATCTTCCAAGATCTTCGATTTTTCTTACAGACTCAAAAATTTCTCGTTTTTAGCCATTTTAACTACATATTTCACATTAAAAGAAACTTCTCTCTGTGGAAGATAACTCGTAATAAATAAAATTCTATCATTTAAATGGCTTCACACATGATTTTAAGAACAAGTTGAAGCAGGAAAGTAGTAAGTCATACTAACTAGATAGTAGATTGTTCACACTACTGGATATACAATAAGAATATTTTCTTGTTCACGCAGACGTGTGTTTATAATAGCGCGAGTCTACTGTATTTTCTAAGGTACTAATCAGATCCAGTTCAAATTTAGTATTTATGTTTGAAATAACTACATAATCATTTTGTGCATATAAATGAGGAGAATGTTTTAATTTCTTCTTTTCTGATTTTGACAGAAAATATGAAAATTCTGTGAAGTTTTGTTCAATATCTTTGACAATTTTATTTAAAACAGTTTTTATGTTTCACAATTTATTCAGAATCCAGACACGTGTTTCGGTCTTCCGACCATCTTCAAAGGAGTACAAAAAGGAACTATAAAAAGTTCCTTTTTGTAATTGTAATTGATTAACATTGCTACAATAGGTGGTTGAGTAAAAGGTACATCTTCATAAATTTGGTATGTGCAATTGTAAGACGAGTTAATACATCTTATTTCCTCCACATTAAGGAACTATGGTATTCATGTTTCCTTAATATTGGTTGAATATTTTGTAAATGGTTTTGAGTTTTGGAGTCTTTGTATTATTCAAATACGGAACATCAGGTAATTGCTGTATTGCACTCTTAGCTGTTAAGCAGCTTTCTCATTGATTTCCATTCGGTGTGGTGCCCCTACAGGATAATTAGTTTGTTATTCTTAATGGATGTTGATGTTTGTTTTTTCTCGAATTTTTATATCTTACTTCGGCTTATATGACATTATTGGTCACAAAACTTCGGTTATTGAGATACATTTTATTTTTCCAGAAAGGTGGATAATATGCTTTTTAAATAAAAAAAAGGAATCTTATAAAATTGTATCATAGAAAAGTGGAATCCGAAAGTAACTCAAAATTACAAATTTTCAAAATACTTCAGGATGATCTACAAAAAAAAAATTTGGTTAATATAGACTAAACCTTTGTGAAAAACTCAATAATTTCATCAACGTCGGCCCTGTGAAGTTTATTAAGTTAGTTCTCTGGTTATATGATTTCGGACTTCCATTGTCTGAGTTTTTGTACACAATATTCCTTAATATGAACAAAACCTAAAAGAAAAACTTCAAAGAAATGAAGGATTAAATAAAATAAAAATTACGAATACAAAATTGTTTCAAAAAATCAAAAGTGGTCGAATCCTAAGACAGGAAAAATTATAACAAATTTAATCATCATTTAATTACAGAAGAAATTAGTTTAACTGAAAAATTTCTTAAATAAATATAAATAATATAAAAAGTTGCTGCAATATGTCCCGGAACAAAAAGAATAATTACTATGGATTAAAATTGAAATCAGAAAATTGTTAAAAATAATTCAGATATTATTTTTTTAAATATTAATCCATTTATTAGCAACCAGAATACACACATTCTATAAGCTAATTTGCTAACTATGGAGCTTGAAGCTCCATAGACATTATAAGGCCTTTCCCTTCAATTATATCTCAATTCAGCTAGCCATTTTGTTCTTAGTCTTCTAATGGATGCAATAGATGGTTGGTATGGCTTTACAGTTTAGCATGATGTTTCTCGCTCTTCTCTTTGATGACATCCTTTACATAAGAGATGCGTAAATCTTCGTGTAGGGTTTGATTAGTAACGTACCATGAAATATTTGCTACCATTCGAAGTATTTTTGATTGACTTTTCTGAGTTAGCTTCATGTGCTCACCCGATGTAGTCGTGTTGATTTTATCGCCGTTGTTCTCTTATATTGTGATACAGCTACCGACTCCGGGTATAAAACCCCGGATTGATCGAGCTGATTCACTAGTAAACTTTTCCAGTTATTCGTTTCTTAAGATGACGACGAATAAAAAAGGCGGTACTAACGAATCGTTACAGATTGTCATACCGGAATGTAGTTACTGTAAAAATGAGTATCAAGTGTAACATTTGCACAAAATTTTATCATCCTGGTTGTGAAATAAGGTAAAGAAGTGCTGTGACGAAGAAATCGGTTGATATGTATTCTGCTGATATACTACTCTGTCAAGAAAGTACCGGGAATTTTCAATTAAAACAACATTTTTACATTTAATCGTCAAAATTTATTGGGTCGCCTTCAAAATAGGCTCCATTTGCTCCAATACATCTATGCCAACGGCACTTCCAATTATCGAAACATTTTTTATAGGCGCTTTCCGGGATGGACTTTAGCTCTCGCGCCGAATTTTGTTTTATGGCTTCAATCGACTCAAAACGGGTGCCACGAAGGGGCAATTTTAGTTTTGGGAAGAGGAAAAAGTCGCAGGGAGCCAAATCCGGCGAATACGGTGGTTGCTGAAGCACGTTTGTTGAGTTTTTGTCGAGAAAGTCAGTCACAATCGTAGCTCGGTGAGCATGTCTGAAGCAACCTGTTCGCGATGACGTTTTTGAAGAAAATTCAGGTCTTTCGGTACGAGTCGTGCGGCCACCTTTCTCATGCCCAAAATATCAATCAAAATCGTACGTGCGGACTCGTGGGATATCTTAAGATTATGTGCTATCTCTCAAGCTGGTACGACGGTTTTCCAGCACCCTTTCCTTAATTTTATCGACGTTATCTTCGATCGAAGCCGTCGATGGGCGACCACTTCACGACCGTCCTTGAAGGCTCTGTACCACTGATATGCACGAGTTTTCGATAGAGCGTTATCACCAAAGGCCTTTTGCAACATTTTCAATGCATCGGCACACGAAAATTCATTTGCAACACAAAACTTTAAACAAATTCTTTGCTCAACGTAATCACTCATAGTAAAAATCGGCACGCATTCTGACATCGACTGACTTAATCAGCTGTTGCAAACACACTAGTTGACAGATCCCGCTCAAGCTTGGCATAGTAATTAAGGACAGTGGTACCAACCTAGGAAAAAAAATTTACCTGCCTCATTGCCCCGCCAGATTTAAATCGATAATTCCCGGTACTTTCTTGACAGAATGTATACTGCATCTTTCTATATCTACGTTGTCCTTCCAGTGTCCTTCCTGTCCTATACATAAATATTTATTGACTAACGGTCCCCACTTTTTGTATTCGGTCAAAGGCCTTGTTGCATCAACTCCAAATCTTCCCTTTTGGGCCACAACCACTTGGTAGTCAGGAAAATGGGGAGTGTACAAAGTTGTCTGGAAGTTGCATTCCCATTCCAATACAAGATCTTCTCCATTTTCGAAGTGCTTCATTAAGATATACACGGATAACTTACCATGTAAGCCGACCAACGTATCACGAAAGATTACGAATGGCAAACCTGTTTTCTCATCAAATTAAATGTATCTATAACATATATTTGAAATATGACATAAAAAACTTTTAAAATGATGAAACTAAAATATTTTGAATTGATGTTTGATTTCGAAATATTCTGTGTACATATAATAACTTGAAGAGACCGCATATTTATATGTATGTATTTCACGATTTTATTCATCGAAATGATTCAAAACCATTGGTATAATACCCATATTATTTCGGTTATCTTTTTTTTTTAACCATTTTAGAATACATATACATATACTCATTAAAAAAAAACTATTTCGTAGGTGAAAAACCATATCAATGTGAAGAATGTGGTAAATGCTTCACACATCATACTTCCTTCACTATACACAAAATTTCACACTCGGGTGAAAAATCCTGCAAATGTAACGTGTGTGGACTAATGCTGATATCCACGTCACATTTAAAAAGACATATGCGGGTGCATACTGGTGAGAAAAGATATTCATGTACTACATGTGGAAAGAGATTTGCAGAAAAATACAACTTAGTATCTCATTCCAAGTTACATAATGATACTGAATCAGATTCTAATCAGAAAAAAAAATTCAGGTATGTATTATATTCACAAATATTTGATTGATTCGGTCTTTACTTGGTGGAAACTCCTTTTAATTAAAAAAATGTATATGAAACAGTAATTTATTTCCACAAACATTTTTGTACTACTACAACAATTGTTTCACCACGACAGTACAATGTAATACCTGAAGAAGCCACATCGTGGTGAAACAATTGTTGTTGTAGTACAAACATTTTTGTGGAAATAAATTACTGTTTCATATACATTTTTTCAATTATTATATTCACGTTTATTCAAATTTGGCCTTATACTTTTTTCCCTTAGATAATAGATGTCTGATGATGCTTGAATTTTGTATCAAATTGTAGTAATTTCCCACTTTCTTTCTAGTTTTGAAGAAAAGATTTATGCAGCCCGCAGAAAGATTCCATTTATTCTGTTTTTTTAATCTAGGCAGTATTTGTGTTGTACATTGTGTTGCTTTCACATAAGGGAATTAAAACACCATCACAGATTTTCTCGTTTCTTTTCAAATTTCTATAATTTTCAAAATACCTTAATTAGGTTCCTCTTCATATTTTTCTTATAACTGTTATGATTTGACCTATCACCCTCTTCTGTCTTGGCATGGACCTCTTTTTAAAAGTAATTAGAACTTACTGAAACAAACCTTTTCACAAAAATCCGCCTATATTAAAGTTATTATTTCAATATGGATTTTTCGCTTGACTTCATTCTAATCGCTGCTTGCTAAAAGATATCATTGTTGATTTAATTTCGTTACCTTTTAAAATTGTGATTTTGGTTATTGCTAAAATTTGTAAGTATCTATCAATTTCTAAAAGATATCAAGCAGAATCAATTATGATCAAAATGAATAAATTTTAGTATAGAATTTTAGTAATCTCCCAACAGGATTTGAAACAAATATGTTTGAAGTATATTTCACATTTGTTTATGTAATTAGAAATCAAAACCTAATTCTAATTCATTAATGATGCAGAGAGTTGGTACTGCATCCACATGTAGTCTTTTGGGTCCTGAGGAGATATATTTTACCTCAAAATGATGACATACTACTCTTTTCTGATATAAATCCTCCGGCTTTATTGCGTTGAGACGTTTATTCTGTGAGCATTTTGGAATCTGGAGAAGTTTCTCATGTAATTAGGAAAACGATGCCTGAGAACGGAGTTGACCTCACAACCAGGCAGTGCATACTTACCGCAACCAATATTATTTCTTTATTTTTACTGTTAAACGAAACACTAGGAGTGTTTTAGTATAAGAAACATTTTGAAAAGAAAGATTGGAGAAAATCTATCCAGCATCTAATCTATTTGTCACAGACATTCACATATTTAACTCATTCATTTAACTCGCAATAAATGATCGCCATGATTTGTTGCATCATCAGAGATGCTAGTGTTTGAAATCCGAACTAAGAAAACGTAACAAGAATTTTACCTTATTTGAAATAGTTTGTCTATGAGTGCCATTATTCATGAATTTATGATAGTTAGTTGTTCATCAGAATACTCAAAGTAATGCTTTCATGCTGCTCTCACAGATAAGATAGATATAATCAGGATAATAATAATAATAATCTTCTTCAGATAAGATAGATTTCATATACTGAATTATTTCAGCCGTTACTATTTGGTAGTTGATCATAATTAAAACAAATTGTAGAAATTACTATGTTTTACTACCAATAAAAATATATTTTACACATTTTCTTGTGACTCGTGACAGTTGTCTGATGATGGGATAGTTCATTTCCCGAAACTCGAGTCACAAGAAAATGTGTAAAATATATTTTTATTGGTAGTAAAACACATAGTAATTTCTGCAATTTGTTTTAATTTGTTTTGTTTTAAGATAGATTTCATATTTTATGCATAAAAGTCATGGAGACAAATTCTCACTCGGGCTTTCTTATCGGCAGAGTTTTCTATATGGGAAAGGAACTTCCAAACTTTCTAATAATTCTAATCATATATATATATATATATATATATATATAGTATTTATGTATGTAGTATGTTGAATAAGGGATGTCGACCTTATATTAAAAGAATAAAATTGCTCACTCTTCATTCATAGCCAAGCTTTCGAAACTGTCTGTTTCTTCTTCAGGGCAACTGCAATTACAAGTGACAATATAATTTTATGTTTGAATGATTTTTAATTACTTATTGAACTTTTAGGTTAAAGTTCAATTCAAAACTGGTATTGAGACAATAATTTGTATCAAAAATATACACGTGCAAAGAACTAAATAAAATCCATACAAAATAACGCATAACACAGAGTAAAAGGTAAACAGTGAGATAAAAACTTTTTTTAGTAGGTACGTCAAATTCTACCGAAACATTACAACCACAGATTCCAAAAATAGTCTACCGATCTCCCAAATGGTGTGCGAGCATACTCTAGTAAGTAGGACTATATGGGGCTCAGGTTGTGTGTGTCCGTTTTCTTGTTAATCGCGCTTTCTCGATTTTTTATGTGGATTATTTCCAATATGCATCGTTTCTTCTAATTGTTGTTTTTATCTAGAATTCTTACGTTCTCATGGTCTGCAGTGCGGGAATAACGATTGGCGTGGATGGATAATGCACATCTAGAGTTATTCATTTTTATGTCACTCTTGTGTAGTGTTAATCTACTCTTTAGCCACTGAGATAGATGTCTGACCAACACATGTCTGGTGACAGTCAGAACACTCGATTTCGTATATTACATTGGATTTTTAGTAATTAGGTATGGGGTCTTTTAATTTTGAATAAAGAGTAGAAACTTTTTTCATTGCCTTTGGTATAATTCTTATGGATTTATGATCTAGAAAACATGTCTTTATTTTACCCGTTATATGTGGTATATTAGGGAGACAGCGATATACAACTGATTTTGTTCAGCATTGTTTTGGGGTACGAATTTTCCCATAAAATCTTGAACAATTTTTTCAAGTTTTTGTCTAGGAATATTGGATCACATATTCTTTTTATTCGAGTCTTTTGTTATCTTATGAAATTCACTTTTGTGTTTATTTGATGGTCTGATAGGAAGTGTTATGAATCTGACTGAAGCGGCGTCCTTTCGAGTTTTACTTTGTTAGAAATTCTGCATACTCTGGTATCTAGAAATGGTACAGAGTTCCTGTCATCCTCTATTTCAACAGTGGATTTTAGGTGTTGATGGAAGTCGTTGAATACTTCCAGAATTGTATTTATACCTGATGATGGAAGAGATAATATCAGATCATCCACGAATTTTTTGATGAAGGCATGTTTAAAAAGTTATTTCGGTATACAGGTGTTAAGTAAATAATCCATGACATAAAGTGATAAAACCGGATTGAGTCTGGAACACATAGTGCATCCAAATGTTTGGAGATAAAACTTTCCATCGAACATAAAATGTCCTGAATATAGAAGCAACTTAATTAATTATCTGTTTGAACTTTTGTTGTGGTATCATAAAGTCTGTGCTTATCCTATCCTAGCTATTATCCAACGCTGTATGAACAAGTTCTTCAGAAATACTCCCCAACAAATTGACAATATCCAAGGAGATCAAAACATAATCCGGTGGTAGTTCAAAATTGTTCACCTTTGTTGAAAAATGAAAGGAGTCTTTTACATAGTACATGTTGCTGTCGTCATAGGCGTGAGTTAGAAGTTGAGACACACACTCGGAAAATTTACATGTGAGACCCTCTATATCTGATACTATTGGTCTCATGGGAACGTTTTCTTCGTGAATTTTCCATACATTCTCGAGCTGGTCGAATTGTATGATTTCATTAGTTTGGCTTGATTGATATCTATTATTCATTGATCTTCCAGTATTAACAATTTTATTGGTCTTGGTTTGGATTGCAGATGTTGGATTTCTGGGTGTTTTTTTAAAATTTTCAGTGTCCACAATGAATCTTCGTGAGGTAGTCAGATTTATTCATAAGTACTGTTGCTGAGCCCTTATCACTATTAAGTACCAACAAATGATCGTTGATTTTGAGGTAATGTTTAGTTGTATTGAATTTTTTCCCTTTGTAATAATTCCCGCTCCTATTCCTGCTTAGTTCACTGGTGATTATACTGGTGATTTTTGCTCTGAGAGAGTCCCTTATGTTGTCTTCAACTACATCCAGAATGTTTTCTACATCCGCTATCAGATCTTTTATATTCACTTCCTTGGGGTTAATAGGTGTGTTAAATTTCGAACCCAGTGATAATATAGTCTTTATATCGGGTGGTACCCCAGTTTTAGTCAAATTTTTTAAACCACTTATCCTGCATTTTGAAGTCGATTTCAATAGATTTTCCTTGAAGTTGTCTAATTTTCATCAAATCTTCAAGGAAAATCTATAGATATCGATGGTTTAAAAATTTGACTTAAGCTTTGGTACCACCCGATGTAAAGATTATATTGTCACTGGGTTCGAAATTCAACACATCTATTAACCCAAAGGAAGTGAATATGAAAGATCTTATGGCGGATGTAGAAACCATTCTAGATGTAGTTGAAGACAACATAAGGGGCCCCCATCAGAGCAAAAATCACCAGTGAACTACACAGGAATAGGAGCGAGAACTATTACATAGGGAAATTATTCAATACAACTAAACATTACCTCAAAACCAACGATCATTTGTTGGTACTTAATAGTGATAAGGGCTAAGTAACAGTACTTATGAATAAATCTAGCTACCTCATGAAGATGCATGAAATTGTGGACACTGAAAATTTTAAAAAAATACCCAGGGATTCAATATCTGCAATCCAAACCAAGACCAATAAAAATGTTAGTACACTGGAAGATCAAGAAATAATAGACACCAATCCAAGCCAAACTAATGAAGTCATACAATTCGACCAGCCCGAGAATGCATGAAAATCCAAAAATTCATAAAGAAAACGTTCCCATGAGACCAATAGTATCAGATATACAGGATCCCACTTGTAAATTGTCCGAGTAGGTGTCTCAACTTCTAACTCATACCTATGATGACAGCAACATGTACTATGTTAAAGACCCCTTTGATTTTTCAACAAAGGTGAACAATTTTGAATTACCACCGGGTTATGTTTTGATCTCCTTGGATATTGTCAATTTGTTTGGGAATATTTCTGAAGAACTTGTTCATACAGCGTTGGATAATAGCTGGGATAGGATAATTACACACTGTATGAACAAAAGTTCAAACAGATAATTACGTTTCGTCTAGATTCGTGACATTTTATGTTCGATGGAAAGTTTTATCTCCAAACATTTGGATGCACTATGGGTTCCTCCAGACTCAATCCGGTTTTGTCACTTTATGTCATAGATTATCTACTTAACACCTGTATACCGAAATTACCTTTTAAACTTGCCTTCATCAAAAAATTCGTAGATGATCTGGGATTATCTCTATCATCATCAGGTATAAATACAATTCTGGAAGTATTGAACGACTTCGATCAACACCTAAAATTCACTATTGATATAGAGGATGACAAGAATTCTGTACCATTTCTAGATACCAGAGTATGCAGAATTTCTAATAAAGTAAATCTCGATTGGCACAGAAAGGACAGGACTTCAGGTAGATTCAAACACTTCTTATCAGAACATCCCATAAACACAAAAGTTGATTTCCTAAGAGAACAAAAGGCTCGAATAAAAAGAATAAGTGATCCAATGTTTCTAGACAACAACTTGAAAAAATTGTTCAAGATTTTATGGGAAAATTCGTACCCCAAAACAATACTGAACAAAATCAGTTATATATCGCTCCCTCCTTAATATACCACATATAAGGGGTAAAATAAAGACATGTTTTCTAGATCATAAATCCATAAGAATGATACCAAAGGCAATAAAAAAAGTTTCTACTCTTTATTCAAGATTAAAAGACCCCATACCTAATTACTTAAAATCCAATGTAATATACGAAATCGAGTGTTCTGACCGTCACCAGACATAGTACTCTGTCAAGAAAGTACCGGGAATTTTCAATTAAAACAACATTTTTACATTTAATCGTCAAAATTTATTGGGTCGCCTTCAAAATAGGCTCCATTTGCTCCAATACATCTATGCCAACGGCACTTATCGAAACATTTTTTATAGGCGCTTTCCGGGATGGACTTTAGCTCTCGCGCCGAGTTTTGTTTTATGGCTTCAATCGACTCAAAACGGGTGCCACGAAGGGGCAATTTTAGTTTTGGAAAGAGGAAAAAGTCGCAGGGAGCCAAATCCGGCGAATACGGTGGTTGCTCAAGCACGTGTTGAGTTTTTGGCGAGAAAGTCAGTCACAATCGTAGCTCGGTGAGAAGGTGCGTTATCGTTATGCAAAATCCATGAGTTGTTCGTCCACAAATTTGGCCGCTTCTTACGGATACGCTCACGCAAACGTTTCATAACGCCTAGGTAATACTCCTTGTTTACCGTCTGACCCTCTGGAACGAATTCGTAGTGCACCACGCCACGGATATCGAAGAAAACAATGAGCATCACCTTCATTTTCGAGCGGCTCTGGCGTGGTTTTTTCGGTTTTGGCTCATTTTTTGCCACCCATTCCGATGATTGCTGGCTTGTTTGCATATCGTACTCTTAGACCCAGGTCTCATCACCAGTTATAATGCGTTCCATGAATGTAGAATCCGAATTACAGCGATCCAGCATGTCTGAAGCAACTTGTTCGCGATGACGTTTTTGAAGAAAATTCAGGTCTTTCGGTACGAGTCGTGCGGCCACCTTTCTCATGCCCAAAATATCAATCAAAATCGTACGTGCGGACTCTTGGAATATCTTAAGATCATGTGCTATCTCTTTCAAGCTGGTACGACGGTTTTCCAGCACCCTTTCCTTAATTTTATCGACGTTATCTTCGATCGAAGCCGTCGATGGGCGACCACTTCACGACCGTCCTTGAAGGCTCTGTACCACTGATATGCACGAGTTTTCGATAGAGCATTATCACCAAAGGCCTTTTGCAACATTTTCAATGCATCGGCACACGAAAATTCATTTGCAACACAAAACTTTAAACATGACCCATAGTAAAAATCGGCACGCACTCTGACATCGACTGACTTAATCAGCTGTTTTAAACACACTAGTTGACATATCCCGCTCAAGCTTGGCATAGTAATTAAGGACAGTGGTACCAACCTAGGAAAAAAAATTTTTACCTGCCTCATTGCCCCGCCAGATTTAAATCGATAATTCCCGGTACTTTCTTGACAGAATGTATGTTGGTCATACTCAGAATTGTACAAGTTAAAATATGAGCAGAGCTCTCTAATAACATTAATGTACCATTGTCATCATTGTTGTCCCGGGTTTCTGCTCAAGTTTTGACACTCCAGCAGACCCCCGAAAGCTGAAAGAGAAAGAAAGGAGTTTTTGGAGAAAGGATTATAGAACACTCCGCGCCAGCACAACTAGGTGAGGGACCCCCACAAGTCACCTCTCCCACACCAAAGAGGATCGCCGTAGCGATCCCACCACTCAATCATTTGGGCAGAGTGCCTATGGATTATGAAAGACTGAAGCAACGAATCAACACAGATAACGGCCTGTCAGCATGGACCCCACGCGCCACAGGGTCGCTTTGCTGTTCGCCGCCAAAAGCGAGGTTCCGAAGCATCATAGAACTGGGCCTTAGGATCAAAAGGGCGCTAGAGTTTGGGGGAGAGCAGAGCGTATCTTAAAGGACCCTCAAACCTTGTCGAAACGTCGTAGTCTCCCTTTTTCTCCAGCGGACCTCTTCCGAACCCGCAGCGGAAAAAGTTAGCTTTAGGATCCACGAATGAGGCCGGAGTTAGGGAAGAGCGCAGCGAATATCCCAAGGTCCCACACTTGTTCAAAACGTCGCAGTCTCCCTTTGTCCTCCAACGGACCAATCAGGAGCCCGCAGCAGGAGCTTCAGGAACTAAAAACGGAGCCAAATTTGGGGGCGAGCAGAGCGAATCTCCCAAACCCCCCAGCTTGTTCGAAACGTCGTAGTCTCCCTTTTTCATTCAGCAACCATTTAAGATCCTTCAGCGGGCTAAGAGGACGAAGGTTGGAAACCCACGCTAAGGATTAGCGGGGATCGCCTTCGCCAATGAAAGAAAAACAGAACTCTAATCGATCGCAGGGTCGCAGATTCTGGTCGTCAATCAGAGCCAGCTTCCCCGTACGATTCCAAGTCCTGCGGTAGGAAAGGTAGGATTGGGACAACATGATGGAAAGGTATTATGCAAGAAAGAAACGAAGAAAGGAAATTAGGATTGCGAGTCTCTGCTTTAGGCATCATAACCATATCCTCCATCCCATAAATGAAACTAGGACACTCGTTATGACAAGCTCCCCCACCACGACAAGGTACAGAGACAGGGGGGGAGCGTATGTTGGTCAGACATCTCAGTGGCTAAAGTGTAGATTAACACTACACAAGAGTGACATAAAAATGAATAACCCTAGATGTGCATTATCCGTCCACGCCAATCGTTATTCCCACAGTGCAGTCCTTTAGAACGTAAGAATTCTAGATATAAACAAAAATTATGGGAAACGATGCATATTGGAAATGATCCACATAAAAAATTGAGAAAACAGACACACACAACCTGAGCCCCATATACTCCTACTTACTAGAGTATGCCCGCGCACCATTTTTCAACGGTCCTGTAGATGAATAATCGTGGGTGTGTCAGGTTGCAATCTGGGAGATCGGTAGACTGTTTTTGAAATCTGTGGTTTTGATGTTTCGGAAGAATTTTACGTACCTACTAAAAAATTATTTTATCTCACTGTTTACCTTCGACTATGTGTTATGCGTTATTTTGTATGAATTTTATTTAGTTATTTTCACGTGAATATTTTTGATACAAAGTTCAGTAAGTAATAAAAAATCATTCAAATAATAAATTATATTGTCGCTTGTAATTGCAGTTGCATTGAAAAATTACCAAAAGTCCACCGTCATGTAACCTTTTCAGTACTTCTGGTACTCGGCTTCTTGTGTCTATCAGCTGCAGCCTCGTTTCAGTACCATCGTCATTCTCCAGAAGATCGTTATCTGACATTAAGGAATCTCACTCTGCCCAGTAAGACTTGATTTTAGGATTAAGATTACTCACTCTTTCTCAACTTGTCTTTTTTTCCATTCCATGAGTACTTTCAAATCAGGGTCATTTTCTTGGCCTTCCTTAAGTCTTTCCGAATACCAATCAGTATTCCCGATTGTTGTCCTCAGGCCTTATACTTTTTTCTCCGTCCTGGTGCAATGACATAGTCTCCTAGACATTGCGTCAGCATTTGTATGAATTTTCTCTGCACGATGTTCAATAGTAAAATCGTATTCTTGTAATCTCTCTATCCATCTTGCAACTTGACCTTAAGGATTTTTGAATTGTAGGAGCCACTTCAAAGCGGCATGGTCTGTCTTCAGTAAAAATTTACGTCCATATAGACATTTGTAAAAATGTTTATTTTTTATTACGGCAAGAAGTTCTCTTCTAGTGACACTGTGGAGTTGTCTCCTAATTTTTTATTCTAAACACTTGGGTTTTAACACCAATTTATTTGCTTATATGATACAAATGCAGGTTATGAAAATTCGAGGTTATAACTGTACAAAATGAATGCCGATTGTCGACATGGTCGAGTATCGACCGAACAGGACCAGAGTTGAAGCGAGAGTGAGAACTGAACGTCTCACTAGGGATGTCAACTTGTCATAGAATATACAACATATATTTTCCTGTCACTTTATGAGATTTCTGACGTGGCCTCTGTTCAAAATTCACTTTTTATATGAGACAATGACAGACACAATAATTACGTTCAGGCTTTGACAGCACTTTGCTGAAATATCCTATGACTTTTTCCTGACTGTACTGAATTTTCGACAGCACACCACCTATAGCCGTATTACTTACGTCCGTGTTCAATATAAACGCTGCATCTGCCTGAGGATAACTCGAAATGAGAGCTGAAATTAATACCTGTTTCAAAAAATTGAAAGCTGCCGTGCATTCCTCATCTACGACAAAGTCTTTCCTTTCTTTTGTTAATCTGGTTAATGGTTTAGCGATATTAGCAAACCTTAGGACGAACTTCCGGTAATAAGTGCACAATCCAAGAAATCTTTGCCTTGTTGGTTGTCCTGCGGTTCGGGATACTCCTGAACTTGTCTGGATCAGCACTGATGACTCTTTCAGATACGACATGACCTAAGTACTTTACTTCTTTTTGGAAGAGAGCTACCTACTTTTCACTTTATTTAAATGTACATAAAAAAATCACTGTATAGTGTGAAAATGAAATGTTCCACAAAGCAAACGGCAGCTGTTGGCCGGAGAGCATTTATAGGCATGGGTTGTTATTATAAATTCGGATGAAAAATAAAAAAATTGGTCTCTAATATTTCCTGATGAATTGGAGGCGCCAATTATTTTGGTATGAATAAGTCTTCTGCCCTTCGTGTAAAACTAATAAATCCACGAACGGAAATGGAAACTCGACTTGAAATGACGTTGGTTAATGGCTGGATATACCGTATTAAAACAGGTGAATAACGTAATTTCTTAGTTGAAATAGGAAAGGCGATCCAAAAGTTGTAAGCAGGAACTGTTGTTCCTTGCGGGGAAACGGTATCCCCTGTAAATTCATTCACGAAAATTTAGAATTTTGTTCTATTTACACTCACCTTATAGAAAGGGTTTCACGATACTACTATGAACAAATGTCTGAATTGAAACTTTTCGAAACAATTTCAAATCCTCTTGCTGAGGATGCATGTACTACGATAATTTTTTTTTGTTTCAGCATATTGTCTGCGCGAGACATCGAATTCCAAACACCAGTACTAACAGATTTCTGCAACATAACGGGGTTTTCACTATAATTTGACTCCCCTCCTTTAACCCCCCTTTAACTTTGTTACAAATGGACATACAAAAAAAATTATTTACAAAAGTTGTACGAAATCGAATGAGTTTTCTTAAAATGATTCAAATGGATCACACTGTATATTTTCTTATTTTTGGGTAGCGCTTTCTCTCCTGATTACGGTTATGTATGCATGTATCGGTCTATCTCTCTTATTTTGAGAACCACATAGTCTCAAATTCAAAAAATCACCCGGCATGCTCATTAATCGGTTGTCAAGTGGTAGGCTGTGATAAATCAACAAATGACATTTCTAACAATATGACACACGTTGATTTCCAATAAAATTGTTTCTGTAACATGCGTTACACAAAATTGGAAAAAAATCCAAATCAAATTAAATATACTTCAACAAATTATTACATACAAAGATATCATTACTAATGCAATAAATCTATCCTATATTTTATGTGGAGAACAATAAAAACAAGAAAACTAAAAGGGGAGAATATATGGAGTTACATCCAAATCATCCAATTCTGAGTGAAAATACACTTATTAATACTTACAACCTTGTAAAAGATTCAAAACGTTTTTAGGGAACGAGGCAGGCGTACGGAATGAGAATCAAGAACTCGACATTGTTGAGGATATATGGTGGTATATGAACACTTGCAAACTAATGAAATTGCTCGAAATGGCCACCATTATTCAATAACACATAGTTCATATCGTTTTCTCATGTTAGTTAGACTATATGGGATATTATAATTATGGTTCTGATTGAGTTCATGAATAAATGCTTCAATTTTGTTTTTAACGATCTCAACACTTTCATTATTATCAGAGTAAATATTTTATTTCAGGAACGGCCATAAAAACGTGTCCAACGGTGTTAATTCCAGACTATTGGATGGCCATGAAAAGGGTGCACCATAATCGATCAAGAGATCAAATTGACCACTCAAATGTTTTCAAACTTCCAAATTTCTGTGCGGGGTACTCCGTCCTGTTGCCATATTATTGAAACACTTAAGACGAACGGGTACTCTGCTTTTTGTATTCCTGGAACACGCGTTTGAATTCCGTGTACTACCGATCACACATATATGCATCTGATGAGATATTCCGCTCTGAGGTTGTCACCAGAGGTAGTTTTCTTCATTAATGTCACCATGACGCCCGCATCGCCGTCTCATGGATGTACCAGCCGCCTCGCATGGCTGTATGTACCAGGTCAAGCATCGTTTTTCTAGAGGCAATCGGCAGAGTTTCAGAGTGTCAGTACTCTCCGTGCACCATAGACCCCGTGCACCATTATAAAGGGTAACACCCTGATGTTCTTGCCCGTGTAAAGTTGTTGAAGCACCGTTAAAAACTCGGCTGGTCGTAGAAGCATCTCTTTAGTTGGTAAGTAGTGGAGAGATCGCGTGGCACTTTCCAGGACACCCCAATATCGCAGGCTATCACCATATCATCCCAAATTAGGATAAGATCCGGTTTCTGTAATATGCCTCATGAGTTTCTTATTTGGGGCTCCTCTTGTATTTCCTATCGCTGTCTTGAGGCGTAGTCGACTATTCGCTTCCGTTTGGTGTGCGTTAGGGAGCATTTTTGAAAGACGTGGGAGAGGCTTTCAGTTCGGTTACATCTGGCTCTACACATGCGCGCCTCTGGGGGTTATATGGGAGGGCTCTAGTCGCCAGGCATTTTAGTTGGGGGCGTATAGCTTAGATGTAATCGGACCCCGTCCAATACACAGGAAGGCTATCGATGAAGGTGTTTGAGCAGTTGTTGTTCTTGGCTTGCATTGTACCACCTCCATAGTAAGAATTCTCCAAATTCTCAGCGTTTCTTCTGTTTATTTGGTCTTTTGTAAGAAGACCCGGTTTGACCATCTTTTCAGCCTTGACATACAGTCATTCGCGTTAGATATTATTGCATCAATTTCTGTTGTTTTATTTCTCAGGTTGTTCATACGCTTCAGCATAATCACAGGAATCATCTTTACAAAACAGAAGATGCCGAGACCGCCCATCTTAGTTGGCGAGAATAGGGATTCATTCATTATGTGGGTTGGAAGGTGGAGAATTTTTTTGACAGCCCTCTTCAGTGTTCTATCCACCAATTCTTCAGCAGAAAAGAGTAGCTCCAAAAATTGAGCTACCTCTGGCAGTATCTTTCCGGAATATGCTTCACGTGTTAATGTGTAGTCAAAAAATTTGAGCCCCACAATTTTATTACAAACAATGCCACACCTAACGTTAACAGACTTTCTAATTTTAAATACTTTGCGTTGTCTTCGATTTTCGTTTTCCCAAGAATGTGAATTTTTTCTGTTGAACACGCCTCCTGTGTAAAACGTTGATTCATACGTTCACATTATAAAATTTAATAAATTAGGATCTTCCTCCAGTCTTTGCAGTATATGTTGTCAGTATTCTAAGCGTTTCCGCTTTTGGTATTCTGTGAGGATTTGTGCTGGCAGTACCTTGAATGGCCTATAATTGCCCTTTTTTGACACTCTTTGAATCTTCGAACAGCTTATTGCAAGTTCCATTTTCTGGATTATCTAAAACCATTTTTATGAAATTCTTGATTGTTCTGTTCTCTACTTGACGGAAATTCATCGTATATGATTTGAAGTAAAACACTTTATTTCCGATTATATTTATTGTTCACAACAATTGTTTCGTCAATTACATATTGACTTCATCGGATGAGAATGGTAACTAACTATTTGTACAAAATCTTTCTCCTTAAATACAAGTTTAAATAACTTCAAAAAATGAAGTTATTTAAAAAGGTTCAATAACGGAGATCGGTTCACATGTTTGGTCGTTCAGCAAAATATTCTTTTTATGGGGCCAATTTATTTCCAGTACTTCTAAAAGGTCCCGTTTATAGCAATTGTTCTCGATATTTTTATTCACCAAATGCTTAGAACTTGAGGTCATTCCTAACTACATAAATCTGAAAACCAAGAATACAAACCCATCAGGAGAGAAAGGAAGAATAGCGGGAATGAAAACTTGGTTGAAAGTAGAAATTAAACAACAATACCACTGAGAGGCATATCCAACGTATACCTTAAGGTTGTATATTGATCATTAACCCGTAGACTCGATAATATCTTGTTCGATGATTTAGATAGAAATATTAGACATAATATCAACACCATCTTTCCCAAAAAATATTTAAGGCATAAGAAAAAATTAAAGAATTTACTAGCTAAAAAGAAAAATCAAAACTCAAAGTTGCAAACTAAAACAAAATTTTCGGATTACCCCTTTTTTCCTAAATTCATGAATTTGTCCAATGCAAAATTTACTAAAGATGAAATAACATTTTTGGAAAAAGGATATAAATTTAATTTTAATAATAATAAACAAAAATTCGAAGAATATCTAGCTGTAGATTAAGAAAATGCATTAACAGATGATCAAAATTCAGATATATATAGGTGTACTTTAACGAGTATCTTGAAAAATAGAACAACGCCATATAAAAACACATATAACACTACGGTAGGAACCATACGGAAAAAAACTTCAGAAAATAATGTAGTTTTTACTAGAGCTGACAAAGGGAATACAGTGATTGCAATCAATAAAAATGAATATACATTCTGTCAAGAAAGTACCGAGAATTATCGATTTAAATCTGGCGGGGCAATGAGGCAGGTAAAAATTTTTTTTCCTAGGTTGGTACCACTGTCCTTAATTACTATGCCAAGCTTGAGCGGGATCTGTCAACTAGTGTGTTTGCAACAGCTGATTAAGTCAGTCGATGTCAGAGTGCGTGCCGATTTTTACTATGGGTGATTACGTTGAGCAAAGAATTTGTTTAAAGTTTTGTGTTGCAAATGGATTTTCGTGTGCCGATTCATTGAAAATGTTGCAAAAGGCCTTTGGTGATAATGCTCTATCGAAAACTCGTGCATATCAGTGGTACAGAGCCTTCAAGGACGGTCGTGAAGTGGTCGATAAAATTAAGGAAAGGGTGCTGGAAAACCGTCGTACCAGCTTGAGAGAGATAGCATATGATCTTAAGATATCCCACGAGTCCGCACGTAGGATTTTGATTGATATTTTGGGCATGAGAAAGGTTGCCGCACGACTCGTACCAAAAGACCTGAATTTTCTTCCAAAATGTCATCGCGAACAGGTTGCTTCAGACATGCTGGATCGCTGTAATTCCGATTCTACATTCATGGAACGCATTATAACTGGTGATGAGACCTGGTTCTACGAGTACGATATGCAAACAAGCCAGCAATCATCGGAATGGGTGGCAAAAAATGAGCCGAAACCGAAAAAACCACGCCAAAGCCGCTCGAAAATGAAGGTGATGCTCATTGTTTTCTTCGATATCCGTGGCGTGGTGCACTACGAATTCGTTCCAGAGGGTTAGACGATAAACAAGGAGTATTACCTAGGCGTTATGAAACGTTTGCGTGAGCGTATCCGTAAGAAGCGGCCAAATTTGTGGGCGAACAACTCATCGATTTTGCATGACGATAACGCGCCTTCCCACCGAGCTACGATTGTGACTGACTTTCTCGCCAAAAACTCAACAAACGTGCTTCAGCAACCACCGTATTCGCCGGATTTGGCTCCCTGCGACTTTTTCCTCTTCCCAAAACTAAAATTGCCCCTTCGTGGCACCCGTTTTGAGTCGATTGAAGCCATAAAACAAAATTCGGCGCGAGAGCTAAAGTCCATCCCGGAAAGCGCCTATAAAAAATGTTTCAATAATTGGAAGTGCCGTTGGCATAGATGTATTGGAGCAAATGGAGCCTATTTTGAAGGCGACCCAATAAATTTTGACGATTAAATGTAAAAATGTTGTTTTAATTGAAAATTCCCGGTACTTTCTTGACAGAGTAGTATAATCAAAACAACCCCATTTGTAGATCCTAATAAATACAAAATTATTAAGAATGATCCTACTACAAAATACCAAAACCAAGTGAAAACAGTAATAAAAAATTCATCATCGCTATTTGAAAAAACTATTTATTGCAAATGAACTCTCATACAGCAATTCTGTATTCACTTATTAAGTTGAATAAAGAAAACAAACCAAAAAGACCAGTAGTTTCCTTTGCCACAGCTCCGTCATATAAATTGTCTAAAGAATTGATAAAAATTATTCGAATAGAAAAAAAATTCCAGGCAAAATTATCAATAAAAAATTCATATCACCTAATAGATAAAATAAGAAATATACTTATTCCAAACAATCCTAATTTAATCTCTTTTGAAGAAAAATCAAAATTTTAATATTTCATTTAAAACAATAAATTCCTTAGGTAAATCAATAAAAAATGATGTAGATATCGTCAATAAGAACAAGAAATCAGGAGTATATAGGTTAACTTGTGGTAAATGCGCATATGTATACATTGGCCAAACTGGTAGATAATAAATCAAATTCTACTTATGCCAGGCATTTTCAAGAATCGGGACCCGATTTTGACAATAATTTTGAAATTTTGAAATATCGAGAACAAATGCAATAGACTAGAACTTTTAGAAGCACTGGAAATAAACCGGCACCATGAAAAAAATATTTTGCTGAACGACCAAACAGATGTGATCCGATCTCCGTTATTGAGCTTTTTTAATAACTTCATTTTTTTAAAAACTCCATTTTATCTCGTATTTTGTTAGTCAAACTTATATTTAAAGAGAAAGATTTTGTAGAAATAGTTACCATACTCACCCGATGAAGTCAATATGTAATTGACGAAATAATTGTTGTGAACAATAAATATAAGTCGAAATAAAGTGTTTTACTTCAAATCATATGAAATTTTTATGAAGTTGATTTCAAATTCAATAATATTCAAGTTTTAACATTTATTACCAATTAATTATTGTAACATTACCTTCAATATCAAGCAATATGTCGAGTTCTTGATTCTCATTGCGTAATACGCTATTAGTTTACTTGCCATTTCTTTGGTCAGATTTAACAAAAACACTTTTTAAATACACTCACAGGTTATATTTATATTTATCAACTACATCTTGAAGGTCAGGAACAGAGAGAGAGAAAGAGAGAGATTGTGATATCTCGTCTATCTGTTAACATACATTCTGTGTTCCGATCACAGAACTCTTATTCAGTATCATTTCTACATATATCAGACTTACCACTTTAATATAAAATTATTTGGGAATTTATATTCATATAGTTTTAATGAAATTAATTAATATTGTATTTGAATTTATGTCCAAAGGATTTTAGTTAATAATATATATAATAATAATATATAGTTCATTGAAAAAGTACAGTTTCTATAAAAATCAATCAATACATATTCAGAAATATAGTTTCAATAAACCGCAAAAACTCACTAAGGCATATTGCCTGTGCGTGAGTTGTTAAGATTTAGGATATTGGTTTGTTATACTAATACTAATTTTATTTTAAAAACAGTGTATAGATAAAATGAAGACAAGGTATAGACAAATACAGATAAAAAATGTACAAGTACTAGTTATATAAACAAATAAAATGTATAGATAAAACATCATATATTGATAGAGTGTGTACAGCTAAAATGGTGTATTAATGAATTGAACTCCTACACTCACGTTTTGGGCCTCATATATAGGTGCCCAGCAAATCTTTTTAAGTTTTTCACTTAGTTTTGCATTATCTGTGTATTTTTTAAATGAATCAAGAGGATGGGTTACTTCTGAGGATTTTTTCTTGAAGGGTATTTTCAGTATTATTGGAAAATGATCAGTTATGCAAGTTTTAAGAACTATAGGAAGGCATTCTTCAATACAGTGTTTCGTTTTCAGGAACATATGGTCTATGCAGGATTTTGAATTGTTACATATTCTCGTATATGAGTTAATCATAGGTATGAAATCAAACTCACTCATTAGGTCAAGGTATTCGTTGGTTATTTCATTGTCAAGTTTTATGTTTATGTTAATGTCTCCAACAAAAAGGTTATAGTCAAAATTCCCTGTTCCATATATGTTCATATAGTTCCTTAGGCCATTCAGGAAGTTTATTTTTGATGTTGAGGGTGGCCTGTACAAAGATGTAATCAAGAATGTTTTTTTGTTCATATATATTTCTGTTTGGATTATCTTGCATTCATCTATGTTAATAACCTTACACCCATGGTTCAGTGAATCCCGAATATAAATAACTACACCATCATTTTGATTTACGGAGCCATAATTATAAAATACATCAAAACCATCTAAATTATACAACGCAATGTTCCCAATGTTCCATGTTTTCGACAGTATGATACAGTCAAATTTCGTGCTGAATTGTTGAAGAAATACCTTCAACTCATCAAAATGTTTACCCATGCTTCTAATGTTCATATGGATTACATTCATAAATTCAAATTCATGTGTGCTAATGAGATCTAGCTCGCCAGAGAATATTTCCCTGGTATTTACTAGTATATAATTTACGTCTCTGAGATACTGATCCATTTTCAAATACGACACAACAACAGTATAATCAGCCCAAACCAAGCAGAAACAACAACAAAACAACCATAACAAGAATACTATTTCCCGGCTAAACTGCGTGTTTTCATTTTCAGTTTTTCACCCACCTCTTTTGAAGTTCTCTCTATTGGAGTGTTGGTTTTTTGCTGTATGTTTTTGATTGTTTGCTGAGGTTTTGTTGTCTGTCTTGGAAGTTCTCTATTCGTTGCTGCTATTGGTGTACCTGAAGCACTCTGTGGTTTTTCTGTGGTATTGTTTTCAGCTTCCTCTTGACTCTCCAACTCCTCCGCTGTGTATGTTTTACCATCCACGTGTAATCGGTTTCCTCTTATATAGCAATTACCCTCTCTGTTTCCCTTTGCTAGGTTTAGATGTTTCCTCAGAATGCTGTTCTCGTGTCTTTGTTTGATTGTTAGATCACTAGCAATGGAGATCCTGGTGCCTCTCAAGTTTCTTGCGTTTTTAAGTATTGCGGCTTTTTTTAGAAATGATGTGAATTCGATTTTAACAGGCGGATTGTTTGTTTTTCCAAGCGGATAAAAGTTGTTGAGGTCACTTTCAGCGATGTTCACATCAACCAATTTCTTTATTTCCTTTCTGATGTAGTCTACTGTAATTTCTTCTGGTTCTGTGTTGAGTCCGAAAATGATAATGTTATTTTCTTTAGATTTCCTCTCTAGATTCTCGATTTGATTCATTATTTGCTCATTTTGTATTTCTAGTTTATTAGTTCTCCTATTTAAATCTTCGATTTTCAAAGTTAATCTCACCTCTATAGCTTCCACTAGGGTTTTAAGTTCTTGTTTGCTTCTTATTATTTCCTCTAGGATGTTTTCATTAGTAATGGACATCTTTACTTCTGTTCTCTGGTATATATTTATGGTAGTGTGTGTTTCCCTTTAGAATGTGGAGTTCCCTGATAAGGAATATCTCGCTTCTTCAGGCACCTGTTCAGTCATTTAGCATTTCCCTCACTTTTTTATGTGAAATGTTTTGTCCTTTCAGGTTATTTGCGGACGAGATAAATGTACAAACATGCGAACCTCACAATTTTGATTTTATAATTAGGTAGAGCATACTTTATACTTCCCTCTGATATCAAAAACGTTTTTTAAATTTACTTTCTACCACCTATTTTCACAGTTAACTAAGAGCCCACAGTCACACTCATATGTATTGATATGTTTATTATATATATAATAATTATAATATATATATTTAATAATATAATTACTATTATATTTGCCTCTACATTACTCCCCTACCAGGAGCTGCAATTGGTCAAAACAAAACATTAAAAAAAAAGAAATGTTGCAAGTGACGAAACAACAATGTTAAATATTAGGAGGCTTAATTAGAATGAGAATAAACAAACTTGATGAATAATTAAATGTACAAAATATAAAAGCAAAAATCTGATCAAAATGATATAGGGGAGGTAACACTATAATAATGATAAAATAATAATAATAATTTACAGAATTTTTATAGACACCATATCACTATAACAGGCAGGAAAATGAACATGTCGTCCACTACGAGTAGTTTTTGGTAATGATAATGGAATCATAGGAAGATCGTTTGAAACATTAGGAAGTAGTTGACTTTCTGTTTTAGTAGTGAGGTCAGGGGATACTTTTTCCTCCTGATCATCTTTCAATAAATATGCTGGTTTTAATCTATCGATAGAAATAGTGCATGCTTTGTTATGTATTTGGACTGTGAAGTATTTGTCATATCGTTCGATAACCAAAAATGGACCGTCATAAGCAGGTTCGAGGGGTTTTCTAACTCTATCGATTCGTACAAAAACATGTGAGCAAATCGACAAATCTTTAGGAACAAAAATATGTGCCTTAGTCTTATGCTGGATACTACATGGTCTTAATTTGCAAGTCCGTCACGAACGATTCTGAGTCTATTTGGGTCACAGAGTTTTCAAAGAATTCACCTGGTAGTCTTATTGAGGTTCTATAAACCATATGTGTTGTGGTAAAGTTGGAGTCTGGCTTCAGAGAAGCTCGAATACCTAACAGTACTGTTGGTAGAGTGTCTGTCCACTTTTCAGAATTATGCGCTCGTATGGCTGCTTTAATTGTGCGGTGCTGCCGCTCTATTTTTCCGTTGCATTGCGGGTGATACGCCGTGGTGTGACAGAGTTTTACTCCACAAAGGGACGTAAGGTGATGAAAAAGGGAGGAAGTAAATTGGCTTTCTCTATCTGTTATAACACATGATGGTGCTCCAAACCTCGTTATCCAATTTTGGTAAAAAGCACGAGCAACTGTTTCTGCTGATATGTCCTGTAAGGGAATTGCCTCAATACAATTCGTGTATCGATCTATACATGTCAAAATATATGTTTTTCCATCTGATACAGGTAAGGGCCCAACAAGATCTATATGAATTATTGAAAATCGTTCATCTGGTTCAGAGAACTTGGCTACTTCGGATTTCGTATGTTTGTAAATTTTATTTTTTTGGCAATTCATGCAGGATCGAGTCCAATTTCTGACATCCATTTTCATTCCAGGCCAAACAAATCTGGCAGACATGTTTTTCACCGTTGCTTTCACTCCTTGATGTGCACAACCATGAATGTGGTCAAAAACTGATTTACGGAATTTTTTTGGTATGTAAGGCCTAATACGTTCTGTTGAAGTGTCACACCATTGAACTATTCCAGAATGAAGTTGGTGTTGTTTGAACTGCAAAGCAGTATCACTCCTTTTTAATTCCGAAATTTTGGTGTCACTATTTTGTGCATCTGCGATTTTTTTTTAAATCAATTGCTTCAATACTATCAATTCGAGACAACGCATCTGCAACGATGTTATCGTTGCCACTGATGTGTTGTATATTAGTAGTAAACTCTGAAATATATTGGAGCTGTCGCAGTTGCCTAGAATTAGCTTTTTCATTCTTCTGACGAAAAGCAGAACTTGAAGGTTTATGATCAGTGTATACCCTAAAATCTCTACCTTTATATAAGTCTTTGAACTGCTTGACTACCAAATACACACCTAAAAGTTCACGGTTATACGTACTGTAAACCTTTCGAGCTGAATTTAATTTTTTTGAAAAGAATGCAAGAGGTTTCCACTCTGATCCGTCAAACTGCTGCAAAGCTGCGCCAACTGCGCAATCTTATGCATCAGTAAATAGTGCTATTTGCAGGTTTGAATCGGGAATAGTTAATAATTTACTGTCTGACAGTACAATGTAATACCTGAAGAAGCCACATCGTGGTGAAACAATTGTTGTAGTAGTACAAACATTTTTGTGGAAATAAATTACTGCCTCATATACATTTTTTCAATTAAAATGAGTTTCCACCAAGTAAAGACCGAATCTATCAAATATTTGAAAAATATTGTTCTTTACCTAATATGTGATTGAAATCTTCGATCCGAGGGAAGAGGTATCGGTCAGGAAGAGTTCTTTCATTCAATCGCGTATAGTCTCCACATGGACGCCAGGAGCCGTCTTTCTTCTGAACCAAATGCAAGGCACTAGCCCATTGAGACTCTGATGGCTGAATAATACCATTATCTAGCATAAATTGAAATTCTTTTTTAGCTATAGTTAATTTTTGGTTATCAAGACGCCTAGGTTTACAATATACTGGTTGTCCTGTTGTAATGATATGGTGTTTTACATTGTGCTTAATGTTGTTAAGAATAAAATTTGGTCGAGTTAGCTCAGAATAATTGTTCAACAGTAAACTGAATTTATTAAGATTTTCACTGAATAAGATACTCACTAAGTCTTTTGATGAGATACACATCAATTCACCTTAGTTCACATTAGTTTCGTATCGCCATCAACCAACTGTTGCCTCTTCAGATCAATGAGTAGGTTGAATTTTCTTAGGAAATCAGAACCTAGAATACCTCTTGATGTTTTGGCGATGATGAAAGGCCATTTGAATGGACGCCTTAGACCTATGTCAATTTCCATTACTTTGGTACCATAGGTGGGTATCCTAGTACCAGTAGCAGCATAAAGATAAAAATCATCGTCCTGATTTACTCGTGCTATAGGTTTCTGCTTATATGGCACAATTGATACATCTGCACTTGCAATCCCGTGTTCCTGTCTACCATGAATAAACGAGAGTTGCAGCAGGGGACCGAGTCAGTAGCAGAATATGCTGCACTCTCTACTACTGATTGGAGTTTTTTCCGGATTCTTCCAAGCACAGGGGGCAGTACATTTTTCTGGGTGGCACCTTTTTCCATATCGGAAGTGGAAATAACAATATTTACCATCAGAATTGTTTTTATGCCTGGATTTTGACCTCTCTCGATTTCTGATAGGGGTTTGTTTACGCCTAGTAGGTCTTTCTCCATAATTTACCCTCATCTGCTTGATTTCTTTACTTAAAACAGCAACTTCTAATCTCAATTCATCGAGTTCGCTGGGGGCACTTTTTGTTGAATTGGAACGGTTTACAGCATATACAGCATTTGGAGGGTTCATTTCAAAAATTTTATCGGCCATATTTGCCAGCTGATCAACATTTTCTTCACTAGTGATGACTACACTTTTAATATTATTTGGAAGATTTTCTAACCACAAAGTTTTAATGACCCTCTCTGATATGTCTGTACCTACTAGAGCTTTTAATTTCCTTAAAAGTTGGCTTTGTTTTAAGTCTCACAGGTTATGTCCTGTTAATAACCTCTTTATCCTTTTTTCTACACTTTCTGTGAATAAACTTGTTAGCCTTTCTTTAGCAAGTTGATATTTGTCATCATCTGTACCTGTTGCTATATCGCAAATATTATCAATTAAAGAAGGTTCTAGCTGGGATATTAAGTAATCGAATTTTGTTGAATCCTTCTTGATGCCATTAATCCGAAATTGGGCGTCTAATTGATAAAACCAACGTTCAGGTTTTTCTGGCCAAAATGGTGAGATTTTCACAGATATTTTATTAATTTCTGGAAGATCTTGATTACTCGTACCTTGATGGATATATATCTATCCGTTAACATACATCCTGTGTTATGATCACAGAACTCTTATTCAGTATCATTTCTACATATATCAGACTTGCCACTTCAATATAAAATAATATTGTATTTGAATTTATGTTCAAATGATTTTAGTTAATATAATTACTATTATATTTGCCTCTTCAACGCTACGTCTCTTTCTCTTAAAAGTTTTAGAATCTCACGGTTGCAAGTATTAAGGAATGTATTTTCACTTGGAATTGGATAACCTGGATGTAATGCCATATAATTTCTCCTTGCAGTTTTCTTGCTCTTATTGTTCTTCAAATAAGGACAAAATATTTCAATTTTTTTTTTGTAATGCATGTTTTAGAAATAATTTTATTGAATATCAACGTGTATCATATTGTTAGCGATGTCGTTTGTTGATTTATCACAGCCTACCACTTGATAACCGATTAATGAGCCCGGCAGGTGGTTCCTCGAATTTGAGAGTCTGGTAATTCTCAAAATAAGAGAGATACAACAACACATGCATATATATTCGTAATCAGGAGAGAAATGGCTGGCCAATAGTAAGAAAATATACAGGGTGATTCCTTTGAAAAAATTAAGTTGCACTCAATATCTTGTCCGCTCTATATATATTTCATTTTGTGGAATAATTTCGAAAAAAATCAGTTGATTTCGTACAACTTTTGTGAATAACTTTTGTATCTGCATTTGAAACAAAGTTAAAGGGGGGGGCCAAATTATAGTGAAAAACTCGATATATTATTTTGATTGCATTTTTGCATTGACATCATAGAGGGAATGAGTTGTATAGAACGAAGGATATTTTTAATCTAAAATAAACATTTTTATTTAAAATAAACAGTTTAATTGGAGTAAGTTATTTTATAACGTTCCTCCATCCTGCTCCGAAACAAAAAAATTATATTTTACCAAGGTTTTTATATCAGGAAGGAACCATTTGCAAGTATTGAAATAGTGTTCATGCTGATAATGAAGCTCAATAAAACCTACTTAAAAAAATAATTCATTGAATAAGTAAAATTCATAATAGAAATTCAACCCTCCAGTTTCAACTAACAATAATCAGTTTCATATTCGATTAGATGAATCTAATAAAAATACTAAATTTGAAACCTATTTTCTATATCTTACCTATGCCCTATTACTATTCTAGCTATCCTATTTTCTATACCTACGCTATTAAATCTGTTTTCTATTCATATTCTACTGAACCTATTTTCTATTACTATTATTTCTATCCTATTCCTATCACTATTCTTCTTTATCTTTTGCTCACCTTTTATATTTAACCTAATCTAATGCTACCTAACCTGAACTATTAACTAACCTAAAACTGATGTATACATTTTAACCAAATCATTCATTATATTTGAGATTGTATGAAATAGATGAATTCTGATCAAAATCAGATAAGCTCATTAAAAATTAATTGGGGGGAAATAATAATAATATGATACACGGCAATTTATGCACGAAATTGGCATTATATTGAATAGACGAATCCTGATCAACATCAGATAATTTCATTGAAAATGGAATTTGAGGATATACTTTATGTTAACGGAGCATAATTAATTCGATAATATTAGGATACGGCAATATCAGAGTTTGGACCTAGATATGGTTTCAAATCTTTCATATGCCATTTACCATCCAAGTCTTCTAGAAAATAACACAAACCAAAAGTCTTCCGACACACCCTACGCAATACATATTTAGGTGAAAATCTCTGAGCGCCACAGGTCTTACACTGTCAGGTAATTCTAATAACATATGCCCTCATCTTAGGCCAATAGTAAAATTTACAAACTCGTGCAAAGGTTTTAAAATAACCAAGGTGACCACAAGTCGAAGATTCATGTAAACTTCATATGATTTCTCTTCGTTTACTATTCGGTAGGAGTATCATCCACTCAGAAATGTTTGTTTTCATAGGAATGTTCAATGGGACGAGTTTGTAAAGCTTCTCGTTATCTATCTAACTTCCACTGAGGGAACAAATTTGGACTTTTGCGAACTTTATCACGCATATTAAAATACAATTTATCCAAATCTTCTTCTAGAATCGTCAAAGTATTTACCTCATTTAAGTCATGAATATGCGACAAGAAGTCTGGTACTACATTATTCTTGTCCTTTCGGTGTATTAAATCAAAATCAAATTACCTCAATCGCACCGACCAACGAGCTAGTCTTCCAGATGGATTGGACAGATTACTCAACCATAGAAGTGAATAATGGTTCGTTATAACCGTGAATTTAACGCCTTAAACATAGGATCTTAATTTCTCTAAAAAAAATATTAGTGCATGAGTCCTCGCTGAGTTACTGTATAATTTCTTTCTGCTCAAGAAAGTGAGCGACACTAGCATAAGCAATGACTTTTTCTTCACCGCTGTGGCACTGTGTGAGCACACCACTGATGTCAGTAGCGGAAGCATCACTTCATCACGGAGAAGTAAGTACTGGAAACGAAACCAAGGCTTCCTTAATTTTTAAAAATGCTTCAAGAGCTTGAGTTATACAATTGAGTCCATACAATTGTTTCGCCTTTTTTTTCATCGTTCAATAAATCATTAATTGGCGACAATAAAGTTGAAAAATCTTTTATGAAGGCTCGGTACCAAGAATACATTCCTACGAACCTCTTTATTTCCTTAATGTTACTCGGACGTGGGAAATTGACCATACATAAAACTTTTTTTGGGTCGGTTGTGAAGCCGCCGCCGTCAAAAATATATTCTAAGTACTTCAACGAATTACGGAAAAAATTTACATTTGTCGAGGTAAATAGTAACGTTAGCTTGCTTAAGGACGTTTTTCAAATGAGTGACATGCTCTTCAAATGTGGACGAGATAATTATAATATCGATATAAACCAAAATTCTACCGTCAAATTCAGTACCGAATAAACCGTTGCTAAGTTTGTTCACTATTCCTCAAACCAAAAGGCGTCACGGTGAAATGAAACAAACTTCTTCTGGGAATACTGAAAGCTGTCTTTTCTTTAGAATCTAGATCTAGCGGAATCTACCAGAAAGGCTTTCTTAAATCGATGCTACCTATGATTTTTGCACCCGTAATTTCGTGCAGTTTACGTCCGTCAAAGAAATTTCTATATCCGTTTCCTTTTTTCTTAACTACTAATTCGTCGTGGACTACACCACGACGAATTAGATGTTTCGACAACGCCTAATTTCAACATTTCGTCTAATTAGGATTTTCATGATATATGGCGACAAAGAATTTTAGATTTTAGTCGAAAACGTTTCGCGTCACCCGTGTCTATAGTAAGTTGAATTTTGTCTATTCTACATAAACGATTGTTACTACTGATTTGTAAAAAAACGTTTCAACAATTCATCAACGATCACTTGTTGTTCTAAGTTCAAACATCCCAAACCACATATTTCATTTTTCGTTTTTTCGGTTGAATTAGAAGTAAGAAAATGAATTGAAACAAATTGTAGAAATTACTATGTTTTACTACCAATAAAAATATATATTACACATTTCTTTATGTGACTCGAGTTTCAGGAAATGAACTATTCCATCATCAGTAAATAAATATTGCTCTTCTGAATGCCCCAACTACCTTTTAGTGCGAATTTGGGACAGCAATCACTTCCGAAAATTAATTTGTGATTAAGACTACATTTTTTATCAACTATGGTAGCATTAGAGCAGAAATATTTCTGCCTATTGAAAAGTTCTGATGCACGAAAATCTAATTATCTAAAGGTAAACCGATTTATACGATTTGTAACATGTATAAGACAGGATTTTACTTTTAAAAATCCAATCTGAATTCCTTCAAAAGCAATTATAAGTAAAATTATAGATTCTACGGTACTGTTTATTTCTTGAACTTCAGTATTAAAGTCGAAGTCTGAAATCTGTATATTTAAAACTTCTCCGGCATTTTGTCTAGCTAGTAAACGTTTTAAAACTTTTTCTTTTGTCATCTATCGACCTTTTTGGCATGACTCCTGTAATTTTTAATTCATAATTAAGTCCATTTGACAAAAGATATGTAGGATTCATCATATTTGTCAGAAATAAAAAACAGTTTCAAATATCAGGTGAAGTAAAGAAACTTATCTCAAAGTGAAAAAAAAAAAAAATATACACGTGTTGTCGATTGTAACAAAAACACGATGCGGCCAGGAAACGTTAAATGTTGAATTGAAGTATCTGGACAAAAACTCACTCAATAATTAAAGATAATGTAAGATTATTACAATAAATAATAGGATTACAATATTTTTCAATATCAGGAAAATTTCAATCAATCAAGAATGAATATGTAGAGACAATTATGAATATGAAAATAAATTTTATAAATGATCACTTAAAATATATATCAGGTCTCAAACGTTGGTCGTCAAATTTGTGCTACCTACTTTTCACTTTATTTAAATGTACATAAAAAAAATCACTGTATAGTGTGAAAAGGAAATGTTACACAAAGCTTGTTGGCCGGAGAGCATTTATAGGCATGTGTTCTTATTATAAATATAAAAATATAAAAAGTAAAAATAATGGTCTCTAATATTTCCTGATGAATTGAGAGCGCCAATTAGTTTAAGATGTATACTACTCTGTCAAGAAAGTACCGAGAATTTTCAATTAAAACAACATTTTTACATTTAATCGTCAAAATTTATTGGGTCGCCTTCAAAATAGGCTCCATTTGCTCCAATACATCTATGCCAACGGCACTTCCAATTATCGAAACATTTTTTATAGGCGCTTTCCGGGATGGACTTTAGCTCTCGCGCCGAATTTTGTTTTATGGCTTCAATCGACTCAAAACGGGTGCCACGAAGGGGCAATTTTAGTTTTGGGAAGAGGAAAAAGTCGCAGGGAGCCAAATCCGGCGAAAACGGTGGTTGCTGAAGCACGTTTGTTGAGTTTTTGGCGAGAAAGTCAGTCACAATCGTATCTCGGTGAGAAGGCGCGTTATCGTCATGCAAAATCCATGAATTGTTCGCCCACAAATTTGGCCGCTTCTTACGGATACGCTCACGCAAACGTTTCATAACGCCTAGGTAATACTCCTTGTTTACCTTCTGACCCTCTGGAACGAATTCGTAGTGCACCACGCCACGGATATCGAAGAAAACAATGAGCATCACCTTCATTTTCGAGCGGCTTTGGCCTTCATTTTCGACCGTCCTTGAAGGCTCTGTACCACTGATATGCACGAGTTTTCGATAGAGCATTATCACCAAAGGCCTTTTGCAACATTTTCAATGCATCGGCACACGAAAATTCATTTGCAACACAAAACTTTAAACAAATTCTTTGCTGAACGTAATCACCCATAGTAAAAATCGGCACGCACTCTGACATCGACTGATTTAATCAGCTGTTGCAAACACACTAGTTGACAGATCCCGCTCAAGCTTGGCATAGTAATTAAGGACAGTGGTACCAACCTAGGAAAAAAAATTTTATCTGCCTCATTGCCCCACCAGATTTAAATCGATAATTCCCGGTACTTTCTTGACAGAATGTAAGTATTCTGCCTTCCCTGTAAAACTAATCCACGAATGGAAATGGAAAGTGGTGGAAACTTATACAAGATGGAACAGAAACTGAACTGCATAAATTGTCTTTATTCAATCCAGAAATATGAACTTTGTTGTAGTCATTCATACAAACCGGTAAATTGACGAAATCTTGTTGGTGGTGATGGCTGGAAATGATTCTCGACTTGAAATGACGTTGGCGAATAGCTGGTTATACCGTAGTAAAACAGGTGAGTTACGTAATTTCTTAGTAAAAATAAGAAAGTCGTAAGCAGGAACTGTTCCTTAAGGGAAAGCTGTAATGCCTGTGTATTCATTCACGAAAATTTAGAATTTCGTTTCACGATACTACTATGAACAAATTTCTGAATAGAAGAAACTTTTGGAAACAATTTCAAATCCTCTTGCTGAGTAAAGCGTTCTTCCTGAATATCTAATTCGTTTCAACTTCTAAATCGGAATGCATGTACTTCGATTATTTTTTTTTCTTTCAGCATATTGTGTGCGCGAGAATTCCAAACACCAGCACCAACAGGTTTATACATACATGATACATTATTTTGATTAAATTTTTGCATTGACATCATGAATGGAATCAGTTGTATGAAACGAAGGATATTTTTAATCTAAAATGTACATATTAATTAATAAGTGCGGACAGCTCAGTGGTAGAGCATAGGGCTCGTGATAGGAAGGTCCGGGTTCGAATCCTGTTCAGGTGGAAAAGACATTTTCTAGTTAGATGGGTGTCGGCCACCATTTCACTGTTGGGTCAAAAATTAACAGTGCTGTGACCTAAAGTGGCGCAAGATAGCAGTAAAAAAGCCTACCCAGAAAACAACTGAACTCCTAACTCGCAAAATCTGAAAAAGCTCCTGAAGGATCTTCACAGAAGATCTAGGAATATCAGAATAACAATAATAATAATGATATTTAAAATAAACAGTCTATTTCGAGAAAGTTATTTTATAACATTACAAGAAGTGACACTTTTTAGAGGTTAATTTGAGGTTGGCACCTGGCATTCTTTCGAATACGTCTCTCAAGTTCTTCAAGTGCCCCTCCAACAACTTCCCGATAACAATTACATCGTCAAGATAAACAAGACACGTATTCCATGATAATTCTCGTAAAATAGTTTCCATTAATCGCTTGAAAGTCGCAGGTGCATAACAAAGTTCGAATGGCATTACTGTGAACTGCTATAACCACGAGTCAATGGTAAAGGCCTTCTTCTCTTTATATTTAGGATCCAATTCCATCTGCCAGTACCCGCTTTTCAAATCCATTTCGAGTCACAAAATGTGTCTAATGTATCATCAATTCTTGCAATAGGGTAGCAGTCCTTTTTATTGACTTTATAGAGTTGCCGGTAGTCAACACAAACCGGGTGCTCTCATCTTTCTTCTTCACTAATACTGCAGGTGAAGCCCAGGGACTATCAGGTGGTTCTATTTCCCCTTGCTATTGCATATCTTCAATGATCCTCCACGCTTCTTCTCGCTTGATAAGTGGAATTCTCCTTGGATGCTGTCGGATCGGGCAAGAGTTTTCCGTATTGATGGTATGTTTCACAATATTAGTTCTTCCTCTTTGAGCTTCGTCAGTGGCGAACACATCACTATACCGGTTTATCAGTTTCTTCACAACTATCATCTGTCCTTATACCAGATCCACGCATGATGAAGTCAACATGTCAATTTCCTTGCGAACACTCAGCTTTCGTGTGTACTTCTTTATTTCGGTTATATTGCGAAGTGAAGTAAAAGTGCTATTTCTCTGAATTTTCTGAAACCTATTTTTCTGAAAGTGATGTGACATGTTATTTTTGATGCCAGTGTCAGCGTGAGCTAGTTGCTTATACCGTATTATTTTATCTGAGTGAGATATTTTCATTTCAAATATCATTTCCTTTACCTGAGTTCTCATTAATCGTTGAACATCTGCTTCTGTATACATGTGATACTGAATGCGAAATTGATAACTATAACTCATTTATTATATCGGAGATTCCGTTTGTCTCTTACATAGGCCCGTAAGAGTGAAGCGTGTGCTCCAATTCCTATTATCCCTACCATCCTATGTATTTACCGCTTTAGCTAGGTAAAGTGAAATAAGTAAAAAACTATTTTTTTTTCTTGAATCTACGGAACATCGGTTGAGAATCGGAGGGGATATTTTGAAAATTATACGCTTCAGAACGATAACCACAACAAACATCGCTACTTTAACTGTCGTGGTCCCTGATGATGTCTGTCACAAATGAGATTATTTTAGAAGAATTAAAGAAAAGTAAGCAGGAGCTGAAATCACTCATTGAGGCTGTGGAGGTGAGGATAACACTGAGGATTGAGGATTTAAGTCGAAGAATAAACACGCTGGAGTCAAAAAACGCTGAAGTCACGGACAGAATCGAGAGACTGGAAAGAAAATCAAAGGAAAATAACATCGTCATTTTTGGTTTGGAAAGCAAACCAGACGACATAACGGTCGATTTCGTCAGAGGTGAAATTAAGAAACTGGTCGATGTGGATGTAAATGAAGGGAATCTGAACTTTTACCCGTTCGGGAAAAAGAACAACCCTCCAATAAAAGTAGAGTTCACGTCTTTTCTGAAGAAAGCAGCGGTGCTAAAAAACGCGAGAAACTTAAAGGGGAAGAAAGTTTCAATAGCTCGAGACCTCACGCTTAAACAACGCCGAGAATATAGAATACTAAGAAAACATTTAAACATTGCTAACGAGAACAGGGAGGAAAACTGTTATATAAGAGGAAATCGGTTGTATGTGAACGGTAGAATATACAAACCGGAAGATCTGGAAAATACAGAATATGTTGAAAACGATTTTCTAGAAAAACCCCATATTGCACCTGGAACACCGATACAAATAGAAGCCAAAGAACTCCAGTGTCGAATAACTAAACCCCCTGAAACATCGGCAAAAAACCTTCAACAGAAAACTAACACCCCAACCCAACTTACTGGCCGGATCGTTAAAGAGGTAGGTGACAGACAGAAAATAAAAACCCGTAGCGTCACTGGAAAGTAAATTTTCCTGCAATAGTGACTGGTGGACTTGATATGAGTTAGAATAAAATGCTCGACCATATCTAGTCGATTAGTCATTCATAAAATTATAAATTGTGCGTAACTTGGGAATAATGGATCCATTCATTGGAGATTATAACTGTTCGGAATTTCCTTCCAAACTTCTAAGAGATGTTTCGGAATATAACGAAATCATAAAAGATACCAACTGTAGTTTTAAGCTGATCCATCAGAATATCAGAAGCATTTCAAAGAATCTAGATAACTTCGAGATAACACTGAGTCAGTTTGATGATCCTTTTGAATGTATAATTCTAACTGAAACTGGGGATGATTTCGACATAGATTTCATGCAGAGGAGAGTTGTATAATTTTGGTGACATAAATAAATGTGATGGAACTGTTGTTTATATGAGAGATGATATTAACTATACATCCAGGATTGTAACAATCTCAGAATGTAAAGCAATTGAGATCAACTGTAAAAAGGAACAGAAAATTGTGAAAATTACAGCCCTATATAGATCACCTGCAACCAATGAAAAAGAATTTGTAAATCGACTATACGATTACCTCTGCAATAATGAAATGGAGAATACTGATATTCATGTAATTATAGGCGATATACGTATACGGGGCAATGAGGCATGTAAAATTTTTTTTTCGTAGGTTGGTACCACTGTCCTTAATTACTATGCCAAGCTTGAGCGGGATCTGTCAACTAGTGTGTTTGCAACAGCTGATTAAGTCAGTCGATGTCAGAGTGCGTGCTGATTTTTACTATGGGTGATTACGTTGAGCAAAGAATTTGTTTAAAGTTTTGTGTTGCAAATGAATTTTCGTGTGCCGATGCATTGAAAATGTTGCAAAAGGCCTTTGGTGATAATGCTCTATCGAAAACTCGTGCATATCAGTGGTACAGAGCCTTCAAAAAACCACGCCAAAGCCGCTCGAAAATGAAGGTGATGCTCATTGTTTTCTTCGATATCCGTGGCGTGGTGCACTACGAATTCGTTCCAGAGGGTCAGACGGTAAACAAGGAGTATTACCTAGGCGTTATGAAACGTTTGCGTGAGCGTATCCGTAAGAAGCGGCCAAATTTGTGGGCGAACAACTCATGGATTTTGCATGACGATAACGCGCCTTCTCACCGAGCTACGATTGTGACTGACTTTCTCGCCAAAAACTCAACAAACGTGCTTCAGCAACCACCGTATTCGCCGGATTTGGCTCCCTGCGACTTTTTCCTCTTCCCAAAACTAAAATTGCCCCTTCGTGGCACCCGTTTTGAGTCGATTGAAGCCATAAAACAAAATTCGGCGCGAGAGCTAAAGTCCATCCCGGAAAGCGCCTATAAAAAATGTTTCGATAATTGGAAGTGCCGTTGGCATAGATGTATTGGAGCAAATGGAGCCTATTTTGAAGGCGACCCAATAAATTTTGACGATTAAATGTAAAAATGTTGTTTTAATTGAAAATTCCCGGTACTTTCTTGACAGAGTAGTAAACATTGACTTACTCTCTAAGGACAACATAGTAGTATCCGAGTATCTGGACATAATGAGCATGTTTAACTTCATCTCAACTGTTAACACCCATACCAGAGTCCAAGGAGACTCTAAAAGCTGCTTGGATCATATGTTTGTAAGAATAAAAAAAGGCGAAGTCAGCGACTACCTTTCAAGCTTTATTTTGGATTCTCTTGTAACAGATCATAGAGCTACTATATTGAATGCGGATATTTTCGAGGATATTGAACCCAACTACAGGAATAACATGTTGGAAAGGATAAATATTGCATGGTTGAAGGACGATTTGAGTAAACTAAACTAGGATTCATTATATAACATTAAAGACGCACAAAAAGCTACAACCTACTTTATTGCTAAAATTAAACAAAATATTGAAAAAAATACCAAAACTTATGAGGAAAAACAAAAATACATGAAGAAGAAGGATTGGATTACCATAGGGCTAATAAAGTCTATAAAAAAGCGCGACAAATTGTACAAGGAGTGGCAAAAAAAATAAAGAAAATCTAGGGCTAAAAGTGAACTATATCAAATACAGAAATTATTTGAATAAACTCATCTATATAACTAAACTCGACCATTATAAAAATCAAATTGAAAAGAATATTAATAGTTCGCGAAAACTCTGGAAAACTATAAAAAATATTACCAACACCAATAGTAGGCCCACAAGAATAAGACAGCTGAAATCAAAAGATGGAAAGTACGTAGAGTCCAATAAAGAAATCGCCAATACGTTCGGTGATTTTTTTTCCAACATAGGACAAGAGCTAGCACAAAACATAGAAAAGCCTCCAGTGTCACCTCCCCCCAGACTGACAAATCCCTGCTCATTCTTCCTCAAACCTACGGATGAGAGGGAGATTAGTGAGATTATATTATCTTTGAAAAATAATAAGACGCCTGGTATAGATGATATTAAAGCCGAGACATTGAAAAAAATTATATAGAGAGATAGTAAGACCTCTGTGTTACATTATAAATATCATAATGGAGGATGGAATCTGCCCTGCTGAATTTAAGATCACAGTAATAAAACCTTTACATAAAAAAGGAGATAAAACTATACCATCAAATTTTAGACCGATATCTCTGGTGACTAGTTACGCTAAAATTTTCGAGAAGGTTATCAAAGTGAGGCTCGAGCTGTTTCTGGAGAAACATAAAGTGATTGCTGATAATCAGTTCGGGTTTCGGAGCGGAAAATCTACGGAGGGAGCCATTGCCTCACTGACGCAGAAAATGTATGATGCAATTGATAATAGCCAACCTGCCATTGCTGTATTTTTGGATCTTGAAAAGGCGTTTGACACTGTCGACCACCAACAGTTGTTGGAGTCTTTGGAGGATGTGGGAATACGAGGACTGGCTCACGATTTGTTTATATCCTATCTGTATGATAGGAAACAATGTGTCAAAATTGAAGATACGTATAGTAGATTTGAATCGGTTAAATGCGGAGTACCGCAGGGCACAGTGCTCGGGCCAATTCTATTCATCATACATATAAATACTCTACTCACCACTAGAACATCTGGACACATCATAAGCTTTGCTGATGATACCGTTATATAGTATACATCGGGCAGGATGTATGGGAGAATCTAAAACTTAAAATTCAGGCAGAAAAGAGTGATATTGTTTACTGGTTTATTTATAAATTACTTACCATAAATTTTGACAAAACAATGTTCCTTCCTATAACAAGCTACAAGAACAAATTACCACAGTATAACACTTTGGAGGTGAATAATCATAATAAAACGATAACAATAAGAATTACCGAAAATATTAAATACCTGGGGATTATTATTGATTCTCATCTTCTTTGGAATAATCACGTTAATAACATTGTTAATATAATCAGAACATTTTTGGGCCGCTTCAAGTTTCTTGCTAAGATCTTACCTCTAAACCATCTCAAAATGCTCTATTTTGCTCTTATAGACTCCCGTATAGCATATGGAATTATCGGATGAGGTGGCATCACGAATGTATATCTAAAAAAGTTGAACACACTACAGAAATATTTCTTAAAAATTGTCCTCAAGAAAGAAAGAACTTACCCATCGCATAATTTATACATGAAAGCTAGGATACTCGATGTTCGACAGATCTTCTTTCTTAAGGCAGTGTGTTTTCTGCACAAAAATAGGGAACATATTGAGTTTTTATCTCATAATTATCCAACCAGAGCTAGATATTCAAATAAGATTAAAACTCCATCAGCAAATAAGACAGTGGGAACAAAATGTCTTGCGTTCCTGGGGCCAAGATTCATGAACGCTCTTTCGCAGGACTTCCTCTTCAGCAGTTCTAATTCTGATGTACATTATAGAAATAAGGTTAGGTCATTTCTACTGAGTAACCGGAGACAGGTTGTACATGCTTTCTTTAACTGATATAATTGAAAAAAAAATTAGGAATGTGAATGTGTATCGTTGTAACTCAATACTTTTCCGAAATTTGTTGTTTTGTTTGGCATTTCAGACATAGGTGAATAAATGAGATATGACACGGACAGCGAAAGCTTTGTGTTCATTCTCCTTATTTGTTTGTGTCAGACTACTATGTTTATGTTAATATTATGGTTATTATATCTTGTGTATGTATTTCTGGTGCAAATAAATTATTATTATTATTATTATTTCACCAATTGATCCTTTCACATACGATACTGCACTAAATTTTCCCAGAATTGTGTTTTTCTTCAGAGCTACTTTCTAACCATTGGCATTGAGTATTAGCACAGGTACTCTCGTTTTCAGAAGAGGTTATTGTCGCAGTCGGGTTCAATGAGCTTAGTACAGCCATTCTGGATTTCTCCATCCAGGTATCCCTCTACTTAACCTTCTGCCTGACCAGGTAGGGTTATATCCTGAGTTGATAGGACCTAAACCGTGGCTTCTTCACATGTGCGGAATGGAATCTCTAAACTTTCAGTTCTTATGACGTCATTCTTTTGTGATATCTGCCACCAGCACTTGATTTTCAAATGACTTCCCTCCAATTTCCATAACAATGTTTACTCTTCCGTGTGTCGGAACATCTTTACCTATTGCTGTCCGTAACCGTTTGATCACAGGTAAGGTCTTTCCAACTCCTTCTACTGTGTCAGGTCTCATAATAGTTCTGGTTGCACCTGTATCTATCATCAGACTTCTGGTGCATTGTGCAGGCGGGTCGGTTTATGCCCCTTCTTACCAACCCGGCCAATACGCCCTGATTCGCCGCAATTCCAACACCTAGGTCTTTTGGAGCGTTGATCGTTGGATCCATGGTGCTCAACCATTCGACGGACCATTTCTTCTATACTGTCAGTGGCCATTGGCACATTAGTGCGTCAGACCTTAGTGTAATTCTTTTGCGACGCTTGTTTAGCGGCTTCAAATTCCAGTGCATGAGCCAGAGCGTCGTCCAGTGTTCTACGTCGAGCCAAGCGTAGTGTTTGTTGAGTATCAGTATCCCTTAATCCATCTATCTACAAAGGGTTTGTTCAGCAAGTTGCTCCAGAAAAATTTCCAGTGATGTAGGATAAGCCAATCGTACTATATCCGCCTCGAACTCCAGGAGGGTTTTTTAAATGTCTCTTAATCTATACGTTATAAACTTGTTAGAGATGGTTGGATATCTCATTTAAATCCTGGCCATTAATGCTTCATAGCTTCCTTGCTAGCTTGCCGGCATTGTTTGAAGGGTTTCTCCTCTTAACGAAACAATCAAGGCCGTGGCCTTATCTTCCTAGCTGCATCCATTCGAATTACCTGCTGTCTTTCCATCAAATGTGAGCGGTGTTATCTTCACCCCTCCTAATTCGCCATTATGATCTATTTTCAGAGAATAGTGAGTATTTAATCTATTCTTCATTTTTCTGTCCAATTTAGTCAGTCTTTCTGCTATGGTTATCGAATTTTTTGAGGTTCTCATCCAATCCATCTTTTATATTCTCAATTCTATTTTCAAGCCTTTATATTTCGTCATTAATTTCTTTTTTCATTTTCGATAAATTAACTAGTAATAAATAAAATTCAATTTTCTCTTCTTTTTATTGTTGAATGACAATTGTTTCGCCACACTGTGGCTTAATCATATTCTACATTTGAACTGATACTGTGTGAAAACTTACATAGGTTATATATGTATTGACAGGTATTAAAGGAAGTAGGAATACAAGTAGAATAGTATTTATTGGGGTATTCTCAATTAGGTGAAGAGATAATGTCGATCGTAATAAAAGTTATTGAGGTAGTTGTTGGTTTCCCACATGAAGATTTTCAATAAAGGTGACTTATTCGTGTCCGTTTGTTCGTTTAGGAGAATTTTCTGAGAATTATATCGCTGATTCTAAGAATTTTAATCTAGAACTCTTACTCTCTTATGAATAATTTCATATTCGTTATTGAAATTATGTTCAAATTCAATTAGATGGTTAGCATATTTGGAAAGTGTTGAATTGGAATTATAGCTCTTTTTATGTTCGTATATTCTTTTCTTAAACGATCTAACGCTCTGACCAATATAAACCATTAGGCAATCCGTACAAGACAACTTATAGACTCCTGAATTATTATCTTTGTTTGATTTATCTTTATTGTTTTTAATATATGTATCAAAGTTATTAATGGTTCTGAAAGCTGTTATGTAATTAAAATTTTTCTTAAAATAATTGGCTATGTCTTCGGATATTCTATTTATATATGAAATTTGTATGAATTTTTTCGGAGTGGGGTCTTTTGTGGAAGAATAAGCATAAGTTAATACTATCTTTTTCTGTTTATTTTTTTTATCATTTTATCTATAAGAGTTGGGTTGAAACCATTGTTAAATGCTATTTGTTTGTCATATTTAGTTCTTTAGAATGTAATCAATTCTTATTTTTATAATTGAAGAAATAGACGATTTGATGTCATGATCCTGGAAGAATTTATTTTCTTTAGTTTAAAATATACCAGAACAACAAACACAAAATAAAATAATAACATACAAAGAAATACCAAGAAATAAAAAAATAGCTTACTAACCTGAAAGAAATCAAAAACAATGCTATTTCTTCGAGTTTCTCAATTCACATTTCTAACAGCTAACTAAATATGACATGTGACACTTTTAGGTTAAAATCTTAGACATAGAACATAGAAGTTACAAAGTTGTTTTCCCTAAAAATAACAGTTTTATTTTTACATCCCCCCACATAAAATATGCACCCCTCATTACATGTTTGCGTGTTCACATGGGAGCAACTTAGTTACATGAAAATAGTTATTGTCCTTTTTTTTATTTTCAATATCTATCTCATATATAGTGTTAGAAATTTTTTTCACTATTGGAAAAGGTCCTTTTCTTATTTCATCAAGTTTGTTTCTTTTCAATTTTGATTTATTTTCAACGTTAACATAGTCTCCAATTTTAAAATCATAATGTTTCCTATTCTTGTCGATCAGTCTTTTATTGTATTCATGATAGCGTAAAGAATTTTTATATGCTATTTCCTTATCTTATCTTATCCATACTTTTGGCCTACTTTCGTTTTATTTTTACAACATATGTCACATGATCCACAAACTTCTTTTGTCAGTGAATCCATATTCTGAATGTAATAAAACTTCCTGATTTTATAATTTATCTTACTAGCACAAATATGGCCATAATGCTTGTGCATTTTTCTGATTAACTCTTTTCCGAAATCATTGGATAAAATTATTTTTTTGTTATTTTTGTACAATTTGTAATGTATCTCTTTCTGTACAACAGTTCTTCTCATATTATTTATCTTTAAGAGATCATTCTGTTGATCGTTTTTTATTTCATTTAATTCCACCAAATTAACTGTTCTTATACATTCGTCCATATTCTCCGTTTCTTCCAGAACTGGGTTTCTAGAAAGGCAATCTGCTTCTACATTTCCTTTTCCTGGTTCATATCTAATCTCAAAATCGAATTGTGATAGAAAATTCATCATGTCACCCAGCTCTTCATCTGGTCTTGTACGAAATACTTTCCCTTCTAATGGCTTATGGTCAGTTACAACACTAAATTTATGTCCTATTAGCCAATATTTCCAAAATTTAATTGCTTTTTTAATTGCCAGACATTCTAGGAATATTGCTTTCTTATTATTTTGATATTTAGTTAGTTTTTTTAAAAATACGCTACGGGTTTCATTTCACCATTTTTGTTTAAGAACAGCTCCTACTCCTTGAATACTGGCATCAGTATATATAGTAGTATAGGCACTTGGGTCGAAAATTGCAAGAATTGGCTCAGAACAAAGAATGCCCTTAACCTTATTAAAAGCTTCCTGACAAGCCAATAACCAATTGAATTTTACATCTTTTCTCAGTAAATTATACAACGGTTCTAATAATCTAGCTGAATCTTTTATATATTTGTGATAAAAATTAACTTTACCCAAAAATTGCCTTATCTTCTTCCGAGTATCTGATGGAGAAAAATTCCTAATGGAAATTAAATTGTCATTTATAGGTCGTACTGTATTGTTTCCTACAATATGTCCTAAATATTTGACTTCTTCTTCTGCAAAATTACACTTGATAAATTTAAGTCTGAATCCTTCATTACTTATTGCTTTCAAGAGACTCTCCAAATGTTCTATATGTTGGTCAAATGTTGAAGAAAATATTAGAATATAATCTAGATAATTTACGCAGAATAAAATCAGGTTATATTTTCTGATAATATTATTCAATATACGTTGAAATATGGCCGGGAATGTTTTAAGTCCAAAAGGTAAACATTTCCATTGCCAGTGACCATTCTGTGTCACAAAAGCATTCTTATATCTATCTTTGATACGAATAGGAATCGACCAAAAGGCAGAATTTACATCTAATGTAGTGAAGAATTTCGCATTTCGGGTCTTGGCTAAGATTTCATCAATTAATGGGAAAGGCTGTTGTTCGGGAACAATTAATTTATTGAGTTCTCGAAAATCGACACCTAATCTGGTTTTAGACCCTTCATCTCTCTTAAATGCTAAAGTGACTGGTGATGCAAAAGGTGAGGAGGACTCCTCAATCAGATTCGCTTTCAACATTCTATTTCCTATTTGGAATTCTATCTCTTTTTGATCCCCCATTGAGCATCTGTTTGGTTTTTTTGCTATAAATTTGTTGTAGAAATTACTATGTTCTACTACCAATAAAAATATATTGTACACATTTTCTTGTGACTCGAGTTTCGGGAAATGAAGTTTCCCATCATCAGACAACAAATTTGTGTTCTAAAAGTTTATATGTGCCTCATTATTTTGCACCTGACTAATATCAAACTTGTGTTTTGCAAAAATGTGGTCATATTTAACAAAATTTTGTCTCCTTTAAATATTTATTCATTAATTTTAATGAGTTTCGTATATCTGTTGGTTTATTCATTCCATTTAACATTATATATTGAGTTTTGATTATATACGTAAGCGGTGCTTATTTTAGACATTAATTTAATTCTAAAAGTTTTTTGAATAAAATTTTTTTGAAATTAAAATTGTAGAAGATTAACATATTTAATTTGTGTTGATATTCAAATTTTGTCATATTTATTTTTTAAAACTTCAATTTTATTTCTCTGATTCGTTTCCAAATGGTCTAATTTTGCTTCGAAAAGTTCTGTTGGTATCCCTTCATTGAAATTGATGGTGTAATCATTGTTATCATTATCATTATTATTATGGACACAATCGATTTTTCTCTCTTCATTCATATCTAATCTTTGATAAATATTCAAATCAAAATCTTGTTTTAATTGAAAATTGGAAATAGAATCTAGTCTGAGTAAAATATCATACTCGCAATTTTTCTTATTAACTACAAAAAGTACAACTTCTTTTTTGATATTATTGATTCTCATTTTTGTAATTATTTTTCCTGAAAATTTTGCCCTGCCACTGACTGTTTTGAATGTGTTTCTATTATCTTGAATGCGTAGACATAACTTTTCTGCTACTTTGGAATTCAGAAGACTAACATTTGAGCTCGAATCATAAATTCTACATAATTCACTATTATTTATAAACACCTTCAATTTTATCAATGGCAGCAGTCTTAGTTTTTTTTTTTGGTTTGAAATGGCCTAATTTAATTCATCCTGTACCCCAACATTGTTTACAGTTTTTATGTTACCGGGTACGTTCTTTTGTTCAAAATTATTGGATTTATTCCTTAGCCGACATAAAGTCTCCGGATGAAATCTACCTGAAAAACCATTCTTCTCACAAATTGAGCATGGTTCCTTCTTGACTGGTTTTCTATCTGTTTGTGAATAGGAAGGAATTTGTTCGACGGATTCATTCATTCTATGGTTTTCGTTATTTCGATCGTTGTCATATTTTTTTGAACTTTCTAGCTTTCGCAACTCACCCAATAATTTCTCGAAAGTTGTTACATTTGATCGATCAATTCTACCTTGTAAAATATTTGGCAAATTTGTCTCAATTAATCAACTAATATGTCAGTTGGAAAATTATTTCGGAGATTCAACAACAAATTTTCTTTCCTAAAAGCGTATTCAACTACACTTCCTCCTATGTACCTAAATGAAGAGGCCTCTCTATATTTATACCAACTCGTTTCACAAAAACTCTCTAAGCAGTTATCTTTCCATAATTGAAAACTTTTGTTTAAACCTAATGTTATCAATTTAGAATCAAACCATTCTTTCGCTATTCCATCCAGAAACAACCGTAAAATCAAAATCTTGTCTCTATCTTCTTCTACTTCACAACGCGTGCATTCCGTCTCGAATTATTCGAACCATAAATTCACTGAAACACTCTTACCATCAAAATTATTCAGCACAAAATCCTCCTTTATCCTCTTGAAATCCTTGCTTTTTCTTGAAAGTTCTACCGTATCCTGTGGTTTTGGTAACTCTTGTCCAAATACTGTTCTCACGTATGCGGGTGAATAAATCAGTTGTAAATATTCATTCTTAAACATCACATCTTCTTCGGCATCAAAATAAATTTCTTTCAATTCCGAAGTTAATGAAATGACACACGTACGAAATGAACCTCTTACTTTAATCGATTTCAAAATATTCTTCACCTTCGGTAGAGCCAAAAGTTCATGATGATCAGATATATCCTGTTTATCCTCTGGTATTTCATAATATGTATTTGCCGTTTCCGTAGTTTGGATCCATTTGAATTTGTATGTATTTTTCTTCTTATCAGTCTTGGATGCTTCCAAAGCGATGCAAATCTTCATGGATGTTGTCATTATAGCTTACGTTTTTGATTTATAAGAATGTAATCAATTCTTATTTTTATTAATAATTGAAAAATAGACGATTTGATGTCATGATTCTGGAAGAATTTATTTTCTATAGTTTAAAATAAACCAGAATAACATACACAAAATAAAATGATAACATACAAAGAAATAAAAAGAAATAAAAAAATTGCTTACTAACCTGGAAGAAATCAAAAACAATGCTATTTCTTCGGGTTTCTCAATTCACATTTCTAACAGCTAACTAAATATGACATGTGACACTTTTAGATTAAAATCTTAGACATAGAACATAGATCATAGAACACAGAAGTTACAAACATGTTTTCCGTAAAAATAACTGTTTTATTTTTACATATATATATATATATATATATATATATATATATATATATATTATATGTATTATATTATACGTATTGTGATATATGTGTGTGTAGGTTTATGAAATATGTTTAATTCACGTAAGTTATTTAATTTTGTGATATTCAAGTCTAGGAATTTGATACTTTGGTTCTTCACCAAATATTGAATAAATTATCCAGAATTGGATCTTTTAAATCAGTTTTCAAGAAATTAATATATTCCTCCATGGACTAACTGTTTTCGTATTTATTTTTCGTGAACCTAATATTTTCCTCCATTTTATTTTCCATGGATTTACTGCTTTCCTCTAATACATTTTTCATGTATTCATGGTGTTCCTTTAATTTATTTCCACGGACTTACTGTTTTCCTCCAATTTATTTTCTATGGACTAAATATAATAATAATAATAATTGTAATAGAAGGGCTGAAGGTCTCCTGTCGATGGCCTTTGATTGTGGTCAATAAAGAACGGTTATTATTTTTAAATTTTTTTTTTGAATAAAAAAATTTTTTTGAAATTAAAATTGTAGAAGACTAACTGATTAAATCTGTTTTGATATTCAAATTTTGTTATATTTTTTCTATCAAGTAAAAAGCCTTTTTTTATTTTATTTAATATATAATTATATTTAGGCTTTAATAAATCTCATTATGGAATGTCAATGATTTAAATGTAACCTTATAACACCTTACACTTTTCTGTGATTTTGTTAAGAACATAGACTATCTTGAATTTTAAAGTTAGTCTGTTTGAAGCAATCATCCTGTTAAACACGTGTGAGGTGAGATATAGTGATAGTTATTTGATTTTGATATTTGGAATATTATTTAGGGCCGATGAAGAGATTACCAGAATTATAATTGTTTTTTGAAGATATAGTGCATATTTTGAGAGATTTCTGAATTAACTCATTTGAATATTTAAATATATTGAATATTTCAAATAAATTATATTTTTTGAGAAGTCCTTAAGTTGTGTTCATGTTTTTGAAAGGCAATTGGTGTTCTTAATGGTAAGATCAGAAACAAAAATTTTGTCTCCTTTAAATATTTATTTATTAATTTTAATGACTTTTTTATATCTGTTGGTTTATTTATTCCATTTGACATTATTTATTGAGTTTTGATTATATAAGTCTTAAATATAAGCGGTGCTTATTGCAGACATTAATTTAATTCTAAAAGTTTTTTGAATGCTTCCTTCGGCACTGCTCTCGGCGCTGAATCTTTTTCTCACTGCTCCATCAGACCTTTCCGTTCGGTTATATAGATGCAACGGGGTTTTTTTTAACACTCTCGAAATTTCGGTGTGTTTCCGTGTGTTCTGGATTGTCGGGAAATAAGCAGTGGCGTAGAGGTCTTGATCGTTACAATAGTTAAAGTATTTGGTCACAGGAAAGAACTTACAATTTATATTTTTGATTTGAATAATATATGGAAAAAGTAGCATTTCACAATTTTTTATTGAAGATAGTAAAATATACATAACATTCCGTTGATTTGTTTTATACGACTCGAAATAATCAGGGAAATGGGACATGTATTAATTTTAATTTGAATCGAAAGTGATGAATTGTATAATTGGGTTAAAGTGATTTCAGTACCATACATTCCATCTTTTTCAAATTTGAATAATTCACTCATTTTGATCAAACTTTTATAGCTACAAATACAACCCGTACTTAGTTTTAGGAACTTGTAAAAAGATGTCATCATCATTTTTGTAGTGAAACCTCCATGACTTGACGTTTCTAACGTAAAAAATGTTAGTGGCAATATTGCCCATAACAGTTCTTCTTTAAATCATGATTGTATCATCGAGTATGATATAAAATTTTATATATACTTTCATAAACTAATATTTCACATTTATTTGCAGGTGTGGTGTTTGCAACCTTGTGTTTTGTGATAGAGAGCATTTGGAAGACCATGTTACAAAGCTACATGAAGGTGGAGCTAAATGATTGTTCGAGAACAACACGATGATCAAAAGCAAATTTTAGTTGGTTTACTGTTGACTACATATTAAATCAACTAATTTCCTGTTCTGGAGTAATTTGGAATTCCTTGATGTTCGTTAAAAAGGTATTTTACAGAGAGAAAAATTGTATAAAATATAATTTAAGCTCAAATCTTGTGCCCTATTTATAAATAAACTTAGCAACAAATTCAATAACATATATTGCTAGTGGTTAATTTAGTAAATATTATATGATTCATTTCTGAACTATCACTAGGAACTTACAATATTTCTTTATAAATTAGAAATATATTATTTATCTGATCTAGTTTAATTATTGCATATTCAATTATTATTAGTGGAAAACAAATCTGGAAATTTAATACATTATTTATTTTCTTCGTTTGATTCCTATGAAAATGGCCTTGTATAATAATGAATTGATGTGAGATAATATCTACTATAATGTAAAATTTTGGCTTATACTGAGTGCTAAAAAAAGTCTTTCACTAGAATCTAAGATTAGTAATACCTTAATATTATCTGTGGTAAATGTGTTGAAACACCGTTTTTCACATATAGCTATACAAAAAGTTATTATAGTGTATTGAAGCTCATTTTTATGTTTCATGCAATTCACATAGCCCATTTTTTATTCATACATGAAAGTAAAAGCATTTTTTGGAAAATCTCAGTTTGTTTTATACTATCTTCCGTACAAAGTATAAATGTACGTACCATTTAATAATTGCTTTTTGACAAAAACTTCAATCTATAGATCATAAGTAATTATGATTTCCACGAAATACATAACCATTGCAGTTACCTGATTTAGTATAATGTAGATAAAAATAATTAAATTAATTAGAATCGAAAGTTGTCTTAAGTGTGTGTTCTTCAGCAACAAAAAGACTAATAATACATTTATTGTGGAAAAAAAAATCCTCGAAGCCCTCAAATAATTCCCTTGTATGAACCGAAAATCATCCTACTATATTTTTGAGATACTCATTTTTGGTATAAAAGCACCTTTCTGTTAATATCTTCTCAATCTCTTTTTTAAAGATAAAATACTCCAAAACCCTCAGTCTCTATGGTTAAAGAGTTTTATTCCACTGAATATGTGAATGCTCGAATTTGGTGGTTTTTTGAATTGGTATTGAAAAAATTTCCTTGTGTCTTGTATCATATTCATGATACTGGGGGCACTTTCTTAGAGAGCGAACATTTTTCCGAAGGCACAGAAAGCAATTTAATATATAAATACAAGTAAAACACAAAGTTTTATTTTCTATAAATAAAGGTTTAGAGGACTCTTAAGGTTTCAGACCGAAAATCAAACGCATTATTCGCTTTTGAACCACAAAAACCGCATCACCTCCGGATGATACTCCCCACAGAATAGTATTATAATTAATGTGTGTATATGCAAGGGAATAGTAAATTCCAATTGGTGACTCCAATGGTGATTATTGAGACTTTTCACATCGAAAAACACACTACTCAACTTCCCACAAACAAAATCAATATGCCAACTCAAATTTCTATCCACCTGTAAACACAAAAATCTCACGAAGTCAGAAGATTTCAAGTCTCCACGAGGAAGATCGAGACTCAACCCATCGACAGTCACGGGTATGTGAATTCTGCCAATTCGTATTGGCATGTGAGCATGGCTCTTTCACCAAGTAACTACTCAGCAGTCTGCCCCCAGAGGCAGAGAGTGTGATAAGGATTACGCCATATCATCGCGCAAAGCGAGAACCCCTTGGAAGAGATGAACCTATCAGCTTCCAGTTTGGGCCTCGTCTCGAAAGCCAAAACTGTCACGGAACTCACTCGCCGGAAGGGCTACTCCCCACAGAATAGTATTATAATTAATGTGTGTATATGCAAGGGAATAGTAAATTTCAATTAGTGACTCCAATGGTGATTATTGAGACGTTTCACATCGAAAAACACACTACTCAACTTCCTACAAACAAAATCAATATGCCAACTCAAATTTCTATCCACCTGTAAACACAAAAATCTCACAAGTCAGAAGATTTCAAGTCTCCACGAGGAAGATCGAGACTCAATCCGTCGACAGTCACGGGTATGTGAATTCTGCCAATTCGTATTGGCATGTGAGCATGGCTCTTTCACCAAGTGACTACTCAGCAGTCTCCACAGTCTGCCCCCAGAGGCAGAGAGTGTGATAAGGATTACGCCATATCATCGCGCGAAGCGAGAACCCCTTGGAAGAGATGAACCTATCAGCTTCCAGTTTGGGCCTCGTCTCGAAAGCCAAAACTGTCACGGAACTCACTCGCCGGAAGGGCTACTCCCCACAGAATAGTAATATAATTAATGTGTGTATATGCAAGGGAATAGTAAATTCCAATTAGTGACTCCAATGGTGATTATTGAGACGTTTCACATCGAAAAACACACTACTCAACTTCCTACAAACAAAATCAATATGCCAACTCAAATTTCTATCCACCTGTAAACACAAAAATCTCACAAGTCAGAAGATTTCAAGTCTCCACGAGGAAGATCGAGACTCAACCCGTCGACAGTCACGGGTATGTGAATTCTGCCAATTCGTATTGGCATGTGAGCATGGCTCTTTCACCAAGTGACTACTCAGCAGTCTCCACAGTCTGCCCCCAGAGGCAGAGAGTGTGATAAGGATTACGCCATATCATCGCGCGAAGCGAGAACCCCTTGGAAGAGATGAACCTATCAGCTTCCAGTTTGGGCCTCGTCTCGAAAGCCAAAACTGTCACGCAACTCACTCGCCGGAAGGGCTTTTTATCCAAGCACCCGAACGCAGTCCCATGAACTAAGATAAACCCAAGATTGATGACTCAATTGATCCTAGTACGAGCACCGTCAACACGGCCTGTACGTCATGACCCACGAACCCATGTGAAGTATTTTTATTGATCCTGGCGTCAAGCACTAACGGCTAAGCCATTTCTTCGAGATCCACAAACCCTAAAATGTTACGCATTGATCGGGGTTCAGGACAAGGCCAGTCGAACCGTCAAGTATCGCTAAACTCTAAGTCATTTCATGAGAATATCCCGAACATGGGGTCTGCGAACAAATAAATGAAATACCTCCCTAGTCCAGCATGCGGACTTTCAACCACTGCCCCCTCGAGTCCAACACCAATGGGGTGGTACAAGTAACACCTGAGGGCAATATAATAATCAGTGATTAATAATTTAAATGTCTAATTTTATGTTCTAACCTAACCCTATCTAAATATCGTAACGTAATTCTAACGTAAACAAGCAATGATTTGTTTTTTAATTCAAATTGAAAAATTTTACATAAATGAACTTATTTCTACCTTTGGTAAGTTTAATCGTCCATTAACAATGTTCCTTTGATGTTGACTTTGCTCTATTTCAGGATTTTGTTTTGGTTCCTGTAGAATATTTCCGGAATGTTCGGATCTCAGCCCACTTCGTTGAAAGACATAGATTCATTGAGGTGTCTCTTTCGGGGCGATCTGAGGATGAAGGCTGAGTTTCTCGTTACTTTGTAACGAGATAGGAATTGATGTTGATGGGTGATGGTGGTCGCATGCAGGGCGGTCACTGTGGGTTGAAAAGTTGATGTCTGGGTTTCTGGTGTTGGTGTTATCGGAGCGCTACCCCGGTTTCCTGGCGCGGCCTGGATCTAACAGTACTGACGGATGTGACAATCTCTCATTACCCAGAGAAAGCCTTAGGATTCCAAGGCCCTAAATTTGCAAGGGAATGCGTTCCCGAAGCAAGTCTCAGCAATGACGCAATGATTGCTACCACGGGAGGGCGGATACCCATAAGAGTAATCCTGGCCGCTCTACTATATAATAGGTTTCGAGGGGGGCACTGATTGAAAGCCTGCAAGCTGCTCTAGAGGGGTTTTGTCTCCTCGAAATGTGAGTTCCGTTTTCCAACTCTGGAGCTAACTTGCATAGTTAGAAGAGGTTTCGATAGTGCTTCGCCATATGCCAGTGGGGGCCTAAGTCCTGGAAACTGAAGCCAAATTGAAAGTTAAGATCGTGGCGCGCTGATTTGGCGTATCCTAATCCCGCGCCCATGGAGGCTATGAACGTAGACCTGAGGGCAGGTAGGTCACATTAAACAACCTTACTTCCTTCCTTGTCGCCACAGTATTGTGCAACATATTGCTTCATAGCTGAAGAACCACAATAATATCCATAAGCAATAGAGTCAACAGAGTGGCAAGAAGCAAACAACTAATTAGCAGCTCATGAAAAGTACAAAACTTGGCAACCTGTGCAATTTCCGAAAGAGAAAGAAGTAATCGATACACGCTGGATTTTCAAAATTAGGTCAAAGAGTTTGAAGAAGGCAAGAATGTAGCTAAAGATTACCAAGAAAAAATTCAGACATATAACGATTATGCACCAGTTGCAAGATATTCTACAATAAATCTTTATTTCACATGCACTAGAAAATGACTGGAATATAATGCAACTAAATATTCCCACAGAATTTCTTCAAGGTAAATTAAAGGTTAAAACAAATTGTAGAAATTACTATGTTTACTATGTCAGGTGGGTATGGTAACTAACTACTTTTACAAAATCTTTCTCCTCAAATTAAGTAAGTAGTTAGTTACCATACTCACCTGACGAAGTCAATATGTAATTGACGAAACAATTGTCGTTGAAAAATAAAAATAAGGGGAAATAAAGTGTTTTACTTCAAATCATTTACGATGAATTTCCGTCAAGTAGAGGCCGAAACAATCAAGAATTTAATTCATTATTATTTATAAACCTTCAATTTTATCAATGGCAGCAGTCTTAGTTTTTTTTTGGTTTGAAATGGCCTAATTTAATTCATCCTGTACCCCAACATTGTTTACAGTTTTTATGTTACCGAGTACGTTCTTTTGTTCAAAATTATTGGATTTATTCCTTAGCCGACATAAGTCTCCGGATGAAATCTACCTGAAAAACCATTCTTCTCACAAATTGAGCATGGTTCCTTCTTAACTGGTTTTCTATTTGTTTGTGAATAGGAAGGAATTTGTTCGGCAGATTCATTCATTCTATGGTTTTCTTTATTTCGATCGTTGTCATATTTTTTTGAACTTTCTAGCTTTCGCAACTCACCCAATAATTTCTCGAAAGTTGTTACATTTGATCGATCAATTCTACCTTGTAAAATATTTGACAACCTTGTCACAATTAACTTCCCTCTATTTACCTAAATGAATAGACCTCTCTATATTTATGCCAACTCGTTTCACAAAAACTTTCTAAGCAATTATCTTTCCATAATTGAAAACTTTGGTCTAAACCTAATGTAATCAATTTAGAATCAATATTCTTTCGATATTCCATCCAGAAACAACCGTAAAATCAAAATTTTGGCTCTATCTTCTTCTACTTCACAACGCGTGCATTCCGTCTCGAATTTTTCTAACCATAAATTCACTGAAACACTCTTACCATCAAAATTATTCAGCACAAAATCCTCCTTTATCCTCTTGAAATCCTTGCTTTTTCTTGAAAGTTCTACCGTATCCTGTGGTTTTGGTGATTCTTGTCCAAATACTGTTTTCACGTATGCGGGTGAATAAATCAGTTCTAAATATTCATTCTTAAACATCACATCTCCTTCGGCATCAAAATATATTTCTTTCAATTCCGGAGTTAATAAAATGACACACGTACGAAATGAACCTCTTACTTTAATCTATTTTAAGATATTCTTCACCTTCGGTAGAGCCGAAGGTTCATGATGGTCAGATATATCCTGTTTGTCCTCTGGTATTGCATAATATGTATTTTCCGTGCCCGTAGTTTGGATCCATTTGAATTTGTATGTATTTTTCTTCTTATCAGTCTTGGATGCTTCCAAAGCGATGCAAATCTTCATGGATGTCGTCATTATAGCTTACGTTTTTGATTTATAAGAATGTTATCAATTCTTATTTTTATAATTGAAGAAATAGACTATTTGATGTCATGATTTTGGAAGATTTTATTTTCTTTAGTTTAAAATATAACAGAATAACATACACAAAATGAAATAATAACATACAAAGAAATAAAAAGCAATAAATAAAAAAAATAGCTTACTAACCTGGAAGAAATCAAAAAGAATGCTATTTCTTCGGGTTTCTCGATTCACATTTCTAACAACTAACTAAATAGACATGTGACACTTTTAGGTTGAAATCTTAGAAATAGAGCATAGATCATAGAACATAGAAGTTACAAAGTTGTTTTCCCTAAAAATAAGTTTTATTTTTACATATATATATTAGGAGTACAAATAAGTTTCCGCCGTTTTATTGTAGATGGCGCGGCAGGAAGTTTCGGTTAGCTTTCGCAGATGATAACTGGCTTAAAAAATAGTTTGGACATTCAAGAACAATATAACCTATTAATATCATTGATTTTATATTGGTAAAATATAATTTTCATAAGTTGAAAATGTCAAAATTTGAGCCAAGTAAGCGTCATTTGCGGGAAATATTAGTTTACTTCTTTAATTTAAAAAAATCTGCTGCTGAGGCGCATCAATTACTCGTAGAAGCATATGGTGAGGGTGCTTTGAGTGAGAGAACGTGCCGAGAGTGGTTTCAAAAGTTTAAAAACGGTGATTTCGACGTAGAAGACAAAGATCGCAGTGGAAGGCCAAAAATTTACGAGGATGCAGAATTGGAGGGATTATTGGAGGAAGATTCATCTCAAACACAAAAAGAACTTGCTCTAACATTAGAAATCACTCAGAAAGCACTCTCACATTTATATTACCGTTCTTCTATGATAAATATTTAATTTGTGTTAAAAAACGGCGGAAACTTATTTGTACCCCTAATATATATATATATATATATATATATATATATATATATATATATATATATAGATGATATAAGATATAATATATATATATATATATATATAGATGATATAAGATATAATATATATATATATATATATATATATATATATATATATATATATGTAATGTGGTCTTCTTAGGATTTTGGATTCCACAAATAAAATAAAAAAGTACTATTAATATTAAAAAGACGTTTCGTCCTCGGTTGAGGACATTCTCAATTTTATTAGTATACAAATTAAAATTCTCTCTGTCATGTGATCATTCTGAAAAAAGATATTACAATCATAAAAATATATAAAATAGGACTAAGAGGTGACTTACCCAAGCAGAAAATTTGTATTATTTAGTTGCTCAACATTCGAAACAATCTATCCTCCACTGGTATGCAGCATCGTCTAAGTATTGGTTCACAATAATTCTCGAATAACGCGGTCTGCCGTGAAATATCAGGTGTTTTTAATATTTTCGTTGGATATCTCCGTATGTATTTCAAAGGATTACATCAGTGGTTATAGCGGATGGTCGCGAACATAACGATTGGTAATGGAATATTTTTTTAAAAATATTAGGTCTTGTATCTACATTTAGAATTTTTCTCTATAGGATGGTGTGATATATCTGTTCTGTCATTCATGGCGTTTTTTTTATATAAATCATTCCTTTTTATGCTTCTTTTATTGTTATTAGTTTCAAAAGCAAGGATCTTCGTATTTTGGAAGTCTGGGTTGTGACTTCCAAAATACGAAGTTCCTCAGAAACCCACATGAACAAACAAACAGTGGGCCCAGAGATGCAGAAAACAAGATCCGGAAAGAAAGTTCACTTTCCGAAGAGATATAAACAGACAGTTCGTAACTTCTTTACTAGAAGGGGAGTGTGTGGCGACACGTGAATTCTACCAGGTAATGTTATTGGCATTTTGAGCATAGCTCTTATCCAAGTGACTACTCAGCAGTATCCACAGTCCACCCCAAGAGGTAGAAACTGTGATAAGGATTACGCCATATCATCGCGCCAAGCGAGAACCCCTCCGAAGAGGTGAACCCACCAGCTTTCAGTTTGGGCCTCGACTCGAAAGCCAGAACCGTCTGAATGGTAGCAGCGAAGCACTACCTCTACTGGCTCTGCAGGTCAGTACCCGAATTGGTTTGAGACGCAACTCACCCGCTGGAGGGAATTCTTATCCATCCATTCGAACGCAGTCCCATGAACTAAGATAATCCCGAGATTGATGACTACTATTGATCCTGGTACGAGCACCGTCTAGCGGCCTGTACGTCCTGACTCACCGAACCCATGTGAAGTCATTTGATTGACCCTGGCGTCAGGCACTAATGACAGAACCACGAGATCCACAAACCCTAAATTGTTACGCATTGATCCGGGGCCAGGACAAGCCGGTTGAACCGTCATGGCCCGCTAAACCCTGAGTCATTTGATGAGAATATTCCCAACATGAGGGTCTGCGAACAGATAAACGAAAAACCCCCCTAGTCCAGCATGCGGACTTTCAACCACTGCCCCCTCGAGTCCAACACCAAGTGGGGTGGCCAGGTGGTACAAGTAACACCTGTAGGTAAATCACCCTCCCGAGGTAACGCAGTATGCAACATAACGCACTCGGCCATTACACAGAAAAATCCGGAGATTCGCACTGCGATAGGGTAGCTTACGCCAGTTTTAAGGGAGAAGCCCTGTGCTGCGACAGAATCCCTGTCACTGAGTTAATCAGTCGGCTCAGCCCTCCATTTCACCAGAACGGCAAAACTGGGGCCCCATTCTCTTCCCCACAGGAGCAAGATGCTGTAGGGGAGAGGTTTAGCCTGTGAAGATTGGCCCGGAAAGGCCCATGACCTGTTATGATGCAGGTGAGGGCATAGTTTGACCGGAAGAATTTATTGTTGATAGCAAAGTCTATCTTGGGTATCCAACTGTAGAGAGTTCTGCCTGTTATCCATGTGTCCCAGCTTTGTTGCCAGGACACTAATAACATATCCCATAGTATTTTCCCTGGGTCAGCTTCTTCAGTAGCTGACAGGTTAGTGGCCGTTTCGTCGGGAGGTCTAAGGAATGTCCCTTTGTAGGAGTACTCTATCAGATGGCGGAAGTGGTAACCGGCGGCTACTTTTTCCGCCATTAGCTGCAGAGGCATGCTCCCTGTTAATACTTCAAGCACTGGGGTAGAAACGGTTCTACAAGCATTACATAGGAGTAACAATATTGACCTGTGACAAGCGGACAGATTTCTGGAAAAGTGACTGTTTCCAGTTTTCTTTACCCATACTGAAGAACAATATAAAACCACCGGTACAAAGATGGATTTATAGTATATTCTCATTGATGCTTTCCCAGCGTCTCCGAGAATTTTGCTTAGCCGCCTAAATTTCATGTTTAGCATATCTATCTTGTCACGTAGGTATTTGATATGCGGAATGAAAGTGAGACCTACATCGAGCAAAACACCCAGATAAGTAGTCTGATGTTCCCACTTTAGTGAGTTCCCGCAGATATGAACCGTGGGAGGCCGATTTCGGTCCAGTTTGCCCTTAAGAAGAACAGCATGTGTCTTCTTGATTGATATTGACAGCTTATTCTCGGAGAGCCAATTTTCCATTTCCTGGATGTAAAGTTGCATCGCAACTTCGAGACCTTTGTGACTGTTAGATTTGACGATGATGGCCAGAACGTCGGCGTATGCTAGACTCTTACCCCACTCTATAGGGAGGCGGTTTAGTAATTCATCTAGGAGAAGGTTCCACAAGAACGGCCCTAGGACCGATCCCTGTGGACATCCTCTGTTCACGCTCCGGCTATAATGGCAACTACCCTGTGAAAAGATTATGTCTGTCTGAAAGGTATGAGCAGATAACCCCGTAGTAGGGTGACTTCGGTAGGGCAGAGCGGAATCTGCGCAGTACCGATGGCCACCACATGAAGTCAAATGCCCCATCAATGTCGGCGAACAGGGCCGCATTATACTGCGTTTCTGAGTCACGGACATATCTGACAACCTCTCTAACGGCATCCTCAGTACATTTCCCGGATCGGAATCCGTACTGATTTCCCTATTCTTGGCCAGAAACCGAGTATAGAGGAGCTATTCGAGCCAGCAGGAGACGCTCAAGCAGCTAACCCAACTCATTCAGAAGGCATACTGAACGGTATGACTTTGGATCATCAGGCGGTTTCGTTTTGTTTTTAACGAGAAGACAAATCTTCCCTCTTTCCATGCTTTAGGAAAATGCGAAAAACGCAGGCAGGAGTTATATAGAGCCATTAGAGACTCTGGGTAGCAAGTCCAGACTCTTTGGATTAAAATCCTGATATTTTATCAGGGCCTGGAGCGCAGTTTTTGCGCATCTTGCTCAGAGCGTTCTGAATTTCCCACATATCAAAGGAATTCTCTCTTGGTAAGGTAATTGACCGTTCTCTTTGATTTATACTTACGTTCTGTTCCATTTGGGAGAACAGGTTCAATATGTAAGCAGTCGACGACTTGTTAATTTTGGAATTCGGATCTTGTTTCTGATGTTGGGAGGGCTCATGAGCTTCTCTTCATTGGCAGTAACAGTTTTAGTAGCCTGGTTGTCTCTTAGCTGTTCCGTGCTTTGAGAGCGGTTTCTTGTATAATAATAGCCTGGTTAGTTTTGATTTAGTGTTTGTATTTGTATTTGTGTATAAGGTTCCATTATAGTTTCCACGGGGCAGCAAGGTTAGGAAATTTTAGGACCGACTTTTCCTCGTCCATGCATCCTTTCGGCAATCTCCACACCTTAGGGTTGGGGGTTTCTATAAAGGTTGTCTCCTAGCGAGTGAAATGTTTAAGTCCCGCTCTCCATCCATCCTAAGACATGACTAGGTCAGGACGGTGTATACAAGGAGGGCTTGTTCAAGCTCTCCAGGTCCTCGGGCACCTCGGGTTTGGTGATCCCCGTACCATCTCTTTTCAGAGATGGCCTCTGAGGTGAGTTGCCATTGCCTGCTATCAGTCGTTCTATGCAGAAGGTTGACAACTCTCGCCACGGAGTGTGTGGTGACAGGTAATGTTATTGGCATTTTGAGACTAACTCTTATACAAGCGACTACTCAGCAGCCTCCACAGTCCACCCCTGGAGGTAGAAAGTGTGATAAGGATTACGCCAGATCATCGCGCGAAGCGAGAACCTCTCCGAAGAGGTGAACCCACCAGTTTTCAGTTTGGGCCCCGACTCGAAAGCCAGAATCGTCTGACTGGTAGCAGCGAAGCACTATCCAACCTTTACTGGCTCTGCAGGTCAGTACCCGAGTTAGTTTGAGACGCAACTCACCCGCCGAAGGGAATTCTTATCCATCCATCCGAACGCAGTCCCATGAACTAAGATAAACCCACTATTGACGACTACAATTGATTCTGCTACAAGCGCCGTCTGGCGGCCTGTACGTCTTGACTCACCGAACCCATGTAGAGTCATTCGATTGATCCTGGCGTCAAGTACTAAAGCAGAGCCATTTCGTCGAGATCCACAAACCCTAAATTGTTACGCATTGATCCGGGGCCGGTCGAAACGTCAAGTCTCGCTAAACCCCGAGTCGTTTCATGAGAATATCCCGAACATGGAGGTCTGCGAACAGATAAACGAAATAGCCCCCTAGTCCAGCGTGCGGACTTTCAACCACTTCCTCCTCGAGTCCAACACCAAAGGGGTGGCCAGGTGGTACAAATAACACCTGTGGGCAAACCACCCCCCCGAGGTAACGCAGTATGCTATAAAACGCACCTTGTCATTACACATAAAATGCGATAGGGTAGAGTACGCCAGTTTTAAGGGAGAAGCCCTGTGCTGCGACAGAATCCCTGTCACTTAGTTAATCAATCGGCTCAGCCCTCCATTTCACCAGAACGGCAAAACTAGAGCCCAATTCGGAGATCTTCCACCATACAGGTCCAGTGACTGGCGCGAATGGCATTACGTTAGGCATCAAGACTTAACCCTCCATTTCGCCGGGACGAAACTAGGGTCCTAGTCATGACAAGCGCCCCCATCCCTTCAAGATCTATTGACTGGGGGGCGGGGTGTGGCGACAACCCGAACGGTATCCTATTTGGACAAAAGATGGCCTCACCTAAAGTAGAGCATCGAAGTTATAAAGACAGTAGGGAAGTGAAACGACATCGAAGTGTCTGCCAAAAGGTGTCACCACTAAATGTGCAGCACAATATAGTAATCATTTAAAGAGATACCGGAAGTATAAATGGTAAAAACGCAAGCAAAATATGGACCAACAGATGACACCACTAAGTACAAACCACCGAATTTAAACTACCGGAAGGAAGTAAAACATCGGAAGAAGCTAGAGATGACACAGGATCCCTCCTGTAGTACACTTATATTGATGTGAATTTAAATTATGATTTGGATCGTGCTGCAGGGTTTCTCTGTGCCAGATTAATTCTTAGTGTCGAGGTTAGCTATATATTTTGAGTTGTCATAATCGTGTTTGATTTGTATATACGTCTTGTCAGTATTCGGAATAAATTATTTATTGTTGGGTAAATGATAGTATGTAATTTAGTCTCCCGTTGCACTTCACAACCCACAATACAATTCGTAATCATTGTATCTTTCTGGGATTCTCTCTTGTCGTTTGTTGTCGGATCTGGACTTTATATAGATGTGTTCTTCTGAACTTTCGTCTGCATTTGACCTTGTTTTTTTTATCTCATTTATTTCGGATTTTTCCTCCCCCTCTGAATTTGCATCTCTGTATTCAATCATATTGTTTATGTTCAGCTTCTTACTATCAGTAACACTGAATCGTTTTCAGCAAACTTTACATATCTTGATATGAGGATTTCGTCATTGTTGAAATTCCATAATCTGTATCCATTCGAATTGTAACCAACCATTCTTACTGGTGTTGGTCTGGTTTCCAGTTTATCTCCTGAGTTCGGTAGAAACCAGGCTTTACTACCAGATACTCTTAGTTTGTTCAAGTCAAGATTTCCAAAATATATGTTTGCTGGTGTCTCTGCTGATAAAGCACTTGTTGGTGATCTATTCAATGCGTAGGCAGCACTGTGTATTGCTTCACCCCATAAATGTTTCAGCAAATTTGTTTCTGCAAACATTGTTCTCACTTCGTCCATTAGTGTTCTCTCGCTCACACCATTTTGTTGACTTATATATGGGACAGTATACTGTAGTTCAATAGTTTTCTGCTGACAAAAAATTTTCCGTTCAAATGATACAAATTCTCCTTCATTGTCTGCACTTATTCTAGCATATTTAATACCATTTGCGTTTAGTTTTCTCTTAAAATTCATCAAATTGAATTGAGCCTCATCTTTTTGCTTTAGTAAGTGAACTGTTGTAAAGTGACTAAAATCATCAATGATTACGTGGAAGTACTTTTCTTCTGCTTTTGTAGATGTGCGTATTGGTGCTGCCATATCTGTTTGTAGATACTCCCCAATTCTTCTCGATCTTGGCGAAGGAACCCTCTCAATGGTATTTCTGGTTGCTTTTGCTTCTTGGATGGACCACATACTGTTGATTGTCTAGATAAATTGAGCTTCTTCCTGTACTGCTCAGAAAGATGGTTTGTGCCATAAATCTCCAGTGGTGTTGATCAATACAGTCAAATTGGGCAAAATAACCTTGAAATTTACAATATACAAATTTCCTCTTAAATGACATTATATTTCTGTATTTGTTCAATTTCTTATTACAGCTTTTTTCTTCTTGAATAAAATTGAATTTCCCCCATTATCCTCATTAATTTTCTTCACTGATAGCAAATTGTATGTGTGATCGGATACTATAATTAGCAATAAGTCTATGTTTCAATTTTTGTATTTGAGTGAAAGTTTTCCTATCTTATTAGTACTAAGGGTATTTCCATTTGGCACTTTAATTTTAATCTCAGAGACTGAGTTCTTCGGCAACTCATTCTCTCAAATTACATGGTAAAATAATGGAATTTAGTCTATGGTTTCTGTGGTTACTCTTCTTTCATAAAAAACTCCGTTCTTTTGGAAGCAACAACGGTATATTGATTATGCATTATACAATAATACTTGAATATTATAGTGTGCATGCGCAAGTGACCTGCGCGTTAGATTACATAGAAAACCTACAGGCATTTGGCAAAACGATAACACGTTGTTTCCTAGAAGTAGCGAGCAAAAATGATGAAAATGACTGATGTGAAGTCAGAAACTTTTTCGCGTTTGTTCAACAAAAAATTTCCCCTGAAAATTTCAAATCTGTCAATTATTCTACAGTATTGAATAAAAAATCGAGAAAAGCAATGACGTGTGAAGTCAGGAGCTTTTGCGTGCATGTTTAAAATTCATAGTCAAAGTGGTCACCCTTCCAAATACAGAATTCGTTCAACACGCCCTACACTGCTCTGCTTACAAAATATATAATTTTAAATATTCTAATTATATGATCCTCGCAAAATTTTGCGCGGACATGCGCTTCATTATTCTACTTAAAAATCTGCTGAGTGATTCTGGTCAGTATTCTACATTTTCTTCGGATTTTTTCATCTTCTTTCATAATGTACGATGTTTGTTAATTCTATATATCGACTAAATAGGAACAATGTTCCTAAGATATGTAATTTTATTTTAATAAAAAAAAAATTACGGAATTATCTGAAATTGAAATTTGTGGAATTTATCTGTTTGATATTTAAGATATTGAAAAAAACCATCTACCAAGTAATAAATTACCTCCGTATCGTGTTGGCCTTTACTTGATAGAAATCCATTCTACACTTTAGTTTAAATGATACACATATATTTGTTGATTTCTATTCATTATTGTGAGTTGCTTACATGACGTATTTTGATATTGATGGTGCTAAGGAGGAGATTAAATTTGATAAACTGTTGAACATGGTACATTTTAACATACGGAGTATACGAAAAAATTATAATAATTAATTGTTATATTTGAATGCTTTGAACTTGGATAATTTGGATGTAATTGTTCTGTCTGAGTGTTGGGATTTGCGTGAGGAATCAAATTATATTATTCCTGGTTTTGATATATTTTATAACGAATCGAAATATAATAAAAATGATGGCTTATTAGTTTATATGAAGTTGTCAATAAATGTGAGTGTTCAAGTTGTTCAGCTTTCGGAGACGAATTTGTTGCATTTATCTTTCGACTTGGGCGGTAAAAGCTATGGCTTAACTGCATCGTATAGACCACCATCTACAAACATGAGCCTTTATGTTGAGGAATTGAATGAATATTTAACGAACTTGAGCTATGGGGATGTTGAGGTTTTTTTTGGGTGATATAAACATTAATATTGGTGTTATAGACAGTATGAATGTTTTGGAATATCAGTCTTGTATGGGACAGAATGGATTCGTTTCTGAGATAAATGATTTCACTAGGGTAACGAATGATTCGTCCACTATCATTGACCACATTTATGTGAAGCTCAAGGCTAATTCTCGACAAGGCATTTTCTTGTGTCCTGATATTATAGAAACTTCAATAACGGATCATTAGTCGTTTTTTCTGTCGGTCAAATCGAGGTCTAGCGAAGAACATATTTTGCATGCCTCTCCATCAAAACAAACTTTTCTAAATAAGGATAGACTTGTCTCCTTCTTGAGGAGTGAAGATTGGCGCCAAGTCTTAGATGAGTCAAATCCCCAGATGAGTATACCGCTCTTTGAAATGTTTGAATAAACATATGCGGAAATCATCGCATACAGAAAGAATTAAGGTGAAAATATATAAAAAGAAACAACCTTGGATTACGTTTGGGCTGATAACATCTATAAAACGGCGAGATAAAATGAAAGTTTGATTAAGAAGGAATTTCAATCCGGAGAACAATCGGAAATACACTGAATATTGGAATTTACTAAATAGTCTGATAAGGAAAACTAAAGAATCTTATTTCATAAAACAGTTTGAACTTGCTGGTAATAATGCTAGGAAATTTTGGAAGACGCTGAATCAGAATAATAATAATTGTAAAATTAAATCCAATATCCCTGGTGAAATAGTTGATGAGGATGGTTGTTCTGTCACGGAAATAAAAGAGAAAGCAGATAAATTCAATTGTTTTTTTGTTAATATCGGTAAACGTTTAGCACAGGGTATAAATAGATCGACCATTGTTGATGCTTTGAATATCCCTGCGAGTGTGTCCTCTATATTCCTCGAGCCTGTTGATGAGAATGAGATTGTGAGCACCATTGTTTCATTGAAGAATGGTGCTAGCCCTGGACCTGATGGTATTGCTTCATCCCTTATTGAGCACATTTATCCATTCATGTTGAAACCTTTAGTTCATATCTCTAATTTAAGTTTTTCAAATAGTATAGTTCCAACAGAATGGAAAGAGTCGCATGTAAGTTGCGTTTTTGATGGTGGAAATAGATCTGAAATGATAAATTACCGCCCAATCTCTGTGATCAATAATTTTGCGAAGATCTTCGAAAAGTGTCTCAAGAGGAGACTGATCTTATTTCTCGAAAAAAATAATTCCTTAAGTGGCAGACAATTTGGGTTTAGGGATAATACTTTTACCACGGATGCGATTCAGGAACTTGTTGATGGCGTCGTCCACTCTATGGACGAAAATAAAAAGGTAATTGCAGTATTTTTGGATTTGGCTTAGGCCTTTGATACCGTTGACCATACTCTACTTCTTGTTAGACTAGAAAAGGTTGGTATCATAGGAGTTAGTTTGAAGTTGTTTCAGAGTTATTTGGATGGTCGGATTCAGTGGGTCATGATAGAAAGCATCTTGAGTCGGCCATTGAAGGTTGATATCGGCATCTCACAGGGGACTGTACTTGGTCCGATCCTCTTTTTGGTTTTTATTGACTGGTTGCTTCGTGCTACGAGTCTTGAGGTGGTCGCTATGCTGATGATTCTGTTTTAACTTTCAGGGGGGATACATGGGAGGAAGCTTATCAGATTGCGGTTAAGGGTGTTAATACTATTTTTGAACTGTTATCACATTGTTTGTTAAGTTCGAATATATTTAAATCAAAGTTTATTACATTTTCACTTAGAGCATCTGATCAGCCGGAGTTTGAGTGGATACATCTGCATATGGATCAATGTAATTTGTTGACATGTCAGTGCCCAGCTGTTGAAAAGTCCGAGTCGGTTAGGTGTTTGGGAGTTATTATCGATCAACATCTGAGATGGAGCGAGCATGCAGCTAACCTTGTGAAACGTATTGAGAAGCTGTTTCATATTTTCTATAATGTCTTTCTGTGAAGGAATGTTTCCGAGTGTACGACGCTTTAGTTTTGTCTGTACTGAGGTATGGAATTGTTATATGGGGTGGTATAAATTAAAATAACATGGGAAGTCTCGAAATAGTACATAAGACGATATTGAAGATAATCTTGAATTTGAGTAGAAGGTTCGGATCTGAAAGGCTGTATATGGAATCTGACCGGCTGAATATCAAACTGCTTTATATTTATGAAGTATTGTTGAATCAAATAAAAGGGAGAGGCGAATTGGTGCAGCATGCATTCCTAACAAGACAGGTTGTGAATAGAAATTTTGTCATTCCGCGGTTCCATAGAAAACATCTGCAAGAAAGTAGGTTGTACACAAATTTTATAATCTTCTTCCTTATGAGCTGAAGGTATCTTTCAATGTAAAGAGTAAAGTATGTAAAGATCGTCTCCGGAAATACATTATGTTGAATTTTAGTAGATTCGAGACCATTCTTTCTGCTTGATTTTGTTTTCCATTCGGTAGTAATTTTTTTTTCTCTTTTTCCTGTTCACCTTTTCAAGTATGCGAACTTATTTTTTATTCGATCACATTAGAAAGGAGTTTTCATCGTTAGTATGTACAGAATATGACAGTATACAAGCTTGGCTTAGAATGTAATATTTCTGTGAACGAAATTGTTTATCTTTTATTTTGGTGTATTTTTTTTATGAATGAATTGAATTGAACTGAATTGAATTTATAAGCATTTGAAGAAGTTTCTATGTAAACAAAACGCGTCATGCAGCAACTCACAATAATAAATAGAAATCAACATATATATGTGTATCGTTAAAACTAAAGTAATAAATTACCTTTTGATGAATTATGATTCTCCAACGGGATAACAGAATATAGCAGAATTCTAATATTCTGTACCTTTTTTTTCGGGAGCTTGCAGATCTCTTGTTTGTGGGGTAGATGTTTCGTTTCAGTTTGCACCTATTGGACTTTTAAGATTGGATATTGGATACAAGCCTACCAATGACGTCTGTTGCCTTGTTCCTCAATAAGTTCTGCATGTTCCATCGCATCCTGAAAAATGCACTGTATGGTGTGCTTTACACGCTGGAGGCATCATCGGTCCATATTTCTTTAAAAATGATGCAGGAGCTAGTGTAACAGTGAATGGTGCTTGTTACAGATCGACGATCAATGATTTGTAATACACCACTTTATCTCTAACCCACTCAGTGTCGTTTTCCTCAATATACATTCTGTCAAGAAAGTACCGGGAATTATCGATTTAAATCTGGCGGGGCAATGAGGTAGGTGAAATTTTTTTCCTAGGTTGGTACCACTGTCCTTAATTACTATGCCAAGCTTGAGCGGGATCTGTCAACTAGTGTGTTTGCAACAGCTGATTAAGTAGTCGATGTCAGAGTGCGTGCTGATTTTTTCTATGGGTGATTACGTTGAGCAACGAATTTGTTTAAAGTTTCGTGTTGCAAATGAATTTTCGTGTGCCGATGCATTGAAAATGTTGCAAAAGGCCTTTGGTCATAATGCTCTATCGAAAACTCGTGCATATCAGTGGTACAGAGCCTTCAAGGACGGTCGTGAAGTGGTCGCCCATCGACGACTTCGATCGAAGATAACGTCGATAAAATTAAGGAAAGGGTGCTGGAAAACCGTCGTACCAGTTTGAGAGAGATAGCACATGATCTTAAGATATCCCACGAGTCCGCACGTACGATTTTGATTGATATTTTGGGCATGAGAAAGGTGGCCGCACGACTCGTACCGAAAGACCTGAATTTTCTTCAAAAACGTCATCGCGAACAGGTCGCTTCAGACATGCTGGATCGCTGTAATTCCGATTGTACATTCATGGAACGCATTATAACTGGTGATGAGACCTGGGTCTACGAGTACGATATGCAAACAATCATCGGAATGGGTGGCAAAAAATGAGCCGAAACCGAAAAAACCACGCCAAAGCCGCTCGAAAATTAAGGTGATGCTCATTGTTTTCTTCGATATCCGTGGCGTGGTGCACTACGAATTCGTTCCAGAGGGTCAGACGGTAAACAAGGAGTATTACCTAGGCGTTATGAAACGTTTACGTGAGCGTATCCGTAAGAAGCGGCTAAATTTGTGGGCGAACAACTCATGGATTTTGCATGACGATAACGCGCCTTCTCACCGAGCTACGATTGTGACTGACTTTCTCGCCAAAAACTCAACAAACGTGCTTCAGCAACCACCGTATTCGCCGGATTTGGCTCCCTGCGACTTTTTCCTCTTCCCAAAACTAAAATTGCCCCTTCGTGGCACCCGTTTTGAGTCGATTGAAGCCATAAAACAAAATTCGGAAAGCGCCTATAAAAAATGTTTCGATAATTGGAAGTGCCGTTGGCGTAGATGTATTGGAGCAAATGGAGCCTATTTTGAAGGCGACCCAATAAATTTTGACGATTAAATGTAAAAATGTTGTTTTAATTGAAAATTCCCGGTACTTTCTTGACAGAGTAGTATAATGAACTATTATGGTGTCGATCAATTGAAATTTCAATATTTACCATTTTTCACAGTCTTCTGAAAAGCAATTAAGGTAAAATGATATTCTAAAATCAAATCATAATTAGTATTCAAATCAATTTTTTTGGAAGACTTCAGGACCCTGGACTGTCAATACTTTCGTTCTCGCTTCTAAATAATTTATATTCAATATCAATAAAAAGATGTTAGTGAGGTTACAAAAACAATCAAACTAAACTATCCCGACCACGAACCGATTAGTGACTGTCTGTCACCAATGCCTGACGACGACTCACTTTTTTTTTCGAACTTCCAAAACGTTGGCTTCTATTCTGCTACCGAAATTTTACCAAGTCGGCTTTTTATAAGTTTCCATCGTTTCAACGCCTGCACACGTCTAGACCATCCAGATCTTTCGACTTATCGATTTCTTATCTCGACTTTACTGAGAATTCCCAATCTATCGTCTGCACTTAAATCATAATCGCGAACTTCCGTTCCCAAGACCTCCTCGTTCAAATTTAAATGAATCGATCTATTGATTAATACATTATTACTTTAAGATTCTCACCCGTTGTTTATGCAACGATTAATACCGCTTTTCAGCCGCGGTCCTCTCAAGTCCCCAAGTTTTATTGTAATAGACTTCTTTGGATCGAAATTTATTTCCCTATTTCTAAGTAAAACATAGGCCCTTTATTACAGATTGTTTGTTTCAAAATTTGAATAATATCGACCCAGAAGTGTTTTGGTTTCAACAAGATGGTGCTATACCTCATGCTGCTACCGTAACAATTGACTTATTGAAAGAACCATTTGGCGATAACATTATTTCGAGAAATGGTCCAATTAATTGGCCTCCAAGATCATGCGACATAACTCCACTGAATTATTTTCTTTGAGGTTATGTCAAATCATTGGTTTATGCTGATAAACCAGAAACAATAGACGTTTTGGAAGCTAACATAACTCTTGTTATTGATGAAATAAGGCCTGAATTACTCGAAAAAGTCGTCCAAAATTGGTCTGGTTGAATGCGATTCCTCAGAGCTAGTCGTGGTGGACATATACCGGACATTATTTTTAAAATATAAATGTCATAAAATTATCATTCAAATAAAAAAGAATTGGCTTCAATCTTAATGTGTTTTACTTCAATTTAAAGTTCTATCACTCTAAAAAAAAAACACCCGATAGATGTCTGTGGAGGTGATAGCCTCTAAACCAATGCAATCGCGTCATTTGATAAGCATGTGCTCAGAAACATGTGATGTGGTTCCAGGTACCAGATTCAATAGGTATCATTTTATTTACCGAAGAATCTGCATGGCTTGTGTCCAGATTATAGAAGGGTTACACATTTGGAAGGCACTTAATTCCAGAGAACCAATTTAGCACGTACCGTAACTGCATAGATACAAGGACGGCAAAATGGTGGTCGAATTTCGGGACATAATGTTCTGGTTTTATGCTGACTCTCACCGAAGAAAAAAATTGTTCTTAGGGGTCAAAACTTTTCTGAATCGATAGCATCTCTTTCAACTAGTTCAGCAAACTTGGAATTAAATTCCTCAAAAACAACTGGATAGTTTCACTTCATTCCAGGAATAGTGTTTTTTCTGCTTCTTTTATATTTTTCTATATGAAAACAATTCCAAGATCAGATGATATTGTTCGTTATAATACGCATATGAATTGTAACTAATAAATTGAGAGTACGAAATAATTCGGTCCGTTTTTTCAGTTCAAAAAATGCATTTAAAATTTGGATTTTTGATCGGCAATAAATAAAAAACTGATGATTATTTTTTCAAAGATATGAATTTACTAGAAAGGCTGAATCCTTGTCATTTTCGAATGAAAAACAATATAATTCAAATGACCACCACGACTGCCTTCAATACCCCCATTCGATTAACCGAATTTTTCAGTACATTATTTGGGGCCGAATCTCATGAATGGCAACTTTAATTTCGTGGTCCAAAGCATTAATGACTTCTGGATGCTTAGCGTAACACTCATCTTCGACCATGCGATCATTAGCTCTTTGAACCGAAAAGCAACGCATCGAATGGTCACGAGGCTTTATTTCTTGTGCTAGTTCAACTTTGTAAGTCTTCATACCGAGGTCTTTATGCCAAATTCTCCTCAGAGAAGTGAGAGAAATGTTCAGTTCTTGAGCACGATGACGAGTTGATGTTGATGGATGTTTAGCCACATGCCACGTTAATTTCTAACAGTTTGGATAGAAGATTTACCACTTTGATAATAAGTTTTTGATTTTTCCTAATTTTGTTCAAGCGTAAATTCGATCCATTTGGTTAATGTCAAATATTGAACTAACTTACTGTCAAAACACGAATGAAAGAAGTATTGCCAGACTCGAAATAACCGCTACTTCAAAATGCAAACTTAAGATAGCCCACCTTTCATTTCAAAAGTAAATGAATTAGAAAATTAATCAAAATATTGTCCATCACTGTTTAATACTTTCCCAACCCTATCAGGCAATTCCCGAATTCCGCATCGGAAAAACTGCTTGTCCTTTGAGGCGACTCTGTTTTTAAGCTAGTTTTCGATTTCTTCGACAGGAGTGGAGCGATGACCTGCCAAATCGCATCACATCACAAGAGCCAGAAATCAGAAGGAATAATGGCCGATCAGTATGGCGGTAAGATATTCCATTCGATAGTTTTTTTTTCTTGTGCTTCGACCACTTAGGGTCATTAGCACATTATAGTATTTACAAAAAGTTGACTTTACCGCTCCTTTCGCAGAGTTTTACTCTACTCTGTTGCAGCTTCCCGATCTACCATACGCACGACTGGTATAAGATAATACCTTATACATCCGTCCTCGCCGGGCTTAAGTAGGGCAGAGTACAGCGTTCAAACGACCGTTCCAACGTGGAACACATGATCACGGGCGTCACAGGCAGACATGCACATGCGCACGCCTATCTGAAGAGTTTCAGGTGCGCATGCTCAGAACGAAATACCGTCTCCTAAATTGAGAGGTTGAAGTTCCCTCGCAACACCGCATTTCCTTCGAGAGCTTCATTGGTGACCCCGACGTGATTGGGAGTTTGCTTCAAGAGCGAACCAACCCATTCATTTGAGGGCCCTAATTGTCCCCTATCCATCATTCCGAGACAGCCTTTCTTTTCGTTCCACAGATCCACGCTGGAGATGGCACCGCGACCAGACTGCGGCGGACTGTCTCCTTGCCTGATCCCAACGCCCTATTCCGTGACCTTATCGACACTCACTGGAGTGGGAGTGTGTAGCGACCACCTTCCTCGCACCTCGTCCAGAAACCTGCCTTGCTCTGTTGCAGCTTGACCGGCATATCGTATAGAGGACACAACCAGTCTAAAGATTCCTGACGGACAGTCCAGCCGAGTTCAAATAGGGCAAGGTACACAGCGTTTGACGACAGTTCCAAAGCGGAACACATCGTCAGCATCATAGGCAGACATGCGCACCACGCCTGTCTGAAGAGTTTCAGGTGCGCATGTTCGGGACGAAACGCCGTCTCCTAAATTAAGAGGTGGAAGCTCCCTTGCAACACCGCATTTCCTTTCAGAGCTTCAATAATAATAATAATCTTTAATTTCAGAATTATCATCATACATAATAACAAAATGAAAACAAGTCACAAAAAGCAATATTGAACCCCTATATATTTACAGTACATGCATCCTTGAATTCTATGAATGAATATGGTTCACAGTTCAATACAAACAAATAAATTGCCTTACAGTAAGAGTTATACTCTGATATATTTTTTATGGTATTAGGAAGAAAATTGTAGTTAAGTAGCCATATATATAGTGCTACGTTAAGTATTCGAGTGAGTACTTATGAATTGGGTAGAAATATTCATGAATTCTTCTTGTTGTATTTGTGTTCTTATAAATTTCAAAATAATGGTAATATTTACGAAAAAACAATAATACTCTATAGATATACAAACCTAGTGAATTATAAATAATATTTGCTTTGAAGGAGCTTCTACAAGAAGACCAGAATTTAATATTGAAAAGAGTTCTCACCGCATGTTTTTGAGTTATAAAAACATGTTGAGCTTGTTAACTAGAGCCCCAGAAAATAACACCGTAGAATAAGAGCGACTGGAAGTTTGCGAAATACATGGTCTTCAGAATATTCATATCAACATGGTTTTTGATAACTTTCAGAGTATAAATTACCGAGTTCAGTTTTGGTAGTACTGTTTCACAATGTTGCCCCCAGCTCAAATTTCTGTCAACAGATATTCCGAGAAGTCTTGTACTTGAGTTTGTTGTTATCTCATTATCGTCCATCCTGATGCAGGTAAGCATCAAATGTTAGTTCTAGTATTGGAGAAGAACATTACATTTGTTTTATCGGAATTTAGGGCCAATGCATTGCCAAAACACCAATCCTTAATTTTCGAGAGTGCAGTTTGTAGTCCAACTGTCACCTACAACGTTGTGGGATAAAATCATCACGTTAGAGTCGTCAGCATATAAGAAGGTATCCATTTTCAAATCCTCTAAGGCCTTTTTTGATCGGTAATAGGTTTTTGGTTCAAAGATATCTGGAAGGTCGTTATCATAGACGATGAATAAAACTGGACCCATAATAGTACCCTGTGTTATTCCTGCAGATATTGTAAATTCATATGAAAAGATCCCTTCATCCCTAACATCTAAAACAACTATCTGTTTTCTGTCCTTCAGGTAACTTGAAATCAGCTTCACCGGAACACCCCTAATTCCATTCTCCCCCAGTTTCTGTAGTAGAATTTCATGATCAACATAGTCGAACGCTTTCGAAAGATCGACGAATAATTCTGCTGTTATTTTGTCATCCCCAAGAAAAGCAAAAACCTCATGTGTAAATTCGATCACTGCTGTTTCCGTACTTTTACCTCTATCCGTGCTGACTGTTGGATAAGATGTTAAATTTTTGGAAGAACTTCAGCATTCGGTTCACAAGAACCTTCTCGAAAATTTCAGCAAATGATGTAATCAAGCTTATCGGTCTGTAATTGGAAAGATCATCGGGCTTGCCCTTCTTGTAACAGGTTCTCACTAAAGTTATCCTTAATGCATCAGAAAAAATTCCAGTTTTAAAAGACGTATATATGATGAAGCAAAGGGGTGTTACTATATTCAGAAGATTTCAAAGAAAGGAACATCGTCATATCAGGAGGAGAATTTATTCTTCATTCGATTCATACCTCATTTTCATCGACGTCAAATAGGTAGAAAGATTTTTGATGATTTTTTCTACTTACATATTTTGATTAAAACAAATTGTAGAAATTACTACGTTTTACTACCAATAAAAATATATATTACAAATTTTCTTGTGACTCGAGCTTCGGGAAATTAATTATCCCATCATCAGACAACTGATAGTTAATCTCCCGAAACTCGAGTCAAAAGAAAATGTGTAATATATATTTTTATTGGTAGTAAAACATAGTAATTTCTACAATTTGTTTTAATTATAATCAACTACCAAATAGTAACGGCTGAAACAATTCAGTATCTTACATATTTTGGTTTGGATGTAGAGCTAAAATTGGAAGGAACTTTGGAGTTTTGTGATAGGCTTTGTGCTTATGTTTGTGACTTCCTTTATGATGTTTCATATAGCTTAATTTTTGTTGTCAGCTTTGTCAATATGTGTGTTATAAGAATTTCTCTTTTCGGAGTTTAATGCAGAATCATATGCTCTTTTAACCTTCCTATACTGGTCCAACAGTTCGGGCTCAGATCTGGAACAGTAGATCCAGCTCCTCTTTAAGCAATTGAATCTCTCTGGCCATCTTTATTTTCTTTGTCTTCTTGAAATTTATTATTTTAAGTGAAAAAGCTGTATTATATTCACCTTTGATATCGTTGAAAAATAAATTCCACATCACATTGACATCACTTTCAGATAATTCATATAAATATGACCAGTCAACATTATCCAAAAGTACCTTAAAAACGATATGGTATTCCTCAGTGTATTGTCTGATTTGTTTTCTATTAGATTTTGATTTCTGTAAGACTGAAGTAGTACCAAAAATGAATTTCTGACCTGAATGATCCGATAGGTGTTCTTCAATGACTGTGGTGTTTCCATCAACGTTGGTTATAATATTATCAAGGTGGAAGCTGAGGTGGTTGCATTTCTAGTGGGTTCTTTTGTAGAGATTTTTATATTGAATTCATTTAAAATTCCTGGAAATGTTTTAGATTCATTTGAATAGGATAAAATATCTGTATTGAAGTCGCCTTTCACTACCACGTTGACATTTTCAAGGAGACATTGTTCCAACAATATGTTAATTTTCTCAAAAAATTATCGATGTTGGGAGAAGTGTTAGATCTGTAGACACACATTATGACAAATTTATTTCTATCAATAACTAACTGAGTAGCACAATATTCGAAACAACCAAGTAAACTCAACGATTTAAAATCAATTTTATCAGAATATTTCATACCTTCTTCAACATAAAAAGCAAATCCAGCATGATGACCTTTCTCTCTGCTAATAAAATAGAATGGCTTTTTACTTGATAAAAGAAATATAACAAAATTTGAATATCAAAACAAATTAAAATATGTTTGTCTTCTACAATTTTAATTTTGAAAAAAATTTTCATTCAAAAAACTTTTAGAATTAAATTAATGTCTAAAATAAGCACCGCTTACATTTAATAGACGTATATAATCAAAACTCAATATATAATGTCAAATGGAATAAATAAACCAACAGATATACGAAAGTCATTAAAATTAATAAATAAATATTTAAAGGCGACAAAATTTTGTTTCTGGTCTTACCTTTAAGAACACCAATTGCCTTTTAAAATCATGAACACACCTTAAGGACTTCTCAAAGAATATAATTTATTTAATATATTTAAATATTCGAATAAGTTAATTCAGAAATCTCTCAAAACATGCACTATATCTTCAAAAAACAAATATAATTCTAAGCAATCCCTTCTTCGGTCCTGAATAATATTCCAAATATCAAAATCAAAAAACTACCCTATATCAACAACGCACACGTGTAAAGAAATGAATGTTTCGAAACACAGATCAACTTTATAATTCAAGATGGATCTATATTCTAACAAAATCAAAGAAGAGTGTAAGTTATTTTTAAGGCTTATTTAAATTCATTGACATTCCATAATGAGATTTATTGAAGCCAAAATATAATTATATATTATATATAAAATAAAATAGTAAGAGGCTTTTTACTTGATAGAAGAAATATAACAAAATTTGAATATTAAAACAAATTAAAATATGTTTGTCTTCTATTTAATTCTAAAAGTTTTTTGAATAAAAATTTTTTTGAAATTAAAATTGTAGAATTTGTAGAAGACAAACATATTTTAATTTGTTTTGATATTCAAATTTTGTTATATTTCTTCTATCAAGTAAAAAGCCATTCTATTTTATTTTATATATAATATATAATTTTATTTTGGCTTCAATAAATCTCATTATGGAGTGTCAATGAATTTAAATAAGCCTTAAAAATAACTTACACTGTTCTTTGATTTTGTTAGAACATAGATCAATCTTGAATTATAAAGTTGATATGTGTTTCGAAACATTCATTTCTTTACACGTGTGCGTTGTTGATATAGGGTAGTTTTTTTATTTTGATATTTGGAATATTATTTAGGACCGAAGAAGGGATTGCTTAGAATTATATTTGTTTTTTGAAGGTATAGTGCATGTTTTGAGAGATTTCTGAATTAACTTATTTGAATATTTAAATATATTCAATATTTCAAATAAATTATATTTTTTGAGAAGTCCTTAAGGTGTGTTCATGTTTTTAAAAGGCAATTGGTGTTCTTAAAGGTAAAACCAGAAACAAAATTTTGTCTCCTTTAAATATTTATTTATTGATTTTAATGACTTTCGTATATCTGTTGGTTTATTCATTCCATTTGACATTATATATTGAGTTTTCATTATATACGTCTATTAAATGTAAGCGGTGCTTATTTTAGACATTAATTTAATTCTAAAAGCTTTTTGAATAAAAATTTTTTTGAAATTAAAATTGTAGAAGACGAACATATCTGCTTTGTGGGTAAGTGACAAAAATGTGAATGGTTTATGGGACGAAAAGTGGTCAGGTAGAATTCCGAAATGGGATTCAGTTATTGTCGTCTCGAAACGGTGTCGGTTCTAATGGGTTTTCTACGAAAAATGTGAAGGACAAATATTTTCGGTCCTTAAGTGGCGTGTAGGCCCAAAAGGTTCTAGGAAAAAATGAGATATATTTGAAAGGCCTAGATTCCTAACTCGGGGATCATAATTGTTATGTTACCTGTATATTACATTAAAAACTCCTTGCCCGATGTAAATTCGAACAGTCGTTTTTGGGAATGCGGATTTCAATAAGGTTTCCCATAAACGGGTGTTTGATGTGGTTTCAAAGTGATAGATTATTTGTAATGTTTAGTCGTTATCAATTTAATGTTTGGAAGGTGAAAGACATCATTACGTTTTGTACCTAATTCTTCTATTGATAGCCGTTCTACTATATTCAAGCCTTTAAGGTCAAGCAATAAAAAAAACTTCTTCGACTCTGAAGGTTGTGTTTCCAAGTTTTCTGTAAAAGTACACATTTGGAAACAATTGAGACTGACAATTTTTAAGGTGCACAGGTGTTTCTTGTGTAATGAGCAGCTTTACAGAAATAACATTTTTTTTGGATTGTTTATGGCACCCACTATGAAAACTTCGTTGCATCTTATGGAATAACAACACATTCCTCATGTGTGTTGATAGATAGATATCTAATTACTTCACACCTACGGGGTATAGTCAACCTCAAATTTTCTTTAGTGCAGAGGGCAATCTCTAATAGCTCATGGATATTATTCAAAACTAGTGTATTCATTTCGAAATGTATTTTACCTCTACAAAAAAAATACTGTTAAACTCACATGGAATATGGTCAACATTTATTTAAAATTTAGCGAGGTGACATTTTTCCAATAATGCCATTAATAGTGATATTTTCGTTATGTATAAAATTTTTATCCTTCAAACAATCTTATTATATGATACAAAGAGAAACTTATGTATCAACTGAAAACTTTAATTTATCCAATGCAACAAAAAATTCCACATGGGTTAAACCTAAACAAGCGTATAGGGAATTAGATATTGGTGTCACGAAAAAACTGAGTCTCATTTGGCTTTGTTGAAGCATCAATTTTATGTTGGTTGTCATTCATGTAAAACGCTCTGCTTCTTGAGAGTTCATTACACAGTGGCTGCCGATTGCGACTTCTATAAAATCGATAATGCTGCTTATTGGGTCTTGTAATTCTTGACGAATTCTTATCCGAGCTTTGATTTGCATAATCGTTTTGCCTTGCATTGTTATTATTATAATTAGAAAATCCTCTGAATCTACCGCCTCGAAAATTTCGTCCATCTTTATTCCTTTGCGAATTAAAATAGTTAACCTGATTATTTTCACTGGACAAAGTGTTTTCGTCCAAAGCTGCACGAATTGCATCTTTAAGAGTAGTATAATTACGAGCTATAATGATGGTACGCAACCGCTAATTATTTAGCCCATCAGCGAATTGTTTTGAAGAGATCAACATATTTTTATGAGGAAAGATTAGGCGGGAAGAACCGCCTAGGGAATTTTATGCCTACTTGTCAAGGTCGATGACCGGATCCAAATGTGCATCCACCACATGGAAAATTTTGCGTAAAGATCTTGGTCTACATCCATACAAGATCCAACTGGTTCAAGAACTAAAGCCACTTGACCATAATAAGCGTTGTTTGTTTGCTGACTGGGCCCTAGAAAAGCTTGAAGTTGATCTACTTTTTTATCGTAAAATTGTGTTTAGTGATGAAGCTCATTTCTGGTTGGACGGCTATGTAAACAAGCAAAATTTCAGTATATGGAGTGAAAACATTCCTTAGAGGTTCTGCAGGTTCCATTGCATCCTGAAAAGAGCACTGTATGATGTGATTTACACGCTGAAGGCATCATCGGTCCACATTTCTTTAAAAACGAGGCTGGAGCTAATGTTATAGTGAATGGTGCTCGTTACAGATCGATGATCAATGATTATTTGTTTCAAAATTTGAATATCAACACAAATTAAATATGTTAATCTTCTACAAATTTTTATTCAAAAAACTTTTAGAATTAAATTAATGTCTAAAAATAATGCTATTAAACGTAAGCGGTGCTTATTTTTAGACATTAATTTAATTCTAAAAGTTTTTTGAATAAAAATTTTTTTGAAATTAAAATTGTAGGAGATTAACATATTTAATTTGTGTTGATATTCAAATTTTGTTATATTTCTTCTATTAAGTAAAAAGCCTTTTTCTTTTAAGAGTACAAATAAGTTTCCGCCGTTTTTTAACACAAATTAAATTTAAATGATGTGAGACTGCTTGCTGAGTGACTTCTAATGTTAGAGCAAGTTCTTTTTGTGTTTGAGATTAATCTTCCTACAATTCTGCATCCTCTTAAATTTTTGGCCTTCCACTGCGATCTTTGTCTTCTACGTCGAAATCACCGTTTTTAAACATTTGAAACCACTCTCATCACGTTCTCTCACTCAAAGCACCCTCACCATATGCTTCTACGAGCAATTGATGCGCCTCAGCAGCAGATTTCTTTAAATTGAAGAAGTAAACTAATATTTCCCGCAAATGACGCTTACTTGGCTCAAATTTTGACATTTTCAACTCATAAAAATTATATTTTACCAATATAAAATCAATGATATTAATAGGTTATGTTGTTCTTGAATGTCTTGAACTATTTTTTAAGCCGGTTATCATCTGCGAAAGCTAACCTAAACTCCGTGCCGCGCCATCTACAATAAAGCGGCGGAAACTTATTTGTACTCCTAATATTTTAGATTATTTGTTTGAAAATTTGAATGTTATCGACCCAGAAGTGTTTTGGTTCCAACAAAATGGTGCTACACCTCACGCTACTAGGGTGACAATTGATTTATTGAAAGAAAGATTTGGCAATAACATTATTTCGAGAAATGGTCCGATTAATTGGCCTCCAAGATCATGGGACATAACTCAAATGGATTATTTTCTTTCGGTCATTGGTTTATGGTGATAAATCAGAAATAATTGGCTTTGGAAGCCGCCATAACTCGTGTTATTGATGAAATAAGGCCTGAATTACTCGAAAAAGTGATCCAAAATTGGTCTGGTCGAATGGCTAGTCGTGGAGGAGATATGCCGGAAATTATTTTTAAAACATAAATGCCATAAAATTATCTTTCAAATAAAAAAAATGGCTTCAATTTTAATTCAAATGTGTTTTATTTCAATTTAAAGTTCTATCACTCTAAAAAAAACACCCGATAGTTACAAAGCCTAACCAGAACACAAGTGATCTAACTCACACAAGGTACACAAAAGCTTCTGAGGGATCTTACAGGAGATTTAGCAAAATCCGTATAATATCAATTCAATTTTTGAACGTTCAGTTTCAATTACTGATGGAATTGAATTTAAAAAAAATCGAAACAATATCTTTGACAATGGATTTATTTCAGTTATAAAATTTTCCAATGTACCATGATAGGGGAATTGAAAGAATATGAAAAAAAATTAATTTATTAATAAAGATATTAATTTTAAATTTACGATACACTTCCTTCTAACTAAAAAGTTTATTCAAGTTTTCACCATCTAATCGAAACATTTGCCATTTCTCTGTAGATGTGAGATTTATCGCTCCCAGGGATTTATAAAATCTTACAGCTGGATTCCAAGATAAACAGTGAAAATCCATCCGTCTGCTTTGTGTTTCGTGAGCTATTTTTGCAACTGCCATGAACAGCTGCTTTCCTATACCATTTCCCCTATAGGCTGCTTGTACATAAAGATCTTCCAAAAATATGGATCTTCCTAACCAAGTTGAATAACACGTAAAATATAGTGCATATCCCATTATATGACCATCAGAGAGTTCTGCTACTAAACAGGTGAATGCTGGATTTTCTGAGTCAAACCCATCTTTTTCCAATACTGTGGCGTCAATTTTAACTTGATCTTCCAATTGTTCAAATTCTGCCAGAGCCTGGAAATAATTTATAGATTATTACAATATCTTTGCACTTTTCTTGTTCTTGAATATATTGAAAAATACACTTTGCTTTTAAGTAACTCACTTCTTGGTATATTTTTAATATTCAGCTTATTGCAGTTAATCTATTTCTTATTTTCACGAAGTTTTTGAAATCAGTATAAAATAAAATAGAAAATGGCTTTTTTTTGTTAGAACATAGACAATTGAATTTTAAAGTTAGTCTGTTTGAAGCATCCATCCTTAACACGTGCGAGTTGTGATATAGTTATAGTTATTTGATTTTGATATTTGGAATATTATCTAGGACCGAAGAAGGAATTACCTAGAATTATATTCGTTTTTTTTAAATATTTATTTATTAATTTTAATGACTTTCTTATATCTGTTGGTTTATTTATTCCATTTGAAATTATATATTGAGTTTTGATTATAAACGTCTATTAAACATAAGCGGTGCTTATTTTAGACATTAATTTAATTCTAAAAGTTTTTTGAATAAAAATTTTTTTTTTTAAATAACAGATTTGATCTGTTTCGAAATTCAAATTTTGTTATATTTCTTCTACCAAGTAAAAAGCCTTTTTCTATTTTATTTTATATATAATATATAATTATATTCAGGCTTCAATAAATCTCATTATGGAATGTCAATGATTTTAAATATAACCTTAAAAATAAGTTACAGTGTTCTGTGATTTTGTTAGAACATAGACCAATCTTGAATTTTAAAGTTAGTCTGTTTGAAGCATCCATCCTTAACACGTGTGAGTTATGATATAGTTATAGTTATTTGATTTTGATATTTGGAATATTATCTAGGACCGAAGAAGAGATTACCTAGAATTATATTTGTTTTTTGAAGATATAGTGCATGTTTTGAGAGATTTCTGAATTAACTTATTCGAATATTTAAATATATTAAATATTTCAAATAAATTATATTTTTTGAGAAGTCCTTAGTTTGTGTTCATGTTTTTAAAAGGCAATTGGTGTTCTTAAAGGTAAGATCCGAAACAAAATTTTGTCTCCTTTAAATATTTATTTATTAATTTCATTGACTTTCTTATATCTGTTGGTTTATTTATTCCATTTGACATTATATATTGAGTTTTGATTATGTACGTCTATTAAACATAAGCGGTGCTTATTTTAGACATTAATTTAATTCTAAAAGTTTTTTGAATAAAAAATTTTTTTTTTAAATTAAAATTGTAGAAGACTAACAGATTTGATCTGTTTTGAAATTCAAATTTTGTTATATTTCTTCTACCAAGTAAAAAGCCTTTTTCTATTTTATTTTATATATAATATATAATTATATTCAGGCTTCAATAAATCTCATTATGGAATGTCAATGATTTTAAATATAACCTTAAAAATAACTTACAGTGTTCTGTGATTTTGTTAGAACATAGACCAATCTTGAATTTTAAAATTAGTCTGTTTGAAGCATCCATCCTTAACACGTGTGAGTTATGATATAGTTATAGTTATTTGATTTTGATATTTGCAATATTACCTAGGACCGAAGAAGAGATTACCTAGAATTATATTTGTTTTTTGAAAATATAGTGCATGTTTTGAGAGATTTCTGAATTAACTTATTCGAATATTTAAATATATTAAATATTTCAAATAAATTATATTCTTTGAGAAGTCCTTAAGTTGTGTTCATGTTTTTAAAAGGCAATTGGTGTTCTTAAAGGTAAGATCCGAAACAAAATTTTGTCTCCTTTAAATATTTATTTATTAATTTCAATGACTTTCTTATATCTGTTGGTTTATTTATTCCATTTGACATTATATATTGAGTTTTGATTAGGTACGTCTATTAAACATAAGCGGTGCTTATTTTAGACATTAATTTTATTCTAAAAGTTTTTTGAATAAAAATTTTTTTTCAAATTAAAATTGTAGAAGACTAACAGATTTAATGTGTTTTGATATTCAAATTCTTTTACAAAGTATATATCAGTATAGTTTCGATGAACCTTAACTGGCTTTTTGTAAAATAACCTTGGCGGATGAAACTAACGTTTTCTCTGCAAAAAACAGTGTTTGCCATAGTGTGCGTTCGTAGAAACCCTGGTCATTTTATCTAGAACGAGAAGACGAAAAAATTTACCTCAACACAGCGAGTTTTATTTAGGTAGGATAGTGGGTTGGAGGTAAACCGATTTATCTTTCCGAGAAATGGCCATTTAGATGAACAAAACAGGATTTCGCTGAAGAATCACAGAACGCGAAAGTCGTGGCCTTCAACTTTTGATTCTGAGGAATTGTATAATTTCTACTGAAGTGAGATCTGTTGGGTGATGGTCGAACAGGTGTAAAAAAACGACGTGAAAGACATGATCCAATGTGGAAAGTCATGTGCACTCACAATGGCGTGCCATGAAATTTGAAAGGAGAGTAATTTTTACAAAGTTACCTCTTTATAGTGTATGCGGTTTCTTATATCCTTTTTTCGCAAACTCTTTTGTAGCTTCCTTATTGAAATGTGTATACTGCTACATTTTTCTAACAAGATTGTTTAGTATTGCTGCGATGTTATCCTGTCATCATTTATTATGTTGTTGATGACTCAATTGTATTGATTCATCCAAAGTATGTTCAATTAGTATTTTCTCGCAAACTTTCTGTTTGATAAACGCTTGTAAGTGAGCTTTAGACACATCAACAATAATGTCACTCCACTACGTTATGTGAAAAATTTAAATCGCCATAACCGCTATGATTCGAAACACCATTTTTATTAGCGAAAAACAAACAAGGCTATTATATTAAAAAATCTTATTGCTGATCTCAACCTGAGACACTCTTAGTTTTCATAAGATTTCTCTAAATTGAAATATCGCATGCAATACTTTATTTTAATAGTCGCATTTTCATCACAAAGTTATCAGGGAGCAAGTGTTATCAGTGCGAAAAATCTCGGTAAGAACTATAGACAAACGATTATATAGACCGCCAACTTAGGCAAAATTCTTATAACGTTTTGTTAGTTCAGAGAACTGATAGTGTCATCATGACGTTTACGTCATCATGATGTTTATGCGCAACTGCCATATACAAACTAGTATGCAGCTATGGTAGGTACTTTATTCACACTGCGGCCATTTTGATTTAGATGACAGTGTAAAATTCTTGAATATCTGTGACAAATCGATTGGATATAATGAACAGATATTCTCAGATTGTTCGTTTCAAATTGTTTCGAGTTCTACACTTCCGAGTTCGTGCAACACTTGAAATGTACATAGATATTATCAGTTGTAGCAGGTGTGCAGTACCCGGTTGTGAACTCAACTCTGTTCGCAGACATCGTCTCGCAAACTACAAATACGACGTATCCAGGTTTCAGAAATGGTTGGATATTTTGAAAAATTCAACTCTTTACGCATTCAACCAGGGGAAGTTTATCGAAAACATTGATATTTCATCATCGTTACATCCTGTAAAATATCATTGAGATACAATTTTAATATGAGTATTTCGAGCTATAATACGAGTTGTTCGTAGAACTAGCACATGATTTGTAACACATGCTTAGTAGGCAAGTTGGTCATCTTGGGAATTTATTTTATTTATGGTAAGAACAGTCAATCTATCATGATGCCAATTTTGTATAAAAAAATCTACTGAAAAGTAAAGCAACTGTATCAGTTTAACAATTTAACATATGATATTAGCATGGTAGCAGATATCCATGGTTAATAAAGGGAGAAATCGAAAGAAGAAATTATAATCTCTGTAATGACTAGAAGCCACTTGGAAATTGCGGCCAAAAAGCGACATGTATATCCTCATCTTTGGGGATATAACAATTTGAAAATGCTAAACTGAAATTTCTACAATATAAAAAATGTAGAGATGTCGTGATGCGAACGAAAACAAACTCCGATGACGAAAAATAGAATGAACGTGATATTCAAGCAACTGACTACATTTACAGCCCCATAACTAACAAGCAATTGGGATACATTTTCAATTTGAATTCAGCTCACGAAATTATGAAAAAATTCGATGAGATGTACTTGAAAAATTCCACAGCTTCACGAATTGTTTGATGAAGATGATGAAGTCTCCTTATATTTCGATGATTTGGAAAAAATCATAAATGAATAGAAGCAGGCAGGTGCGATCATTATAGAACAGGAAAAACTAAACTATATATTGAAATCACTACCACAAAACTATCGTCATATTTGTGACTTGATTGATGTTCTACCAGAAAAGAACAGAAAGGTTGAATATTATATTCAATGAGCAAAATAAAATCAAAAAGTGCAGTGGAAAAATCTAATGAGACATCACTTAACAGCTCAAATGTTTTTCAGACAGAAACAGCATCACAAAATAATTGTTTTAACTTTGGAAAATCTGGACACTCAAGAAAGATTGTTGTTCCAGAGGCAGAGATCGTGAATATTCTGGAATAAGAGGTCGAGGATATTCTGGATTTAGAGCACGAGGAAACTATCATAACGAACAGCAAAGAAATTTTCCCGGAGAACAATGCAGAAATTAAAATTTGAATATAAAAATAGATTCAATCTGTCAGTCTTTTAATTTCAAAAAAATTCTTTATTCAAAAACTTTTAGAATTAAATTGATGTCTCATAAGCACGGCTTGAATTTAATAGACGTATGAAATCAAAACTCAATATGCAATATTAAATGGAATAAATACCAATAAATAGTCAATTAAAATTAATAAATAAATATAATATTTGAAGGAGACAAAATTTTGTTTTTGATCTTACCATTCTGAAAACCAATTCCTTTTCAAAAATACAAAACATAATTTAAGGACTTCTCAGAAAATATAATTTGTTTGAAATATTTAAATAAGTTAATTAAAAAATCTCTTTATCGGCCCTATATCATATTTAAAAAAATCAAAATCAACCATCAACAAATATGACTTACCTAAAAGTTAACCTGGGATTATCGTTTGAACAACTAACTTAAAAATCAAGATATTCTATGTTCGTCACAAAAATCACAGAAAGCTGTAAGGTTTTATAAGGTTTCCTTTAAACCATTGATATTCCATAATGAGAGACCGAACAGATTGTACGGTTTTTAAAGAGAGCCCACGTGTTTGGTACGAGTATTTCAATGAATTTCTGACAAGTAGATTTTCATGAGTTTAAGTATGATTATTGTTTTTATTTCAAAAGTTGAAATTGACATATTTATGTACATTTTATTTTTTGTTAATGATCTCTTGATCCGCTGTAGTAACAAAAAATTATTGATAACATGAAAACCGAATTATCTGATAAATTCAAAATCGAAGCATTATATTGGGATAAACGTTGAGAACAATTACGATCAAAATAATATTTTAACTTTGAGTCAGAAACATTACATAGAGTACTCAACAAAATGTTACAACACTGAAAATGCAAAATTGTACAAAATACCTAACAAACTGATGCCATTAAAAAGATAGGTGAGCATATAAGATTATTGCATGATCCTTAATTTATTTTTTGGTTGGCAGTGTTTCATTTTATAATGTCCAACGTTAACATTTCATATTCAAAACTGCAAAATAGGCCTACTGATTTCGTACCAATTAAATAGTACATTACTGAGTTTAAAAATAGGTGAAAAGCACCGACATGAAGTCGAAAGCTTTTGTGCACTTGTTCAACAGTCCATTTCTCTTGAAAATTTCAAATCTGCAAACTATATCTTGAATAAACTAGATATGTTAAGTAAAAAGGTGAAAAGTACTGACATGAAATCAGGAGCTTTTGCGCTCTAGTTCATATCACTTACGATCCTCAACACCATTTTTTTTGAACTTCCACTTACATCATTCTCACAAAATTCCGAGCAAACATGGACGTTATTATCCTACTTCTAATTGATTAATTTCATGTGGATAGAATCTGTTTCCAAATATTGAGAAAAATATGGAAGATTTTTAAACATGTGAATACCTGCGAAACTATGAAACTGATTTTTCACATTAACGACTTAGCTGCGGCATTTAGATCCCAAACCTTTGCTGAAAGTTACAAGGCTTTAGCTTTTTTCGTTCGAAAGTTATCGTGTTTATGGACGGACGGCTGGCCGGCCGGATACGCCCCCCAGGCATTAGATCTTGACGTGATGGGGGCGCTCTCTTGACTAGGACCCTAAATTCGTCCCGGCGAATTGGAGGGTTAAGTCTTGGTGTCTAACGTAATGCCATTTCGCGCCAGTCACTGGACCTGTATGGTGGAAGATCTCCGAATGGGGCCCTAGTTTTACTCAGGTGAAATGGAGGGCTGAGCCGGTTGATTAACTCAGTGACAAGGGAGTCTGTCGCAGCACAGGGCTTCTCCCTTAAAACTGGCGTACTCTACCCTATCGCAGTATAAATCTCCGGATTCTGTGTAATGGCCGAGTGCGTTATGTAGCATACTGCGTTACCTCGGGGGGGGTGGACTTGCCCTCAGGTGTTACTTGTACCACCTGGCCACCCCACTTGGTGTTGGACTCGAGGGGGCAGTGGTTGAAAGTCCGCATGCTGGACTAGGGGGGTATTTCATTTATCTGTTCGCAGACCCCCATTTTCGGGATATTCTCATGAAACGACTCGGGGTTTAACGGGACTTGACGGTTCGACCGGCCTGTCCTGGCCCCTGTATCTGTGCGTAACTATTTAGGGTTTGTGGATCTCGACGAAATGGCTCCGCCATTAGTGCTTGACGCCAGGATCAATCAAATGACTTCACATGGGTTCGGTGGGTCAGGACGTATAGTCCGCTAGACGGTACTCGTACCAGGATCAATTGTAGTCGTCAATCTTGAGTTTATCTTAGTTCTTGGGACTGCGTTCGGGTGGATGGATAAGAATTCCCTCCGGCGGGTGAGTTGCGTCTCAAACCAACTCGGGTACTGACCTGCTGAGCCAGTAGAGGTTGGATAGTGCTTCGCTGCTACCAGTCAGACGGTTCTGGCTTTCGAGTCGGGGCCCAAACTGGAAGCTGGTGGGTTCATCTCTTCGGAGGGGTTCTCGCCACGCGCGATGATATGGCGTAATCCTTATCACACTTTCTACCTCTGGGTGGACTGTGGAGACTGCTTGGTAGTCACTTGGAAAAGAGGCCTTCCTCAAATAGCCAATAACTATTCTGGTAGAATTCACCTGGCCGGCCGGATAGAATTACTTTCGTCCTCGGATTCTTCATCAGTGAGTCCAACCTAGCGATTTTCAGTTCCAAGTGCGAAAATTACATATATTTCGGCGAAACGATAGCTCGAGGTTCCCTGGAATTAGCGCGCAAAAAGAAAAGATTCTTTTCAAGAATTTGTAGTAATATGTAATCCAGAGTATGTGGAAGATTATGCAATGTAGACATTCTTCCCTTCCATCATACCTATGATATACTGCTATTTCCTAATTAATAGGTTGGTTCGATATAATTCATTCTCCAAGTATCGGCATCAGAAATCAGGTTCTTAGAAATTAGGCGAAAACATGCTATGAGGAAGCTCACCTCTTCGAAAATTATTTGGAAACAGTAGACATCTGTTTTACATTTTTGGAACAATTACTCGGCGAAGTAGACCGAGCGTACGATACCTTTATGGAAATTCAATCCGAGTTGGAAGTACCCCTACATGCACCTCAAGTTATCAAAAAATTGCCTTCCGCAATGCAAGACATTTGTTAAAGAATCGCGAGTCGAACAGGACTGCGGTATCGCCCCTGCAGGATTTACGACCCCGTACTATGAATAATCGACTAAAATAAGCAACTCACCAAACATGGCCCGTCAAACGAAGGATATAATATTATATTCCCTTTCAGTGAAAATAGATTTCATGGTCTCTATTACACCACATATATATGCGGTCAAATCCCTTCAAAATTCCATTTCCAAAACAAAAATGAAATGCAATTTCATGCAGCATGTGTGTGTGTAGCTTCATTTATGTACTTCAAGTATTGATTAATTTCGCCTTTTGTAACTGTTTTATTAAGCTATTGTTTTTGAGAAATCATCACCCCCCTAGTTTTTGAAGGTTATCATTCAAGGGGGAGAATATGTTCCGTCTCATTAGAGACGGCCCTGTCTACGTTCGATATAATTCATTCTCTTTGTTTCGTCTCATTAGAGACAACCCTTTCTACGTTCGACATAATTCTTCATTTTGTTATTGATACTTAGGTTTTTCATGTTGTGCCTGGCTGTGTCATGCTGTGAACTGACTAGCCAGTACAATGTAAATATCCGAAGAAGGTACATCGTGTTGAAACAATTGTTGTAGTACAAACATTTTTGTGGAAATATAATACTGTCTCCTATATATTTTTTAATTAAAAAGGTGATGTACCCAAACAGAAAATGATTATTATCTCGAAGTCAAAAAGTAAAACAATGATGTATTTTCACTGGTATGCAGTATCCTCTATGTGTTAGTTGTTATGCATGAATGACGCCGTTCGGCGTGAAATATCGGTGTTTTCAACATTTCTGTCAAATATCTCCGTATGTGCTACAAAAGAAATCACTAGCAGTTATAGGTGGTCCCGAATACAATAAGTGAGGATGAAATTTTTTTCTTGCAAGGTTGTTAGATTTCAAGCATTCATCTTTATATGATGGATAAATCTGGCTCAGGTTCCTAATATCATTCATGGCATTTTTATTTTTCTTTATATATATATATATATATATATATATATATATATATATATATATATATCTTCGTATTTTTGAAGTCTGGTTTATGGTTGTCTGTTATTATATGTTTGTTTAGTGCTGTGCTCGAGTTTTTCAGGTATTTGTGCCCATTTAATCTGTCGTTTAAAAGTTGTGATGTCATTCTTATATTACCTGCTCACAATCGTTGCATGTTATACTGTAAATTAAGTTGAAATGTTTCATAGGTAGTATTTCACTTTTTAATGGCGTAAAAAATGTCTTCAGTGTATTATTTGTTTTAAGGCATATTTGTAAATTATCTACTTTCAGATTATATATCATCAGATAAATTCTGTACATATGGAATCGAGATGTATTTTTGTTCTTGAGTATCTTTCCCGTTTCTCATCTTGTTGTAAAAACCTGTGCGTTCTTTGTTTAATGATCTTGTTGACTAGATCTATTGGGTATTGGTTAATATTCTCCTAACTTTGTTGAGTGTTTCTTTTCGTAAACATGGGCTAGTTAGGGTAATTGCACGGTCTTTTATGCCTATTAGGACACTTTGTTTTTGGCAGAAAAGATGATCTGATGAAAAATTTCAATATCTGCCTGACCAGGTTGTCCTTGTATATCATTGTGTGAGTATGATACTATCACTTCTAATGAAGGTTAAACCTAGGAAATTGATTTTGTTATTATTTTCTTTTTCTATTGTAAATTCTATCTTATTGTAATAAGCCACCTCTTTATGGGAGGTGGTTGGATGTTAAATATTACTAGATTGACTTAATTACGAATGGGGTGCGAACCAATCCTAGTCGAGCGGTCCTAGGAAGGGTACGGCCTTCGGGAAAATGGAAGGTCTTTGATGTTAATGAATTTTCTCTGTGATAATGAAAACGTTAATGAAACTCAATTATGGATTTTAAGAACTATAATGATAAAGTGTGCCAAAATACAGAAGTTTTATCAATCCTAAACTCAATAAAATTTAAATAAAGATGACACACTGAATGATTAAGGAGAGGGCGATGCGGATCCCTCAAGCACTACGAATCATTTATTTAATTCTTAATTCTGTTTAAACTCCTCAAACATTATAATTACGAAGAGATATGTCCTCCTACTTCTCAATTTCTGACTCTACTTTAATTAGACAATTTCAACCTGAATAATATACCAGAATTTTCAAATACTTCTTACCCCTAGACTCTAAGACCATAGATTCAAAACAAAACTGGGCACACGCGATTTTCTACAAGAAACGACCTATTTAACACGAACAATAAACGATAACGAATGACTACCGGTACTCTTTAATTCCTTGGTCCCGGAACTTAGCACTATATTCAATTTCTTTAATTCTTCTGACTCAAATCTTAGACTTCCAAAAATAATTACTAATATCATTCAATATAATATTATGATAATGCTAAATTCTGAGACCAATTCGAGCCTCACACCACGATCTTTCTCGACGATCTTACTAGTCAAGACTCCCTCACAAACTCCAATTTGGCCCTATTAATACCTCGTACGCGTCGGTTTTCTCTTTCCAAATTTTTCTCGATCCGTTCACGCGCTCAAAATTACAACTAAGCACTTCTCAAAATTTCAGCTCTTTATCGAGCCCCATGTGTTAATTTCGACGTCAGCGTGTTTCTTTGGAATTTCCGTCCCTGCACTCATCTGAAGGAATATGTTTACGTTTTGTACGATTAGCTCTTATGAACTTTTTAATGTGTAGTTTGTTATTATAATATATGGGTCAGAGTAAAATAATTTCCTTTAGAAGCCGCCGTTCGGGCGTGCCTCGACAGCGAATTCCTAAGTTTACCATTAAGTGGTCTGGAGATTAGAATATACAAATTAATTCTGGGGAATTGAATCTCGCGTTGAATTTACTTTTGTCCAATGAATTAATCCCGGCATCATTACAGCCCTTTCATGAATTTTAAACCTTGTTGGTTTACCACATTATCATGAAAACTATTGAACTCAATTAAGATTTCATTCGTCTTGCCTTGTGGAACAGCCATGATGCAATGGTCTACGTATCTTCTCTAGAATAATAATTCAACCTTCGATTTCTCAATTATTAGTCCCTCCACCAATTCCATCACCAGTTGTGCAATAGGGCTTGAGATTGGTGAGCCCATGGCATATCCATCTATTTGTTGGTAGAAATCACTTTTGTATTTAAAATAAGTTGCTAGATCGACCGCACTGAAAAATTATCCATAAGCTAGAGAAGTGTATTCCTGTAGTTCAATCCTCTTACTGCTCAATGCATCCTTTACAAGATGGTTAGGGATGTTAGTATATAGGGAAACTACATCTGAGGAAATTAATAAATGATTCACAGGTATCGTAAATGTGTTGACAAATTCTTCGAAAGAAAAACTACCCTTTATGTAAAACTCGTTTTTCCTTAATAGGAATATCTAAAATAATTTTTAGATATTCTATCGGCTAAATACTTGAATAGATTATAGAATGGGATTGGACACAGGAAACCATTGGTCTCAGTGAAATATTCTCTTTATAGAGTTTAGGTAAACCGTAAATTTTGGGAGATGTAGCATTATTTATCTTTAACCGTTTTTCTCCGTCAATCGATATATAATTTTTTTTCTGCCACTTTTTTATCAGTTTGTTGTTTTGTGACTGGTATTTGTTAGTTGGATCTTGTTTAAGCTTCCTGTAGACATTGTCATCCTGTAAGAGTTGCAACATTTTTCCTTCATAAACATAATATTGATTCAGCCTCATTAATGAAGCTAATGAAACTTTTAGACTGGTCGTGTCCTCTATATGATATGCCGGTCAAGCTGCAACAGAGCAGGGCAGGTTTCTGGACGAGGAGCGAAGAAGGTGGTCGGTACAAGATGAATAAACACAATAAAATTGGAATATTACTTAACGAACAATTAGATTTAAATAACTCACCACTGTTAAATATATTCAGATAAGCTGGAATTTATACAGACCTTTTTTGGGTTTTACTGTAATATAAATAGCAACCGATTTCGAAAACAAATTATTGAAAATATAAACCCACCTGAAGATGTGATAGCGAAACTAAATAAACAAAAATAGTTGTATTGAATAACAATAAAAATTTGTGAAAATCAGAATGACCTTATTTAATAATATTATATGACGAATAGATTAAATATTTTTCTAACGAAATCGAAGCCATGCACTTCAACAAGGAAAATTTACCTAAAAGATTTTAAAAGCTCAAACCCTGGATTACGCAGGCAATCATCATTACTAAGAAAAAAGGTTAATAAATTCAATGAACTGATAAGAGGGAAAAAGACTCATAACTATACCGAAAAAATTTTATATTGCTCAAACGACGCAAATAAACTCTATAGATTTGTGAGAGAGGCTAAAAATGAAACACGTGGTAAGAGAAATTATAATATTCACATGAAAAATGGTAATGGAAACCAATTTTTCCACTACTGCTATACCTAGCTCTTTTTATTTCGAATTTGATCACAATATGTTAGTATTCCATCACTTGATACGTAATAAATTTACTGCAATATCTGGAATAGTATGGATTTTGACTGAATTTCATACAATCACTTGTAATGGAATGAATTTCATACCATCACTTGTAATGGAATGAATTTCAGTAATTGTCAAAATACCATAAATATAAATGTCATTACGGAATAGGATCTGACATTTGAAATATATTTGAGTTCTTATTGTTGCTCCTCAATTAAAATAAACTCTTTCTCTTTATCATTCTCTATCATTCGTGGAGAAAGTATCGTCTGTTACTCGGATAGAATGAAAATCCGATGCTCGTGATTCCTCAGGCTCGCCTTGAATTGATTCACTCGCATCGGATTTTCATTCAAACCTCGACACAGAATATACCTACTATTATGGATGATAAGGAGATGGCAAATTACTGTTATCACGATTTCATTAAAATTGGTAGGGATATGGCCTCCAGAGCATTGCCGTCTCATAACAGCAACATGCACTCTCCGCGGGACAGGAACTTTATGTTCCTTAAACCTGTGAAGGAAAGTGAAATAGTAAATCACATCCACTCATTAAAATCTTCTGCTGCACCCGGAGTTGACGAAATAACATCCACTGTCGTCAAGAAATGTAGTAAATATATCGTAAAACCACTTGCACAAATGATCAATTTGATTTTTTCTGGTGGAAAAATCCCCGAAAAATTTAAGCCATCGATCGAACCACCAATATACAAAAACGAAGATTTTAAAAATTTCATTGAAAATTATAGGCTCGTTAGTCTCATGAGTACATTTGGAAAAGTATTCGGAAAGTGTCTCAAAATGAAATTGTATGATTATCTAATGGATAAATATTCTAAATGAAAAACACTTTGGCTTCACAACTGATATAGGTACTAACGCAGCTATCATTGAGTTGGTTCAATAAATGAAAACTAATTTAGACAATGGTGATAAATGTATAGCCGTTTTTCTTGACTTGTCCAAGGCATTTGATACGGTTGATAATGTTTCTAAAACATTTTATATAGGCGTCTCCATATCAGATGTAAATCGACCTAACTACAATAGAATAAATATTCCAAATACGACTTGTTAAATATTATGATTATTATTATTATCCTGATACTCCTAGATCTTCTGTGAGGATCCCTCAGAAGCTTTTTCAGCATGTGCTGAGGTAGGAGTTCAGTTTTGTTCTGAGTAGGCTTTGCGCCACTATAGGCCACAGCACTGTTGATGTTAGACCCAAAGGTGAAACGGTGGCCGACACCCCTCTAACTAGAAAATTTCTTTCCTACCTGAACAGGATTCTAACCTGCGACCTTCCGGTTACGATCCCTATGCTCTACCACTGAGCTGTCGGTACTCATATGGAAAGTACTGACGAAATAAAATATTTGGGAGTACTCATTGACCAAAACTTGAAGTGAACACAACAAGTGAACACTCTGACCAACAGACTAAGACGATTCATTTATAAATTTTATGAATATTATGAAAATTTCTCACACAAAAACTTTTATTTATCCTATATAGATCGTTAATGGAGTCCATTCTGAGTTATGGTTTAATTGTCTAGGGTGGACTCTGCAAAAATTCTTCATACCCTCTGAATGTGTTTCAAAATTATCTAATAGAAGTAATTACTCGAAACACCTGGTTATATCCGACAAATCTATTGTATAATGAAGAAGTACTTAACATGAGATCACTATATTACCATGCTGCGTTTACGTGTAAAATCATCGACACATGATAAAATTGCCAACACATTGTCATGCAACGAGATCAAATAGTAATGAAGTCATCACAACTCCATTATGTCGTCGTCAGGCTAGTCAGAGATTCTTAACAACCGTCGCGCCAAAAATGTGTAATTTGTTGCTGAAAGAAGTGAAATACTGTCCAACAATCAAACTATTTCGAAATAAATCTACGATGAAATACTACTCCGTCAAGAAAGTACCGGGAATTTTCAATTAAAACAACATTATTACATTTAATCGTCAAAATTTATTGGGTCGCCTTCAAAATAGGCTCCATTTGCTCCAATACATTTATGCCAACGGCACTTCCAATTATCGAAACATTTTTTATAGGCGCTTTCCGGGATGGACTTTAGCTCTCGCGCCGAATTTTGTTTTATGGCTTCAATCGACTCAAAACGGGTGCCACGAAGGGGCAATTTTAGTTTTGGGAAGAGGAAAAAGTCGCAGGGAGCAAATCCGGCGAATACGGTGCTTGCTGAAGCACGTTTGTTGAGTTTTTGGCGAGAAAGTCAGTCACAATCGTAGCTCGGTGAGAAGGCACGTTATCGTCATGCAAAATCCATGAGTTGTTAGCCCACAAATTTGGCCGCTTCTTACGGATACGCTCACGCAAACGTTTCATAACGCCTAGGTAATACTCCTTGTTTACCGTCTGACCCTCTGGAACGAATTCGTAGTGCACCACGCCACGGATATCGAAGAAAACAATGAGCATCACCTTCATTTTCGAGCGGCTTTGGCGTGGTTTTTTCGGTTTCGGCTCATTTTTTGCCACCCATTCCGATGATTTCTGGCTTGTTTGCATATCGTACTCGTAGACCCAGGTCTCATCACCAGTTATAATGCGTTCCATGAATGTAGAATCGGAATTACAGCGATCCAGCATGTCTGAAGCAACCTGTTCGCGATGACGTTTTTGAAGAAAATTCAGGTCTTTCGGTACGAGTCGTGCGGCCACCTTTCTCATGCCCAAAATATCAATCAAAATCGTACGTGCGGACTCGTGGGATATCTTAAGATCATGTGCTATCTCTCTCAAGCTGGTACGACGGTTTTCCAGCACCCTTTCCTTAATTTTATCGACGTTATCTTCGATCGAAGCCGTCCTTGAAGGCTCTGTACCACTGATATGCACGACTTTTCGATAGAGCATTATCACCAAAGGCCTTTTGCAACATTTTCAATGCATCGGCACACGAAAATTCATTTGCAACACAAAACTTGAAACAAATTCTTTGCTCAACGTAATCACCCATAGTAAAAATTGGCACGCACTCTGACATCGACTGACTTAATCAACTGTTGCAAACACACTAGTTGACAGATCCCGCTCAAGCTTGGCATAGTAATTAAGGACAGTGGTACCAACCTAGGAAAAAAAAATGTACCTGCCTCATTGCCCCGCCGATTTAAATCGATAATTCCCGGTACTTTCTTGACAGAATGTATATTGATGTCTCGTAAAGCACTTGATGAAACCTTTTGGTTACTAATAAGGTGAACAAATATACTTGACTTCAGTTTCACAGAAGTTCAATTTATGTTGTTGACATATATGTTTCGGTTTTCAACCCATTTTCAAAAGTGTGACGGGGTTTTTTTATTTGAGGTTGTTAACAGTAATTTATACCTGTTGACGATATGTGCTTATTTTTCAAAGGCTCTAGTCATTGAAAGATGTCAGTAATGGGGATAAATGAAATTCCAACTTATCATTTGTTATCGCCAGATGTTTTTTATGGGCCGAAGAGATCTCCAGTTATTCTAGTAGGTCCATCATTTTGCTTGTCCCCTGAATGTTGAATTTTGGTTTTACTGAAGTGTCTATGAAGTAGTTTTCTTTTGTGCAATGAGCAGAAAAACCAGTAGTTGTTTTATTTTGTAGTAAAGATTTTCATGTTCGTCTACTCTAATGTTGATTGAACGACCAGTTTGGCCTATGTAAAAAGCCGAGCACCCACTAAAATGCAATTTGTATATGCCACTTTTTTCTGCAATTTTCAGACAATCTTTGTTTTTAACGAAAATTGACCCTAGATGAGTGTGGATAGCTCAGCGGGAGAGCATCGGACTCGTGACCGGGAGGTCCAGGGTTCGAATCCTATTCAGGTAGAAAAGAAATTTTCTAGTTGGACGGGTATCTGCCACCATTTCACTGTTGGGTCAAAAATTAACAGTGCTGTGACCTAAAGTGGCGCAAGATCGCAGTAACAAAGCCTACACAGAACACAACTGAACTCCTAACTCGTACAAGCTGAAAAAGCTTCTGAGGGATCTTCACAGAAGATCTAGGAGTATCAGGATAATAATAATAAAAAAAAAAATAATAATAATAGATCTTTCTTATTTGTACTGTAGCGAGCACCTTTTTCGCTCCCCGTCCAGAATCCTGCCTTGCACTGTTGCAGCTTGACCGGCGTATCATATAGAGGACACGACTTGTCTTAGAATTCCTGAGTGACCGTTTCAAAGCGGAACACATGGTCACTGGCGTCACAGGCGGACATGCGCATCACGCTTGTCTGAAGAGTTCAGGTGCACATGCTGAGAACGAAAAGCCGTCTCCCTAATTAATAGGTATAAACTCCCATACAACCCCACATTTCCTTCAGGAACTTCAATACATATAGTGTTGATGTTGTTTTTTTGAGTCTATTTTGGATCTCTTCGAATAAAAAACATCTGGCGATAACAAATTATAAGTTGGAATTTCATTCATCCCCATTACTGACATCTGCTAATAACTAGTTTCTTTGAAAAATAAGCAAATTTCGTCAATAGGTACAACTTACTGTTAACAACCTCAAATAAAAAACCCCGTCACTTCCATCTGTTGTCCGAAAATATTTTGAAAATGGGTTGAAACCCAGGACATAAATGTCACAACATAAATTAAACTTCTGTGAAACATAAGCCAACTGTAGATTAAAAATAAAACTAGGAATTTTATTGAGTGAGATTCAGATCTATTCATGGGTATTTTCTGATTCAGTGTAGAGTTTGAGGGATTACGAGTATGAGCTTGGTTTCAACTCAGTGGTAGTTGGTGTGGTTTTGGTTTTTCTTATCAATTAATCTCTTGGTATTAAAATGTTGTTATAGCGTAATATGGTGTGTGGTTAGATATTTAGGTAGCACACATAAGTTTCACCTAGGTGCAATACTAACTTTTTCATATAGTATTTTTTTTCTCGCAAATGTTAAAGAATAGGTATAGGAGAATATGAAATAAAGTTGTTGGGGAAGTGATGTAAAATCACGAATTGTTATGATATTACAAGTGTTTTATCTTGAAAACAAAGTTACTTTTTCTTCATTGTAGAATCGGAAACGCCACATTTTCGAATTTATTATAGGTGAGTAGATTTTGTTCATCTATGTATACCATCAAATTTTTAGTCTGGTTCGCTCGAAACTTCTAATAGTATGTGATCGGGAAAAGCCGTGTATAATACTGAGTAACGCAAAAGTTATACATAATGGAAACTATATTCTATATGAATATTTGAAAGTTTTCTTTTGAAGCAATGAGTTTTTAACATAGATATTTGAGCTCAAATAATCTTGAAATAATATATTGAAAACTATTCAATAATAGAAACAAACCAAGATGCAAAAATGATTCTGAAAACAATATCATATTCCACTCACTCTTATTAGTTTATACACTTGCACCATATCTTCTTTTTTAGCCTTTCGAATGGTCACATTAATTTCTGAGCACTTCAACATATTGGATGAAGTTAAGTCAGCTATGTCTAAGCTGAAAAATATTCTTGATTTGAATTTTTTTCACGATGCGCTTCGTCAAAGATTGTAATTGTCTGACTTATCTTCTCGTCATCAAATAGAATTAAGATAACGAATATTAAGTGACTACGACACTTGTTGAGTTGTTCAGTACTGCAATGTCTAATATTTCATTTCTCCAGACTTTGTATATATGAATGAATATGTATCTATATATTCAATACAATCTCCGTATTTATATTTTTCTAAGTAAATTGTAGGAAATATCAGAGGAATAAATATCTGATTATGATATCAATTTATTCATATATTGGTATAGATAAGTTAAAATGTGGCTCCAAATTTTATTTTCGAAGACAATGAACAAGAATATGATCGTGCACGTATTTTTAAATTTTCCTTGAAAACGATAAAAAAATTTCAAGAAATAATTGGTCAATATTTCATTTAATCTCCAAAGATTGAAGCATGTACCCTTGACGACCTCCGGTATTAAGCATATACACTGTGTCTGCCAACTTTGCAACATCATATTGAAGAGGTTTGAAAATATTTTGAATATGAGGAAGCCTCATCGTCTTATAATTCATATTGTAGCGAACAACTTCTTCGCTCCCCGTCCAGAAACCTCCCTTGCTCTATCGTAGTTTGACCGGCGTACCCATAGAGGTCCCGACTAGTCATAAGAATCGTGACTAACCGTCCCCGCTAGGTTCAAATAGAGCAAGGCAATGCGTTTGAAAGTCAGCGTTCCAAGCGGGCGCATGGTCACCGGCGTAACAGGCAGAGCCTGCGCATCTGGCCTGTCTGACGAGTTTCAGATGCGCATGCTCGGAAACGAAACGCCGTCTCCCTAACTAAGAGGTGGAAGCTCCCTCACAAACCCGCATTCATTCGAGAGCTTCATTGGTGATTGGAGGGTTTGCTTTAAGAGCGAACCAAACCATTCATTAGGTGGCCCTAATTGCCCCTTAACCAGCATTCCGAGATGGCCCTTTCCTTTCGTTCCCCAGATCCCCGCTGGAGATGGCACCGCGACCAGCCCAGCGACGCACTGTATCATCGCCTGCTCCCAACACCGTGAGCATATCGACGCTCACTGGAGAGGGAGTGTGTAGCGAACAACTTCTTCGCTCCTCGTCCAGAAACCTGCCTTGCTCTATCGTAGTTTGACCGGCGTACCGATAGAGGACCCGACTAGTCATAAGAATCGTGACTAACCGTCCCCGCTAGGTCCAAATAGAGCAAGGCAATGCGTTTGAAAGTCAGCGTTCCAAGCGGGCGCATGGTCACCGGCGTAACAGGCAGAGCCTGCGCATCTGGCCTGTCTGACGAGTTTCAGATGCGCATGCTCGGAAACGAAACGCCGTCTCCCTAACTAAGAGGTGGAAGCTCCCTCACAAATCCGCATTCATTCGAGAGCTTCATTGGTGATTGGAGGGTTTGCTTTAAGAGCGAACCAAACCATTCATTAGGTGGCCCTAATTGCCCCTTAACCAGCATTCCGAGATGGCCCTTTCCTTTCGTTCCCCAGATCCCCGCTGGAGATGGCACCGCGACCAGCCCAGCGACGCACTGTATCATCGCCTGCTCCCAACACCGTGAGCATATCGACGCTCACTGGAGGGGGAGTGTGTAGCGAACAACTTCTTCGCTCCTCGTCCAGAAACCTGCCTTGCTCTATCGTAGTTTGACCGGCGTACCGATAGAGGACCCGACTAGTCATAAGAATCGTGACTAACCGTCCCCGCTAGGTCCAAATAGAGCAAGGCAATGCGTTTGAAAGTCAGCGTTCCAAGCGGACGCATGGTCACCGGCGTAACAGGCAGAGCCTGTGCATCAAGCCTGTCTGACGAGTTTCAGATGCGCATGCTCGGAAACGAAACTAAGAGGTGGAAGCTCCCTCGCAACACGCATTTTCACCCGAGAGCTTCAATATAATACAAAGTATACTGTTGCTCAAGTATTTTCAAAACTTTCAAAAAGTGTAGCAAAATGCACTATAGGCCGTACACGAAGAACTCAATGACCTTGAATACGCAGAATGTTCTGGATGCATCATGGAAGAACAACAAATGCGCTGGGAAAGATTTGGCTACACTAAAAAGAGGAACCATGAGAAAACCATAAAATACTAGGGGAGCAAGGAGTTTCGCATGTAATAAGACCACTATATTAGAATTTTTCACCACTTTGATATGCGTGTTACCCTCTAGTTTTATATCCAACTGCATAATTAATCTTAATGAAACGGGAATTATCACAGTGTTATATTTATATACACCTAAAGTTTTGGCTAAAAAGAAAACAGAAGCAAGTAGGACAAACTGTATCAGCAGAAAGAGGAGAGCTAGTTTTGCGGGATAGTAACTGCTACAGGCGTTGCATTTTCTCCTATTTATTTACTTCCTCGTGTTCATTTCAAACATCTTTTTTAAATAGTGCTGCGGAAGGAAGTCTGGGCTTAGCAAACAGGAGCGGCTGAATAACGGAGAATTGCACATTCATATTCTTAAATACATTCAGTACACCTTATATAATAAGAATAAATGATTGATTCGATTTTAATTATTTATGACAACGATTTTAATTATTATGACAACATTCACATCATTCATTGAAGAAATTCTACTATCGTGAGAATGGAATAATCTACCTGTTTCTGCCCTCACAACCCACGACCGTTGGATATTAGCATTTCTTCACATCAAAGAACATCGCAAATATCTTTTCAGAGCCTGAGATGTAACCATTTAACAGTGTAGCGACCACCTTCTTCGCTCGTCGTCCAGAATCCTGCCTTGCTCTGTTGCAGCTTGACCGGCGTATCATATAGAGGACACGACTTGTCTAAAAATTCCTGACTGACCGTCCCCGCCGAACTCAGCTTTCAACGACCGTAACGACTATAATCAGCTCCCATAATATTGAAACTGTGTTTTTAACACCCGGTATAAAACTCATCTGTCAATAATAAAATTATTTCTACTGAGCTATCCCGTGTTATATGGAGTACTCTAAAATATCCGGGATTTTAGGAAGTGCTCTAAGATATCTGGGATTGATTATACGGAGCACTCTAAAGAACGCTAACCTTTTTATCGTGATCGTCTAGTGACGGGAGAATAAGACGTTACGTTGTATAGACAACCCAAATTACACCTAATGAGAGCATTAACACTAACGGGAGGTTCAAATATTCAAAACACAGTAACGTCAGAATAATATATATTAGTAATATTGAAAGGCAACAACCCTCATTGAATGGAAACAAACATTTATTAGCCTGTGGTTAAACCTAATCTACTCAGTGGTTCTCAAAGCTCAATAGTGAACCAATCGGGTGTTTTTTTTTGAGTGATAGAACTTTAAATTGAAATAAAACACATTTAGTTTAAGATTGAAGCCATATTTTTTTTATTTGAAACTGAGCTATCTCGTGTTATACGGAGTATTCTAAAAGATCCGGGATTTTACGGAGTACTCTAAGTGATCTGGAGGTTTACGGAGTACTCTAAAAGATCTGGGGGTTTACGGAGTACTCTAAAAGATCTGGGGGTTTACGGAGTACTCCGAAGAGCGCTAACCTTTTTATCGTGATCGTCGACTGGCGGGCGAATAGGATGTTAAATTGTTTAGACAACCAAAATTACACCTAACGAGAACAAGGAAACAGTTACGGGAGGTTCAAATATTCGAAACACAGTAATACCAGAATAGTATATTTCTATTAGTAATGTTGAAAAGCAGCAATCCTCAATGAATGGAAACACATTTATCAGCCTGTAGTTAAATCTACTCTACGCAGTGGTTCACAAAGCGCCCCAGGGAGCCCAATAGCGCCCCGAGTCTAAATGACTTATTACTACATATAGTTAGGTCGGTAACTAGCTCAAATCAGATATCATTCTTATGCAGCGGAAGGGGTTACAAGAAAAAAGGGATACAGTCAGCATTCGCACCTTCAACTGCACTTCCGGTAACAAGTGCTGAACCTTCCGTTACAAGGGGTAAGTTTAATTGGACAGTAAGGTACGGGTAACTGTGGTGTGCCCAGGAAATCTCCTTGAAGAGCAGATCTAACATAATTCGAGTCGACCGGAAAAGTAACTATCAAATGGATTGTATCTGGCCTTCTCGGGGTTACAAAGGCCCAGGAAGACTCAGATATTACTGAAGAACGAACCGAACACTACCTGAAGGGTCGCACAAATTGATCCCTGGGGATATTACAATACCTCGGAACAAATATCTAGCAATCACTCACACATTCTCACAGTAGCGTTGGATATACGGATGTTTTTTCTGTCTCTATACGACATGTTTTTCTCTACCAGGATTACTCAGCAATTTACCCTAAAGAACGCCACTGGTTCCCATGAAATACAATCTCTCAAAGTAAGCGGGTACGTGCATATGGCAAAGATGCCACACAAACTGACTAGGACATTATAAAATAGATACAGTATCCCATCACAGGCGTATTAATGAACGTTACAATAAGAACAAACAAAGAAATAGGTAACCGAGGATCACACAAGAGTACATGCAAATCAGTTACATATCAAGCACAGCAATTAGTAAGAACAAATAATAAAGAATCCTTATTAGCAAGTATTACGCAAATAAAGAACCACTATTCACGAATACAGCAAAAAGTAACCAGGCACCGAGAGGAAGTATACAATACAAACAGATAACTGTTGCGGGTCGTGCCGCTTTAGTTATATAAAAAGGCAATGCATTTTAGTTAAAACATTCCGGTAGGATTAAATAACACTGAAGCAAAAATACAAGAATGAAAAGAGATGAATGGAAGTACAATGAACGAGCGTGCAATCCCTTATTTCACATTAACACTATGATGGTATTCAAAAATGTAAAGCATACAATTAATCAGAAGCATTTAAAAGAAGTTTACTTACTAAGAGTTACCAAGGGGGGCTAATTTAAGTACTATTATCTCGAGTATGTTACTAAGTTGCTCAGGAGGTTTATTTCCAAGAATCTTCCTCTTGAATGCTTTAAAATACAATGGAAATGGTATAAGGACATTGTTCTTCTTTGTTATTGTCACTAATCACATACGTGTCAAGTTATAGTGCCAAAGAGTATTGTGACACTGAAACAATGCGGGCAAATACAAGGACATAATGGTGGAATTCAGATAATCAATGAGGAACTCTGTGACTCGTATGATACGGATCTCTTCAAAAGATAATTTTATGACATTTATGTTTTAGAAATAATTTCCGGCATATGTCCACCACGACTAGCTCTGAGGAACGGCATTCGACCAGACCAATTTTAGACTTTTTCGAGTAATTCAGTCCTTATTTCATCAATAACACGAGTTATGTTGCCTTTCAAAGCATCTATTGTTTCTTGTTTATCAGCATAAACCAATGACTTGACATAACCCCAAAGAAAATAATCCAGTGGAGTTATGTCGCATGATCTTGGAGGCCAATTAATTGGACCATTTCTAGAAATAATGTTATCACCAAATCTTTCTTTCAATAAATCAGTTGTTACGGTAGCAGCATGAGATGTAGCACCATCTTGTTGGAGCCAAAACATTTCTGGATCGATACCATTCAAATTTTGAAACAAATAATCATTGATCATCGATCTGTAACGAGCACCATTCACTGTAACATTAGCTCCAGCATCGTTTTCAAACAAATATGGACGAATGATGGCTCCAGCGTGTAAAGCACACCATACAGTGCATTTTTCAGGATGCAATGGAACCTGCAGAACTTCTTGAGGATTGTTTTCACTCCATATACGGCAATTTTGCTTGTTTGCATCGCCGCTCAACCAGAAATGAGCTTCATCACTAAACACAATTTAACGATAAAAAAGTAGACCAACAAGCTGTTCTAGGGCCCAATCAGCAAACAAACGACGCTTATTATGATAAATGGCTTTAGTTCTTGAACCAGTTGGATCTTGTATGGGTGTAGACCAAGACCTTTACGCAAAATTTTCCATGTGGTAGATGCACAGAGTCCAACTTGTTGTGAACGTCGACGAATAGATAAATCTGGATCATCATTAACATTATGACTTATAGCAGTGATATTTTCTTCTGTACGTATAGTTCTTTGTCTTGTTGTTGTTGCATCGAGTAGAGAAATGTTGTCCGAAATCTATCGATCGTTCGACGAATAAGCTGCTTTGATGGACGATTATGTAAACCATAAATTTCACGAAGTGCTCTATAAGTTTGGCGAATAGAACACTGATTTTGAAAATAAATTTCAACAATTTGTAAACGTTGTTGCGGCGTGAGTCTTTCCATGATAATTTGTCAATGCTTACTGAACAGAAATGTCAAAACAACATGGCTTCTATCTTCTGTCAAATCACAGTTATCCTTATCGAAAGTTCTATCACTCTAAAAAAACACCCCTAAAATAAGTTGAGTACATTTAAATAGTAGGTAGTAAAAAAATAGATAAAACATGCGAATTTCTATTTAAAAATGGAGTCTTTTCTTCCAGCAAAAAAATTCAAATTCGCTGTATAATCGAAAAAAAAAATTCAAGGGTTATAGGTATGCCTATAAAAAATAAAAATAAAATATTTTTGCATCACTTATTATTATTAAGTCATAGAAGAAGTATTGACTTATAGGGAGAGTAGCTGAATTGAGATGCACATGAGTATTTGGTGGATTAATTTATAAAATTTTTGAATATTACGTTTTACAACAAATAAGGTATTCATTTAATGATGAATGCTTTTTCTTGGTTTGTTTAAAAATAAAATAATTCAAATCCATATCCAATTTGGTTAATAAAAATATTTACATTTCAAACAATAATATTATTGGACTTTGGATCAGCTATCTGATATTTCCTGCACGATAACCTCAAGTTTGTATCAATTTAATATATCTATAGTTTCAATTTGTTCATTACCTATAGTTAAACATTTAGTAAAATAACGAAAAACGCCCAATTGCTTGACAGTGGGTTTGACGTTAGCTGAATATTTGAAGTTAATAATAGGCAAATTGCTTTGCGAATAGCAAGAGAAACGTCAAATTGAAGTTCGTTCTACGGTAGAACAGTGATATATTTTTATCATTTCGATACTCTTTTTACACAACCAGATAGTAGAAAAGTTTTAATGGCTACTATTTTAAGAAGTCTAACTCTCACAGAGAGAATTGTTTTGAAGAATGCTCCAAAGGTTATTATTAATTAATTTACCCTCAAACTAGATTAGACCTTGACGGTGTTATATAAAAACGACATTTGGTAACATTTTTTTCAGACCATCGTTGCGGGACAAAAAAACCGATGGCAACCACAACTGCAGGCTCAAAGGAATTTGAATGTACATGAATATATCAGTTACACCCTTTTGAAAGATGCGGGAATCGATGTCCCAAAGTTTGGAGTAGCAAAAACTAAAGAGGAAGCTAAAAAAATTGCTAAAGATCTTAACACCAAAGATCTAGTTTTGAAAGCTCAAGTTTTAGCTGGTGGAAGAGGCAAAGGAAGTTTTAAAAATGGGCTCAAAGGCGGAGTGCGAATGGTCTACTCGTAAGTGGACGTTAAATGTTTTGTCCTTTACGTTTAAAGAATACAACAGAATAAATCGTGCATTTTTTATAGCAAAAAGTTACTACAAGTACAAATTGGCAAGAATTACTTTATAGTTTTCAGTATATCTTTTTCCTTCTTTATGGTAATAACATTTCTATAAAGTAAGTGTGGCTTTTTTTGATGAAATCATTTGTAGTTGGTGATTATGGCAGTTGTCGTAAGATGTTTATTAAATGAAGTAATTATAATTTTGTAGATAAAATTAGAGTTACTAAAACATTTCCAAGATTAATTACTAAAGTTATGAATTATCAGTTCACAAATAAGTATACAGCGTTCAGGACAGAAAAATATTTGAATATTTATTAAAAATTAGCAGAGCAATGAATAAAAAATTTTTTCTCTATTAGGCCTGAGGAAGCAGAAGAAATTTCTGGAAAAATGTTGGGCCAACAATTAGTCACCAAGCAAACTGGTGAGAAAGGTAGAATTTGTAATATGGTTATGGTAACAGAACGTAAATTTCCCAGGAAAGAGTTTTATTTTGCAATCATGATGGAAAGATCTTTCAATGTAAGTTTATTGAATTTACAGTTTCATAAGTTTCCCTTTTTATTCAATTTTATGGTAACTGATTTGAAGTCTCAAATTATTTCTAACTTATTCAAGCAGTCTGTTTGAAATTATTGTTCATGCATATATTCTTTTCTGTATTTAGGGTCCAGTTATCATAGCTTCTTCACAAGGCGGTGTTAATATTGAAGATGTTGCGGCAGAGAGTCCAGATGCAATCATTTACGAACCTATTGATATAATGAAAGGTTTAGATAAAGCAACTGCAGAACGAGTTGTTCAGAAAGTTGGCTTATCAAGTCAAAAAGATAAAATTATCGATATGCTCAACAAAATGTATGATTTATTCCTCAAAAAAGATGCTCTTTTGATTGAAATTAATCCCTATGCAGAAGATGTTGGACCAACATGTAAGTCTCAATTAATTTCCATGTAATCTGAAATGAGATATCAGCATTGGGGACAATCTTTGTATGATTTTGTGTAGAGTATAGTGTGTTAAAATTGAGGAAAGATGGTTTTATCTCCATCCATAAAATTCCATTTGAATAAAGTTCTCCCCTTTACTTTTACTGCTATCTTTTTTCCCCTTAATTATAAATGTCAGCACATCTTACTAGTATTTAAAATCAGAGCTAAAGGTATATAAGGATAGAATTAATGTATTACTTTAAAAAAATTCGATTTTCTTCAAAATTCAACAGTATGGACTAACTTTCTATTATTTTTTCTAGATTTCTCCTTAGATGCCAAGTTCAGATTTGATGACAACTCACAATTCAGGCAAAAAGAGCTTTTTGCTCTGAGGGATTGGTCTCAGGAAGACGAAAAAGAAGTTGCTGCAGCCAAATTTGATTTGAACTATATTGCTCTAGATGGAAGCATTGGATGCTTAGTGAATGGAGCGGGTCTAGCCATGGCCACCATGGATATCATCACACTTCATGGAGGTTCCCCAGCTAATTTCTTAGATGTAGGAGGTGGCGCGACTGCCCAAGCTGTTAAAGAAGCTTTCAAGATCATCACATCTGATCCCAAAGTGTTAGCAATTATGGTTAATATTTTTGGGGGCATTATGAGATGTGATATTATTGCAGAAGGAATCATAGCTGCTGCAAAAGATCTCAATCTCAAAATGCCAATAATTTGTAGGCTTCAAGGCACAAAAGTTGATGATGCTAAAGTTCTTATTGGTAATTCTGGATTGAAAATTTTGCCAGTGGATAACTTAGATGAAGCAGCACGTTTGGCAGTAAAATTGTCTAGTATTGTAAGTCTTGCAAAAGATGCTAAGTTAGATGTAAATTTTGAGATGCCCTTGTAAATTTTTGAATAATTAATGTTGATATTCTGAATTCTGTGGTATTAAATTTGCAGTTCTCTTTTATATATTTATTGCTATTGTCATGCACTCACTTTATCATTATTGTCACACAATTTTTGTTGAATGTAAAATAATTTATTTGACTAGTCTTAAGTATACAAAATGTTATGGTTTAAATTTTACTGAAAATATAATTATTTAGAATATTTTTTGGGTTCTATCTTGTTAGTAAACAGTCTTAATACAAACAGCTTCTCTTATTTATTCGAATAAAGTATATTTATACGAAAGACGCTGATTTGTAATATCATTATTCTGATGCTCCTAGATCTTCTTTAAAGATCCCTCAGAAGCTTTTTCAGCTTGTGCGAGTTAGGAGTTCAGTTGTGTTCTGGTTGGACTTTGTTACTGCGATCTTATGCCACTTTAGGTCACAGCACTATTAATTTTTGACCCCAGTGTGAAATGGTGGCCGACACCTGTCCAACTAGAAAATTTCTTTTATGCATTCAATGAACTGGTAAGAGTACACAAAAAGTAAATATTATTAGATTTGCCAGAAGTTCGGTCCTTATCAAAATGAACCAATTCTCATACCTAATGAAAAAAGAAGGATCACATTTTAAAGGTGCTTGAAATTAAAAATGTAGACATCGGATGAAATTAAATAAAACTTTAATGATGAAACTATACAGAAAATATTTGAATATTATTATTTGAACTGGCCAGGTGCTGGACCAAATAACCCATTTCCTTGCTTACTAGCTGCTCTAGAGGGCGCAAATCCTAATAACTTCTGAATATTTTGCCGAATGGACATAGTACAGAGTATGTATAAGAATATGAAAGAACATTCATAATAATCCTCTCCAGGAAGGTTTCGATGACTTAGACCTTGGATCCATGTTAAAGGCATAAATGGTAATCTGGCAACTACTCTTCCATCGAAACTGTAAAAAGTTTATTGAAAATGGTGTGATGTGTTACATTCATGATAACTCACATGCTGTTAAACATACTCAATAGCGCAGTAAATGCAAACCCTATAGCAAACATTGACTTCATTTTAACGAAGGATAAATCACGATTATTATTTTTCAAACGTTCTTCCTCTCGTTCAATTTTCTTTTTATGTTGTTTGTCTAAAGAATCACCATGCGTTTCTTTTCTTTTTTCCACTGAAACGTGAATGTGAAATTTCTCCCCTAACAACTTTAAAATACTTACACCTTTTACTTTGTTTTTCTACTTCGGCTTTCAATTTTTGATATTTTTCTGTTCTATACACCATGAGCCATGTTAATCCTTCACCTAAAAATGCTGTACATATCGAAATAAAAACAATAAGAAGAGTATCTGCCCACATTTTGATTAGTTAGGAAATTAATAGTATGAAACAGCCAGGTATTGATGCATTTATATGATTGACTAGTTTAGAACTTCATGTAATTATTTTAAGGTTACAACTACTCTGACGTATTAAATATTCACAGAATATTATAATATTATTACATCTGCTGCGAGTTGGCCCCTCATCTTCGATTAATTGTTGATTTTATTTCTTATTCTCATATAATTTACTTCATATGCCTGCTTCAGTCAAATAACAGATAAAAGTTAATTGTTTGGAGAAACCTACAACCAAATCTCAGGAAACTATATACCAATTGCTTCCTCTTCTTAGGTCCTTGTTAAAAATGTTTCAAAGTAGTTCATATAGTCTTTACTTCACTGTTTATGAATCCTAACCCTAACCTAAAGCCTGACCTGATAAAAGTTAATGAATCAGACAGGAAAAACTATCAAGTTGTGGCCTCTTTATCTCCAAATTTAAAATATATTATTGTTCAAAAGCAAGAAAAATGGCCAAAAATACCTCGAGTTCAGCATTCAGAAAAATTGATGTTGATTTGTACTGCGAAGATAATTATAAAGAAGAGGATACAGACGGGGGACCAACTGGGCCAGATGAAAACGAAGTCAACAATTTACTTCAAAAATATCCTTTTCATTTGCGATTTCAAACTTTCTTTTTAAACTATACGTTTTTTTACAATAGACTTTTCCTTAAAACAATTTACAGGAAAGAGTTTGGACGCTTTAAAATTGGTATTGACGAATGCCCCACTTGGAAGTAAAAATCCACAGACAAAGGTAAGAGGATGATTTTCCAAAACCAACTCCATCTAATATTTTTTTGTGGATCAACTACTATGTTATGCGAATTTAAATTTCAAATTGGTTTTTACAAATATTTTTAATAATTTATCAAGCGCTCGATTGTCAATGTACAAACAAATTTAATATGAGCTTTTGAAACTCATGAGTCGAATTTTTCTCAAACACACGATAAAATTCAGTATTGCTAATTGCCGAGAAGAGAAAATCTGTAAACAATTCTTGTATTATTTTATATGATGAGTCAGGCAATACATTGTAATGGCTTGTAGGTTTTCATATTTTTTCTGATATATTGATATGTTTCGGTCGTTACATTTTGATAATTGATCATGATTAAACCAAATTTTTATTTCTTGCCTGCAGTTTGGAAGTATTATTCGTTCTATCTTCTGACAACTGAAAAAAGGCTGCATGACTCAGAGAAATTCTCAACAGATGATATTTGAATATATTCCAAATTTCATATTTATATACGTCGGTATGGTTATTCATTATATTCAGATTATTTTTATGTACTAATTTGAAAATTTCAACAGACTCCAGATAGTCATGCTTCCTGCCTTTTGATTCTTCCTATATTCTACTGTAGGAAAAGAGTAATCATTTTCTGGTCTTGACTTGTTAATTTTTTGTGAAATTCGTTTTATGCTCATTGTATCCAGTTTTGAATGAACTTCCTATCATATATGTTGGTTTTTGCCTGTTAACTCATGAATTCTTGATTTATGTGTATTTGGGATTTGGTTTTCACATTAAATAATAAAGAAAATATTTTGTTTTGAGATTTGAAGGTGATATTAATATCTTATTTTGGAAGAATATCGACAATCATTGATTCATAGGGATAACTTAATATCATTATCAAAAATTCAAGAAAAGCACTGATGTCAGAAGCTTTTGCGTGCTTGTTCAACAGTCTATTTCCCCTGAAACATTGAAATGTGTTTGAATTGCTTATTAAGAAGCTACAAACGATGAAAAATAAAATGCTTAAAGGCACTGACATGAAGTAAGAAGTTTTTGCCTTATCCAACAGTTCATTTTCCCTGAAAATTTTAAATCTGTGAATTTATTCTGAAATAACCTAAGTATGATGAATATAAACACAGGATTCTGTATTCTATCATCCAAAAGTGAAATAAACATCACTTTTTGGATTTTAGAACTATTCTCTTATTCAATGAAAAATACATAGTTGAAATGCTCCATCCTTTTTCCTTCGAACTGCATGTTACATATTGGCAAGAAAGAGTGGAGAAAGAATATATTGAACAAACCTTCATTTACTTTTTATACTTATACTCCTAATTTATCTACATGAAATTATGAGCTTTTTTGTCAGTATTTCACATGTCAATACTAAATTTGATTTCTCCATCAAAATTCAGTAGACATTATTCTCATAAGCAAAACTCACTTCACAGATAAATCATATATTAACATACCCCACTACAGAACTTACTCAACAAATCATCTAAATAAGACTGCCCATGCTGGTACGGCTATAATACTAAAGATAGGATAGGTCATATCAAATTACTGAAATATGAGGAATTATACTTGCCTGCAACGGTTATAAAATTGGAGCTGCCGTCTCAGGGATTGAATGTAGCCGCAGTTTACTGCCCACCTCGACATAATATAAAAATGGAGCACTTCAGTAAATTCTTCCAAACATTGGGACCAAAGTTTATTTCAGGTGGTGATTATAACAGTAAACACACAATGTTTGCGTTACGCCTTATAACAACAACAGTCAGAGAGCTTGCCAATGCCATTCAACAAAAAAAAACTACTCCTGATTGTCCACTGGCACGCCAACTTACTGGCCAACAGACCTAAAGAAAACTCCAGATCTTCTTGATTTTTTCATCAAAAATGGCATTTCTACAGCATACATGGACATTGTCCCTAGTTATGATTTATTGTCGGACCCTAGTACTATTATAGCTACTACAAACAGAGTTATTATCTGCAAAAAAAGCTTCAAGAAAACAAATTGGGTGTGCAAATGAGGTCGATGAAGAACTAAAAGGTTTATCAATATCATTAAGAATGCTGCTCCCAGTACAGTAAATGGTGAGGATGCATTCTACCATATTCCAATAGAAATCAAGAAATTATTGATGCAAAAAAGAGTGAGATGGCATCTTACACATCAGACAAAAAGATTTTAAGCAGGATAACTAATCAACTGAAGTCAAGGATGAAAGAAGCAAAAGAAAAATCACTCAACAAGTACATAACTGGTGTTAATAGATTCGACCACTCCATATGGAAGCCAGTGAACCACTTGAAAATGCCACAGGCTCATATACTTACTTTACTGTAAATTTTTGAAGACCACCTAGCCAAGGTATTTACTCCTAACAATAATGATCTTGAGGATGAAGTGGAAAATGGTTTATTGGAGAATCTTTTCAGCGTCCCACCAATAAAAAATTTCAGAATAGCTGAGGTCGAAGAGGAGAAAAAAGGCTTGAGTATTCGAAAATTGCCATCAAAAATGGTTAGAGTTCCCAAAAAAGGTAGTAGTGCTGCTGACATATTTTTAATGCCATCTTGAAACAGAATTATTGGCCAAAACAGCTGAAATCTGCAGATAACATCATTATTCCCAAACCAGGAAAATATCATAGAAGGGTCAATTCATTTCATCCTATCAGTCTACTTTCTGTTATCTCGAAAATCTTGGAGAAGCTTTTTATGCACAAATCGAATTCAGACTGTAACATAGAAGAATCTTGGACGTTGCTCAGGCATTTGATAAGGTATGGCATCCAGGGTTGCTGTTCACAATAAAAAAGTTTCTCCCTGTTGCCTATTTCAAACTTCTGAAGTCTTTATCTGAGCAAGAGAGAATTTAGGACCAGCATAAATGACAAGCTGTCTGAAAAGTACTCGATAACATCTAGAGTACCACAGGATAGTGTTCTGGGTCCATTTCTCTATCTGCTTTATACAGCAGATTTGTCTACAAACAGGCACATCATATGGGAACATTTGCTGATGATACAGCTATTCTTGCCAGAATAAGGATCCAGCATTGGCATCTAGCCACCTGCAAGATCATCTAAATGAAATTGAAAAATGGAGGATCAAAATTAATAAGACTAAGTCTATAAAAGTGGACTTCATACTGAGAAGAGATCAATGTTCACCTGTTTTCATTAACAGTGTACAGATACCAGAGTCCACGTCTACCAAATACTTGGGGATGCATTTGGACAGGACATTCACCTGGAAAGAGCATGTTTGCAAAAAACGGGAACAAACTGATTTGAGAGTGAAAGAAAAACATTTTTATATACAAAACTGTAATCAGACCAATATGGGTATATGGAATAGAATTATGGGGCTGCACAAGCAAGTCAAACATGGTTATCATACAGAGAAGCCAGTCAGAAGATACTACATATCATAACAAATGCTCCATGGTATGTTACTAATCAGACCTTACATGAAGACCTGAAGGTGCCATATGTGAAGGACATCATCGAAGAAAAAAGTATAAATCACCATGAAAAATTACGTTATCAGAAGAATATTTCTCTCAACCAATTACTTGATCCACAAGATGGCAGAAGACTGAAAAAGAACTGGCCAGCAGATTTGATGTAGGATTGAAGAGAACTACTTACTGGAGAAGCCCTCACCACGTCGTCTGAGAGCCTGCAGCTCTTAAGCCATCACATTAGCCTATAGAATAAATGTATTCTGATTGCTAATTAAGTGTTAAATTAAAATTAAAAAATATATAAGAAACAGTATTTTAATTTCCACAAAAACTGTCAGTAGTAGAATGTAGATACCTGAACAAGGCACATCGTTGTGAAAGAATTGTTGTCTTCATTTTTGCGGAAATTAAAATACTGCCTCTTATATATTTTTTAATTAAAATGAGTTTCCACCAAGTAAAGACCGAATCAATCAAACATTTATTGAATTAAAAAAAAAACTTGAATTTGAACTTGATCGGATTTGTACTTTTGGAAATATTTGAAAAATAACATTTCAACTGTGAATAACTCGGGAACCATTGAGCCGATTCTGTCAATTTTTAAGAACCTACTCTGAAAATTTCAAGTCTCAAGTTCCTTTTTTACCTCCCATCTATCCATACATATCCATCCGAAATTTGGCGTAACTCTTCGTATTATTATTATACACTTAAGTACCAAATTTAATTCAGATGAGATAAGCAGTTTCAGAACTATTGGGAAAATATGAAAAAGGTTCAAATGTGAATAACTGCGGGACCATTCGACCGATTTTGCCGTCTAACGAACTTAACCGAGATATTTAAGCCTAAAACCTACCTTCTCTGAAAGTTTCAAGTGTCTAGAGCTCTTTCCGTTTGAAAATTAGAGTGTGTACAGATAGAGCGGTTTGGCTAGATTGAATTACTTTGGCCTTGTATTCTTCCTAGTGGTTCGAGATCATTTTTAGCTCAAAATTCGAAAATTTAGACATTTCGGCAAAACGATACCAACCTGTTCCCTAGAACAAGCGAGTAAAATTTTAATTTCACCCTTTGTTAGCAAAATTTATTCTTTGGGCTAATATGATAGCTTAAGAGTTGTATGCTCTCAATGACCTGGTGAGGGCTTCTCCAGTGATTGGTCCTCGTTCAATATTCCATCAGATTTAATGGTCAGCTCCTTTTGATTCTTCTATCATACTGTGGATCAAGTAGTTGGAGAGAAGTATTTTTCCGATTATGTAATTCTCATGGTGCTTTTTACTCTTCTCTCTGACGATATCCTTCACATATGGCATCTTCAGGTCTTCTTGCAAGATCTGATTAGTAGCATATCAGTGAGCATTTGCCATCATACGTAGGATCTTTGACTGGCTTGTCACGTGATAGCCACGTTTGACTTGTTCATTCCCACAATTCTATTCCATATACCCATAGTGGTCTGATGACAGTTTTATATAGTAGAAATATGGTTTCTAATGATAAATTGGACTTCGTATTAACCAGTATAGATCTTTGATTCTCAAATCAATCAATTAGCGTTTTTTGCAAACATGATCTTTCCAGGTACTTCTGTCCATGTGTCGCTAACTTTCCAACGTGAAGAGCTAGGAGAATTTCAATTTTTACGCAAGGTTTGGGATATAAATTGCCACGGTTAATTTTGTTAATGGGCAAAATCGATTAAATAGTTTCATAGTTTGAACATTTTTTATATTTTTTCCAATTTTTTCGAAACTACCGATTCGATCGATCTGAAAGTAACTTGGTTAAGTGGTCTGCAAACATTTTTGTTTTTGGTCCACTGTAGGTTAGGTCCCTGTTCGTCAAGTACAGAGGGTATATGAGTATGTGGCTTTTTTGAGTATTTTATTGGTCTCTATATCAAACGCATTATGACTATTTACTGTCCTATGAGTAGCTTGTTGTGGGTCATCTCTAATGACATCAATAAATTTTGTTAATGCTTCATCGATTTTCTTTGCATTTTGAAAAGTCACGTTGAGATTGATAGCCGTTGCTTGTAGATATTCTTCCTCATATCTTGGTAATTCTATATTACTTTTAAAGTAATAATAATATTTTGTTTATTCACTGAGTAATAAACTTACAATTTTAAATACACAAAGAAAGTGGAAAACAGTTATATCACTGAAGCTTTAGTCAGACTATCGCTTGCTCATGATTGGAAAATAAAATCTAAATTATCTTCCCTTCTGTGACGTTAAGTCTCAAATTCTGTATTATATTCTCTATAAATATATATTGCCAATACATTCTCGAAAACTCACACCGATTAACATTCCCCTATCCCAGTACGTGTAAAATCTTAGTTCTACTGAAATCTATAAAATGGTTGTTATTTATACAATGTTCCGAAAAACCAGATGTTATTTTATTATGCAATATACTTTTTTATGTTCTTCTAGTCTTATGTTTATAGATCGTCCTGTCTGACCTACGTAAAATGCATTCATTACAATATAATTTTTATATACCGCTTTTTCCACAAGTTTCACGACAGTCTTTGCCATTGACTGAGAGTGAACCTAAGTTTTTCTTATTTGTATAAATAGTATTAATATTATTTTGTTTTAGTCTATTGCAAATTTTGTTACTGATTTGTGGTATGAAGTCTGCTATGGAATTTTGCTTCTTCTTCAGGACAAAGAATAAGCTGTTGACATAGATGTTGTATAATATGGGTCCCAGTAGAGTTCCTTGTGGTATTCCATAGATCACATCAACAGGTTCACCCAACTCTCCACCAACATCAGACTCTCTGAACTCTACCCTTTAAATACCTCCTCAATATGTTGTAGACCTTACCTCTAAAGCCACACTTATGCAGCCTATTGAGTAGTTTCCTGTGACATACAGTATCAAAAGCTTTCGAAAGATCAACGAATGCTTAAAGATGGTATATTTTTATCCATCAAGTCGTAAATAAAAGATGTCAACTGATTGGTTGCATCCTCAGTTGACTTTTTCTCTACAAATCCATATTGATGTTCAGATATGAGGGTACGTTTTTTGCAGAAATTAGTAATTCTTAATTTTAGAATCTTTTCTATTATTTTTGCGATATTCGAGATGAGTGTTACTGGTCTATAGTTCTCCATATCCAATCTACTTCCACTCTTCACAACACCAACCTTCAGCTATTTCGGGAAATAACCTTCATCAAAGCAGCGGTTAATCAAATGGGCCAGAGGAACTTTTATTTCATCACATATCTCTTTTATTGTTTCGGAACGTATATTATCGTACCCGGGAAATTTTTTTCGACTTTAGCTGCATTATGATTCCATAAACCTCACTAGTGGTAATCGTATAGAGGCACATCGAGTCTTTCAATGTCTGTTCACTTTCAGTGTAATCGTCGGGAACTTTGATCTTATGCATATGACTGTCCCATAGAACCGTAGAAAGAAGCGAAACTGTCACAAATTTGCTTTCAAGATTCCAAAAGCGTACCATCCATTGAATTAATTTGTTCTATTTCCGCTTCTGATTTGGACCCCTGACAAATATCATTCACGCACCTCCATAGATCCCACGACCGGCCCACGCTATCCGATATCATTTTTTATGTGTACTGTCTTTTGGAGATTTTTATCAACTTGGTCAATTTGTTCTTGTATGACCGATACTGAAGTCTTACATTTGTATCTCCTGGATATTTTAATGTTTCCCTTGTAGAGAACAACTTCTTCGCTCCTCGTCCAGAAACCTACCTTGCTCTGTCGTAGCTTGACCGGCGTACCAATAGAGGACCCGACCAGTCTAAATATTCGTGACTAACCGTCCCAGCCGAGTTCATGTAGGGCAAGGTACAGCGTTTGACGATCAGCGTTCCAAGCGGAACGCATGGTCACCGGCGTCACAGACAGAGCTGCACATCACGCCTTGTCTGATGAGTTTCAGATGCGCAGACTCGGAAACGAAACGCCGTCTCCTGAACTAAGAGGTGGAAGCTCCCTCCCAATATCACATATTCTTCGAGAGCTTCACCCTATACATTATTTCCTTTTTATTTATAGATCTTAATAGTGCAGTAGCGACCCATGGCTTTCTTCCAACCTCTCTGTGTTTAAGTTTGATGTTAGATGTATTTTGTGCAATGTAATCCTGTATCCTCTCAATAAATTCCTTACTCATTTCATCAGTGTCCCGCAAACAATAGAATTTGTCCCATCTCTCCCCCCTCAGGGCGGCTTTTAGTTTTGAGCAATCTATACATTTTCTTATTTTGTGTGCTGTCTTCCCTCCGCTCGCACCATCTCGATCCTAATCTGTACTCAAGGCTATTCGATAGCGATCGGTTATATCATAATTGAATATAAACGACCGAATTTTTGTGGCTGTTGTTGCCTTAACGTAAAAATGATTAATACGAGTATGATTTTGAGGCCGGGTGCACTCTCATTAATATACTTATGACTCATAACCGAAAGAATTCAAAATATTCTTGTATTCTTCGACATAATCCAAATCTGAGAACAGATCAATGTTGATGTCCCCCACCATGTATCACATTTTTCAATTGATACTATGTCTTCCCTCAGATTCATTGAATCTTCTTGGGCAAGTATCAGGTGATCTGTATATGGCTGTTAAGAATACGCTTCTAGACTCAGCCTCTGCTTCAAAGCTTTTACATTCCCAATTTTCTGCATTTCTAAAGAATATTTTATATCGTTTCTCAATATACTAAAACCCCGTCATTCTTATTAAGATCTCCTTCATTATAGAGAGTACTACATCCATCAATTTTCAACGTATTCGAATCATGAACAAAATATGTTTAAGACAAAACGATAAATCGAAAATCAACCATAATTCGATTAAAAAAAACATCAACTCATCCATATTTTCATCTTATTTACTATTCTAATAGTAGTACCAGCATGGGCTGTCTTATTTGGATGATTTGTTGAGTGAATAGTGTAATGGGGTATTGTGTGACTTCTTTGTGAAGTGAGTTTCGCTTATGAGAAAAATTTCTACTGAATTTTGATGGAGAAAATCTCTGCTTCATTTTTGTGCTGTATAAACCTATTGGCATTCGATTCTGTGATTTTTATAAATTCAGCGTATTTTGTTGATAAGCAGTCATCATGTTGAATATCATTGTGTTCTGTTGGATCAGTTGTTGAACAATTGTCTTGAATTCTTCTAAAAATGTGCCTATTATGTTGTTTATGTCATTGTTTGCTCTATAGGACTGCAGGACTGTTATTCACTATATATGCATAATTTCTGTTTTTTTTGCTGCTGGTTGACTGGTAAATTGGTGTTGCACTGTTATTATGATGAATCTATTGTTTACATTATTCACCTCCACATTTGACATAGTCTGTTGTAATAGGTTCTGGAATGCCTAGATTGCTGGCATCTCATGCATTGCGTAATTCCTTTAATCTTTCTATTTGTATTGTCGTATGTTGTATGTTGAGATGTTGTATTTTGTATATTTCCTTTTTGTTTTCTACTAGACGCAAGTCTACAAAAAAATATTCAAGGGTTCCTTGGTCACTCTATGCCTGCAATTCGGGATATTCCTGACTTTGTCTTTTTTTCGCCTAGAGCTTCTCTGATTTCATTTTTATTAAGGTGAATATATTTTATGACGATTCTAACTGCTCGTTTTTATTTTGGCTGGTATATATGATGAATCACCTTCTTCTCTCTAATATTGAGAGTACAAATTGATTCGGTCCGTTTTTTAGCTCTAAAAAATGCATTTATTTCAAAAGATTATGAATTAGCAAATTAATCAAAATATTGTCATCACTTCTTACTACTTTTACCCACCTCTCAGGCAATTTCCGAATCCCATCTCGGAAAAACTTCTTGTCTTTTGAGGCGATCCAATTTTGAAGTCAATTTTCGATTTCTTCGAAAGAAGTGAAGCAGTAAAATAATAAGGAACGGTTTTTTACTTGATAGAAGGATTATTACAAAATTTGAATATCAAAACAGATTTAATCTGTTAGTCTTCTACAATTTTAATTTCAAAAAATGTACTTAAGAAACTTTAAGAATTAAATTAATGCCTTTATAAGCACTGCTCATATTTAATAGACGTATAAAATCGAAATTCATCATACAATATCAAATGGAATTAAGAAAAACCAACGAATATAAATTGTCAATTAAAATTAATAAATAAATAAACAAACATTTTTTGTTTCGTTCCAGGCATGCGTACTGAACTCTTCAGGCAAACGTACGAAGCCCTGTTTGTTACAAAATGTATTGTTTTCTGATCCTGTAATTATGAAAAATAACTCTTTCTCAAAAATATAAAACATAATTGTAAGAACTTTTCAAAAACTAATTTATTTGAAATATTCAATATATTTAAATAAATTACTTCAAAAAATCTCAAAACATGTAGCACATCCTCAAAAAATAATTAAAATTCAGATAAGACCGGTTCAACTTTACATATAAAAAATAATAAAATCAATTAACAATAAACTTACCGAATGCAATCTTAAGAAAACAGAAACATTTTATACCTCTATTAAAAATTCTGCAAAAATAAGAAATTCGAAAATAAAAACAAATTCGTAAAAATGCGAAATCGAAGGTTGACAAATTTGAATTAAATGTTCAAATAATCCACTTTGTTGAGGTAAAATATAAAATAAAAAATTAAATTTTTCAGATATCCCCAAAGAAAAAAATCATTGAGTAGTGATAAATCTAGTGATCTGGGGGGGTCGTCTTGAGATATTGTGCGACTACTCTTGCGTTGTGACTTGGAAAGCCATCTATTTATTAATATTATTATTATCCTGATACTCCTAGATCTTCTGTGAAGATCCTTCAGAAGCTTTTTCAGCTTGTGCGAGTTAGGAGTTCAGTTGTGTTCTGGGTAGGCTTTGTTACTGCGATCTTGCACCACTTTAGGTCACAGCAATGTTAATTTTTGACCCAACAGTGAAATGGTGGCAGACACCCGTCCAACTAGAAAATTTATTTTCCACCTGAACAGGATTCGAACCCGGACCTCCCGGTCACGAGTCCGATGCTCTCCAGCTGAGCTATCCACACTCATTTGAAACCAGACATCATAGAAATTAATTGATAGCTATCGACCTGTCGGAATAATTTGATTCTCTAAAAGCTCCAGATATTTGGCAGCGTTTAGGTTACCATCGATGAAAAATGGCTCTATGATGTAATTTCCCAGTATTCCCGTCAAACATTTAGTTTTTGGGGATACTATATGCTTATTCTTCCTAGATCAATATATCTTACTACTGATAGGTTATGTTTTCTAGGAAAGGACTCATTAGTGAATAAGATATTGTTAAGGGATGAACTATTTTCATTTACTTTATCCATCATATTTTCACAAAATTCCATTTGCTTGATATGGTCTTCTGGAACTTTCTTGGTTTGTTTGAACCTTATGACATCGGTAAACTTTCCTCTTCAAAATATTCCGAACACTTCTATCGCTCATATCGACTTGTTCAGCAATTTGTTTACTCGAACAAGGTGCACTGGTTTCAACCGCAGTACACACATCTACTTCTTTTTTCAGACGATTTTCAATAATAGTTTTTGGTGGTTTATCAATCTTGCAATGCCTGCATGTTCGTAAACACACATTTCTCGAATTATTCCATTATTTCAGAAATAGCTGAACTTGGAGGAAAGGGGCTATCTTGAGAGCAACAATAATTTATTGTCTCTTGAATTGATTGACTACCCTTTGGTAGTCAATCAGCAAATGGTACTTTTACCATTTTATGATTTGAATTTTTCCTTCTACACTGAACATTTCGATTTACTTAATTTTCAACCGATATGGCGAATGATTCCGATTGCTGAACTGAAAGCATTGCAAACCTCGTTTCGATGAAAGCATCCCCCCACTAACCACTGCCATTAAGAGAGAACAGTCATCATCAAATCGCGCTTTTGGTTCTTCCACTGCTCCTCTAGATTAACGAATTTTCTATGTTTCCGGCTGTCTTTTCCATACCTGTATAAACAAGGATTATTTGGTTGTTTTTATCGAATTTTCATTCTAACCTCCGAATACTTCATGCTGATGATATTTTTCGAAAATATTTCCGCTGAAATAAATACTTTGTGTGATTTTCGTATTCTCAGTTATTAGCTCGATACCTGAGTACGATGGCGATAACGTTCCACACATCCATTAACGACACATTGATGACTAAGCGCGTAAAAATGACCGCGAAATTTGAATCAAAACGTGAAATCAATTGCTGCGAAAGAGGGCTTCAATCATAATGAATAAACCATTTAGTTAAACGGAAACTATTTGAAATAACTATAAATCAAACATATACTAAAAAAATTTGAATATCAAAACAAATTAAATATAATATGTTGTCTTCTACAATTTTCATTTCAAAAAAATTTTATTCAAAAAACTTTTAGAATTAAATTAATGTCTTAAATAAGCACCGCTTACGTTTAATAGACGTATATAATAAAACTCAGTATATAATGTCAAATGGAATAAATAAATCAACAGATATACGAAAGTCATTAAAATTAATAAATAAATATTTAAAGGAGACAAAATTTTGTTTCTGGTCTTACCTTTAAGAACACCAATTGCCTTTTAAAAACATGAACACGCCTCAAGGACTTCTCAAATAATATAATTTATTTGAAGTATTTAATATATTTAAATATTCGAATAAATTAATTCAGAAATCTCTTAAAACATGCACTATATCTTCAAAAAAACAAATATAATTCTAAGTAATTCCTTCATCGGTCCTAGATAATATTCCAAATATCAAAATCAAAAAACTAACCTATAATATATCACAACGCACACGTGTTAACAATGAATGATGCTTCGAAAACAAACCAACTTTAGAATTCAAGATTGATCTATGTTCTAACAAAATCACAGAACAGTGTAAGTTATTTTTAAGTTTATTTAAATTCATTGACATTCCATAATGAGATTTATTGAAGCCAAAATATAATTATATATTATATATAAAATAAAATAGTAAAAGGCTTTTTACTTGATAGAAGAAATATAACAAAATTTTAATATCAAAACAAATTAAATATAATATGTTGTCTTCTATAATTTTCATTTCAAAAAAATTTTATTCAAAAAACTTTTAGATCTAAATTAATGTCTAAAATAAACACCGCTTACGTTTAATAGACGTATATAATCAAAACTCAATATATAATGTCAAATGGAATAAATAAACCAACAGATATACGAGAGTCATTAAAATTAATAAATAAATATTTAAATATTTATTTATTAATTTAATATTTAAATATTTATTTATTAATTTTAATGACTTTCGTATATCTGTTTTACTATTTTATCAAACATATATTATTATAAAAACTAAAAACTCTAACAAATACATTTCATTATCGTACTTCAATGAAACAAATGGAAAAGTTACGAACAGTCTTTCAAAATTGTTTTTTAATGTCATCTTCAAACGGCAAAACAATATATCGTCTTTATTATTTAATGCCAGACACCCAAACCCTAATGTACATAAATTGGGAATTGATGGAATTAATATAATATTAATATGTTCAACGAATTTCACGAAAAATAAACTTTCAACATTTGTAACTCATTGTCCAGACAATGGTCCCCCCAAGATTATTTAAGAATGTACCACGTAGAATCAAAAGGTAGAAAACTTAATTATTTGGAGTATGTTGAAATATTCAGAATAGTAATAAAAAAAATAATCTAAATATAGACCATATGGATCTATGTAAATCTAAAATTTTCCATATATATATTTTAATAACATCTGCTGAGAACTTTTCTGTACTGTGCCAATATTTTATAACAGTTGCATTCTTGTTATCATTTTGTCTGCTTCAAATACTTTGTACCTTTTATTCACTTTCAGTCGTCTGAAGATGGGCTAAATAATACCTTGAAACGTCACGAAAAATAAAAAATTTTGTATGTCTTTTTATTTCAATTTTTAAATTCAAGACAAAGATTGTAACCCACATTTATTTAACAATCTTTCAGGATAATGCTCTACACCTTACATTAAAAGTATTATTGTCTATAAAACCACCACAAATTGAAGATGCTGTAAGTCAGTTATCTCCTGAACTTCTGGATATCCTAATGAAATACGTTTACAAGGGATTTGAGTATCCATCAGAAGGTAGTAGTGGCCATTTGCTACTATGGCACGAAAAAATTTACAATCAAGGAGGTGTAGGATGCATTGTAAGAGTCTTATCGGATACAAGAAGAGCTTAAATGGTTTTAATGTGATATGTTTGTTTTATCTTTAAACTACTGCTTTCATTTAAATTTTATGGTATTGCTCCTTAAATATTATATTACTACAACTTTTATAATACCATTAGTTTACATTGAACAAATTTTTAGTAATGCTTTCAAAACTATTTTGTAGAGAGTATCAAGAATTGAATTACTAATTTGATACTGAGAATCAAAGTGATGACAAAAATTGAAAATTTTTTGCTTAACTCTTCGATCCTTGGAATGAAAAAATAACATCTCATTATCAAAATCTATTATTTTTAATGAAAATGGTTTTAAAGATTTATGAGTAATGGTGTAAGAGAAGAACAATAACATATATTTTTCAGTGATTGTATTGTGTCTTCGATATGTATAAAAAATATTATTTTGTATATTAAAAATTTTCTTGCAGTTTAATCATTCTAAAATTTTATATTATATAAAATATATAATGTACCCTATAATATCCCACAACTAGTTTTAGTTTAATCTTTTTCTTTACTTTTAGTTGTTAAGATACATGAGAATTAGAACGTAAAAAATGTATGTGTAAGTTATTGTGGAAAAATTTCAATTTAGATTGTTACTAAGAGAGTTGCATTTCACCACGCTCAGACAGCTAGACACATTTTGCATTATTTTAAAATAAGCATGCCAAATTTCCTTTTACTGCACATTAAATTGGACAGAAGTAGGATACTTTTCAGGGGTATTTTTCTGAGAATCCAAAATGCTTCATCTTCATCAAGATGTTTCAAAATTTAAATTGAGTAATTTGTAGCATGTCAGTAAGTTCAATAGGGAATTAATGAATAGATAAAAAATTCAAGAAAATTTCTGTCAATTATAGACCGAAACAATTATATAAAGAATAAAAAAATACAATATAAAATAATTATTAACATACAAGTTATGAAGTTATTACACAGTAATAATACTTGTCACATCCCTGCTTTCCTTCATCTCTATGGTAATAATAATTTATTTGCTAGATAAAATAAAACTGTACAATAAATGCCAACAATTCCAAGATAAGGTAAAAAGGAGGTTGAAAGACAATTTAAAAAAGATACTAGTGCAATCCGACGACACAAATTTCTTTCCGTGAGAACATGGGGAACCCATATATCGATCTTCGAGGTGGAAACCAGGCCTCTCAAGTGGTCATAAACATTTGAATTCGATAAATTTAACCTCTCACCGATCTCACGTGTTGTTATTTGTCGATTTGCATCAACTAATGCCTTTATCATGTCTTTATCAGCTTCAACCGGCCTTCCGGAATATGGTGCATCTTCGACATCAAAATTGCCGAATCGAAATTTTGCAAACCAGTTCTGGCACTGGCGTACTGTCAACACATCTTCTCCATACACATCGGTTAATTTATTTCTGGCTTGAACGGCATTTTTAGCTTTTCTATAGTAAAAAAGTAAAATATGACGAAAATGCTGCTTATTGCTCTCCATATTTCAAAGTGCACCAACCAAAAATTACTGTGTAGGATTAATTGAACTTTTTCACACACAAGTCTTGCTATATCAGCTCTCAAAACATATAATGATTATGCGGCTTAAGTGTGAAGTTGGGTTCGAAAAAATACGATTAAACTAAATTACTTTCCGAACAACCTTATATATTACTGATTATCCAGAAAATCTTGAGAGACTAACGCCAAACCATCATTATAGAGAAAAATAGCGATGCCCAAATGATTTGAATATTTTCCAATGAAGAATTTCACTACGGAAAGCAATGGGGTATGGCCTAAAGGTTTTTTTATATGTTCTGGAAAAGGTATATTCAAACACCCATTAAATGAAATAAGAGGTTAACTGAAAATTGTTATGTCAGGAAAACAACCTAGTGAATGATAAAAATGTATCCAGGAAAAGACGGAAAATCGTATTGTGGACATCAAGACAGCTTCTGGGATTTTTCAGAAGGACAATTTCAAAATTAGCCCTTTTGGAAAGTTATGAAGAAGCTGTTGTTAAGAAGGTGGGAGAAATGTCAAGGTTGAAAATTATTGTTATTATATGTTAGATTTATAAATGAATATGCCATTAGTTGTTAGTAATCTTGAAAAACAATTTGTCAGGCTATTTATGTCCTAAATATTATGCCAAAAAAAAGAAATATATATTCAAGATCACCAATTTTATATTAAACTAGTTTGCCACAACAAAGATATTTCCTGAAGCACTAATTTTTGCAGTTCATTACCAAATAATTCCTTCCATGTAATTTATATGGCCAGTTGAGAGCTGTGCTGCTTGTAATGATCCACCCTTACCTTTTTTTTAGCATATGTTATGTATGTGTAGACTATGGGAAGATATTAATCATAGTATATCTTAAGATCAAGTTGTGGTCAGTTGTAATTTTTGGAAGTTTAACGGATTTTCTGTGAGTTTATCAATCAGTTGATTGGCGTATTCTAGCTTCTGGTGGTATTTTCTTGATTAATTTCTTCTCATTCTCTTCTTTACTTTGCTGATTCTCAAATCATCATGGATCGTTGGGGGCGTACCAAGATCCATTTACCAATAAACTTAATATTTTTGACTGAAGTCTCTGGATGATTTGAATATTTGATGCTTTAATGCAGTTCCAGAATTAGGTGCTGAAGGTCCATATTAGTTTGATGATTGGCATGTATATAAGTAACTTGTTTTGAAGTGTTAATTTGGATTTTCTGTTGATGTTCTGATGAGCTAATACATTTTACGGATCTTTTTCCTTGTGTTATTTCCTTATTTCCTGCAAAAGAGGGTATTGTGGTGTTTTCCTATGTCTGAAGCATAGAGGATATACAGAAGCAGCTCTTTTCTGAGCACATAGTTGAATTAATAAAGTAAAGATAAAACACATGGCTTAAGTTCCACTATTTATTCATGTTGTTGACAATCTATTTTTTCAAACCATTTTCATCACTGAAGGGAATACACTGAGCAATGCTCAGCATAAATCACAAATTCAACAAATCAATGTCTGTTAAACTTGCCCTTAATTTAATTTGGGTTGTTAAGTATGAATTGTATTGCTAAGTGTATTCGCTTCAGTGTTAAAAATGGATTAAAAAATCCAAAACGTATGTCAACAATATGAATAAATAGTGAAACTTAAGCCAAGTGTTTTTTATTTACTTTATTAATTTCATCACTGACTAACTTTTGAAAAAAAAGACAATGGTACTTAAAACTTTCACGGTAGGTTTGGGGCCTGAATATTACGGTTAGGTTCGTTAATGGGCAAAATCAGTCTAGTCGTTCCGCAGTTTCTCACATTTGAAACTTTTTTCTATTTTCCCGATTGGAATAAAATTTGTTATTTTGGTGTATAATAATGAAACGCATATTTGTGTGATCATATTATTAGAAGATTAACAAAAATATATTTTGTGAGAGTAGCATTGAACGCTACCGAGACCATAACAACAGTCCTACGATCGAATTTAAATTTAGTATTTAGATATGAATTAATGACACAAAGGCTAATGCTGAATTTCATAAAGATCGTGTAATAAGATTTTAAACAAATTGCGGGCAAAGCAGCTTTGAGCGCTCCCGAAACCACAGCAACAATACTGCAAGTTTAAATTTAGATGTGAAATAATAACAAGAGAGTAAATGTGTAATTGATTTTCTAATCTTTGAAAACGTTTCAAATCTTCAAATATATGTAGCAGGAAACCGTCGGATGTACCAACTGCCTCTGTGGCTGGGCGGGTAAGGACATCGGACAGTGGTCTTTGTCGTTGCAATGCATTTCTATTTAATTGGTCCCAAGAGTAGTTTTTTCGATTTTTTTCACGAAATAATTGAATTTACATTAAGTTGTAATGAATGATACGGGAAATTGAAGTAAATGAGATTTATAATCATTTGTGCCTTGTTTTAATCAATCAAAGTATAATCACAGAATAGAGAAATAATACGGAAGCAATAACACTCTTTGATTATTATTATTATCCTGATACTCCTAGATCTTCTGTGAAGATCCCTCAGAAGCTTTTTTAGCTTGTGCGAGTTAGGAGTTCAGTTGTGTTCTGGGTAGGCTTTGTTACTAGGATCTTGCGCCACTTTAGCTCACAGCACGGTAAATTTTTGACCCAACAGTGAAATGGTGGCCGACACCCGTCCAGCTAGAAAATTTCTTTTCCCCCTGAACATGATTCGAACCCGGACCTTCCGGTCACGAGACCGATGCTCTACCACTGAGCTGTCCACACTCTTTGATATTACCATTGTTATCGATGTAGCCTATTTCAATGACCTGGAAAAACAACAAGAAATATGAGAATCTATGAATCCTGTATGATCTCTACTCCGATGAAATGTGCGGCAAATTCAAAATTATATTTTGTACTTATTCGGTAACTATTTAATGTCCACATTGTATTTGAAATATGCAATTGTTGTATAATCTTCATGAATACAGTTATTCTGTGTAATCAGTCATTGCGCGCTTGTTCAGGGAACAGCGTTTTGCCTGAATGTATTGGTAAAAATATAATAGGATACATTGATATATTACAATACACAACGAAATAATAAATACTCACATCCGCAAGCTCAATAAACAACAAACTGAAGAAACTGAAAAAAAGATTCATCAACGAAAACAACTGAAGCGCTTAGCGATGTGGTGTTGTAAGGGAGCTTTCAAACCTCTTCGGGTGGTTAGTGTTTCATTTCAGTCAGCAAGCCCCTGAACTCATCAGTTTGGCAATGGGGTGCAAGCCTGCCAATGACGCCTGTGACCTTGTTCCAGTCGTAATGTCGGTGTCGGACGCTCGCACCTGCTATACTTGAAGCAGGAGAGGACGATGAATTAAAAATAGGAGAGCGGTCGCGTCCTCTCTGCGTAGCACTGAGAAGCTGTGACAGAGCAGAGCGGAATTTTGGATAATGCTGAAAGAGTTGGGGCCGTTGCCCCAGAAACAGAGAAACAGAGTCTACATTTTGATGTTTGACCTCAAATGCTCCTTCCGAACCAACAAGCAATAATAGTAAGCAAGTTCAATTCAGAAATTAATATTTTTTACAACACAAACCATTACTTCGTAAAATGACACATAATACATAATTTCATTGAAACTAACAATATTCACTATTTGTAGAAGCGCAAAGAAAAGCATGTAATTTCTTACGAAGACTGGGATATCTTGAAGAAAGTTAGTCAGTATCAAATGAATACTAGGGGGAGGGGGCTCAGTATCGCCATGTGTCATCCAAAACTGAAAATAGGTAAAGCCAATGCAACTTCAGTAAATAAGCTAAATGCAGTTCTCCATTTCACCATACTCTTTAAAGATGACAAATTGAGAATTTTCTTATTTATTTTACATTGTAAAATAAAACATTTTCACTTACATGTAATAATGATAGGACACTTCAACCCACCCTAGTTTGCAAAAACAAATGAAATGATTTCTATAGTACGGCCCTCCTAACTAAGGCAGAGACGACCCCTAGTTTTTTGTTGAACCACGAACTTGATAGTACACCTGATTTAAAGTAAAAAAAATTGAATATCAAAACAGATTTAATCTGTTAGTTCTACAATTTTAATTTCAAAAAAATTTTTATTCAAAAAACTTTTAGAATTAAATTAATGTCTACAATAAGCACCGCTTATATTTAATAGACGTATATATTCAAAACTCAATATACAATGTCAAATGGAATAAATAAACCAACCAATATAAAAAAGGCAATTAAAATTAATAAATAAATATTTGAAGGAGACAGAATTTTGTTTCTGATCTTACCATAGTGAAACCAATTCCTTTTTAAAAACATAAAAACAACTTAAGGGATTTCTCAATAAATATAATTTATTTGAAATATTTAATATATTGAAATATTCAAATAAGTTAATTCAAAAATCTCTCAAAACATGCAATATACCTTCAAAAAACAATTAGAATACGGATAATCTCTTCATCGGTCCTAGATAACATTTAAATATCAAAATCAACTAACCATCAGTATATCATACCTTAGAATATAACACGGAACTTGTTTGAAACAGACTAACTTTAAAAATCCAGATAGTCAGTTCGTCACAAAATCACAGAAAACTGTGAGACCTTCTATGGTTTTCAAAAAACCATAGAAGGTCTCACAGTTTTCTGTGATTTTGTGACGAACTGACTATCTGGATTTTTAAAGTTAGTCTGTTTCAAACAAGTTCCGTGTTATATTCTAAGGTATGATATACTGATGGTTAGTTGATTTTGATATTTAAATGTTATCTAGGGCCGATGAAGAGATTATCCGTATTCTAATTGTTTTTTGAAGGTATATTGCATATTTTGAGAGATTTTTGAATTAACTTATTTGAGTATTTCAATATATTAAATATTTCAAATAAATTATATTTTTTGAGAAATCCTTAAGTTGTGTTTTATGTTTTTGAAAAGGAATTGGTTTCACTATGGTAAGATCAGAAACAAAATTTTGTCTCCTTCAAATTTTTATTTATTAATTTTAATTGCCTTTTTTATATTGGTTGGTTTATTTATTCCATTTGGCATTGTATATTCAGTTTTGAATATATACGCCTATTAAATGTAAGCGGTGCTTATTGTAGACATTAATTTAATTGTAAAAGTTTTTTGAATAAAAATTTTTTTGAAATTAAAATTGTAGAAGACTAACAGATTAAATCTATTTTGATATTCAAATTTTGTTATATTTCTTTTATCAAGTAAAAAGCCTTTTTCTATTTGATTTAAAGTACTCAAAAAATCTAAAGAACAATAAAAAAAAGATTTTTAACTTTTAACCCCAGACTAAGGATCAGGTCATTTGGGTGTATTGTTGAGGTTTGATCTGGGATGCGTTGTGATGAGGGTGTCTGTCACATCTATATATATAACCACAATTGTAATGTAAAAAAGGTGAATGTGGATTAAAGAGCTTCATAAAACGAAACATGGGAAATATAACTGTCCAATTAAAATGGGACACCGTAAGAATAGGGAGCTCGTAATTGAAAAACAAATCAACACTTAAAATAAAAATATACAAAAAAGGGTGCAAACACACATGGTTTAAAGCATGCAATAACATCAACTGATTCAAGGGTAAAACCTTCTATCTGATATAAACAAACATTCTCGATACCTGACTTGGAGGAAAATGGAAGATGGTATGTAACTAGGAAATATAAAGTTGAAAGTAATCAGAAATTATTAGAAATCAGTATTCGCATATAACAATGACCAAGACTTCAGCAAAACAACAGAAGGCAATAACAACCTATGATACAATGAATTTATAGAGGAACAAATAATACATTCAGAGAATATTAAAATGGAAGAACCAACTACTGCATTCTACCAAAAACAATGCATCAGGAGTGAATGATATTTCACGAATAATAATTAAACAGTTGGATAGGGAAGGTACATTCACATATAATACGAATTTTTGAAGCTTGCCTCAGAGATCAGTTATATAAAAGTTAGGATGTGTAATAACAATTCCTAAATGAATTAATTGAATCGGCAGGTATTTATTATGAATATGAGAAGTTCCGATTCGAAAACATTCCTATTTACCATTCTCATATTCGTAAAAAATATCCGCCAATTGAATTAATTCATTTGGGGGGAAATGCTAATTATTGACATAGCGGCTTAACTGATTATTACTAAAGCATGAGGAAGATTCCATCGTCTGTGACGCTAGAAGTAATTGGAAATGCAGTACGATTCTTGACGTATAGGGTTGTACGCTGCGCATGTGTATGTATTAGATGGTGCTGTTGTTTTGCAAAACAGTAGGGTCACTATGCAGGGCGAATATAAGTGTGTGGCTGAGTTGTATTCGTTGGCATTAGAGCAATGCACCGATGAATAGCCAAAAAGTTATGAAACATGTATATCTCCTGCTTGTGCCCAACGATCAACAAAACCTATTCGGCTCTATTTAAGTTTCGAACTGAAACATAGATGTACGTTGCACTGTCTCGATTCGAAAAACTTCCTATTTACCATTCTCATATTCGTAGTCACGAAAATTCCTAAACCACAACAACATATCAGTAAAAAACTTCACTCTTACCAGTATTGGGAAAGTTTTTCGAGAAATTAATAAAATTCAAGATGGAAGCATATACTGAAATATTCTACCAATTTTTCAATTCAGATTCAGGAACAAAAAGGCAACAGCACATTTACTGGCCATTCTGGTGTCAAACACACAAAGCACAAAGTTAAAAAATCATAAAACAATGACCATAAGTCTCGATAGCATATGACATACATTCTGTCAAGAAAGTACCGGGAATTATCGATTTAAATCTGGCGGGGCAATGAGGCAGGTAAAAATTTTTTTCCCAGGTTGGCACCACTGTCCTTAATTACTATGCCAAGCTTGAGCGGGAGCTGTCAACTAGTGTGTTTGCAACAGCTGATTAAGTCAGTCGATGTCAGAGTGCGTGCCGATTTTTACTATGGGACGATAACGCGCCTTCTCACCGAGCTACGATTGTGACTGACTTTCTCGCCAAAAACTCAACAAACGTGCTTCAGCAACCACCGTATTCGCCGGATTTTGCTCCCTGCGACTTTTTCCTCTTCCCAAAACTAAAATTGCCCCTTCCTGGCACCCGTTTTGAGTCGATTGAAGCCATAAAACAAAATTCGGCGCGAGAGCTAAAGTCCATCCCGGAAAGCGCCTATAAAAAATGTTTCGATAATTGGAAGTGCCGTTGGCATAAATGTATTGGAGCAAATGGAGCCTATTTTGAAGGCGACCCAATAAATTTTGACGATTAAAAGTAAAAATGTTGTTTTAATTGAAAATTCCCGGTACTTTCTTGACAGAGTAGTATATCTATAAATTATTTGAAATTAATTTATCTTATTACCTTATTATAATCATGAACTTTTTAAATAATAGAAAGTTGATGCAACAATTAAAAATACAGTGTCAGGACTGTTTTTTCCCAAACAACGAACTCTACAAGGGTCGAGCCTATCTCCTCTGCTCTATATCTTGTACTGCTACGACATCCCACAGGGGATGTCAATCATTAATATTTACTACAGTTACTATGTAGCAGATGACACATCCATTATAGTACAGACAATTCAGTGACAAGCTGCTTGAATGGATTACAATTCATGATATATGATTTTGTCTCAGTAAATAACGACTAAAACTTAACCCTAGGAAATTACACTACCTACATATTTTTCATCATAATTTTTTTTAAGTTCACCTACCATAACAATAAAAGAAATAGCTAAAAAGCCAACCCCAGAAATAAAATATCTAGGAGTTTAAGTTGACAACAAAATGAACTTCAACATATATACTACATCAATAAAATAGCAATAGCAAGAGACAGGACATATATAGTAGGTAAGGATAATTCATAGACTTATTATCCTATTAATACGTCTATGGGATAACTTATGTAGAATTAGATGAAACAAATTTTTGGGGATTGTTATATCTGTATGAGAAGATTTATGAAAAATTACGTTTCTTATTGACTCTAGATATTGATAAATCTGAATATTTAAATAATAATCAGTTTCTAATCCTTTGTGAACTCAATACTATGTGTATGTAATGAGTTTAGCTACTGAAGAAAATCATCAAACTGTCTTAAGTATACCTATAGAGTATAACATTATCTGATACACATATCTGTACCAATAAACGATTCTGTTATTTATTTCTATTTTCATTTTCATAAATAGTTGTTTCCATTAAAAGTTCGTCTTAAAGGATCAAAAAAGCTTCTCCTAATTAAGCCATCTGTACTGGTATATAGAATTCATTATTAAAACTGAAATAATTTTGACATAAACAAATTTAAGTAAATGAATAATATCTGATTCTAGTCTACAATTCATTTTATTTTCGAACAGAATTTATTCTATAATGGCTATTAAATCATCAGTTTGTTTGCTGAGAAATAAATGTAATATATCGAATGATACTGTTTTCAGTTGGTTGGAATTTCAATGTTTTTAATTATGTTAATGAATATTATTACAATTTTAATTGAAAATTGAGGTTGGAAATTACAGAAAGCTTTTATGATATTTTAAAGGAATTTAAAAAGCTTGTATGCTGGTGCTGTGATGTATGAAACTACTGGTCTTATGCGATATTCTATTTTATGACGTTTGATTAAGGAATATAATTGTGATACTTAGGGATTTCAAATTTTTGACTAGTTGTTAAAAAGCACCTGAATAAACTACAATGTGTTCAACTCACAATAGATAGCAATCAACATATATTTGTACTATTCAAGTGAAACGAGAGTTCTGTAACGTTTGTCCAATTTCTTTTATCAAATGCTATTTCTAACATAGCAAGGGAGCTATTGCCTAAAAAATATAGCCTACAGGAAATGAGATAGAGTTTAAATAAACTACGTTTTTATTGTTTTGATTACTATAATAGTAGAAAAACCTCTGATAAATCTATCAGTCACAAAATATATGATCCATACATAAAAAATACTTCAATAATTTCTTCAGTATACCTAAGAATAACAATTGTGTAAAAAAATATTATTTTCGTATTATTCTATAATTGTTACAACCACATATAAATTGAAAAGAGACTAGGTGGAAAATTAATTAAACGAACTTTTTGTAAATCATGATATTTCCACTGCATAATATTGTTTGATGAACTAATGGCCAATCCCTATAAAAAATTAAGATTCTTTGCAAAATCATTCAGTAAAGGTTTGTACCATTGAGGAATTATATTTCTTGAGTTTTGGTAAATAAAGTTTTCTACAAATATTAAACATTCCATATCATTGTCCTGTCAGTATTAATAATTAAATCAACTTCTGAATGTCAGGGAAGAAAAAAAAACGATTTATTTCCAACGAAAGATTGTAACTGAAAATCTGGCTCTTTTTCTTCTTTCATATTCAAAATTTAGTACGAAGAATGGCCTTCAATAGTATAGAAAAAACCTGCTGAAATTAAAATGCTATAAGAACCTTGTAGGCGAAAAAAATTATTTCATACTCTCTTTAAGTATTTTCAGAAAGATGTTATATTGGTTTTGCAATTTTAAAAAATTAATAATTTTATCTCATAATAGAACATTTCAAGAATCTTTCGAAACTTTGAAGTCAATCAGAATACAAATAAAGAAGGGAAAGTCAAAATACTAATAGATGATTGTAATGTCGATGAAAGAATTTGAAATTTTTAAATTTAATTCTTGAATGTTAATATTTATTGTTTACACAACAATTGTTTTGTCAATTACACACTGACTTCCGTCAGGTGAGTATGATAACTACTACTAGTTACCATACTCACATGATGAAGTCAAAATGTAATTGACGAAGCAATAAATATTAGCGGAAATAAAGTGTTTTACTTCACTCAAAAGATTTTGTTTCGGCCTAGAGGAAAAGATTTCTTGAAAATGGCAACTACTTTTATTTTATCAGGCTAGAATTCAGTATTCCACATTTTTTCAAAACTTTCTGATATTGGGCACGATTTCTTAAGAACTAATGAGTTGTCATTTTCTGAAATGATTCACTAGTGATTGACAGATATTTATTTTTGGAATACACAACATATACTTCTCAAAAAATTTTATTGATAAACTTTTAGAATTAAATGACTTATAAGCACTGCTTATATTTAATAGACGTATAAAATCAAAACTCATTATACAATATTTACATTTACAATTTTTAGTGCATTTGGTATTGTATAATGAGTTTTGATTTTATACGTCTATTAAATATAAGCAGTGCTCATAAGACATTAATTCAATTCTTAAAGTTTTTTAATGAAATTTTTTGAGATTAAAATTGTAGGAGACTGACAGATTAAATATGTTTTGATATTCAAAGTTTGTAATAATCCTTCTATCAAGTAAAAAGCCGCTTATTATTATTCAGCTAATATGCGTTTGCTTACGCCAAATCGGCGGCAACATACGTTATATTGGAAACAGTAAGTCCACTATATTATAGAACGTTTAATGCAAACCGTGATAATTGTGCCTCAAATCGAGATATAACTGTATATTACAAAGATGACCAAAGATAGCAATAATAGTACAATTTATACACTTTCCTAGAACTTTGTTTTGTTCATTAGCATTGCATGCCTAACAAACCTATGATGACTCCAAAAGGAAAGTTTGATTAATTAAATCAAATTGAACAAAATGAAATACTCATTTCATTAATTTCTCACAAATCTTTCCATTTATCTTGGTGGTTGGGTGAGTACTAGCCCTTGTACCCTTCAGAACTAGCCGCCACTGATAAACACCATCTTGAATGAGCAAATGTTTGAAGTTTTTGTATAATTCACTTCATGTGGTTTTGAAATATTATATTGCACAACATAAGTAACTAATTAACCAAGTGATATCTTTGTGAATGAACTCCCAAATTCAGTAATTTATAATTTGTGTTTTTGGTTCCTTGCAAGTAAGTTATGCATATCTAGCAGGCTTTTTTCTAATGCATTTCTGAATTTAACTGCATCTGTTTCTTTATTATCCTCAAAACATGATACTGCAAAAAATATATCTTCAGGACGAGGATTATAGCAGCAGCCATATCCATTTGGTACCAAAGGACCATAAGCCATGACTCCTTTGCATTTGGTAGCTACTTGACTAGTTGAAAGTCTCATATGAGAGCTTCTAGAAAATGCTACGTCTCTGTAAAATTCAGGTAATTCTTTTCCTAGCTCCTTGGCTGCCAATTTCAACCCTAAAAGGTGTCTGTCAACTCCAAAACCATTTATTGCCTAAAGAATCAACATCATTAATATTTTGTGATTGAAATTCAAATGATATGAAAAACTTACATCTACTGTATAATTCTTATGAGCAGTGATGGCAGTCTTCAGTGCTGAAATTTTTTTGGATTCAGAAGAAGTGTTATCCAACATTTCTCTAGCAAAAGCAATAGATTCTGTTGAACAAGATCTTATAGTTTCTGTTCTACCATGAATAAATCTTCTAGTGGCAGCTGACTCATAATGTGCTCCTGGAACTTTGTGGATTCTGTAGGAAAAACAGGGTCAAAAGAATAGATATTTGATTGCTTTGGATGAATAAAATACCTATAAAATGCATACTGAATAGCAATTTGAATAAAGCTATCGGGGCTCAATTTTTGTGACTTCACAAATTCTTTTCCAAAGTGTTTGAAGTTAAAAACATTCAATTGCAAATTATCAGCTGATCTGAAAATAAATAATGATTTATTCAGTTGCTTGTGGATAAAAAATCGATAAACGATAGAGACTTCATAATCCAGAGATATTTTGCTAGTGCTGATTGATATAAGTTTAAACTATAAACATTGTAAACCAAAATGTAAGACTTAATAATACAGATTCACGATCTTTCCATACATAGTCATCAAGTCTAACTTGTCTTAACAAATTATTTTAATGTGGAAACTGTTCATATCTATATTTTGATTGTTTTAACGGCTGGATGTGTTTTAGTGTAGAACAAAATGATAACTAAAAGACGGTGTTATGTAAATTACTCGCCCTACAGTACTGTAATGGAATGTCTCCTATTTCCAACAGAAAAAACGTAGGTAAAATAAGGAGGTGAGATTACTTTATTTTAGGACAAGCCTTTTGATGATGGTACTCATCTCGTTTAATGAAATTTGCCATTCTGGGCCAAGCTCTTCCATGGCAACCAGAATATCTGGAAATGTATTATCCTTTGTTTATGTTTCAAATGACAATAGCCGGCCATGTTTAAAAAGGAATTACAACTCAAACATAGAGTACGGTTATCACAGGGGTGAATGCAACTTTGGATATCAGATAGTTATACCAGCTTTCAACTGGAGTCTGCAGACAACTAACTTTATTCCCGAAACGCAACTATAGTTGCCTATCTGACCAAAAATCAACTAACAAACACATCCTACTCCACATTATTGTAAAGCGCCTCTCTGTGTCATTCAATTCAGCTATCAGTTGTCACAAATTATGTTTGGCGTATTTATTCCTTTTACCACATTTTATTCTGAAATCATTGATTAAAAAAAACTTATTCCTAAAAGTGTGACTGACCATTTTAAAATGATTCATATAAAAAGCATTCTCAGGTCTTCCATTTGATCCATCAGATTAAGCCTATCCTCATGATCGAGTTGTTAATTTTGCATAAACTGATGTTCCTCTGACAAATAGTTGGTTTTCTTAATATCACGTTATGGACTGTATCCAGGTGGACTTAAGCTCTCTAAACTATCTGTCTTCATGTATGTTTGTTCTCATGAAGTTTCTCCATGACATAATCTTTTTTTGCCTGTTATCTGTGGCACTGTAGCTCGTTTTATTTTTTAATTGAAACTGTTCTTAAGAGACAAATTAACTACCCTTATTTTTATTATCTAAATGAATATCGCCGATATACAGGGTGCCCCAGAATAAATGGATAATCCTGAAACGCTATATAGAAGATCTATTGAGCGCTCTGAAAAAAATACAAAAAAAATCTATCCCTAGTAGGAATATATTTTTTTTCAAAATAATAATTTCTACTGCAACATGTTGCGTTTCTTTGTAACACTATCATAAATAAATCGATTTGATTTATTTTCTTTATGGTATATTGTATAATATTCTTCATTAAAATATCAATATAAATGCAGAGAATTGTATGAATAACTATTGCCATTTTTCAGAAAAAAAAACCGACTGAAAATTTCATCATAAAATGTGATGAATATTTCATTATGTGAAAGTTTAATTGTTCATTGTGGAAAAAAATGTGCGAAAGAGTGAGTGGCCAACTTAAAAAAGAATATGCGCTTTTCATGCAGATTTCCAAATAGTACAATGCATCTCCATAGCTTATGTAAATGCGAAGTTATTGGTATAAGGAAGAAACAAATTCGACTCACAAACAAATTATTGAAGATTCAATAATTACTTCTCCGAATGTGTACCCGATGATGTAGGCTTCCTAAAAAAAACAGAAAACACTGTTCATTTTATTATCCGTGCTTCAATGTCTAGATGTGAAGATGTTTCTTTGATTGAGAATAATGTTAAAACAACACCTAGTTATTCGTTTGAACATAATCGTTTCGCTTACTGATTTTTACTTTGAAAATTTCGTGATTTCGTTACGATTTGGTCTTTATCTGGATTAAATCTCAACTTTGAATATGCCATGAAATGATTACACATCACAGGAATACGAAAATATGCATTTTTTTTATGGTGAAAACAGAGGTAATGCCAGTGAAGCTGCAACTTAGATATCCTATCATGCGTCACCCGGATTACCGCGTATTGAGCGCGGACAGCTCAGTGGTAGAGCATTGGACTCGTGACCGGAAGATCCGGGTTCGAATCCTGTTCAGGTGGAAAAGAAATTTTCTAGTAGGACGGGTGTCGGCCACCATTTCACTGTTTGGTCAAAAATTAACAATGCTGTGACCTAAAGTGGTGCAAGATCGCAGTAATAAAGCCTACCCAGAACACAACTGAACTCCTAACTCGCACAAGCTGAAAAAAAGCTTCTAAGGGATCTTCACAGAAGAGTAGGAGTATCAGAATAATAATAATAATTCATCAGAGTCTATGGGTGTTACATGGAAAGGCGAATTCCTGGCAACGGTATTGGTGGCTCAAGCACTGGACGAATCTATACACCAATATGGAAGATACAGTTCTTGAGGAAATTGAGTAAGATCCATTTACCTTGTAAAGAGCAATTGCACGAAGCACTGGTGTATCAAGATCGGGTGCACACCGTATATAAAAAAAAAAAATTATTTCATCCCTTTCACTTAACACGAGTCCAAACATTGCAAACAAGAGACTACCAGGCAATATTGCTTTTTGAAATGGAAGAAGATCCATAATTCTTCGATAATATTCAGTGGAGTGATGAATCAACACTGAAGCGAGATGGATACTGCAACATGTACAACCTGCACAGCTGGCAAACTTCAAATCCTTATTTGATGAGGGAAGACAGGTCTCAGCATCAGTTCAAAATAAATTATTGGACTAGAGTGTTGAATGGATAGATAATTGGCCCTTCCGAAAGAACGAACAACTTAACTGGTGAGAACTATTGAACATTCCTTAAACCTGAATTGCCAACTTTGTTAGAAGAGTTGTCCGAAGAAGTGAGAGAATCCCATTGGTTCCAAAACGATATGCAGTAAATGTCCCTGCTTTCTTGGACGCCACCTACCCAGATTTGCCATTTCCGTCCCATTTTATGGCCTTCGTGTTCCCCGGATCAGAATCAGTTGGATTATTTTACTGGAGTTGCCTAAAGATAAGGTCCACTTCGTGCCAACCAGAAATCTTGAATAGTTACACAGCCGTGCCCAGCAAGTTGCTTCAAAGATTTCCGATCAGTGTCATATGCAACTTCTGAGGAGAGTGTTCATTCGTAGATGTCAGGCATGTAGCAGAGTAGATTGCAGACAATTCGAACATTTATATTATAATAAAAATGTGGACATTGTACATATTTGGAGTACAAATAAGTTTCCGCCGTTTTATTGTAGATGGCGCGGCACAAAAAATAATTTGGACATTCAAGAACAACATAACCTATTAATATCTTTGATTTTATATTGGTAAAATATAATTTTTATAAGTTGAAAATGTCAAAATTTGAGCCAAGTAAACGTCATTCGCGGGAGATATTAGTTTACTTCTTAAATTTAAAGAAATCTGCTGCTGAGGCGCATCAATTGCTCGTAGAAACATATGGTGAGGGTGCTTTGAGTGAGAGAACGTGTCGAGAGTGGTTTCAAAAGTTTAAAAACGGTGATTTCGACGTAGAAGACAAAGATCGCCGTGGAAGGCCAAAAATTTAAGAGGATGCAGAATTGTAGGAAGATTAATCTCAAACACAAAAAGAACTTGCTCTAACATTAGAAGTCACTCAGCAAGCAGTCTCACATCGTCTTCTATAATAAATATTTAATTTGTGTTAAAAAACGGCGGAAACTTATTTGTACTCCTAATACTAAATAACACATTAAAGTATTACTTTTTCCTCACGAATTCTTACTAACTATCCACTCAAAACAGTATAAAAAAGTATTTGATTTCCGACAGATACATATAATATATGTAGATTTACCTATACTTATTTTTATTTACATTACATGTATTTGACCGAGGTTTTGAGAATTATGCATGATTACTTCAATTATTTTTTTGTGATATATTTTTATAAATATGCAATATTTCGCATTTTTTCTTGTTCTGGATTAGCCCTAGCTATAATTAATCTGGATCATCAAATCTCTTATGTATTACAAAATCAACAACATACTTGTTAACATTTTTTGCAGCTGTATTAATTGCTTTATGCAATTCTGTACCAATATTGAATACCAAAGCCTCAGGATATTTTTCTGTTTTAACATCAGGCAGCATTCTCCAATCATTGCTCTCACTGAAGAAAAAACATGATCAGATATGATAATATTAATATAATAAGTTATTGGCACTTACATATATTTGACGACATGATCAGTCAAAACTGCAACAGGTTGTCCTTCACTGGGAGAATGTTCATAAGTAAGACCCACAATACCATCAGTACCAACAATGAACTGAAATTGGGAATGATCAGATTAATTATATGTGAAAAATATTGCAAATAATAAATTGAACAAATCAACTATAACATTGAAACGAGGAAGAAGATCTTATATGCAGGATGTTTCAATCCAGATGAACATATAATAATAAATGAATTATAACTTCAAGAGATACAAGATATATTCAAATAGTAAGATTCTTTCTATACCTTTCAGCACGAGAAGAAAAAAGCATACCGATTTCATGGAAACTAATACGATTTAGTTCCTAGGATATAGGATGATTGTAAAAAAATCACACTACAGAGCGTTCAAAATAAATGTACCTACACGATTGTGTATGTTAGGGTTTTTTCAATAAAACATAATTCTAATGAAAATAGTAGAGAACAAACTATTTTGTATGAAACTTCAAAAAACAATTTTGATATTTTTGTCCGACATAAATGAGTGTAACATTTGAGCCCCCTTTTACGAGTTCTAATTTTACAACCACGATTTCGACAAAATTTTACCGTAGTTAGTGAATAAATGGTAGGAAAATGCTTGTATCCATCCAGGTTTTTGTCTACACCAGGCGGCGGAGCCCTAAAGTTTTGCGAATTTCGAGATCTTTCATTTTCATCTTCTCCTTCACTTTCGATTTGTTCCTCATTCAATCTCTTTCTTTTGGGTGCGGGTAGTAAAGCTTCCCCTATTACCATGGGAAAATTCAAAAGACCTTTGATTTTTGAGTTTGGAACACTTGCTGCTCTGCAGTCTTCTCGATCTTCCATCCAGGAAGTAAAACTGCCAAATTCAAAAAATGCAGAGTTACCTTTAACGTTCATGCCTTCGTTTTAATAAATGATCTGTAGTATTGAAGCTGCTGGTCGCAAATGTCTGCCCTACCCATATTGTCGTTGTAAGATTTAACTATTTCAGGACATCTGACATCCAAGAACCTCTTTAACTTTTTAAACCATCTTTTTACTGTATGTTTAGTCTCAACACCAAATGCGTTTGAAAGCAGAGTAATTGTTTTAATGTCCCCCCATTTCACTGCTACCATATTTTGTTCATTACTACAAAGCAGCTCACTATCTTCTCTTCCGAATAGATTGTTTTTCTTGAAATTGGCATTATTACGTATGTTGTTTATAACAGTCCCTGTTCCGCAAATCTTCATTTCATTAAGTCGCTTAATAAGCAATGGCGTTATGAAATATATCAAAATATACAAAACAGCAGGACCTAACCTATATTCTATTTCTGGAACTGAAGTACGCTGTTCCTGGTACACTTCGAAGTCTACTATACTGTCGGTCTAGGTTTTCCCTTTATATAATGTCTTAATTCACAACAGTAAATGGAATAATTTGCTCATCGATACTGTAGTTATTAACAGATCTGTTGAGTTTCAAACATGCATTTTTTACAGAATCAATAACAAGCTGAATTTTCCACAAAGTATGTGTACTATGGTTAGCTTGGTTTATCTGTGTCGACAAAATGCAGACACATTCTAAGGGAAGCAAATCGATCTCTGAGGAAAATGTCAGTTACACTTTTCAGTCTTATTTCTGATTTCCAGTACCAGTGCATACGCAGATAAGGATTCAACCAAAAACAAGATTTTCGACATAAAACTTTTTTATTTCTGATAATTAGTATTAAGAATCTTGCCTTTCTTCGATACACAATCCATATTGGCTGCTTCTTCAAAATTATTGTCAGGAAAATATTTTTGAAAATATTGTAAAGGAGTTCCAACAACAACATTGTTTCTATTGCCTGGGAAATCTCTTTTATTTGGCCTCATCTTTGGCATAATAAAATATACTACTCTTTCCCCCTGTAAATTTAGGTTCTACCTTCTTCGGTACTGTATTTTTGTTTCATTCTTTAGAGTTGACAGGTGTAAAAGATATATTATCACATGTTTTATTGTCTGGTAATTTTGCTTCTTCATCATCTGATGAATTAGATGAATCGCTCTCAGCAAGATGTCTTGACGGAAGTACAGTGTTATCAATCCAAGCTGCATCAGTATCTCAGTCGCCGCCTTCTATCTCTGAATAATATTTCAATATATTCAAAAGTTCATCTACATCTTCCTGCTTGTTTTGATCGTATTCTACAGAGAAAAACCAAGTGAATAAACTACTAGCCTACACAATGTGTAAAAGCAGATCAAGTATTGACAACGAACCTATACAACTGTGTATGCAAAAATTTGACGCTAAGTTTTTACTGGTGTTAATTTTTTTCTCAAATTGAACTGTAATTACTACAATAACAGGAATTTATGAATTCATAATATTCTTCTTCAGATTATTCCTAATTGGTAAAAAATAGAACATACTCTTTTTACGAAAATTTCGACCCTCCATCTTGTAAACGAAAACGTTAGACTGAATAAACCAAACACGTGATGAAACGCCGATACGACTGGGCTTCGTGATACCTACATAAAAAAAAGTAAGAATACTCAAAAATATATTACAAATTGAGCACCATTTCCTGAAAAATCATTTTAGTTTGAAAACTTTTTTCTTCCTCTTTAAATGATTTCATGGCAGAATGCGATATCTAAATTACACATTTTAATTCCTTTAAACTTACATGCTAATTGAAAATACTGATAAGCATCATAAAATATTTGAAATTTAACGACAAGATAATATTCACATGAATATTTCACTTATATCCATATAACAAAATGATAACAGCCCCAACAGTCATCAAAATTATTAGGAGTATAAATAAATTCGTGCGGTTTTGATGACAGATAATACTAATTTATTTATAATAACTAGTTCTTTCATCTGGAAACACCTTTATTTTGAAGTGTCATTCTTCGCAGTTTCTGTCATTTCGTTGAAGTTTGAACAACATAGTTTCTGAAAATGTCAACTTTTACCGAATAATGTATTTTTGCGGGGAGTTTTACTTCAATATGAAGAAAAAGACTGTCGTAAGTCATCATATTTTAGTGGATGTTTTTGGTGACCATGGTTTAGTTGAACGAACGCGTTCAGCTTTGCTCGATTTAAAATTTTGATTTGGAAGATGAAGAACGACCCGAAATGCCACCACAGTTAAAGGATGAATAATTAGAGCCAAGGCTCTATGAAGATCCATCACAAACGCAAGAGGAAGTCGCCAAAAACCCTTTAAAGCAATGGAAATGATCCGAAAGGTAGGAAATTGGGTTTCGTATGAACTGAAACCAGTCGCGGCTTGTGACAGTATGTGAAGGTGAAGCACATCAGCAAAAAAATATTGTTATTGTAATATATAATATATATTTTAAGTTTATGGACAAAGTTTATCTAGTGAACTTTACTTTGTCAGTTGCATAATAATCATTATAAAATATTTTATTATTAATATTATAATTTGAATTATTGAATTCAAAAACAAATCCTCATCATATTATGACTATATTGACAAATTTGTTCTAATCTACAGTCTAATCCTTTGGTATTAATGCCCCAATAGATGATTTTGGAGCTTTTTTTTAACATGTCGCAATGCTCTAAATATGAAAATCCTTATTATGCAGCTATCCAGCACGAACCAACGTTGAGGTGTAGAGCATTCTTCCAGGTAAGGAATGGGTATGATGGAAATAAAGGAAAACGGCTTAGATGACGATCGAAGATTTCAAAACAACAATATACTATTAACGAAATAAACTCTAAATTAACAAAATAAAAAAACGACCTCAGCGTATAATATAGGATATAGTCTGAAAGTTGTAAAAAATTCTAAATTGAAACCGTGAGTTCTAAAAATTAGAATTTTTTATAGACCAAAGGAATTCTGCAATTCTTTTGTTCAAGGAAACGATGTATTACCTCGTCTATAAAATTTTCTCATCCTGTGATTTTATGAATAGTTTTTCAATTTAAATCTTTGCCATATTAATCAATCACGCCTAGCCAGTTGTATTTCTAATATAATTTTTAATTCTTTTCGACGCGGAGTAACTTCTTTCTGTAAAAGTAGTTGTCACTGACAAAACAACAACAAGACATAATAATTTAAAGAGTTCTGGTATACAAAATTTTAAATCAGTATCGTGAAAGAAAATTAACATTTCATAAGAGTTTGAGCAATTTTCTATTATTTTCTTTCCGAATAGAACAGTTATTCACTTTTTAGTCGATTTATATCAAAAATATTATACTGCGTTATCAAGTCTTACAAAAGCTCATGAGGAAATTCTTTTTCATAAACGGAGAATTTTGACTTATTTAACAGATCGAAGAAATGTAGTTTAAAATGTCACAAAACCTAACCTCTATTTGAGTCGCTATAATCTCTAGAATTAAAAAAAATTGTCTCAATTGTCCTGTTTTATCTGCCATTTCAACTCCCTTGCGACGTTTTGAGTATAAGCCTGCGATGTGCAGTTTTTTATAAATTGTATCAAACCAAGTACTCCTAAATTCTCGTATTTTACTCAGTGTTGTCTGCATTAAATTTCTTGCCTTCGGAATATCTGTTTCTATTTTGTAAAATAGAAAAAACAGTATCTGTTTGATTAAAAATTAATACAAATGTTTCTGGAAAAAATATTAGGAGTACAAATAAGTTTCCGCCGTTTTTTAACACAAATTAAATATTTATTATAGAAAAAATGATTTTAAACGATGTGAGACTGCTTGCTGAGTGACTTCTAATGTTAGAGCAAGTTCTTTTTGTGTTTGAGATGAATCTTCCTCCAATAATTCCTCCAATTCTGCATTCTCGTAAATTTTTGGCCTTCCACTGCGATCTTTGTCTTAATTGTGGCGTGTTTGGTACGTCATACTCTAGAATCGCATCTATCATCCTGCCGATGGGAAGAAATTTTGATCCAATTTAAAGCAGATCCTACAGATTCAGCGAGAGTAGTGGCAGCGTGTCTTAATTTCCATAGTGTGGTCCAATATACACACAGCATGATAGTAAGGTATGAAAAAGGTAGTCGGAAACATAGGAAATTCAATGTTAATCTAGAGTCTAGTGGAGCAGTGGAAGAATCAAAACCTCAGCGCGATGCTATGACGAATAAACGACCGTTCTCTCTCAATGGCAGCAGGGAGGATGCTTTTATCGAAGCCATCCAGAGACAACAGTCGTTTGTTCGTCATCGCATCGTGCTGAGGTTTTGATTCTTCCACTGCTCCACTAGACTCTAGCTTAACATTGAATTTCCTGATTCCGGCCATCTTTTCCATACCTGTATTATCGTGCTGTATATATAGTGAACCACACTATAGAAATTAAGACGCCCTGCCACTACTTTAGTTGAACCTGTAGGATCTGCTTCAAATTGGATCAAAATTTCTTCTCATCGGCAGGATGGTTCTAGAGTATGACGAACCAAACACGCCCTAATTAAAATTCTTTAAACGTACTTTTAGTCTATCAACAAGAATATTAACTTTTATATAACGAATACTGCGAGTTGTTTGTCCGTGCTACTTACATGCTTCTAACTGAAAGGTTGGTAACTGTATAAATGTTTGCGTCCTGTTCATGAACTGTCCCGAAGATTCCAGGAAATAATATCACTGAGGACGAATGTTATTACTTTGTTAATTATTTATATTTTATCAAATTCCTAATATTATTGTTTTCATGTACGAATTTGGTCCAAACTTTATTGTCCATCGCCATAATTGTTGTCCCATTCCATTTTTACCCTTTCTCATTTATTATCTCAGTCACTGTGTTTTCACGTTTGCTCTGGTCTTCCTTTCTTTTTCCTCATTTGAATATTGTCGTTATTTATCCTCTTAAAATGTCCCCATCAGCTTAGCTGAAGTTGTCTATGGACTGTATCTCTAGGTCTTGAGGTATTTTTTCATTTCTTAGCTTATGCGTTGCAGGAACGCCCTTCACTCTTCTGAGGTATTTAATTTCCCCCGCTTGTACTTTATTTTTCTCCTTCGTATTTAAAGTTCATGATTCACAGTAAAAGGTCTGCGTTGGTCTATATATTGCTCTGTATATATCTTGGGAATGGAACACTCTTCTCACTTAGCTTCGCTGATGACCAGGTTTTGATTGCAAAAGACTCCTACGACCTGGAGTTTATGATAAAGGGGCTTTATGATGAATATAAGAAATGAGAACTTCAAGTTAGTTTTAAGAAAACGGAGTATTTGGTTACAAACTCCAACGCTCGCTTCGAAGTACTCATCAACGATGATGTGCACATCCAATAGGTTGACAAATTCAAGTACTTGGGAGTCACGATTAATGAGGATGGCATTGGTAAGGAGGAAATAAGAACCAGAATTCAAAATAGCAAAAAGGTAATTGGATGTCTCAATGGTCTTTCGTGGGATCGAAACATATCCTTCAAAATAAAAAAAAAAAAAAGATTAGGGCGAAGACTGGTTGAATTGGTACTGTGCTATGGCTCAGAGCTGTGAACGCTTACCGCTGACTGAAGAGAAAAATTCAGACAGTAGAGATGGACTACCTCAGAAGAAGTGCTAGTGTATCAAGAATAGAAAGAAGAACTAATCAGTAATTACGATGATATCATCTAGAAAAGGACATTCCGATATTTCCACTCATATTTGTGTCCCACGTGAAATTTTTTGCTTCTTTTCGTGCATTCCATCAGAATTTCATCCATGAAGATTATGAATAGCATTGGACCCCCCTGTCCTAGACCTGCTTCGTGTGAAATATTCTTGATGTTTTATTGACCCCCCTGTCCTAAACCTGCTTCGTGTGAAATATTCTTGATGTTTTATTGAGGATAATAACACAATTTTTATTTAGTTTGTATATACTAATGATCTGGATCTGGATTTTTTTGCTCATTCCTCTTTTTTCTAGTAGTGCCCATAATTTTTCTCTTCTCACTTTGTCAAACACCTTCAGCAGATCTATGAAGCCTTTATATAATTTTCTGTTCCCCTGTCTTACTTTTTCGAATAATATCTTCATAGTAAAAGCATGATTGTATGCTCCTTCCTATGCTAAAGCCCGCTCTGCATTTTTCCTACCGTTGTTTCAATTTTCTGTTTGATCTTTTTAATATTTTTTCATAAAGTTTCATAGCTGTGCTCAATAGAGTTATTACAGTCTTATTTGTCTCCACTTGGGACCATCAATGCTGTTTGCTGGGATAATTTTATCATTCCATATCCTCTCCAAAATTCCTAGCAAAGTTTTCATTCCCTTTTGCCCAAAGTTCTAGATCATTTCAGATGTTATCATGTCACATGCAGGTGCTTTTCCACTTTTAAATGTTGCTATAGACTGTTTTAGTTTATCCATAGAACAGTTTCGATTCGTTTTATAATTATTCTCCATTTTTTCCACTTTTTCTTCTTTTCTGACCATGCAAGATTTTTTAGTGCCATTCTCAGCCTTTAGTACTATACATATAATAATAATCTACATTTCTGTAATTAAGGCATTCTGTTCTTTTTTCAGTTTTAGCTGAACTTTTATTACTTTCGTCCATCATACTGTTTGTTTCTTCCTTTTTCCTCTCTTTAGGCTTCCACAAACTTTCCTTGTTTATTCTATGACTACATTTTTTAAAGACCAAATATTGTTTCCAATTTGATTTTGAACAATTCTACTTCCTTATTTTCCAATTTGTATATTCGCAGGCATTCGTGCTTATCTTTCATTTTTTATTTTTATCGTTCTTAGTTGTACTGTTTGTTTCTTTTATTTCGGCTATAACTACATAGTGATCACTTTCAATTTCTAGTCTCCTTCTCACTATCTAGAATAATTGACCTTTTTCATTTTCTAGTAGGATGTCGTCTATTATTGATTTTTCTCACCGCTGCTAACCTCCCTTGTGTATCAATGTATATTTTTGTGTTCAAAAAATGTATCTGTTATCAACATATTATTCAGTTAACAAAAATTAAGCAGCCTCTTGCCATTATTATTTTTAGATTCTTCTCCAAACGGTCCCAATACTTCTTCATACATCTTGTCTCTTCTACTTACTTCATCAAATTTGCCAAGATAATTATTGTTTATTTCGCTTCCTCGGTGATCATTATTAAATCCTTCCAAAAATTCTCTTGAGTCTCTGCGATATGATTCGTCACTGGGGTCATAAACCACTATTGTTGTTTTCATTTTATTACTCAGGTCTTTGGATTTCCAATGATAATATCTACCCCGGCCAATGTTTCCATCTACATACACTTTCAGATATTCTCTTATTTATCAAACATCATAACCCCGCTTTTGCCCTCATGTTACTCTCCACACCACTGTATATTAATAAATGTCCATTTCTCATTCTCGTTGATCCTTCTCCTTTTTTCTTTGTTTCTGTTAATGCCAAGATCTTCTGAGACTAGAGAAAGGAAAGAATATACAATATTATAGAAAGCATAAAGAAACTCTTAGCGTAAAAACGAAAACCTAGAATAAATCGAAACCAGATACACTCTTCAGGAGATAAAACCATCTTAAAGGGCATAAGAAAAAAATGGAAATTCAAAATTAAAGAAACAAACGAAAAATCATTCAACGAGTATATCACCAATGTCAATATATATGATAATTCATAAAAAACTCAAAAAGACGAATGGAACATATAACAAGCGGTACGTGGCATAACAGGATCAATGATGAAATAAAGAACCCAATTCCAAACATACACAAATCGGAAGTTTATGAGTTATCTTGTTCGACGTGCAGTAATAAATATATAGGACAGACGTTCCTTCAAGACGAGGTTCAACGAACATAAAATGAATTTCATGAAAAATAAACAAACTTCTACTTTTGCCACTCATTGTTAAGAAAACGGCCATCCCTTTCCGATAATAGATAAACTTAAAACTTTACATGTAGAATCAAAAGGAAAGAAACTTGATGATTTAGAATCTGTTGAAATTTTCAAATTAGTTCACAATAAAAATAATGAATGACTATACGGATCTATGTAAATCCAAAATAAAATAGAAAGGCCTTTTACTTGATAGAAGAAATATAACAAAATTTGAATATTAAAACAAATTGAAATATGTTTATCTTCTACAATTTTAATTTCAAAAAAATTTTTATTCAAAAAACTTTTAGAAATAAATTTATGTCTACACAAGCACCGCTTACATTTAATAGACGTATATAATCAAAACTCAATATATAATGTCAAATGGAATAAATAACCCAACAGATATACGAAAGTAATTAAAATTAATAAATAAATATTTAAAGGAGACAAAATTTTGTTTCTGGTCTTACCTTTAAGAACACCAATTGCCTTTTAAAAACATGAACACACTTAATGGACTTCTCAAAGAATATAATTTATTTGAAATATTCAATATATTTAAATATTCGAATAAATTATTTCAAAAATCTCTAAAAAAATGTGCACTATATCTTCAAAAAACAAATATAATTCTAGATAATCCCGTCTTCAGTCCTCTTTTAATATTCCAAATATCAAAATCAAAAACTTAACCTATATCTCTCACGTGTTAAAAGACTGTATTTCGAAGCTTAAGTCTTTTAACACGTGAGAGATATAGGTTAAGTTTTTGATTTTGATATTTGGAATATTAAAAGAGGACTGAAGACGGGATTATCTAGAATTATATTTGTTTTTTGAAGATATAGTGCACATTTTTTTAGAGATTTTTGAAATAATTTATTCGAATATTTAAATATATTGAATATTTCAAATAAATTATATTCTTTGAGAAGTCCTTTAAGTGTGTTCATGTTTTTAAAAGGCAATTGGTGTTCTTAAAGGTAAGACCAGAAACAAAATTTTGTCTCCTTTAAATATTTATTTATTAATTTTAATTACTTTCGTATATCTGTTGGGTTATTTATTCCATTTGACATTATATATTGAGTTTTGATTATATACGTCTATTAAATGTAAGCGGTGCTTGTGTAGACATAAATTTATTTCTAAAAGTTTTTTGAATAAAAATTTTTTTGAAATTAAAATTGTAGAAGATAAACATATTTCAATTTGTTTTAATATTCAAATAAATCCAAAATATTTGAGATTTTTAAATAACTAACATCTGTTTACCAATCTTCTTTGGCGTGCCGACATTCTAATAGTTGGTAGGTGTCCTGTCTTTTCTAACCTGTTTTTATTACCTCTTTTACCTCTATATGCATAAACACCCTGTTCTGCTTGTTAAGTCTTCAGTTATCTGAAGATGGGATAGTTAATTCCCGAATTCCCGAAACTCGAAACTAAATGTGTGAAATATCAATTTATTGGTAGTAAAACATAGTAATTTCTACAACTCGTTTTAATTACCTATATAGAAAAAATCACTACGAAGCAAGTTCAAAATGAAGTGAAATTCCTAAATATTAGAAAAGCTCCACGAAACGATAAAATAACACTACAAATGAGCACATAATTACCAAATTAAGGAGTGTTGATAATTACTCACATATTTAAAGCCATCCTAAAACTGAACTACTGACCAGAACAACTGAAAGCATCCAAGATTATACTTGTACCTAAATCACTATCACATCCTATCCTCTAATCGACTTGCTCCAAATTCTATCAAAAATCCTAGAAAGATGGGTGCTTTAAAGAATAAACTCTGATCCAAATATAGAGGGTACCAGATCATTAGTTTGGATTCCGGTCAAATTACTTCACTATTCAGCAAATCCATAGAATTTATCATGAAATAAGTAAAGAGCTTGAGCACAGACAATACTGTACATCAGCATTCTTGGTCGTGAGTCAAGCCTTTGATAAATTCTGGCATTCTGGATTGCTGTATATAATCACAACTTATTTCCCTATATGCTATTATGTATTATTGAAATCGTATCTTAGTGAAAGACGATTCTGAATGCGAATTGGTGGTGAGGAATCGAATTATAGTCCGTCTAGAAAGTATACGGAAAAAACAATGCTCCATTGTAATAATTTAGTATATATTTTTAATTTTTGAAGTGGAAAATTATAACAAAATATTCATCTTACTTATACAACCTCCATTTAACTGTAAACTCTTGACTAAACGTCGAGGTACACCCGAAACTAGATCACCTCCATAATATTCGGTGATGGTAGTCCAGGATTGTACAACTGACTTTATTTCCTGGCGCTGCTCGTTCAACTTCAATCTTCATTAGTTCTCATATGTTTTCAATGAGACACTTAGTGTTCTTGCATCCAAGGTTGAGTATAGGCCGAAGTATGACATTCTGCCGAAAACGTCACCCCTTTGGATATAAAGCATCCGCCGTTTCAAAGAGAAAATCGTTTAGAATGCCCAATACTTTTCACTATTAATGGTACCATCAACTATAAAGAGATGCGTAGCACCACCCTGAGATATTGCTCCACAACCATTATTTTGGTGGAAAATTTGGAAATTTGAACTATAACAGGTTGTTTTGATAGGATTTTAAAGTGATTTCCACTGGAAACAGCTTTCATCAGATATAAAGACATTATTAAAATTATCTTCTTGAAAACGTTGACAAAATCCTATCCTTCGTTCCTTTTGTAAAGGTGTCATTATAGGGATTTTTTTGATTTCCTTTATATGTAGCCTTGTCTTTTCAGTGACATACGGACGGTTTCTGGACATACTTTTATATTTCGTTCGAATTTGCGAAACCCCAGGCGCGGATTGTCCCAAGTCCACTAAAGCGTTTAAATAGTTTCCTTTAATCTTACTCGATCTTCCTGAAACTGGTCTATGCCTCTATGCCTTTATTGTCTCGTATACAGCATTCTTTCCCAGTTTAGTCAATTGCATTAATATTTTAACGTTTCGAAAACCTTTTCTATACAAATATTCTATCTGTTTTCCATTTTCTAGTTGTGACATTATTTCATAAATTGTATACCTGCAGACAATCAACAATATTTGACAAATACTGTTGCCATGTCATACTTTGCCCATAGCCGACTATCTGCACAACCTATTTTTACATTACTTTTGTCTTAGAAGGTTACAAAAAAGAAGTATATTAAAATTATGAAAAATAAAAAATTTCGGATACTTTCTAGACGGACTATACTTCCCAATATGATCAGGACTTTCTCATACCATATTGGGAACTTTCACAGATGATACTGGCAACAAGCTGATGATGAAGATGAAACAGAAAAATTTTAACGAAATATAAAAATGGCTCCACAACTGGAAAATCCAAATAAATGAATCCCAATCTGTGCAAGTGAATTTCACTTTACGGAGGGGCCAGTGTCCACTGGTATATATGAATAACGTACAAATACCAGATGTCTCAAGTACGAAATACTGTGCGATGAATTTAGATAGCAAACATACATGGAGGAACATATAATCAAGAAAAGTAAGCAAATAGACTTGAAAACAAGAGAAGTAAACTGGTTTACAGATAGTAAATCTAAATTGGCACTAGAGAACAAGATTCTTATCTATAAAACCGAGAGAGTTGAAGGGGTACTTTCACTAGAAAAGGCCTTATAATGTCATGTGAGAGCCTCAAGCTGAAGAATCGAGACAGTGTAACACATATCTGTATAACAATTCTATACTCAAACTCGACAAGGTTTTGTTGATCACAGAGGCACATTGCAGACATGCGTACGTTTCAAACTGATTGGTTTTCGTCAGTGCAATGTATGCTAGTGACCCCAAATCTGTCAAGTATCTATGTTCTCTATACACAGAGACTCTAAGGTATTAAAAATACACTAGCGTCATCTAGAGTATGCAAAATACATACAAGACATACCTTTGCGAGTTAATTCAAGTAAAGAAATGTATTCTCGATATTTTCACGTTACCAACGCAGAAACAACTTTCCTCATGCTCAAATCAGACCATAATTTGCCGTAATGCTAATAATTAGCATATTCATATAAATTAATTCGGCTGATCTGTACGAAAAATCATTGATAAGGAGTATGAGCTATGGTAATAGAAAGTTCTAGAAATCGAGACAGTGCAACATACATCTGTATAACAATTCTATACTCAAACAAACTCGACAAGGTTCGTTGATCACAGGGGCAAATTGCAGATATGCGCTTGTAATTTTTGGTACAGATCAGCCGGATTAATTTATTTGAAAGCACGTAAAGTTAGAGTAACAGATCGCGATTTATCATAATCGTTTCAACCTGTTGATTTTTCATCAGTGCAATGTATGCTAGTGATTACAAATCTGTCAAGTGTCTACACTCGCTATACCTTAGTGTCTCTGTGTATAGCGAATATAGATATTTGACAGATTTGTAGTCACTAGCATACATTGCACTGATGAAAAACTAACAGGTTGAAACGTGGGCATGTCTGCAATTTGCCCCTGTTATAAACAAAACTTTGTTATCAATTTATTCTTGATTAAAATTATGAAATGAATTCATAATGTAGGAATTTAAATAAACTAGGTAATCCAGAGTTGAAGACAAATTCCCAAAAATAATGCTAATACAGTTTGAAATATGAATAACCCTAATTAATATGACATAACTATGATCAGAAACAAGTTTAGGAAATAACTATATTTTAATTATAAAAAACTTACATTTTGATACGAATTAAGTGTTCACATTTCTTATAACTGTACTTTTGTAATTTCTTTTCATCTTCAAATAGTTAACCTGCGAAGTACAAAATAAGGATCAGCATGTAATTCCATTCATTTCAGAAATTCTTTTATTTCTGTTTCAATGTAGTATGGAGGAAAGTTTTTTCTGCGTTGGTAACGTGAAAATATCGAGAAAACATTTCTTTACTTGAATTAACTCGCAAAGGTATGTCTTGTATGTATTTTGTATACTCTAGATGGCGCTAATGTATTTTTAATACCTTAGAGTCTCTGTGTATAGCGAATATAGATACTTGACAGATTTGACGTCAATAGCATACATTGCACTGACGAAAACCAATCAGTTTGAAACGTGCGCATGTCTGCAATTTGCTTCTGTGATCAACAAAACCTTGTCGAGTTTGTGCTCATACTCCTTATCAATGATTTTTGGTACAGATCAGCCGAATTAATTTATTTGAAAATGTATATATGCTGATTGCTAATAAATAAATTATAATAAAAAAAAACCTTCAGTTTCTCAGATTCATGAGAATTATCTTTGCTCCTATTTTCTTGGTGGTCTTCAACTGAGGTTTATCTCCATTTCACTTTTTAGTGAATTTTGCTGGAGATTACTCATAGCTAGACCGCTTGCCTCTACATTATTCCTTCTTTTATCTCTATCTATTTACTCAAGTTTGAAATGTGTTACCTTAATTTCGTTTTTAAGTTTTTCGTTTTCCTTTATGACATCTTCATTTTTTTCCCTCAAATTTTTCATTTTCTTCTGATAACTTTGCTATTCTAATCTAATTTTCCCATTTTTTGCATCATAGCCTGCATCCTTTTCATCATTCCAGTTCTTGTGGTATTTGAAACACTACCTTACTTCTTGAAAATATTTCTCCTTAATTGTTCTCATATCTCCTTCTTTTTCCTTCATCAATTGATGATCCTCCTCATCTTGAGTTTTTCATCCATTTTTCAATGTAAAACGAATCTAGATCTGTCTCCAAAACGAATATCAAGATTACCTATCGACAGCGATAAGGTTATTTATCTCTTGCCACAGCTCTGTTGTTGAAATTCTAATTGTTTTCCGATAATATTCAATTTGTGTTTGACACAAGGTTACAAAAAAGAAGTATATTAAAATTATGAAAAATAAAAAATTTCGGATACTTTCTAGACGGACTATACTTCCCAATATGATCAGGACTTTCTCATACCATATTGGGAACTTTCACAGATGATACTGGCAACAAGCTGATGATGAAGATGAAACAGAAAAATTTTAACGAAATATAAAAATGGCTCCACAACTGGAAAATCCAAATAAATGAATCCCAATCTGTGCAAGTGAATTTCACTTTACGGAGGGGCCAGTGTCCACTGGTATATATGAATAACGTACAAATACCAGATGTCTCAAGTACGAAATACTGTGCGATGAATTTAGATAGCAAACATACATGGAGGAACATATAATCAAGAAAAGTAAGCAAATAGACTTGAAAACAAGAGAAGTAAACTGGTTTACAGATAGTAAATCTAAATTGGCACTAGAGAACAAGATTCTTATCTATAAAACCGAGAGAGTTGAAGGGGTACTTTCACTAGAAAAGGCCTTATAATGTCATGTGAGAGCCTCAAGCTGAAGAATCGAGACAGTGTAACACATATCTGTATAACAATTCTATACTCAAACTCGACAAGGTTTTGTTGATCACAGAGGCACATTGCAGACATGCGTACGTTTCAAACTGATTGGTTTTCGTCAGTGCAATGTATGCTAGTGACCCCAAATCTGTCAAGTATCTATGTTCTCTATACACAGAGACTCTAAGGTATTAAAAATACACTAGCGTCATCTAGAGTATGCAAAATACATACAAGACATACCTTTGCGAGTTAATTCAAGTAAAGAAATGTATTCTCGATATTTTCACGTTACCAACGCAGAAACAACTTTCCTCATGCTCAAATCAGACCATAATTTGCCGTAATGCTAATAATTAGCATATTCATATAAATTAATTCGGCTGATCTGTACGAAAAATCATTGATAAGGAGTATGAGCTATGGTAATAGAAAGTTCTAGAAATCGAGACAGTGCAACATACATCTGTATAACAATTCTATACTCAAACAAACTCGACAAGGTTCGTTGATCACAGGGGCAAATTGCAGATATGCGCTTGTAATTTTTGGTACAGATCAGCCGGATTAATTTATTTGAAAGCACGTAAAGTTAGAGTAACAGATCGCGATTTATCATAATCGTTTCAACCTGTTGATTTTTCATCAGTGCAATGTATGCTAGTGATTACAAATCTGTCAAGTGTCTACACTCGCTATACCTTAGTGTCTCTGTGTATAGCGAATATAGATATTTGACAGATTTGTAGTCACTAGCATACATTGCACTGATGAAAAACTAACAGGTTGAAACGTGGGCATGTCTGCAATTTGCCCCTGTTATAAACAAAACTTTGTTATCAATTTATTCTTGATTAAAATTATGAAATGAATTCATAATGTAGGAATTTAAATAAACTAGGTAATCCAGAGTTGAATACAAATTCCCAAAAATAATGCTAATACAGTTTGAAATATGAATAACCCTAATTAATATGACATAACTATGATCAGAAACAAGTTTAGGAAATAACTATATTTTAATTATAAAAAACTTACATTTTGATACGAATTAAGTGTTCACATTTCTTATAACTGTACTTTTGTAATTTCTTTTCATCTTCAAATAGTTAACCTGCGAAGTACAAAATAAGGATCAGCATGTAATTCCATTCATTTCAGAAATTCTTTTATTTCTGTTTCAATGTAGTATGGAGGAAAGTTTTTTCTGCGTTGGTAACGTGAAAATATCGAGAAAACATTTCTTTACTTGAATTAACTCGCAAAGGTATGTCTTGTATGTATTTTGTATACTCTAGATGGCGCTAATGTATTTTTAATACCTTAGAGTCTCTGTGTATAGCGAATATAGATACTTGACAGATTTGACGTCAATAGCATACATTGCACTGACGAAAACCAATCAGTTTGAAACGTGCGCATGTCTGCAATTTGCTTCTGTGATCAACAAAACCTTGTCGAGTTTGTGCTCATACTCCTTATCAATGATTTTTGGTACAGATCAGCCGAATTAATTTATTTGAAAATGTATATATGCTGATTGCTAATAAATAAATTATAATAAAAAAAAACCTTCAGTTTCTCAGATTCATGAGAATTATCTTTGCTCCTATTTTCTTGGTGGTCTTCAACTGAGGTTTATCTCCATTTCACTTTTTAGTGAATTTTGCTGGAGATTACTCATAGCTAGACCGCTTGCCTCTACATTATTCCTTCTTTTATCTCTATCTATTTACTCAAGTTTGAAATGTGTTACCTTAATTTCGTTTTTAAGTTTTTCGTTTTCCTTTATGACATCTTCATTTTTTTCCCTCAAATTTTTCATTTTCTTCTGATAACTTTGCTATTCTAATCTAATTTTCCCATTTTTTGCATCATAGCCTGCATCCTTTTCATCATTCCAGTTCTTGTGGTATTTGAAACACTACCTTACTTCTTGAAAATATTTCTCCTTAATTGTTCTCATATCTCCTTCTTTTTCCTTCATCAATTGATGATCCTCCTCATCTTGAGTTTTTCATCCATTTTTCAATGTAAAACGAATCTAGATCTGTCTCCAAAACGAATATCAAGATTACCTATCGACAGCGATAAGGTTATTTATCTCTTGCCACAGCTCTGTTGTTGAAATTCTAATTGTTTTCCGATATTATTCAATTTGTGTTTGACACAAGTTCCATTTACTAATTTTCAAAATTGATGCTTTTTAGAGTAACACTTTGTGCTAGTTTAGTTCAAAACAATATAACATTATGAGCACAAACAACGCCTACCCAGAACACAATTGAATTCCTAACTCTCACAAGCTGAAAAAGCTTCTGAGGGATTTTCACAGAAGATCTTGGAGTATCAAGATGATAATTTAATAATATCTTCTTTATATAATTCGTAATGAATCATTAATGGATACTATAAACAATATTTTACCAGCAATACTACCTGGACCTATGCTTCAATCTAACAAATGGATTTCAGACTTCACTTTATTCTTTCCATTCCTGACAACTTGCTTCCTATTTGACAAATATGATGATCGTACTCAAGCATTAACCTTTGTATATTTCTCTAGTTTCAAAAGAAGATCATGATTAACACGGTCAGATCAGTTTCTAAAGACGTAGTGGTAGATTTTATTTTCTAGATGATTTAAAACTGCATTGAAAAAACTGATAAACTGTCATACAATTTGATTTACTACTTAAATATCGATGTTGAAATAGGAACAAAAAATTATTTTCATTCATGAAACAGCAATCTAGAAGTCATTACTAGTTTGAAGATTTTACTGAACACAAGCAAGAGGTTTGTAATTAGCAAAATCAAGCAGATCACAAACAATGATCAGGAGGAAAATTTTAATATTTCATAGAATTATTTATAATTTAGCAGAGTACGCTGCTATGATAGCGGTTTCACCACAAATTTTTCCAAAACTGGATCCAGACATTCTTATGGATGAATTTATGCTTGAAGAATTTGTTTCCAGTTTTTTAATTATGCGCTTTTTCCATTATCACTACATTGATCTTATCGAAATGGTCCAACTATAGGACCATTTTTCCAGTTATCCGTGCTGCCATTGAAATTCCCAAATAAAATAAGTTCTCTATGTCTTCTCACACTTTGAATTAAAAAATTTAGTTTGTTTTAAAAATCACCTTTCTGTGAAACTGACTCATTTGGTATTGAATATAAACCAATAATTGTGAGATTTCCTTGTAAGATGTTCATAATTATGTGAATTAAGTTTTCATCAATAACTTCCCAGACTTCTATTCTATTTCTTAATTTCTTATGGATCATCAACAACGCTTCTCCTTTTAGTGCCTCAGGCTTGTAGACACCACTGAAGACTTGTATTTAATTACCTGTTTTCTATGCTTCTGCCCATTCTTTTTTGGATTCAGTTGGAGTCACTAATCTACACCATATTTTTTCATTTCGGCTGCTAACAGGGCATCGAAATTTTTTTAGTGTTGAAAATTATGTTTTACTGAAGCACTAGTAGAATTGACAACTTGAATAATTTCAGTATTTCTGCATATGACTTGTCCAATGCAGTTTTTTCAAAAACATTAAAAACTTAGGGGCATATTTTTCTTGTTGTCTTCAGTCTTATACAAAGCTGTAAGTTCTGAACATATCAAAACTGTATCAAAATGTTGTCCATGATGACAAAAAAAGGTTTTAATTATTTTTCTAGAAAATATGCCTCTGAATACATTAAAATCACAAAGTCTAAGTCATTGAAATTCTGGAACCTATTATCAATTTCTTGATATATTTAATCCGAAATTTGATGAAGGTATTTATAGTTATTACATCTCAATTTACATTACTCTCCAAAATAATTCATTAAAGAAAAGCAATGTTCAGCAATTGTTAATATCAGCCTGGCCATTGTAATCCCATCACATAACAGCAATTGTATTTAACCATTTTTTGTGTTTATTGGGTTTCAAGAAGGAAGCAGTCGATCTACTCAAAGTTGCAGTTTTCAAAAAACTGCATTCCCTGATCTGATTTATTGAGACAAAACAAAATTTAATTGGTAGGCAAAACAATTCATAAATATCGCACTGTCATAGCTTCGTACAATCAATTTCCCATAAGCATTCATATTTTTTAAAAGTTTACATACAATTGTGTCTGCTGTTCTAACTCTGAAACTAAGTATATGTAGACCAAGAAAACACCTGTGTTGTGTCATTTCAATACTTATGGAAATTTTTTAAATCGCCAAAAACCACTATGATTGCAAACACCATTTTCATTGACGAAAGGTAAACAAGGCCATTAAAACGAATTTTTCCGAATTTAAATATCGCATGCAAGTCTTTATTTTAGTATTCAAATTTGGCGTCTTAGGATTCGCCTTACCTTTATTTATTGTGTTCAATTTTTCAATAAAACCCGAAAAACTGAATTGCTTGTCCAACAAGAAATTACTACACAATTCATTACCCTACAGTATTAATAGTTGATACATCACTCAACAAAGATGCCATTATGTCTATCAATTAAATACAAAATACAATTAAAAACACACTGCAAGTGCAAACATCGCGTGAATGCGTATATTTACTCCAAACAACTCTTTATTCGCCGGTAAAGCGATCAGAACTTAACTTTGCTACATTTGTACCTGAGCGTAAAAATTTTGCATTACAAACTAAAAAAATATAATGACTATTTTTAAAACATTTGATGCTATAATTTGTATTTGGTTGATAATTTTAGGGAAAGCAGTACTCCTCTTCCTTCCATGGACTACATGTCCATGAACAGGAATGTTTTATTGCATACATTGTTATCAGCCTCCAATGGAATCTGGAGAACCCTTTACCAACTTTTGACCTGTGCTAGAAAACTTCAGGAGGAATATGAAATTTGAAGATTCAAAATAAACATTCTGAAGATGAAATACCTTCCAATAGGAATATAAAATGTGCTGAATATTAGGATGAAAAATAATGAAAAGCTTGGAGTATGTCCAAGTATGTATATCTAAGCATAATGTTTGACAGTGGAAACGTCAACATCGGAGCATGGACATTAGTAAAAAAACAAAACATAATTACTATAACACAATGAGAAAAGTAATCTACTACATGGATTGACAATAGAAGAAAACAAAGGGGTTTTGAAGCTGCTGAAAGAGACGTTCTAAGAAGATCATTGGGAATATCTTGCCGAATGAAAATTGGAATAAAGTGACACATAAGTAAATGGGAGTGAAAGAAACACTCTACAAAGATATTGAAGCAAAACAACTGACTACAAGTAGGATAATAGAATCAATACAAAGACGAAATAGTGAGGGACCACAGAAGACTTGATTGGAGGCTACTAGGAAGGCCAACTTGAGAAATTTTACATAAGAATGTGTTTTCAGTTGCATGAAGACGAACTAATTATTTGAAACTGCAGTAACAAAAAATGTAAATCGTCAGGTCACAAAGATACATAACTCCTCAATTTCGATAGCAAAACAATAATGTGCTTAAAACTGGTTTCTGTGTTTTTTAAAATCCTTTGTGTAAGGGTAAAATGAAATACTTTTTTGGAAATAACTGTTAATTCCAAATATCATAAAAAGTAAGTTAACACAGTTTATGTGAAATTTAGAATTCCATAATTCAAGAAAACATACGTAATTCTGTAAATTTGAAATTATGGTAAAACAAGTTGTTTGTTATTTTTTTTAAGAATTTTTATTATATTTCTCTGACTCCAAAATTTCCAGACTTACCTGTAAAGTTTTATCAAACCATCTATTAGCAGAATTTCCATCAAGACCTCCACCATGAATGCACTGCTTAGCAGCTAGAGTTAATACATCATCATTCCATTTTGGAAGAGGATTATCCAAGCACAAAAGGAATAATGATTTTTCAATTGCCTCCAAACTTTTTTTATTGGTTGGATCTGTAATAAGTTATACATGTGCAATGCTTCATTTATTTATGAGGTTGATAGAAGTAATACTGAATTATTAATATAATAATGTGATTACTATGAAGACATATAAGTATAAAGTCATATGCCCTCAACCTAACAAAATCTAAAAGAAAATAAATATATTTATTATTTCCAATAAAATGATAAGTTATCGAGCTCCTTCATTATTGGCATATATAATATAGTTTCTTTTTATTTAATACTTTATTAGCAATCAGAATACATTTATTCTATGGACTAACGCGATGGCTTAAGAGCTACGTGCTCTCGGATGACGTGTGAGGGGTTGTCCAGTGATTATTCCTCTTCAATTTTCCACCAGATCTGCTGGTTAGTTCTTTTTGAGTCTTCTACCATCCTGTAGATTAAGTAGTGGCGAAGTATTTTTGTGACTATGTAATTTTTTATGGTGCTTTATATCCATTCTCTGATGATGTCCTTCACATATAACACTGATTAGTAAAATACCATGGAGCATTGGTTATCATAAGTTTCATCTTTGACTGACCTTATTGATCCGATAAGACTTTTGTATATTAGAAGTTTGCTTTCTAGTGATAAATTGTGCTTTCTCCCTATTGACTCTTTTGCATTCCCAAGTATTTGGTAGATGTGGACTCCAGTATCTGTGTAACATACTTGTACCTTTGCCACTCATTGTTTAGAAAACGGCCATCCTTTTCCGAATAATAGATAAACTTAAAATTTTACATGTAGAATTAAAAAGCAAGAAACTTGATTTTTTAGAATCTGTTGAAATTCTCAAATTAGTTTACAATAAAAATAATGAATGACGTTCTAATAGTTGTTGAGCGTCCTCTCATTTTAAACCTTTTTTAACTTGTTTTTATTACCTCTTCTATCTCTGTATATTCGTAATTATCCTGTTCTGCTTGTTGAGTTTTCAATTGTCTGAAGATGGGATAGGTAATTCCCGAAACTCGAGTTAAAAGTGTAAAATATCAATTTATTGGTAGTAAAACATAGTGATTTCTACAACTTGTTTTAATTATGATCAACTACCAAATATTAACGGCTGAAACAGTTCAGCATACGACTGCAGAAGTTGGAAGAAGACAATGGAAAAAAAGTCTTTATTTTGAACAACAAACCTGGACTTTATTGAATGTCCAAGTGACGTGTAAGAATACAGATGGACAGTGCTCTTTGTGTTCGAAGGCTTGGCTGATCTGATGTGTTATTCGATGGTTTTGCTGTATGGTGGACCGTTTTCTTCAAAATCGAACTGGTGCAGTGGTACCATTCCTCTGTGTTACAATCACAGAGCGACTCTGAATTTTTTGTTGACGTGATGTTTGGAGAAAACACTAAGTTTTTTCCACTTCATTATTAGGATCATTAGGAGTAAATATTTTGGTTAAGTAGTATGCAAAAATTTTTTTTTTCATCATCACTCCTGGCCCACTGTACATTAGGTTCCTGTTCGTCAATTCTGTGACCTTTTGAGTATTTTATTGGTTTCCATATAGATTGGTCGAATCTATTGAGATTAGATATATATTCGTTAAGTGATCTTTCTTTGACTTCTTTAATTTTTATGCAAGTTGAATGGTCAGCTTATTTAGAATATTTTTGTCTGATGGAGTATGTGTACGATGCCATTTCGCCTCTGCCTTTCTTTTTCACATTTATAATTTCTGTTGGAATATAGAAGAATGCATTCTCTCTATTTATAGTTCTGGGAGAAGCTTGTTGTACAGAATCTGTAATGATGAATCAATAAATTTCGTTAATGCTTCATCGATTTATTTTGCATCTTTGTGTCACATTGGGATTTAGGATACTGTCAATTCTGCATTTGAATTCATCCCAATTGGTTTTTTGTTAATAAGTATTGGAGATTTTTTTGTAGATCATAATGCCGCTTATGGTGGCTATAATGGGACTATAGTCCAAGGATAAATCATAACTAGGGATAACGTCCATATATACTGAAAAAATTCTATTTGTGATGAAAAAATCAGTAAGATCTGGGGTTTTGTTTATGTCTGTTGGCCAGTAGGTGGGTGTGCCATTGGATAATCAAGAGTAGTTTTTTTTCTTTATTGGCATTGGCAAGCTCTCCGCTTTTTGTAATTATAAGGCATGATCGAAATATTGTATGTTTACTACTATAACCGTCATTTGTAATAAACATTGGCTTAGAAGAAATTACTGTTTTTTTAAAAACGTTGCTTGTAAATATTTTTCCTCATATCATGGTAATCCTATAATACTTATAGTAACATTTTATCATAATAGCAGTACCAGCGTGGGCAGTCTTATATGGATGATTTGTTGAGTAAGTATAGTAATATTGATGAATGATTACTCTGTAAAGTGAGTTTCTCTTATGAGAAGAATGTCTACTGACTTTTGACGTAGACAAATCTTTACTTCATTTTTGTGCGTTATAAGCCTATTGGTATTCCTTCTTCTTCTTCTTTACGAAAGCTTGCTAGCTTGTTTCACCCATTTTCCTCCTCTCGTTCTTGAGATGTTGAGGTCCAGCTGTCCTTCCACCTCTTTGGCGGTCTTCTTACGGGTCGTTTGGATGCTGGTCTTCCGTTTCTAGCGATTTTTGCTATTCTGTCGCCTGTCATACGTGAGACATGTTCATTCCAGAACCTTCTCCTCGCGCGGGTCCATCTAACTACGTCCTCCGTCTGGCATTCCCTTCTGATCTCGTCGCTCCTTCTCTGGTCTCTCAATGTGTTCCCCGTTATTGCCCTAAAAACTCGCATCTCGTTTGTCCGTGCCATTCTTTTAGTTTAAGCTGTATCTCCTCTTGTTTCCGTCGCGTATGTCATCACGGGTCTGACGCACGCTTTGTAAATTCTCACTTTACTGGTTGTTGTCATGCAGTTGTTCTTCCAGATGATATTCCTTAGGGCTCCCGCTATTCTGGCTGCCTTATTCATCTGATGTCTTACACTATCTTTTAAGCTCCCATATGGCGATATCGTTACGCTTAGATAGTTAAAGGAGAATACTTGTTCGATGATGTTGTTATTTATCTCCAGCTTACATCGGCGGGGTTCCCTGGCAATTACCATGCTCTTAGTTTTGGGCATCGATATTACCATGTTGAGTTTCAGAGCCTCCCTGTGAAATGCCTGCATCAACCATTGCAGCCCGTCTTCGCTATCCGCAAATAATGTTGCGTCATCTGCATAGCACAAGATCTTCAACGGTTCATTCCCCATTCTGTATCCCTGGTTCACTTTTCGTACGTTATGTATTATCCTGTCCATTATCAGATTAAATAACAGTGGGCTAAGACTATCTCCCTGTCTCACCCCTAGGTGGATCTTTACTTTATCGGTTGTGGTTGCTCTTGTCTTGACTGTGGTAGTGTTACCTGTGTTTAGTTGTTTGATCGTTTCTACAATGTTTTATTGGTATTCCATTCTGTGATTTTAATGAATTTAGCGAATTTTGCTGATACGCATGGTCATCATCAGACAGTACAATGGAATACCTGAGAAGCCACATCGTGGTGAAACAATTGTTGTAGTAGTACAAACATTTCTGTGGAAATAAATTACTGTCTCATATATATTTTTTTAATGGTCATCACCTTTAACATCATGTTCTGTTGGATCAGTTGTTGAAACATTGTTGATGTCATTTGTGTGTTCTATAGGACTGTTCTTCACTATATTCGAGGAGCTTCAGATTAGATGGTTTTTGGATACTCATGTGGTGTGTTGCAGTAATGGTGTTTTGTAGCAGTTGTAGTAGATGCCATTCATAGAGTTGACTGGCGAATTGCTGTTTGCACTATTATTATAATAAACATCCAATATGTTGTTTGCATTATTCAATTTCAGGAGATTGTAATAAATTTGTAATGGGCCAGGTGAGAACCTTCACAGAGGGCAAATTTTGCTGGTGTGCATTTCTCTTTCTTGCAGCTAAGTGCACTATGTAAATTCATAAGTTCAGATCCAACTGTTCACAAAAGAGGTTGTTATATATGTGAAACTAGTAAAAAACAACGCGGTTTAGAAGAGTTAGATTTAATTTTTTAAATGAACCTTCAGTGATTGAATAAGAGTTTTCCCAAATAGCGAATATTTTCATAAAATATTCAAATATTCATAATAATTTTCATCAAAAGAACTCTTAAATTAGTCCAGATGAGATGGCTAAGGTAAACACAGATAGTGTTTTATATAACATGAGCTCAATACCAGTTCCATGTGAACCAGCAAATGTGAATATACAGGTCCCATCTAGGTAGAAGAGAAATTTTCTAGCTAGACGGTTTAGGCCATCAATTCACTGTTGGCTTGAAAGTTAAAAGTGCTCTGCTTAACCAGAACACCACTGAGCTCCTAACTTGCACAAGTTAAGAGTATCAAGATAATATCATATCATATTTTTAGTTATGTTTTAAGTTTGGGAACAGAAAATTATCAAAACTGGCTAAATCTGGTGAATAGGATACGTGCATTGCTCACTGATTTTAGCTATCACTATAATGAATGTGTGAACTGATATGATACAAACATTTTTCTCACAAATGCTACTGCCTTTTATTAATTTCATCACATAAATGCACACTATTATGTGTTGATTGTTCTTCCTTTCGGAATTCAATAAATGAAATTTAGTTCACTTTCTCTGAATCTGCTGTTATCATTAAAAGTTCCATTTCTCACCACGAAGAAGAAAAATATCAAACAAATGCTATACAAGCAACTACTGACAAAATCAACACCAGCAATGGACCTACATGCATAACATCTATATATTGTCCACCAAGACATGTAATTGCAACCGACACTTACAAAGAGTTTTTTGCCACTTTAGGGCACAGATTCATTGCTGGAGGCGACTGGAACGCGAAACATACCCAATGGGGCTCCAGATTGATCACAACCAAAGGTCGAAACCTGCTACACGCCCTGACTGAGAAAAACTATAAACACGTCTCGAATGGGGAGCCCACGTACTGGCCAACAGACCCAAGGAAAATCCCTGACCTTCTGGACTTCTTTATAGTGAATGGTATTGCCACACAGAACTGCCTGCTAGAGTCCAGTTACGACCTGACATCGGATCACTCTCCTGTTATAATGAGCTTGACAAATACACCTGTAAAAACAGAGACTGCTCCAAAATTATCCACAGTACATACCAGGTGGGAGGACTTCAAGGACTATATAAACAGAAATTTGACCAACTTCAGCATGAAAGAAACATCAGAAATTGACGAAGCTGTTCAACACTTCACAGAAACCATCCAACAAGCAGCTTGGCATGCAACTCCTTTAATCGAGAGAGAAATCCCCTATATTAAGAGTACTCCCCTGTACATACGGCAAATCATTGCTGAAAAAAGGAGAGCCCGAGGTAAATGGCAGCGAACACGTAACCTGAATGATCTCCGTCATTACAGAAGACTGTCACGAAACTTATCAAGAACCTTGAAAGAAGAACAAAATACCTCCTTCGAACGTTACACCGAAGAACTGACATCTGAAGACCACAGTATCTGGAGAGCTACCAGAAAATTCAAGAGGCCAACACCATCTATTGCTCCAATTAGAATACCTAACGCCTGGGCTCGATCGAACGAGGAAAAAGCAGAGGCATTCGCATCGCATCTATCAAGGGTATTTACAGAGCCTGAGCCAACACCAGGATTTGAAAACGATGTTGAGACATACTTGGATTCACCATGTCAGTTGTCACCACCTATAAAACCAGTCACTCCTAAAGAAGCCAAAAGCGAAATCCGAAAACTCAAAAACAAGAAATCTCCTGGTCCGGATTTGATCACTGCAGAGATTCTCAAGAGACTTCCAAGAAAAGCAATTGTGCTCTTGACAACAATTTACAACCGCATCCTGAATTTATGCTACTATCCTGTATTATGGAAACACGCACATGTGATAATGATCCATAAAATCGGTAAAACACCAAATGACCCATCATCATACAGGCCCATAAGTCTTCTTCCAATCCCAGGAAAAATTTTCGAGAGAATCCTTCTAAGAAGAATCCAAGACGATCACGAAACATCAGAAATACTTCCCGATTATCAATTTGGTTTTCGCCAAAGGATGTCAACATCACATCAAACGCACAGAATAGTCAACATCATCGCACATTCTCTCGAAAAAAAACAATTCTGTAATGGCGTGTTCCTGGACATCTCCCAGGCATTCGACAAAGTCTGGCACAAAGGTCTGCTATATAAAATAAAGGAAAACCTTAACAATAACTACTTTCTGCTTTTCAAATCCTATCTTTCTGACAGAAATATATCAGTTAAGTACAACAACACATTCTCAAGATACCTTTCCATTAAATCTGGTGTACCACAAGGAAGTGTACTGGGACCATTCCTATATTTGCTCTATACTGCTGATTTGCCTGAAACATCTAAAACCACTATTGCTGCATTTGCTGACGACGTCGCAATACTGTCTTCCGATGACGATCCCTCGGTCTCATCCAGAAATATTCAGGAACACCTGAACCAATTGAACCACTGGTATAAGAAGTGGAGGATGACTCTTAACCAGACCAAATCCTCACAAATAGTCTTCACTACACGTATCAACACCTGTCCCAAACTAACTCTGAATGGAATGACTCTGCCCACAAAGACAAGCATTAAGTACCTTGGCATTCATCTGGACCAACGACTAACATGGCGTAATCACATAGAAGCCAAAAGAAGGCAATTGGACTTGAAACTTCGACAAATGCATTGGCTAATAGGAGGAAAATCAAAACTTACGATGCAAAACAAACTGCTCGTATACAAAACAATACTTAAACCTGTCTGGACCTATGGCATTCAATTGTGGGGCTGCGCAAAACCATCAAGAATAAAAACGATCCAAAGGTTTCAGTCAAAATAGTTACGGCAAATAGCCAAAGCACCCTGGTACGTCACTAACCAGAGACTCCATGAAGACCTACAAATTCCGTATATAATAGATGTCATAAAATCCTCCTCTGCTGAATACCGACAGCGACTACAAGGGAACTCAAACAATCTTATACATAACCTGTACCAGGAAGGTCCAAACATACGAAGATTAAAGAAGACCTGGCTGGAAGATCTTACTGAAATAGTAAACGAGTAGAAGAGTCACTGGACTCTTTCCTCCCATGTCTCTTTCTTTTGTTTTTCTTTTCAATACATTCCATCAAAATTACTTAATACTTGTTCAAGTAGATTGTACATTAAGCAATAAACGCCTTAAAAAAAAAAAAAAAAAACTTTCTCTGAAGACCAACTTTATCTTTCAGCTAGTTATTTTAACTATTATTTCATCTCAAGTGTGAAAGCATTTTGAAAATGTTATATTTATTCTACTGTAATCACGGCTGTCATACTTTCAGTTGAGTGTCATCCAATATTACATTTTCTCAATTTCGAGCATAGTCAGTAATTTGATGAATAAATATCAATATGTTCATTTTGGCACCTCCTTCAACCTCATTTAAACTCTGCTATCCAACATGTTACTGTTGTAAAGGTTGTAGCAAACTCTCTTTGAAAGAACTTAGCTTTGCTGTACTACTCTGTCAAGAAAGTACCGGGAATTTTCAATTAAAACAACATTTTTACATTTAATCATCAAAATTTATTGGGTCGCCTTCAAAATAGGCTCCATTTGCTCCAATACATCTATGCCAACGGCACTTCCAATTATCGAAACATTTTTTATAGGCGCTTTCCGGGATGGACTTTAGCTCTCGCGCCGAATTTTGTTTTATGGCTTCAATCGACTCAAAACGGGTGCCACGAAGGGGCAATTTTAGTTTTGGGAAGAGGAAAAAGTCGCAGGGAGCCAAATCCGGCGAATACGGTGGTTGCTGAAGCACGTTTGTTGAGTTTTTGGCGAGAAAGTCAATCACAATCGTAGCTCGGTGAGAAGGCGCGTTATCGTCATGCAAAATCCATGAGTTGTTCGCCCACAAATTTGGCCGCTTCTTACGGATACGCTCACGCAAACGTTTCATAACGCCTAGGTAATACTCCTTGTTTACCGTCTGACCCTCTGGAACGAATTCGTAGTGCACCACGCCACGGATATCGAAGAAAACAATGAGCATCACCTTCATTTTCGAGCGGCTTTGGCGTGGTTTTTTCGGTTTCGGCTCATTTTTTGCCACCCATTCCGATGATTGCTGGCTTGTTTGCATATCGTACTCGTAGATCCAGGTCTCATCACCAGTTATAATGCGTTCCATGAATGTAGAATCGGAATTACAGCGATCCAGCATGTCTGAAGCAACCTGTTCGCGATGACGTTTTTGAAGAAAATTCAGGTCTTTCGGTACGAGTCGTGCGGCCACCTTTCTCATGCCCAAAATATCAATCAAAATCGTACGTGCGGACTCGTGGGATATCTTAAGATCATGTGCTATCTCTCTCAAGCTGGTACGACGGTTTTCCAGCACCCTTTCCTTAATTTTATCGACGTTATCTTCGATCGAAGCCGTCGATGGGCGACCACTTCACGACCGTCCTTGAAGGCTCTGTACCACTGATATGCACGAGTTTTCGATAGAGCATTATCACCAAAGGCCTTTTGCAACATTGTCAATGCATCGGCACACGAAAATTCATTTGCAACACAAAACTTTAAACAAATTCTTTGCTCAACGTAATCACCCATGTTAAAAATCACACGCACTCTGACATCGACTGACTTAATCAGCTGTTGCAAACACACTAGTTGACAGATCCCGCTCAAGCTTGGCATAGTAATTAAGGACAAAGGTACCAACCTAGGAAAAAAAAATTTTACCTGCCTCATTGCCCCGCCAGATTTAAATCTATAATTCCCGGTACTTTCTTGACAGAATGTATACTGCACAATTTGAAACTTTTCAATTGACTCACATAACAATAACCAATTTTTTCCGTGTATAGAAATTAACTGAAAGGAGTAAATTTTGATGACCACTGAGCAAATACCTTCACATATAAGCTCTATAAGATGAAGGAGGGTGTAGTTATTCTCGTGGAATAAATTTTCTTTAGATGGCCTGTTATTTTGTGATACACTTCTTCATAATTTTGTGATTTACAAAAATGTCTTTAATTGGATTTAAGGCCTAAGGTATTATTAAGTTAGTTTGAGAAAGTTTTCAATTCCGATACAAAGGTAAGTGAGTAGTATACATGTTTTATAAATTCCAATGTCTTGATCTTTTCAACCATAAAATGAAAATAATAGAAAGCCCTGACATGAAGCTAGGATCTTTTGCGCGCTTGTTCATGAAATTTTGTTTTATCCTTCTCGTCATTATTTTACATCTAACAACAGAATTACTTATGACCTCAAATTCTTCATCAATAAGTCCAACCTAGTCGTTTCAGACCATTTTTGACTCAGAATTTGAAAATTACAACATTTGGGCAAAATCAACTATCCACTGGTCTGAATATTTAAGGTAAAAAGAGTCAGAAAAAAATTTAAGTAATAAATTTGCTGAAAGCATCCACAAATCTCTGGAATTGCATTAATAACAGATAAAGTTCTAAATACATTCTGTCAAGAAAGTACCGGGAATTATCGATTATTTTTTTTCCTAGGTTGGTACCACTGTCCTTAATTACTATGCCAAGCTTGAGCGGGATCTGTCAGCTAGTGTGTTTGCAACAGCTGATTAAGTCAGTCGATGTCAGAGTGCGTGCCGATTTTTACTATGGGTGATTACGTTGAGCAAAGAATTTGTTTAAAGTTTTGTGTTGCAAATGAATTTTCGTGTGCCGATGCATTGAAAATGTTGCAAAAGGCCTTTGGTGATAATGCTCTATCGAAAACTCGTGCATATCAGTGGTACAGAGCCTTCAAGGACGGTCGTGAAGCGGACGCCCATCGACGGCTTCGATCGAAGATAACGTCGATAAAATTGAGGAAAGGGTGCTGGAAAACCGTCGTACCAGCTTGAGAGAGATAGCACATGATCTTAAGATATCCCACGAGTCCGCACGTACGATTTTGATTGATATTTTGGGCATGAGAAAGGTGGCCGCACGACTCGTACCGAAAGACCTGAATTTTCTTCAAAAACGTCATCGCGAACAGGTTGCTTCAGACATGCTGGATCGCTGTAATTCCGATTCTACATTCATGGAACGCATTATAACTGGTGATGAGACCTGGGTCTACGAGTACGATATGCAAACAAGCCAGCAATCATCGGAATGGTTGGCAAAAAATGAGCCGAAACCGAAAAAACCACGCCAAAGCCGCTCGAAAATGAAGGTGATGCTCATTGTTTTCTTCGATATCCGTGGCGTGGTGCACTACGAATTCGTTCCAGAGGGTCAGACGGTAAACAAGGAGTATTACCTAGGCGTTATGAAACGTTTGCGTGAGCGTATCCGTAAGAAGCGGCCAAATTTGTGGGCGAACAACTCATGGATTTTGCATGACGATAACGCGCCTTCTCACCGAGCTACGATTGTGACTGACTTTCTCGCCAAAAACTCAACAAACGTGCTTCAGCAACCACCGTATTCGCCGGATTTGGCTCCCTGCGACTTTTTCCTCTTCCCAAAACTAAAATTGTCCCTTCGTGGCACCCGTTTTGAGTCGATTGAAGCCATAAAACAAAATTCGGCGCGAGAGCTAAAGTCCATCCCGGAAAGCGCCTATAAAAAATGTTTCAATAATTGGAAGTGCCGTTGGCATAGATGTATTGGAGCAAATGGAGCCTATTTTGAAGACGACCCAATAAATTTTGACGATTAAATGTAAAAATGTTGTTTTAATTGAAAATTCCTGGTACTTTCTTGACAGAGTAGTATATCTAAAACTGGTCAAAGTTAATTAACCTAATTGATATATTGGTATTCAAAGAACAAAAATATGTGATGTAGATCTAGAAATATTTCGAGATGGCATTTTGGACATCATCCAAATTTTCCAAATATAGGTCGCATGGATCTAGAAAAGCACCGACTGATGATGAACAAAAATTTTGCATTAGCTTTTGTGCCGTTAGTATACATCTAAATGCTAAATTTGATCATGGGACTGGTGCTATGGTTTCTTCAGTATTCAACGCTACTCTATTTACAAAATAGTTGTTTTGAATCTTCTAGTGAAATGATTCTCATGAAATTTTGCAGGAACATGTTCGTTATCATTCTTCTTCTAAAACTTGAATTTCAGATCAATCGCATTTGTAGTTTCATATCAAATATAAAAAGAAATAAGAGGAAATTTCAAATGTAAATAACTGTGAAACTGGACTTATTTTGCCCAACAACGATTTCAACTGGGATATACAGGTCATGTAATAGTGCATTGCGCTTCCATAACTACCGAACCAGACATCTTAGAAATTTTGTTCGAAAACAGGCACCTTGAGCTTCCATTTTTGCATCACAGCAAATTATTTTCTAGTATACAGGGCGTTCCCAAAAAACAATTCAACAAATGGGTGTTTTTTTCAATAGATCATCCTGTATATTTTCATGTATTTTCAACAGCCTTTAATATCTCTATCTGACGCAAAATATTAGAGATTTTTTCAAATGGTACAGAATACAGCAAAAAATTGTTCACTAAGAACCCTCTACTGATTGCCAGAAGCAATAGTAACACAAATTTGATCAGAAATTTTTTTAACTGAAATTTGCTTAGTCATCATTTCTAAAGGATGTCATATACCGGGTGTCCGTTAATAATGGCCAAATATGAAGAACTTCAAATTGTTATTCCTCGATTTTTTCAAATGTAACATGCTGTATATTTTTTCAGGATAATGTAGAGAATTAAATGCCTCACATTTTCTTAGAAATAACCTTAGAGCTAATTTCATTCCTGCGTTCAGCAGATATGAAAAGACATCAGAACTGAAAATTTTATTTGAATAATGAACATAATAACTAACGGATATTAGAAATGATTGAAACAATGAAATTATTCAGGTAATATTCTGCACAGCATTTCTGGATCAATGAATGATTTCTTGAAATTTCTGCTACTTATTCTAGGAAATTCTGCTAAAATATCTTTCAAAATCTAGAGAAAACTATTCCAAACCATTAAATTACTTTCAATGCGTTAGCAAAAAAACTTCAGAACATTCCCAAAATTATAATCCTTGAGCATCAACATATAAATGATAATGGTTTTCCGAATAAGCATTACATACTGAATACATGTGTATTCAACCAATATATCAGTGTTTTATCGGCATTCCAAAAATCGATTATCAATCAAGTTATTGTTCTTTAGAGCTCAAGTTACTTTTAAATACAATAAATCAGTATGAATTTTGGAAAAATGAAATGATTTTCATATTGGGATAGTGGCACAAAAACTGTTTATTAGCCAGTCGAACTTATGCTATCCTGAGAGAAGAGATCCAAAAGAATCGAGTTTTGGAAGGTTTTTGAACTGATTTGTGAAGACAGGAGATGTCGAGTGCAAAAAAGAAAAAATTATGAAATTGGTCACAAATAAAGACAAGAAGCTTGAGGTTTTACTGAATCTAACAGAAGATCCACACACAAGCCAAAGGTGTAGCCTGCTTTATAAGTGAGCGTTCAGTGCTAAGAATCCTCAAAAAGCACAAGTTTAACGCCAACCACATTCAGATGTAATAGACGTTTGCTGATAATGATTTTGAAAACTGTCTGAATGTTTGTAACTGGACAAGTTTTCAAATTGATTATAACCATACATTTTTCAATTTTGTTTTATTTTGTCAAAAAGCACAATTTTCATTATTACTCTTTCGAAAATCCAAAAATGATAAGGAATTCGACCACAAGTTGTCATTAAATGTATGGGGGTGCAGATATCGGCAATCATGTGATAGGTCCTCATTTTTTCAAAGGAAATTTTGACAGTGCTGCATATTTGAAGTGTTACCTACGTAAATAAGAAATAATATGTGGTTGTCTCATTATTCTCGTCCTGGGAGAGATTTTCCAGTTTCTAAGTCGATGGATTGGTAGGGGCAGATCGACAAGATAGCCTGCTAGATCATCAGATCTCACCAGACCAAATTTTTTTGTGGGATCACATAAAGGGAATTTTATATGATGAAGTTCTCAATATCCGGGAAAGAATAATGAATGCTTTTCGGAGTTTTATTCCAGCCATACTGACCAGGGTTAGTAGGTCATTCCACCGAATATTTCCTGAAATGAAATTTTCAGTTCTGATGTAATTTTTCGTGTCTGCTGAATGTAGGAGTGAAATTAGCTATAAAGTTACTTCTGAGAAAATGTAAGGCATTCAATTCTCTACATATGGACACCCTTTGATCCTTTAGAAATGATGACTAAGCAAATCTTTCAGTTAAAAGAATTTCTGATCAAATTCATGTTACAATAACTTCTGGGAATCGGTAGAAGGCTTTTAGCGAACTACTGTTCCCTCAACTTTTTGAAGTTTTCTCTGAACAAGATCAGTACTGTTGGAAAAATATCTCTAATATTTTGCATCATGATAGAGATATTGCAGACCGTTGAAAATATATAAAAATATATGGGTGATCAATTTAAAACATCACTCATTTGTCCAATATAATGGAAAATAATTTTCCAAAATGCAGAAATAAAACTACCGGGTTTTTCATTATAATTTAATTTGTGACAAATGGGGGTATAAAAAAGTTAGTCACAAAAGTTGTACGAAATCAACTGAATTTTTTCAAAATGATTTATTTCACAAAATGGAATATATGCAGAGTGGACAAGATATTGAGAGCAACTTCATTTTTTGAATGGATCACCCTGTATATTTTCCTATTTTTGGCTAGCTCTTTCTCTCGTGATTACGACTATAAATCCATGTATCGGTCTATCTCTCTTATTTTGAGAACTTCAGAGTCTCAAATTCGAAGAACCAACTGGCAGGCTCAGTAATCGGTTGTCAAATGGTAGGCTGTGATAAATGTGTGACAAACGATATTGGTAACAATATGACACACGTCGATATTCAATAATATTGTTTCTGAAACATGCATTACACAGAAGCGGAAAAATCTAAATCAAATATATTTCAACAAATTAATACATAAGAAGGTATCATTTCTAATACAATAAATCTATCTTATATTTTATTTGAGGAACAATAAAAACAAGAAAGCTGAAAGGGAAGAATATATGGCGTAACATCCAGATCATCCAATTCCAAGTGAAAACACATTTATCAATACTTTCAACCGTGTAAAAGATTCTAAAAGTTTTAAGAGAAAGATGCGTAGCTTCTCACGAAAAGAGAATCAAGAACTCGACATTGTTGAGTATTTATGGTGGCATGAAATGAATAGTTACAACTTAAGAAATTGTTCAGAATAGTCATCATTATTTAAAATACATAGGCCATATCGTTTTCTCAAGTTGGTTAGACTATTTGGGATAGCATTATGATGGTTCTGATTGAGTTCACGAATTAATGCTTCAATTTTGTTTTTAATGATCTCAGCACACTCATTATTATCAGAGTAAATATTTTCCTTCAGGAACAGACATAAAAATGTGTCCAACAGTGTTACATCCGGACTATTCGATGGCTATGAAATAGGTGCACAATAACCGATCTGGAGATCAAATTGACCACTCAAATGTTCTGGAACTCCCAAAACTCTTCGCAGGGTTGCTCCGCCCTGTTGCCAAATTATTTGCTCCAATTATTCAACAGAAAACAGTTGCTCTAAAAACTGAGCTACCTCTGGCAGTATATTTTCTAAATATGCTTTACATGTTAATGCGTAGTCAAAAAATAAAGGTCCCACAATTTTATTATAAACCATGTCAAACCAAACGTTAACAGACTTTCCAGATTTTCTAATTTGTAATACTTTGCGTTGTCTTTGATTTTTGTTTTCCCAAGAATGCCTATTTTTCTGTTGAACACGCTTACTGTGAAAAAAGATGATTCATTCCTCCAAATCATAAAATTTAATAAATTAGGATCTTCCCCCAATCTTTGCAGCATATGTTGTCAGTATTCTAAGCGTTTCTGCTTTTGTATTCTGTAAGTAGTAGTGCTGGTAGTAACTTGTATGGCCTATAATTGTTCTTTTTTAACACTCTATGAATCTTCAAACAGCTTATTTCAAGTTTATGTGATGCTTTCTTTAATCCATTTTGTGGATTTTATAAAATAATTCTTATGAAGTTGATTTCAAATTCAATAATATTCAAGTTTCAGCATTTATCAACAATTAAAATAATGCAATATGTCGAGTTCTTGATTCTCATTCTGTAAGATGCTTCGTCTCTTTCTCCTAAAACTTTTAGAATCTCTTACACGGTTGTAAGTATTAAGAAATGTATTTTCACTTGGAATTGGATTACCTGGATGTAATTCCGTATATTTTCTCCTTGCAGCTTTCTTGATTTTATTGTCCTACGCATAAAGTGAAAATATTTCAAATTTTTACGCTTCAGTGTAATGCATGTTTCAGAAATAATTTTATTGAATATCAACGTGTGTCATATTGTTATCAATGTCATTTGTCAATTTATCACAGCCTACCATTTGACAACTGATTACTGAGCCTGCCAGTTGGTTCTTCGAATTTGACTCTGAAGTTCTCAAAATAAGAGAGATAGACTGATACATGGATACATATTCGTAATCAGGAGAGAAAGAGTTAGCCAAAAATAAGAAAATATGCAGGCTGATCCATTTGAAAAAATGAAGTTACACTCGATATCTTATCCACCCTGTATATATTCCATTTTGTGAAATCATTTTGACAAAATTCAGTTGATTTTGTACAACTTTTGTGAATAATATTTTTCTGTATCTCCATTTGTAACAAAGTTAAAGGAAGGGTCAAATTATGGTGAAAAACCCGGTACAAGGAGCATGCTTTGGAACGAAATTCTTAAGATGCATGCTTCGGCAGCTATAGAAGCGCAACACACTATTGCCCCAAACCTAGCCCCAAAGTTTCAAGTCTATCTCTTTCCATTCGAAAGTTTTCGTGTTCAAAGTAGCGCTCAACGTAAATCCGCTCACAAATTTTTCATACGATTCTCAATAAATTTCGTATGAACATGTGCGTTATTACTCACTAAACGCCGAATTTCAGATTGATCGAATATGTAGTTTTGAAAATATTGGGAAAAATACGAAAAAACTTCAAACATGAATAGCTGTGAATTAATCGAACTGATTTTGCACATTAAAAAACTCAGCCAAGATAATTAGACTCCCAACCTTCCTTGAGAAAGTTTCAAGGCTCTAGTTCTTTCCGTTCGAAAGTTAATGTGTTTATGGAATGCCAGACAGAATTAGTTTTAACCTAGGATTCTTCATTAGTGTCTTTTATGACTATTTTCGGCCCAAGATTTAAAAATTACAGACACGAAAGAACTCACACCCCTGGTCAAGCGTACAAAATAGGCTAATATAATGTGCCCAACGAACGAATATTTCTAGAGATCCTGAAAGTTTCAAGAAAATGGCTATTACTGATTAACAAATTAGGAACTTCATAAAGATTTTTTCTCTATCTACATAAACCATTATTCATAATAATCCTTAAACAACAATTACAAGACAAAAAACAATTTTTTGACCTGAATCTGCTCTTATTCATAAATATTTCATTCATTAGCATTTGAAAAAATACAGAAATTGCAAACACTATTTCACTTGACGATTTGATATTTTCGCTAAATGATTGTATCTTTCTCTCTTATCTCCAAGATAAGAATTAGCTGGATAGAAAGTAGCCATTTCATAGCTCTCCAAAAAGCTGTAATGCAGGCATTACGGTCCGACGCTGGTTTTAGCATTACTTTACTCATGTAACATTTTAAACAGGTTTCACAATATTATTATTTAACCTTAAAAATTTTCGTCTTACCTTTAGAAAGAAGTTCATAGGTATAAGACCAATTATCTCTATTGTCAGAAGTCAATATTCCTATAGGTGCTCCTATTATTTCGGAACTCTTTGCAATATACATCAACTGGCTAAGAATTTGATTGAAACTAGGAACTTCATTGTCAGGGGTTATTACTTCCATTTTAAAGAACTAGAAATATTTTTGAATTAGATTCATGCAATTAAATATATATTCATATTATTACATTATTATTTCTCACTACAATGATGTGTTTAGAATTGGGATTGAATTGCAATTCATCTCTTTTAGGCCTTGGTATTCTACAGGTACCATAAATTTTTTTGTATTGATTCATATCTAAAGGATCTTTACCCATTTTGTCCAATGGAATAAGCTCCCTAAAATATTATTATTTGCTTGTTATACCCAATGTATATGAAATTATATGATGATGCATATTTATTTACAAGGTAGAACTCATATTTTATGCATTTTCTTCTACTCACCTATTGAGATTTAAAACTTTCATTTAAATTGTCACATTCAATAGAATACTCAGGAAATAATATAGCTAACAGTATAAGATTCTTACCTATCAATGAGTAACTTATAATTGATTGCACCTAACACCATTTTAGTTGCATAGGAGAGCCTCTCTGCTTCATTTGAAAATTGCTGTAAAGGACATACAAGTCCAGGACTAGAAAAAACAGTAACTGGGTCCCTATATTCCAAATAAGCAGTATTATCCCACCAATCACTCAGCCAATTCTCAGAATTACCAGCTTTATTTTCTAGGTAACTTTGTAATATCGGAGCCTCCCTTTCTTCAAAAGTCTTGATAATTTTTTTGGTATTATGTAATTCGTGCTCATTGAGAAAAGGCTCCACAGATTTTAGATACTTTGAAAGTGTTTGAGGCAGTTTTGGGACTGGAAGACTAGGTAAATTTAACTTATTCAAGAACTGCATTTTACTATACAGTTTATTTTGTTGTATTTGAAATAGTGAAGATGGATAAAGAAATCTTTGTAGTTTCTGGGAGTTCAATACCTAAAACAATTTGTTAAAGCTTTTGGGTGAAAGTTAGATATAGAATACTTGATTACCATATAGTTTTTAGATAACATATTGGAATAAGCGTGACAAGGCAACTGATCTAAATAGTATCTTTATATTGCCGACTTCCCCCTTTCACTTTTAAAACAAAAATAAAGAAAACATTCCCTCTTTGTTTTCCAATACAAGTTCCCTATCAACATTAACCCGTTAACCTTTAGATTTGACATTTCATCTGAAAATACATTTGAACTATCCTAAAATATATTTTCATATTTTAGTAGTCCAACTGACTGTGTATTTCAAACAAAAAGGAACTACTTTTAATCCACAGATTACGGATAAAGTGCATAGGTAATCTATGCATTCATCTGTGGTGGTACCACAGTGGGTGGATATATAAAGGTGTGCTCACCAGCACACAACCCTCGATGGACGGAAGCAAATATTTATCAGCCTGCTATTAAATGTACTCTACTCAGTGGTTCGTAAAGCTATACACTGAACCCAATAGCGCCCCGAGTCTAAATGACTTATTTCTACATATCGTTAGGTCGGTAACTTGCTCCAATCGGATATCATTCTTATATAGCAGAAAGGGTTAGAGAGGACAGGATACAGCCAGCATGCACCTATCGGGTGTTTTTTTTTTTTAGAGTGATAGAACTTTTGATAGGGATAACTGTGATTTGACAGAAGATAGAAGCCATGTTGTTTTGACATTTCTGTTTAGTAAGTATTGACAAATTATCATGGAAAGACTTACGCCGCAACAACGTTTGCAAATTGTTGAAATTTATTTTCAAAATCAGTGTTCTATTCGCCAAACTTATAAAGCACTTCGTGGAATTTATGGTTTACATAATCCTCCACCAGAGCAGCTTAGTCGTCGAACTATCGATAGATTTCGGACAACATTTCCTCTACTCGATGCAACAACAATAACAAGACAAAGAACTGTACGTACAGAAGGAAATATCGCTGCTGTGAGTCACAGTGTTAATGATGATCCAGATTTGTCTATTCGTCGACGTTCACAACAAGTTGGACTCTGTGCATCCACCAAATGGAAAATTTTGCGTAAAGATCTTGGTCTACACCCATACAAGATCCAAAGAACTAAAGCCCCTTGACTATAATAAGCGTCGTTTGTTTGCTGATTGGGCCCTAGAACAGCGTGAAGTTGATCCACTGTTTTAGCGTAGAATTGTGTTTAGTAATGAAGCTCATTTCTGGTTGAACGGCTTTGTAAACAAGCAAAATTGCCGTATATGCAGTGAAAACAATCCTCAAGAAGTTCTGCAGGTTCCATTGCATCCTGAAAAATGCACTGTATGGTGTGTTTTACACGCTGGAGGCATCATCGGTCCATATTTATTTAAAAGCTAATGTTACAGTGAATTCAAATTCAAATTCAAATAAAAAAAATTGGCTTATATCTTAATTTAAATTTGTTTATTTCAATTTAAAGTTCTATCATATTAAAAAAACACCCGATACAAAGGCACTTCCGGTAAACAGTGCAAAACCTGCAGTAACAAGGGGTAAGGATTGGATGGACAGTAAGATGAGTAACTATGGTATGCCCAGGAGATCTCCTTGAAGGGAAATATCATATAATTCAAGTCGAACGGAAAAGTTACTATTGAAGCTCTCGAAGGAAATGCGGTGTTGCGAGGGAGCTTCCCCCTCTTAATTTGGGGGACGACGTTTCGTTCTGAGCAAGCGCACCTGTAACTCTTCAGACAGGCGTGGTGCGCATGTCTACCTGTTACGCCAGTGATAATGTGTTCCGCTTTGGAACGGCCGTTGAACGCTGTGTGCTTGTCCTATTCGAACTCGGCGGGGACGGACAGTCAGGAATCTTTAGAATAGTCGTGTCCTCTATATGATACGTCGGTCAAGCTACAACAGAGCAAGGCAGGTTTCTGGACGAGGAGCGAAGAAGGTGGTCGCTACACACTCCCCCTCCAGTGAGCGTCGATAAGGTCACGGAATATAGCGTTGGGATAGGCAAGGAGACAGTCTGCCGCTGGTCTGGTCGCGGTGCTATCTCCAGCGGGGATCTGTGGAACGAAAGAAAAGGTTGCCTCGGAATTATGAATAGGGGGCAATTAGAGCCTCCAAGTGAATGGGTTTGTTTGATCTTGAAGCAAACTCTCCCAATCACGTCGGGGTCACCAATGAAGCTCTCGGGTGAAATGCGGTGTTGCGAGGGAGCTTCCACTTTTTAATTTGGGAGACAGCGTTTCGTTACGAGCATGAGCACCTGAAACTCTTCAGAAAGGCGTGGTGCGCATCTCTACCTGTGACGTCAGTGACCATATGTTCCGCTTTGGAACGATCGTCGAACGCTGTGTGCCTTGCACTATTCGAACTCGGCGGGGACGGTCAGTCAGAAATCTTTAGACTGGTCGTGTCCTCTATATGATATGCCGGTCAAGCTGCAACAGAGCCAGAGAGGTTTCCGGACGAGGAGCGAAGAAGGTGGTCGCTACACTATCAAATGGACTCTAACTGACCTACTCGGGATGGCCCAGGCCCAGGAAGGCTCAGATATTACTTAAGAACAAACCAAACACTACCTAACGGGTCAAGCAAACTAATCCTGGAGATATCACAATACCTCGAAAAAATGATTAAGCAATCACTCACACATTCTCACACTAGCGTTGGATGTCGGTAGCTATTTACTGTCTCTATACGATACATCGTCTTCTACCAGGACTACTCAGCGATTTACCCTAAAGAACGCCACTGGTTACACAAGGAATACAAACTCTCAAAGTAAGCGGGAACATGCATATGGCAAATATGTAACACAAACTGACTAGGACATTATAAAATAGATACAGTACCACATCTCCTAGGCGTGTTAATGAACGCTACAGTAGAAAGAACAAAGAAGTAGATAACCGTGGGATCACACAAGAGTACATGTAAATCACTTACATATCAGACACTGCGAATACCATGAAAAGTACAAATAAAGAACCACTATTGATATATACAACAGACAACAACCAGGCTTCGAGAGAAAGTATACAATATAAATAGGTAACTTGTGCCGCTTTAGTTATATACAAAGGTAATGCATTTTAGTAAAATATTCCGGTCGGATTAAATAACACTGAAGCAAAAATACAAGAAAGAAAGGGGATGAGTGGAAGTACAATGAACAACCGTGCAATCATTAATTTTAAATTAAAACTAAGGTGGTAGTCAAAGCGTAATGCAATTAACTAGAAGAACTTAAAAGAAGTTTACTTACTAGAGATACCAAGAGGGACTATTGTAAGTACTATTATCTCGAGTATGTTTTTAAGTTGCTCAGGAGGTTTATTTCCAAGACGCTTTCTCTCTGTTGCTTCAAAATACAATGGGAACGCCATAAAGACGTGTCTTTTGTTATTGTCATCGACCATACGGGTCAAGTTGCAGTGCCACAGAATATTTGACACAGAAAAAAGCGGGTAAATACCGTGATGTAATGATGTAATTTATATAATCTATGAGGAATTCTGTCACTCGTATGATCTCTGAGAATACGGATCTCTTCAAAATATTCAATATATCAAACTGTCAATCAGCAACCATGCACCGAGAGAAAGTATACAATAACAAAAGATAACTTGTGAGAATCGTGCCGCTTTAGTTATATACGAAGGCAATGCATTTTAGTTAAAACATTCCGGTCGGATTAAATAACATGAAGCAAAAATATAAGAATGAAAAGTGATGAATGGAAGTACAATGAATGAGTGTGCAATCACTAATTTCACATTAACAATAAGGTGGTATTCAAAAATGTAAAGCATGCATATAATCAGAAGCATTTAAAAGAAGTTTACTTACTAGGAGTTACCAAAGGGGACTGTTATAAGCACTATTACCTCGAGTATGTTTCTAAGACTTTCAGGAGGTTCATTTCCAAGAACCTTCCACTTGGCCGCTTCAAAATACGATGGGAACTCCATCAGGACATTCTTAACAGCGTTGTTATTGTTACCAATCGAATACGTGTCAAGTTACAGTACCACAGAATATTTGACACATAAATAACTCGGGTAAATACCATGACGTAATGATGTAATTTATATGATCTATGAGGGCTGCACTCGTATGATCCTAAGAGAATACTGATCTTTTCAACATGGAGAAAATCGTATCCTCTTAGGATTATATGGGTGACAAGAAGAGAATCCTTCATAGGTTATACAGTGTACTTCACGGTGTTCACTCGCTCTACTTATCTATGACTACGTCAAAAATTGTTTCTGTGATATCGTAACTTTACGTATGGGCCACGTGATGATATCAAAGATAGACGTCCGATTATGGTTCTTTTTGATTTCAAGCCTGCAAAGACGAAGGAACTAGAAAACTCGCGTACAAGTATTAATTAACTGTGCGTTTCATTAACCGATTGAACGTAAAATATTGAAGAGATCCGCATTCTCTAAGGATCATATGAGTGAGAGAATCCCTCATAAATTATACAGAGAACGTCACTGTATTCATCCTCTGTATTACTCCCCCCTATGCCTATGTCAAACATTCTATGGCACTGGAACTTTGTGCATGATGTCTGTGATAATAATATTTTAACATCTTTTAATTGAAGCCAGCAGAGAAGGTTTTTCGAACATTCGGCATCAAGATATTAACAGAGCAGCATACCGATTTGACAGCGGTGTTTATCCATCTATCCCTGCGTTTTCTGCTGATCCTGATTAGTAAGTGTATTAAATATATTTGCTGACATTGAGCTTTGAAAATTATAATTTGAATTCTATTTCTGTTATTGTGTTAGATCGCTACATTGATTTTCTCCTGATCTCTGGTATTGAACTTTCTTTTTGGGTATATTTTTCACATTGACCGTTAACTTTGTAGGCTCGTTTGTCTGCAGGTAATATGTCTACCAACAGTCCTGGAGTTCCACCCCGGGTCTTTAAGCTTTAAATTATATTACTCCCAAGTTATTAATGAGGTTAAAACACTGGTTGACAAAGCATCCACTGAGAAGAACACATGTTTAATGGAAGAATGTGATAACTTTATGATAATTATTGAAGAGATCCGTATTCCCTAAGTATCATATGAGTGACAAAATCCCTCAAAGATTATATGTTAGTAATATGTTAGATTACCTCTTCAAGGAGATCTCCTGGGCATGCCACAGTTACTCTTACCTTACTGTCCATTCAGACTTACCCCTTGTAACGGTTAGGTTCTGCACTGGTTACCGGAAGTGCAGTTGAAGGTGCATGCCGGCTGTATCCTGTCCTCTCTAACCCTTTCCGCTGTAAAAGAATGATATCTGATTTGGATCGAGTTACCGATATAACAATATGTAGAAATAAGTCATTTAGACACGAGGCGCTATAAGGTTCACTGTAGAGCTTTGCGAACAACTGAGTAGAGTAGATTCAACCACAGGCTGATAAATGTTTCTTTCCATTCATTGGGGTTTGTTGCCTTTCAAGATTACTGTCGGTACTGTGTTTTGAATATTTGAACTTCCCGTCACTGTTTCCTTGCTCTCGTCAGCTGCAATTTGGGTGGTCTACACAACGTAATGTCCTATTCTCCCGCCTCTAGACGATCACGATAAAAATGTTAGCATTCTTTAGAGTACTCCGTATAATCCTAGATGTCTTAGAGTACTCCGTATAATACTAGATGTCTTAGAGTACTCCGTAAAACACCGGATATTTTAGAGTTCTCCGTATAACAGGGGATAACTCATTATAAAAAAAAGGAAGTTAAGTTTATTCGAGAAATTTAAGGCTAATAATTATAAGAATGCAGATGAAGGTCCTTTCTTAGTTCTTGTTGAAACTAATGAAAAAAATATAGATAATCTCAATCCTATTAGTTTAGGAAAATTATCGTATTCATCACTTAATAACTTGTAACTGATTTGCATGTTTTTTTGTGTGATCCCGCGGTTACCTATTTCTCTGATTGTTCTTATTGTAACGTTCATTAACACGCCTAGGTGGTGGGGTACTTATCTATTTTATAATTTCCTAGTCAGTTTGTGTTACATATTTGCCATATGCACATGCCCGCTTACTTTGAGAAATAGTATTCCTTGTGAACCAGTGGCGTTCTTTAGGGTAAATCGCTGAGTAGTCCCGGTAGAGGACGACATATCGTATAGAGGCAGTAAATAGCTCCGTATATCCAACGCTACAGTGAGAATGTGTGAGTGATTGCTAGATCAGTGTTCCGAGGTACTATGATATCCCCGGGGATTAGTTTGCGTGACCCTTCAGGTAGTGCTCGGTTCGTTATTCAGTATTATCTGAGCCTTCCTGGTCCTTGACCACCCCAACGAGGCCAGATATAGTCCATTTGATAGTAACTTCTACGGTCCACTCGAATTATGTTATATTCTCTCTTCAAGGAGATCTCCTGGGCATACCACAGTTACCCTTATCTTTCTGTCCTTTTAAACTTACCCCTTGTAACGGAAGGTTCTGCACTGGTTACCGGAAGTGCAGTTGTAGGTGCGCATGCTGACTGTATCCTGTCCCTTCTAAACCCCTTCCGCTGTATAAGAATGATATCTGATTTGAGCTAGTTACCGACCTAACGATATGTAGTAATAAGTTATTTTGACCCGGGGCGCTTTTAGGTTTACTGTGAACCACTGCGCAGAGTAGATTTAACCACAGGCTGATAAATGTTTGTTTCCATTCATTGAGAGTTGTTGCTGTTTAATACTACTAATAGAAATATATTATTTCGACATGACTTTGTTTTGAATATTTGAACCTCCGTCACTGTTTTCTTGCTCGCGTTAGGTGTAATTTGGGTTGTCTACGCAACGTAACGTCCTATTGTCCCGCCACTTGACGATCACGATAAAAAAGTTATCGTTCTTTAGAGTACTCCGTAAAATCCCAGATCTTTAGAGTACTCATTAAAATCCCAGATTTTTTAGAGTACTCCGTTAAACACTCCATAGCTCAACTTTGAAGAGATCCGTATCCTCTTAGGATCATACGAGTCATAGAGTCCCTCATAGATTATATAAATTCCACCATTACGTCATTGTATTTGCCCGCATTATTTCTGTGTCAAATAATTTGTGGCACTGTAACTTGACACGCATGTGAGACTGATGACAATAACAAAGGAGAACAATGTCCTTATAGCATCTCCATTGTATTTTAAAACATTAGAGAGGAAGCTTCTTGGAAATAAACTTCCTGAGCAACTTAGTAACATACTCGATATAAAAGTACTTATAACAGTCCTCCTTGGTAACTCTTAGTAAGTAAATTTCTTTTAAATGCTTCTGATTAATTGCATGCTTTACATTTCTGAATACCACCTTAGTGTTAATGTGAAATTGGTGATTGCATGCTTGTTCATTGTACTTCTATTCATCGCTTTTGATTCTTGTATTTTTGCTTCGCTGTTATTTGATCGAACCGGAATGTTTTAACTGAATTGCATTGCCTTTGTACATAACTAAAGCGACCCTCACAAGTTTTCTGTTTGTATTGTATACTTTCTATTTATATTAAAAATAACACTCGGTTTATATTTCACAGTTTATTCAGAAATCTGACACGTGTTTCGGTATTTCAACCATCTTCAGAGGAGTACAAAAAGTAACTAAACTTAAAATCACAGAGGTTCATTTTTATTACAATTACAACATCTGTTGCTTTTTATGGCACATTTTTACAACAGAATCCAATACAGGCGTACTAGGAAAGAGTATTTGGGAATTGGTCAAATTTTCTTTATTCTCTAAAGATTTTTTGATTGAAAGAATCTCCAAATAGTCCATCACTTTACCCTTATTAACATTGTATAATAAACTAACATCCTTTTCGTTGAAAAAGTGATTATTCTCTATACAATGTTCTGCAAAACCGGTTGATTTATGGTTTTTTAGAATAGATACCCTATGTTCTTTCACTCGATGTTGTAAACCCCGACCTGTTTGACCAATATATATAGCATCACAATCATCACATTTTAGTTGGTAAATTCCCGTATTAGTCATATTAGGGTTCCTTTCTTTATTATTCCCTAAGAGTTTGGCTAGATTATTTTTATTGACTGTTATCGAACTAATTCCCATTTTCCGGAAACCATTACAAATTTTGTAACTAATACCTTTTATATACGGTATAGAGTACCACATTAAATCTCGGTTATAATCCTTTGAATTTATATAAAAATTTTTTAAAATATATTTAAATGCTTTCTTTTTAATCATTTTGTCAATAAGGTCCGTTCTATAGCCATTATTCAAAGCTATGGTTTTAATTATATTAACTTCTTTTTTGTAATTAGTTTCATTCAACGGGATATTCAAGAGTCTATGTATGAAGCTATGGAATGATGACATTTTAATCTGCCATGACTGATTGGATTTGGAATGTATGGTGGTGTCTGTCGTAGTCGGTTTTCTGAAAATATCGAATTCAAATTTGTTATCTAAATGAGAGATTTTGAGATCTAAAAAGCTAATCGACGAGTTTTGTTCAATTTCTATGGTAAATTCGATATTTTCATTCAAGTCATTGAGAAAATTCAAGAATTGTTTCAGCTGTCTGTCGGTTCCGGTCCAAATGCAAAAGACATCATCTACATATCTAGCCCAAAAATGGATATACTTAATTAGTTTATTTGTTTTATTCGTGAATAATAAATTTTCTAAATATGCCATGAATATTTCAGCCAAAAGTGGACTTATAGGGCTACCCATTGGTAGGCCATTAAATTGATTAAAAAATTTGTTATTGAATTTAAAATAATTTTGGTCTAAACACATTTCTAGAATTTTGTATAGATTATCTTTGTTTGTTGGTGTTAGATGGCTGTTATTTATCATAGATTTCAAGAGTGGCTTGAGCTCGTTTGTTGGTATCGAAGTAAATAGGCTTTTTACGTCAAAAGAGATGAATTTACATTTGTTCGGTACGGTAGTCTGTTCTAATTTTTTAATGAGTTCAAGGGAATTTTTGACACTATACGGAGAAGTGCAATTTACTACAGATGGTAGATTTTTTGCCAAATCTTTACATAAAATATATGCTGGTGCGTTTATATATGAAACCACTGGTCTCATTGGAATATCTTCCTTGTGTAATTTAGGCATTCCATATAGAACAGGAGCAGTAGGGTTCATAACACATAAAGTTTTTAGATTTCTGTCACTAAAAATATTCTTATATTCAATAGTTAGTTTCCTCACCGACTTCTGGAACGAGTTTGTTGGATCTGATTTTATTTCTCTGAAATCTTCAGATTTTAATAAATTTTCCATTTTAATTTTATACTCAGTGTTCGTCATGATAGTTAATGTATTTCCTTTATCTGCTTTTTTTATAATTAGATCATTCAACTGAATTTTACGTTTGAGTTGCTTTATAATTTTTCTTTCGGAGTTGTTAAATTTGGAAATGTTTTTAGTATTAAAATTTTTTGCTATTGAATATTTTTCTGATAATGGTTTTTTGGACATATCTAATATGGTTTCAGTTTTTGAAGCTAACATTTCTACATCTTTAAAATTAAAATTATCCGGACAATATTTTAGTCCTTTTTCCAGTACATTTAATTCTGTTTTATCAAATTTAACATCTGTAAGGTTTTTGACTCTATCATAAAATGTAAATTCGCAAGTTAAATTTTGTTTTTGAGTAGTACAATTAGAGCTTACTTCTTTCATTCTTCTGAGTTTGTTCAATTTTTTTAATTGATTAATATATTGTTGGTGGACTTCTAGCTGAACTTCTTCCCTGGTTGCTCTGTCAATGGCTTGGAATTCATCGTATATTAATTTGTGGGCTAATTCATCATGAATCAATTTCAAGTGAAGTTGTAAGAAGTTTCGTCGCTGATACCATTTGTGAACTTCCTCATTCAGCCAATTGCTATAGGCTATTTTTACTGTCCTTTTAGCTTCAGCTGAGTAATGATCACATGTGATTTTCATATACTTCGGATGGATATCTTCTTTGATGCACTGTTTGTTGAACCATAAATGGTTAGAACACTTTTTAATTTTCAGGATAGTCTTTTTGTACATAACCGCGAGTTTTGCCGTACTAGCACTATTAATAAGAAGAATTGAGTTTGCGGTTGGTTCTAGGTGAAACATTATAATATTTATATTAAAAATAACACTCGGTTTATATTTCACAGTTTATTCAGAAATCTGACACGTGTTTCGGTATTTCAACCATCTTCAGAGGAGTACAAAAAGTAACTAAACTTAAAATCACAGAGGTTCATTTTTATTACAATTACAACATCTGTTGCTTTTTATGGCACATTTTTACAACAGAATCCAATACAGGCGTACTAGGAAAGAGTATTTGGGAATTGGTCAAATTTTCTTTATTCTCTAAAGATTTTTTGATTGAAAGAATCTCCAAATAGTCCATCACTTTACCCTTATTAACATTGTATAATAAACTAACATCCTTTTCGTTGAAAAAGTGATTATTCTCTATACAATGTTCTGCAAAACCGGTTGATTTATGGTTTTTTAGAATAGATACCCTATGTTCTTTCACTCGATGTTGTAAACCCCGACCTGTTTGACCAATATATATAGCATCACAATCATCACATTTTAGTTGGTAAATTCCCGTATTAGTCATATTAGGGTTCCTTTCTTTATTATTCCCTAAGAGTTTGGCTAGATTATTTTTATTGACTGTTATCGAACTAATTCCCATTTTCCGGAAACCATTACAAATTTTGTAACTAATACCTTTTATATACGGTATAGAGTACCACATTAAATCTCGGTTATAATCCTTTGAATTTATATAAAAATTTTTTAAAATATATTTAAATGCTTTCTTTTTAATCATTTTGTCAATAAGGTCCGTTCTATAGCCATTATTCAAAGCTATGGTTTTAATTATATTAACTTCTTTTTTGTAATTAGTTTCATTCAACGGGATATTCAAGAGTCTATGTATGAAGCTATGGAATGATGACATTTTAATCTGCCATGACTGATTGGATTTGGAATGTATGGTGGTGTCTGTCGTAGTCGGTTTTCTGAAAATATCGAATTCAAATTTGTTATCTAAATGTTAATAAGGGTAAAGTGATGGACTATTTGGAGATTCTTTCAATCAAAAAATCTTTAGAGAATAAAGAAAATTTGACCAATTCCCAAATACTCTTTCCTAGTACGCCTGTATTGGATTCTGTTGTAAAAATGTGCCATAAAAAGCAACAGATGTTGTAATTGTAATAAAAATGAACCTCTGTGATTTTAAGTTTAGTTACTTTTTGTACTCCTCTGAAGATGGTTGAAATACCGAAACACGTGTCAGATTTCTGAATAAACTGTGAAATATAAACCGAGTGTTATTTTTAATATAAATATTATAATGTTTCACCTAGAACCAACCGCAAACTCAATTCTTCTTATTAATAGTGCTAGTACGGCAAAACTCGCGGTTATGTACAAAAAGACTATCCTGAAAATTAAAAAGTGTTCTAACCATTTATGGTTCAACAAACAGTGCATCAAAGAAGATATCCATCCGAAGTATATGAAAATCACATGTGATCATTACTCAGCTGAAGCTAAAAGGACAGTAAAAATAGCCTATAGCAATTGGCTGAATGAGGAAGTTCACAAATGGTATCAGCGACGAAACTTCTTACAACTTCACTTGAAATTGATTCATGATGAATTAGCCCACAAATTAATATACGATGAATTCCAAGCCATTGACAGAGCAACCAGGGAAGAAGTTCAGCTAGAAGTCCACCAACAATATATTAATCAATTAAAAAAATTGAACAAACTCAGAAGAATGAAAGAAGTAAGCTCTAATTGTACTACTCAAAAACAAAATTTAACTTGCGAATTTACATTTTATGATAGAGTCAAAAACCTTACAGATGTTAAATTTGATAAAACAGAATTAAATGTACTGGAAAAAGGACTAAAATATTGTCCGGATAATTTTAATTTTAAAGATGTAGAAATGTTAGCTTCAAAAACTGAAACCATATTAGATATGTCCAAAAAACCATTATCAGAAAAATATTCAATAGCAAAAAAATTTTAATACTAAAAACATTTCCAAATTTAACAACTCCGAAAGAAAAATTATAAAGCAACTCAAACGTAAAATTCAGTTGAATGATCTAATTATAAAAAAAGCAGATAAAGGAAATACATTAACTATCATGACGAACACTGAGTATAAAATTAAAATGGAAAATTTATTAAAATCTGAAGATTTCAGAGAAATAAAATCAGATCCAACAAACTCGTTCCAGAAGTCGGTGAGGAAACTAACTATTGAATATAAGAATATTTTTAGTGACAGAAATCTAAAAACTTTATGTGTTATGAACCCTACTGCTCCTGTTCTATATGGAATGCCTAAATTACACAAGGAAGATATTCCAATGAGACCAGTGGTTTCATATATAAACGCACCAGCATATATTTTATGTAAAGATTTGGCAAAAAATCTACCATCTGTAGTAAATTGCACTTCTCCGTATAGTGTCAAAAATTCCCTTGAACTCATTAAAAAATTAGAACAGACTACCGTACCGAACAAATGTAAATTCATCTCTTTTGACGTAAAAAGCCTATTTACTTCGATACCAACAAACGAGCTCAAGCCACTCTTGAAATCTATGATAAATAACAGCCATCTAACACCAACAAACAAAGATAATCTATACAAAATTCTAGAAATGTGTTTAGACCAAAATTATTTTAAATTCAATAACAAATTTTTTAATCAATTTAATGGCCTACCAATGGGTAGCCCTATAAGTCCACTTTTGGCTGAAATATTCATGGCATATTTAGAAAATTTATTATTCACGAATAAAACAAATAAACTAATTAAGTATATCCATTTTTGGGCTAGATATGTAGATGATGTCTTTTGCATTTGGACCGGAACCGACAGACAGCTGAAACAATTCTTGAATTTTCTCAATGACTTGAATGAAAATATCGAATTTACCATAGAAATTGAACAAAACTCGTCGATTAGCTTTTTAGATCTCAAAATCTCTCATTTAGATAACAAATTTGAATTCGATATTTTCAGAAAACCGACTACGACAGACACCACCATACATTCCAAATCCAATCAGTCATGGCAGATTAAAATGTCATCATTCCATAGCTTCATACATAGACTCTTGAATATCCCGTTGAATGAAACTAATTACAAAAAAGAAGTTAATATAATTAAAACCATAGCTTTGAATAATGGCTATAGAACGGACCTTATTGACAAAATGATTAAAAAGAAAGCATTTAAATATATTTTAAAAAATTTTTATATAAATTCAAAGGATTATAACCGAGATTTAATGTGGTACTCTATACCGTATATAAAAGGTATTAGTTACAAAATTTGTAATGGTTTCCGGAAAATGGGAATTAGTTCGATAACAGTCAATAAAAATAATCTAGCCAAACTCTTAGGGAATAATAAAGAAAGGAACCCTAATATGACTAATACGGGAATTTACCAACTAAAATGTGATGATTGTGATGCTATATATATTGGTCAAACAGGTCGGGGTTTACAACATCGAGTGAAAGAACATAGGGTATCTATTCTAAAAAACCATAAATCAACCGGTTTTGCAGAACATTGTATAGAGAATAATCACTTTTTCAACGAAAAGGATGTTAGTTTATTATACAATGTTAATAAGGGTAAAGTGATGGACTATTTGGAGATTCTTTCAATCAAAAAATCTTTAGAGAATAAAGAAAATTTGACCAATTCCCAAATACTCTTTCCTAGTACGCCTGTATTGGATTCTGTTGTAAAAATGTGCCATAAAAAGCAACAGATGTTGTAATTGTAATAAAAATGAACCTCTGTGATTTTAAGTTTAGTTACTTTTTGTACTCCTCTGAAGATGGTTGAAATACCGAAACACGTGTCAGATTTCTGAATAAACTGTGAAATATAAACCGAGTGTTATTTTTAATATAAATATTATAATGTTTCACCTAGAACCAACCGCAAACTCAATTCTTCTTATTGTATACTTTCTCTCGGTGCCTGATTGCTTTTTGCTGTATTTGTTAATAGTGGTTCTTTATCTGCGTAATACTTGCTAATAGGGATTTTGTATTATCTGTTCTTACTAATTGTGGTGCTTGATATGTAACTGATTTGTATGTACTCTTGTGTGATCCCACAGTTACGTATTTCTTTGTTGGTTCTTATTGCAACGTTCATTAACACGCCTAGGGATGGGGTACTGTATCTATTTTATAATGTCCTAGTCACTTTGTGTTACATATTTGCCATATGCACGTGCCCGCTTACTTTGAGAGATTGTATTCCTTGTGAACCAGTGGAGTTCTTTAGGGTAAATTGCTGAGTAGTCCTGGTAGAGGACGACTTATCATATAGAGATAGTAAATAGCTCCAGATATCCAACAGTACTGTGAGAATGTGTGAGTGATTGCTAGATCATTGTTCGGAGGTATTGTGATATCCCCAGGGATTAAATTATTCTTCAGTAATATCTGAGACTTCCTGGGCCTTGACCACCCCGAGGAAGGTAATAGTCTCTGCTAGATTGACATGTTGTGTGTGTTTGAATAGTCTCTGCTAAACTGGCGAGTTTGAATAGAATCAATAGACAATAACAACTTACAGGTTATTATCAGAGAAGTTGAACCAGATGTCATTGTAATTTCTGAAACATTTTTAAGGTTTGAACAAAGATTTACTATTCCTGGTTATAAGATTGTTCGTGAGGGCGAATGGTTAAGGTGGCATTGTCACCTTAATTCCTTCTGAAACTTTGTCAATTGATTCATCTCTTCTGCCGGGTCACTGCCAAATAATACATTACGCTTTTGGAGGTAATATGACCATAATCTTGAGCTATTCGGCGAACTATGTGGCTGGGTGATTTTAATGCTCAACACCTATCATGGGGCTTTGGAGTTTCAAATCTGAGAGGCGCCTCTTTATGAGATTTTCTTCTTCTTCTTTCTAATTATTAAGCAATATTTCTTATTTTTCTTCGCTTCTTTGCCTGTGTTCGTTCAAGTATGTAAATTATCACTCCACCGTTTGCGTGGTCTTCCTACACTCCTACGGCCAACTGGTGATTTGTCCCTTGCCATCTTTACAATTCTGTTTTCATCCATGCGGTCGATATGCTCATTCCATTGCTGTTTCCTTTTCAGAACCCAATCATTGATATCATCGATTCCACATATTTCTCTCATGTTCTCACTCCTCACCCGATCAGTGAGTTTTTTTTCCTGCCATCTTGCGCACCACTTTCATTTCAGCAGCCTCCAATATTTGACTCGTTCTCGAGGTCTCTGGTCTGGTCTCTGCAGTGTACGTGAGAATTGGTCTAATCGTCGATCTGTAGATTCCAGACTTAACTTCAATTCCAATGTGCTTATTATTCCACACGATGTTGTTGAGACATGCGGCTGTTCTTGTTGCCTTCATAGCTTGTCCTCTCACTTCCGCTTCGACATCACCAAATCCAGATATCTCGATGCCAAGATATTTGAACCTCATCTCCTGTTGTACAACCTGGTTATCAATTTCCAGCTTACATCTAAGTGGCGTCTTTGATGTGGTCATGCATTTAGTTTTTGATGTCGATATAATCATTCCGAATTTTTTTGCTGTTATGTTGAACTGATGCAGTAGTCTTTGAAGATCGTCTTCGTTCTCCGCGATCAATACTGCATCATAGGCGTAGCAAAGTATTCTAATTTCCTTGTTCCCAAACTTGTATCCTCTTAGTTTGATTATGTGTTTAATTATTTCGTCCATGATGATGTTGAAGAGAAGAGGACTCAGGGAACCACCCTGTCGGATGCCAATATCAACGTCTATTTCTTCTGTTATTTCACCATTAATTTCTGCTTGAATCTTGTTAGCCTTGTATATATTTTCGATGGTTTTCACAATGTTGTAGGGTATTTTTCTGTCATCAAGCAAGTGTATGACATCTTTCAACTGTACGCGATCAAATGCTTTCTCCAGATCTATGAAACACATAAAAGCCGGTCCGTTATATTCTATAGATTTCTCAGTGATTTGTCTTATAACAAATACGGCGTCTGTGCATGATCTTCCTGATCGAAATCCCTGCTGTTTGTCCCTAAGTGCAATATGTTCATTGATTTTGTTGGTAAGGATTTATGACATTTTATAGTGAATAATGATTCAGTTATTTTAAATTCTTCGGTTTCTACAAGAATTACAAGGCCAGATCAAAATCTTAATGCTCCAGACCTTTCTACCCCTACTATAGGCTTCATATGCTCTTGTTCATTTTGATCCAGGTTTCAGTGATCATTTGCTGTTCATTATCGAAATCAATGATAAATTTATATTATGTTATTTATACCCACAAATTCAACCTGAACTGAACTGACTGGTCTACATATCAGCATAATCTAATTATGAGTTCTAGAAAAAAAGAAGTGAACACATCTGAGGAACTAATTGGAGTGATGAATAAAAGTACTGAGGATGCGATCTTCCTAACAGCTGCGGCAAAAAGGCTGTCAAAGCATACATTCATTCTACTTCAATGGAGATAATTGAGGCTTATCGGTTAAAGACACTTGCACGTAACAAAATTAAGAAGAATGAGGAGGATTTTGTTCAGAATCCTTTGCCAGAAATTGAGTTTTTCTGACATCCAAAGAAGTCAGTTTATGATGCCATTGCAGTTTTCACATCTCTCGTTTTTGAGGCCTTCCATGAGAACAGTTTTATGATAATGTCCGGTTGGATATTCTAAAAGAAGTATGGAGAGTTGTTCCATTCCCGCAGGAATAACTGATGTTACATGTTGTGTTCCTTATCCGATTCGCGATATATTGCATATTATTATGTGTCTTCCTACAGATGGTCTCTTCTGAAAAGAAGAAGAAATCATCACAGTTCTCGAGATTAAGGAAGTACATCGACTATGCTAGGCTGAGGGAGAAAATTTCTGCGGAGGGATGGCCAGGATTGATGATATTGAAAATGGCGGTAGATATTTTACACGAAAAGTAGTTGAAATTGTAGAAGAGAGTACAAACATTGTGAAGGTGAAACGAAGCAACATAAAAAGAAATCTGGGTGACGAATGGTATTCTCAGATCCATACATAGAAAAAATGATCTCTACAAGTCAATGAAATTGAATCCAACAGAACAAAATATACGACAATACAAGCATTATAAAAACAGTTTGAAAAAATTATTGAGAAGTCGAAAATAGAATATTACCAGAAAAAAATTGATGATAGTAAAGGTGTGTCCTCAAAACTTTGGAAGGAGATGAATGACATAACGAAGAAGAGAACGGTGCAGGAAGTCGGTGAGATCCCTGTTCATGATCATGGTACAATTGGCGACCCTAAACAAGTTGCCAATGTGTTCGTGAACTATTTTACCAAGGTTGGTGAGAACATCGCGGATGAGATGCGGCGCAGACCGGGTTATAAAAAACAGAAAAGCAACTCCTTTTTCTTAGAAGAAAATGATGAACACGAGGTTCTATATACGATCAAGAACTTAAATAATAAAAAATCCCTTGGGGTTGACACACTTCTAGCAGAAACCATCAAGCTGGTGGCGAATGAGTTGGGACCCCCATTGACGTACCTGATCAATTAGTCCTTCAGAATTGGAATATGTCCAGCTATATTCAAGACTGCAATCATTTCACCTTTATTCAAATCTGGTAATAAACTTAGAGTGGAAAATTATCGTCCAATTTCCGTCATTACGAACTTCGCTAATTATTCATTTGCATAAATATAACATCTTATCCAGTAATCAATTCGGGTTCAGACAGGGAAAGTCGAGTGTAGATGCTGTCACAATGTTGGCAAATTGAATAAGTAAATATATCGATGAAAAATTAACAACCCTCTGTAAATTTGTTGACTTGAGGAAAGATTTTGATACTGTTAAAAACAAACAACTGCTTGAAGTGTTCGAGGGTATTGGCGTCAGGGGTATGTTGCATTGGCTGCTGGGCAGTTATCTGGGTGAGAGGAGCCAGGCCGTTAAGATCAAGGATACCATGAGTGATTATCGAACAGTTGAGTATGTGATGTCTCAGGAGCATTAGGAGGGTCAAGAGGGACTTGTGGGGCAAGTTCTGTGAGGGTATAAATGATGACCCCGGAACTGCCAGAATACACAAGATTCTTTCCAGAGAGCCAGTGAGAACAGCCGGTTCGCTCAAACGACCGGGAGGTGGTTTTACTGGTTCCAGAAAAAAAAACATTGGAGCTCCTTGCGAACAAACACTTCCCTGGATGTCAAATCTTGGAAGATACAAACGCCAGATCCAACCCTGACCATTTAATCTGGCCTAAGAGGGACAACTGGCGAATATCCAAAAATATAGTCACTGCACAAGCGGTCAGAGACGCAATAAGGTCTCTTAAACCTTTCAAAACACCGGGGGTAGACGGAATATTTCCAGCCCTTCTTCAAAAGGGCATGGATGTGTTGATTCCGCATCTGCTAAAATTATTTAGAACAAGTCTGGCTTGGGAGGTTATCCCTATAAGCTGGACACTAACTAAAGTGGTATATATACCAACGGTGGGACGAACAGAACCGGAACCCTCTTCGTTCAGACCAATAAGCTTGACATCGTTCCTGCTGAAGAGTCTGGAAAAGGTGATTGATGTCCATATCAGGGGGAAGGTGCTAATTGACAGTACCCCTAGCCCTCATCAATACGCCTACCAGGCTAGCTAATCGACAGAACTTGCATTGCATAATCTGGTCGGAAACTTGAACCAATCTCTCGATAATCGAGAGATAGCACTAACAGCGTTTCTGGACATTGAAGGTGCTTTTAACAATACGCTGCCAGCTTCTCGAGCTGAGGCTACCGCTGCGAGAGGAATCGACCCGCTAATCTGTAGATGGATACAGGCAATGCTATGCGGCAGAACAATAACGACCTCATACCAGGATGAGGTCTTCGAGTTCAAGGCTGCGAAGGGCTGTCCGCAGGGAGGTATTCTCTCACCCTTACTGTGGACCCTTCTCGTTAATGATCTGCTAGCGATCATTTCGCTGTGGGGAGTCGACGTTCAAGCATTTGCTAATGACCTGGCAATTATAGTGAAAGATAAATCGGAGGTCACGATATCGGCCGTCCTTCAAGAGATACTGAACACTATTGACAAATGGTGTATAAGAGAAGACATGTTTCTTAACCCGCAAAAGGTAATTATAGTACCATTAACTAAAAAACGGGAGTTGAATGGTTTAGAACAGCCGACTATCCATGGGGAAATAATACAATTCTCATTTGAGGCAAAATACCTGGAAATAGTTCTGGACAAAACCCTCAGCTGGAGTGCACACCTAGATAAAATGTGTCATAAATCCAGAAAGGGTTACTGGACTTGCAGGCGGATCTGTGGTAGAACCTGGGGCCTAAAGCCCAGGCAGATGTACTGGCTATGCACTATGGTAAATAGACCGCGGATAGTGTATGCCGCTGTAGCGTGGTGGAAGAAAGGCCAACAAACGGTTGGCGAACAAAAGCTCACCCGACTACAGAGACAGGCTTGCCTTGCAATTACAGGTGTGTTTAGCACCACACCCACGGCAGCCATGGAGGTCCTACTAAATCTACCACCCCTGCACCTACTAGTGCAGAGGGAGGCGGAACGGACCACATACAAACTATATCAACTGGCGATTGACAGGCCAGAGGCAATAGTGATGGGAGGCTCAGGACTGCTGGACGAGCTTTTAACGAGCAGTATCCTATCGATGCCCTCGGATCTAATGTCAAAAGTCACGAGCCAAGAACGGAATTTCAATGTAATCGTCCCCAGCCGGGACGAATGGACCCAGCATGCTGAGGTTCTATTGAGAACCGACCTTGGCTTCTTCACAGACGGCTCGCCAACAATGAACGGAACAGGAGCGAGAGTCTATGTGATCAAACCGAGAATTAACATCTCATTGAGTCTCGGTCAAAACGTAACCATATTTCAGGCAGAACTATTTGCCATTGAGACCGCGGCAGAACTGCTGATAAAACGGCAAATCCACCACGTTAGAATCAAAATATTTACTGATGGTCAGCTTCAAACAGGCTCGGTATGTATAACGGAGTCACTCTGGTTTGGATACCGAGCCACTCAAACTATTTGGGTAACGAGGAGGCAGATCGGCTGGCGTTTGCTGGAGCTGCGCTGCCTCTGGTAGGACCGGAACCATTCCTGGGAATACCACATGACGTGGCTAACGAGGCGATAACAGGCAGAATGAACTCAAGGCTAGAGTCTTTCTGGCGGAGCGATTCTGGCCTGAAACATTCGAAGTTGTTCCTTGGAGCAGCTTCGAACAAAAAGATGGCGAACCTAGCGCTAGGTCTGGATAGGGCCAAACTAAGAACACTTGTCGGAATTATGACAGGTCACTGCAGACTGAAAGCGCTTTTGCACAAAATCGGTCTGGCTGAAGACGATAAATGCAGGCTGTATCTTGAGGACACTGAAACAGCCATGCACATAGTCTTAGAGTGCCTAGCGGTGAGTCGCATCAGATTCAGAGGTCTTTGGCCAGGCTTTTATAGCCAACAGCGAACTAAAAAAATTACCCCTGAACAAGATTATCGGTTTTATCCAAAAATTGGATCTCGTTGGAGAGATATAAATTAGGGGTGAACCACAATAGTCCGTGCGGACGCAGTGGTAGGGTGGACAGACGCCCGCTCGCCATAAATAACATAACATAACATGGGGTCTCAAGGAACCGCTTGGGTCCAATCCTCTTCAACATAAATTTGAATGATCTGTTTTCGTTAGATGTCGGTGGGGAAATACTTGGATTTGCGGACGATACGGTGGTTGTGTATAAGGCGGAATCATGGGTCACTCACGATAGATGATGAAGACGTCAGCTTCTCGATTTCGCGAAGGAATAAGGTGAAATATCTTGGTGTATATATAGATTCACATCTAAGATGGGATGTACATGTCGACTTCTTGGTAAAGATTCTTCGTAGTGTAGTATATAGGTTGAAATATATAATATGAGACTTACATGAGATACAGATGGGCATGCTATACCGCACGTTGTTTAAGCCCCATCTGACTTACGGTATAGTTGCTTGGGGAGCAGCAAACACCAAGTGAAACTTTATTTGGAGAAACATTGATCTTAGACGTCAGACAGCTTTACTTTCTTAAAACCGTAACCAGACAACATATTTTTATTTTTTTATTTATTATTATTCTGATACTCCTAGATCTTCTGTGAAGATCCCTCAGAAGCTTTTTCAGCTTGTACGAGTTAGGAGTTCAGTTGTGTTCTGTGTAGGCTTTGTTACTGCGATCTTGCGCCACTTTAGGTCACAGCACTGTTAATTTTTGACCCAACAGTGAAATGGTGGCAGATACCCGTCCAACTAGAAAATTTCTTTTCTACCTGAATAGGATTCGAACCCTGGACCTCCCGGTCACGAGTCCGATGCTCTCCCGCTGAGCTATCCACACTCATGAATAGGCACAAACTCGAAAGAATAGATCACCCTTATGAAACTCGTCACAGAATGAATTCTCACGTTCTAAAGTCACATAAAAATATCCTGCAGAGGTCTAGTTCTTACTTGGCTCCTAGGTTGTATAACTTGATACCGGCAGAGATCAGAAATACTAGTAATATTTAAAAAAATGTATATAAGACAGTAATTTATTTCCACAAAAATGTTTGTACTAGTACAACAATTGTTTCACCACGATGTGGCTTCTTCAGGTATTACATTTGTACAGTACAATGTAATAGCTGAAGAAGCCACATCGTGGGGAAACAATTGTTGTATTAGTACAAACATTTTTGTGGAAATAAATTACTGTCTTATATACATTTTTTTAATTAAAATGAGTTTCCACCAGGTAAAGACCGAAACTATCAAATATCTAGTAATATTTGTGTATTCAGGAGGAAACTTAAGGAGTGGATACTGGGCTTACCCAGACTACAGATACATTAGTACGTTGATAAGAAGAATATGTATTATTTCTGAGAGATGTGTTTTGGTTAAAATCTTCTGTTTTTCTTTGGAATGCGATTTTCGGAGTTGCAGATTCTGAGGACGTGTCCTTTTCGTTCATTTGCCATTTCGGAATGCTTTTTTGTTCTTAATTATACTGAAGAGATCCGGATTCTCTTAAGATCATACGAGTCACAGAGTCCCTCATAGATTATATAAATTCCACCATTCCATTGTATTTACCCACGTTATTTCTGTGTCAAAATACTCTGTGGCGCTGTACCTTGACATGTATGTGATCAGTGACAGTAACAAAGGAGAACAATGTCCTTATAGCATGCCCATTGTATTTTAAAGCATTCGAGAGGAAGCTTCTTGGAAATAAACCTCCTGAGCAACTTAGTAACATACTCGGTGCATTGCCTTTGTACATAACTAAAGCGACCCTCACAAGTTTTCTGTTCGTATTGTATACTTTCTCTCGGTGCATGGTTGCTTTATGCTGTATTTGTAAATAGTGGTTCTTTATCTGCGTAATACTTGCTAATAGGGATTTTTATTATCTGTTCTTACTAATTGCGGTGCTTGATAAGTAACTGAATTGTATGTACTCTTGTGTGATCCCACAGTTACGTATTTCTTTGTTAGTTCTTATTGCAACGTTCATTAACACGCCTAGGTGATGGGGTACTGTATCTATTTTATAATGTCCTTGTCACTTTGTGTAACATATTTTCCATTATTACGTACCTGCTTACTTTGAGAGATTGTATTCCTTGTGAACCAGTGGCGTTCTTTAGGGTAAATTGCTGAGTAGTCCTGGTAGAGAACGACATATCATATAGAGACAGTAAATAGCTCCGGATATCCAACGTTATTGTGAAAATGTGTGAGTGATTGCTAGATCATTGTTCCGAGGTATTGTGATATTCCCAGGGACTAGTTTGCGTGACCCTTCAGGTAGTGTTTGGTTCATTCTTCAGTAATATCTGAGACTTCCTGGACCTTGACCACCCCGAGGAAGCCAATTCTTTTTATTTGGAAGATAATTTTATGACATTTATGTTTTAAAAATAATTTCTGGCATAAGTCCACCAAGACTAGCTCTGAGGAACCGTCTTTGACCAGCCCAATTTTGGACCACTTTTTCGAGTAATTCAGGCCTTATTTCATCAATAACACGAGTGATGTTGCCTTTCAAAGCGTCTTTTCTTTTTGGTTTATCAGCATAAACCAATGACTTAACCTAACCCATTTGGATAGTAACCTTTTCGATCGACTCGAATTATGTTAGATCCGCTCTTTAAAGAGATTTCCTGGGCACACCACAGTTACCCTTACCTTACTGTCCGTTTAAACTTACCCCTTGTAACGGAAGGTTCTGCACTGGTTACCGGAAGTGCAGTTGAAGGTGCATTCTGACTGTATCCTGTCCCTTCTAACCCCTTCCGCTGTATAAAAATGATATCTGATTTGAGCTAGTTACCGATCCAATGATATGTAGTAATAAGTCATTTAGACCCGGGGCACTATTAGGTTCACTGTGTTGCTTTGCGAACCACTGCGTAGAGTAGATTTAATAAATGATAAATGTGTTTCCATTCATTGAGGGTTGTTGCTTTTTAATATTACTAATAGAAAAATATTGTTCTGGCATCACTGTGTTTTGAATATTTGAACCTCTCGTCACTGTTTCCTTGCTCTTGTTAGGTGTAATTTGGGTTGTCTACACAACATAACGTCCTATTCGCCCGCCACTAGTCGATCACGATTAAAAGGTTAGCGCACTTAAGAGTACTCCAGATCTTTAAGAGTAAACCCCCAGATCTTTTAGAGTACTCCGTAAACTCCCGGATCTTTTAGAGTACTCCGTATAGCACGGGATAGCTCACAAGGATGAGATCCAGATATTTTCATAAAGGAAGATTAGGCGGGAAGAACCACCTAGGGAATTTTATGCTTACTTGTCACTATCGATGCCAGGAGTAAGAGTCTTTGGTCGCTTCATAGACTTGCGCGTGGGTGAAAATGTAAGCATAACCCTGGGAGATGATCCCACAGATAATATCACAGAAACAATTTTTGACGTAGGCATAGGTAAGTACACCGAAGGAACATCGTGAAGTACACTGTATAACCTATGAAGGATTCTTTCTCCATGTTGAAAAAATCAGTATTCTCTTGGGATCATACGAGTGCAGCCCTCATAGATCATATAAATTACATCATTACGTCATGGTATTTACCCGAGTTATTTATGTGTCAAATATTCTGTGGTTCGTAACTTGACACGTATTCGATTGGTAACAATAACAAAGAAAAGAACGTCCTGATGGCGTTCCCATCGTATTTTGAAGCGGCCGAGAGGTAGGTTCTTGGAAATAAACCTCCTGAAAGTCTTAGAAATATACTCGAGGTAATAGTACTCATAACAGTCCCCTTTGGTAACTTCTAGTAAGTAAACTTATTTTAAATGCTTCTGATTATATGCATGCTTTACATTTTTGAATACCACCTTAGTGTTAATGTGAAATTGATGATTGCATGCTCGTTAATTGTACTTCCATTCAGCGCTTTTGATTCTTGTATTTTTGCTTCACTGTTTTTTAATCCGACTGGAATGTTTTAACTAAAATGCATTGCCTTTGTATATATTATAACTAAGGCGATTCTCACAAGTTATCTGTTTGTATTGTATACTTTCTCTCGGCGCCTGGTTGCTTTTAGCTGTATTTGTAAATAGTGGTTCTTTATCTGCGTAATACTTGCTAATAGGGATTTTGTATTATCTGTTCTTATTAATTGTGGTGCTTGATATGTAACTGATTTGCATGTACTCTTGTGTGATCCTCTGGTTACCTATTTCTTTGTTTATTCCTATTCATTAACACGCCTAGGTGATGGGGTACTGTATCTATATAATTATGTCCTAGTCAGTTCGTGTTACATATTTGTCAAATGCACGTGCCCGCTTACTTTGAGAGATTGTATTTCATGTGAACCAGTGGCGTTCTTTAGGGTAAATTACGGAGTAGTCCTGGTAGAGGACGACATATCGTGTTAGGACGATAAATTGCTCCGGATATCCAACGCTACTGTGAGAATGTGTGAGTGATTGCTAGATAATTGTTCCGAGGTATTGTGATATCCCAAGGGATTAGTTTGCGTGACCCTTCAGGTAGTGTTCGGTTCGTTCTTCAGTAATATCTGAGCCTTCCTGGGCCTTGACCACCCCGAGGAGGCCAGATACAGTCCCTTTGGTAGTAACTTCTCCAGTCGACTCGAATTATGTTAGATCCCCTCTTCAAGGAGATCTCCTTGGCATGCCACAGTTACCCGTACCTTACTGTCCATTTTAACTTACCCCTTGTAACGGAAGGTTCTGCACTGGTTACCGGAAGTACAGTTGAAGGTGCGAATGCTGACTGTATCCCCTTTTCCTGCATAACTCTAACCCCTTCCGCTGCATAAGAATGATATCTGATTTGAGCGAGTTACCGACCTAACGATATGTAGTAATAAGTCATTTAAACCCGGGGCGCTATTAGGTTCAAGGGGCGCTTTGTGAACCACTGCGTAGAGAAGATTTAACCACAGGCTGATAAATGTGTTTCCATTTATTGAGGGTTGTTGCTTTCAAATATTACTAATAGAAATATATTATTCTGGTATTACTGTGTTTCGAATATTTAAATCTCTCGTCACTGTTTTCTTGCTCTCGTTAGGTGTAATTTGGGTTGTCTACACAACGTAACGTCCTATTCGCCCGCCACTAGACGATCACGATAAAAAGGTTAGCGTTCTTCAGAGTACTCCGTAAACCCTCAGATCTTTAAGAGTACTCCGTAAATCCCCAGATCTTTAAGAGTACTCCGTAACCCCCAGATCTTTTAGAGTATGCCGCAATGTACGGGATAGCTCAATACATAATTTTGTCTGTCACACAGATGTTGAATTTGTTCATGTGATGCTCATTATGTTACTATTTGGTTTGTGTATGGATACATATGTGAATATTGTGTCCTACGCACAGGTTTCATTCTTCTGTTGGGGCTATATATTTGTTTATCATTAACTATTAAACTGTGAAATATATTTGTATTTGTGGATTTTTTGAGCAAATAAATATTATTATTATTCACCTATTGAGTTTGCCAAATGCTCGGGCACCAGCTACAATGGGTTTTACGAGGTTGTAACACCTCTACTAATTCCTCTCTATCGCCGGGGTCATTTTACACAGTGGAGACAGAGTTCGGTTTTTATTTAAGGTGTCAGCGATTACCAGGTTATGCTTCTCTATGTAGACTGAAATAGGTTCATTTGAAACATGCTGAGGATTTTTCAGATCTAATTATCATCAACATGTACAACAGAATGATCAAACATCAATGTAATTCTAAATCATTTATAGAGCAGGTGGTAGGGTTGTGCCTGACATACACAAATAAACCTATGGACATAGTGGGACTCGAACCCGCGAAATTCGAGATTTCACTATTGTTACTTCTTTCTGTCGTACTTCATCTAGACATGGAGGAGCAGCAATAATTGTAAGAGACGGCATTTCATGCAAGGGACTGCGAGAACTGAATGAGTGCTCGATGGAGAATGAAATTGAAGTAGCTTTGGTTAGTTTCATAAGACCTAAACTTTTAATAATTTTACTATATAGGCCGCCTTCTGGTAGTGTTCAACTATTTTTATCTACCCTTACTTAGATATTAGAAGAGTGTTCCAAAAAGTATGGAAACCAGAGAGCAGTATTTGCCGGCAATTTCAACATAGACTTCATTAAAACAAGTAAAGAAAAGAAGGAATTGATTGAATTGTTAAAAATGTTCAATTTTGAACACTATTTCGAGGAACCTTCCAGAATGAGTGCGCTCTCCAGTACTTGTATTGACAACATGTTTTTAAATTTCTTTGATGCGGAAAATAAAAATTACACCTGTGATCCTGACTTCTCGGACCATCAGGCACAATTCTGTTCTATCCAACTGATCCCTGAGGAAATAAAAAAGAAGTGAACATCAGATCTGTATAATACAAGAAGCCTCAACAGTGCTGCTAATGAACGTCGGGAAATGTGGGAGCTTATAAAATAAAAAACAGGAAGGATACATAAACTAGCAAAAATGCTAGAGTAGCCGCTAATGAACAAAAGACAAGAAGAGCAAAGATGTATATGGCCTTTCAGTATCACTATTGAAGAAGATTATTCCACACATCAGAGAACCAATGTGCAAAATCATAAATGACTGCTTTGAATAGGAAATGTTTCCAGAAAATTTGAAAATTGCGACGATAACATTAATACTGAAGAGAGGAGATCCAGATTGTCACAAGAACTATAGACCAATATCCATACTACCAGCTCTAAAGTTTTCGAGTCAATCTTGAAAAACCGTTTGATTGAGTTCCTGGAGAAAAATTATGTCCTTCATCAATCAATCAATCAATCATCCTTCCCAATATGGTTTCAGACGCTATAAGTCAACTATAACGGCAATAATTGATGTACTCGAGGAGATTATTGAGGGATATAACAGTGGTGAGGATATTGAGCTATCCTGCATCGATCTAAATAAGGCATTCGATAGTGTTCCACACGAGAGTCTGCTGAAAAAGCTTCAATATTATGGCATAAGGAAAGGTCTATTAAATATTCGCATCATACTTGACAAATCGATCCTAAAAAGTCAAGTGGCAAAATTCCTTTTCGAACACAAAGAAAGTCGAGACCAGAGTACCACAAGGTTCTATATTGGGACCTATCTTGTTCATTCTATTCACGAATGATTTATATGTGAATGTAGAAGCTGACAAAATCTGCAGCTATGCAGACGATACAGCAGTTCTCAACATACCAAAAACAACCTGGAAAATAAGACAGCAAAATGCCTTGAAGATGACAAAAAATGGTTTTACGCCAATGGTATGCAAATAAACACCTAAAAAAGCTTGTTGCAAATGTATGCATCTTTGACATATTTAGGGATAACTTTTCAGTCCTCACCTGTCTGGAACAAATATGTTGATGAATTATATAGACGGCTCTCGACGGCGATATTTATGGTAAGAAGAATAAAACAGAAACTGCAAAACTAACATATTATTCGACCTTCCACTGTCTGATTGTAACGTTAAAAAACGCTCCACTGTTGATTTGAATTACAATGGCTAAAAAATGCTCCATTGATGTAATTTCACTAAGACCATTAAGAAGTTTGGAATTGCCGCAATGAAAGTCGATGTTGTTATCCATTGCGCTGTAGAGTAGCATTGTTTTCAAGAAGTGTAGAATTTCCCAGATTTCTTTATTTCCGTATTATAGGGTTACACGAAGACACATATTGTAGTATTTTCATCGAATTTACGTACCTAATCCATGAAAATCGTGGAATATTGAATTTTTAGTGTTTCTCATAAGACGTCTAATGAAAAAGCGTCTTAGTACCGGATATCCTAATACGCGAGATTTTAGTACCTGATGTTCTTAGAACTGAACAATCTTACTGGAGTGCCTGTTTGCCTGGATTATCTAAATACCAGACAATCTTTCTTGTGCCGGTTTAGTATATCTAATTACCGCACCATCTTGATTCCGGACGCTTTTAATGGTCATTTGTAACAATTTGAGACTGAACACCTGCTGATTATATGCAGAATGGGAATGGAGAACAATATTCCAGGATAACCTCAAAGATAAGTCCTTACTTAAATCTCGGATCTCAAGCTTATTGTAAAACTGTATTATATTGTAAATAAGAGCCACTATTTTAATTGTAAAGTTGAAATAAATAGATAGGGAGTACGAGTTTGCATTTTCGCTATCAAGTTGACATTTTGGTATTCAGTCAGGAAAGACAAGTATTATTTATCTTCTCATTGGTGCACTATGAGGCATTTTACGAAGTAGGATATTTCAAGTGAGGACGGACAAAAATCGCTAACGCAAATTAGAGTGTTTCAGTTTGATTTTCTTTTATTTTTTATCATAGCCTTCGCTGTGGTGGGTTAGCGATTTTGGTTTCAAGATGTTATATGGAATCATTATATGGGAACAAATTACTTGCATCGAAAGAGTTCTACTGAAACAAAAAGCACAATAACAGCACTCTTTGGTCTGAAACAAAAAGCGCAATATAAGCGTTCTTTGGTCTGAGTCAAACTGAAAGCTGCCCAGATGTTTTCAAAAGTGAAAATGTTCTCACTGTGGTATCGTGTTTCATACTCACCTGCGTAAAATATGTTCATCAAAATAAAGACAAACTGTTAACCAACTCTCACTTCCATGAATATAACACTCCTGAGAAACATAACTTTGCTTTTCCATATGTCTGACTAAAGAAAACCCAGCAAGGTCCAAATTTCACACGTATAAAATTATACAATAAATTGCCCGATGACATCAAAAGATTGAATGAACAAATAACATCTAAATTTATTACTAAATTAGAATTCTTTCGGATTCGAAAAAAAATTTGAAAAATAAAATTTCAGATGAGAACTCAGGTACCATTAGGCACATTCTACCCTTTTTTGAACATTGTTAAGACAAAAACTGCCACCACTACATGTAATATCATGCGCAAAGTGTTTGCGCTATAGTATTTCAATATTGTTGTCTATGTTTCTCTATGAAAGAGGAATAACCACAGAAACCATAGACGAAATTTCGTGTAATTCTTGATGTACCAAGTCAACTATTTCTATTTACTCACTACTGACACTACACAATTCACACATAACTCACCACTACACAATTCAGTATTCAGTATTCAAACACACACAGTCTCTCAGAAACTATGGGACATAGCACATACAGAAGAAGTACAGTAAATAAGTTAATTTTGTATACATTACCATTTTATGACACATATTTTATACTTCAATATATTTTTTATACTTGAATTATTCTTTCAATCCCTGAAACCAGCTTCGAATATTTTAATACAATCATTTAATACAGTCCACTTAATTCTTATCTAGTTTGTTGCTCTATATTATTAGTTATATCTAATAATATTCTAACACCAAGTCTACACACAGACTACTTATATTGAGTATATCTTAGGGATTCAAATCCTACGTTGATTCCGAAATACGCAGGCTATTTTGATATACTGGCAATATTTCTAACCAGCTACAAATCTTAGGCAATTTCGATCACACAGAAATTCCATTTGCAATAAACTCATTGCAAATTTACGATCATATATTTCATAGATTTCAAATTTCTAAGGCAAAATTAGAGTTATCTTTCGGGTTTCTAAATGAAGATTGATGTTTTTTGTACCTTTTTTGAAAGATTTGAAAGATAGTACAACACTACTGCACTGCTGACAACTTAACTCATAAACTCTAGAATTATTCAGCCGATTGTTGTGGTGTTTTGCATAAAAAAGAGGTTGGAAATTTAACGTGGGGTGTGAAAGTTATTTTTATGTTAGTTTTTGAAAATATTCTATGCGAGATTGGTCCAAAATATGTTAGTTTCACAAATTTTTTTCATTATTTTCTAGTTTAGAAATGGGGTATATTTGTTTCAGAATGCTTTGTTTTTCTTTTTTGTTTATCAGAGAATTTATGGTTTTTGTTTCGAATTGATTGTTTATGGCTATTTGTTTGATTGTATTCGGTTCCCTTTTCAACGTTATATTATTTAAGGGAATTAATATATTTATTATTATTATATTTATTATTATATTAATAATAAAAATATTATTATAATGAATTGAAACTTAAAAGTCATTCTCCACTTCTTAGTGGAAAGAAACTTATCTTTTGGTTTTTGGCGTTATCATTCTGTCAAATTTGTGCCGCCAATGGTACCATCTTGGACAAATTCAGTTCTGGCCGCTCAGTTAAAGGCACGATTATGATTAAGCCCAAATCGAAAGTTCTAATTTATCCATAAAAATTATCCGATGTTTCCGGAAATAATGCTCAATGGTCAGATATCATTTTTCTTAAGTCATCAAATAAGACACAAAATTTAGAAGTAACGTTTTCTGAAAGATTAAAATCTTGAATTTAATGAATTAGTAAGTTGTATTACAAACTGTAAATGAAGCTCGTGCAACTATCAAGTTCTTCTGACGCCAAATCGAACTGCATTTATATCAAGTTTTTTGAATCGCCATGCACATCAAAAATTTACTTGTAGGATTAAATCAGAGGGTAATTGAAGGAGAGAACTCAAATGAAAATATATCACTATGAATTATTGAATTTTATGTAAAAAAAAGTATACAAAGCAGGTTTTGGATAAATACATCTAAGAATAATTTCGTGTTCATGTATTCTTACGTCGAAGATACAAAAATATAAAACCCTAATAAATATTTGCATACTGGTCTAACTAGTGAAATTATACGGAATTGATTTAACTTAATTATTCTTATCTATATGTACAAACACATGAAATATTATCGGAAAGAGAAACATTGAGTATCATATTAGTTTGATTGGAATAATTCTTTAAATTTTCGCTTTAGTATCTTCCTTATGTGAAACCATATATGTATTTTTTGAGTTTAGAAGATACTCCCGATATATTCTTTCCGTTGTCGTATTTTAATGAAAATCGAAGTTTTCACGAAAAACGTATTCCCACTTCCTCATAGAAAAACCAAATTATGTTAACTATCGAAATTTAAATGTTTGAATATGACGAAATTGTGGTAGTATTTTGAGTATTAAGATGTCCTTATGTTCTGATTTTGTAAAATTTGGGAAGTTTCGTTATTTTTCAGTTTTGTATAATCTTCTAATTATGCGACATATTATAATTTGTTGTGTAACTTTGAAACACATTAAAAATTTCATTAAGGATCTCATTCATCAATTTCCACCAGGTAGCCTATGGTTTCCTGCTAACCTTCTTCTACCGGCCAACAATTTGCTCAAACCTCTTGGTTGTTCTGTCGTTGAAGGTACTGCTACTGTTTCGGCAGGTTCTTCTTCTTCTTCGACATCTGTCGAAGCTTCGGTAGGCTGAGTTTCAGCAGGAGCTTCAGTAGAAGGTTCTATCTTTTGGCCAGGTCTCTTTCTGGCTAACAAAGGATTCACTCTGCGGACTTGAACAGGAGAACTTGCAGCTGCCTTTGGCCTTGGGGCTGAACCAACTTGTATTCTATTTCTGTTGCGGAGACGATTGATAGGATTGTTGTCTACTGGTTCCGGATTTTCTTCCTGAAACAATTACATATACTTATGTAGAAGATGATTATTAGTAGTGTCAATATTTGGAAGTATAGTAGAAAAAATTCGGAACAGGCTACTTCTTGATCGATAAATTCAGAGGTGTTAGTTTTATAGCCAGAAGGAACAATTTCTTGAACTCGATTTCATGCAACAGAATGACTTTTCAAATTATGCCTTGTTAACAATGTCAATGTTATATCCTTAATAATTTTTTGACATAGCAGAAAGTTTTTTTGTGAAGAAACCGAATTTTCACAGTTGACTAGTACATATATTATTAATTACATGAATGGAGTATGCGGTTGGCTCTAGGGGAAACATTACAACAATTTTAGTTGTTATTATGTTTCACAATTTATTCAGAATCCTTTTTTTTAATGAAATTCATATATTATTAGTCATTTCACCTCCGTTTGTAATCGGTGTTGTACTACAGTGACGGTCAGACTGGTTTGTGGACAGAAGAAGATAGAGGATAATGAAAATAATTGAGAAATACCACAGGGCATCAAGATAGTTGCTGCAGACAATTATCTGTACATATTTATATCATCATATCGCTGTCCAATGGTTTGGAGAAGAAAGTAGATTTGTTACTATGTATACTATTTTATTACATTCGAACCTTTGGACATTACTCATACCCAAAAATGATTAAGGAGGGAATTCAACCGTAGACACGTGTTTCGGGTTTTCCGCCCGAGTCTACGGTTGAATCTTTATGAGGGTCATGTTCCATTAACCTATTTCTATGGTTCCTAGCAATTCCCTCCTTATTAAAATTATTAAGGAGGGAATTGCTGTCCGAGTCCAGGAACATAATACACAAAAATTTGTGTATTATGTTCCTGAACTCGGATGTCACACAGGTAGCTATAACTTCCTCCGTGTGCAAAATTTGGTTGTTGCCCTGTAATCACGGGGTCTCCTTAATGAAGCCACAATTTGGCGACTGGCTTCTGTTGTTGACTGCGTCGGTTTGTTGGTTTTTTCTTTTTCATCAAGTGTTGCACATTTATACACTTTCTTCGCCGTACTGATAATATATATCCCGAGATGGCCAAGAATGTATGGGTGAGCATACCGTAGTTCGTGCTGTCAAAGTACAGCACGATTATGAATGAGGGTGTCTATCCTCGGCGCTGGAGGGTGGGGTCGGCCGTGGTCCACTGAAGTCTCTGGATAAACCCAGGATGCAGGTGGGATCCTATCGGCCGGTCAATAGACTAAGGGACAAGATTGGTGGATGGTCTGAAAGACAGTTTGGTTTTACCAAAGGTAGGTCAACTGTCGATGCGTGGTTATTAGTTGAAAGGCTGGTGAAAGAGACGCAAGACAAATATGTACTGGGAATATTTGTGGATTTTAAAGGTGCTTTTGACCACCTGGAATGGAAGTATATCCTGAACAGGTTGAATGATGAGGGATGTGAAGAAATGGCATTGTGGGAATTTTATTTCTCTGATAGTGAGGTAAGAGTGTTGAGACCATATGACAGGGTGGTGCGTATGCTCACTAGGGGATGTCCACAGGGTTCAATTGCTAGACCCGAGGTGTGGAATGTATGTGTGAATGAGCTACTGGAACAGTATGGGTCAGACGGATATGAGGTTGTAGCGTATGCGGATGACGTGCTCCTCCTGTTGGAGGGGGGCAGTCGGCTCCAATTGGAGACATAGGCTGCTCATTGCATGAGTCTGTTTAGCGAATGGGCCTTAAAGGCGGCAGAAGAAGTATAGGAGAAGAATACAGTTTGTATATTGCTGAAAGGAGGTTGGCTGCTAGTCGGCCACCTAATGTACGCCTGAATGGAGAGGCTGTGAAGTATGTGAAGGGTACTAAGTACCTAGGCATAAAAGTGGAGGAGGGGTTCAGATTTTCTGGCCACTTCTCGGAAGTAAGAGCAAAGTTGGCGAAGCTGACGGGGTGTCTGGGAAGGGTGCTTAAGAAAGAATGGGGAAGGAAAGCTATGGCCGTTGTATATGGTGGCGTGTTTTGGGCTTGCCCCATGTATTGATCAATGGTGCATGGGTGTGCAAGGGCTGAGATCAACAGATCTCAGAGGGTTATGATGAGGGCATGCCTTCGGGTATGCATGATGGTGTCCACCGAAGCCATGAATGTGTTGATGGGTGTCCCCTCATGTGACCTAGTGGCTGTTGAGATGGCTGTAAGGTACAAGCACAAAAACGGTTTGGCCTTGGATGAGTTTGATCATTTGCTGGTGGAAGAGACGTTGGTCTCATGGAAAGAATAGATGTGGTGGAGCAAACACTGAGGGCAGAATGGCAAAGAAGATGGAATAAAAGTAGTAAAGGGAGGATCACATTCAGGTTTATCCCGGATGTAACGTTTGTGGAAAAGAATGAATGGTTTTCTATTGGTCTATGTTTGGGTTCTATCCTCACGGGCCATGGGAGCTTGAATGGGTTCCTTTATAACTGGAACCTCAGTGGGAGCGACAGATGTCTGTATGGGGAGATTGAGTCCTCGTTCCATGTGTTATTCGACTGTGTCGAGTATACGGAGGCCAGAAGAGTGATTCTGGAAGGAATGACGAGGTATGCATGGGAGGAGCGAGTTGAGCTGGTTAATCCAGACGAGAGAGAGGTATGAATGCATGGATGATTATTCCAGAGCTGCGTTTGGGATAAGAAGAACACGATTGGTAGACTCTTTGACATTGTCACTGTCCAGAAGTGGGTAGGACAAGGTGATGGTTTGTTCCCTGATGGGGGTCGGAGTTAATGCAAGGCGGTGATCTTCTGGCGGTAATACGGAAATAGAGTCTGTCTGATTGTGTGCTGGGTAGACTCTGGCCTGGCTGGATGTCGTTTTCCCTGGGGAGAAGTCCGCAAATAAGTGAGCGGCCTATCTAGGTAATTCCTCGTGCCGCAGGTTCATGAATTAGGCCTTACAACCTGAGTTGTTCGTGAAATGGGCCGTTTTGCTGGGGTAAATCCTTGGGCGGGCGCGGGGCCTGGTGCTGCCGTACCTGCTTGTCCTCCTCTGACGGATATGAATTCCAGAACCGACGGGTACTAGCAAATCCGCATTACCTAATGTGCTGGCCTCAGCAAGGTCTGGATTCCAAGGTCCTTAATTGCTAGGGAATACGTTCCCGGAGCATGTTCCAGTAATGACGCGATGAGCAATCCCGGCCACCCTACTAGATGATAGGTTTCGTGGGGGCAGTGGTTGAAAGCTCGCATGCTGGGTTAGCGGGGTTCTGATCCTCTCGGCCACATCAATGTGAAAGCTTCCCATAGTCTCACACAGTTTTACGTACTTGAAGTTCACGCATTGATACGTGACGTCGTAATTATATGCCAGGAGTCAAAAATGCAGCAGTGACGTGTGACGTGAGTTTGGTGTTAATAGCAATGTAGGTACACAGAAATGTTTTTATTTATTTGAGTATGACAGCTGATGGTTTCTTACAAATCACTTTAATTGTCTTATGGTCCACACGTTAAAAAATTTTTCCAAAACGCAGGCAATAATGTTTTGTCGTGGCTATCCTGTTTAAATCCCCTCGAACTTATGCGAGTTATAATAAGGAGGAGATTGTTCAGTTTGCACCATTCTCCACATACTTTGACATAGTTAATATGCGCAGTTCAAATTGCTTCGGACGAGGTACCATAAGCAGACATCGATCACCTAGCTTCATCTATGGCTAATCCTCTAGACATTATATATTTTTTCGGATTTTTACATATTGTAACGATCAAACTCTCTACGCCACTGCTTGTTTCCTCGACGATCGAGAAACTCCGGATATTGCTGGAAGTTCGAGAGTGTTCCAGAAACCTCGGCGCATCTTATAAGTGGGCGCGAAAATCCGATGGCGATTGGTGATTAGTCATCTAACAGTGCGTACGAAGAACTCCGGATATTGCCGGAAGTTCGAGTGTGTTCCAGAAACCTTCGCGCATCTTATAATCGGACGCGGCAGTCCGATGGGGAAGAGTGATACGCGTCATCTAAAGTGACATACGATGTAATGCAGTAGAAATAAATTCTGTGTAGAAATGAACCCTGTAAATTAACGATGTAAATATTTCTGTTGTATAGTGAAAAATAAATTAGAATATTGGACATTAGACAAATCAATTAACCGAAAACGTTACAATATCAATAATGTTTCCACTTCGCTGTGAACTGCCTTTTCTCTTCTTTTGAAGAATAATTCACCATAAGGTTTGAACGCCGAACCATGTATTGACATAGTTTGTCATGCTGCAATACATAGCATGCATTGCAACTTGATGATTGAACAAAATATCACCGCATCTATGCAAATGCATACATAATCGTTGTTCTCAATCAACATTCTTTTTTTTTTCATCTTGTTGACTACTTGCAATATTGAAATTGAAATTCACAACCCTTTCGTGGCCTTCTTCTATGTAATGCGTTACTAGCAGTTCCCTTCAACAAACCGGAGATCCCAACAGGATGGCAGATACAGCGCAAGTTTTCTTGTTTTAGTTGATCTCAAACAACGTGCTATTTTTGGATTAACATCTAGGTAATCTGAGCGCGATACACTCGTTCTAAGTATGAAAAATCTCATCTTAAGTGGGGTTTATAAAAAATGTTTGTATCGTTTGAAGGATGTCGGATCTACCTTTCTTTGTACAACAGCAAGGTGGGTGTTCTTCCATATTAATTTTCGTTTGGTGGGTACCAAGGTATATTTCCATCAAGGTTGGGCGCTTAATCTTCACGCATACTAGTTTCTTTCAATTCTTTTTCTGTATAATTCTAATCAGTTTGTGAAGAGTTTCTCAAAAATTACTGAATATTTTTTCAATTATTGGTCTCGAGAATCACTAATGTGATTCTATCTCGCGAAAATTTTGGAAATTTTCATTTTATGGTCACTGCCCTGTTGAGAATTCTTTTTAGAAATATGTAATATAAACTGACTCCAATGAGAAATATGAGTGAATAATATAATTAAAATTAGATGAGTTCAAAGAATTAAAAAAATCGGATTTTGGTTGGTAATTCGATGCTTTTCTATAAAGTGGTCACCAAATTAATAATCATGTTCATGAATTGCTGTTTTGAATAATAATTTGTGTGTAGAAATAAATTCGAGATAAATTTCTTGAATAAAACAAGAAGACAATTCCTAATTATACTGAATGACATTAAAATAAAAATATCCAGCAATAATTGAAATATTTCAAGTATTTTCGGTGAATATATTTTATATGGTAAGATAAGTAAACGAACAGTTATTGTGTTAAATAGCTACTTTGGTTCTTTTTATCCGTTTTGAAAAATAACCAGAGAGATTTGTTTGCAGAAGAGCGGTGACTTTCTCTGTGCGTTGTTAGATTTTTTTTTAATCTGTTCATTTTGCTTAATATATTTTTTGAATTCTTACTTTTTTCTCTTCTTCTTTTTGATCCTCCTCCTCTTCAACATTATTTTCTGGTGTTACAGCTTCAGTCGAAGTGCTGGTAGCACCAGCACCTATACGCCTGTTAGCCAAGTTGAGCCTAGGACCAGGTCTAAGTGGTCTAACAGCGGAATGAGCTCCTGGTTGGATTCTTCTCGATTTGGTGGTAGTACTTATACTAGATTCACTTGTAGCACTATTGTCATCAGCCGGTGATGTTTCTTCCGATGCAGTAGGTGCAGGTGTTGGTCTTGTCCTTCCCCTTAGATTGAAAGTGGGTCTTGGACGAGAGGGTCTTGGAGAACTAGTTGATGGTGATACATTATTTGAGTCTTGAGATTCTTCTGAAGGACTAGGTGTTGTACGACCTCTGCTTCTACTGCCAGACCCAAATCGACCACGAGAGTTAGGCTGCAATACAAATAATTTCAGGATGAATAATCAAATTGCCTGACATCAATTTTATTTCATGAAGCATTTTTCATCAAACACTTTTTCCTATTTCTACCTCATTTTAATGGTACAGACGTGAATTTCATTCGTACTTAACATACTTCATCAGAGTATTATGGTGAAGTCTATTGAAATAATGTGGAATAGAAAAATGTTTCATTAATTATGTCAATTATAAATAATTTCTACCAATCCGACCACATTAATCCAATTCTTGAAGCTTTTCTCACATAATCGTTGATAAATAATAGAAATTTCACTATATTTTAATGGATCTGTGCCTAGGACGTAACGACTGAGTTTTAGATAATAGATAGTGATCAATCTTTCAACGGTGAGGAAGGTGGTATCGAAAGAGGAATAATTCGATCGATTTACTAGTGTGGTGGTCATCCTGTCATCTGTTTTTTTATGTTTAATTGAATTTTCAGTTGAAAACCATAACATAGGGTCATCCAAATCTTAACTGATTTGATATGTCTGTTTCAATCAAATACATCAAATTGAACTGTATCGATAATGTATACATTCATTTTATAATGTGAATCGATTAAAAACCGTTGAACGTGCTGTTATTGTTAAAACTTACTCAAAAAGTTGTGATTATGTAGTCGTATACGTTTTGCTCACTACAAGAGATTATGGTCTTAAACAATCGTCCAACTGAGTGTACTAGATGCCACGGTATTTAAAAATTCAAAGATACTGGCATTGTAGGTGTCTTGTGTTCAAGTTATCGAATAAATACATGCTTTATAAAAAGTTTGCTACTGTTAGTGAAAATATTGAAGACGAAGCAAATCTATCGATTTTACTCCAATCACAGCATTTGGTACCGCTATTTTGCATTTGAATTTGCATCTATATCTTTATGAAATTTAATTTACTCAAGAACAAAATGCTTAGAATACAAGTCTATTGAATGCTGGAAGATCATATTTGGATGAGCATTGTTGCGAAGCATTAGTATTAATTGCTATATCCTCTAAATTCGGATTCCTTCAAAGTTGTTCGCAGTTTTTCTCTACCTTTGAAAATATAAACACTTTCTCAGAATTGTGGCATTTGCCATACGGTAATCCAAACGGGGGGGACAAAACCCCCTCTTCCTTATCGGTGCGGAGTAGCTAGCATTAAAGGAATGGCACCTTATGTCGATCGTTGAGAATTCATGAGTCCAGTGTGATCAAACCTGAAAACAGCCATCAGTTCTCATCTTTCCAAGTCAATGTGTTCAAATAACATTGCAGGATATTTTATTTTTACTACTCGTTCAACGACTAACTGTTCGAATTTTGTTACAATTATTCGTTCACACATTTTTTTCAAGTACTTGTTTACTTGATTTAATTAACACTATGGTGCTTTAGAACTTGTAAAACTTTCTTTGTATAAAACGAATTGTATCACTGAAGTTGAGCACCATTAATTTCGTTTTTGTTTTTTTAAGGTTGAGAAACAAGAAAATATACTTTGTTTTTTCATAGTGTTTAGATCTATTCCTTTTCGTCGATTGATTATCTAAGTAGATAATAAAAACAACAACCATTCAACAAATACAGTCCACTAAAAATTGGTGTTGAAGTACAACACCAAAACAACGATTTGTGAGAAACTCTTCACAAAAACCATAGGACTAATAGCCAAGATTGATCCAAAACCTCCACGGTAAACTAATCGAGGAAGGAAACAATCTTACAATCATTCAACATTTTATTCACTCGGTAATAAACGAAACTGACGCATATAGCGAAGTGAAAATCCAAATTCAAGTGATGATTGCCTACACAAAAAGAAGCAGTGAAGTATCATTGTTCCATATGAAAATGTGGAAGATAAAATAGAAAGGCTTTTTACTTGAATATATAATTATATTTTGGCTTCAATAAATCTCATTATGGAATGTCAATGAATTTAAATAAGCCTTAAAAATAACTTACACTGTTCTTTGATTTTGTTAGAACATAGATCAATCTTGAATTATAAAGTTGATCTGGTTTCGAAACATTCATTTCTTTGCGCGTGTGCGTTGTCGATATAGGTTGGTTTTTTGATTTTGATATTTGGAATATTATCTAGGACCGAAGAAGGGACTACTTAGAATTATATTTGTTTTTTGAAGATATAATGCATGTTTTGAGAGATTTCTGAATTAACTTATTCGAATATTTGAATATATGAAATATTTCAAATAAATTATATTCTTTGAGAAGTCCTTAAGGTGTGTTCATGTTTTTAAAAGGCAATTGGTGTTCTTAAAGGTAAGACCAGAAACAAAATTTTGTCTCCTTTAAATATTTATTTATTAATTTTGATGACTTTCGTATATCTGTTGGTTTATTTATTCCATTTGACATTATATATTGAGTTTTATTATATACGTCTATTAAACGTAAGCGGTGCTTATTTTAGACATTAATTTAATTCTAAAAGTTTTTTGAATAAAATTTTTTTGAAATGAAAATTGTAGAAGACAACATATTATATTTAATTTGTTTAGCCCGTATAAAGGAGGAGGGTTTTTAGGTAAGGTTAGCTTCCTGCCTAAGGTAAAATCGCCTATTGCTCACAGAAATGAAGGTCAAGCCTCGGATACTGGAAGGATTTTGGAGACGAAACAAGCGCGAAAAAGGAATAAACGAAAACGGAAAATCACTAGAATAGCTTGCTGGAATATTACTTCATGGAATGGAAGGGATCAGGAAATTCTTTTAGAGATGAATAAGCATAAGGTGGGCATATGTGGACTTTCTGAGACAAAACGTAAAGGTCAGGGTACTACAAAATATGAAAACTACATGTTGTGTTATAGTGGAAAGCCAAAACACGAACGAGCCCACTCGGGAGTTGGTATACTTCTACATGAAAAATACGTTGATTTAATAGAAACCATCGACTACGTAAGTGACAGAATACTAAGGGTGACACTTATCTTCCCCAAGGGACATCTACATCTTGTGAGCATCTACGCCCCGGATATGTCAAAGCGAAGAGAAGAATCAGATAGTTTCTATAGAGAGCTACAAAACACCATCAACAAAATTGACAGCAACGGAAGAATAATACTTCTCGGTGACTTCAATGCGAGGATCGGATCGGAGGAAATTGCTGGAGTGAAACAACGATTTAATGAATCCGTGTTGAATGAAAATGGAGACCTACTGAACGATTTATGTGCAAGAAACGAGATGAAAATAAACAACAGCTATTTTCCACAGAACATAAGTACACCTTCTGCAACACTAGGGGACAAAAGTCTATAATAGACTTTATAATAACTAATAGATGTTTCACACCGGATGAGATACAGAATGTAAGGGTTCTAACCTCTGCCAACACTGGAACAGATCACAACCTAGTTCTCGGAAAATTCTTTTTGGAAACCCACCGCAAAACGAAGCAGATACCAATCATAGTCGAAAAATATAACATGGAATCATTTGACTACGACACCACCAGAAATCTGTATGAATGCAGGCTAAATCAAAAACTTAGGGCAGAGACCACAACAGGAGAAAGCGTGGAAGGTATCTGGAATATTATTAAAAGATGCATACACGAAGCGGCCGAAGAAGCGATAGGAAAAAGGAAGGTTAATCTGAATTCGAGAAATAACACCAAACCCTGGTTCAGTCATCATGTGAAGGTACTTGCGGAGGAAAAGAAGAAAAGTTATTTACGTTATAAAAGTGCCCCAACCGAAGAGAATTATACCATATATAGAGAAACAAGGAATAGGGTCAATTTTGCGATCAGGAAAATAAAAAGAGAACATTGGGAGAAGTTCACTGTCGACATGTAACATGATATATATGGAGCACAAAGAAAAGTCTGGAAAATGCTCAAGAACAGAAAAAAGCCCGTAAACGAGTACATCCAAACTAAAAACGTTCCTTTACATGAGTGGGAAACATATTTTAGAAAACTTTACGGAAGCGATGATCAAAAAGCTCAGAGAAATGCACTGGAGGAAGAGACGACAGATGAAGTGACGATTACTCAGAAGAACATTGAGATGAAGATGAAAAAACTGAAAAACCGAAAGTCACCAGGAGTTGATGAGATACCCAACGAACTTTTGAAATATGGCGGACAAGAACTAGCAAAAAAGCTAACCGAACTATTCAACAAGATAATGGCTACATCTGATATACCAACAGAATGGAAGAATAGCATCACGATACCGATCTTCAAAAAGGTACAAAAAACCAACCCGGAGAATTACAGAGGAATTAGCCTACTCTGCACCAGCATGAAACTGTTCACCAGCATAATCAAAGATATCCTTCAGGATGCCATCGAGAATAGAGATGAGCAACAGGGATTTAGGAAAAATAGATCGACAACCGACGCACTGTTCATTTTGAGACAGGTGACAGAGAAGGCCATCGAGTACAGCTATCCAACATATGTACTTCAGGATGCCATAGAGAATAGAGATGAGCAACAGGGATTTAGGAAAAATAGATCGACAACCGACGCACTGTTCATTTTGAGACAGGTGAAAGAGAAGGCCATCGAGTACAGCTATGCAACATGTATGTTTCATCAACTTGACAAAGGCATTTGACAGAATAAAACTTCAGCATGTTATCCAAATATTGAGGCAAAAACGAATACCAAACGCGATAATAAACGTCATCAGGAATCTGAATATAGACAATACAACAAGAATAAGAGTTAACAACCAAACAACTGAAGATATACTAACACCAGCCGGTATTAGGCAAGGGGATAGCCTCAGCCCATTCCTTTTTAATCTTGTCATGGATGAAATCATACAAGAAATAGTATCTATGAAGATGGGATACAGATTGAGCGGCAAACCAATCGGCATGATATGCTTTGCGGATGACGCAGTTATTCTAGCGGAAACCGAAGACGACTTACAAAGACAAATACAAAAGTTTTATCAGATCAGCAGAAATTACAACATATCCATATCTACTGAAAAAAACGAAATGTATGACATTTTCGAAGGAACCATCAAGATTTAAAATAGTTATAGATGGTAAGATAGTGAAACAAGTGATGAAGTTCCGTTACCTAGGAGCGGACATAGCCAGCAATCATAATCCGATAGAGGACATCAAGTCACAGGTCAACAAGGCCTCAGTAATATCCGGCTGTCTAAGAGAAGTTGTTTCGGCAAACAAGCATATGCATGTCGATGGAAAAGTGCGAATATATAAATCCTGTGTTAGGCCGGTCCTGACCTATGGTATCGAGACTCGAGCTGACACGAATAAGACGAAGAACATCCTAAGAACAGCGGAGATGAAAACTCTCAGAACCATCGCAGGAAAAACATTAAGAGACATAGTTAGAAACTGCGATATAAAATCTCTCTGTAAAGTTGAAGACATAGTGAGATGGGGAAGGAAGAGGAGAAGATATTGGCGAGACCACGTAGAAAGAATGGACCACAATAGACTAGCATACATCGCTAAGGACGGAAAACCAGCAAGCAGAAGGCCATTAGGAAGACCACCCAACGATGGAAGGATAGCTGGAGTTAAATCTCCCAGGAATCCGCTTCCTAAGGGGGAGAACTTCACAGTGAACAGACCTTAAGCTCTAGAAGAAGAAGAAGAAGAAGTATATCTGTTGGTTTATTTATTCCATTTGACATTATATATAGAGTTTTGATTATATACGTCTATTAAACGTAAGCGGTGCTTATTTTAGACATTAATTTAATTCTAAAAGTTTTTTGAATAAAAATTTTTTTGAAATTAAAATTGTAGAAGACAAATATATTTTAATTTGTTTTGATATTCAAAAAAATGTGGAAGATGTTACCATTTATTTCAATTGTTTTGGCAGGGTATAATCCGAATATTTTCAGCCGTAAATCGAAGATATATAGTTTTGGAAGTCATGTTGTTTCAACCAGACGATGTCACGTATCACACAAAAAGGATATATTTTGAGATTATGGAAAAAAAGTTGTTAACCGTTCTTTTAGATTAGATTTAATACTCAAAATATTGAGATTTGAATATGGATTTTTGTCGAGTTATATCCGAATCGGTCGAAAAATACTTTATCAGAATCATCAACAATTGTGGGGAACACAAATAATTTATGTTTTTGAAAAATCCATTGAATTCCAAATCATAAATGTGTTTTATGTAAATTTATTTTCGGGACCACACAGTGAATAATTCATTGCTTACCTTTCCACTGTTTACTGGTTTGACATTTTCTTTTGAAACTTTTTCTTCATCTGGCGAAACTGTGGTAGACGATCTTGTTCCTGTTCTTCTATTTCCGAAGGAAGATCTGTTTCCGCCGAATTTCTTAGGTTTGCTACTACCTTCAGTTGCTGAAGCTTCAGTTGTGGATGAATGAGAAGAAGTTTTCTTATTGCCAAGTCTACCTCTATATCGTCCTCTGCCGAAAAGTGATGCTTCAGTAGTAGGTGCTGGAGTAGTAGTAGTTGTAGTCGTAGTAGTAGTTGTTGGTGCTGGTGTGGTCGTCGTGGTAGTGGTGGTAGTAGTAGTTGGGAGGGGAGTGGTAGTCGTCGATGTTTCTGAAAATAAAACTAAATTTCAAATATTGGTTTTGAGAAACTTAGGAATCTAATTATTAACCTGTTGTTGAATCTTCATCATCTTCTTTATCCAGATCGCCATCTGTTTGATTGGAGTCTTCACCAAGAAGTTTTTGATTTCCTTGCGAAATAGCGTACAAATCTAAAGCTATTTTATCCATTGGGTCTGTGGCACCAATTGTTTCCTCTGTGATAGTTTGATCTTTAGCTCTATCGGATATGAGATTTTCATCACTTGTCGAAGGAGGAACTTGTTCGGCCGGTTGATTTGGTTCCACTTCTTTAGATGGGGACTGAAATGACAAGATAATCAATTTTTGATGATTTTACTGTATTCTCACATTTTATAACGCAGTGAGAGTTAAATTTAGCAGAAATTATTGAAGTACTGACATAAAATCAGGAGTTTTAATATCAAAACAGATTCAATCTGTCAGTCTTCTGCAGTTGTGTCGACCTGAACCATCTCAAGGCCTCTGTTTGCATCGTCCTCAGATAAATCTTGTCTTGACATAATGAAAATTTGATCTTTAATTTCGTAGAACCATTTCATATTATTGAAAGTGAAGTACAGACTAAAGAAAAAATAATTGAAATGCGCATTTCTGACACACCTAGACAAAAATGATTAAACTTTCAACCAGAAGACTCTTCTATAAACATTATAATTGAAAATCGAAGCTCAGTTCTTCTTCTTAACCACAGGAAATTATTCGAACTATACAGAAACCATTATAACTCAAGAAGTCGTTGCTATAGGTCCGGACCCGGTGTGGATCCGGTTTCAAGCCCGGTGAAAACGCATCGTTCGAGAACCCTAAACCTCCGAGCGCAGTCCTAGACTACTCAGGCTCAAGAACTACGACCCTGAACGGACGGAATACCCTTTAAGCCTAGCATGCAGGCTTTCAACCACTAGCCCCACCAGTCCAACAACATTTGGGTGGCCAGGAGTAGGAATAATGCTGTGGGATTAACCCGTTCCGTGGTAGCCTTGTTTCCAAAAGGAGTCTAGAAGGCTACTGGTCGCCAAGAGGAGTTTTACTCGATGCCAGAAACCATGAACTCGAGGATTCTAGCACGTCATTGTATCCCTCCCCTTAAAGCTAGCACACATCTCTTACTTACATATTCGCCCTTATAGACAGAGTACCTGCAATCGGATAGAACCACGCCAGGTTTAAAGATGAGTGCCCTGTATTGCAAGGCCCAACCCGGGGTAAAACTAATGTGTATGGTTGTGTTTATTATTTCAACGTGAGATTTTATTGCTCCTTATGATTTCTGCCTCCTCTTGTCAAATATCTTCGGTCCGCCGAACAGAATAAAAATGTGTTTTTTGGAAAATCGTTCTAATAGCCTGAAAGTAAATGTAACTTTTCTATAAACATACCGGCAAGTTAACGCTCTCGTTAGGAGTTACTCCAAGGAAACGTACTGGTCCCGCGGGAAGATCAGTTGGGAAAGATGGTCCACCTTGCTGATCAGATTGTGGAGCAGCCGAGTTGTAATTCGTATTGAAGGTGTCACTATCGATGAGTTCTAGGGATGGTCTTTTCACGTTGGCTCGAGTACGACCTCGAGATCCCTGTAAAAAATGTTACTGAATTGAAATGTATATTATTCTATCGTTTTGATTATTAGTGATTAAATAGTTAAAATGATTGTTGATATTTTAGAGGACGATTGATTCACAATCTGAAAAAGGAGTTACAGATAAGGAAACTAAATCAATAACGCAATCAACATTTGGGAAGAGTATACCTCTAATATCATTAATTAGTTTTTCATTGCATCTGCTTCTAATCTGATGAAAAAGTAGAATTATTGGTGAATAAAATAGCAGTTCATTTTACTGGAAGACATAAAGAACTGACTTCGCCTTAAAAGCTTTGTAGGTCTGAGTTTTTGGGGACGGGATGTAATATTAGAAGTAGACCCTATTCATGAAAAAAGACTCCGTTGACAATTAATACACTGATTCGAAACTGTTGAGTCTTACGGTTTCGAAAAATTTTTCCCTAAATGAAATAAAAAATGTTTTAATTTACAACAATTGGTTCGCCAACACTGTCAAATTAACATTTCGAACTAACTCAAAAAATAAAGAATTTCACATCTTATATAGATAAATAAGGCTTAGGCATAACTTTGAAAAAGGATGGGTATAAATAACAGTCAATTTTCGGAAATAGAGAGAAGTTAAAATATGAAACAAACGGATACAAATAGCCATAAAATATATCAGGGCCAATTGTCGTAAATACCTTTCTAAACAAAAATATTCAACAAGGGAGATTAGTTAATATCAGTTTTCTCATTGTGAAGAATTTTGAGGTTCCTGTACCTGTTAATTGAACTCCAACAGTGTGAGTCTGATACTTTTAATTTAAATTTGGATAAGCCCATAGTTGTTGTTGAAATTATGTTTAAATTCTTTCGAATGACTGGCATATGATGAATGTGAGATGTCTGACGTAAAACTTCTCTGGTGTTCATGAGTAGATCATGAAGGATCTACCTGTTTGACGAATATGTACCATATAAAATTTGAATATCAAAACAAATTAAATATAATATGTTGTCTTCTACAATTTTAATTTCGAAAAATTTTATTCAAAAACTTTGAGAATCAAATTAATGTCTCTTTAGAATTTAATTAATGTCTCTAATAAATTATATTCTTTGAGAAGTCCTTAAAGTGTGTTCATGTTTTTAAAAGGCAATTGGTGTTCTTAAAGGTAAGACCAGAAATAAAATTTTGTATCCTTTAAATATTTATTTATTAATTTTAATGACTTTCGTATATCTATTGGTTTATTTATTCCATTTGACATTACATATTGAGTTTTTATTATATACGTCTATTACACATAAGCGGTGCTTATTTAAGACATTAATTTAATTCTAAAAGTTTTTTGAATAAAATTTCTGAAATTGAAATTGTAGAAGAAAACATATTATATTTAATTTGTTTTGATATTCAAATTTTGTTATATTTCTTCTATCAAGTAAAAAGCCTTTTTCTATTTTACTTTATATATAATATATAATTATATTTTGGCTTTAATAAATCTCATTATGGAATGTCAATGAATTTAAATAAACTTAAAAATAACTTGCACTGTTCTTTGATTTTGTTAGAACATAGATCAATCTTGAATTCTAAAGTTGGTTTATTTTCGAAGCATTCATTGTTCCCACGTGTGCGTTGTGATATAGGTTAGATTTTGATTTTGATATTTGGAATATTATTTAGAACCGTTGAAGGAATTACTTAGAATTATATTTGTTTTTTGAAGATATAGTGCATGTTTCGAGAGATTTCTGAATTAACTTATTCGAATATTTAAATATATTAAATACATCAAATAAATTATATTCTTTGAGGAGTCCTTAAAGTGTGTTCATGTTTTTAAAAGGCAATTGGTGGTAAGACCAGAAACAAAATTTTGTCTTCTTTAAATATTTATCTATTAATTTTAATGACTTTCGTATATCTATTGGTTTATTTATTCCATTTGACATTATATATTGAGTTTTTATTATATACGTCTATTACACGTAAGCGGTGCTTATTTAAGACATTAATTCAATTCTAAAAGTTTTTTGAATAAAATTTTTTGAAATTAAAATTGTAGAAGACAACATATTATATTTAATTTGTTTTGATATTCAAATTTTGTTATATTTCTTCTATCAAGTAAAAAGCCTTTTTCTATTTTATGTACCATATATATACAAGTCAAGTTTCAAACTGCAGATTTATCGTCTTTATTAATTTTATAGTTCTTGCTTTTTATGTCAATTCCTAAATAATTGATTGTCAATTTTTTTTAAATACTGGTATGATTATGTGATATCTATTCAGATAAGGAATTGAAATGTTTTTTTTTTAGGTACATTAATTGATATATGGATCATACCCTGATTTTTTGGTTAATAGGATAATTTGACGTTTGATGAAATGTGATTTGCAAAAAATGCTGAAATCATGCAAATCATCCTTTCTCAAAATTTTAAGCTGAACGAAATTTATACTAGAGTTCTTTCCTTCCATCTTGACTCCTTAAATCAACTTATGATGTCGCCTACATATCTAAACCAAAAAAAAAACATTTGTTCAAGGAAATTCAGTGAATTTTTCTTTCTATATTATGCATGAAAATTTCTACTAAAATCAGACCAATGAGATGTCCCATAATTAAATCTCTTTAGTCCCATCTGAACTATAAAAGTGTCATTAAATTCAAAATAGTTTTGTTCTAGACAAAGTTCAGACCATTCGAAATATTATTTTATCCCATTTTATTGATTTCTATAAGAAGAAATGATAATTGAAATTGTCTGAAAATTTGTGGAGAAAAAAACTATTTAATTATGGAAAATCTTATTTGTCTGTTGTTTTTATAGCTAATTTAGAAGACAAAACTAACATTTTGAGGAAATATTTTTTTAGGTGGTTTAGATATGTGGACGATATCCCTTTTTGCTTTGAGTGAATAGACAGATACCTTATACGTGATTTGCATGATTTCAATATTTTTCACAAACCCACGTATACTGATATCACTATTCATCAAATATCTTACCATCCTTTTTACCAGAAAATGGCAATATATCACTGTATGATCCATAGATTTATTCACGTACCTATGTCCCGATATTTTTTTATAAATTTGAATATTTTAAAAAAAATTGCATACAATAATAGTTTTAATACAATTGTGCTCGAAAAATTTCTATACAAAAAACGAAATTGGAAATTCCATTGAATGTAGTGTACCCTGTATATTGGATAATATTCTACCCACGAAGAATATTGGATAATATTGCCAAGTACTTTGAAGTGAAATTTGATTGAAGATTTAAGAATGATTGATATTTAAGGAATTCACATAAAGAAAACAAAGATAAAATTAATAAACTGAATTTTTAATTGGACTTGATTGACTGCTCTATGGTATATAAACGACCCAACGAGTAGATTCTTCAAGAAAACCAGAGGAATCATACGTTTAATATCTCATACTTAACATGGGAGAATTCGGACATTATTTCAATAATACCTATAAAATAAAAAGTACCAGGCTCACACTCTGGGAAGCGGTTGAAATCAACAGATACAAGAACCTAAAATTTTTTCTTGGTGAGCAAGATCATATCGACAGATTTCCATTGTAAAATATTTTGGCTTAGTTAAGTATTTCTGATAAATAGCAGCAAAATATTTTACTGCTATTTGTATTCTATTTTTATTTATTTCCGAAATTTTACTGTTATTTGTACCGCTCTTTTTTAAGGTTTTGCCTAAACCATACCTATATAAGATGCAAAGTTAAAAATTTCAACCTGACGAAGCCACAGTGATGTAAATTGATAAATTGTTGAAATATTTTTTATTATTTCATTTGAATGAAATGAATTTCCATAGTGTAAAGACTGATTCAATGAAGAAATATATCTCTTATCTGACGAAGCCACAGTGATGTAAATTGATAAATTGTTGAAATATTTTCTATTATTTCATTTGAATGAAATGAATTTCCAAAGAGTAAAGACTGATTCAATGAAGAAATATATCTCTTATCCGCACTGTATATGTATATACAAATTTTCAGCTAAATCCTAGTGCGATGAACAGTTTGACTTCATAAAAGAAAAATATCAGAATATTCGTTCAGTACAGGATACAAGTTCTTTTTTTCTCAAAACTTAAAAATTCAATAATGTAGTGAATCTTTCTCTTTGCAATGAAATTCAAAAATGGACAAATGAGGCAATGGGTTTTATTCATTTTTAAACTTGTTCCTTTCGAAAGTTATCGTTATGTTTGTTTATTTCAGGAACACATGGTATCTTATCATAAAATATTTTGAAGACCCCACGCACTTTGTTATGTTCTAGAAAATTTCAATTGAAATATTCTTAAGAAAATCCCAAGCATTCGTTCGTCTATAATTTTTCACATAATACTAATCATTTGCATTCAAGAAATGTAACTATTGTATGAGAAATTCACAACAGTCTTATTTGCATCCTATTTTTATCTGTAGAAGTAGCATCTTCAAAGATAATCTACGTTATAAGAATATAAATTACCTCAGATCAAGATGTTATTGTTACGTCTAGAATGCGAATGAGCATAATATAAATTAGATCAATAAATTAGAGCTGTGCTTTATTATTATGCTCATTTCCACTCCCGGTAGGTACAAGATAGGTAAGGCTATCATTACATTGCGTGAATAGTGATTAGTCATTAATAAATTAATTTCCTAATAAATCTTTGAAGAAGATATCGTATATTTCTACCCAAGTTTCCAATTTGAATTTTACCTTGAAGCATTTCCTTCTATATGCAATATATACCAGTATTTTATTTCTTTATCACCCTGAATTTTGTCCTAATCGTCTACAATAAAAATTACACACATGAAAAACTCTGACAATTATGACTTGGATAGTTCAAGATAAAATGAAATATGAAAATATTCTAATTATAAGCCTCATTGATTGAATATTCAAATATAAGTGAAAATGAAACTATTAAATTAATTATTAAACATTCTTAGGATTGATAGGTAAGTACAAAATTTTTTGTTAAGTATAAAATTCTCAACTTTCATATAATAAATTAGAAATTTAACAACCGTACAATTTTAACAGATTGAAAATAATCCATTGTGTGGTCCTTAAAACCTGGTACCTGGATGGTTTGTGATTGTATGATGAGAATGAGTGATGAACCGTAAAAGAGATCAGGAAGAAAGATAAAGCAAAAAATTAAAAGTTCATTGGAGTAATATTAAAATTGATATGTGAGGTTCAAAAGAGTGTTCTCAGAACTATTCGTAGAGTATCTTATCCTTTGAAAATTTTTTGAAATGCCTCTAGGTTTCAAAGATACAGGGCGAAAACTAATTTTTGTCAATTTCGAAAAATTTTATTACCAAAAATTAGATATAAAATTGTTTGTGCTATAGTAACCATGAATACTTCCATGTAGGATACAAAAATCCAATTTATTATCAACTAATACTGAGCCCTTTGAAATATAGAATCGTTTCTTGTCAACATACACCTAAATATCATCTGATTTTTCGAATAATTTTTTACTAGGTGTAGCGTAAACTGATTTTTCAAGTCCCATCGAGGAGGCTTCAGAATATCGATGTTCATCTCAAGCCATCCTTCGATCTCTGTAGTTCAAAAACTAACGAGCAGATGTGCATAACTTTTTACATTTATTTAAATACGCCCCGTACCAGCGCAAAATGTCTGGCCAATAGTTTTAAAAAGATAATCGATACAAAAAATAATTAAAATTTGTTTTGCGGGTTCGAATAAGTGATCAAAATAATGTACTTTTCAAGTCTCCCCTAATCTATCCGGCGTAAATCTTACAAATACTCCAACATCGTAAACGACAATATAGGTTATGATACTTTGTTATTTTAATTTTCGAAGTAATTCTGTAAGAAAAAAATAACGAAATTTATTTTTTTTGAAATTTAATGGAAACCTCATTTGAATGGTGGAAAAATGATTGTGATTTAAAATCAATTGTGAAAAAATTGAGTTTTAAGATTTCAAAAAAAGGAACAAAATTTCATTGCTTGGCTTCCCCTTCTTTCAGTTACTTTCATTATATGGAAAATTAATAGCTGTTGAATAATTTTTTTTAAATAATTTAAGAGAGCTCAAATATATATTTCATTCAAAAATTAAAAAAGTGACCATTGAATTTTTTTTATTATCTTATTAAATGTTCAATATGCCTATCATTTTGGAGACGTAGTACAGGCAATTGTCAAATTCTTTTTTGATTGTTTAAGGTCTTACTTGACCGAAATTCGTATTGAAATTTATAAAACAAAAACAGTAAATATTAGTCAAAGTTAAATTTCAAATTTTTCTTGTACTTTTTCAAAATTTCTGGTGATATGTTCCGGCATGCTTCATTTATTCGATTTCCTCTCGACTTCTCTCGATTGGTTGAAAGTAATAAAAAATATTACCAAAATGATAGCTAAGTTGTTGTTAACGTTTCTTCGTTGGAGAACTTGGTTGCCGTCACTGGTAATCTGCCCAGCCGTACTGGGAGAAATTTGAACATGAGTTAACTTCACGAGACCATAAGCTAATAAAAAGAAGACGAAAGGTGCGAACTGAGGCAAACATTACAGCTGCAGCAAAATTTGTCGATTTCACGACGATCGCAACAACTTGGGCTTTCTGAGACATCAACTTGGAGAATTACATCCTTATAAAGCCACATTGACTCAGGAAATAAAGTAAAATAATCGCATATTGTGTCTAGAGTTTGGTGACTGGGCCATTGAGCACTTGGAACACTAAACCTACTGAATTTAGCCAAAATATCACGAGGTACATTTTTGGATGAATATCAATAAGTAAAATTGTTCTAATTGGTGGGAGGACAAGGTTTCACATGAAATTCTGTTGCATTTTGAGAAATTCACTGAGTGGTCCGGCTTATGGTTATGGTTATGGTATAGCATTTACCGGCATTTACCGGATCTTATTTCTTAAGAAGTGAGGATGGAATATGTTACTCGAATTGCTATGGCCAGAACTTGAAAACATCAATATTGGAGAGATGTGGTTCTAACAAAATGGCGCTACATGATATTCAGCTGTTGCTACGTTCGACAAAATCATCTCACATCGATTTGTTAATTGGTAGAAAAGGTCAGGTGATTTGCCATCTCTGAACTATTTTCTTTGGGGCTATGCGAAAGTACAAGTCAGTGCCAACAAGCCATAAACGTTGGATGACTCGGAAGAGAATATTCTGATGAATATTCTACAACTTGATAGTTGTTGGCGAAATACAGCCAGAATTATTGCAAAGAGTGATCAAAAATTGAATCGGTCGGTGTTAATGAAGCTGTGGTGGACATTTGAACGAATCTTATTTCAAAAGTAACTTCATTTTCAAGATTCAAAATAAAGAATCGGGTTCATAGGTCGAACTTCTGTTGTAAAATTCAAATTTAAAATCCTATCATTCTTAATGAAAGATCCTTAACCGTCTAGCTTATAATGAATTGCCAGAAGCACAACTATATGAAATACATGTCTGTCATTTCGGCGTTCGTATAACCAACGAAATTATACGTCAAACTGTCAAACGTCAATCCGTCACAACAAATATGACAGGCACAAAATACTCAAATTACATCGATGAATTTTTTTAATACTGTATCTGAAATTAATAATTACAGTTGTATTCAAATGATATCCACGTTGAAAATGACACTTACTTGATGTTGAAGAAATAAGAAGTGGTTTTTAGTAATCGCAATATTGCTAGGAGATAAAATCCAATTTTTCTTATAGTAATCAATACTTTTATGCCGGCTAGATTAATAATTTTTTAATATCGAACTCGGTTTTGTCGTAAATGTTTTTTATTATTCAAAAAATAATCAGTCTATTGATCCTATATATAAATAAATTCTGTGGGTAGCTGATTTATACTTACACCATTGTATTGTACATCATTAGAAACAGGCTATTATAATTCTATGAATTTCTGGAATTTTCATTTAAAAAGTTAGGAGTTTATTCTATCAAATTCACCTGCAGTTAAACTTATTTTAGGGCTAATATTTAATTTTTTAGGATCACCAAAATCGTAAACAATAATTTCGGTAATATTTATGTCTCTTCTAATTTTCCCAATTTTTTACTTCACTTACGTTGGTTCTATCTGAAACGAAAATTTTATACTCTAAATATATCTAAATGGTTCGTGATAAGTAAATGAGAATGTGATCATTTATATTTTCATGTAACATCATTGGAGGGGAGAACATTCTGGAGTTCATAAAAAAATTTGTAAAAAAATTATAACTCTGCCATTTTTGAGTTATCTTGTATTTCTCGAACGGTAAAAAAATTGTAGAGTTACTATTAATTTGGAACCACATCTTATGATATATTCTAATTTTTTTCTTCAGTTTTACAAATTTTACTTCATTTTGACATGTGTATCTAGTAGGATGGAGGAAAATGTCTAGCATCTCTAGTTGCTCAAGGATTTTTTTTTTGAGATTACAAAAACTGCCGTTCACGTAGTCCTGATTTGATAAAAAGTAAGTTTTGCTATTAGGCTATATAAAATTAAAGGTATGCAGCAACTTACCACAATGCTATATGAATCAATCGAGAAAACATGAGATAAATTATTTAAGCTATATAGTTTTCGATTAAATATAATATTGATTAATTGAATCTATCCATTTTTACTGAATACTTTTGATTTCGAGAATATTTTCAGGACACCTTGTACTTTTGCCGGGATTTCCATATATGTAAATAAAGAACTCCAAGGATAATGGAGTGCTTCAAAATAATGCTGTCGATTGTTAAACAAAAAAAAATGGAAACATGGATTAAATATTGAAAACAAATTTTGGAACTTGGAATTAATAATAAGTTTCGTGAAACTCATCAATATTCAAAAGGATGTGAAGCAAATTTCCATAACCACAACTACAAAGCAGAAGATCCTTCTACAAACCTGCGTCTCATCGGTGACATTATCGGTCTCAACATTCTCTTTCTGTGGCCTTCTAATACGAGGTCTCGATGTGCTGACTGGTTTTTCTGAGCTTCTCTCTTCGGACACAGGAGTAGTGTTCAAATTCCGGCTTCTTGGAGGAAACCTTGTACTTGCAGGAAGTCTCTCCTCCCCTACGGCTTCTTCGCTATGAACGGTGTGTCGGCTTCTACCTCTTGTGGATGCAGGAACGACCTCGTTGACTTCCGGTGCTACCGTTGTTTTCGCAACTTCCGTCGTTCGTCGACGTGAGGAAATTGTTGTCTTTTCTACGATCTCGTTTCTAGCTGGTCCATCGTGAGCATTGGTTATCTGCGATGTTATGGTTAATTTACTTTGTTTCCCAATCCTAATTGATGCAAATATGGCTAGTGATGATCGTTAGTAACTCAAGTGAAGATTAAATTGTTAGTATTGAAATGTATTGGAGTTATTATATCGAACAGAAGCGGTCATTGTAACAGCTGGATTTGAACGTGTGTCAGCTTGGAAAGCTCTTACTGGTGAAAAGCATCAGAATTTTTGTCTTTATGAAGTTTAGGATTCCTTATGCGGAAAATATTCATTGTCTTTATATTCGTGTATATATATATATATACATATATACTACTCTGTCAAGAAAGTACCGGGAATTTTCAATTAAAACAACATTTTTACATTTAATCGTCAAAATTTATTGGGTCGCCTTCAAAATAGGCTCCATTTGCTCCAATACATCTATGCCAACGGCACTTCCAATTATCGAAACATTTTTTATAGGCGCTTTCCGGGATGGACTTTAGCTCTCGCGCCGAATTTTGTTTTATGGCTTCAATCGACTCAAAACGGGTGCCACGAAGGGGCAATTTTAGTTTTGGGAAGAGGAAAAAGTCGCAGGGAGCCAAATCCGGTGAATACGGTGGTTGCTGAAGCACCGTATTCGCCGTATACAAGTTTGTTGAGTTTTTGGCGAGAAAGTCAGTCACAATCGTAGCTCGGTGAGAAGGCGCGTTATCGTCCTGCAAAATCCATGAGTTGTTCGCCCACAAATTTGGCCGCTTCTTACGGATACGCTCACGCAAACGTTTCATAACGCCTAGGTAATACTCCTTGTTTACCGTCTGACCCTCTGAAACGAATTCTTAGTGCACCACGCCACGGATATCGAAGAAAACAATGAGCATCACCTTCATTTTCGAGCGGCTTTTGCGTGGTTTTTTCGGTTTCGGCTCATTTTTTGCTACCCATTCCGATGATTGCTGGCTTGTTTTCATATCGTACTCGTAGACCCAGGTCTCATCACCAGTTATAATGCGTTCCATGAATGTAGAATCGGAATTACAGCGATCCAGCATGTCTGGAGCAACCTGTTCGCGATGACGTTTTTGAAGAAAATTCAGGTCTTTCGGTACGAGTCGTGCGGCCACCTTTCTCATGCCCAAAATATCAATCAAAATCGTACGTGCGGACTCGTGGGATATCTTAAGATCATGTGCTATCTCTCTCAAGCTGGTACGACGGTTTTCCAGCACCCTTTCCTTAATTTTATCAACGTTATCTTCGATCGAAGCCGTCGATGGGCGACCACTTCACGACCGTCCTTGAAGACTCTGAACCACTGATATGCACGAGTTTTCGATAGAGCATTATCACCAAAGGCCTTTTGCAACATTTTCAATGCATCGGCACACGAAAATTCATTTGCAACACAAAACTTCAAACAAATTCTTTGCTCAACGTAATCACCCATAGTAAAAATCGGCACGCACTCTGACATCGACTGACTTAATCAGGTGTTGCGAACACACTAGTTGACAGATCCCGCTCAAGCTTGGCATAGTAATTAAGGACAGTGGTACCAACCTAGGAAAAAAATTTATATATATATATATATATATATTTATATATATATATATATATATATATCAGGAATATAAAGATTCCGGGTTAAATCGCGTCTAGAATTTATAAGTGTTCGACGTTTTAGCTCCGATGTTGGAGCCATTATCAGGAACAATAGTTGAATTGTCTCCACTCACTCTAGCGAACTGTTCGTTAGAGTAAAAACATATTTCATATAAACCATTTTGTTTACCATGCCTAAATCTGAGACAGTACTTGAATTTCAATACGATGTATCTTATTTATACTCCATTGAAGACAGGGAGAAGGATCAAAGTATCAAACTTGTATGTTACAAACAAAAAAGCAATAAATTCTCAATTGAAATCTCATTATAAAGTGTAACATGAGATTTCTTCATCAACAAATAATTAGTGAAATAGTTACTATCGAACAAGATTTAATAACGGAAAGTAAGTTCAGTTCAGTTGTTTTTCCGCTATTCATTTGGAAAATTTCCTAATAATTGAGTTGAAATTACCTTTTAAGCTTCTATTACATACTGTTTTAAATTCTCAAAATTATGTTCAGGTGAGTGATCTGACTCGTATGAATTTATTTTGCTATGTTGGTATCTATGCGCATTTTATTTCTTGTATCTAAATTATTATTTATTTCTGCTACTTATGGAATTTACAACTGAAAAATACCAGATTCTTAGCTTTGAGTTATTATTTTCAATATTCTAGTTGTTAAGTGAAGAAATATTATATTAAATGAGATGGTGATTGGTTTGGTTTGCCAAGATAACAGTTCATCATACGCAGAATATTTTCGAAGGTATTTTTTTAACAGAGACCAATCAAAATAAATCATATTACAAAAATCATCATAAAGTTTACAGAATTAAGGAATATTCAGGCTTCGAAACATCAGTTTCACATCGGCCTACTCAGTAATTCTTGGGATATTTATCATACTTCAACAGCCGTACTCCATCGGGGTCAATATTAGCCGACCGTCACCTTAAATTGAGCAACATATCAATATTGCAATTTTGATTTTTTCTATAAATATTCTGCTAGGTTTAGGTACATACCTAATTTTCACGAAAATGTTAATAATTGACCTGAGTTGTTTAATATTTCCGCGAAAATTTTTCTAGTGAACTGCAAATTTATAAAAGATTTGTCGTGGTTTTCACCCATCAAAAAATGTGTCGTTCTATTCTGAAATACACTGAAGCCTGCAAATTTAATGAAACTAATTTAAGTTACATATGTAGCCAAATTTCTTCTTACTGGGTCCAACTATTTCACTATATTTGCATTCGATTAAAAAGAAACCTCATGTGTGTCGATAGCTCAGTGGTTATAGCCTTGGGATGGGAACAGGAAGGTCCCATGTTCAAGTCCCGTCAAGTTGGAAAGAAATTTTCTAGTTGGACGGTCACCATTTCACTGTTAAGTCGAAAATTAACAGTGCTGTGACCTCAAGTGGCGTAACAAAGCCTAACCAGAACACAACTGAACTCCTAACTCGCAAAAGCAGAAAAAGCTTCTGAAGGATCTTCACAGAAGCTCTAGGAGTATCAGGATAATATATCATATCAGGATATATAAAAATAACACAAAATGCACTTCGTTGTATGAAAACCAGATTTCCAGTAAATAATTTAGAAGTTTGGGTTAGCTGAGGTATTTCTTTTTTATCACGAATGTTGAGAACAGATATTTTGCATTTTCTTCGTTATAGTTTGCTGGCTATATCGAAAATTGTATTCAGCTGAATAACACTAGGGCAAAGACTCATCAAGATCCACTGTATTGGAGTTTTTGTGAAGTGGTGTATTTTTGTGAGTACTACTGTCTACTAAAAATGGGAGACACATTCAAAACATATTATCAAACCAAGTCAAAAATTTGAAAGTGAACTTCAAAATCAGCAATTTGATATTGATATTTCTCCTCTCTCAAAAAATTAGTCAACAAAATTCAACATAAAAACCTAATATAGCAATAATATTACGATAATCTAAATGAAATAAATATAAGCAGAACTTTTTGATACAATAACTAAAGGAACAAGGAATCCAAAACAAAATGAATTAATATCGATGAAGTAATTTGTTAGAGAAAGAACATAATTTTAGATACTGAATTGTTTCAGCCGTTTTCATTTGATAATTGATCATAATTAAAACAAATTGTAGAAATGACTATGTTTTATTGGTAGTAAAACATAGTAACTTCTACAATTTGTTCTAACATAATTTTAATTCAAAATTCACAACACTTCAAGAAAGAACTCAAATAATGAAAAGTTTCAACTGAACACAAGTAAACTTGCTGAATGATTAATTAATTATATTTAAATAATTCTCCGATGCTCAGTCTCATTTCATAATGACTTTTTCTGATAACTTTTCGTTATTACGGGATTAATCTCATTGTATTGTAAAATATAGAATTTTCAAGTTAAGAATTCATAACATTTTAATGTTAAAATTTCATTAATCTTTAGTTTACTCTGAAAAAGTAGGTATTACAAAAATGTGAAATCCATTTTTTTAATTGTATTTCATTTTACTAAGATCAAATTAGAGCTTATTCGAGGTATGAGAATTAATTTCATTCAGTCGAGTCAGAGTAAAAATACGTGTTTAATATTTAAAGGAGTAATGATAAAATTTTTTGAGGTGATGATGCAATTGCTACTTTTGGATATTTTTATTCCACGTCATGAAAATTTCTTCACCCGTATTTTGATTATAATGAGATTACTAATTTCACTAAAACTCTTGTCATTTTCAGGATGTTTATAAAAACATGTTAAAGTGCGTAGCCCTCCCTCATTGAGGGCATTTCAGACAGTTTTACACATACATTTGAATATTCATTGAAAACCAATAAAGTAAATGGTTCAACGCTGATTCAATTATTTTTTGGTGTATAGATAATACTTTAGAATGTATTCCGAAAAACATTTATCTTCAAATATTTTATTCATCTCTTCTTAGTTGGGGCTTTGTTCATTAATTATTTCTATTGAAGATGAGAGAATTATAAGTTATTCATCTGAAATCGTTTTCACATTTTCAACGATATTGCGATTCATAATACTCCAGTTGAGAGTAAAATAGCAGAAGCGAATATATTTTGGAATTCACATAATCATAGCTTTAATTATACCTCATCTTACAAAATTTTTGAATAATCATCGATTTCTCTCCTACGCAATATTCTCAATTCGGTAACATACGAAAATGAGCGAAGCGTGGTATGTTAATTCCATTACTTATATACAAGAGAAATATGAAATAGTTTTATGTAGAAATTGAGGAAAATACAGCAATAAATGTCGTATGTTTTCTGAAAAAATGTCATAAGGTACTTCAAAGATGCTAAGCAGGTGTACTGCTAAGTAAGATAGGTATCAATTGATGATATTATGAATGACACTGAAGAAAAGATATTTAAATAAGAATTTTGGGTAATATTTTCAAATACTTTAGAAGTGTTTAACATATGTGAAGACTTTCACCTACTTAATTATACTAATATAAACCTACCTCTTCATTTACTTGTTGCTTATCCTTGGAGTCTTTGGCATCTTCGTCTTCATCATAATAATAGTAGACATATTCGTATTCATATTCTTGTCCATTTGGCCCCTTCTTAATCTGTATTCTAGATCTTTGTTTCTCACTTCCACTTGCCACCAACGATGCTTCATCATCTTCTACTTTAGGTGCTATCTTACTAGTGGTGAGCACTGAGCTAACTGTAGTGACTTCCGCGCTTTTTTTCACCCTACGATTCTCTGTTTTCTTTTGATCAGCTCTAGCTCTACCCTTTCTACTTGTTGTTTTAGTTCTTGGTTTCGAAGTTGTAGTACTTGTAGCTAGATCGTCCTTGTACTTTTCAAGGAGTTTTTTGACATCTAGTCTTATGGCACCAGCAGGAGCTGGAGCTGATCTTTTCACTACTTTCTTTGATTTCTTATTTCTGTCTATCTTTATTGGTTCTTTCTCCTCTTCATTTTCATCTTCAACGGGTTGGAGTAGATAGGTTAAACTTGGTGGCAGCTTATGAGAAGTTTCGAAAGGTCTCTCAGATTCAGTTTTGTCCTTTCTTGAGATCGTTCTGGAACCTGGACCAGTTGATTGTATATAAACATATTCTGGATTTGATTGAGTTTTGGATGCTTCAACTGATTTTTCCTGTGGTCTAGGTGCTGCTAGTGCAACAGCGATTAAGAGTGAAAAAAATCTGTAAAAATAAAAGAAGTTGACTTTTATATCATCCTGTATTGATCCGCGACATATATTTCAAAATCATAATTATGAAATGACGGATAAGAAGTATCTTTGTCCCATATATCAATGGAACACTATCAAAGTTGAGAGATCTTCAATGAAGTGTAACACATAAACGACATTTTTTCCAATAAAATGCGGTCATTATGTAATACCTATCTAGAAGTTTATTACTTGACGTAACTTTATTTTCAGATTAGGTATTATAATAATCTAGAAACTATTTCGATTAAGTCAATATTATAAAATTTATGTAATAATTCCATAAATACTGAGGAAAATTTTATGAATAAATTATCACTTCATTCATGGAAATTTGGATATTACGTTTGCATAAATTAGTTTATTTTATGTCGAATTTTTCTCTTTATTTCTTATATTCTCTACATCATTTACGTGGTCGTTCGAGGAAAGTGTTAAGAGAGAAATTTGTCGATCAAGGTCATATTTTTTATCCACATGTGGAAAGTAATTTTGAACAACGGCTGGTACTACTAGCCTCCATATGGTTTGGAACAAGTTTTGCTAGATATTAAAAATGATATCATGATAAAAATAGAGATATTCATTTCACTCTTATGGCCTGGAGATATTTTCTCATTGGTAGTAGCTGGATCAATTTAACAATACAAAATGTGACTTGAAAAAATTGAAAGTAGTCCACTAGAGCGTTGAAACAAGTTTTCAAATGTTGTCATTATTAATGTCGAACTTGAATTCTGTGAAGTTGTGGTAAGTAGACATTATAGAAGAAGTTTCATTATTGGTGGAAATAGTGCTTGTATTTCTTAGAAAAATTATTACTAATTTTGTTCTGATGAGTTTTTGAAAAATATTTTTTCACTTTCAGTTATCAATATTCATCAATTATAATCAACTTTCCTCCAAATCTTGAAGACTTATCTGTGGATCATATATGTGGGACTTTTATATTAAGTTGAAATAATTTAATTCCAATAATTTTGGAAGCAAGTTTGATTTTTAGGATGGAAAATTTTTTGATTCATTAATTTTCTGCATGAAAACCTTCGGAACAGAACAGCAAATACATTTTCTAATCCTTCTGAAATTTTCAGTTCCCGTTTTGAACTAGGACCGAATGCAAATGTCAAATGAAAATTCGATGTTCCTGTATCGCCCAGAAATTTTCTTCAAAATGAAAGGGAAATTCATTGAACTTGGTACAGAAATCGAATGTTACCTGGCATTGCCCTTTCAAATTCTTCAACTAAATTGATTCTCTAATATGAGATATAATTAGGAAAAAAAACAAAAACTCACGTTCTCATATGAGAAATTTTTATGCTCATTCAAATTTTTTTCAACATTTGTATATATAAAAATAAAGATGGAGAATGAATAATTCTTATAAATAAAATTCAGTGGAGGTTTTTCAATCATCTTTCCTGAATAAATTATTTTGATCTGCTTATTTACGCCGGTGTTATTTTGCTAGTAGTAATGATGAATGTATCACTCTCAATTCCACAAACGTACAAAGTGATTCAATTTCATAATTGCTTTATTCAATGATAAATGTAGTAGAAATGATTTATTATCTCATATTATGAACAAATTACCTCACCTTGTACGTAATAACGGTTAACACAAGAAAATTCATTTTATACTCTCTTTAATTTGTACGCGACATTTTCCAGATGATTATTTTTCTAAAAGCTTTCTGTATTTTAAATTGAAAAATTAACTTTTAAGCGCTTGTAGCAGTATGTCTATCATTTTCCCCAAATGACTGTTATTTGTGCATTTTTGAACAAAAAATGATTTTAGAGCTTTTTAATAGCATCCACGATAGGCACGAAATTTTCATTACCCTTCTTGTTATTATTTCATATCCAACCTCTCCTACCCAATCGTAGGATTATTGCTGTGGTTTTGGTTGCATTCAACGCTGCTCTGCTTACAAAATAAGTTTTTTAATCTTAGCGAAATTTTGCATCAGCCCTAGTGCTATTAATTTATATCTAAATGGTAAATTTGAACTCGATCGTAGGACTGTTGCTATGGTTTCGGTAGCGATCAACGCAGCTCTACTCAGATTTAAAAAAAAATCTTTTGACTATACGATCCATGGCGCAAATATGCGCGTTATTACTATGCTTCTGAATACCGAATTTCAGATAGATCGGATTTGAGGGTTTAGAAAATTTTGGGAAAAATAAGACAAATTTCAAATGTGATTTTGTCGAATAACATATTCAACCGGAATGCTTGGGCTCTAAATCTGCATCGAAAGTTTCAAGTGTCTTTCTCTTTCCGTTAGAAAAATATATTTATGTATCGTGGAACCCAAAATCTTCAGCTTGCCAAGCATACAACCTGATCTTCAGACCATAGAGTCTACTGATACGAGAAAATTAAAAATTTTGTATTTTAAGCACTTGTCGTGTATCATAACCGAAAAGAATTTTTGTTCAGAAAAATGGTGATAAATTAAATGATAATTTGTGGAAAAAACCAAAAAAACTCTTCACATTTATCTTCTTTCTATCCTGCAATAATGTTCGTTTCCTTAGTTTCTGAAAGAAAAAATTTCAAATGGGCTTAATCGACGAATAGACGAATTTTGGCCATTCATTAACTTGATTTCTCAATTTCAGCCTAAAACCTACAATTTCAATTTCCCATGTTATCTCGCCTACAAACGTCCGGAAGGACGTGCTAACGTTTGTAACGCTAGAAGTAACCGTGAATAGAGGTCACTCCTTGAATTAGATGGGGTATGTTACGTATGTGTATTCACGTGAATCAGATAGGGTGAATGAAGGTCCGTAGTTGTGATCTATTCGTTGGTATAAGAGCATTGCATTCATTTAAACTTCATTATTCATCACAGTGTCTTGACACTATGAATATAACTACATGATATTTGGACAATTTGGCCTAAGTGAAGAAGTTGAGTGTGTACTTCTTGACGTTTTCACAATTTTTGGTGCGCCGAGTAATGACCAAAGGAATAATGTCATGAAATTTGATAACAAAATTGTTCAGAAAGTTTTTGACAGGTGAGTTGAGAATTCTACAGGTTAAATCGAAATACTCTCAAAGTGAAGAGTCAGCCAAGATATTAAAAATATTTGAAGCCCCTGGTTAAGGATAATAACACAAATGAATGGTCAGAAGAATTACAATATAAGAAAAACAAATGTTAACTTCCGCTATTTTATTGATTTACACGACAATTGTTTCATCATACCATGCCTTCATCAGGTGAGTATTTGAAACTGATGAAGTCATGGTATGACGAAGCATTTGTTGTGTAAATCAATAAAATAGCGGAGGTTAACATTTGTTTTTCTTATATTGAAGATGAATTTCCGTCAAGTAAAGACCGAGACCATCAAAAAAAAGAAGGATTACAATTCGTTTTTTTTAAATGAAAAATCGTGCTCATCACACTGGCATGAACTGTAGTTCATGTAAAGCAATGTTCGGAATGAAATACAAATCGAAGTGGAAAGTTCTTCAGTACTGCAAGAAGTTTTTGAATATATCGATTCCGAGGAAAATTTTGAAAAATTTTCGAACACTAAAGGAGAAATAAATAGAATCGACGATAAAGACACTAATGTTGATTCAATTAGCCAAAGCAAAGTTTCAATCTCTATATTCCTGTATGTCCAACAGGGCAATAACCCATGAAGTTGTATGTTCAAATATGTGATAATATGGTATATAGGGGAAATAAAAAGAATCGACGATAGGGCACTAATGCTGATTCAATTAGCCAAAGCCAAATTTCAATCTCTATAATCCTGTATGTCCAACAGCCTTTTGGCAACAGGGCAATAACCCATGAAGTTGTATATTCAAATATTTGATAATATGGTATAAGGGGGAAATAAATAGAATCGACGATAAGGACCTAACGCTGATTCAATTAGCCAAAGCCAAATTTCAAGCTCTATAGTCCTGTATGTCCAACAGTATGGAACAACCCATGAAGTTGAATATTCAAATATGTGATAATAAGGTATAAAGGGCGAAGAATTATGGACAACCTCAGAACCAAATATGAAGAACAGGAAAGAAATTGTAATGCTTGTGAAGAAATTGGTTTCATGTATTTCAATATATAATAAAATTTTTTAAACGTCTTGTGGCTAAAATAGTTAGACACTGTAAGAATTCGGATTCCGGACATTGATAGATCACGTGCCGATGGAAGAAATATATTATAGTAACTACTGTTAATGAAATAACAGACTCAAACTTTGAGTATGTAACATGGTGCTATGAATCAATTTTATACAAAAAATGAATTTCCATTTTGTATAGATATATAGTTGGACGGGTGTCTGCCACCATTTCACTGTTGGGTCAAAAATTAACAGTGCTGTGACCTAATGTGGCGCAAGATCGCAGTAACAAAGCCTACACAGAACACAACTGAACTCCTAACTCGCACAAGCTGAAAAAGCTTCTGAGGGATATTCACCGAAGATCTAGGAGTATCAGGATAATATTAATAATAAAATAAAATAAATAGAAGTCAGGGATTTCACTCATACAGTGAGTAAAAAAAAGACATATTTTTGTTATACTTTAAACATTTGGAACTGTTTTGAATGAGGTTTATATTTTTGATCCATATTTTCTTTCTTACATACAAAATAAATATTTGAATAAAACATTTTTTATCCAGTCCAATAGGTAAAAGTCGAGTAATTATATCTAAAGTACTTCTTAAAACAACGTATAATAATTCAATTTCATTCTAAAATCATCTTCAGGGTTCTACAATAAACACACACAAATTTACTAAAACTCATCTCGAAATGAATATTGCCCGGTCAGCTTAATTATTTCAATATAGTCATTATCATATTATTATATATTCGGCACTCTTCAAAGTGCTGGGGCCTTCTGAATAACGTCATATTAATTACTTGACCATAACACGTACAACACATGATTATGGAAACCTCGATATGGCAAAAATAAAGGTTTTTATGGATTAAAAATATGTGCTATAAATAATTAAAATTCCTTTCGTACTGATTAATTAACATAGACTAAAAGCAACGGTAATATTTGTTTTGAAATTGTGTGGCCGATGTCGTTTTCACGTTGGATAACGAGATAGCTTTAACGAACTTTTTCGAGATTCACAACGAATTGAGTGTTTGCAATCGTGTAATTATCAATTCTTTCATAACACATCTCATGTAACCGCTGTCTCATGATTAGTGAAACTACTTCGCGCCTTCAAAATGAGTTACCGAGAGTAGGAAGGTATGCAATTTTATCTTCCATACCCAGATAGTAATGATATTCGTGCAATTTTAGGAGCGGATTTAAGATGAGCTAACTTTCTAATTATACTGTTTTAGCGTATTTTGTTTGTTATGTGAATTATCCGAGAAACGTGTGAGATTCACCAAATTAATCAGCGTATGTAGTAGCTGCATTTATTAAATTGTTGCGATTCGGATATTCTGCATTTACTAATGGAAAGAGGGTTATTTTAATCGTTTTCCACAAACATATTTGGGGAATACCTCCTGAAGAAAGCCGATTACGATTTGAATAATTTTCAAGGAAAATTAAGTAACTCACAAAATCTCATTTCAAATGTGAATGAATTTTCGAGAAAAAGAAATTACTGCATCCCTTTCTTCAGTCATATCAATTTCATTAATTCTTCATAGAAACTGCTAAAGGAAATTTAATGAAACTCAAGAAAATTCAAGAATCATCCGTTATTTATCATTCTAGTTTTCTGTACCTACTAAGTCTAAAGAATGAGAATAATCGTGAAAATTTGAAAATATTCTAATAACATAAATAGAGGTTAATTCTTGATAGAAGGTATATAAAATTATTTAAATATTTCAATATTAGCCTTCTACATATTTAATTTCAAAAAATTATATTTAATGATTATAACTTCTGAAAATAAATTAAAATAATGTCATATAAGTACCACTTATATCAATTGACATATAAAATAAACATTCATTATAAGACATCCGGATGGTATAACAAAATCTAATAAATAAAAATTATTAACCAAAATCCTATAAATTAAATATTTTGAATAGACAAAATTTTGTTCCTGCTGATCAGTCTTATGAATTTTTATATTATTTATATTATTTTTGATATTTTTATAATTTTTTGAAATTAAATATGTAGAAGGCTAATATTATAATATTTAAATAATTTTATATACCTTCTATCAAAAATTAACCTCTATTTATGTTATTTTATTCATAATATATAATTATTTGGTTTCCTTAACATTCTTTATACAGACAGTCCTTGTGCTATAGCAGAGGCCGTTAAATTGTCTTTCAATCTTCTAGATCAAGGGTAAACTACAGAAGTATTTTTGTGTGTAGTGAACCGTTCTCTCTACATTTAAAGGTTTCATTTCGGCAGAGTCTTTTCTAGAAGATTGAAGGGTGAGTAAATATTTGTTGTTGATTGATATTATATTTATTGAATATGAATTATTTGAATACTGAAGAAGCAAAGTCTCTCTTAAAACTTGTTTTTCAGTAATGTTTTACATATCTTGAGTTTTTACATAAAGTACCTTAGTTAGATATCCAATAATATTGAATAGTCTAAGTAAGATAGTTTTATGATGAAATTCTTAAGATTATGTTGGATATTTTTGAAAGATATTGGTTTTCATAAGATTGATCAGCAGAAACAAAATTTTGTCTATTCAAAATATTTAATTTATAGGATTTTGGTTGATAATTTTTATTTATTGGATTTTGTTATACCATCCGGATGTCTTATAATGAATGTTTATTGTATATGTCAATTGATATAAGTGGTACTTATATGACATTATTTTAATTTATTTTCAGAAGTTATAATCAATAAATATAATTTTTTGAAATTAAATATGTAGAGGGCTAATATTTAAATATTTAAATAATGAAAATATTCTTGAGAATAAAATACCTAATAAAAAAATATAAATATTATAACTGCCATTAATAAAATTTGTGATCTCAGTGTGTATAATTACAGATAGTTAGTTGGATATAGGTCAACTATCTATAATTATAACTGTCACTATGCTTCATTCTGTTTTATTCTAGCATAAGTTATCGAGGGAAAAAGTACAAATTCTGGAAAATGCAGTAGATATAAATAAAAACACTACTTATATTTAAGTAGACTTATAGAATTCTCTGATATCATACAACATTCAAAAGTATAAAGGAATCTATAGAAAATATAGAATATTAACAAAAATAAAATAACAAATATTGCCGATACATCTGTTTCATCTAAATATTATGAATTACAAACTCTAGACTGAAAAACACTCTATTTCAATTTGAAATATATCACATTCTTCAAAATAACGTTCGAAACTCTCGAACTTAATCATCACTAGATTTTTTTGAATAATAAATCAGAACAATCAATTAAAATATATCTGATACGTCACTTTCATAACATCTTGAAGCTGAAAGTGAAAATATAAGACCTGTTGTCTTATGTCCTATGTCCAATCACTAGATTATATAAAACCAAAGCATGGTCCAAGTTCGAATATATCAGAGTATATGATATGAATTCCATATTTCTACTTTAAATGAAACAGTGTTTCTGAGACATTTACATTTTATTTTTTTTAAATCAAATTATGCGGAGGATTCAGATGATTATTCTATTTTAATATTTAGAATTTAAAATATTATTCACCACCTAGGGATACACTCTTTAAATTCATTTTTTTCATATATAACAATTTATTAATTGTTTTTCACATCCGTATAACATCTCTTTGATATATACCAATGTCGACCATGCTATGGTTTTATGTATTTTTGTGTTAGGTTATAGAATTGCCAAATGTTTTTAAGTAACCTTATAAAGACTTTATGAAAGTATGGTATGTGATATATTTTTATTGATTGTTTTATTTATCGTTAAAAAATATGGTCTTATGATAATGGACGAGAGTTTTAGACGTGTTACTGGAAAAGGTGCTATATTTTATAATTTATAAAGAGCAATTCATGGTGTAGAATTTAAATGTTTATATGAGATAGCTGTATTGGCCATGTATGTAATTCAATTTTTATCAATATTTTATATAGATTCCTTCATATAACTCAAGATGAAATGATTTGCTTACTTGAAGAAATATTATAATAAATATTAGTGTACAGGTACAATTTTTCCTTTGATATATATTTTGAAATGTGTAACGTCACAAAAACTATTACAATGGATGGCGACAGTTAACCCGAAGAGAGGATAGGCTGATAATCCTTTCTAATCTTTCGCTTGCTCAACCTTTCATTATTCCATCGCAAAAATGGCAAGGTCGTACTGCAAATCTTGGAGGCAAACATCCAACATTCAATCGATCGAACGTCGATACACTCTAATCCTACCTCTCTTTATTGCTATCACTCGGCAGTTTAACGTTATACAACTCCATGAATACACAACTACAATGCGCGAAAACAAAATGCAATAAAAATTTTCGAAATTTTAATCACTGATAAGTTCATGGACCAATAGAAAGCTGTACCTATCGTAATTGATTTCACAAGATTCGATAGATTATGCATAATTTGTTATTTCGGTTGGACAACAATTCACATATTGGATAATTTTACCAATTGAAGAATTGTTCTTCGCCTGAAGCTTTCATAGCTCTTATTGAGTATATTGATTACAAGTGGGCTCATTCTATTGATTATTCAGTTGTTTTTAATCCCTTGCTTTTCAAATTCAATCAAAATCATGAATATCCACACGAGTGCTGAAATGTAACGATTAATATTTGTGTACCATTCGATAACAAATACATTCTAATTTCATCATTGATTCCATCATTTCAGAATATTGATTTTATTGAACGTTAAAGAATTATTAACAGAAATAATTCGGACAGTTTCAATCGTTTCTTCTCGAGTTCATTAAGTGTGAAAAAAGAAGAGGAGGCATCAGATGTCAGATGTTGTATGTAAAAGAAATACGATTTGCGATTTCTAAAATAACAGTATTGGGAGAGTTGATTTCTCTCAATTGTATTCAAATTATATTTCGTGTTTCCTAATGAAAGATGAATTACTCTTTTACTTCATATCTTTGATGAGACGAGTTATTGAACAGGTTGAAAAACAAATATGTCACGGAGAACAATCGAATTATCTTCTTTGTAGTTTTCTCTTCTGAATGGTGATAAATCTATGGTTATCGATTTGTAACATGAAAAATGTTTGAGAAGTATTTCATATCCTTTTACCGTTAATGACATATTCAATATGTTTTGAATCTTATTGTTGTATTAGATTCAAGAAAAATGGTGATTTATTCTTCAGTTTGAAAGAAGCGAAACTAATAAATGTTTTAGATCTCCTATTGTTTTTCATTTTCAACGAAGAGAACCATTTTATTATTTTTATTTTAGAATAAAAAGTCTTGATAGATATATGAGTAAATAGGAAAACTAGTGTACTTCTGTATATTATTAAATAAAACTTCATACCGTTGTCTATGAAGTCTGACGTATAAATTCAACTTTTGTTGAAGAAATCGAATGAGTCATTTGAATATATAAGAAGCTATCAATTTATGTTGATTCAATAGTTATTGGGCAAGATATACTCCACCTTTGAAAACGTTTTATTGTTCTGACTCATTAGAACTATTTTACTGACCTTTATATAGCCAATGGTTTTTCATTCAAACATTCACGCGTCTACCAACTCTAAAGTTTCATTCTTAGAATGCTCCAAGTAACATGTTGATTTATTTATAATGTATACAGAATTATTCCGAAATTTGTGATATTTTGACGAACTTATGATCAAATTATAATTAAGATTATAGACGCAGTGATTTTGTCATTTAATTGTTGGCAGTAATAAGTTGTATAATATTAACTATTGTTAATATGTCCCTTTAAATAATAAGAAATAATCTTTTTGCTCAATATGGAATCGAAGGATTGTATTCATCTGAGGAAAACGGAGAGAATATAAAATATCAGAGATTTAAAGCAAAAGAAATTACAATTACAGCACACAAAAAGTACCAAATATCCTTTATTATTTGGCATTTTACGTCCGTGGTTATTTCGTCGTTACTTTATATGTCTATTTGGCAGACATCTGACGTAATAGTGATAGTGAATTGGAATAATAGCTGCAAGTGATTTTCATTGGAATAAAGACTCAAAACAATAGTCATGGTATTTCCAGAAATATTTTATTTTATCTTCTGATAAAGCAACTGCTGTTTTTTTCATTCATTTTCTTGAAAATTTTCTTATAGTTCTAACAACCATTCAAATTTTGTCATTTTGTGTCATTAACCAATTTCACCGAATCATGTCAACATTACACTGAAATTGCATTCAATGCAATTATCAATCACTATAACAACACGTTGGATTTTGTCAAAAAATTTTCCGCCAAATATCCCTCAGACATTGAAAAATGCTTTATAATTTAATGAGAAATTCCTCAAGCTCATTGCTTGTTACCAAGGAACGAGCTTTCGATTGTCATAAAATTATCTCGTCTATTATCAATGTCCTAGGGAGATTAGTACTGAGAATTTATTTCTTTATAATTACAGCTATTCAAATTTCAAGTCGAATCTGGTGAATCAATCTCAAGATATATAAATTTGATTTATATTAGGACTTCGCTGATGTAAGTAATATGGTCCTCGTGAAATCTTTCATTAAGAACAAAATTATTATTTTATATCTGACTACTCGATTTCACCTTTGATGGTTAGATTTTAAATCCCCGAATATCATGAAATCAAAATTACAGATATAATTCTGTATCCGAATGGTTATATTATATTATTTTCCACAGATTTCATTTTCCATATTATTATATTTGATATAATCTTGATACTCCTAGATCTTCTGCGCAAGATCGTCAGAAGTTTTATATACTTTGGGGACCACAGTTCGAAAATTTCGTACAAAACATATTCGTTATATTGATTTAACTACATCATTTGTGAAGTATCGTGTGTTTTCTTTAGAATGATAGAACTTTGATTTGAAATAAAACAAATTTAAATTAAGATTGAAGCCATATTGTTTGTTATTTGAAAAATAATTTTATGACATTTATGTTTTAAAAATAATTTCTGGCATATGTCCACCACGATTTGCACTGAGGAACCGCATTCGACTAGACTAATTTTGGGCCACTTTTTCGAGTAATTCAGGCCTTATTTAACCAATAACACGAGTTATGTTGGCTTCCAAAGCGTCTATTGTTTCTGATTTATCAGCATAAACCAATGATTGGACATAACCCCAAAGAAAATAATCCAGCGGAGTTATGTCGCACGATCTTGAAGGCCAATTAATTGGACCATTTCTCGAAATAATATTATCGCCAAACCTTTCTTTCAATAAAACAATTGTTACGGTAGCAGCATAAGGTGTAGCACCATCTTGTTGGAACCAAAACACTTCTGTGTCTATACCATTCAAATTTTGAAACAAATAATCATTGATCATCGATCTGTAACGGGCACCATTTACTGTGACATTAGCTCCACCATCGTTATGGACCGATGATGCCTCCAGCTGATAAAGCACACCATATAGTGCATTTTTCAGGATGCAATGGAACCTGCAGAACTTCTTGAGGATTGTTTTCACTCCATATACGGCAATTTTGCTTGTTTACATAGCCGTTGAACCAGAAATGAGCTTCATCACTAAAAACAATTTTACGATAAAAAAGTGGATCAACTTCAAGCTGTTCTAGGGCCCAATCAGCAAACAAACGTCAAGGGGCTTCAGTTCTTGAACCAGTTGGATCTTGTATGGGTGTAGACCAACATCTTTACGCAAAATTTTCCATGTGGTGGATGCACAGAGTCCAACTTGTTGTGAACGTCGACGAATAGACGAATCTCTATCATCATTAACACTATGACTTACAGCAGCGATATTTTCTTCTGTACGCACATTTCTTTGTCTTGTTGTTGTTGTTGCATCGAGTAGAGAAAATGTTGTCCGAAATCTATCGATCATTCGACGAATAAGCTGCTTTGATGGACGATTATGTTAACCTAAATTTCACGAAGTGCTCTATAAGTTTGGCGAATAGAACACTGAATTGGAAATAAATTTCAACAATTTGTAAACGTTGTTACGGCGTGAGTCTTTCCATGATAATTTGTCAATGATTACTAAATAGAAATGTCAAAAAAACATGGCTTCTATTATACCTTCTGTCAAATCACAGTTATCCCTATCGAAAGTTCTATCACTCTAACACCCGATATTTTATAAATTCAGGAAGAGTGGTCAATTGGTGATGCTATGCATAGGAGACGTTCAAATGTCAGTATCGGAGCAGTGCTCTAGTGTATTGGTGAAAGTCCAAGAACACCGGTATCGTGGACAAGAATTGCAAATTTCGAGAAGTTTTACGTCTCCATGCTCGCAAAGTTCAATTCGGTGAAGCAGAATTTTGAATGGAGTATTGCAAATTAACAAGTGTATGCCGATTTCTCGAGCAAAATAATTCTGAGCAATAAAGATAATTTTCACCCTGATGACTTCATCGAAATTGCCGTACAACCTATGAAAAATTCATTCACTTCATTAAGCATTTCTTGATCTTGTACCTTTTCATTTCTGAGGTCGTAACCGGACCTCTTAATCATGTAATTTAACATAATTTAAAATCAAAGATCTATTTCAACACGACCACAATCAACTCTCTGTTGAAGGAAGAGTATTTAAAAATGTATAAACAAAATTCAGCCATATTTCTACAAAATGGTAATGAATAATTTCGATAAAAACAGTGTATGTGCCAGTAGAAACCGCTTGCCCGATGTGAGAAAAAAAATCTTGTGTCTATCACATGATATCCTTCAATACTCCTCATCCCTTAACTGTTTTTATTGCTGCGATTCTATGAAAGATCACATTTAATTAAAAGATTCTATTTATATTAAGCAAATTATTCACCAATATACTCCCAGCTTTTCTGTGACTTGAAGTGACTTGTGCTGAGAGGTATTTATTTTATATAGTAAAAAATTTTTACTAGAGTTTCTGTTTTCTATATGTTGTGAGATTTTTTTGATATCTACTATTTTCTGGAACATAAACTCGATTTATAATGAGTTTGTACTTTCAAAAACATTATTATATATTTAAAAATAGATTTATCCATATTGTTTGAGTTAAACCTCTATCATTTACAATTATTTCAAAGTGGGGATTTAATTGTACCTCAAAAATTTGATACTGTTTTCTTGGAAGAATTAATTTTTTATTTTGAAGGTTTCCTGAAAAGTATTTGGCATATACATTTGCTAAAATGTGTCATATAATAAATATTTTAGCTCAGAATTCGAAGAAATTGACTAAATTTCTTCCAATGAAACAATATTGTATCAAAACAGTTTTCTTATTTTCTATAGATTTCCTTTATTTTAGAATGTTTTACAATATTCGAAAATTCAACATGTAGAATAAATATAAATTCAGTTTTTCTAAGACTTTTTTCATTTAAATGAAAAATATAGAGGTTTTCATATTTAAAATTAGGTGTATAAGACATGTGTTGATGTGTTAAATTTTTCATCAGTAATGTTTTTTTCAAAGCTTATAATCTATTTTTTTCAATCGGTAATGTTTTCAGAAGACGCACTTAGAAAAGTATAACTATAATTTAACCTTCCTAAATTGATTGTTGTCGAGTAGACGAAGAATTCAAGTGTAAAATTCAGGTAAAAAATGAAATTTTACTTTTTTAGAGCCCGAACTTGATATTTGCTACCTGTAACTTAAATAACTCAATTCGCAGCAGAATGAATATATGAATGCTAGCCAATTAAATTATTTTCGTAACAGGAAAATCAAATTAATAATTGGATTTTATTGAAAAATGGTTGAGTTTTGATTTTACATTCAATTATTAGATTGAGTCTACAATTTTTTCGATTTATTTCCGTGCCCAATGGATTCCTTACTCAGATGCTTGATCTTTCCATTTGATATTATTCTATTTCTGGTGTTACTATTCTTGGTAGTTGATCAAATATTACATACAAGTACAGAATTCGAATTTTTTTCGTCGTCTATAAATGCCGTTACACAGAATCAATTAACGGAAATTTTGAAAGATCTGCTACAGAAAAAAACATTTTCTTTCTTCAGTCGACTAGAAGCAAAATAAACGTACATATTTACCGAACTTAAAGGCTATTTAGTTGATATTCTTATATATATTTATAAAGCTGTAAAACCATTAGATAGGTTTAAATTCATCTACTGTCGAGTACTTTCAAATGGGCAGAAGGAAACTTGGTCGTTTCGTAAGAATAAGCGAACATTTTTTACTTGAGAAATCACGAAAGGTGGATTATGTTCATTTATTCGAAAGAAGAGCACATTTATATCAGATCCACAATCGTTACGTTGCATCAAACACCTTTTATGCATCAAGGATATAACAGTTAACTCACGTTGATACCTGGAGTAGGCTCAGAATACAAATGAGGATCTCCCACACTTCGAGTACGTTACCACGTACTTCATGAGGCTCTTCAATCAAAGGCCACATGAGTGCTTACGTAAAGTTCAAATAGTGAAATAAGAAGATACTGACATATTCGATAAGTCTTCTCCATTTGTTGAAACAAGGAAACGACAGATAATAACTTTCTCCTCCTTCAAAAAGGAAATAACACTACTAAACCACAATCAGAGTCGTAGGAATTTTAAGTTTTTCGGGACATAGAGTTAATTTGAATGTATTATAACACAGAGTTAAAGGAGCTGAAGGCAATTCTAGTTTGAGGTGAAATCAAACTCGTCTTCATCAGTAAACAGATCAAACAAGAACGGATTTCTAGGCAGGCCAATTAGTGAATTATTTGTTTGTTTAATTAATTGCAATTAAAATTAATAGACGGTGGTCCAGTTCGTTTATACGAGTTTTCAAATTGTGTGATTTGAAAATTATGTACTTAATCTGATAAGTGACTGTCATTACGAGGTGTTCCATAATCTGTGGCGGCGTTTAAAAAATTATGAATCTTTCTACACCCTTATGTTTTTCTCAGAGACTCAAATTGAAACTGAAATATGGACTCAATACTACCGTATAATTCAGTCAATTAAAAATGAAATTTCATTCTCTTTGTTCATCGGTTTATTTCTCCAGTTGTCTTGGTCCAGCCAAATCTAATTTGTGGAATATTGGGATGCTGTTGTGAAAACTAACCTAAAGAAACCCCCTGGGGGTGGGGTAAAATTGGTTGATGAGAATAATTGTTGGGAAAACCTACTCGTTTCCAAGAAAATAATTATACAAGGAAAGAAGAAAATTTTACTTAAAGAAACTATTTTTCTTGACTTTATCAATAAACCAAAGAAAATCCTAATGGTGGTGCGTTTTAACGAACATAAGAAGCTTCAATGTATATTGTGCGAGTTAGGAAAATAGCTGTGTTCTGAAAAGGCTTTGCTGCTGTGTCTTTGTGCCAGTTTGATCACAGTTCAGTTAATTTTTGATCCAACACTGAAATGGTGGCTCAAACCATCTGACTAGAAAATTCCGATTTTACCCAGATGATCCTGACCTCGGGATCATCGAAGCAAGAAAAATTCTTTCCGCGCTAAGATGCGAACACGCATCGATTACGAGTCACGTATTTGAACCAGACTGACGTACATATATAGAGCATTATTAATTGGAATTTCAGATTAACAATCAAATTTATGAATGAATAGTCAAACATTTTTAACTATCAATAAAACTAGTAGTAGATATTATATATATGCTAAAATTAATAACCTCACAGAAATTTATATATTGTAAAATTTTTTCTCTTCAAGTATAATTTCAGATTTTTTTATGCTGTTTTGAGAATTTTCATGAGAACTGAGTAAAAATTATGAAATACTAATTTAAGTATTTACTTAAATTTGTATTTCGTAATTTTTTACCATTTTAGTTAGGTGAATTGTTTAATATACAACTGATGTATCGACTAGCAAAATAACAATTTAGAATTCAAAAATCGAAAGTGGATATTTTAAAATATTTTTAAATGGAGCAATCCATATCAGCTGATTTATCGGGAGAAATGGGACATAGAAAGTTTGATTTTTCGATTTTAATACTTTTCAATAGTCTTTCTACGGAATTATCGTTGTGTTTTGACATAGTGTCAGAGACACCGAGTAGAAGAACACAGGATCGAAAGGGTGAAAAGATAGTTTGGAATTAATCGAGCAGGCAAACAACAGAAAATGTTGTTGTTATTCTTGTTCTACTAACCATAATAATAATTATCTTACAAACGTTATATAATCTTTCAAGAACTGAATTTTGTCTGTGTATCCTGAATAGGTCACAAAACTATGACATTCCAGTAAAATCCATCGAATTCTTGATTGTTTCGGTTTAAATCAGATTTAAACCGATCCGCAATTGAACCTTTTTGAATAAATTCTGAAAACTCCCAAAAACCTTCGTTTTATCCCGTTTCTTTTTACTCAAACTCCTAAATCCGTATTTAAGGAGACCGATTTTGTGAAAGTAGTTAGGTACCATACTCATCTGATGAAGTCAAAATGTAATTGACGAATCAATTGTTGTGTAAACAATAAATATTAGTGGAAATTAAGTGTTTTACTCTGAATCATATGAAATCCATTGAGCTGTTTCTATGTATGACTTACTTCAAAAGAAGGTTTTTTAGGGCTATTTATCTATTTTCCACTTATCTCAAATATCGAGGGATGAATTCTCAAATTCATTTCACAACTCTTCGAAATTATTTGAATGTATGGATATTATCTATTAAGATCAAAATTCTCTGGGACATTTATTTCCAGTCTTTTGCAACTATTGAAAATGCGATGACTATTTTGATGAGTTCTACTTCTAGCACCCTGAATAACTTACCCAATAGCTCAAAAAGAGAGAGATCTCTCAAATTTCATTTCTCATTATTTTTTAACTACAGCGTTTTTAACAATCCGCAATGTTTATTACATGAAAGATTGTATCATAATATGGTACTTATCATATTCAAATTGGGATGGTAATCTGCAGTATATGGTTAAAGTGTCGTCAGATATTTCAATTTATGCATATCTACTTATCAAGAAAAATAGTTATTTGGAAATTAACATATTTATCGAATTCAAAAGTTTTATGACACTGCTTTTCGAATATTGAACAATTCAATATTTTCTAGAATTTTCAGCAATTGAATTTTCGAATATTTTTGCATACTCATATCAAAATGTTTTAGTTTTTTGCAAATGTCTATAATTCAAAAATTTTTAGACTAAAATGATCTCAGATTACTGATATTGGAAACGTTAATGAAAAGATCGTATTAAATTCAACCCTATCCATCCTTCGAGCAAGTAGTTTGCACAATACTTTTCGAAAAAAAAATAGCATAGGTATCCGATTTAAGAGAGTAGATTTTAAATTCAAATAGTTATTAAATTCGCAATATAAATTGGGTCTAGAAATATGCCAATTTTGTTTATCTTATATCCCACAAACTGCAAATCGGATCATGTTTAAATCATTTTGTTAGAATTAGCTCGAAATTATCTTTCACATATCAAGGTAACAATCTATAAAATTAGCTTTATACTTATTTCGCTATGAAATATACTTATTACACATTGAAGTAAACGAAGTAGGTATGAATTCAATTTTGCATCATGAAATATAACCATAAAAAAAATTACTTCACTGAAATCACAAAATTCTAATTAAATCTATAGATTCAACATTGACGACGAATCGCTTATAAAAGCGAATTATAGTCGTATGGGTTTGAGTATTTTCTCCATATTTCTCCTGAATTTTCAATTAGTTCAATTCAACTTCAACCAAAGGAACCCTAATGATCCTCTTTTATTGTTTTGAAATTTCTGAATATGTCCTATATAATTGGTTTACGTTGATGCAGCTCTTCTATCAATTATAAGATAGTTTCCATAAGCACTCATTTCGTAATATATTTCTGAAAGAGGACTGAAACGAAATCAGAGTAAATTAAGAGGACCCTCTGATTTGATTATATATTCACTAACCGCAAGTCAACAAGAAACATTGTTGTGGCAAATTCTGAAATTCTGAAAGTGCAGTGACGTCGTTACATATTCATGGACCTAATTTATAAAACTCCAACAAGATCATTTCACTGTCCTACAATATAATCATAATATTACTAGATTTTTGTAGCACGGTTGGTGATAAAATGAAAGTGAAAGGATAATACGTGGCCCTGCTTTACAATCAACCATTTCTGGTCAATGTAAAATCCGGCTTCAAGTCATTAAACGTTGCAGAAAAAAGCAAAAACCTGTAACTGATTAAAGTTTATTGATAAGGAAATTAGTATCGGAGAAAAAAATTATGGAAAATTTGTTTGATGATTTTAATTTTTGAATTTGTTTTTCGCCTAAGAGCAAATTGAGGAATATGCTTAATTTAGCTTCTCCAGAATACTTCAATATTCAACATATGAAAATAATTTTCTGCGATTAAATATCTAATGTTTAAAATAATGAATATATTGACTTGAAGAAAGCCGCTAAAAACTGATTGAACATATTGAACTGTTCATGCTTATAATTTTCCAATCATGAATGCAATTTATATATTTGTGGAGTGAATTGTAAATATCTGTAAAACATTTGGACAGATTGTTACACTAGCAGAATTAGTTAATTGTAAAATATTATCGGAATCGAGAAAATATCATATATTATGGAGGTTTCGTGTGAATATTGTCGATTTTTATTTATTTTTGGATGAAAATTCAATATTATCAATATTTTGGGTTTTATTTCTATTATTCATAGAAAATGGTATTTGATAGTTAAATAAATTTCATTGATCTGTTACTCCTTATATTTAAACACATATAGAATCCAAAAATAAATAATGAGAACTAAGAGTAAAAGATCACTTATTTAGAAACCGCTTATTTTCAAGTAGCGTGAACCATAAGAATACAGTTAAAAATAGAAGCAAAACATTTGAATACAATCGGGAAAATTATTGAATTTTGCTAGAAAAAGATTTAAACTATTTGACATCTAACTATTTTTTTTCAACTAGATTAAATCTATATTTTCACGAACTCAAGCTTTCACCCAAACCAATGTTGAAACCTATCGGGTTATTTTCTAATCTTTAGGTAATATCGTACAAGTCAATTCGATCATGAATCCTTCGGCAATAAGTCTAATGTGAATTACTATGTACGGGAAAAAAATCCGAATTCAAATTGAAATGACTGAAATGATATCGCGAAAGTAGTTTCAGTGTATTAAAAAATTCCTATAATTTCAAAATATACACATTGCAGACAAACGGATAACATGCCGTTTTTTTTTTGTTTTCGAGACATTGAACCTAAGGAAGTACTAAAGAAATAGGTCGAATGTTAATAACTCCGGATATTGATTAAGATTCATTGGTTGTGTCCCAAAATGAGTATTTCCGCTAATATATAAAGGAATGTAGTCATATTCGTGCCGAGAAAAACACTCTTGTACCGTAATGTATACTGGCGTAATTGAACTTGATTTATCTGAAAATATTCACTTTGAACACTTGATATGATTTCTGAAATGTTTTATTATCAAGGAGAAATAAAGCGTTGAGAATTCTTATCAACTTCTTACCAGAGTCAAATTAACATTATTGGACAAATTTTTCCAATACTATGAAAGTCGAAGTCAAATTATCTATTGCTTTAAATTTCACATGAATTACTAATATAGTCATATACACAGATCTTATAAAATCAAATGACCTTGTCTATTACAATTTTGAAAGATTAATATGAAGTTCTTTATTTTATTGTCACTACTTTATCCGTTTTTCTTGATATTGTGATCTTAAATACAAATTTATATTGCATAAAAGATCACTCTTAGTACTTCATTTCAATAAAGAACTGATTGATTTCACTTAAATGTCATATTCGAGTCTCCAATACAGCACCTTATGAAGTAGTAATGTATTTTTCAGCCCGTAAGTGAACTTATTTGATTATTGATCATTGCTAAATATAAAAGCAACATGTTAGCAAATAACCTTTAGAACTAATTGCCTAATCTTGGTGATCAATGGCTATTAATATTATCACTAAAATGAATAATGTCAATATTTTTGTTCATTGATATTTTGTTTTCATTCTCTAATATAATATAATATTATAGATTTTGACAATATTATAGTTGATTGAATATATGTTACTGTATTATACTCACAAATTGAAAATATAACTCAAAATATATCACTCATTGAAAAAACCTTAATTTTATCTACACATGTACCTATCTACATACATTCTTTTCTGGAATTGTGATTTGGCACTTCATGATATTCTCCGACTGAATATAAAAGATATTAAATTCCATTTAAGTTTCAATTTTATCAGTAATAACAACGTAAATGCAAACGTTCTCAATATGAAGTTTATCCAATTTTCCAAAAATTAAATCAACTCATTCCTTAAATTTTTTTTCAATATTACACGAATATATTGATATAATTTTCATAATTGAAATATAATAAATATTCTGATTGAAATTTTGATATTTTTCAGAAGATTTTTACATGAAATGAATATGGTAGAATGCAAATTGTAAAATTGCTAATACAATTGGATAAAAATTTAAGTAAAAACACACCGCACTCATAATTTATAACATTTTGTGTCAATTTACTACAAAGTATTCCAAAATAGACAAGAAAAATTACGGAAAATTCTAATTAAACAAGCAGTCATGATGAAAAATATAAATATAGAAGGCTACTTACAAATGAAGGGCTGTCATACTGCTAAGGGTCTGCAGTAGGGTCGAACGGTCCAGGGCCGGAGCAATCTGGTGGGACGAAGGCAGGGAGACACGAACCTGGAGCTCCCGTCAGCAAAGTTATACCATACAGTCCATAAATCGGCACTTCTAAAGCAGCGTTCACACACTCAGTACGTTACACTGTAACCACACAAGAACTAAGAACGGTGTCCGTGGAAGAAAGAAGCAAAGAACAGTGCTGCCTGTCGCTTTCAGTTTCAGCAAGAAGTTGAGAAGCCAGACAACTTTCGCTATTGGCTTCGACCCCACGTGGGCCTGTTGTGATGCATTCCTTTATATTTTATTTCTTCTTTACCACGCCATGACATTTGTTCCTCGAAATATTGGGATATCGGAATTTTATCTATTTAATGTACGCGATGAAGCGCCATCATAAGAATTGGTTATTCGTGGATTTTCTGGATTGAGAAATGGGACCTTTACGAGTTTCAATGTCAGAGAATGGGATTTATTCTGATGTCTGTATTGGTACGTCGAAGACTTAATAGCGAAATATGCGGTATTATTACATTTGATATCTGGATCTGGGTCAATGCTGAAACAAGGTATTAAGCAAACTTACAGACGTAGGTTGTATGAGTATTTGCCAAAAAAGATTTTTGTACGATATCAAGAAGTATTTCTGCTGGTTGAGCTTAATTCAATATAGAATTCTTATAGTTATATGCTTCTTTAATAGAACGGAATCAGATCATTACTTACAAAAATGCACTTGGTATAACATAATATTATTACTATAATTTTATTCAATTTTATTCATTTACCTTTTCTGATAAAAGTTAGGAAACTATAGATTTATCTTCATGCTGGTAAATCGATACTTGTGTGTTATTTTTCTAGTCCATGGAAGATACGATGAAGGTTATGTCCTAATGAGACATCTACCACTTCAATTACAACTGAACTTTAGTAATCGTCTGATTTCAATAAAGCCTATTTGCACTGGAACCAATTCAATATTTTTTACTTTTGATTTAATTAATAAAAAACTATAATAGAACTACAATTTGATAAACCTAGATTAGTATCTATGTGCGAATATCAATACTCCATCATCTTTTTTGTGTAAATAAGTTAATAGGCACTATATGTTTCCATAGATGAATACCTGAAGCATAAAAATGCAGGTGCACATCGATCTTTTTTCAATACTGAATTTGCCATCAATATTTTTTTGAATATAATCTCCTTATAGTACGATCGCACTACAGCGCCCATTCATTCATCAAAAATTTTAGAGATGAAGAACTGGTATAATTTAATCATGAGCGATTATTTGGTCAATCATTTGTAAACATGATAGCTTAACGAACAAATGGTGAAAAATACTGACGTGAAGTCGCAGGCACAGTCTGTGAAGTGAATTATTTCTTAAAACCTATCTATGACGAATAAAAATACAAAATTCTGTGTTTCGTTTGCCGGAAGTGAAATAAATAAATGTAATTTTTGCAATTTCAAAACTGCTATCCTGAAGAAGCGGAAAATCTCATAAAAATAAAAATAAATGGTAAAAACCTCCATCATTTACATACTGTCAAAAAAGAATGGAAGAAAAACATATTGTACAAAACTTCATATAAATTTCATACTTTCTGCTGAAAACAGATACAAAAAATTAAAGAAATTCTCGTAATTTATCTCCACTAAATAATACATAAACCTTCGTGTCGATATCTGACATAAAAATACTGAATTTTTACTTTCTAAAATATTTGAAAATTAAATTTCAAATAAAAACAACTCAGGAATCTTTGAGCAGATTCTGTCCATTCTTAAATATAACTAATATTTATATAATATAACTAGACTCCAAAGCTACCCTGAAAATTTCAAGTCTCTAGTCGTCCGCCAGAAAGGCCGATCCTCAGGAAATATGAAACAAGTTTTCGTGTGAATATTGTACACACAAGTACTTAATTTGATTCCGATCAGGTGAACAGTTTCGGAACTATTGAAAGAATGAGACAAAGATTCGAATGTGAATAACTTTAGAACCACTGAAGCGATTTCGCCCATTAACAAACTTAACAGAGACAGTCAGTCTCCAAATCTACCCTGTAAGTTTCAAGTTTCTAGCTCTTTTCACTCGTAAGTTAGAGTGTTCATGGAAAGGTGGATTTACTTATCGATTTTAATGGTATTCCCATTTTTTTTATTTTCGATTAATTTACGCAAGTACTTTTTACTAGTGATATTTTCAAGAACTGCTGTAAAGGAACACGTTGGAGAATGAAGGAAGAATAACTACTTTCTTATCTCTTCCATGATTTGATCCAGTAATTAACAATAATAAAGACAATTATTAATATCTCGTCATAAATTAAAATCTATTTTTGTAAGTAATACCCTACATTTATTCTCAAGTAAAGATTCACCATTAACCATAAAAAAATAGAATGAAATAAGGAATTACTTTGTTTTCTATCACTTTTTATTATAACTGATATACAGTGACTCGAGTTTCGTAGTGTTTACTACATTTTCAAACTGAACGAACAAATTAGATCTCAACTATTATATATGGGGATTGTAGGCTTCGGCAGAGCTTCGAAGAGAGGGGTTTTCCAAAGTTCCGTCTGTTCGTTAAGTAGTTTTATTATTGGTACGTGCTTTTTATATTTTTCAATTTCTATGGATTCCAGGATGTCAAGTTTTTTCCCTTTCGCTTCCACGTGCAAGATAACAAGGTTGTTCAATTCTGGGAAGGTGTGATCTGTAGTGAAGAAATGGTTCGCAAAATTGGAATTATTCTTCCGGTTCCTAAAAGCAGATTCATGCTCTTTGTACCTTTTATGGAACGGTCGGCCCGTTTGACCTATATACACACTATTACACTCTTGACAACTTAATTTATAGACTCCAGAATTATTCAGTCGGTTCTCTTTGTCTTTCGGATTAAAAAAGAGATTAGAAATTTTATGGGAGGGTATAAAAGCTGTTACTATGTTAATTTTTGATAAAATTCGAGCTATTTTTTGTGAAATTGGTCCAAAATATGTTAGTTTTATAAATTTATTGTTATTATGATCTGATTTGGAGATGGGGTAAATTTGTTTACGAATTAGTTGCTTCTGTTTTATGTTTATGATGGAATTTATAGTTTTGGTTTTGAACTGATTTTTTGTGGCTATTTGTCTGATTGTATTCAATTCCCTCTTTAACGTAATATTATCTAAAGGAATTGAAAATGCTCTATGTACCATTGATCTATAAGCAGCTAGTTTATAATTGATCGGATGGTTTGAAAAATTTGGTATTGTTGTATCAGTTGATGTGGGTTTTCTATATATATCAAAGGAAATTTCATTATTACTGTTAATTAAAGTTATGTCCAGAAAATTTATTCTATTATCGAATTGTGTTTCCATGGTGAATTTGACCTTATTGTGCAAACTATTGAGATATTCTAATGTTTTATTTAATTCTGAATGTGTTCCGCAGAAGCAAGCCAATATATCGTCTACATACCTGTACCAAAAAGTGATATGCTTTGCGTGTGTGGATTTTAGAATTTTTCTTTCAAAACGGGACATAAAGATTTCAGCGAGTAATTGGGCTGAGAGGTGATCCCATGGCAAGTCCATCTTTCTGTTTGTAAAATTTACTATTGTATTGAAAGTAATTTTCTTCCACGCAAAGTTCGAAAAGGGTTAAAATTTCGTTTTTTATCACAGGATTGATGTTATTTTTTGTTAGGATATTTTCGATTATATTCATGCATTCTATATTTGGTATATTCGGGAACATATTAACTACATCAAACGACACTAGAATACTATTAACTGGAAGGATAACATTTTTTAGTTTTTTTGTGAGCTCTATTGTTACTCTATCCAAAGAAGATTATGACCAGAAAATAAACAATTTTTTAGAGAAAGAATCGCCCATACAACTAAAAAGAGATCCCACCGCAAAAATTCAACTAAAACTAAAAACAACGCTCAAAGATATTCAAATTATTTTATCAGATTATGATAAATTCAAACTTATTAATATGAATCCTACACCTCCCAAACTATATGGCCTTATTAAACTTCATAAAGATAATTGTCCAATACGCCCTGTGGTATCATATATTAATAGCCCCCTTGCGAAACTAGCCTCTAAATTAAACCAAATTTTTAAAGAAACAACACAATTCAACTCACCCTATTCAATAAAAAATTCAATCGAGCTCACAAAAAAACTAAAAAATGTTATCCTTCCAGTTAATAGTATTCTAGTGTCGTTTGATGTAGTTAATATGTTCCCGAATATACCAAATATAGAATGCATGAATATAATCGAAAATATCCTAACAAAAAATAACATCAATCCTGTGATAAAAAACGAAATTTTAACCCTTTTCGAACTTTGCGTGGAAGAAAATTACTTTCAATACAATAGTAAATTTTACAAACAGAAAGATGGACTTGCCATGGGATCACCTCTCAGCCCATTACTCGCTGAAATCTTTATGTCCCGTTTTGAAAGAAAAATTCTAAAATCCACACACGCAAAGCATATCCCTTTTTGGTACAGGTATGTAGACGATATATTGGCTTGCTTCTGCGGAACACATTCAGAATTAAATGAAACATTAGAATATCTCAATAGTTTGCACAATAAGGTCAAATTCACCATGGAAACACAATTCGATAATAGAATAAATTTTCTGGACATAACTTTAATTAACAGTAATAATGAAATTTCCTTTGATATATATAGAAAACCCACATCAACTGATACAACAATACCAAATTTTTCAAACCATCCGATAAATCATAAACTAGCTGCTTATAGATCAATGGTACATAGAGCATTTTCAATTCCTTTAGATAATATTACGTTAAAGAGGGAATTGAATACAATCAGACAAATAGCCACAAAAAATCAGTTCAAAACCAAAACTATAAATTCCATCATAAACATAAAACAGAAGCAACTAATTCGTAAACAAATTTACCCCATCTCCAAATCAGATCATAATAACAATAAATTTATAAAACTAACATATTTTGGACCAATTTCACAAAAAATAGCTCGAATTTTATCAAAAATTAACATAGTAACAGCTTTTATACCCTCCCATAAAATTTCTAATCTCTTTTTTAATCCGAAAGACAAAGAGAACCGACTGAATAATTCTGGAGTCTATAAATTAAGTTGTCAAGAGTGTAATAGTGTGTATATAGGTCAAACGGGCCGACCGTTCCATAAAAGGTACAAAGAGCATGAATCTGCTTTTAGGAACCGGAAGAATAATTCCAATTTTGCGAACCATTTCTTCACTACAGATCACACCTTCCCAGAATTGAACAACCTTGTTATCTTGCACGTGGAAGCGAAAGGGAAAAAACTTGACATCCTGGAATCCATAGAAATTGAAAAATATAAAAAGCACGTACCAATAATAAAACTACTTAACGAACAGACGGAACTTTGGAAAACCCCTCTCTTCGAAGCTCTGCCGAAGCCTACAATCCCCATATATAATAGTTGAGATCTAATTTGTTCGTTCAGTTTGAAAATGTAGTAAACACTACGAAACTCGAGTCACTGTATATCAGTTATAATAAAAAGTGATAGAAAACAAAGTAATTCCTTATTTCATTCCATTAAAATGAACTATCACAAAGTAACGGACTACTCCATCCAATACATAAAAAAATAGAAAATAGAAAAATAATTATGCTAAATATAATTTTTTTCAAGAAATAAATAATGGAAAATTTCAATGAGGAATGTGAATTTTTGATAACTGAAAATAAAGTGTAGTACTTCCTGATGTGATATACGCCCCATTCAAAAAGTCTTACTTATTTAGCCATAAGTAAATCTTATTCAGCTCATTTTAATATACAGTTTAACATCATGTTTCATAGTCCTATCGTACATTCATGGATACAAAATTCTGGCAAATGTTATTAATTCATTATAAACAGTAATGAAATCCAATGTTTTCTATATTTTCAATATAAGATAATAAACAAAAAATTGATATTGGATGAATTGGGCGATCGATGGTAAAATATTCAACTGGAATAAATAATACTCATATGAAATAAATAATACTCCGAAGTTTGAATGTTTCTTTGTGTCTATAAAGCAAGTAGATAAAGTATTTTTATGATTGACCTATTTGCCATCAAGTAATGAAACGAGATTCATAGAGATCTTTCAATAACACTCGTAGACAAAACTATATGTTTCTAGATCACCTGAGTTTTCATAATGAACAATTCATTAAAAAAATATCTAGCTTCGATATCTAATAAATGAAGTACACCAAAAAATATCTTTTTGACATCTTCTGTAATTACAGAATTGCTACACTATATTTTAATGATAATTAAATTCTGAAATCAAATTTTCCGCATAATTTGGGTGTATCATGTATTTCTATGTGCAATAATACTTTTGAGTATTAACAACTCCTTGGCTGATTATATATTGTAAAGAAATCAAGTATTCAATCTCAGTTTCAAATTAATATCGAATAGTGAATTTGTCTTCTGTTGGTTCACGAGTGAATGTGAGAGTTTAATGTGTATTTATGAAGCTCAAAGAAGTATACAGGGTGAATCATAACTATTGGGACATAGGTTATTTGGATCAAAATACGGCGATTGAAGCAAATATGCCTTAATAAACTTTTGATGTGGAAAAAGATATAGGGCGTTTAGGTTGAATTTTTTTTCGTATTTATTTCTCGATTGTTATCAAAATCGGCACAAGGACATAACTTCAGACGAGGAATATATGTAATTTTATATATTATTTCACTTTCTGTTATAGCAGGCGCCATGTGAATCATTCCTGATGATGAAATTGAGTGGTAGCTTTATTTGACGAGACTTGATGGTGATTTTGATTAGAACTTAGGATGTATAGAATATTTTTACGTAATATTGGTACTCTTGAAAACGATAATTTCACCCGTTTCTGAGAAAAACCTAATTGAAGTGTTCATTGTCTCAGAAGGGTATTTCAAATAACAAACAATAAAGAAACTTGTAACGTAAATCTTCTGATTCAACAGTAATTAACAGTTATGATTCACCTTGTATATTATTACAAGGTATTCCCGGAAGTATAATTTTTTTGAAACAACAACAGGAAAAGAAGATCCAACTAAACCATCTCACAAAAATCTGCATATATAAATTTCGTTAACGAAAAAGGTATGGCCATTCAAATTCGGCTTCAATTGTTATGATTTACCCTGTATATTATTACAAGGTATTTTCAGAAGTATTTTTTTTTACATAAGAACAAAAAGGAACTAAACTATTTCACAAATATCTGCACATATAAATTTCGAAAACGGAAAAGACATGATCATTCAAATTTGGCTTCAATTTAGGAAAGTCATATGAGTTAGTGTTATAGTAAGGTAAGTGGAAAGTATAATAAGGTTTGGCATTTCATCATGAATCATTATACGTTGCCCCTGTATTTATGAATTTTATAAACTTTTTTCAAAATCCAAAAAGTTTTATTGCTACTCAGGGGGCATTTCGTACAAAACATGCTCGTTACTCTTCTTCTGAGAACTATGTTCATTGTGAAATTAAAACGTTTGAGTTCGATCAACAATAGTCGGCCTAGGGAAGAAAATATTGTCTCTGCTCGAGCAAGTGTCAGGAGAAAGAAAATGTTTATAACCCGTGTTGCCTTGAGAATTTTGCAATTGAATTTAGGTCTGCATTTATATAAGATGGTGCTGATATAAGAATAAAAATCAATTGACCATAATTCATGTCTACAGTTTGCTCATTATGCTCAGACAATTCCATTTGTAATCGAAAAATCATCTTTTCAGATGAGACTTAGTTTTTATTGAACGTCTATCGAAATAAACGAAAGTGAATTTTAATTTTTCTGCAATTTCTGTAAAATTTATAATATTTTTGGAGCCATTTGGTAAAGATTGAGTAAAAATGAAACAGAATTCAGAAAATTCCGCAAAACTCTCAGAAATGATTGACTTGATCTCACTATGAGTAGAAAATAATTTTCGCCATTTCGTGATCAATCTGAATGAATAAAATTCAATAAATTGAAAATTTAGTTGGACCAAATAATAATTTGAGGAAAAAGTATTTAAAATAGTGAATTGCTTCAGCCGTTACTATTTGGTAGTTGATCATAATTGAAACACAATAGATTGGAGTTACTATGTATTTACTACCAAGGTTTTTTATTATTTTTGGTTCACATGTTACCGCGGTTTCGAACGATGATCGTTCATCTTCAGACGTAACAGAGGACTAAAGCACTAGTTACAGATTCAGTTTTGAAGTAATGTTCCATTTGGTACAAAAACTTTATAACAGATGTTACAAATTATTCAGAATAAATATTTCCAGTGAAAAGCAATAACAAGGATTACAGAGGTGTTATGGGTTTTTATGATGGTACATGAACAATTCCTTTTTCAACAGGTAGCAAGTAAGAAATAGCAGAAAATAATTATGTGCAAATGTCGGTACCTTTTGAAGCTATTTCGGTTACTTAAAAACATTAAATATTTTTGATTTACACAGATCAGTCTGGTCGTTCATTATATCGATATCATCATTATGCAGCGCTTTGAATATTTCAATTGATTCTAGATAATTTAATTTTCTCCCTTTTGATGCAAGATGGACGATTTTCAGATTTTCAATTGATGGGAATGAATGACCATTGTCAATACAATGTGTTGCAAATGTTGATGATTTTTTATTCTTTTTAAAGTCAGTTTGGTGTTCTCTGAATCTAGTTTTAAAAGACCGTCCAGTCTGACCTATGTAAATACTATTGCAATCTGAACAGGTTAACTCATAAACTCCCGATTTTTTTTATTTTTGGTGTGGTGTCTTTCGCGTTGAATAAAATTGAGGATAATTTGCTAACAGATTTGTAGGCTACATTCAAATTCAATTTTGTGTAAATATTAGCGATTTTTTCACTTACGTCTCCAAAATATGACAATGAAATAATTTTTTCTTTATTATATAATTTTGTATGGGAGTATATTTGATATGATACTACTTGAGAATATTTTTTGGCTAATAATTTATTTATTATATTTTCACTGAAACCGTTGTTCTTAGCTATTGTTTTTATGGTTTTTATTTCATTTTCGAAGTTAGATTTTGAGAGAGGTAAGGAATATGCTCTGTGTATCATGGATCTGTAGGCTGCAATTTTTTGATGATATGGATGATTAGAGTCTATGGGAATGCAAATATCCGTGTAGGTAGGTTTTCTATATATATTTAATTCAATTTTGTTTTTTGAATGTGTTATAGAAAGGTCCAAGAATGAAATATTTCTGTTTTTTTCTTTTTCTAACTTGAATTTTATGGTCGGATGAATGCTATTGATTATTTTTAGAAATTGATCTCGTTGTCTAGCTGTTCCATTGATGCACGCAGGTATGTCGTCTACGTATCTATACCAGAAATGAATTTTCACCGGTAAATCTAAGTCAAATATTTTGTTTTCCATAGATGACATAAAAATATCCGCAAGAAGTGGGCTTAGTGGAGAGCCCATAGCTAGACCATTCGGTTGTTCATATAATTCATTATTAAACTGAAAATAGTTTCTTTGGAGACATAGTTCCAAAAGAATTATGAATTCGCAGTGCAATAATGGATTAACATGTGAACGGTCTAGGATTTCAGATACTTTATTTATTGTATCAGTTCTTGGAATATTTGGGAACATATTATCTACATCTAGACTTAATAGATATGAGTTATTTGATATTGTGAAGTTTTTCAGTTTTTTAGCTAATTCAATGGAATTTTTTATGGAATGTTTTGAAGTGAAATTTGTCAGTGATTTGAACACTTGATTTAGTTCTTTTTCTAATTTATATGTGGGATGACTAGTGAAACAGACAACTGGACGTATTGGACAGTTTTCTTTGTGGGTTTTCATCAGACCATAAAGTTTCGGTGGGCTAGGATTCATATTGATGAAAAAGTTTGGCGATTTTGTAAGGATGGGACAGGATATGTTCGATAAGGTACTTTTTAGAAGTTTTTGAATTTTAGCTGTGGGGTCAGTGTGAATTTTAGATAAATTTTCTTTTTCTATGAAATTATTCATTTTTTCCATATATTGTGATCTAGGCAATATCACAATAGCGTCTGATTTATCTGCTTTAGTAATAGTGAGATCATTTATTCTGACTTTTTTCTTCAATGTTTTTATTGTTTCGGTTAAATTTTCATCGAATTTTAGTTCATAATTTTTGAGGATTTTGTTGATTTTTGAGGAGATTATGTCTTTTTCTTCGACATGAGTCAGTGCAATTGTTGACTCCACAGCTAGTTTTTCTTTTACAGTTTTTAATTGAATATTTGGTGCAAATTTGTGACTTTTCTCTAACAGTATTGCTTCACTTTTAGAAAATTCAACTTTTGAAAGATTAATGACACGGTTACTTGGTTCGGGTAAGCTATTTTTAGTTTTTGTACTATTTGATGCGGGATTTTGGGATTCTTCTAGTAGTTTCAATTTTTTTATTTGTTTTTTATATTTCAGGTGAATGAATTTACTTATTTTGGATCTAACTTTATCATCAAAAATGTCAAATTCTATAGGATGTAGTTTATGAGTTAATTCAGAGTGCAATACCTTAATATATGTTTGGATGATGTCCCTCTTTCGGTAGATTGATATGGTTTCTTCTTTTATCCATTTTATTTCCGCACTTTTGATGGCTAACTTCGCTGCTCTGGATGTTGTGTTGGTGTGGACTTGAACATAATTTGGAATTACTTTTCTTCGTAAACATTGTTGATTGAACCAGATGTTCTGACTGCATGTTCTGTAGTTTGTGAGTAGTCTTCGGTATAGGGTGGCTTGTTTTGCCGTACAGGCACTTTTCAAATAGTGCTTCAGCCGTTACTATTTGGTAGTTGATCATAATTGAAAGTATTTAGTTTTGATTGAAAAACTGGAATTCGTCTGTCAAATGTGTTATTCGAATAATCCAACTATTCTGAAGAATTTGCGAAATATAAATTTTAAAGAATTCATGTGGAATTTCATGATTATTTTTAAATAAATAGTTTTCTGTTTACAGTATTTCAGTCTGAAATTCAGGAATTCTTGAAAAACTGAGACTAAGATTGTCACTATGTGCTTTTGCGGAGATTATGTTATGCACATGTGTGATTTTGGAGGTTTATTTTATACCATAACGCTAATGACTGTTTTCTAGCAGCGCTAATTTTATATTTCTTCTTTCATATTTGACTGCCCGAGGAAAGGAAAACCTATGTCACCTAGTTGGTACTCCTTAACTCCTAGCGAAAAGTTGTGTTCGGTTCACTCTCGTCTTGAACTTTTGAAGATTATACTACTCTGTCAAGAAAGTACCGGGAATTTTCAATTAAAACAACATTTTTACATTTAATCGTCAAAATTTATTGGGTCGCCTTCAAAATAGGCTCCATTTGCTCCAATACATCTATGCCAACGGCACTTCCAATTATCGAAACATTTTTTATAGGCGCTTTCCGGGATGGACTTTAGCTCTTGCGCCGAATTTTGTTTTATGGCTTCAATCGACTCAAAACGGGTGCCACGAAGGGGCAATTTTAGTTTTGGGAAGAGGAAAAAGTCGCAGGGAGCCAAATCCGGCGAATACGGTGGTTGCTGAAGCACGTTTGTTGAGTTTTTGGCGAGAAAGTCAGTCACAATCGTAGCTCGGTGAGAAGGCGCGTTATCGTCATGCAAAATCCATGAGTTGTTCGCCCACAAATTTGGCCGCTTCTTACGGATACGCTCACGCAAACACACGAAAATTCATTTGCAACACAAAACTTTAAACAAATTCTTTGCTCAACGTAATCACCCATAGTAAAAATCGGCACGCACTCTGACATCGACTGACTTAATCAGCTGTTGCAAACACACTAGTTGACAGATCCCGCTCAAGCTTGGCATAGTAATTAAGGACAGTGGTACCAACCTAGGAAAAAAAATTTTTACCTGCCTCATTGCCCCGCCAGATTTAAATCGATAATTCCCGGTACTTTCTTGACAGAATGTATACTGAATGAATCACATCAGCTAGAAGCGTGTTACACAAACTAGTCAATTCGATAGAAGAAACACTTCTGATAAACAGAAATTCTCGGAATTGTAAATTCAACTGCATATGGATGTGCTCGTTGGGAAGCTTTAGTGACGCGTACGAATTTCGCGGCAGCTTGAATCATCTTCTTCATTTGCGTGGAGCAACGACCGTGCTAATATCTATAGAACAAGCATAAACAGCAACTCTGCTTCTATATTCCAACGTGCAAGCTGTTGGGCAGTCAATCAGTCGTACTGCTCTTTTCTGGATGGAATTCAATAGTTGTACCGAATACTTAGCTACAAACATGAAAGCAGTATTCGATCTAGGCTTTATAGATCAGTAGAACCTGATCTGCAGAGGCATATTTCCTAAACTTAAATAAATATCCTAGCTTATTTTCAGCAGACTTCACAATGACAATTACATGTTCCCGCCAACAGACCGAAGAGTTGACAGTTACGGCAAAAAGATGCATTGAATCACTTGACAGTTTTTCATTATCGAGTCAGAAGTCAGGTACTGAGCTTTCCGAAAAAATTTTGTTGTTTAGGTCTTCGAGACATTAAATTGCAGCAAATTCCATTGACCCCATTCATTTATCTTTTTCACGTCTTCGTTCAAAGTATCGATTTTCCGGCATCTATAGAGATGGGACTCAACGGTGCTCAAAGGTGTGTCTCAGATGAAATTAGACATCAGCGTAATATCCTCTGCGAAGCTCACAATATAGTTCTCGCTCGTACTAAGAAGATCGTTTATGTAGATCAGGAAAAGGGTGGGCGCAAAAATTAGCCTTGGGGTATTCGAGCGTTCACGTTGACATCACGGAAATCGACACTATTCTCGATTACATTAATGTTTTTGATGGTGAAAAACTCTTTATCCAATCGGAAAGACTCTCGGGAAAGCCATATGAACATAAACTAAGCTTGTATGAAGTTCACTTTTGTCACAGAATACTGAAATTCTTCAATAACTCTTTCGGCTAACGAATGAAGTTTTTTAAAAAGACTGAAACAATATTGTTTCAAATTATTTTTCATATGATGTGAAGCTTTCGATGTCTTGAATCTTGTTGATTTATATTGATTATAGAGTCAAATCATATTTCAAATTAAATTCATTAAAAAAAAACAATACTTCTACATAGATAACATAGAAAATAATAATAGTAGAGGCACTGAAGAGGAAACCATCGAATACTATGAGCAACGCCTGTTTTGCATCATTGGCACTCCTTAAGTGCCCTGAAAATTATGCACTACACAAGAGAAAAAAAATATGACAGCAAAATCTACAAACATTCAGGACTCAGGTAGAGAAACAGCATAAGTATACATTCTGTCAAGAAAGTACCGGGAATTATCGATTTAAATCTGGCGGGGCAATGAGGCAGGTAAAAATTTTTTTTCCTAGGTTGGTACCACTGTCCTTAATTACTCTGCCAAGCTTCAGCGGGATCTGTGAACTAGTGTGTTTGCAACAGCTGATTAAGTCAGTCGATGTCAGAGTGCGTGCCGATTTTTACTATGGGTGATTACGTTGAGCAAAGAATTTGTTTAAAGTTTTGTGTTGCAAATGAGTTTTCGTGTGCCGATGCATTGAAAATGTTGCGAAAGGCCTTTGGTGATAATGCTCTATCGAAAACTCGTGCATATCAGTGGTACAGAGCCTTCAAGGACGGTCGTGAAGTGGTCGCCCATCGACGGCTTCGATCGAAGATAACGTCGATAAAATTAAGGAAAGGGTGCTGGAAAACCGTCGTACCAGCTTGAGAGAGATAGCTCATGATCTTAAGATATCCCACGAGTCCGCACGTACGATTTTGATTGATATTTTGGGCATGAGAAAGGTGGCCGCACGACTCGTACCGAAAGACCTGAATTTTCTTCAAAAACGTCATCGCGAACAGGTTGCTTCAGACATGCTGGATGGCTGTAATCCCGATTCTACATTCATGGAACGCATTATAACTGGTGATGAGACCTGGGTCTACGAGTACGATATGCAAACAAGCCAGCAATCATCGGCATGGGTGGCAAAAAATGAGCCGAAACCGAAAAAACCACGCCAAAGCCGCTCGAAAATGAAGGTGATGCTCATTGTTTTCTTCGATATCCGTGGCGTGGTGCACTACGAATTCGTTCCAGAGGGTCAGACGGTAAACAAGGAGTATTACCTAGGCGTTATGAAACGTTTGCGTGAGCGTATCCGTAAGAAGCGGCCAAATTTGTGGGCGAACAACTCATGGATTTTGCATGACGATAACGCGACTTCTCACCGAGCTACGATTGTGACTGACTTTCTCGCCAAAAACTCAACAAACGTGCTTCAGCAACCAGCGTATTCGTCGGATTTGGCTCCCTGCGAGTTTTTCCTCTTCCCAAAACTAAAATTGCCCCTTCGTGGCACCCGTTTTGAGTCGATTGAAGCCATAAAACAAAATTCGGCGCGAGAGCTAAAGTCCATCCCGGAAAGCGCCTATAAAAAATGTTTCAATAATTGGAAGTGCCGATGGCATAGATGTATTGGAGCAAATGGAGCCTATTTTGAAGGCGACCCAATAAATTTTGACGATTAAATGTAAAAATGTTGTTTTAATTGAAAATTCCCGGTACTTTCTTGACAGAGTAGTATTACATATTACTTTGTCTATATTAATAAAAATAGTAAATTTACTCTTAATTGAAGCCGAAACCAAGTTTCCCAGAATTTTCCAACATATAATAATAATAATAGTTTATTTGCCCATAATTATTATTATTATTTTATATAGCTCCTAACTTCCGATCTGAAACGATTAACACCTTTGATATCCTTCAAATCAGTTTAAAAAATTTTGGACCAAAATTCCAAAATGATCTGTTAGTATTTTATCTACATTATCTAAACTTTTAGAAAGAACAAATGTAGTAGCATTTGAATCAAAGTGGAATAATTCCATCAATTCAGTCAGGTTTTAGGGTGGGTTGCAGCTTTGAATTTGGATTCCAATATCATTAGGGATGTCACCGCGAAGCATTCTCTGCATCTTAATACTAAGAAGACGGTCGCATCCTGTTTGGCAGAAAGAATGACAGGATTAAATATCTAGAGAGTGGTAACCGCATCACAATCGGTTCAGAAGTTGTTGAACTGCAGGAGAAGGTTAAAGATTTGGGTGTTTGGTTGGACCGTGAAATGCGCTTTACTGATCTAGTATCTTCAGTTTTGCAGAGAGCCTATGGTATGCTGAGGGCAATTTATAGGAGTAGGGAGTTTTTGTCCAGAAGGGTTAGGGTGCTGCTTGGTGAATCTTTGGTGTGTTCACATATGAACTATGCTGATTCTGTTCATGGTCCTTGTTTGAATTACTCTGACAGGCAGCGGATACAAAAACTTCAGAATTCGCGTTTGCGCTTAATTTTTGGTATCAGGAAATATGATAGAATAAGCCATACTTTTGAGGACCTAAACTGGCTCAACATGGAAAATAGGAAATTTATCCATTCAACCGTTCTGTTTATGAAGATTATTAATACGGGGACTCCTTCATACCTCTTTAATAAAATTACCTTACCATCTGATGCACACAACTTAAATATTCGCTCTAAAGGGACTCTTACTCCACCCAACATACTCCAACATATTCATACTACATAACATTTTGTATTAATAGTGAACATCAGGAAGGTGACTAATATGAGCCGTTTTAGAGTATTCTTGTTCAGAAAGCTTGAAGATGAGCAAAGAGGAGCTTTCACTGAGTGATGACCAAATTGATATTTTGGTGTGTCTGTTTTTCAATTATCAGAGTAATGATGGTAATAGTGTTAGATGGAATGATTGTTCTTTTTTTCACTTTTTAAATTAATGTGTTGTTACTATTTGAGCTAGAATTTTGATTATGTTTTTCTAATAATCTAGGGTTAGATCGAAAAGTACACTTACACAGTGTGCTTGATCTCGCCCTTTTCGCAGTGTAAAAATTAAGTTTAATTGTCTCTTTTGTATTTAAATCGAGTTAACAAAGGCCATTATTATTATCTTTGGCTAACCGACTTTTTGAAGAACCTAACAATGCAATTATTTACTGCAGATCTTGTCACTCTGATCGAAGTTTTTTCTTTTTTATAAATTTGACACATTGATTTACGAAAATGGTTCTTATGGTCAATAAGTCTGAATCTCTGTACTGTAAATTCATGATTTTAAGAAGTGTATTCTCTGCGGTCTGTATTACATTGAGTGTGGTGGTGAACACTACTCCCCATTAATTATGCAATACCTGATCATTGACTCGACTAGAATTGTATACAACATAAGTAAAATTTTCTTGGAAAGAATATCATATTATATTAAATTTGTTATATAATGATCTTAATCTTTTGGTTACATGATTAATATGTTCCGACCATCTTAGATGCTGATCAAGTATGATTCCTAAGTACCTGATGGACGATAATCTCTCCAGTATGCTATCACAAACGCGAACTGCATGGATGAGAATGAATTTTCAATTTGAGGTGCTTAGGTTGGTCCGCAACTGTCGGAGAAAAAGTTACATATTTTGTTTTTTCATGTTCAAAGTAAGAGAACTATTATATATCCAGAGATATATTTTTGTAATGCCGTATTCAGCTATTTGTTCGATTTCTCCCCAGGTGTTAGAGGTGAAAAAAAGGCTGTATCGTGACAAACAATGTGGCCTGGAAAGTCACTTATCTCGCTATCTCTTTCATATTTTGTATTGTGAGTGAGAGTGAGAGTTATTACTCTCACTAAGCTATTGCTTAGTGGTTATAGCTTTGGGCTTGGAACCGAAGGGTCTCGGGTTCAAATCTTGTTCAGTGTAAAAGGAATTTTCTAGTTGGACGGGTTTCGGCCACCACTTCACTGTTGGGACAAAAATTATCAGTGCTGTGACCTAAAGTGGCGTAAGATCCCATTAACAAAGTCTACCTAGACTACACAACTGAACTGTTAACTCGCACAAGCTGAAATAGCTTCTAAGGGAGCTTCACATAATATCTAGGATAATATAAAAAATTAAATAAATAAATATACACTTGAAACAACAATGGCAGCTTCGTTCGTTGTGGTATTTCCATCCTCCCAACAGCCCCAGACTGAGATCTATCCGACAGATAATCCTTTACAAGGCTGGGTCAAAAACTCCATACCTTTCAACCTTATCATGAAGTTTATTATGTTGAACAGTATCGAAGGCATTCGCGAGCAGTGATGGGTACGTCTTACAAGAGGCGATTCATTTGTCCGGTACTCGACAAAAAAATGTAAGAGCGACTCATTTTTATGAATTGTACTGCCTCAATTCGAATGTCCCACTACTCCTCAATGAGGCCATCTCAAGAGGCGATCGAGAAAAACGAAGCGGTCCTGACGAGATCGACCAAGGTGAATGAGAAGGAAATGACTACACTCGGGCTCTTCGCGGTGCTACGATATCGATGTTGTATTTCGTATTACATGCAGTAGAGCATCAGATTTCATACATCATCCTTATTCTAGTTGTTGGATTCGAAGTGTTCGCGGAATCATAACACCAGTCGATTCATCAGTTTACGAACGTAAAATTATTTTTATAAAAAAAAACTTAGTTTGTTTGAAATGTATCAAATTGGAGGTATTTGATGATACTATGATTAAATAAATACTCAACCTACTATCGAATGTTCTGCCTTTAATTTTTGTATGATATTAATGGAATGTATTTCAGAACAGGTTTCGTTTAGTATCTTTAGAATCTGTTTTCAAGACATAAGTTGTAGCCTCTGATGAAATCAAATTAAAATTCTTTCAAATATTTTTTGCCGAGGAATGTTGGACTTTAAACACACAACAAATTTGCTGTTATTAGCACAATTCAGTTTCACAATTAATCACGAATGAAAGTAAACACCTTTCCCATTATTTCACACGCTTATTTTACCAAGTATGGCTGATGAGTAGGAAACCTCCAAAGCATGGCAAGTTTTCAGTGACTTGAAGAATGAAAAAGCGAAATGCAATTTCTGTGGAAAGGAAATGTCCTCCAAAGATGGTGGAGGTTATAATTTGATTCTGCATACTAAAAGCATCCGCATGTTTTTCTTGTAATTAACGATTTTTCAAAACAACCTTCTACATCTTCATCGTCAATGCCTTCCACATTTCAGGCAGAAGTATCACAAGATCCTAAACATTATACAGATATTTCATCCGAAGGAACTTATGATGTTATGACATCTTTACCTCAACAACCTAAAATTACGCAAAATTTTTCCAAACCATTACCAGCGAAGAAAACTGAGCATCTGAATGAAATCTTAGTGAAACTTTTCACAAATAATTACTTGGTGACTCGTAGAGTCACCTGAATTCAAGGACATCATTCAAGAATTGAATCCAATATACTCATAATCAACTCGCAAGACTCTCTCAAATGCTCTATTGACTAACTCTTATAATGAAATAATAGAAAATTTTCAATCCGAGCTTGAAGAAGCCAGCTATGTAAGTATCACGACAGATGGATGAACATTGAAGCCTAGTGATAGGTATTTGGCCGTGACTGTTCATTTTTTTCACAAACTTGCAGAACTGAAAACATAAATGCAAGAATATTTACAATATTCAGATCGGCATATTGCGGAAAGTTTGGACCGGAATTGAAAAGAATTGCTGAAATTTGGAACATCAGCAATAAGATTGAAGCAATGCGAATAATATAAATGCCACTATTAGGTTGAATAATTTGCCACAGATTTCTTGTTTCGCACATTCGCTAAATTTAATTATGCAATCAGCCCTTCGCGAAATAAGGGATACCACCTCAAGAGTGAAGCACATTGTGGAACACTTTAGGAAAATCTATGATTGTTTCGGTCTTTACTTGACGGAAATTCATCTTGAAAATATGAATAAAAACAATATTCTCATTTCCGCTAATATTTTATTGACACTACGATCGTTACGTCATACCATGACTTCTTCAGGTGAGTATTACAAGATACTGAGTATACCGTGAACAAGAACTTCATTTTATAGTACATGGATATAACAAAAATAGAAGAGGGGGTGAAGAGAGTTTTACAATACTTTTGGGAAACTGAAAAATGGTTCAAAAAAGATTCAACAAAACATACTTAATTCAGTTTGGTCATTCAATAATATTTTTCTTTTGTGATATCTATTAATTTCTAAAGTTTCTAATAAGTTTAATCTAAAACTTTTGTTTTCTAAGTGTAAAATTTCAAAGTTACTATTAAAACTATGTCCTGTGTCTAGAAGGTGCTCTGCGTACGTTGAATTTCCCTTTTTGTTACAATAGCATTTTTCATGTTCCCTGAGTCTCGTCTGGAACGATCTTCCTGTCTGACCAACATATACGAAATGGCAAGTACCGCAAGTTAACTTATAAACACCTGATTTCTTGTTCTTAGATGATTTATCTTTATTATTTTTTATTAATTTTCCTAGGGAGTTATTCGTTTTATAAGAAATTCTAAAATTGTGATTCTTCATTAAATATCTAGCTACCTTTTCTGTTTTTGGTCCCAAGTATGTCAACGAAATGTATTTACTTTCAATTGGATCATTATTAATGGAATATACTAATTTCAAGGCCAGCTTTAATTGTATTTTTAAGAAAAGATTCTCAATAATCGGGACGTTGAAACCGTTGTTCAACGCAATCTGTTTGATGATGTTATATTCTTTGTCAAAATTCTCACGTGACATGGGTATGTTGGCTAATCTATATAACTACCCATACTCACAAAAATTAGCAGCATACAATAGCATGTTATATAGATTAGCCAACATACCCATGTCACGTGAGAATTTTGACAAAGAATATAACATCATCAAACAGATTGCGTTGAACAACGGTTTCAACGTCCCGATTATTGAGAATCTTTTCTTAAAAATACAATTGAAGCTGGCCTTGAAATTAGTATATCCCATTAATAATGATCCAATTGAAAGTAAATACATTTCGTTGACATACTTGGGACCAAAAACAGAAAAGGTAGCTAGATATTTAATGAAGAATCACAATTTTAGAATTTCTTATAAAACGAATAACTCCCTAGGAAAATTAATAAAAAATAATAAAGATAAATCATCTGAGAACAAGAAATCAGGTGTTTATTAGTTAACTTGCGGTACTTGCCATTTCGTATATGTTGGTCAGACAGGAAGATCGTTCCAGACGAGACTCAGGGAACATGAAAAATGCTATTGTAACAAAAAGGGAAATTCAACCTACGCAGAGCACCTTCTAGACACAGGACATAGTTTTAATAGTAACTTTGAAATTTTACACTTAGAAAACAAAAGTTTTAGATTAAACTTATTAGAAACTTTAGAAATTAATAGATATCACAAAAGAAAAATATTATTGAATGACCAAACTGAATTAAGTATGTTTTGTTGAATCTTTTTTGAATCATTTTTCAGTTTCCCAAAAGTATTGTAAAACTCTCTTCACCCCCTCTTCTATTTTTGTTATATCCATGTACTATAAAATGAAGTTCTTGTTCACGGTATACTCAGTATCTTGTAATACTCACCTGAAGAAGTCATGGTATGACGTAACGATCGTAGTGTCAATAAAATATTAGCGGAAATGAGAATATTGTTTTTATTCATATTTTCACTTTAGGAAAAGTCCACTGGCTGCAGAACATCTCAGAAAAATGCAGCGAAAACTGGGAGAGCCTCAACTCAAAGTGAGGCAAGATGTTGTTTTCCGAAAGCCAGACAAATAATTGTTGAACGTAGGAACCGATTGAGCGGTAATAAAGTCTCCCAAATTTTATTTCTGAGATCGAATTTATAATGTAGATACTCTTATGTTTGGTTTCTTTCAAACATTTTATTTTATTTATATTCTATCGAAGTAGACATATAATATTTTCCAAATAAATTCGTTCTTCTTATTTCTCCTTCATATAGGTTCGTTGACCAGTGGTTGTAGCTCAAAAAAATTTGGTATTCCAATAGTCATATAGCTTTCCAACTCATTATTGTTTACCTAGAGATTGAAAAAGGATGGTAATGAGTTTATATCGTATTGATCATAGTTCACTGTTGGACTGAAAACTTTTTTTAATTCTTTTTGAATCTAATAGGCCAAATATTCAAAATGTACATCAAATTTTTCAATTAAATGTCACTTTCCTTATCCTATCACTATCGCCCCAACTCTTCACGACTGCATATGCAGAGATGCTTGGCAACATATTTGAAACGAGTGAGTGTGACTGTTACAATCTACACTGTACTGAAATACTGAAAACAAACTAGTCTCGCCATATCGTCCCGCATGCCAACGCGTCTTACATCTTAGAACATGTAGTACATGTAGAACATGTAGTACATGTTTTGTACTGAAGCGGTACATTGTATCGCTTCAAAAAATGAGACGCCTCTTACAAACTCAATTTTAAAACGTGTACTACCCAACACTACAGCCACTTTTCTTCACTCGCCATATGCGTATATGGTAGATATGTTTCTTGATGGCATTATTTAGTAAATATTTTTCTGACAATATTAATATAAGTAGCAATAATTTTCAGAACTTATTCGGAATTTTCTAAATTGTGATTTGTTATATTTTTCGCTTTTGGTAAGAGTTAAATTCTTAATGAATTTACGAGGCTACTTTAACAGGAAGAAAACACTGTCTGTTGTGGATTATGGACCAACTTTCCTGAAGAATGAGTAAGAACACAATGTGAATGAAGAGCTCTACCGGGAATGCTAAATTATTTTTTCCCGAAAACTCAAGAAATCAATGAAGACAATATTTGTATTCAACAGGACGTTGAAACTTACCTCATAATTGACATTAAGTGGTCTTATTGCGTAAAAATTTTTGTGAGTCCGGTTCCCTCAGGATGTGGTCCTTCAATTTGAACTCCAAACCTCTGATTTGTGTCTATTTCATTCATTTCTGTGGAGCTACATTAAATCAAATATATATGGTGTCCCACAGTAGGTATAACCAGCTGACAGGTTAGATATCACAAATGAGAATAATATCAAATTTTCTGCGAACGTGAGTATAAAAAGGGCAAAAATAACTCGTTTCTTTGCAATAATTACAGAATGGCTTAAGATATTTCGATCCGACTCAAAACAGTCATCCTTCGCCTCAAAGATTTTCAATTACCACCGAGTAAACAAAGTCTTTTATGTCTCACCATATGGAAAAATCCAACGCATTAAGCTCGGTAGACCGTTATGGTCAAGACTGGACCTCCTCGTACTATCTAACGACGACTATAACTGGTAACTCGAGGCCAATATTCGCAGCCCCATAACCAAAATTCTACGTGAGTGGATCAAATATGCAAAAATGTCATTCATCCTATTATTTCCAGGATTAAATAAAATAATGAAGAATATTTCTACACTTTATTAATTAACAACTATTGTTTCACCAACACTGTGGCTTCTTCAGGTGTACATTCTGAACTAGAAGCCGCACTGTTGGCGGAACAATTGTTATGATTTAATAAATTGTGGAAATACTCTTCTTTATTTCATTTGATAAAAATGAAAATCTATCAAGTAAGGACTTTATCAATCAAATTCATTTCCAGCATATAATATTTGAATCACAAATGGCATAACATTATCTATCATCCAATAAAACATTATTTCAATTGGAAAAAGAACATTTTCTCTGTTTACTATCACTTTTCCACTGAAAAAATACAGTGACAAATTATAAGTTTCGTAGTGTTACTACATTTTCCCGAGTGAATGCGGCAAACGAAACCCATAAGCGGATATTGTCCAGGTGAACTCATATTGAGAGAGTTAAATTGCCTAAATATCTTGGTTTTTGATATACAGGGTGATTTTCAGGTATTGAGTGGTATTTCAATGTTCAATAAAATTTGCAGTTTGCAGTTAGATCACCCTTTTCAGTGGCTTTTGTCTGAAATTTAAAAAAATAGCACCGTAGTAGGACAATTTCTTATCTTCGTTAATTTAGTTTAGCCTTTATGATAAATACTGGAAATTTCCCCCTTCTTCATGTGCGTCAAAATGTAGTTCAACAAGAGATTCCAAAAATGGCTTGGTGCTGCGTACAGAGTGATTGATAAATTTCATTGTTGAATTAAAGTCTTTTTAATGCATTTTTTCAACTAGCTGGATTGAGATTAGACCCCATATGGCAACGATAAATTCTTATATCCTACATATAACTAATCAGACGAAGAATTACACATTGTTTTACATTACTTGCCTTTAACAATCTAAATAGATGTCACGGATGAAATATAACAATTTTTAGATAATTTTTAGATGAAAGGATGATTAGCTTCTCTAATTGTTTCAAGAAGTTTGGCTTTTGTCACTTCCATCCGCTTAATTTCTCGCGTACTGGTCAATTAATTTTCGTTAAACACTCCCACATTTATTTGGTGAGAAAAAATATATAAGATAAATCGAAATCTATCTTCCAAGAATTTCGAATTTCAATATGAAACTTCAAACCTTGTACTGATATTCAGAATAGTAAAGCCAAGTAATGTAAAATTAACCTTCGTGTGAATAAATATAGGATACATGAAGTGATATTTCATTACCACACAGGGTGAAATATTAATTAAGCTAATTGAAAACATGAAGTCAAAATCTTTTCATGGTCTTTTGCGCGTTTGTTCCAGGGGAACAGAGTGCTGTTTCGCCCAATTGTCTGTGATTTTCTAATTTTGAATCGAAAATGGTTGGACTCATTGACGAAGAATCCAAGCTCAATAGTAATTCTGTTCGGCCGGTATGCCTGTAAACACGGTAACTCTCAAACGAAAAGACCAAGAACCTTTCAGGGAAAATTTGGGGTCTATATATCTTGGCTAAGTCGTTAGCGGGCAAAATCGCAGTTATTCATGCTTGAAAGTTTCTTTCACTTCTTCAAATATTTTTGAAAATACAGACTCGATCGATCTGAAATGCGACATTTAGAAGTATAATAATAACGTGCATATTTATGCGGAAAAAATGAACACACTGGCCTTTGGATTTTACCGCTTTTAGATGTTCTTAACAAAATGAAATATCTGTCAAATATATACGGGAGAACCATTAAACACATATAGTAATGCAGTTACAGTTGGAAAATGTTTCAAAACTACGTAGCTCAAATCATAATATATCTCTCAAATGAAAGTGATAGCAAAGAAAAAATTTTTCATATCCTATTTACTAAAACCATTTTGCAACATATTTTTTGTCATTAAGATAGAGACAATGTGAACGAAATCACGAACTTCGCCTATTTATTAATATGGTTCTCTTCCGCATATATCCCTTAATAAATAGGAATTCTACTGCTACTTTTGCGCCAGACATTGAATAAAGAATATGTCACAAAAACATTGAATCAAAAACGAGATAATATCATTAAAACTATCATCAGTAACGAATAATTCTTTTTTCAATTGACAAGTAGATGTAGGCCTCCAAACCCCGTAGAGGCTTGGCTACGTATCATTGAGAATTCATGGATACTCCCAACAGTATCCTTCCTGTCTGGGTAAATTGCACGTAGATACAGCGCACTACCCAGTTCGACTTCAAAGAGATTCTAAAATGAGATGCCTTTCTCAAAGAACGAGATAATTTTTTGACATTGAGAACAGTGAGACATGCTGGTATTCAGCTGTATACCCAACCCATTCTAATTATAGGAAATACCTCAATGTCGCCGATTTCTAGCAACTGGAATGGCGAAATGGGTGCTTTAAAAAAAAGTCATGGATTTAGCCTTAGCTTATTTCGATTCTCGAACTACCATTCTTGTAAAACATTAAAATTTATGGATATGACTCAAATGCATCATGGATGATTCCAAGAATTAAATGTGGTACAAATCGACATCTGAATTTTGATGAATCTTACGTTTCCTGAGTGGCAAGAAAGAATTTTTATTTCTCATATTACATGTAGAGAATTTTCTGATTTCAGTGTATTCTTCATAGCAGAATTTCTGGTGTCATATTTTACTATCCTTGAATTTGAATATTATCTAAATATTTCCTGGATATAATAAATATCTCTATACAACTTTCTCCAAAAAATCATGAAAAGGTTTGAGTCATTTTGTTGTGAATGATGAATTCAAATAAATCTGGAAGCGGCAAATTTTGATAAACTCTTACCTCATTAATGATGAATTCATAATGTGCCTCTTCTTTCATTTAATTACATGAAAAATATACTTATCGTTGTATAATCAATATGAATCAATAAACTTGAAGAAATGAAAAATATGTAGATAACCTAAATACAATCCTAATTTGATGCGGTACCGTTTCATCATTCTGGGATTCAACAGTCAAATGTGGCACTAAAATCTTTAAGTAAGTAATTTCACAATGATTAACAATGAATAAATTTATTATGTAATTAAAAGGAAGAAATTTCCGAGACACATTTAATCATTATTCGAATGAAGGTATATCAGAATTTGCTGATTTTAGATTGATTTTAATTTCCTGGAAAATATTAATGCTTTTTCTCGTAAAAATTCAATACTGTTTCTATTGATATGATAAAATTAGTTTATTTTACCAAAAATTCAAAAATCAAATTGTTAAATTTATTCGTGGAAAATATTTTCCAAGCGTGAATTTGAACCATCCTCCAAGAGTTATTCATAATTTACATTCTGAAATATACGCATTTCAGAATGTGAATTGAAACCGTTTGGAATTTTTATGAGAAAAAATCTTCAAAAATTGAAATTGTTGAAATAATTTGTGAGAAATATTTGACAATTTAAAGGATAGTTATGAATTATTCTTCATGAATTATTTATAATTTTCATTCTGAAATACGTACAGTTTGCATAGCGACTGAAAAAATATCTTCGTTCGTCGTCTGAAGTTTTCTATGAAACTTTTGGGCCTAAATTCTTCTAAGCCGGTTCATTTTACACGGACTTTGATCTATAGAAAAATATATAGATAGACGTTACATTGAATAGGAAATAATATCTAGTCTTTCTCAAGAAGGGCGTTTAAATAAAATAAAATAAGCTATGTGTGACATTATTATTATACAATTAATCTTATAGTGATACTCCTAGATCATTTGTGAAGATCCCTCAGTAAATTTATATAGCTTTCGCAAGTTAGGAGTTCAGTTGTGTTCTGGTTATGCTCTGTTACTGTATCCCTACGCCACCGCACACAGCACTGCTAATTTTTGACCCAATTGTTCTGATGAACATGCCTATGGTCATTACCTTCGAACTCCTTGGTAAGTTCGATCTTATACGGGTGCAAGCCGAAGTCCCGACACAATATTCGGTAATTAAGGTTTGCTACAGGTCGAGTTTTTTTGTACGGCGAGGAATTGACTGTATCTGATTCTCCTACACATTTTCACGCACCACTGCAATGTTGAGATCCGATCCGGCATACTGGTGTTGGCTGATTCTTTGTCGAGCTCATCGTCTCGAATTTGGCTACCAAACGTTGGAGAGTCGATTTTGGAAGACCACCGCACCTACAATGGAATGAGTGTAACGCGTTGAACGTTTGAACGAACGAACAATCATGTTGATGATTTTTCGTCATTTGAACGTGCTGCTCAACTGTGTAATTTGTCATGGAGATGTAGTATCTCTATAACTGAAAAATGAAAAATAGATTACACAGATGCCACCGAAACAAAATGGGCGGCAATATGCTGCTTTCATCTATCTGCCTAAAAAGAAAAATAAATTACAAAATTAATCATCTCAAAAGTCGGCCATATAGTCGATATACATTCTGTCAAGAAAGTACCGGGAATTATCGATTTAAATCTGGCGGGGCAATGAGGCAGGTAAATTTTTTTTTCCTAGGTTGGTACCACTGTCCTTAATTACTATGCCAAGCTTGAGCGGGACCTGTCAACTAGTGTGTTTGCAACAGCTGATTAAGTCAGTCGATGTCAGAGTGCGTGCCGATTTTTACTATGGGTGATTACGTTGAGCTAAGAATTTGTTTAAAGTTTTGTGTTGCAAATGAATTTTCGTGTGCCGATGCATTGAAAATGTTGCAAAAGGCCTTTGGTGATAATGCTCTATCGAAAACTCGTGCATATCAGTGGTACAGAGCCTTCAAGGACGGTCGTGAAGTGGTCGCCCATCGACGGCTTCGATCGAAGATAACGTCGATAAAATTAAGGAAAGGGTGATGGAAAACCGTCGTACCAGCTTGAGAGAGATAGCACATGATCTTAAGATATCCCACGAGTCCGCACGTACGATTTTGATAGATATTTTGGGCATGAGAAAGGTGGCCGCACGACTCGTACCGAAAGACCTGAATTTTCTTCAAAAACGTCATCGCGAACAGGTTGCTTCAGACATGCTGGATCGCTGTAATTCCGATTCTACATTCATGGAACGCATTATAACTGGTGATGAGACCTGGATCTACGAGTACGATATGCAAACAAGCCAGCAATCATCGGAATGGGTGGCAAAAAATGAGCCGAAACCGAAAAAACCACGCCAAAGCCGCTCGAAAATGAAGGTGATGCTCATTGTTTTCTTCGATATCCGTGGCGTGGTGCACTACGAATTCGTTCCAGAGGGTCAGACGGTAAACAAGGAGTATTACCTAGGCGTTATGAAACGTTTGCGTGAGCGTATCCGTAAGAAGCAGCCAAATTTGTGGGCGAACAACTCATGGATTTTGCATGACGATAACGCGCCTTCTCACCGAGCTACGATTGTGACTGACTTTCTCGCCAAAAACTCAACAAACGTGCTTCAGCAACCACCGTATTCGCCGGATTTGGCTCCCTGCGACTTTTTCCTCTTCCCGAAACTGAAATTGCCCCTTCGTGGCACCCGTTTTGAGTCGATTAAAGCCATAAAACAAAATTCGGCGCGAGAGCTAAAGTCCATCCCGGAAAGCGCCTATAAAAAATGTTTCGATAATTGGAAGTGCCGTTGGCATAGATGTATTGGAGCAAATGGAGCCTATTTTGAAGGCGACCCAATAAATTTTGACGATTAAATGTAAAAATGTTGTTTTAACTGAAAATTCCCGCTACTTTCTTGACAGAGTAGTATAACTGCAGGACTCTGCAGCTTGAGCATAAAAATTCTACGCGGAAGTCATAGAATTGAATTTCAAATTCTTTAGATAAGATTTTCTGACAGTTTTAACTTCAACTTGTCAACTGAATTTTTGAATGAAATCCATTTCGAGCTTTACAAGCAATGAAATTAATTTGACCATCAACCGGGGTGGTAAAGATTTTATCTTGATTTGATATATATTTTTAAATGTTTAAAATATTTATAGTTCAGTGTTTTGTTTTCTGTGTAGATTTTTGTGCGCTAGTTCCAGGGAACAGCGTGCTAAATTCCGTCTGAATGTCTGTAATTTTCGAACTTTGAGCCGAAGAAAATGATCTCAAACGACTAGGTTTGACTCACTGATGAACAATTCAAGATTAAAAGTAAATATTTTCGATTGGCTGTAAATACGTTAACTTTCGAACGGAAAGAGCTAGAGTCTTGAAACTTTGGAACATTCAGAGATGGTTTGAAGTCCAAATGCCGCAGCGAAATTCGTTAATAGGCAAAATTGGTTTAATCGTTCCGGAGTTATACACGTTTGAAAATGTTTAATATTTTTCCCAACATTCTCTAAACTACAGATTATATCTATCCGAAGTTCAGCATTTAGAAATAGAATAATAAAACTAATGTTCGTGCAGAATTTCGTGCAGATTGTATAATTTTAAGAAAAAAAAAACTTATTATGTAAGTAACGTGGATGATATGAACTAGCGCGCAAAGTGCTTTTCACCATTTTTGCACACTTCTTCAAAAAAACAGCGCGCTATCGTTTCGCCCTAATGTCTGTATTTTAGAATTTCGAGTCGAGGATGGTCTTGACGAACAGGTTGGACTCATTGATAAAAAATTCCATGTCAAAAGTAATTTCGTCCGGCTGGTTGCGTAAACAAGCTGACATGAGCATAATCGGTTTAATATTTTCGTAATTATTCATGTTTGAAACTATTTCATATTTTTCCTTATATTTTCGAAACTACAGATGCGATAGGTATCATACCTGAATTTTCCCAAAATTACATAAAACAATAGAGGATATTTCTACACCTTTGAAATTTACAATAATTGTTTCGCCAATATTGTGCCTTCTGCAGGGTAACATTTTGAACTAACTCTGAAATTACAACTTCACATCTTATATAGCTATAGTTCAGGTTAAAACTTGAAAAACTATAAAAACAATAAAGTTAACATTTGCTCAATGAATTCAAGTGTTTCTTTTTCTAAATTATCCATAAAAATTTCTGCTCGAATCAGACTTATTAGATTTCCCATAATTGTACTTTCACCTGAACTGTAAATAATATAATGAAAATGGTTTTGTTCTAGACAAATTTCCAGACGATTTAAAATATCATTTCTTCTCATTGAATCACTTATTTTCAATTAAAAGTTTGTTCATGAAGTTTACTGTTTCCATAGGTATAATGCTCGTAAATAAGTTCTGTGTATGAAATGAAATTAATTTGGAAGTTTTTGGTAATTTGATATTTTTAATTTTGTCTATAAGTTCTAAACTGGTGTTTATTGAAGATTTGGCAAAAGGCTTTGTTTCTGTTTGGATTATTGAAAGAAAGCTTTAGACAATTTAGCGCTAGGCGAAGTAATATAAGGAACTACTGGCGTTATGGGATTATTATCTTTTTAGAGAAAAAATCAGAGAAAAAATGTTTTTGAGTCTGTGGGTTCATTGAGGTGAGCTTATATATTGTAATATCCTGGAAAATGCTTCCTGATTACTTGTGAGAGAATTCAGTGTAGTACCGTAGTGGCTACCTACCGGAGTTAAAGAACTCAACAGTTTTACCCATATATTTTTTCTTTGGAATGGCTGTAACGCTATGATTTTCTGTATCACTCCGAGTGAAAACTCAATCATTACGTATGTTTCTTTTTTCTTTTGTTTACTACCCTAAATTCTGCAGTTTAAGGGGAGAATAATGTTTAGTTAGACTTTTAATCAAATAAGAAATAATATTTGTCAAAAATCAGGTTTGAATTAGAATTAGAAATTGAAATATTTTTTTTGCAATTTCTGAATTAACTATTGGGTAATCCAAAAAATTTTTTGGTCCACTATTTAAATTTAAATTTGAATTCTGCTTCTGAAAGGTGGTTTCATAACAAAAGAATTTAACCTTAAAAATATTGAAGAATTTCGGTTATAATTGATGAACCGAAATGGATTGTGTGTAAAAAATTCATATTTCATATATTGGTCGGAGCTAGATAATTTAAGAACAGAATTCAGAACACCAAACATCTCACACTTAGCATAAGCCAATAATTTAAAAGCGTAATTTAAACGACAACTATGTAATTATTCATAATGAAATTGAAAGTACCAGACTTGCAATATCTGGAAGCAGTCGAAATTAACAGGTACAAGAACCTTAATATTCTTCTCAATAAGCAAAAAGATGTCAACAGATCTTCTTTATTGACAATATTTTTGATTAGTTGAGTTTTTCCGATAATTTGCCACAACATATTGCAGGATTATTTGTATCCCTTATTGCATATTTTTACTAATCTGATTTTCCCAAATTGACTGTTATTTGAACCCTCTTCTTGAAATATTTTTATCGTAACCATAGCTATATGAGATGTGGAGTATTAATTTTAGTTAGTCCAAAATGTAAACAGTGTTGGCGAAACAATTATTTTAAGATAATAAATCGTATAAATATTCTATTCTTTTTTACCCGTATTCAATTAAAATGAATTTTCATCAAGTAGGAACCGATTCAATCAAATTCTTCAACGAAATGTTGATGAAAGCTTAGAATAAGAATTTTGTTAGCAAATAATTCATAATTTCAACATCTCAATACTGCTTATAGGTTCAGACCATTTCTTCACCGAAACACCGAAACGAATGCCAAACAGGAATTTTTGAACACTTTCATAAATACACTTGCAGAACCTTGAAAATGATGTGTTAAAAGACTTGAGTTGCCACCACGCTTAGGGATATGACTGTACACCCACTAATTGGGCTGAAACCGTTCAATCAAAAAATGTCACACTCCAAATAAAAATTTATTTGAAAAACTCACACTTACGAAAATATCAGGCTGGACTGTTTTATGTGGGGCACCTTGTATAGAATTGGCTCCTAATCACTTCGATTATTGAAAAAAAAACTGCAGCTGCATTATTATTGGATCATTCATTATATAAGAATATCAAAACTTATCTTATTGTAATAAATACGAGTGTTTTTTCATGACTTTCAATCAGAAAATTTCAACAAAAAAAATTCATTATCGGTAAATAAGTTATTTGAAATGAAACGTTCCCAAAATTGAAGCTCAGCAACTCTTCGAGTGATTAAATAATCAATATATTTTCTCTCTTACCATTCTTTTTTTTAATCGAATTCCAAACGGAGATATATACTGTTACGCCGGATCTTCATTAGAATATGACTATTTCTAACAAGATATCAAATAGTTTGAAATCATGAGAGAATGTGAATGAAAGGAAATACTTATGCAAAGAGAATTACGACAATCTAAACTTTGCCTTACATGGATGCTCTACTTGAGAAATTGAATATTATAAGGCCATAAGTAACGATTGCCAAATTAAAAGAAGTGAACGAATTTGACCTAATCGGTGAAAATTACATCAGAAATCATCATGAGTAGTACATCACTTGGTGATCAGTTTTAAGTGAGATGTTTCAAATCATAAATACAACAATCTGTGAGTCACCTAAAATGAATAACTTCACTAAAATGAGAGATATAATTCGAAAAAATTGAGATTATATTAATGAGTTGATTATTTTATGTTCGTAACATTTATTTAATTGAATGAATAGTCTCATGGTCTATTAAGCATGAAGTCAACCTATTTTTTAATTTATCAATTTTTTTAACTTCTATGGAATGATGTTTTTCTAGAATCAGAAAGTTATTCGAATTGAGAATCAGAATATTTTGAAAGCCTTAATAGCATTATCAATTTTAGAATTCAATACTCTCTTAAAAAAAAAACTGATGAACCTCCAAAAAACGCACCGTAATTTAATTCCGGAATTAAAATATTCTCGAAAGAAACTATATACTAGTGTAGTCGATTGATAAATGTAATAGATTAGTAATAACATTTTTCCGGTTATTCAGTAAGCCGTTAGGACAAACTAGCTGGTACGACATCTACAGCGAGAGAGTGTCTAACTGTTCTCTGTGTTCTCCTAAATCGAGGAAAATTGAAAAATGCTATACTTTCTTCCATTCGTAGCAGTTAGATCGATCTTTGGACTTGTACCCACGCCTCTTCATCCCAGGTCCCGCTTGAAAAATGCCTTCCGATTTCGAAAAATGTGTGTCAAAATTCAAACGCTAGTGGTTGGATATGTATTCTAGAATTAAAAATAAGACAAAAATAATGAATACCAAAATCCCGAAAACGGGGTCGATTTTTATTGAAAAGAAGAAGTGGCATTATGCATTTTTAATTTTATCTCAATGTTCTAGCTACAGAATCGAAATAAGCTTCATTTAAGTATCCTACCTCTTTGTGAATTCGAGCAATAATATCAGCCTTCTTGCTCGGGTTCAAAAAGCTGTAGGAGATTGAAATGAACCTTATTTTCATTCTGTTTCTAGGACATTTTGTGATGCGTTGCAAAAATTCATTAACGAAAATGGTAATTTTTTTGATGATTAAAATCTTTGTTTTTAATATTTCAACTAACTTTTAATGCAATTGTAAAAATCCATAATGCGACTTTTTCTTTTCAATAAGCCTCGAAGTATGAATCAATAATGAATTGTGAAAATATTGTTTATTATTCTAGTCAATATTGTTATTCTTTAAATTTTTAAATTATCGAGACTGTTTCCTGAAATAATACACTGAAAAATTGAAATTATTTGATTCATTTGAAAAAATGAAAATTGAAAGATAACAATAACAATAATATTTGTCATTATAAACTATATTCAATAGCTGCCTGCTTAATTTTTATCCACAAAATAGAACGTCTATGAATTTATATAGAAACAGTCTGAGCATTTATCATTTATTTTTTCACAAAAAACATTCTTATTATTTTATTCAGTATTTTTATTTTTCAAATGTTCATAAAAGTTAGAGGTCTTTCTGGAATAATGCATTGAAAAAATGCATTGCATCATCAAGTTGAAAAGAGGATAAATAATATACAACAATAATAAATAAGATATATTCGAAATCTGCCTACCTTATTTTACCAAGAAGTTTCAACGTTTGTGAATTCATATGGAAAGAGTCTGAACATTTGATCATTTATTGTAATCAAACTGAAAATTTCAGAAGAAAGAGTCTGATACAAAAAGTTTGCTTATTGTTAGAGGTCTTTCTGGAATAATGCATTGAAAAAATGCACTACTTGATCAAGTTGAGAAGAGGATAATTAATACACAACAATAATAAATAAGATATATTCGAATTCTGCCTACCTAATTTTACCAACAAGTTTTAACGTTTGTGAATTCATATAAAAGTTTGCTTATTGAATTCACTTTCTGGAATGAATTTTTTAATTTGAAAAATGTGAAAGCTTTAAAAAGTTGTGATGCAAAATATCGTAGAGATCAATTTTTCCACCCCTTTGTAATGAAATTTCAGAATTGAAAAAACTGTCAAAAGTGACAGTTAGCTTTCTTCTGAATTTCATTCTTGTCAATCATTTCTCATAGAGATATTCAATAAAAATAAAAATTTTTCTCCTGTTTCAGAAGGCAATAACTTAGAAGCAAAGGGGTTTAAAACAAATAATTATACTACTCTGTCAAGAAAATACCGGGAATTTTCAATTAAAACAACATTTTTCCATTTAATCGTCAAAATTTATTGGGTCGCCTTCAAAATAGGCTCCATTTGCTCCAATACATCTATGCCAACGGCACTTCCAATTATCGAAACATTTTTTATAGGCGCTTTCCGAGATGGACTTTAGCTCTCGCGCCGAATTTTGTTTTATGGCTTCAATCGACTCAAAACGGGTGCCACGAAGGGGCAATTTTAGTTTTGAGAAGAGGAAAAAGTCGCAGGGAGCCAAATCCGGCGAATACGGTGGTTGCTGAAGCACGTTTGTTGAGTTTTTGGCGAAAAAATCAGTCACAATCGTAGCTCGGTGAGAAGGCGCGTTATCGTCATGCAAAATCCATGAGTTGTTCGCCCAAAAATTTGGCCGCTTCTTACGGATAAGCTCACGCAAACGTTTCATAACGCCTAGGTAATACTCCTTGTTTACCGTCTGACCCTCTGGAACGAATTCGTAGTGCACCACGCCACGGATATCGAAGAAAACAATGAGCATCACCTTCATTTTCTAGCGTTTTGGCGTGGTTTTTTCGGTTTCGGCTCATTTTTTGCCACCCATTCCGATGATTGCTGGCTTGTTTGCATATCGTACTCGTAGACCCAGGTCTCATCACCAGTTATAATGCGTTCCATGAATGTAGAATCGGAATTACAGCGATCCAGCATGTCTGAAGCAACCTGTTCGGTACGAGTCGTGCGGCCACCTTTCTCATGCCCAAAATATCAATCAAAATCGTACGTGCGGACTCGTGGGATATCTTAAGATCATGTGCTATCTCCCTCAAGCTGGTACGACGGTTTTCCAGCAGCCTTTCCTTAATTTTATCGACGTTATCTTCGATCGAAGCCGTCGATGGGCGACCACTTCACGACCGTCCTTGAAGGCTCTGTACCACTGATTTGCACGAGTTTTCGATAGAGCATTATCACCAAAGGCCTTCTGCAAAATTTTCAATGCATCGGCACACGAAAATTCATTTACAACACAAAATTTTAAACAAATTCTTTGCTCAACTTAATCACCCATAGTAAAAATCGGCACGCACTCTGACATCGACTGACTTAATCAGCTGTTGCAAACACACTAGTTGACAGATCCCGCTCAAGCTTGGCATAGTAATTAAGGACAGTGGTACCAACCTAGGAAAAAAAATTTTTACCTGCCTCATTGCCCCGCCAGATTTAAATCGATAAGTCCCGGTACTTTTTTGACAGAATGTATAAAGACGCCTCTTAATTTCTGATACAGTGTGGAATAATGTTGTAGTTATCGAAAAAATGCAAGCCGATTTGACATATCCCATACATTGGTTTCCAGAATGCTTCAACGATATAGTTGGTACTGGTGATCCCAGCAGAAGATCTGGACAGGACAGAATATGTGTTACTACTCCAGCACAGGATCGTTTTTTGAGAATTTTGATTTCATGCCAACGCTTTTTCACCGCAAGAATGTTACAAGTTCAACTTGAAAAGGTGAAAGTACATAAACAATTCGGCAGTATCTCAGGGAAGCTTATTTACGACCCCGTATTTCTGCTCGAAACCCAGCTTCAACCGTGGACTATTCTAGAGCATGATTGGTTGAACTTTGCTAGGGATTATGTTAATTAGAATAAAATGATTGTTAACGAGTTCTCTTTACAGATGAGTCCAAATTTTGTCTGTTACTAACGATGGACGTGTTCGAGTTTTTCGACGGCCAAATGAAAATATATGCCCACAGTTACTTCATGAATACTACTCTTTTTGATGAAGACTCAATAATGGTGTGAGCTGGAATTTCGTTAACGGCGAGTACTGATTTGGTCGTGATAAATAATGGAAACCTCAACGCTATTCGCTACGTATTTGATATTCTTGAAGAACATGTCATGCTATTTGCTCCATATATTGGTCCAAATTTTCTCGTAATGCAAAATATTGCATAACATCATACTACAACAATGTTACATAATTACCTTTCAGAATTTGGAATTGCTACTATGCAAGCTGTTGCTTATGGAATAGTTCAGTATCGTCAAGCATCGTCAACAAAATCTGCGGAAATTTCCAAAATGCATTTAATTCAGATTGGTCTCACTAATGGCTATCAAAGTCTCCAAACAATTTACTCATTTTACTGTGGATATTTTCCAGTAACTAAGGTAGATATATAGTATACTAGTTTCATTGATGGACTGATAGCCTAATGTAGTGCTTAATATCAAGATAATACTATGTTTAATTTCAGTAATTATAGCATTCATTTTATCTCCATTGATCCTATTGACATTCTTTGTTTTGATTATTATTACATTTTTTACTTCGGGAATTTTTCCTAGCTATTATTGTTGAAAGAGATTGAGTATCATGCATCGGCTCTCCTAATGAATTTCGAATTGGAATAAAACACAGTATGTTCAAATTATATATTGTAGAAGAAATTCATCAGCTGAGAAATTTTATGCAATTTATGATTCTAACAATTCATTGTTCAATTGACTACCACTTTTTTTGCATTATTCTAACGGTTAACGCCAAATTTTCATTGACTGTTAAGTATTTTGAATGGTATTGCGACTATAGTGTTCAAATATTGGCTTCAAGTTCAATAAGAGGTTTTTATTGATTGTTATGAATCTTTGATTCAACGTAGCTCAACAGAAAAGAGTACTAGGTTCTTGAATAATGGAGGGTAAAATATATGAAATAACAAGTTGTGTGTGAGGTGTTAACGATAGTCTTTTTTATTTAAAAGATACGTAGATGCCATTATGAAGAGAATATAATATCCTCCAAATGTACGCCGTGACAGTGGCACGAGTCCGAATGATCCAATCTCAATGACTCTGCTGCATCGATCCAGCCGAATTAGAATAATGGCATTCATTGGTGATGTTGACTTTAACTGCAGTTTATTGGCATAGATCTGTGACTCTAAGAAACCCCAGAAGAAAACGGTAGACAATGTAAAATCGCACGATCTTGTTCGCTAATTCATGTCACTTTTTCTATATATATATATATATAAGCAAATCGTTTATGCAATCGTCTGCTGTGTGGTGCATGGAACTAAATATTGTCCATATCGACCGTATAGTTTAACTTTTGAGCTGAAACGATTTGGTTATCATTGTTCTGTAGCCCTAGCGTTGATGGCTTCACCAACGTCGTTTCAAAAAGTATGGACCAATGAGGCCGCCGTCCCAAAATCCGCACCAAACAGTAACTTTTCGGGGATGCATAGCCAACTGGAAAACCACATGTGAGTTTGTATATTCCCATAAAAGGCAATCGTGCTTGTCAACATATCCATTCATACAAATATTCGTCAGAAAAGATCATTTTTCGGCCAAAATTGGGGTCCTCTTTCGAATGTTATGAAGACTAGTCAGCGATCATTATTTTTGAGTTTCTGGGTTGCGTGGATCCTGTATCAGGTTAAGGTCCGATGCAATATTCGCCAAGTTAAAGTCTGCGAAAGGCTGAGTTCTTATGCATGAGAAATTGACTGCCTTAGTTTCCTGCACACTGTAGCGATCGGACCGTTGTTGCATTGAATACTCCATTAGAATACGTTTAGAATACGAGTCGCTAGTGAGTCTAGTGACCTTGAACAACACACTTTCACAATGAAAGTTAGTTTCAACAAGTTGAGGGATCATTCTTTTTATATTGGCGTTTCTGTAACAACCTATTGGTATAACGGTGTTTCTTAGAAAATAGGAGTTAATAGAATTTGGTGAGTGGATTCTAAATATCTTCATGTGAAGCTTATTTGAATTCCATTATTGAATTTGATACTGTTATTGAATCCGACTGATGACTACTTCGTTTTTGTTGATTTTGCGGACTGAATTCCGATGAAAATTCTGTTGCAATCCTGCGTCCATTTTGTTCACATGCATAGGATGAGTCCTAGATGTTTTTTTAATATCTGAAATTTCAACTGAAAACGATTTTTTTCCCTTCTTTCAATTACAGAGATATGCAACCAAATAAGGCTGGCGCGCACTACACCAGACTACGACAAACTCAAATAATATTGTATCCATTAAAATTCCTTACTAAGATCAGTATATGATTCAGTTAGAGGAAAGAAGTTTTTCTAGAAGCAAAAGTATAAAAAATGTGATATATGAATTTGCAATATGCCTCTATACTACTATGAAGAGAGATTGTTTTAACATGACCATTTGTCAGAGAAAATGGGGAAAAAACTTGATACTTCAATTTGCATAATAACTGAAAAAAGCAGCACGAATATTCTAATGTTGATCAGAAGATTGGATGCAAGAGCGTGCTAGGTCCATAAATTTGAAGCATTGCACCTATCTTGCTGATTGGTTAGTAGCTATAATACTTTTTTCACACAGGTTTATAGATAAGGGCAGTGCTTGGAATTTATGGTCTGGTCGCTCATACAATTCATTGATGAGAGTTAGTGGAGGAGGCAGTCGCTTTTGCGTCTTTCACAAGAACACTGCCTTTCGCACACCACAACTTGGCGAATCTTTTACTCGTAACTTGGGCTTTCACCCGTAGTAATTCAACTGACCTAGAAGCTGACGGTAAACCATAGACAACGACGTGTGTTCGCTGAACGGCGCCCCCCAGGCATTAGATCTTGACGTGATGGGGGCGCTCTCTTGACTAGGACTAAGTCTTGGTGTCTAACGTAATGCCATTTCGCGCCAGTCACTGGACCTGTATGGTGGAAGATCTCCGAATGGGGCCCTAGTTTTACTCAGGTGAAATGGAGGGCTGAGCCGGTTGATTAACTCAGTGACAAGGCAGTCTGTCGCAGTACAGGGCTTCTCCCTTAAAACTAGCGTACTCTACCCTATCGCAGTATAAATCTCCGGATTCTGTGTAATGGCCGAGTGCGTTATGTAGCATACTGCTTTACCTCAGGGGGGTGGTCTTGCCCACAGGTGTTACTTGTACCACCTGGCCACCCCATTGGTGTTGGACTCGAGGGGGCAGTGATTGAAAGTCCGCATGCTGGACTAGGGGGGTATTTCATTTATCTGTTCGCAGACCCCCATTTTCGGTATATTCTAATGAAACGACTCGGGGTTTAACGGGACTTGACGGTTCGACCGGCCTGTCCTGGCCCCTGGATCTGTGCGTAACTATTTAGGGTTTGTGGATCTCGACGAAATGGCTCCGCCATTAGTGCTTGACGCCAGGATCAATCAAATGACCTCACATGGGTTCGGTGGGTCAGGACGTACAGTCCGCTAGACGGTGCTCGTACCAGGATCAATTGTAGTCGTCAATCTTGAGTTTATCTTAGTTCATGGGACTGCGTTCGGGTGGATGGATAAGAATTCCCTCCGGCGGGTGAGTTGCGTCTCAAACCAACTCGGATACTGACCTGCTGAGTCAGTAGGGGTTGGATAGTGCTTCTCTGCTACCAGTCAGACGGTTCTGGCTTTCGAGTCGGGGCCCAAACTGGAAGCTGGTGGGTTCATCTCTTCGGAGGGGTTCTCGCCACGCGCGATGATATGGCGTAATCCTTATCACACTTTCTACCTCTAGGGGTGGACTGTGGAGACTGCTTGGTAGTCACTTGGAAAAGAGTTCTTCCTCAAATAGCCAATAACTATTCTGGTAGAATTCACGTGTTCGCTGAACGGGTCCTGGAACATTTGGAAACTGAAGTTTATTTTCATCAAACAATCATCTTCAGCGATGAGGCACATTTCTGGATGAACAATTACGTCAAAAAACAGAATGGTCGAATTTGAGATGAAACCAATCCACATAAAATCAAAGAACGTCCAATGCATACCAAAAAAGACACTGTATGGTATGGATTTTGGGTTGGCGGCGTCTTTGGTCCATATTTTTTTGAATGTCAATGGCCTGGCCATCACCGTCAATACCAGGTGCTGTAGAACGATGACTACCAACTTATTTTGGCCTGAATTGGATGATATGGAAATCAACCACATATGGTTTCAATGGCGCTAGGTGCCACAGAGCTCATGCCACATTGGGCATTCTGTACGAGCGATTTGAGAGCATGGTCATCTCACGTGGAGGTGATGTGAACTGGCCACTGATTTGACCCCGTTAAACTTTATCTTGTAAGGTTATCTTAAGTCGCAGGTCAATACAAATAAACCACATCTACCCGCAAAATAAACATAACTCATGACATTGGTCAAATTCAGCCTGATTTATGCGTTAAAGTCATAGAAAATTGTACATTTCGGAGCCGCGTCCGACATCTGCAGGACGTTACATTCCATACATAATAATATGCCTTAATAAGCCTTTCAAACGAATGTAAAATTTCCATGATATTTCCAAGCCGCTTTATTTTATCCATATTTAAAGATAGAAGAACTTCAGGATTGAACCTATTTAACGAATTACTCTTCTAGAAAGGCCAATCCCGAAAGAATGATCCAGTAAATCGTTTGAAACTAACTTTGGATGTGACACTATGTTGTTAAAGATAACTCCACTCAATAGTATCATGTATTCCAATAACGTAGTTAATACAACAACGGACAGACCGTTACAATACTATCAGTCACCGTTACAATATTCCTGGACGATCTGATGTTCTTTAGACGTACGGTTGTTGACTGATTGTTTACCGGATCAGTTGTTATGAATTTGGCTACGAAACGATGAAGAGTCAAATTTGAAGGGCCATTAAGTCTGCCGTAAATTGAGCGTAGCGTGTACACCTTTGCACTACTGAACAATAATTTTGATAATGAAGGTTTATCATTCGGACGTGCTGCACAACTTTTCATAGTGATTTGGCATTTGTAACTAAGAATGAGTGACAAGTTAGACAGATACCACCAAAACGAAATGACCACCACAAGCCCTCAAACATCGAGCCGTCGAAAATGAAGAACCATTTATAGTGATGTTAAATCTCAAGAACCTACAAGCGCCAATTCCTTGTAAAAACCGACTTGGCTTCTTGCAATAACGCGGTTGTAACGTCAGCTATGTGGCAAGTTACATTGTGTAGTTGAAAATGAATACAATCTTTAACGTACATTCTGTCAAGAAAGTACCGGGAATTATCGATTTAAATCTGGCGGGGCAATGAGGCAGGTAAAAATTTTTTTCCTAGGTTGGTACCACTGTCCTTAATTACTATACCAAGCTTGAGCGGGATCTGTCAACTAGTGTGTTTGCAACAGCTGATTAAGTCGGTCGATGTCAGAGTGCGTGCCGATTTTTACTATGGGTGATTACGTTGAGCAAAGAATTTGTTTAAAGTTTTGTGTTGCAAATGAATTTTCGTGTGCCGATGCATTGAAAATGTTGCAAAAGGCCTTTGGTGATAATGCTCTATCGAAAACTCGTGCATATCAGTGGTACAGAGCCTTCAAGGACGGTCGTGAAGTGGTCGAAGACTTGCCTCGTTCCGGACGCCCATCGATGGCTTCGATCGAAGATAACGTCGATAAAATTAAGGAAAGGGTGCTGGAAAACCGTCGTACCAGCTTGAGAGAGATAGCACATGATCTTAAGATATCCCACGAGTCCGCACGTACGATTTTGATTGATATTTTGGGCATGAGAAAGGTGGCCGCACGACTCGTACCGAAAGACCTGAATTTTCTTTAAAAACGTCATCGCGAACAGGTTGCTTCAGACATGCTGGATCGCTGTAATTGCGATTCTACATTCATGGAACGCATTATAACTGGTGATGAGACCTGGGTCTACGAGTACGATATGCAAACAAGCCAGCAATCATCGGAATGGGTGGCAAAAAATGAACCGAAACCGAAAAAATCACGCCAAAGCCGCTCGAAAATGAAGGTGATGCTCATTGTTTTCTTCGATATCCGTGGCGTGGTGCACTACGAATAGGAGTATTACCTAGGCGTTATGAAACGTTTGCCTGAGCGTATCCGTAAGAAGCGGCCAAATTTGTGGGCGAACAACTCATGGATTTTGCATGACGATAACGCGCCTTCTCACCGAGCTACGATTGTGACTGACTTTCTCGCGAAAAACTCAACAAACGTGCTTCAGCAACCACCGTATTCGCCGGATTTGGCTCCCTGCGACTTTTTCCTCTTCCCAAAACTAAAATTGCCCCTTCGTGGCACCCGTTTTGAGTCGATTGAAGCCATAAAACAAAATTCGGCGCGAGAGCTAAAGTCCATCCCGGAAAGCGCCTATAAAAAATGTTTCGATAATTGGAAGTGCTGTTGGCATAGATGTATTGGAGCAAATGGAGCCTATTTTGAAGGCGACCCAATAAATTTTGACGATTAAATGTGAAAATGTTGTTTTAATTGAAAATTCCCGGTACTTTCTTGACAGAGTAGTATATGGAGTTTGAGGGAAAAAAGTAATTTATCATTTCAGGGTAGCCTTCACCATTTGAAGTTACGGTCATTTATGAAGAAATATGGTTCGATGATGCTAGTGTATCTTACTACGAGTACATACCAGAAAGCTAGTTTTTCCATATGTAATGTGACTTCATTTGATGCAAACCCATTTCAGAAAAATTCAACTTCATTTTAAATATACTTGGAGCCCATTTGTAAATTGACCATTTGAGCCAAATCCATTCTACACTAAAATTCTACAGTTTTCAGGAAAGCCTTAATCTTGGAATGTTCCCGGAGAAGAAAAATTCTTTTCGTCTGTCACACTTGCTCAAAAAGTGAAAATATTTTCTTCACTATGACTACAATGAAAAATCATGGTGCTGACAATGTTTTGAACGAAATTCAACAATAATTCTGCAATATTGATTAAAATTTGAAATATTTATAAAATCTGGAGCAACATGAAATGATTTATGAAAAGATAAGACAAATCCAAGAACACAAAATACTTTATACGTGAAACTATATCATCCATCATGAGAAGTTTCGTCATCTGATACAAACAGATACTTGGAATTGAACCAACAGCTTCTTTACACTGGGCTTCATCAATGACTATGGGCAAACAGAACTTCCACAAATTTTATTTTTTTTTAAATGAATCGGTCCTTACTAGATGAAAATTCATTCTACTTGAATAAAATAATGTATATTATTTCTACAATTTATTATTACTGATAATTGTTTCGCCAACAATGTGGCTTTATTAAGTTCACATCTTGAAATAACTCTAAACGTTACAGAACACTTCTTATATAGCTAAAAACCTGAAAAAGTGGCGGTACAACTAACTAACAATTTTCGGTAATAAAGATAAGAAAAACATCACAAAAAGAGCATACAAATAATCATCAAATCACAGAAATACTGACGAGGAAAAGGATATAAATATATGCGAGAAAAAGGATATAAATAATTATAAAATATATTGGGGCCAATTATTGAAACTACCTCAATGAGTAAAAATATTCAAGAATTGGGATCTTGCAACATCTGTTTGGTCGTTGAGAAGAATTTTAAGGTTCTTGTACCTACTAATTTCGAGTGCTTATAAAAGCATGAGTCTGGTACTTTTATTTTCATAATGGATAATTTCATAGTTATTGTTGAAATTATGTCCAAATTCTTCCAAATGACTGGCATATGTTGAATGTGAGAGATCTGACGTTAACTTCTTCGTGTTCATGAATTCTTTTCCTAAAAAATCTCCCTCTTTGACCAATATATACCATAAGGCAATCCCTATATGTCAACTTATAGACTCCAGATTTATTGTCTTTATTTGTTTAATCTTTGTTATATTTTATATGGATCCCTAAATTATTAACTGTTCAAGTCAAAATTCATTTTAAAAATATTCGCCAATATTAACTGATATTTTATTCACGTAAGGAATGGAAATGTATCTTTTGGTCAAATCTTTTGTAATAGGGTAAACCAAATTCAATCCAATTTTCCTTCCTTTTAGTTTAAAATTTCGTCAATTATAATTATACTATACCCCTTATTGAATGCAATTTGCCTAATCAAAATCAATTCTATAAAGAAGTTATGGTGATTCACAGGTATATTAAACAATATATTGATCATACTGTGATATGTAGCATTTTTCTGATTAATAGGATTCTTCGTTGTTTGATTAATTTTGTGATATATGTATACGTCGGTTAACCGAAAATGCTAAATTCATGCAAATCATCTTTCTCAAAATTTTAAGATCAAGAAAATTTATACTAGAATTATTTTCTTTCTCAAAGGTGAATTTGTTATTTGGCTAAATTTTATTAATGAAATTATTAAAATTGTAGAGCTGTCTATCTGTTCCATTAAAGCAACAAATGATATCATCTACATATCAAACCAATAAATAAAACATTTGCTCAAGGTATTTGAGTGAATTTTTGAAGTTATCCATAAAATTTTCTGTATCTACAATTGGACTTATTGGATTTTTTGTTTCGTTCCAGACAGGCGTACTGAACTCTTCAGACAAACGAACGAAGCCCTGTTTGTTACAAAATGTATTGTTTTCTGATCTTATATTCACGAAGACGAAATCCATCTCAAAAATATACAAAACAATTTTAAGAACTTCTCAAAAACCAATTCATCTGAAATATTTAATATATGTTAATAAATTGCTTCAAGAACTCTCAAAACATGTAGCACATCCTCAAAAATAATTAGAATTTAGATAAGACCAGTTCAACTTTACGTATAAAAAATAATAATAAAATCAATTAACAATAAATAGACTTACATAATGCCGTCTGGAAATATGTGATTTGAAGAACATTCAACTAGGTATACTTATATCCAAGGTACTCTATGTTCTATGCTAACAATAAAATCACACAAAGTTTTACCTTTTTTTTTTACCTTTTTGCAGCATAACAATGGATATAATCGAATAAAGGATAATGGGGTTAGGACCGCCCTTTCAGAATCACACCACTTTAATGATGCGACGTTTCGTCTATATATTTCGACTTCTTCACTGCTAAAAATATACTACAAAGTATTACAGAATATTCAACTCATACAAGAGACTCATCCAGAATTAATTGTTGTAGGCTAATGGTGTAAACAAATCATTGAACATACAGTGAAAATGAAATTGAGTCAACTTTCACAATCCCAAATAATAAAATTGTCAAAGAACTATACATCAGAGATCATAAAATTCAAAAAATAATTATATCGAAAGGTGAAGATACTTGAGATACAAATAACCTAAAATAATATAAAATAGTAACAGACTCATTCGAATCCGAACACAAAATACATATGTTATTCCTTCTCTTACTTATTGAGAAGGTTACTATATGTCGTACTTAAATTTTGTGTATCTGTTCTATCACTTACTGTAGAGGTAATATTTATATAGATCAATTCGCTAATACATTTTTTATAATAAATATCCTCATAATCCAACACCTTGACATTTTCTAAATCAAAAACATGTAATTCATCAAAATGATGTTTGGCTAAAGCTGTTTTTTCCATCTTATTACAGTGCTGGTAATCATACTTGTGTTGTCCTATATAACTTTTATCACGGTTATATCTTTTTCGTATTAAAAACCGCTAATTTCACCGGAAGTTCATTTTTCTTAAGCACTAAGTCGAGCTTTAATGATAATGATTGTATAAATGGAAAACTACAATATTTTATTATTTCCTTGTATTCATTTTTGTTCTGTGGTCTTTCACATGTGTAATCAATTTTTTTTGTTCGTTCAATCATTCTATTAATCAAACTAATGGGATAACTATTCAGTTTCAATTAAATGAATGGAGTATGCGATTGCCTCTATGTGAAACATTATAACAATTTCATATAAAAAAATCACACAGTTCCTTTTTGTAATCCTTTGAAGATGGTCGAAAGATAGAAAGACGTGTCAGGATTCTGAATAAATTGTGAAACATAAAAACTGTGTAAATGATTTGAAGTAAAACACTTTATTTCCGCTTATTTTTATTTTTCAACGACAATTGTTTCGTAAATTACATATTGACTTCGTCAGGTGAGTATGGTTACTCACCTGACTACTTTACAAAATCACCTCACTACTTTACAAAATCTTTCTCCTTAAATACAAGTTTCCCTAAAAATACGTGATAAAATGAAGTTTTCAAGGAATTTATTAAAAAAGGTTCAACAACGGAGAACGGTTCACATCCGTTTGGTCGTTCAACAAAATATTCAGTTTATGATGCCGGTTTATTTCCATTGCTTCTAAAAGGTCCAATCTATTGCATTTGTTCTCGAAATGGAGAACTTCAAAGTTATGGTCAAAATCATGTCCGGATTCTTGTAGATGCCTAGCATAAGTGGAGTTTGATTTATTCTTAACGAATGAATTCTGGTGTTCCTGGATCCTACTCTCAAAAGATCTACCCGTTTGGCCAATGTATACATATGGACATGTACCACAATTTAACCTATATACTCCTGATCTCTTGTTCTTATTGTGGATATCTTTATTATTTTTTATTAATTTACCTAAAGAATTTATTGTTTTATATGAGATATTGATATTTCGTTTTTTCTTTAAATATCTAGCTATTTGTGCAGATTTTTGTCCTATGTATCGTAAGCAAATAAACTTTTCATTATTTCTGATATGTGGATAAACTAATGACATAGATTGTTTCAGTTTAATTTTATTCAATAGTTGATCAATAATTGATGGGTTATACCCATTATTTACTGTTATTTGTTTTATTATATTCAATTATATTTCAAAATTCTCTTGTGACATAGGTACATTAACTAGTCTATGCACCATACTATTGTATGCTGCTAATTTATGGGATAAAGTGTCTTTATCCCATAAATATCCCATAAAGTGTCTTCATCCCATAAATTAGCAGCATACAATAGTATGGCGCATAGACTAGTTAATGTACCTATGTCACAAGAGAATTTTGAAATAGAATTGAATATAATAAAACAAATAACAGTAAATAAGGGGTATAACCCATCAATTATTGATCAACTATTGAATGAAATTAAACTGAAACAATCTATGTCATTAGTTTATCCACATATCAGAAATAATGAAAAGTTTATTTGCTTACCATACATAGGACAAAAATCTGCACAAATAGCTAGATATTTAGAGAAAAAACGAAATGTCAATATCTCATATCAAACAATAAATTATTTAGGTAAATTAATAAAAAATAATAAAGATATCGTCAATAAGAACAAGAGATCAGGAGTATATAGGTTAAATTGTGGTACATGTCCATATGTATAAATTGGCCAAACGGGTAGGTCTTTTGAGAGTAGGATCCAGGAACACCAGAATTCATTCGTTAAGAATAAATCAAACTCCACTTATGCTAGGCATCTACAAGAATCCGGACATGATTTTGACCATAACTTTGAAGTTCTCCATTTCGAGAACAAATGCAATAGATTGGACCTTTTAAAGCAATGGAAATAAACCGGCATCATAAATTGAATATTTTGTTGAACGACCAAACAGATGTGAACCGTTCTCCGTTGTTGAACCTTTTTTAATAAATTCCTTGTAAACTTCATTTTATCACGTATTTTTAGGGAAACTTGTATTTAAGGAGAAAGATTTTGTAAAGTAGTTAGTAACCATACTCACCTGACGAAGTCAATATGTAATTGACGAAACAATTGTCGTTGAAAAATAAAAATAAGCGGAAATAAAGTGTTTTACTTCAAATCATTTACGATGAATTTCCGTCAAGTAGAGACCGAAACAATCAAGAATTCAAAAACTGTGTGATTTTTTTGAAATAAAATTATTCAGTTTTAGTATTTCTCTTATAAGGTTATATTTATTTTTCAAATTTTATAATCTATGATGTATTCTTCTCTGACAATTTTTTTATTTGGGATTGTGAATGTTGACTCAATTTCATGCATACACTGTATGTTCTATGATTTGTTTACAACATTAGCCTACAACAATTAATTCTGGGTGAGTCTCTAGTATGTATTGAATATTTTGTTGTATATTTTTAGCTGTGAAGAAGTCTAAATATATAGACGAAATGTCGCAAAGTGTTGTGATTCTGAAAAGGCTGTCCTAACCTCATTATCCTTTATTTGATCAATTTGAAAAGAACGTGAATTATATACTTATAATGGATAGAATGTTCAAGTTCAAGATCAAAATATCCTATGAGCATAGGTACGCAAACGCTCAGATAGAGGGTGTTGAAGTTTCTAGATTTTTTCGATCTTTTATCAATATCTTTTGTAGTTTCCGAGATATTCGAATCAAACTTGAAGGATGAGGTCTTTTGTGGTTTAAATAGAATGATGATTATAATTGTTGTGATAACATACAAAGTGATACTTTTTTCAAGGATACTCTCACTTTTCAATCCCAAATGTTTGTTTTGGTACGCTACTGTCCATTTTCCATAGTACGATTTCATCTTTCCTGAAAAGTTTTTATATTCTGCGATGTTTTCTTACTCGCGACCATTCATGGAAAAAATTCGAAAAATAATTTCGGCATGCTTCGAAATTATTTATAAAATTTTAGAATACACAATTATTCCATTATTCAGATATCCTAAGAGAGCTTAGCTTTGAAAACTCGACGAAAGAATTAGAGTGAATATTTGAAATATGGGCCATTCTGTCATAATATACATAATAAACGCTGTATTTTAATGAACCTTCGTGCGGATGCGTATTTTAATTTTTTCGATGCATTTTGAATGCTATTAACAAGTTCTTTCCTGGTTTTCACAATAACCCCAAATGAAAAAATCGAAAGAAGTTAGAACAGGGAAACATTCACCCTAAGATACTGATACCACGCTCTATTAATCTTTCTTAAAAGTGGTCGTTCACTCAGATTTTCACATTTTTATAAAAATGTACCGAACAACCATAAAGTTGAAACTAAACTCTAAATCTTAACCATAAATTTGAAACTAAACTCTAAATCTTAAGTTCAATGGAAATCCGTGCACCATACTGGAATGTTCTTTCAGTGAAAATTGATGAAATTATTCAGCTTTCAATCGATTTGGCAGGAAATAAGACCCAAATAGTTCATCATTGTAAACGCTACGCCAAACATTCACACTGAATTCGACTTGTTTCTAAGCCTCATACTATGCGATTTTTGTGTGCGTGTTGGTCATGGTAATTCTCTACATCCCGATGAATGGAACACGCTTCGTCCATCCATAATATGGTAATTTTGAATTTCTCCGAGAATCCATTGGCAGAATTCTTATCTGCGTTCTTCATCACCTGATTTCTGTTATTATTTGAAGAAAATTGCTTTAGGATCACATCGAATTCTTGCTGAAGCTCTTGGTAAAACACCATGTTGCGAGTTCAAGAAATTCAGAAGTAGTCTTTTTGACTTGGGAAACAGAGAGCGTGGAAACCACCAAAAAAGTTTGCAGTCATTGCAATCCTTATTGGATGAAGATTATACTCAATCGCAACATTTGAAGGTGAAGCAGAAAGTACAACAAAGAGCCCTCTCTATTCGTTTGAAAGCTATGAGAAATATTAAGAAAGTGGGGAGTGGGTACCGTATAAACTAAATGAAAAACCACTTATATAATGCTCCTAGACAGACACAAAAAAGTAATTTCTCCATCGAATCGTGACAAAAATAGATATATTTTGAAAATCGTGAGCGTCGTGAATGATGGATGAATCCGGAAAAACCATCGGCATCCATTGCAAGATCAAATCGCTTCAGAAAGAAAGAAAATACTCTTTGTTTTGTGGAGAAGCTCTTTATCGAAGTGGTGTTATGAAAGAGCTCATAACCTCTTAATTTCGAGAGGTTGGCGTTTCGTTCTAACTTGCACCCCCTGAATTCTTCAGATTGGCGTGGGAAGCAAATGACGCAAATGACATGGTATTAACACTAATCGCTACCAATAGTAAAATATTGATCTAGCATTACTTGTAAATGAGTGTAATATGGAAAAAGATAACACAAAATCAAGAACTGGAGCTCTTCAACAGAGAAAAGGAGTTTTGGCGTGGCATTCATGAACTGTCATACAGGTGGGATAATTAATAAATAGCAATGTAGATTATTTCCAACAAAATATATTTTATCATTTTCGAACTATAAACGTGTAATTATCCCAAAACAATTTCGGTTTTATACTTTACATCTGATACTGCTCATCATGACGAGACTCAAATCACAAGATTTTTCGGCCTGCTCGAACTTCAGGAATGAATCTTATAGGACATGTTGGAGATTAAATTGGCAGACGTTTACGGTGACATATGACAGCTTCCAGAAATTCTAGACTACTTCGTGACATATTGGTGTAGGAACTAAACAATATTCTGCAGTATCTGATCCAAAATATTATCCATGCCTCGTTGTTTGTGAGCTCTTATCACTGCTAGAAGAAGGAATATTCGCTTCAGAAGTTCTTAAATTTTCTTATTGTTCGACCTAAAAGCATATCGAACTGAATTTTTTATTTTCATCGTTCTCTATAAACTTCGAATTAAATAACATTTTTTTTTTATTGAAACTATCACGATAGAAGCGCCTATTTGCATAAAAATCTTAAACAATATTAACACCGAAAGAATCCAAAAAAATTAAAGTTTTCGAAAGCAAATGCACATTACTGGTGACCCTAATTTTATGATCGGCATAGAATTTGGATTATTATGGAATCGTGTTCTTTTTCAATCGCATTGAACTCATGTGCAGATTTCCGAAGAAAAATTGAATCACGCCAACTAGGGTAAAACCGTTAGAGATGGCCGTACGGGAGAGATGGCCAGTCGAAATATTTTCTAGTAATATTCGCTAGATGGTGTTGTTTTGCGGTTAGTTGACCGGGCACATTGCTCGGGAGCAGCAGCTGATCGAGACTTCGCACGAAAAAAAATCTAAAAGTAAGTAAAATTGGATTTAATGTAAATAGTACCGCAAAAATTTTATACAGGGTTCATATTTTTACTTGAAATTGTATTTTTCCAATAAGTTACTTGCGTTTTTATACTTTTTTTATAGTTTGCATAAACATGTGTTCGTTCTAACCTCAAAATGGCGGTCAACTAGTTTCTTGTTACTTTAATATTCGGCATGGCCATCTCTCCCATACAAAAAGGAGAGATGGCCGTATGCACTTTGGCCTAGATGGCCATATTAGTTCGTGTTATTTTCTTTTATATTTAATTGTATTTTTTTTTGTTACAGATGCCAAATAAGTATCAAAGAAAAGCTATTGCCTCTCGTGGCAACTGGATTGAGGATTCGTTGAAAGCCGCTATTAAAAGCGTAAAGAATGGAGAATTGTCTGTATACAAAGCTTCTATCATCTATAACAACCTCGAAAAACACTTGAAAGACGGTACAAAAATAATAATGATAAAAAAGGCCCAATGGGGCCCACGTCAGTGCTTGGGGATGAAAACGAAAAAAAACTTTCCAGTCATATTAAAATGATGCAAGAAAGAGGTTTCCCGTTGACAATGATGGATGTGAGGACAATTGCTTTTCAGTTTGTTGAACAGTTAAATATACAACACAGATTTAATCAATCAGAGCAAAGGGCCGGTTATGATTGGCTACAAATGTTTTTACGCAGAAACCCCGACATCGTTTTGAGGAAATCTGAAGGAGTATCACTGGCTCGATGTCAAGTTATGAACAGGGTTGAAGTGAATGGCTACTTTCGTTTACTCGAAAACATTTTGATAGAAAATGATTTAATGTCAAAACCTAACTGCATATTTAATATGGACGAGTCTGGATTGCAATTAAATAATCGTCCTGGACACGTACTTGCCGAGAGAGGCTCTAAAGCTGTATCCACTACGACATCGACTGAAAAGGGTGAGACCATTACTATCGTAGCTTGTTGCAATGCAGAAGGTATGTTTTTGCCACCGGCATGCATAATGAAGGGCAAGAACAAAAAAAGTGAATTTGAGGATCTCATGTCTTTATCTCAGAAAAATCTGCTTACATAACCTCAGTGATATTTTTAGACTGGCTCAAAATTCATTTCACGCCTAGGAAGCCAGCTGGTAAAGTTTTATTGTTGCTTGACGGACATTCCACTCATTGTAACTCAGTCGAAATGCTTGAATATGCTAATCAAAATGATATAATTTTGCTATCTATGCCTAGCCACACCTCGCATTTTTTACAACCCCTTGATCGGGCTGTGTTTAAATCGTTGAAACACCATTTTTATGAACAATGCCGGCTATGGATAAATCAACATCAAGGTCGTCGCATTACAAGACTAACAATTGGTTCTCTGCTGCATAAAGCCTGGGGTAAAGCTGCTTCAACAGAAAACACTATTTCTGGAATTAAGGCATGCGGCATCGTTTCCTTTAATCCAGAGGTAATTCCGGATTACGCTTTTTTTGACTCACCAGTTGTGCCTAACTCACCTCCTCGTTTAGCTACTCCGACTATAATACCTTCTGATACACTCGAAGCTCAAGAAAACATTGAAAATGAACCTATACCGGGTACATCAGCCGAACAAGACAAAGACAATTGGACGCCGTCTCGAATTTTAAAAGAGATATCTCCTATTCCACAAAAGTTGATAGAGATCCGTAAACGTAGTAAGCAACTGGGCAAGCTTTTAACATCTAATGAGCATATTACAATCAGAAAAAGAAAGGAAGAAGAAAAACCACTAAAAGAAAATAAGTGTTAAGTTAAGCTAGAAAAAAGTAATGTACCTAAAACCAAAGAAAGGAGTAACGTACCTAAAACCAAAGAAAGGAAGACTGATAAACCCACCACAGTAAGGAAACGTAGAGCGGTTAGACAGATTACAATGAGTAGCTCTGATGAAGATAGTGATGAACCAATGCTATGTGATACTTCGGACGACAACGATGTAGAAAATGAAACGAATAACTGCGCGGCATGCGGCGAAGACTATTACAAAACACGTCTTTGAAGATTGGCTTCAATGTTTAGTTTGTGAAATGTGGGTACACGAAAATTGTACAGAATATGACGATATGTGTTCAAAATGTGGACAGAAGAAAAAAACTGAACATAAACAAGGAAGAATTAGTGGAAAAGGAAAGGGAAAAGGGAAATCTAACAGTGGCCATCTATCCCGTACACCTAAGGCCAACTCCCCCTGATGTACCGGGTGAGATGGCCAACTACGTTTTTTTTTCAAATATTTTTTATATGTCATTTTTATTATAAAAACCTTTACGTTATGTTGATTATTCAAAGACTGATTATTGTTAATTATTTTAGAAATAAAGATTTGATTATAATATAATTATTTTTCATTTTGTGATGCTTCAAAAAAACTATGGCCATCTCTAACGAACTTACCCTACAATAAGCGCCTTTCTAACACTGCCTTAAATTGATTATCTTCTCTAAAGAAAGTATACTACTTATAAATTAATAAAAAATGTGACATTTGAATTTATTGTGAACTCTCTTCCCACACCTATTAATTTTGTTCAGAATTTCATTGATAATTATTCCATCCTGCTAAATTCTTAAAACTAAATTGCCAATACCCATTGTCAGCTTTGTATTCCGATAGCATCACATAAATGTCTTCCCAGAATAGCGAGGAAGATCAACATTTTTACTTGTGGTTGGGTTATGAGATTCATAAAGGTCGAAAGATCGTCAATGAATACAATTCAGCAATCAAGAAATTACTTAGTCATACAAATCTGGTTGGATAATACTTTAAAGGTGACTCCCACCTGGCGCAATTCCAACCAACTTTCTCCGACACAATGCGCAACTTCGGAATTTTCAACTTTGGACTACACTCAAAAAGTTGAAAAACTTCTAAACAATGTCTCGAAGTTACGCCAAATATTATCTGAGGTGGGATGATTGTGATGTAAGCGCCATTTGACTGAAATTGTTCTATATGACTGCGTCGTAAAATGATTCAAGCTTTATGAAGCAAATAATGTATAGGTATAGACTTATTATTATATTCAGTGCATTTGAAAAATATGGGATTTATTTGAACTCAGTAAAAAACTCACGAGTAATATATTTACATTTTTTATTATTCAGATCGGTTATGTAGGTAATTAATTCAATTCAGTAAGTTCATTTAACATCAAGAGCATAATCAAAATGCACAATATTTCTTCGAGTATTGCAAAAATTCTAATTCCACCTGAATTTTTTACACTTTACATTTCTATCTCCATCGTTCAAAGATTACCTAAAGCTATTGAACACAGTTTCATGAAACTTTGTATAGCTAACGGTTACAAACTATTATTGATTTTTCAAATTTGTATTATATTCATAAATTATAGGTCTAGATTTCAATATTTCTCTCTAAATCAGGAATACTCATAGCTATGCATTTATTATCTATCGCCATCTAACATACTGATCAGACAATAAAGGTTACTTAATAAAAGGATTTCGTAGATTTGTCCCTCATTAATAGTTAAAGGGACATCTAGGGTCTGCATTTTGAAGTAGTGGTTATTTCGAGTCTGGCAATACTTCTGTCATTCGTGTTTTAACAGAAAATTCGTTTAATTTTTTATATTAACGAAATGGGTCGATTTACGCTTGAATAATTTGGAAAATATTCAAAACTTATTTCCAAAGTGGTGAATCTTCTACCCAAACTATTAAAAATTCACATGCCCTCACGGCAATGTGTGGATCAATTATTTCGGGAAAACTGGATAGTAATTATTATTATCATCATTATTTTGATACTCCTAGATCTTCTGTGAAGATCCCTCAGAAGCGTTTTCGGCTTGTGCGAGTTAGGAATTCAGTGGTGTTCTGGGTAGGCTTTATTACTGCGATCTTGCGCATAGGTCACAGCACTATTAATTTTTGACCGAACAGTAAAATGGTGGCCGACACCCGTCCAACTAGAAAATTTCTAATAACATAAATAGATGTTAATTCTTGATAGAAGGTATATAAAATTATATAAATATTTCAAAAATTTTTAAAAAATTTTAAGAAATTCAGCCTTCTACATATTTAATTCCAAAAGATTATATTTAATGATTATAACTTCTGAAAATAAATTAAAATAATGTTGTATAAGTACCACTTATATCATGACATAAAATAAACATTCATTATAAGACACCCGAATAGTATAACAAAATCCAATAAATAAAAATTATTAACCAAAATCCTATAAATTAAACATTTTGAATAGACAAAATTTTGTTTCTGCTTATCAATCTTATGAAAAACCAATATCTTTCAAGAATATCCAACATAATCTTAAGAATTTCATCACAAAACTATCTTACTTAGACTATTCAATATTATTGGATATCTAACCAAGCTACCTTATATAAAAACTCAAGATATGCAAAACATTACTGATGAGCAAAGACGATCTTAAAACTTGTTTTTCAGTAATGTTTTGCATATCTTGAGTTTTTATATAAAGTACCTTGGTTAGATATCCAATAATATTGAATAGTCTAAGTAAGATAGTTTGGTGATGAAATTCTTAAGATTATGTTGGATATTCCTGAAAGATATTGGTTTTTCATAAGATTGATAAGCAGAAACAAAATTTTGTCTATTCAAAATGTTTAATTTATAGGATTTTGGTTAATAATTTTATTTATTAGATTTTGTTATACCATTCGGGTGTCTTATAATGAATGTTTATTTTATGTCATGATATAAGTGGTACTTATACGACATTATTTCAATTTATTTTCAGAAGTTATAATCATTAAATATAATCTTTTGGAATTAAATATGTAGAAGGCTAAATTTCTTAAAATTTTTTAAAAATTTTTGAAATATTTATATAATAATAATAATAATAGAAAATTTCTTTTTCTCCTGAACAGGATTTGAACCCGGACCTTCCGGTCACGAGCCCGATGCTTTATCCCTGAGCTGCCGTGCTCATATTAATTTAATTAATAAATTAATTAGTAAAATAATAATGCATAAAATAATTGATAAAACCACCCATTCACGTTCTCGCCCAGTGAGCACACCTGAAAACCTTACTGCTGTAGCCAAGAATGTGGATGAATATCCATCAACATCAACTCGTCATCGTGCTCAACAACTGAATATTTCTCGTACTTCTTTGAGAAGAATTTTTCATAAAGACTTCGGTAGGAAAGCTTACAAATTTCAACCAGTGCTAAAAGTGAAGCCTCGTGACCATTCGATGCGTTTCCACTCCGCTAATGAGTGCAATGTTGAAGATGAACATTTTCCTAGAAAAATCATCTTTAGCGATGCAGCTCATTTTCACCTCGGAGAACTATTTTTTGTGTGAATCCGTTCAGGATAAGTTCACGCTAACCATCCAGAAACGATTTATGCCTTGAAACACGAAATCAAAGTAACGATTTATGAGACTGAGTCTCAAACAATCGTCAATGTACTGAAAAATTGTGTTGATCGCGACTGTAGGCAGTCGTGGCGATCATTTCAATTATATTGTATCTCATTCGCTTAAGCTTTCTAATAAATTCACATTTTTGAAACAATATTCATCAATTTTTGATTTATAACCAATTAAGCATGCAAATTTCAAATGGGCTGCCCCTTAAAACAAAATGTATGTTTATGTTAACTCTTCTGAAAATAGAAGAACATATTATAAGAAAAAAAAATGGACTATATAGTTGATGAAGTATAATAATAATGAATTTAATATTTTATCGAAAATAATCATATAACCTTTACCAAAACTATCAATAGTAACTAATGATGATGATGGTTCAGAAACATTCTAAATAATATCTAATAATTCATCTAATTTACACTGAACTTTATTTTTCAATGAGTAGTACGACCGGTTTTGTTTGTTGGTTTATTATAATGACTACCTATTAATGATTGATCAAGCAATGATTTAACAGTCGAAACCTGTTGTTTTTATATGTAAATATAGTTCAATGGAAATTAGATTAAGTATTTCATTTATAGTTTATAATAAATTTTCCTAAAATCATTTTTATCACTTATAATACTGTTTCTGTTTTTCGACTTTGTTTTGAAATACAGCCTTGCTAAAAATGGGAATGGATTATCTCCAACAATATGTCTAAAATCCATCTGACTTGTGTTTTTATCAGTTATTTATAAGTTTTCTCTATATGTCAAGCCATGCGTTAACTTCTATACAGAATAAAATTGACTGATTGTGCTCTAACTCGAGAGAAAGTTAAAGATTGTGTTTCTTTCACTATTTAATTTGAGTTCGTTTCCCGCAAATCACCCTTTCACACTCTTCAAGCATTCTCTTTATTCCTCTCAAGTTATATATATATATATATATATATATATATATATATATATATATATATATATATATATATATATATATATATATATATTATACAGATAATCGGACCCAGTACAGACCCATGATGTACTCCAAAGCCACTGTCTAAACCTGCCGATATGCTGCCCTGATAATAAACTAGCTGACGCCTTCTAGTCAGTCATGACTCTAATAGTCTCAAAGTAACCCCTCTGCAACCATAAACGCTTGACTTCGGTAGTAGTATTTGGACACAGATCAAAGTTGAGCATTATAAGGTGTTCACCTCTAACAAGTATCTCCAATGTCTTTTTAAGTATTTTTATCAAATCTGTTTTTGATTTTTTTTTTTCATATTCATGTTGCTTTACATTGAGTAACTTTTTCTTCTTAAGAAGATTCATCATACGATTTTTGATGACTGTTCCAAATTTCTTCGATAAAACTGGAGTAATTCCTATTGGTCGTCAATTTGTGCAGTTGTTTATCTCTATTTTCTTTTCATAATATGGTATGACAGTCGACACCTTTGGTTCTCCTTCCTGGCAGTACTGATTTACCAACAGGGTCAGTGGTGCAATCAAGAAGGTGGCTAGCTTCTTTATGAAACTAGAGGGTAAATAGTAGATGTCTAACTTGTTTTTCGACTTCAACGCTCTACTTACCTTTTCACCAACCTTAAACAGGTAGAAAGATGGCGAGTTTTCTATTCTAGTAAGCTCAAGATATTTTTGTGGGATTTTTTTAGTCAGCCCAATGCTTTCTGCTGTTATCGTTCCTACAGGAGCAAATACTCATTCATTTCATTAGCTGCTAGAGTTGAATTTTTTATTTCCAAAGTGGTAGACTCTCTTTTTTTATTTTAATTGAAAATATTGAAAAAATAGGGCATTTTAAAGAAACCAATTTTAATGTGAGTCAATACTTGATAGAAGTAAAATTTAAATGACTTTAAATTCAGAATTATATATTCTAACTTCTACATTTGTATTGAAACTATATACAAAAACTATCAAATTGATATCCTTATATATAATCAATATAAAATATTTTTCAATGTCACGGGAAAAACCTTTTTACATCCCGTGTGAAATGTATTAATACAAATGTATTAACAAAAAATATATTAGTATGTATATTAACATACAAATACAAGAAAATACACTATTCCAAAATTATCTAAAATTATCAAAATAAAGGATCAAATAAAAATAATTGAACGAGAACTCGAACATTTGATAGCTCTTTCGGCCTATATGGCCTCATCAGAAATGTATTGAATTCAGATTCAAATATATAACAAGATCAAAATTCAACTTACCGAAATAAGATGAGACATGGAACGAATAAACTTGAAGTAAGCTTTAAAGTATCCAAAATAAAACAGAAATGATCAACGTCTTCTGACGTATAACCTTTAACTATTTGTACTCGGAACACAGAAAAACAATAACAAAACTTATTCACCCCAAATAATGTCCCATGATAAGAAAAATAACCAGAATTTCAAAAATAATAAATAATAATAATAATAAGACTCTATATGAAATTATTTCATAATTTAAAAAACCAATTTTAATGTGAATCAATACTTGATAGAAGTAAAATTATATAATAATAATATAATAATAAATTATAAATATAGAAGATATAGAACTTAGAATATATAATTCTGAATTTAAAGTCATAGGGCATTTTGAATTAGTTGAATTAATGATCGAAGATTCTTTCAAAATTTTACACTTGAGCACCTAGAGGAATTCACCTCATCGGGTGATAATTTATGTTATTGACAGATGTCTGGTTCGGTAGTCATGACCATATATTTTCTAAATCGAATGGGTACATTGAATGATACAGCGAAATAAAAATCAGATTTAATTTAATTCGTCTTGTCCAACGATGAACTTTCGTGCATCTGAAAAATACACATAGTGTTTCATTTATTATTGATAACTGAAAAGTCATGTCCAACTAACCTGTGAGCAATGAAAGTTTACTTTTTCGTTGTGATTTGTCCATTATGTCTACCTGTAAAAATTTGCATATGTCATCACTTTGGTTTAAAGATATAATATGTTGGCTTGCAAATATTGGCTTTGTGATCTTTCTTTTATTTTAAAAGTTCCCCTCTTTTAATTCTCTGAAGAGAAAGATTCAATTTCTGGTATTACCAACCTAGCTTCTTATGGTAGTGGTTTAAACGTGCGACTTGTAAGCGAAAATTTATTTCGGAACGGGTTTGCATCTTGGTTAGGGAAGAAATTTTCTCGCTAGGTGGCTGGTCACCATTTCACTGTTATGTCAAAAAGTAAAAGTGCTTGGCCTTAGGTGGCAAAGCCTAACCAGAATATAGCTGATCTCCTAACTAAACATGTTATACTTTCTGAGGTATCTTCACAAAAGATATAAAAGTATCACGATGAACTATCGAATAAAAAATCAAAATATGGCATTATTTTGAGTTATTGAAGTAATTGCCGGTCAGTAGTCTAGCAACCAATTGTTGCTTCGCAGAAGAGGGGGCTAAACCTGCTGGATTCCTTTTTTGATTCTCTACTAAATTATTTTTGAAGAACAATTTTTGTATAGTAATCTTAGAAACAAGTTGAAATTGTAAATTTTCTTATCTGCCCGAACTTGTTACATCAAACATATAAAGATAGTTTCCTTTTATTCATTTAAAATTCTTTAAAATCTTAAAACTGGTACTGGAGCTCATTCAAGTACAATGGAGATATTTAATATTTTTATTGAAATTATTTACGCACTACCCATCAACCCATCATGGGAGGCTGAGGTAATTATCTGTCCGGAGTGGCCAGAAACATTAGTACATCAATCTCAGACGCAAAACTGTAACCACTTCTTGCATATTGCAACCCACTCTAAGACTAGGCATTCAAATTTAAGATAATATTTCTATGATATTAATGAGAATAAACCTTTGGTAAGGTGATTTAATTAGGTTTTTTTTTTATTTCAATACCTCAAGGACTATTTTGGTAAAGGTTCTAACGTTCTGATTCTGTTGATAGCGGTAAGGAGTGAAAATGATTGATCTAGGGGAAATTGAACGACACGATAATATTTTATACTGGATTTGTATGACGAAAATAATTCTGATTAGGTTAAAATTTTAGTGATACATTGGCTGAATATAATATTGGCTCAACCTTGTAGCAGGATTTAACACTCATACCCAAAGTAGTCCTTACTGAATAATGAAGTTATGTTTTCGAAATGAATTAAATAATGGAGAATAACTCACACAAAGTCTCTACTGAATAATAATTGTTTTATCTACCCTGTGGGTTCCTCAGATTTATATTCTAAAATAACTGTAAAAAACTAAAATCTAAAACAGGCATGGTTTAGGCAAAACTGGTACAGGGGATGCAAATAACACAGTAAAATATATTGATTCAATTATTGAGAATTTCCAAACTGAATATTCATTAAAAGAGATCTGTCAACATCTGCTTGTTCATTCGAAATAATTTTGAGGGATTTGCACCTACTAATACCATAATAGAACCAATAGTTCTACTTCTTTTATTCCTTTTTCAATTTTAATTATGAAAATATAATTACTCTGTGAAACCTCTTTATGATTCAGTTCAGTAACATAGTTTTTTGAGACATTTTGATTTAATGAAAAGAATCAAATTATGTATGGATGTCGCGAAATACTTCTGTTTTTTGTTTTTGTTGAGAATTGAATATTATCGTCCATCAAGATAATTAAAAACTTTGAATATCAAAACAAATTTAATCTGTTGGTCTCCTACAATTTTGATTCCAAAAAATATATTCAAGAAAAATTTATTTAAGAATTGAATAAATGTCTTTATAAGCACTGCTCATATTTAATAGACGTATAAAATCGAAACTCATTATACAATATCAAATGGAATAAGGAAAGCCCAACGAATATAAATTGGAATGAAATAAGGAATTACTTTGTTTTCTATCACTTTTTTATTATAACTGATATAGAGTGACTCGAGTCACTGTATATCAGTTATAATAAAAAAGTGATAGAAAACAAAGTAATTCCTTATTTCATTCCATTAAAATGAACTATCACAAAGTAACGGACTACTCCATCCAATATTTGAATATAAATTGTCAATTGAAATTAATAAATAAATAAATATTTTTTGTTTTGTTCCAGGCATGCGAACTGAACTCTTCAGGCAAACGTTCTAGCCCTGTTTGTTACAAAATGTATTGTTTTCTGATCTTATATTCATGAAGGCTAAATCTTTCTCAAAAGTATACAAAATAATTTTAAGAACTTCTCAAAAACAAATTTATTTGAAATATTTAATACATTTAAATAAATTGCTCCAAAAACTCTCAAAACATGTGGCACATCCTCAAAAATAATTAGAATTCAGATAAGACCAGTTTAACTTTACATATAAAAAATAATAATAAAATCAATTAACAATAAATAGACTTACCAAATGCCGTCTCTGGAAATATGTGATTTGATGAACATTCAACTAGGTATACTAATATCCAAGGTACTCTATGTTCTATGCTCACAACAAAATCACACAAAGTTTATAAGGCACTTCAATGGTCTTAGTTTAAAACATTCAACGCTGTATAATAAATCTGTTTTGAAATTGACATTTTGTAACAATCCTTCTATCAAGAAAAAAAACCGTTTCTTATTATTTTACATCATGATTATTCTCTAAATTTAATTTATACCTATTCTGTTTTACGTAAACCATACCTATTTAAGACGTGATGTTACTTTTTGAAACTAGTTCAAAATATAAACCAGAAGCTGGCAGAGATTTGATGAAATACTAGCTAGCCTTCAGTTTAAGGACCTTAAGATCGGTTCTGAAGCGCCATAATCTCCCTATAATACCTGACGGGCATTTTTAACACACAGCAATCCAAGTTCCATAAAACCGGTAAATTTTTCTATAACCTTAAACATGTCGAATTTTGCGCCCTTGAACTATGATTTACGGACAGCATTGGTTTTTTATTGTCATTTGAAGAAAACTGCTTAGGGTGAACATGAATATAGTAATTCGAGTGTTTCAAATTTTGATTTTGACGTGTCAGATGAAGAAAGTGAGTATTCGCAGACAACGAATTGCAAGGATAACACTCAAACCCAGCAAAATTCGCGAATCAGTTGAATGTGAAACAGAAAGCCGTCTCTGTTTGCTTGAAAGCTATGGGAAAGGTGCAGAAATTGAGAAAATGAATTCTGAATGAACTGATGAAAGGCAGCAAGAAAATTGAAAAACTATTTGTGAAATACTTTTCGACAGTTACGAAAGAAAAATGTTTTTCTATCGAATCCTGACAGCTGATGAGAAACGAATATATTTTTCCTAAGCGTCTTGGTTCACATGGTTGCATGCAGGCGCCCATCGACATCCATTGAAAGACCAAATCGCTTTGGAAAGGAAAAACTGTGTTGAGTGGAATCAGAAGGGTGTTAATCTATTATGAGCCACTAAAACCTGGTGGAGCCATCAAAACTGACCGCTACCAATGGCAAATGATCGATTTAAATTGAGCATCACGTGAAAACGGACCGAAATATGGAAAAAGGCAACTAAAGTCATTGCTGCACGATAATGTCACATAGTCATAGCAAAATGGTTCAGAAAGACGATCGAGGCATTCAGTTGGAAGAAACTAGTGCTTGCGCCAAATTCCCCAGATTTGTTTTTGTCGATTATCATCTATTCGCCTCAGTGGGACAGGATCTCGCTGAACAACGCGTATGAAAGTGTATTTTAATGGCTTGATAACCGGTTTGCTTCAAATGATATCAAAAGATAAGTGTTTTTCTGCCGTGGCATTCATGAATTATCGGAGAGGTGGGAAAGATGTAGAAATAGCAATGGAGATTATATTGATGTTTTTTTTTTCTCATTTTCAAACAACATGATTTCTATGAAAAATTTTGGTTTCATACTTCTACACTCGCTAATTTTCGTCTTTCAATAAATTTGTGGAAATTCATTCTCAATCATTTTATCGAATCATAAAGAATTTTCATCAAGTAAGGACCGAATAAACCAAATATTTTTAATTGTGAGACGTATATACAGTAAGAACATCTTCAAGCCTTATATATTGCTACTGTGGAAAAGTATACTTCATCAATTAACGTTGTTCGTTACCAATTTACCCTCCTCTTTCCAAATAATCAACAGCCGTTAATACTATTAGCGATGTAAATTAACTGTTGACATGTTTTACCACGCCAATTCAGACATATTTGCCCGTTTCCATACTTTTGTCCAACCCTGTACAAACAAAGACCATAATAATTCACGAGTCACCTACATCCGGTCTCCAATTTCCATATTTCCACCACTAGCGGAAATCCTTCAACTCGTTTTGTTCGTACGTAGGCTGGGAATAAAGGCTTAACATACATTTTCGATAAGATATCCAGCGTAATTCCAATTGAAACAACGATTGAATACAAATGAATTCAGGGATCGTTGTCGTATTTATCAGTCTTAATCTTGTCGAGGAAGAAAATAAGAAACGGATGTGTGTGTTCCGTGTACCAGCAGACTGATTTCTTCAATTTCTGGTCCGTTCGCTTGATATTCAAAGCCAAACTTTGAGCTGGTTCCTGGATCTTATCTTCTACAAATTATCATATGTAGATGATTTGGTGAACGTTCATTTCTTCGCATAAAAGTTGGCCAATTCTGGCTATTGTGAAAATTTCCAAATCCACTCGAACATGTTCATTATTTATGTTGATGTAAGAACTAGCTTGGTAGAATTGAAATATTTATTGATTAATCTAGTAGCGATATTATGTATATAAAATATACACCATTTCAGAAAGAATAATAGCCTAGCGTTTATGACTCTTTACATCAAGCTTATACGAGAAGACTGACGAACAAGTTGAAAATCCTGTTAAATATTGCTACTGCGAGTTGAATTATGTATGATAGCTTACTGGAATTGCGATAACTTCTAGAATAAACAAAATATTACCAAATCAGTAATAAAGTATATGGAAAAACACGACTAAAAATCACTTATCTAAAAAAATCAGTATCACTTATATGAAAAAAAATATCCGGCGGTATAAAATATAAATAAATTAAAGGAACGAGTTCTAAAGGGTGGGCAATCTAACGTTTGCATTTTGAAGTTGTGTTTATTTCGATTCTGACAATATTTCTGCCGTTCAAGTTTTGAAAGAAAGTTAATTTAATATTTGACATTAACGAAATGCGTCTATTTACGCATTAATAAAACTAGGAAATAATAAAAACTCGTTTTTAAAGTGAAATCTTCTATCCAAACTGTTAGAAATTCACGTGGACAATTTGTGGATCAATTTGATAGGCGATTCCATGAACCCGGATCGTTATTTGAAAAAGCAATCCGTTCATGTTGTCTTCCAGTGAGCACAACTGAAAGCATTGCTGCTGTAGCCCAGAATGTGGCTGAACATGCATCAACATCAACTCGTTATCTTGCTCAGGAACTGAACATTTTTCGCACTTCTCTGAGGATAATTTTGCAAAAAGACCTCGGTATGAAAGCTTACAAACTTCAACTAGTGTAAGAAGTGAAGCCTCGTGACCATCCGATGCGTTTCCACCTCGCTCAATGAGCTAGCTAATGATCGCTTGGCCGAAAATGATTATTTTCCCAGAAAAATCATCCTTAGGGATGAAACTCATTTGCATCTCGGAGGCTATGTGAATAAGCAAAACTCTGGCATTTGAGGATCGGAGAATACACGCGTTATTGTGGAAAAGCCGATGCATCCACAACGAGTAACTATTTAGTTCGGTTTTTGGTCCGATGGTATCATTGGGTTATTTTTCTTCGATAATGAGTAAGGAGCCGCAGTCACGATCAATGAAAAACATCGACGTGCCATGCTCAACCAACTTTTGTTTCCCAAAATTCAAAAGAAAGGCGTGGGTGACTTTTGGTTTCACTAGAAAGGGGCCACGTGCCACACAGCCAACGTAACCTTCGATCTTTTGCACACCGTTTTTGAAAATTGAATAATCAGTCGAAATGCTGATGTCAGTTGGCCGCCTCGAAAATGTGATTTGACTTCATTGGACTATTTTTTGTGGGGATTCGTTGAGGATAAGTATTACGCTAACTATCCGGAAACGATTGATGCATTGAAATACGAAAACGAAGTTACCATTCATGATAATGAACCCTAAACAATCGACAATGTACTGAAAATTGGGTTGATCAAATGGGGTTCTGTATGGCTAGTCGTGACGGCATTTGTTTTTCATTCGTAAATGTCAAGGTTCAGCGTTTTTAATAAACTCATAACTTCAAGAAAATATTCATTAATTCTTTATTTATAGCCGATCAAAAATGCCAATTTTAAACCAGCTATATTACTGACTAAGAAATAATTCGGTGACGGAGTACGAGCAGCAGATTTCATACAAATTTGGTGCATTAAATCGAACATGGCATTGGTTTTTGCCTAGGAACTCTAATTTCAAAGACATGATATTTTAATGAAATATACGTTACATTATTATAAGATAAAAATAGTGAAAAGAACTGAGGTGAAGTTAAAAGTTTTTCGCGCTTGTTTCCCCTGAAAGTTTAAAATCTGTAAATTATTTTTTCAAGAAGCTAGATATAACTTATAAAAATTCTAGGAAAGCTGACTTGAAGTCAAGAGATTTTGAGCGCTGGTGCATGTCAGCCACGATCCTGACGAAATTTTGAGACTACATGATTAGACTAATCTCACTAAATCACACAACGCCTTCATTGTAGGAGATGAGAAATGAGACTACATTGATTGTTGGTGACTTTAATGTTCCAAATTTTGGTAACGGTTTTTCTGTATATCCTAAAGCAATTATATTACAGGATTTTTGCAATCTTTTAATTCTATCTATAACGGTAATAACTGCTTCACTTGGTTTTGGTGGGAAGAATAAATGATGTTGCTGTGATCCATTCTGACTTTCCTTTTGTCCCTGAGGATGCACATCATCCTAAATTGAATATTATCATAGAGCAGTTTTCACAGACTCAGCAGGCTTATTTTCCGAAAGCAAGCAATACCTTCTTCAATTTCAAGAAATTGAACTTTGAGTATTTGCTATCATCTCTTCAATACGTTAACTGGGATGAATTGAAGATCTTTGATCATGTTTACCACGCATTAGACTATTTCTATGACAGATTATTCGAGGTTTTCGGTGCGCCTCGTAGCAGATACATTTTTGGCGAACGCCCTTTTCCCGTATGGTTTACTTATACCATAAAACGTAACATCCGTTTAAAGAGTTTCTATCGATCAAAATGTTTGGTTACTCATAATGTTAAGTATCATAACCAATTTGAAGGACTACGTGCACTTGTGAAACCGAACATATTGTCGGCACATGGTGACTATCTGGTTTATATTCAGAATAATATAAAAACAGATCCTACTACGTTTTGGAAATTTCTTCATCAGAAGAAGGGAGGTAGCAGAATATAAGGTGTGATGTAAAGCGGTGGGATACCTTATAAGAATCCACAGGATATTGTCAACGTGTTTGCGGAGCATTTTTCGAATAAAGTTAATGTGGAAGTTCTTGGGGACCTGGAATGCTTGACACCTTTTTCTCAACAACCATTAATCAAAACATCAAGATTTACTGAAGAGGAAGTCCGTTCGAATATGTCAAGGTATCCAAATAAGGCAACAGCAGAAGATGATGGTATTCCATCCTTCATCATAAGAGATTACAGCTCTGTCTTCGCTAAGCCCTTACATCATATTATAGATCTGATTCTTAAAACCTGCACTTTTTTTATAGATTGAAACGAGCTCGCGTGGTATCAATTTTCAAGAAAAGCAACAAGTGTCAATTTGATAATTACAAACCCATTAAAATTTTGTCCAACTATGCGAAAGTATACGAAGACTTAATGTATAGGAATATGTACTTCAGTGTTGGTTCATATTTGTCCACAAGGCAGCACGAATTTGTTCGTGGAAAATCTACGGTGGCTAACTTGGCGGTGATATCCTTGGATGATGGTGGTCAGGTAGATGTGATATATACCGATTTATGATGGGCTGAGTAGCATACAGAGTAGACTAAATTATGTTCTCTACAATGGCTTCAGATCGTATGAGTATAAGCTCCTATGGGGAGTACCCCAAGGATCGAATTTAGGATCGCTGTCATTTTATATCTATAACAATGATCTCTTAGTTTTTCTCAGTTGTCTGGTGTTGGCATATGCTGATGGTTTAAAAATTTACTTAAATACGGAATATTTCAGATCTGAAGTTGCTTCACGCCAACTTGCAGTATATCGACGATTGGTGTTTGCTGAAAAAACTAAGATTGATTGATTGGGAAAGTGTTTCAAGGTCACTACACTACAAAGTTGGATTATAATTATCATATAGCTGACAATTTTATTGTCAATATAGATGAAATGTGTGACCTTCGAGTATTATTCGACTGTACCATCACCTTCATTCCCCATATCGAGAAGTTATGTGCATCAGCCAAGAACTTTGGGCTTTGTACTCAGGAGCATAGAGGATTTCGATGACCTATCAGTGCTTAAGTTATCAGTAAGTTAGAATATACAAATTTGTTATCTATCAGTGCTATCTACTTCCTCTGGAACGCATTCATAGGAAATTTTTCAAGTACGTATTGGAAGCGGACTGGTAGGTACCCAGAGCGCGGAGCTAATCTCTCTGACATCATGAGAGATATGGGAATACATCATCGTTACTTGAAAGACGTTAGGTCCAGCCTGCCAGATTTGCTCAGTGACTTCTTAATGGAAGGATAAACTCACCATAGTTATTATTGAGGATGGCTGTAAGTATTCCTAGGTTGTCCACGACGATGGTCTCCACTTTCTATTTGCCTCGTACAAATTTGCTCCAAAGGGCACCGGTATAGTGTACGTGTAAAAGTGCTAATAGACTGTGTGTGGATATGTTTGGTTAGATTTTGGATAATACTTTTTTTATTTTTTTCTTGTTAGTTGCTGTTGAATAATAGAATTGTACAATTGTGTGTGGCTGAATCATTATTTTTCTTGATTTCTTTACCATGTTGATAATTTAGAAAATTTTTTCTAATATGTTACCTAGTAATTGGTATATTCCTGTTGGGTACAATAAAGGACTTTCATTATTATTATAATCATTGTCGACCCCGTTAGTACCAAAATGGTGGTCAACAATATTCATCGTCAAAAGTTCTTGTAGCTAGTAAAATGATGGGATCGGCATTTTATGTGAGAAGGGGAACTGGCGCCATGCAAATTCTAAATCAGGACGAGCTCACTTACCCCTATTGTTTCGGTCAATTCCTTGAATATTAACCAGGCAAAAATAACAATCATAAAAGTGGTTTTGGGGTTTTCTCCAAACCATTGGTACGCCGAAACTTAGACCTCTCATTTTTCCGGTAATCCACTGCCATAAATGTTCTGTACAAATTTTACATACTATATGAGGAGTCCAGGTTTTATTCTGATTACCAATTTCAATACAACAATATCCAAGATAAACTCTCTTTATGAAGTCAGTATTAGATTTTCTGTTTTCGTCGTTTGAATATACTAGGTAACATTGGAAGTGTTGAATCAAGCAGGAAAATTTTCTTCAATTTAATTATTGGACAATGTGGTGGTACATCAGAAAAAAATTATAATACTTGTATGAAATTCTCTGATAGTTTATGGACGACAATGACAATACATTAACATAAACTTCACCAAACCGATCCTTATAATGTACCTTGCTATGTACAAGTATCCTACTGGAAAAATAGAAAAATTTATATTGCTTGTCGTTTTTAGATCCACGTATATAAATAACCTACTTTCATGAATTATATCACTATACTCCGTGAACCTAACCTTTTAATGAACATGACTCGCGAAAAATTCATCAATGCAATATTTTGCACATCTTCAACTTACCCTCATATAGTCATCATGTATTCCAAATAGAATCGGAATTCTAAACTATTTCAAATTCTAATAATTTCTATTGATTTTGAGCCATTTATGATAATACCAATTCTACAATAAACCTTTTGAAGGGATACTTGCGTCAGCTGATTATTGTTCAGTAATAAGATTTTGTCATAAAATTTTCATGGCACGTCAAGTACAGTTACATTCTAGAAGCCAATGTAAAATACATTAAAATGACTGCAATAGTGCGTTGCACTTCCATAGCTGCCGAACTGGACATCTCAGATATTTCATTCGAAAGCAGGCTCCCTTTTACTTTCATTGCATCTCAGCAAATTATTTTCCAATGTACAGGATGTTCTCAGAGAAAAAAATACAAGAAATGGGTGATTTTTTAAATGGATCACCCCGTATATTTTCAATGATCTTCAATATCTCCATCATGATGCAAAATATTAGAGATATTTTTCCAATAATACAGATCTTATTCAGAAAAAATTGCAAAAAGTTGACGAAACAGTAGTTATCTAAAAGTCCTCTACCGATTGTCAGAAGCAAACGTAACATGAATTTTATCAGAAATTTTTTTAACTGAAATATTTGCATCATTTCTAAGTTGTCAACCTGTCGTATACAGGGTCCTTTATTAATGGCCAAATATGAAGAATTTCAAATTTCAATTTCACAATTTTCTCAAAGTTTACATCTATTTTTCACTATAATGTAGAGAATTTAATGCCTTATATTTTCTCACATTTAACCTTAGGGCTATTTCCACTCCTGCGTTCAGCAGACACGAAAAAAATTGGATGGAGAAGTCCGTTACTTTGTGATTCATTTTTAAATGGAATAAAATAAGAAATTACTTAGTTTTCTACCACTTTTTATTAACTGAATATAAAGTGACTCGAGTTTCGTAGTGTTCAATACATTTTCAAATTGAAGAGAACAACAATAAAATATTGCGACTGATTATGACTGAAGTAATACAATACAATATCTTGGACCGAAAGACCACAAGCGGCGAGATCGACTATCACAGTGATAATTCAATATCCAGAAATCGAAAGAGCAGAATATATTATCCACAGGTCCCTAGTTTATATCCGGCCGGAAGGACCAAAAATTAGGTTCGTCATCGAGATAACTACATACAAGGCCATTTTGGAGTTTAACAACATCACAGAACTTCAATATAGTCTACATCACACAGTATCATTAATCATAGCGATAAATTAAGTTACTTTTATTTGTTGTTTCTAAATAATGGAGCAATAAGCTAAATACACTAACCGTGGTACGACACAATTCTATTTCCTGAATAACGAGTCCATTTAGAATTGTGGGCAATTTAATTTTTGGTTTATACTACTTTATGACTACATCTTGGTATTGTGTAATTTGTCGATGAGAAAATATACTGGTTTCCTACTGCAGTAAGAAAGGGGAACAACTCCTCTTCCTTGTCGGTATGAAGTAGTTGATTTTCGATGAATAATACCTCTTGTCGAGTTTTTGGGTTTTCACGATGCCAATGTCTGCTCCTTATTTTCAACATAAGATCTCTATGAAAAGGTATATTTTTGATCGGCTGTTTGAAACATTAGAAGAATATATCTTGTGTAAGGTGGCCCGACCTTTTAATGTTTCTTGGAATTTTATCTCCTAAATTCCACATTTAGGTTAGGATGGACGCCAAAATAGGCAACCAACCAAATTTGGAGATTTTTCACCTTTCGAATTCACCGAACCAATTTAGTGTTTTGAAATAGTATTGCATACTGTTGTAACGTTACAAATTGTTCAGTATTTGTTTCGGGACTCGCTTTACTTCTGTAACCATTATTCACTCATAATTTGTTCAGTCTTCGTTTCAATTAAATGTTCACGTGTTATAACTAACACTGTAGATCTTATAGTCATTTTTCTTGTATAAACATTGATCAGTTACCTAAGTAGATAATGGAAAAGCGTTCAATAATCATACATTCCATTAAAATAGGTATTTAAGTACAACACTGAAAAACAAAAGCGATTTGCGCCCAATATAACGGGGTGCAAAAATCAGGATTGATAGCGAAAATGAATACAAAAGCCCCATGGTATACTTATCGTGAGAAGAAACAGCATGATCCAAATAATGTTATTTCGTGGCCAAAAACTCAGGCTGGAGAATTATTCTTTCTATGTGAGACACCTCTGCTGTCACTGCGTATATCACAATTCAGAGCTATTGGCATGCCTTGATATTCAGCAGTTATTATTCATAACATTACAAAAAACACTAATATGAGTTATTAATATTAAATTCTAGGTCTTTACTTTAAAGAATCTGCTATATCTTGTTGGTCACGAAGAACGCCATCGCGTAAGATATTCTTCCATAATTAGGAATGGAAAACTGTCCCGAATTCGAATATTCTCAGACTTGTTGTTCAAGTACATCTGAGAATTACATATTCATCAGATAACATCGTAGGAGTATAATACAACACCATTTCTTTCTTATAGCTATAAGGCTATAAAACAAAGAAAAAAATAATCACATATTCTCCATGTTCTCTATCAGATTCTGTACTCGATTTATTGGTACAACGTTGTGTGAATAATATGCTTTACTCGCATATAAAACCTGTTTGACCATGGTAAATATGTCAACAATGCAAGAATTCAATTATTTCTCCTCTATTTGCAATTAAAATCGTATAACTGGGTAGGATATTGCTGAATTCCTTCACTCACCCAACCTATTGCAAACAAAACATAGCAATAATATGCTGAGAAATGTATTCAAAAAATATCTAGCCGGGGCCCTTTGCCGCTTGGTTTCTTGATGTGAAAAAATGACGGGAGTATGCCTTAATTTAATAATCTCAATAGATAAAATATATTGATCAACTTCTGCGACTTGAAAGGTAGAAATCTTTGAGAGTTATGTAGGATCAGTTTGAAACACTTCCGAGGTTTTATTATGCTCATTGTATCTGTTTCAATTTTGAATTTAGTTATTAGAAGTAACTACTTAATAATGTACGATGCTGGAGCCTCAGTATATTATCTTATCTCGAGAAAGTCTAGGTACCTATAATTCGGGTTGAAATTCTCGAAATTTAAGAACATCTCAGTCGTCCCAATAAATGTAACAACACATTGAAACGTATGTAGACACTCTTGTTCTATTATTTTATCAAACAAATATACCTGTATTGTTTATGTTCTAAGAGAGCAAAAAATTTGAACCTTCTATGAAAGCTTTATATTTTACGTTTTAAAGTATATACTACTCTGTCAAGAAAGTACCGGGAATTTTCAATTAAAACAACATTTTTACATTTAATCGTCTAAATTTATTGGGTGGCCTTCAAACTAGGCTCCATATTCTCCAATACATCTATGCCAACGGCACTTCCAATTATCGAAACATTTTTTATAGGCGCTTTCCGGGATGGACTTTAGCTCTCGCGCCGAATTTTGTTTTATGGCTTCAATCGACTCAAAACGGGTGCCACGAAGGGGCAATTTTAGTTTTGGGAAGAGGAAAAAGTCGCAGGGAGCCAAATCCGGCAAATACGGTGGTTGCTGAAGCACGTTTGTTGAGTTTTTGGCGAGAAAGTCAGTCACAATCGTAGCTCGGTGAGAAGGCGCGTTATCGTTATGCAAAATCCATGAGTTGTTCGCCCACAAATTTGGCAGCTTCTTACGGATACGCTCACGCAAACGTTTCATAACGCCTAGGTAATACTCCTTGTTTATCGTCTGACCCTCTGGAACGAATTCGTAGTGCACCACGCCACGGATATCGAAGAAAACAATGAACATCACCTTCATTTTCGAGCGGCTTTGGCGTGGTTTTTTCGGTTTCGGCTCATTTTTTGCCACCCATTCCGATGATTGCTGGCTTGTTTGCATATCGTACTCGTAGACCCAGGTCTCATCACCAGTTATAATGCGTTCCATGAATGTACAATCGGAATTACAGCGATCCAGCATGTCTGAAGCAACCTGTTCGCGATGACGTTTTTGAAGAAAATTCAGGTCTTTCGGTACGAGTCGTGCGGCCACCTTTCTCATGCCCAAAATATCAATCAAAATCGTACGTGCGGACTCGTGGGATATCTTAAGATCATGTGCTATCTCTCTCAAGCTGGTACGACGGTTTTCCAGCACCCTTTCCTTAATTTTATCGACGTTATCTTCGATCGAAGCCGTCGATGGGCGTCCGGAACGAGGCAAGTCTTCGACCACTTCACGACCGTCCTTGAAGGCTCTGTACCACTAATATGCACGAGTTTTCGATAGAGCATTATTACCAAAGGCCTTTTGCAACATTTTCAATGCATCGTCACACGAAAATTCATTTGCAACACGAAACTTTAAACAAATTCTTTGCTCATCGACTGACTTAATCAGCTGTTGCAAACACACTAGTTGATAGATCCCGCTCAAGCTTGGCATAGTAATTAAGGACAGTGGTACCAACCTAGAAAAAAATTTTTACCTGCCTCATTGCCCCGCCAGATTTAAATCGATAATTCCCGGTACTTTCTTGACAGAATGTATATGTACACTTATTTGTCAAATTATATGCTCACTTTCCAAAGTCTTTACCATTTCGTATTTGAATTATGACAATAAAATTTCTGAAAATAAACGACAATCACAATCAACACTTTATTTCATATGGTCTAGAAATAATCGTTATCTTTATTACTGTTGTATATAAATTTACGAACCAACTCAAATCTACAGGCACTTTTTAACTGCTTGTTTGATTGGAAGCTTTTTTAATGTTTAGTTCTCAGGTAATAAGGTAGATTATTGAATAGTTTTATGCTTGGGTATGTAGGGGAGCTTTTAATATTGTTGAGAGTTTTTACCAAAACACTGCTCTTACCAGAGAAGGGCTTTTCGCAGGTAGCATGCGGTTTAGTTTCTCGAGTAATGATAGCCGTACAAGACTAAGTTCTATTTTAGCTGTTCCCTTCTGCGGTAGATGAAATATTCTACCAAAGAACTAAATTGATTCTTGTTCTGAGAAAAATGATAGGTGAATATTACCCCCAAAACATTATCGATTCCTGCGCTATAAATAAGGAGAACATAGACTCAAACATGATAGTATAGTACAAGTTTAGCCCATAGCAACGCTCTAAATCAAAATTTTGGATATAAAAAGATATGCCTGAGTCTGTCTACTCAAACAGCACCAGGGAACTAGAATTTGTACTGCCTTAGATAGTCTGATGGCACTGAATCAACTGATGGCCATTACTTTGGAGCAGTAATAAATCCCTCTTTTGAAAAGTAATGAACTAGTCCTAATTTGGGAAGCAGTTTGCCAGGGCCCTGAAGAAAATAAGAAAGCATGCGCCCTTGCAAAAAGAGTAACATAATGTACAGGAGACCCTATTGGTTGCAGATCAGGGGAGCTGCAATTGAGCCAAACTACCACAACTAATCTAATCCAATAGTAGAGGGTTTTCAGTAAAGGCGTTAGATAATACAATAAAATAAAACGTGTTGTACTATATGTGAGGTATGAACGAATGGCTGAGCCATTCAATTAAAAAATGCGCCTCCTTCGAAAATGTGAACAAAAATTCGTTCCTCTCTAGTTCTGAGTTTTTCTAGGATTCTATCTGTCCGAAATGAACAACAAATTAATATTAGGTGCTGGTCTGTAATGATAATCCAATTTATTTAATTAATTATAACGCAATAACGCATGTCGTGGAGATAAGGTGTATTTACATCGCTCTCTACGAATTGTTGTTTTATTATAGTACTAGCTTTTTACCCGCGGCTTCGCCCGCAGTGGAGTCATTAAATAAGTATGAAAGATAAAGGGTAAGGGTATAATAATAGTAAAACTTCATTACTGAAGTAGCTAAATTTGACGATTTTTTGACAAACAATTGTTTTATCTTTCGTAAAAAAAATTTTTTTTTTAAATATAAAGTACCCTATGTTACTTCTAATACCTTCAAGAGTATATGTACAAAGTTTCATGATGATCGGTTCAGTAGTTTTTGCGTGAAAGCGTAACAAACAAACTTACATTCGCATTTATAATATTACTAGCTTTTTACCCGCGGCTTCGCCCGCAGTGGAGTCATTAAATAAGTATGAAAGATAAAGGGTAAGGGTATAATAATAGTAAAACTTCATTACTGAAGTAGCTAAATTTGACGATTTTTTGACAAACAATTGTTTTATCTTTCGTAAAAAAATTTTTTTTTTTAAATATAAAGTACCCTATGTTACTTCTAATACCTTCAAGAGTATATGTACAAAGTTTCATGATGATCGGTTCAGTAGTTTTTGCGTGAAAGCGTAACAAACAAACTTACATTCGCATTTATAATATTAGTAAGGAAGTAGGGATATATTAGTAGGGATAGTAGGGATAAGTAGGGATAGTAGGGATGTAACGACAGAAGAAAGTCACAATAACTATAGAAAAATGTAACGACAGAAGAAAGTCACAATAAGTATAGAAAAATTATAAACAGTTGAAACTATATTCAATTGAATTAGATTAACTATAGAAAAATGTAACGACAGAAGAAAGTCACAATAAGTATAGAAAAATTATAAACAGTTGAAACTATATTCAATTGAATTAGATAATTTCGTTACCGCCGGTAATACAATGGGACGGTATTACAGTATTCAGGGTTGAAACTTCATGACTGTAAAACTTCATTACTGAAGTAGCTAAATTTGACGATTTTTTGACAAACAATTGTTTTATCTTTCGTAAAAAATTTTTTTTTTTAAATATAAAGTACCCTATGTTACTTCTAATACCTTCAAGAGTATATGTACAAAGTTTCATGATGATCGGTTCAGTAGTTTTTGCGTGAAAGCGTAACAAACAAACTTACATTCGCATTTATAATATTAGTAGGGATAGGGAAGTAGGGATAGTAGGGATAGGGATAGTAGGGATATAGCTTTTTACCCGCGGCTTCGCCCGCAGTGGAGTCATTAAATAAGTATGAAAGATAAAGTGTAAGGGTATAATAATAGTAAAACTTCATTACTGAAGTAGCCAAATTTGACGATTTTTTGACAAACAATTGTTTTATCTTTAGTAAAAAATTTTTTTTTTTTTAAATATAAAGTACCCTATGTTACTTCTAATACCTTCAAGAGTATATGTACAAAGTTTCATGATGATCGGTTCAGTAGTTTTTGCGTGAAAGCGTAACAAACAAACTTACATTCGCATTTATAATATTAGTAGGGATAGGGATTAGTAGGGATTAGTAGGGATAGTAGGGATGTAACGACAGAAGAAAGTCACAATAACTATAGAAAAATGTAACGACAGAAGAAAGTCACAATAAGTATAGAAAAATTATAAACAGTTGAAACTATATTCAATTGAATTAGATTAACTATAGAAAAATGTAACGACAGAAGAAAGTCACAATAAGTATAGAAAAATTATAAACAGTTGAAACTATATTCAATTGAATTAGATAATTTCGTTACCGCCGGTAATACAATGGGACGGTATTACAGTATTCAGGGTTGAAACTTCATGACTGTAAAACTTCATTACTGAAGTAGCTAAATTTGACGATTTTTTGACAAACAATTGTTTTATCTTTCGTAAAAAATTTTTTTTTTTTTAAATATAAAGTACCCTATGTTACTTCTAATACCTTCAAGAGTATATGTACAAAGTTTCATGATGATCGGTTCAGTAGTTTTTGCGTGAAAGCGTAACAAACAAACTTACATTCGCATTTATAATATTAGTAGGGATAGGGATTAGTAGGGATTAGTAGGGATAGTAGGGATGTAACGACAGAAGAAAGTCACAATAACTATAGAAAAATGTAACGACAGAAGAAAGTCACAATAAGTATAGAAAAATTATAAACAGTTGAAACTATATTCAATTGAATTAGATTAACTATAGAAAAATGTAACGACAGAAGAAAGTCACAATAAGTATAGAAAAATTATAAACAGTTGAAACTATATTCAATTGAATTAGATAATTTCGTTACCGCCGGTAATACAATGGGACGGTATTACAGTATTCAGGGTTGAAACTTCATGACTGTAAAACTTCATTACTGAAGTAGCTAAATTTGACGATTTTTTGACAAACAATTGTTTTATCTTTCGTAAAAAAATTTTTTTTTTTTAAATATAAAGTACCCTATGTTACTTCTAATACCTTCAAGAGTATATGTACAAAGTTTCATGATGATCGGTTCAGTAGTTTTTGCGTGAAAGCGTAACAAACAAACTTACATTCGCATTTATAATATTAGTAGGGATAGGGATTAGTAGGGATTAGTAGGGATAGTAGGGATGTAACGACAGAAGAAAGTCACAATAACTATAGAAAAATGTAACGACAGAAGAAAGTCACAATAAGTATAGAAAAATTATAAACAGTTGAAACTATATTCAATTGAATTAGATTAACTATAGAAAAATGTAACGACAGAAGAAAGTCACAATAAGTATAGAAAAATTATAAACAGTTGAAACTATATTCAATTGAATTAGATAATTTCGTTACCGCCGGTAATACAATGGGACGGTATTACAGTATTCAGGGTTGAAACTTCATGACTGTAAAACTTCATTACTGAAGTAGCTAAATTTGACGATTTTTTGACAAACAATTGTTTTATCTTTCGTAAAAAATTTTTTTTTTTTTTAAATATAAAGTACCCTATGTTACTTCTAATACCTTCAAGAGTATATGTACAAAGTTTCATGATGATCGGTTCAGTAGTTTTTGCGTGAAAGCGTAACAAACAAACTTACATTCGCATTTATAATATTAGTAGGGATTAGTAGGGATTGATATATTGATAGTAGGGATAAGTAGGGATTTTGTTACTTTTTAAAAGTGAATTTTATATCAAACCATTCCAAACGTATCGGGAAATATTTTTCGCGACTCTCATTTTGTATTTGAGAAGTTTATCGGCTGATTTCTGTCAACATTTTGATCCCGATTCCCGTGAGAAATTTCCGCCTTAAGGTGGAGAGACGGCACGCAGTTCACATCTGAAGCGCCCTGGTGTTGAGTGAGGTGAACTGTACGGGAGCATCATGTAGATATGTAACGTTTGCACCGCAGGCTTGACAAGCAAGACTCCAGGGTTGAAATTTGCAGGTTCTTGCTCATTATTTTACCATGGAAAATGTGTTGGCATGAGTAAGCAGTCTGTGGTGGATCTCCAGCTTCCTGGTGCGTCATGGCTGTGTCCTGAATGCAGATTGGTCGAAAACAAAGGTCGATCGTCCGTTGTGGTTTCTCCTGTTGTGAAAGAGGATATGGGTCCACCTACATCGGCGCTCACCTTGAAAATTGTTCAGAAAACCCAAGATGACATATCAAATTTGAATAAGAAACAGCGGGAAATTATTCATTCCGTCTCCTTTTTCAATTATCAAATATCATCTTTTCAGATGATTATCAATACGATCAATGATAAATTGGATATAATCGAAAGATTTACACAGGAAAATATTAGTCTGAAGAAGGATGTAATTGACTTAACTAATAGAGTTGAATCATTGGAACAACAGTTAAAGTCAAATAACTTGGAAATTCTGGGTGTGCCAGAGAAGTCGAATGAGAAATTACCGGATATTTTGCAGAAGATCTCCGAATATATTGAGTTTCCCATATTTTCAAGTGATGTTGATGCCTTGTTCAGATCAAACACTAGCATCATTGGTAAGTCTAAGCCCATCATCGTCAAGTTCAATCGAAAAGTCGCTAGAGATGAATTCTTGTACGCTGCCAGAATGAAGCGCAAATCGAATAGAACGTCGTCTCCAGGACTCAAGATTGATAACATTTCTGATCAGCTGTTCATAAACGAACATCTCACAAGATACAATAAAATTTTATTGAATAAGGCGAAGGAGTATGCACGAAAAAATAACTACAAATATATATGGGTCAGAGAGGGCACTATTTATACAAGGAGAGATGATAAAGCCAAAGTCTTTAGAATATTCACTGAATCTGACTTGGAAAGACTAAATTAATTTACTTCTTGCGCCACTTAAAAGTTTAATTGCAGTGTTTTATGATGATACTGTCTTTTCTGTATCAGAATGTATGGGGATTGAGATCAAAATTGTCCAACATTTACAATAGTTCTTTGGCTTGCAGTTGTGATATTGTGTGCCTTGCAGAGACGTGGCTTACTGATTCAATAGTCGATAGTGAGGTTTTTTGTAATTCGTTCGAGGTATTCCGTCGCGATAGAAATGTGTGCAGTTCGTTTAAAAAGGACGGTGGTGGTGTCTTAATCGCACTAAATAAAAATTTGTGTGCTACTTTGAGATCTGAATGGATGTCGGACGCCGAGGATCTTTGGGTGACTATAACTCGTGGCTCGTCTCAATTTCACATACGTTGTGTTTATATTCCCCCAGGCAACTCCCATCAACTACAGACTTTTTGTTCTGAATTGGAAAAAATTACTAGTAATCATCCGAGTGATGATCTCATTATTTGTGGGGACTTCAGTTTACCATCAATTAATTGGCAGTATGACAGTGTGAATAAAAATTGTATCCCATTAGATTTCACTGATGTTCATACAAATCTATTTGTTGTTACTATTTCTTACTGTGGTCTTTCGCAGTTTATTCGCTTTGTGAACACCTTTCGGAACACTCTTGATTTGATATTGAATAATAATTTTTCGGTTGGGGATGTTAAAATTTCTGAATTACCCCTTGTTGCTGAGGATAAATTTCATAATACTCTGGAATTCGAATATGTAACTCAGATTGGTTTCACTGCTGCTAGAGGGAAGGTTAACGGTGGTTTCAACTATTCTTAAGCTAATTATCCGGAGATAAGTGGGGAATTGGGTGAGGTTGATTGGGACAAAGTTTTTAAGAATAAAATATCGAACAGTGTACAGAAGCTTTTTATGGAAGTATTTACAAAATAATTGAAAAATATGTTCCTAAATCATGCAATAATTCATCGAATTTTCCATGTTGGTTGAAGTCAGCAACAATAAGGGTAATAAATGAGAAAAAGAGGGTTCACCGCAAGTGGAAACGGTATAAAAATTTGCTAGACTACCAAGAATTCAAAATTTTGAGAGGCCGGTCAAAATTTCTGATAGAGTCTGACTACAGTAATTATATAGACTCAGTTGAATCCTCAGTCAATTCCAATCCGAAAACCTTGTGGCAGTTCGCGAAAAGTAAATCCTGTGGTGGTGTCGATCAGAGATAAAAACTCTGGTGGTGTTTTGGCGGATCATCAGAGCATTGCAGAGGAGTTTTCGAATCACTTCATTTCTGTGTTCAATCCGCCTCATTCTGTCAATGTTGCCATGCCTATGAACAATAAATGTAGTTCACACCCTATAAACTTGAGCAGTATCCAGTCTGAGGTTGTTATGAGGAAGATTAATGAGTTACCCAGTAAGCCTCCTGGACCAGATATGCTGCCAACATGCCTGCTGAAAAATTGTGTCCATGTCCTCGTTAAGCCAGTACACAAATTGTTCAATATATCTTTGAGAGAGGGTTGCTTTCCACAAATATGGAAAACTGCATTGGTTCTTCCAGTACATAAATCAGGCAACAAACAACTATTAGAGAACTACTGACCTATACCTAAACTGTGCATTATTGCCAAAGTTTTTGAATCGATTATTTTTGATTTTTTATACAATGAGGTTAAAGGCATTTTAAACGTTGAGCAGCATGAGTTCATGAAGGGGCGATCTGTTGAAACCAATTTATTTTTGTACACTCAGTTTCTGCTTGAGCAGGTGGACGTGGGTTCCCAGGTTGATGCCATTTACACTGATTTCAGCAAGGCTTTCGACAAAATTGATCATGCTATATTGATGCGGAAGCTTGCTGGTGTTGGTGTGCACGGTGCTTTGCTTGATTGGTTTGCTTCTTACTTGGTGGGTCGGCTTCAGTCAGTTGTAATCAGTGGATGTTACTCCTCTTATGGGGATCTCACTTCTGGTGTGCCACAAGGGTCACATTTGGGTCTTCTGCTTTTCAACCTTTATATTAATGATATCGCAGGCTGCTTCAGATTTGCCAAATTTTTAATGTACGCTGATGATTTTAAGATCTTTGCTGTTGTTTCTTGCCTACGAGATTTGATCGAGTTTCAGGAGGATTTAAATAGACTCCATGAATATTGTCACGAAAACTTTCTGTATCTCAACCTCAGTAAATGTCACCACATAACTTTTTCACGAAATAAAAACATTTTTAGTACTCAATTTAACATTAACAATTGTGTTCTGACTAAGGTATCTCTGGTGAAGGATTTGGGAATTATTTTTGACTCAAAGCTTATCTTTGACAGCCACATCGCTTATATTTTGAAAAAGGCTCACGGTATGCTGGGTTTCATCATTAGAGTTTGTGAGCATTTTCGTAGGCATCAATCCCTTAGAGCATTATACATGGCTTATGTCCAGAGTGTGTTGAGCTATGCATCGATAATTTTGAATCCTTATTACAATATTTATATTAATCGACTGGAAAACATTCAGAAAAAGTTTATTAATCATGTCAACAAAAAATGTTATAAACATATTACTGATGATCGGGATCGAGTTATGAGGGAGTTAGGGTTAACTACTTTGGCTGACCAGAGAATGTTGAGGGACGCAAAGTTCATTTAAAAGACTATTAATTCTCTCGATTCCACTGAAATTTTGAACATGCTCAGTTTCAATGTACCTAAATATTGCACAAGAAATAAGTTTTTGTTCCATATAGATCAAAGTTCTTCCAATTATCATCTGAATTCACCATTAATGAGATGCTGCAGAACTTATAATACACTATATAATTTCGCTGCCGTTGACGTTTTTTCTGATTCTTTATTGGCCTTCTCTTGCACTTTGAAACGATTTCTGGGAAATTACTGAATTTTGTTTCATATTTGTATTTTTTTTTATTTATGGTTCAGATGAATTTACTGTTTTCGTTGTTATTGGTTTTTAAGTAACATTGTGATTGGTTTATTAGTGAATACATAATTTTGGGTTCGTCCCGTCTTGTATTCCTTTAAATAAATAAATAAATAAATAAATTCACTCTAAGCATTGAAGTTAAAAAATATTCCCTAAAAATTATCATCAAATGTTAAGGAAACCATATATGCTCCCATATTCTTCCTCATTTTTTATTATAAAACAAGAAACATTTGTGTAATTTTTTTTATTTACAGTAGGATCCTCTTCGGAAGAACCACTCCGATAGAATAGTGTCGAACTACGCGTTCTCCTGAGTTTGTTACCCACTAAGCCATTCTTTGGTTGTCTTAGTCTTTACTTGACGGAGATGCATTGCGAAATTCATAAAATAAAAACAAATTTTCTTCCATTGTGGGTAATCTATTGAAGTCAATTAAATACAAATAATCATTACCACCTGTATATCCTAGACTCAAGAATTTATATGAAAAAGAAACATATTTCATTGACATATACAGGACAATAAAATAAAAATATTGCTAGACATTTGAAGAAGAAAGAAGACTATGGCCTAAAACTTGAAACCAAATTTTCATTATGGCAATTCGATAAAAATCAATAAGGACGTCATTTCATTGAATGAGAAATCAGGGGTTTATACGTTAAGGTGCGGTAATTGCCAGTCTTTATACGAGAAAGCATTGAAGACGACCCTCGCTAGGAAGAGCTCGTTAGAAGCACCACTGAATAAAATGTGAAAAAAGAGGAAAAACTGGTACTTTAAGATGCCAGAATGAAACTCAAGATGTTAGGAGAGATGATTAACCTATCCGTGGATACCATATATGCTATCCTTCATGACCATATTGACCTCTCAAAGGTCAGTGCAAGATGGGTAGCGAGAATGGTCACCGCACCTCAGACGCAAGTGCAAGCCGAGTGCTGTAGGGAGTTTTTGGAGCTATGTGGAGAATACCCATCCACTATTTTCAACCAGCTTGTTATTGGGAATGAGACATGGGTTCATCCTTATAACTCTGAGAGTAAACAAGAGTCCATGCAGTGGATTGAAAAGGGTACACAGACCCCAAAGAACTCTAAAGCCATCCGCTGGAAAAATAATGGCTCTCTTAGTCTCTTGGGATTCTGAAGATATTTTATTGAGAGAATAGACTAAAAAGGTTGAAAGCATCACAGCAGCATCATAAGCAACCACTTTGCGTAATTTAGGAGAAGCAATTAAAGGACAAAGGGAGGAAAACTCACAGCGGGGGTGTTGTTGCTTCATGACAACGCGCCGGTTTACACGGCCCTCGTGGCGAAGGCTACTGTGTGGGAATGTGGCTTCGAAGAAATTACTCATTCTCCGTACAGTTCAGACTTGGCACCCAGTGACTACTACAAATATGAAAAAATATTTTCGTGGAAAGCAATTTTCCGACGATGAAGAACTGAAGGTAGCAATTGATACCTATTTTGAGAAGAAGACGAAGTAAATTTTTAACAAGGTTTAGAGGAGCTTATTTCACGAACTAACAATTGTATTGAAAAATAGACTTTTTCCAGAATTATCTGAGTTTCTCTAGTATATCGGACAGAAGAGGAGGTCATTTCAACCAAGAATAACAAAAGACGACAAATCTTATAGCAATAAAAAATAGAATTCAACATACGTAAATCATTTGTTGGAAACAAAACATAAGAAGAGCGCCTGTGAACATAGTGGTTGAAATGTAAGACTCGAAAGCGCATATTCTTCATACACAGCAACAAAGCCTAACCAGAACACTACTGATCTTCTAGCTCGTAGCTCCAGCTACACCTTCTGAGAGACCTTCACAGAAAATCTAGAGTTATCAGGATAAAATATGACATATATCAAAAAAGAATCTTTTCTAGACATCAATAGATCGAATAAAAAAAAATCTAGTGTACAATCAAATAGAGCTCTCTCCACATCTTCAAATAAAATTTTGAAATTCACTAATGATTGAAAACTACCTTCCAACATTTCATCAAAATCCAGTCGCTATAAGGACTGAAAATTGAGAGCTGAAATTTGAAAAATTATTGGATTTTTTCATTTTTCTCAATGAAATAATGAACTCTTCTTTGAAACCTCCATCATTTTTGTATTTTTTACGTAACGTAAACCTGAGCATTCAAAGCACTTAAAACAATTTTCACTTTTGCGCGTTTGATCCTGGGAATAGCGTGCTATCGTTTCTCCCAAATGTCTGTAATCTTCGAATTTTGGGACGAAAATGGGTTTTAACTACTAGGTTAGAGTTACTGATAAAAAATCCGAGGTCACAAGTGATTGTGTCCGAACGATCCGTCCGTAAACACGCTTACTCTCGAACGGATATAGTTGAAATTTTCAGAAAGGGTTAGAGTTCAAATATCTCATAATATTTCATTTATGAGCAATATCATTCCAATAGTTTCGCAGTTAACTACAAATTTGATCGATCTGCAATCCGGTATTTAAAAGTAGAATAATGATGCGCATGTGCGTACAGAATTTCGTTAAGATCGTATGATCAATAGTAGACATATATTATAGTTTTTTGTGAGCAAATCAGCGTTGTAGAATATAAACTACAAGAAGGCTAATGCAAAACCTCATGAGGATCGTGGGTTATGTAAACATGCGTGGAAGGGCTCCTGCCTGATTTTATGTCAACGCTCTGCACTATTTTTTTGTGAATATCCACGTCGTCGGCATCGATGGCGTTGTCCTGGTTGTTTGGACTTATCTTTTTGATTCGAAAGCTTTAGTTTTTTTCGATTTTGAAGATATGCTTACTGCAAATGTTCTTGAGTTTATACTGGATATAATATATACTAAGTAAGATAAAATAAGAACAGTGAATAACAGTTATCTTTTCTGGGATGAGTTATGTAAAAAATTAAAAATTTGGCAGTAATAATAGTGTGTTGAACATCCACGAAGCATTTTTCGAAATGTCTGGACATAATTTTAATGCAATTATGGATTTCCTCCTGAGGTGCAGTACTTAGGGTTTCTGTACCTCAGGACGAAAGTCTGCCAATTCATGAGGAGGAAGGAATGAATTAAGTAATGCAATTCCACAGAAAACTGAAGCTCGTCTTCTTTCCTTTGTCCCACCATGATTAACCCTCAAATAGAATCTGGATGAAGACAATTATTCTTTTCCTTATTCCGGGGTAATCGTTCTTTTCAGCAATCTAGTCGCTTATGTCGATATTCAGAAATCTGAGGTAATATTTAATGAGGATCGTGAGAGAAATCCAAAATTTTGTATCCTGTTATGAACGGTACGGACACCAATGAGACTCCCCATGAATCACAAGTACCACATCAATCTTGTGGGAGTGTTGCTTTTTGTCAGTGCCAAGAGTATAAGGCGTTTTGCGGTTTTTCATATTAATTATTCATGTTGGTTGGTACTTTCGATGTGGATCGACGCTGGACCAGTTTCAACCGAAGTATTATTTATCCTAATAGAAATTTCTCTGAAAGACAAACAAGGTTCATTAAAAAAAAAAGAATGAGCTTTAGAAATATGAACTTCCTCAAATCGAGACAGTGCAATATACATTTGTATGATAATTCTAAACTCAAACAAACCCGATTAGGTTTTGTTGATCGCTGAGCATACGATAATGCAACTTCAAAGCTGCCACGCAAACATTCTCTCTGCACAAGAACACCAATGTATTTATCATACACTAGCGCCATCTGATGTACGCAAATATTCATACACATCTTGATTTGAAGAACTTTTTATTACCATAGCTCATATTAATGATATTTAGTAGAGATTATCCTTATTTCTGCATGTATCGTTGCGATTAGATGCTAATACAATGCTCCGATAAGTTAAGTTTAAGTTTCGAGTTCAGTTATTAAAAATCATTATTCAATGGCTGAAATAAAAAAAATTGTTAAGGAAACCGTTATTGCAGTACTCGATAGTTACTTGGATATCAGACTGATCAGATTATGCTCAAAATCAAAGACAGAATGGAGGAGGTGTATGAAGATAGTGAATTCATACCCATTTAAGACAATTTTGAAAAATTAAATTTAAAACTGCAAGAGACTGAATCAAGGTTTGAACAATTACAACAGGAATTAAAAAAAACAAATGTGTTATATTTGGAATTCTCGAATGCGATAATACGGAACTGAGGGAGAATCTTATCGCCATCTGTCAAGATAATAATGTACAGTCAATAAGATCCTGTTACCTGTTAGGAAGAAGAATTCAAAATGAAGCACGTCCGATCATCGTCAAATTCACAGACGAATATCATCGTAATGATTTTTTTAGGGAGAAAACTTTTTCTGGGATGCAAGATTTTTGTGAAAGGTGATTTAACAAAGAAGCGAATCGAACTGTTCATATATGCTAGAGGAAGATTTCATCAAAATGTGTAGACTATTGACGGTGTCATTAAGGTTAGAACTAAAAAGGAAATAGTTTCCGTTAAGGACAAACAGGACATAGATTCCATATTTCTATCAGTGGGTAATTAGATATTATGCTGTATACTGGAGTGATAATTTCTGGTTATGTTAATTATTGTATAACTTGTCGGGGGTATTTACATTTATTTTGCATACAAACGCTACAGTAGGTTGTAAAATTATATTTTCTCTTTCCTTTTATTTTTACAATTACAGAATGGAATGTTTCGAATTAGAATTGAACGAAGAAACGAACTCGTATTTTGATATTGATGGTGCTAAGGAGGAGATTAAATTTGATAAACTGTCGAACAAGGTACATTTAAACATACGGAGTACACGAAAAAATTATAATAATTTATTCTTATATTTGAATGCTTTGAACTTGGATAATTTGGATGTAATTGTTCTGTCTGAGTGTTGGGATTGGTATGAGGAATCAAATTATATTATTCCTGATTTTGATATTTTTTATAATGAGTCGAAATATAATGAAAATGATGGCTTATTAGTTTATGTGAAGTTGTCAATAAATGTGAGTGTTCAAGTTGTTCAGCTTTCGGAGACAAATTTGTTGCATTTATCTTTCTACATGAGCAGTAAAAGCTATGGCTTAACTGCATCGTATAGACCACCATCTACAAACATAAGGCTTCATGTTGAGGAATTGAATGAATATTTAACGAACTTGAGCTATGGGGATGTTGAGGTTTTTTGGGTGATATTAACATTGATATTGGTGATATAGACAGTGTGAATCTTTTGGAATATCAGTCTTGTATGGGACAGAATGAATTCGTTTGAAGAGTCGGAGTCGACGCTTGACAGTGAACAGACGTGCGTCAGGTGTGCCGTCGACGATAATTTGCGAATATTTTCTACATCTTGTTATTAAATCTTATCATCGCTTCATATTGTTTTGTTGGTAAGAAATTAAAAATTTCATATTTACATTTCGACGGATCGAATTGTTGAAGTCGTTGCACTCAGAAGAGTGTGATGACATCATTCAATTTGCAAATATGAATAACATAGAAATGGAAAGTACTTCTGACTACAGGGGTACTCAAAATGATATACCAATCAGAGAAACAACTTCAACATCTACAACTAACTCTTACGCAAAAGCTGTGTCATTATTCAAATTTCCATCTAAAGATCAAGCCATTATTTTCACTGCAATTGAAGAAGTTAAAATACAGGAATACGTCATTGCTATCGGAAAGAAAGTTCAACCAAAAGAGATCATTTTCATATCCAAAATTTCGAATAACCGTGTCTGTATCTATCTATCCAACCAAACAGTAGTAGATAAATTTCTTGGAGAAGGAGGAGAAATCGAAATCAACCAGCAGACCCTTAAGGCTCGTCGATTAATTACTCCATCAACTAGGTTAATTCTCTCGAACGTATGTCCAACAGTGCCCCATGACATTATTGAAAAACAACTCAAAGAAAGTGGATTAACTCTCATGTCACCTATTACATTTCTCCGAATTGGAATATCTCAACCAGAGTTTAGTCATATACTTAGTTTTCGCAGACAAGTTTACATACAACCAATCTCATCTTTTCCCGAATCACTAGTCATCAATCATGACGACACATCGTATCGTATCTTCATATCAGAAGATAAACTGACATGCTTTAAATGCAAAAGGGAAGGTCATGTGGCCGCAAATTGCCAGGAAACTGTGCCAGAAACTGCAGCAACCATTGACATTATCAACTCAATGGAAGAAACCATCACCCCTGATCAAGAAAGTCCTATCAGAATAAACACTGCTTCTAACAAACGGACACGAACTGAAATTAGCCCACCAATACTGGACGCCTTAGAAGAAACCGAACCTATTTTCGCTAAACCTGATAAACAAATCCAAAAAAAATCTAAAACAACACAACTCCAACCATCACAACTGGATCACACTGATACTTTTATTGCGCCATCCAAGGAACTCTTCGAAAACGTACTTTCTAACTCTTCTCTCGACTACGGACAAATAGTCAGCTTCTTGGAAAATTCTTTTGGCTCATCGGACCCTCTCAGCGTAGCCCGCAGATACACAGAGGATATTCACGAACTTCTTGGCATCTTGACAAAAATACATCCACTACTCACTGAGCGTAACATTAAAAGCAGAATTACAAGGTTGAAGAAAAAGATAATAAAACAACTCAATAACGAATTCGAATCTGGTTCAAATGTATCACTATCGGAGTCTGAAAGTGAAAAATTCTTCAGAAATTAAATAAAATATATCATACAATGTCATTCATTCTGCAGTGGAACATAAATGGGGCTTACACCCATTTAGAAATGCTGCAGCTATTAGTAAAAGAGCAAAGGCCTAGGGTCATATGCCTTCAAGAAACCAATTTCACCAACAACCGCAGTTACAATATGAAGAACTACGAGTCCTTTCACAAAATTAGAATCAATCAACTTCAAGCCTCAGGAGGAGTGTCAATATATACCCAGAAATCTCTAGGTGTCGAGGAAGTTCCTCTATCAACCAACCTCGAAGCAATTGCTATCTCACTGACGACCCCGCGAAAAATGTGCATTTGTAACGTATACATTCCACCCGATTTGGAAATTAATACAACTGGCCTGAATGAATTGATACAACAACTTCCGAAACCATATGTCATCCTGGGAGACTTCAATGCACATAACATAATATGGGGGTGTTTATCAAACAATCGCAGAGGTAGAGAACTAGAGTCTTTAATCAACAATCATTCTGATATAATACTACTCAATACTGGAGAAATAACCCGAATAAACACCGTTACCGGCAATCACTCTGCTCTCGATCTGACCTTCTGTCATTCGAATCTATCAGACACATTGTCTTGGTCAGTTTTATCTGACACCTATGGCAGTGATCATTTACCCATTATTCTCGGAGACAACATACAAAATGAACCACCTGCATTTCGACCTACCTGGAAGCTGAAGAATGCCACCGAAAGCGACTGGGAATACTATAGGTCTCTACTTGAAGAAAACATTTCCAGAATATTACCTGTTGAGACTACAAATATCGACGTACTTGTTGAATCTCTCTCGAAAAACATTCTTGAGGCAGCAAATATTGCGATCGGCAAGAGAACTCACCTAAATATTCATCAACCTGTCCCATGGTGGAATGAAGAATGTCAAAAAGCAACCAGAGAATTCAAAAAAGCCTTCAACAAACTGAAGAGAAACTATACCTTAGAAAACAAGATTGAATACAACAGACTAAGAGCCCACCAAAGATATATTATTAAACAAAGCAAACGCTCAACCTGGATGTCTTACGTTTCAACTTTAAATTATTCCACTCCTATATCTGAAGTATGGCAAAAAATAAATCGCATAAAAGGAACCAGAAGGCGCATCGGTGTGCCATTTCTGAATCACAACTGTAATGTAATCACTGATAGACAGAAAATAACAAATATTTTTGCTGACCACTTTCAGCAACAAACAAGTGATGCAAACTACGAAGAAGAATTCCTACAAATGAAGCAAAGTACAGAAGGACAAGTTTTAGAAATACAGAGTGACGAAGAAAATCCGCTGAACATTAAAATAACGTTCGAAGAATTGGAAGAAGCCTTATCCAAAGTAAAGAACACTTTGCCTGGACCCGATGAGATACCTTATGTCTTCCTGTTGAAACTCCCCAAAGTAGGAAAGCTATTTCTTCTCCATATTTTTAATGAGATATTTCTGTCCCGAAAATTTCCATCTATATGGTCGCAAGCGATCATCCTTCCAATACTTAAGCCAAATAAATCTCCTTCAAGACCAGACTCATATAGGCCAATTTCTTTAACATGCACAATGTGCAAACTTCTGGAAAAAATCCTGAACTTTAGACTACGCCACTTTCTTGAAGACAACAACCTCATCATTCCTGAACAAAGCGGATTTCGCAAACACCGCTCGACCACCGATGATTTGGTAAGCCTACAGTCTGACATACATGAAGCCTTTGTGAATGAAGAAATACTCATCGCAATATTCTTCGACATACATCGAGCCTTCGACTCAGTCTGGCGCCGTGGAATTCTCAATCAGCTGAAACAATGGCAGATCCAAGGAAACATGCTCGCTTTCATATCGAATTTTTTGTCCAAAAGATCATTCACGGTTAGAGTCAATGAAGAGTTTTCTGAGTCTAGACCTCAAGAAAATGGCACACCTCAAGGATCCGATTTCAGTGTGACGCTTTTTTTGGTGGCCATGAACGAAATCTTCAAAAGTATAAGGAATCCAGTTCGGGGGAGCCTGTATGTGGACGACTTGGTACTTTATGCATCAGGAAGAAACATCTCTACAACCTTATCCCAACTACAGAACTCACTTAACAACTTGGAACTATGGTCGCAACGGACAGGATTCAAGTTTTCAACAACAAAAACAAAATGTGTTATATTTTCTAAAAAATCTGAAGATGTTACGGCCCCCCTCAAACCATATGGGGAAGAGCTCGATTTCGTGGAAGAGATCAAATTTCTTGGAGTTACATTAGACAGAAAATTGAAATGGGACTCGCATATAAGAGAAATAAAAAAATCCTGCCAGACAGTTTTGAACATGATGAGAATGTTGGCCAACAACTCTTGGGGAGCAGACAGCATCACCTTATTGAGGATCTACCGAGCATTAATACGTTCCAAATTGGACTACGGAGCAATTGTATACTCTACAGTTAGACCTTCCTTGTTGAAATCCCTTGATGTTGTTCAAAATACGGCCATCAGAATAGACATGGGAGCTTTTTGTTTCAGCCCCGTTGAAAGTCTCCTAGTCGAATCAGGGGAACCACCGCTAGAATTACGTCGACTCAATCTACTCCTCAAATACTCCACCAAAATCGCAGCCAACACCAAAAACCCTAGCTACCGTTATACATTCTCGAATCGTTTCTCCACAAAATACGAAAGACATAGCAAACCATCAGTACCTCTTCATATCAGAATCAAAAGGATCGAAAATAACCCAATCACCTATCAAAATATTCTACCAGTGAACATAAAAACGCCCCCTCCCTGGACGATACCTCTTCCAGAGCTCAATACCTATCTGACCAAATTCTCAAAGCATGATATATCAGCAACACTCATTAGAACAGCCTTCTCCGAAGTGGCATCGAAATACACCAATTATTATCACATATACACCGATGCATCTAAATCTGACGAATACGTGAGAGCGGCAGTAATCACTGAAGTGGGAAACTATAGCTTTGATCTACCACTGGAATCAACTGTTTACACAGGAGAACTGTACGCCATTGAAAGAGCTCTTGATCACTGCAGAAAAGCAGATAAGAATGTCGTCATTTTCACGGACTCCTTGAGTGCTATAGAAGGCATTAAACAGCTCTACCCAAAAAATGGCCTACTACGCATGATAAAATCTAAATTGGGAAAATTGGCAAACTTGGGTATACGCGTGGCTATTGTTTGGGTTCCTTCTCACGTAGGTATACCAGGAAATGAAACAGCTGATACTATAGCCAAAGACAACAGCTCAGAAACTCCACATCACCGGATCGAACGAGTGCCACATGAAGATTTGACGCCTAATATTCGAATTTTTTGCAGAAGCATATGGAGGGAAAGATGGCGAGTTTTAGAAAATAATAAACTAAGGATTATTAATCCCAACATGAACCCAGTCTGCTACGCAGGGACGCAACGGAAACAACAGGTCATATTAACTCGACTGAGAATCGGACATACTAGATATACCCACCAATATCTCCTCAAAAATGAAGACCCCAAAAGATGTATAACGTGTGATGAGGTGCTGACCGTAAGACACTTCATGACGGAGTGCCCCGACTTCCGGGAGAAGAGGAGATCCTCAGGACTACCAGAGAACCTTGAAGATGCCTTGGATCCAGGAAACCTTGATGTGATAGTAAAATTTCTAAAGAGTATTCAGATATTTAATGAAATCTAATAATCCTATAATGTATATTATTTTATATTTTATATTGTTCCGCCGCTAATAACCTTTGTGGTTGATGCGGATCTTTTGAATAAAAAAAAAAAAAAAAATGAATTCGTTTCTGAGATAAATGATTTCACTAGGGTAACAAATAATTTATGTGAAGCTCAAGGCTAATTCTCAACAAGACATTTTCTTGTGTCCTGGTATTATAAAAACTTCAATAACGGATCATTGGTCGATTTTTCTGTCGGTCAAATCAAGGTCTATCGAAGAACATATTTTGCATGCCTCTCCATCAAAACAAACTTTTCTAAATAAGGATAGACTTGTCTTCTTCTTGAGAAATGAAGATTGCCGTTAAATCCTAGATGAGTCAAATCCCCAGATGGCATATACCGCCTTTACGAAATGTTTGAAGAAACATGCGGAAATAATCGTATACAAAAAGGATTAAGGTGAAAATATATTGAAAGAAACAACCTTGGATAACGTTTGGGCTGATAACATCTATAAAACGGCGAATGAAATAAGAGTTTGGTTAAGAAGGAATTTCAATCCGGAGAACAATCGGAAATATACTGAATATAGGAATTTACTTAATAGTCTGATAAGAAAAACTAAAGAATCTTATTTCATAAAACAGTTTGAACTTGCTGGTAATAATGCTAGGAAATTTTGGAAGACGCTGAATCAGATTAATAATAATTGTAAAATTAAATCCAATATCCTTGGTGAAATAGCTGATGAGGATGGTTGCTCTGTCACGGAAATAAAAGAGAAAGCAGATGAATTCAATTGTTTTTTTGTTAATATCGGTAAACGTTTAGAACACGGTGTAAATAGAACGACCATTGTTGATGCTTTGAATGTCCCTGCGAGTGTGTCCTCTATATTCCTCGAGCCTGTTGATGAGAATGAGATTGTGAGCACCATTGTTTCATTGAAGAATGGTGCTAGCCCTGGACCTGATGGTATTGCTTCATCCCTTATTAAGTACATTCATTTATTTTGAAACCTCTAGTTCATATCTTTAATTTAAGTTTTTCAAATGGTATAGTTCCAGCATAATAGAAAGAGTCGCATGTAAGTTGCGTCTTTAAGGGTGGAAATAGATCTGAAATGACAAATTATCACCCAATCTCTGTGATCAATAATTTTGATAAGATCTTCGAAAAGTGTCTCAAGAGGAGACTGATCTTATTCCTCGAAAAAAATAATTCCTTAAGTGGCAGACAATTTGGGTTTAGGGATAATACTTCTACAATGGATGCAATTCAGGAACTTGTTGATGGCGTCATCCACTCTATGGACGAAAATAAAAAGGTCATAGCAGTATTTTTAGATTTGGCTAAGGCCTTTGACACCGTTGACCATACTCTACTTCTTGATAGACTGAAAAAGTCTGGTTACTGGTTACTTCGTGCTACGAGTCTTGAGGTGGTCTCGTATGCTGATGATTCTGTTTTAAGTTTCAGGGGGATACATGGGAGGGAGCTTGTCAAATAACGGTTAAGGGTGTTAATACTACTTTTCAACTGTTATCACATTGATTGTTAAGTTTGAATATATTTAAATCAAAGTTCATCACATTTTCAGTTAGAGCACCTGATCAGCCGGAGTTTGAGTGGATACATCTGCATATGGATCAATGTAATTTGTTGACATGTCAGTACCCGGCTGTTGAAAAGGCCGAGTCGGTCAGGTATTTGGGAGTTATTATCGATCAACATCTGAGATGGAGCGAGCATGCAGCTCACCTTGTGAAACGTATTAAGAAACTGTTTCATATTTTCTGTAATGTCCGGAATATTCATTCTGTGAAGGAATGTTTGTAAGTGTACGACGCTTTAGTTTTGTCTGTACTGAGGTATGGAATTGTTATATGTTATATATTTTATATATGTATACATGAAAATAACATGGGAGATCTTGAAATAGTACATAAGACCATATTGAAGATAATCTTGAAGTTGAGTAAAACGTTCGGATCTGAAAGACTGTATATGGAATCTGACCGGCTGAATATCAAACAGCTTTATATTTATGAAGTATTGTTGAATCAAATAAAGGGGAGAAAAGAATTGATGCAACATGCATTCCTAGCAAGACAGGTACTGAATAGAAATCTTGTCATTCCGCGGTTCCATAGAAAACATCTGCAAGAAAGTAGGTTGTACACAAATTTTATAATCTTCTTCCTTATGAGCTGAAGGTATCTTTCAATGTAGAGAGTAAAGTATGTAAAGATCGTCTTCGGAAATATATTACGTTGAATTTTAGTAGATTCGAGACCATTCTTTCTGCTTGATTTTGTTTTCCATTCGATAGTTATTTTTTTCTTTTTACTGTTCACCTTTTCAAGTATGCAAACTCAGTTGTTATTCGATCACATCAGAAAGGAGTTTTCATTGTTAGTATGTACAGAATATGACAGTATACAAACTTGGCTTAGACTGTCGTACTTCTGTGAACGAAATTGTTTATCTTTTATTTTGGTGCATTTTTTCTATGAATAAATTGAATTGAATTGATTCATTTGCAAAAACAGGTTTCTTCTAAACAATTATTTCTCTTTTAAAGCTGCTGAATGGATGGAAATTTATCCGCCTTCTGATTTCTGAGAGTGGATGTGTAAATTTGAGGATGTGGATTTATTGGAGAAAATGAGTGAGAGTCTGGGCAAATATGTGTTAAAGGACACTATCAAAGTGAATAAGGCAACGACCGAAGTTATACTTAGTGGTTTAGCTTCTTTTGAAAGTATGATTGTGAACATGGTAAGAACGGTTGAGCGAGTGAAGGGTGTGGTTGAGGATAAGGAGAGATGGAAGAGCAAAACAATGAGTGGAGAGATATGCATGAGGGAAACGAATGTGGGTGGGAATGTGGCGAGGAAACCTGCTCAGACGGAAACAATTCCTGGAGTGGAGACACTTGGGAGGCCTACGATTAGAAGCTTTGCCCTGGTGGTGTGTCTGGGAAGGTAAATAGTGAGGAGGCTTGAAAAGAGGAAGGGGATTGTGGAGGTGACTCCTAATGTGGATGCGAGGGTGACTGCTGTGAGAACGTTCAGGAAAGACGGTAGATTTGTCATTGAGACAAAGTGTAAAAAAGGATGAATGAATTGAGAGCATGTAAAAAATTTGATGAACTTGGAATGAAAGTGTTTTAGCCAGGGAAACATCCGAGATAACGGAGGTTGCATTGAAGCAGGGACTTTTAGGAGGAAACAGGCTGGCATGGATGAGAAATTGTTCATCGCTGGGGTGGCTGTTCAGAGGAGACATGGATCGAGAAAAAAAGGCAATATCCTACTGCGTGGTTGGGTAAGGGGCAAGATTGTTCGCTTGAACTAATGCAGAGTGAAAGAGTTCGATCTGATGAAGAGGTATTACAGATGCATGGTGTTTAATCATAGAGACATGGATCGAGAAAGAAAGGCAATGTCCTACTGCGTGGTTGGGTAAGGAGCAAGATTGTTCGCTTGAACTAATGCAGAGTGAAAGAGTTTGATCTGGTGGAGAGGTATTACAGATGCATGGTGTTTAATCATAGAATTAAGGAATGTAAAATGAAGACGAATGCCTATGTGAAATGTGGAGAGGGGGCATTTAATGAAAGAATGCAAGAAAAGGGATATATGTAGAATATTCAAGAAGAGAGGAATGAAGGATGTGTGAAACACAGCACATCTGGTGTAAGCTGTGTGGAGTAAAGGCTCCGGGTAGGATAGATAAGGAAAAGAATGGACGCATGAGTATAAATGGGGTATATGAGAATCCTGCAGCAAATTGCGTCCATGTGCTATCACACTATGAGTGAAATATATGTGAGTGATGGAACTGTGTGTGAGTTGTCCATTGCCCCTCTATTTCTACATAGGAGAGGTGGGGTTGCCATTGTTGTCAATGATGACACTGGAGATGTCGTACCTGTCTCGGAGTTGATAGATGATTATGATGTGTGTATGAGAATTGAATATATGAAGGGGAATCTGGCTTCGATCTATGGCAAGTCTGGTGATGAGCATGGGTATGTATGGTGAAAATAGAGGGATTAGATTAGTAGAGTTAATTCTTGAACTTGTGCTGAATAGGTGAGTAAGATATTGACATCATCTTAATAAGTGCAAGTATGGATGCGAAATGTGTGACTTGTTGGTGTGTGATGCTGGAATGAAATATCAATGACCATAATGGTATACTGATTACTCTAGGAAGGCGGGATAAAGAGGATGATCGGGTTGGTGCGAGGCAAACCACATGGAGGGTTAGAGGAGTAGACTGAGAAAAGTGTGAAAGCCTTATAGTAAGGGAGTCTGAAAGTGTTCAGTTCAACCATTTCGACAGACTTCAAGCTGCCAAAAAAATGTGAAAATTATGAAGAAATATGTAAACAATGTAAATAAACGAATGTTGGAGAAGCCAGGACTAAGGTAATAAGGCAATATGGTGGAAAAGGCGGAATACAGTCGATTGCGGAGACTCTATAAGAGTGAAATTTTGAAATGTAAGTAAAATAATTGAGAAAAGTTTGTCAGTATGAAAGGTAACGCTAATCCCTGAAGTGAAACATTCAAAATATGAATGAGAAGGAAGCAGACGACGAAATTGTGTGGGGTAAGAGTGGAAGGTGGTAGGAGGAGGGCATGGAATGTGACTGTGCGCTTTGATGGATGTATTTTTCCCAGTAATGATGATAGTGGTATGAACGAGGGTGTTGAATGTAATTGAGGAGTTTGGTATGCATGAGGTAATAATAATAATAATAATAATAATAACCGCAGGGGTAGTATATTTAACAGTGTACTACTTGGGATTGACGACCCCACGGAACTGAGTTACGCAGAGAAGGTTGAACAACCTCGGGCGTGGTGACTCCGCGGTCCCAAACCAACCACTACTTGTGCAGGTTAGCATCCTCCAGGTGTGATATTTTTGCAGCCCCTATTACGAGAAGTCAAACTCAAGGCGGGGAAGGGCGGACGGCTGGTCCTTCTCAGACCACTCCAGGGAATCAGCCGGATAGGGATGGTGGAGCAAGTGGTACCAATTCCCGTAATGGATCCACAAGGATATGCGAAGGAAATAGAAATAACTCTCAATGGTCCAGAGAATTGGCAATTTGAGTGAAATTGCCCGTCGTAAGGGCTGAACCCTGCAGGCGTATGCGATGGCCAAAGCAACTTAATGTTGATCTGATGAAAGCTTACTACTTAACCACAAACTTAGAGGAAGATCTCATGAACTACCGAGCAAGATTCCACAATGGTGTGGTCTTTCTGTCCATCCATATTGACAGAAAGACGACCTGACACCCCAAAAAAACCTCAGCAGCTCTCCGATCAGGTTCGATCAATCCTGAAGAGAAAGGCTATTTCTGAAGCAGAGCTTCAACTTATAAAGGACAAAATACGAGGTCTAGTTAATAGAAATCCATCAATTTCTACAACATCTCAGAAAAGGAAGTCAATGAGAAGATCTAGCATCCGAAATATCCCAGTCGAATAATCACGGAATAATTTAATCATCACATATAAAACCATGATTTCAAGATACCAGGGAATTCCTCCCAAAAATAGACCATCATTGCCAAAGATCACCTACAACTCAAATGCTAAAACATTGGTTTCCACTATGAACGATATTATCGCGCAAGAGCTGATTCAAGATGATAATCTGGAACAATTCTGCCATAAAGTATTCTGTGTGACTGCTGCAGTCTGTGAATCCACGCGAACCCCCCCTCCAGGAGAAAATCACCAAGGTTCGAATGGAACCTGTTGGGCTGCCACCGGGGAAGAGACGCCTAGAGAGGAAAATAACGGATATAGAAAGAGATATAGGAAAACTTTATACTTACCTTGAACATGACAAACCTTCTGTAAAGTTCAAGAAAGAAATCAAACTTATATCATCTCGAGCCAAAATAAGGTCCTCAGATCGAAACTATGCATTTGAGTTGGAAAAGTATATGGATTTGCTGAAACAAAAAACTGCGACATTGGGTCATAGAATTCGAAGGTATAATGAAAGAGTTTACAGATATAAACAAAATAAATCATTCAATGCGATCGCGAAAATTTTTTATAGGGAGCATAGACAGCAATGGCAAACTACCAACAAAAAGTGAATTGTTGGTAAAATATCTAGTCTACACCCTTAAATCATCGAGAGCAGGCTTACTGGATCAGGCAGGAAGAGGGACGAATGTACTCAATAGCTAGCATGGAACGATCCCAGGTGAAATTGAGATAAAGACAGCTATAACCAATCAGAGCAATTGGAAGACACCTGGGGTTGATAAAATTCAAGCATATTGATGGAAGCACTTTTCCTCCACACACGGGATACTGGCTAACAACATCGATGAAATCATAAAAGAGCCAGAAAAAATGCCAGACTTTCTAACAGAAGGAATCAACTACATGTTGCCCAAGAACACAAGTGATCCAAAAAACTATCGTCCCATTACAGGTTTATCTGTTATCTACAAGATAATCTCCAGCATATTGGAAAGAAAAATTTCCGAACACCTGATTGACAACAGTATATTGGCAGCAGAACAAAACGGATGTAAGAAGGGCGTTAAGGGGAGTAATGAATGTTTAATAATAGACATGATTCTGACAAAACAGGCAACTAATGAAAAGAGAAATATCTCAATCGCCTGGGTGGATTATACACCTGGATTACCATCTATAAAATTGATCCGGTAATAGTCAATTTCTTTGTAGTTTGCATGGGGTCTTGGAGGAATTCACTCTGCGTCCACATTAATCAAGAATATTATTCAACCGATCTCATATCAATCTCTAGAGGCATCTTTCAAGGATATAGTTCGAGTCCCCTACTTTTCTGCCTGGCTATCAATTCTTTGAGCTTTATGCTGAAAAAAAAGGTCGTGGATACTTAATCAATAAAACAACCAGAATAAAATTATCGCACCTCTTTCATATGGACGACTTAAAAATCTATGCTGCTAACGAACTAGAACTACAGAACCAGTTATAAATCATCAGTACGTTCAGCAACGACATAAAGATGGAATTTGACATTGAAAAATGCGCGTATTTTCATGCAAAAAGAGAAGTAGTACAGAACACGCTGAGTAATAGTTTTGCGGATGGTTCGGAATTTGGTGTACTTTTACCAGAGAAGACATACAAACAGCAAAGCCTCACTACTAATGAAAAAATAACCAAAACTAAAATCGATGAAAATTACATCAAACGACTGAAAACAATACTGAAAACTCAGTTATACACAGAAAACCTTGCCTTTGCAATCAATGCCTGGGTCACTTCAGTGATTTCACATACTTTGGGAGTGATCAAATGGACAGAAACTGACTTAGAGCGCCTGGATCGAACAACTCAGTTTAGTATTATACATATTAATATTCGAGCAGAGCTTTTGAATAATGTTATGCATCTATATCATCATAGTAGTCCCGGATTTCCGCTCAGACTTGTTCAGCCTCAGCGGACCCCCAGATAGCTGTAAGAAATGACATGGTTAGAGAAAAGGATAGAGTAAGAAGGTTTCTGCTCTGGCATTGAGCCCCAGCAGAAACCGAGATGTAGCTGAAAGAATTAATCATTATAATTATGGTATCTTCTTGAGCCACTTTGGGATGAATGAGATTTCTGAAACATAAGAATTGGTGTAGAGAAATTTACTGGTATATGAATATAGCCGTCGACTCAGAAGTATGAGGAGTTCGATAATGTTTTGAGTTAATTACGGTCGTGATATACACGTTCCAACAAATGGTTTTGGTGATAGCTGAGATTTGTCGATAGCCGCTAGGACTATCAACAAGGGAGTGTGGATTAAGGTGATAAGTTTGGATGCCCAGCGGACGATATGTCCATATGACCATGCGATGGTGTCTCGTCCGCCGTGCCACATGGGCAAGAGGACGAGGTTGATAGGTGGAGTTTGTGAAGGTTTGCCCTGAAATGGACGTGTCCTGTCATGAAGCACGTTGGGGAGTAGGAGGCTTAAAATATGTATTTTCGCTAGTTGACGTTGGGAAGCCAGAGATGGGTATTTCTGAGGGGCAGAGGGCCCAGCTCTCCTGTCATGAGTTTTGGAGAGATTTCCATAACTCATTCGAGGATTTGGTGCACATCATTTTGAAGTTTGTGTCAGAGACATCCATGGAATCGAATGATCTGTCACGGAATTTAAATTCAAGTCCGCGTCTGAAGTCGTATTTGGCAGAGTTGTATTCTACCATTAGATTGAGAGGGATATAACCTGTGAGAACCTCGAGAGCCGACGTGACTACGGTTCTACAGGCTGGCGACATGAGGAGGAGGATTGACCCGTGACAAGCGGAGAGGTTTCGAAGAAAGTGAGAATTATTAGCGCGGTGGATCCATACCGAGGAACAGTATAGAACCAAGGGAAGGAAGACGGACTTGTAGTAGACGCGCATAGCGTTTCTAGCGTCGTCGTCTATTGCCCTAGAAAGTCGCCTGAACTTCATGTTCAGGCTTGATGTCTTCGACCGGATGTTGATTATGTGCGGAAAGAAGGATAGTCCCGCATCCAGGACTACCCCGAGGTATGTAGACTGTGTGGTCCACCGTAGTGGACCTTGGGAGAGACGAACGTTTGGTGATCTTTTTTCCTGGATCGAATAATAAGAACAACCATGACAAAATACAGGAATCATCACCCAAATTCATCGAGCAACCATATGAATTTACCCAGAAATAGGGACGCGGACTCCTAAATTTTGAAATATTTCATGCAAACCAACTACATAAGCTCTACACATACCTCTCAACATCTGATGATCCACTTCATAAAGCCGTCACTCTGGTTGATGTTAATCTTTCCCTCTCAACTTAGCAAGTCGCACGCCTCCTGAAAAACAAAAAACAATCAACTTGTTGGAGCAAGAATGGAAGAATAAAGTCCTACACGGAAGATACACTAACGCACTCCACAATCAGAACGTGGACATGCAGCTGTCAACTAATTACCTCAGACAGGGGTTCCTCATGCCGGAGACTGAAGGATTTATTAATGCAATTCAGGATCAGGTTGTTTCCACTAGGAACAGTTAACCATAGATGCAGACTATGCAACACTACAGTGAAAACAATCCAGCACCTTACCTTAACCTGCAGTTAACTTGCTCCGAAAGACTATCTAGATAGACACAACAAGGTGGCTGGAATCCTGCACCAGGAAATTTGTTGTAACGAAGAACTTGTTAAAATTATTGAACTCTTTCACAAATACAAAGCAGTGGACCTCTTGGAAAATGAGAGAGTGAAGATATATTGGGATATGGGGGTAATAACTGACAAGGAAATCAAACATAATAAACCGATTATATTGCTCATGAATAAGAAGGACAATACCGCTATCATTATGGACGTGGCCATACCCCTTGACGAGAATGTGAGAAAGGCTAGACATGATAAAATAAACAAATACCTCGATCTGGCCAATGAATTGAAAAAAATTCACAGACTCGTGAAGGTGACTGTTGTGCCAATAATTCTGTCTGTTAACGGCCTTGTAGATAAGGAACTGATTGGGTCCTTGAAGCTGATAAGGGTTAAGAATCTTTTGAAAATCATAAGCCTTATGCAAAAGGCTGTGATTTTGTCCACCCGCTCTACAATAAGGAGAATAATGGATAGAGATTAAATCGTTGTTGTTCAACGCCCCTCGGTTTATCATCATTTCCACCAATTTAATTGTGATTTAAAAAATAATAATAATAATAATATTGCCATATAGTTCGAAAGTTCCTAAGTTGGTTGAACACACCAAATGGGAGGAACTGAACTGTTTTCCCATAAATTGGTAAAAACCAGCAAAATTTGAGAAAAAAAAGATAATAATAAAAATATTAACAATAATAACAATGAGTTGTCAGAACGAGAAACTATAGGAAATATATTTTGAAGGAGGAAACATACAGAATGACCAATGCAGATTGTGTGTGGAAAAAACGGAGAACGTCGACCATATGACATCGGGATGGAGCCGATTGGCAAAAACCAAACATATCGAAAGGCATGATATAGTTGCGAAAATTGTCTATTCAGACCCTCTAAAAACATGTAACTTAAAACACAATAGGGTGCCTTATTATCAGTACAAACCCAATCCTGTTGAGGAAAATGCATAGTTGAAGATTAACTGGGATAAGAGTATACTACCCAACAGAACCGCACAACACAACAGACCTGAAATTACAATAAAAGATAAATCACAAAGAAAAACTTACCTCATCGATGTGGCGATACCTAATAACCATAGCTGAACACCACTCGCATAGTGCTAAATTTCCTGGCTTAAATGTGGATGAGAATGTTGTGACGCAGTCTGCATCTCTTTGAAAATTAAAAGTAAAGAAATGAGAAAAGTTATAATGATAATAACAAGGCCGTGATCTTGAACACAACACGGATCGTCAGAAGATTCTTGAGTCAGGAATAGGCGTGAGTGTTGGTATATATTATACCCATACCTCGTCAAAATACCAGGAAGAGTAATCTGAGAACAAGTGGAAATGATAATAATAGTAATAAAATAATAATAATAATATTTTTATTGGATCCTTTAAGACACTTTGATATTACATATATAGGACAAGTCAGATCTAAGTAAAAGAAATGAAAACCAAAAGAAAAAAAAACAAATCCCAACAATCCCTCGAAAAATCCTCTGTATGAATCGAAAATCAACCTATTATATTTTCGGGATATTCATTTTTGCTATAAAAGCACCTTCCCGATTATATCTTCTTAATCTCTTTCTTAAAGGTAAAATACTCTAAAACCCTCAGTCTCTCTGGAAGATGGTTTAAGAGTTTTATTTCACTGAAGATATTGGGTGTTTTTTTAGAAAGATAGAAGTTTAAATTGAAATAAAACACATTTAAATTAAGATTGAAGCCAATTTTTTTCTATTTGAAAGATAATTTATGATTAAATAATTTATGTTTGAAAAATAATTTCCGGCATTCGTCCACCACGACTAGCTCTGAAGAACCGCATTCGACCAGACCAATTTTGGACTACATTTTCGAATAATTCAGGCCTTATTTCATCAATAACACGAGTTATGTTGGCTTCCAAAGCCAATCTTGTATGGGTGTAGATCAAGATGTATACGCAAAATTTTCCATGTGGTGGATGAGAGTCCAATTTGTTGTGAACGTCGACGAATAGACAAATCTGGATCATCATTAACACTATGACTTACAGCAGCGATATTTTCTTCTGTACGTACAGTTCTTTGTCTTGTTGTTGTTGCATCGAGTAGAGAAAATGTTGTCCGAAATCTATCGATAGTTCGACGAATAAGCTGCTCTGATGGACGATTATGTAAACCATAAATTTCACGAAGTGTTCTATAAGTCCGGCGAATATAACACTGATTTTGAAAATAAATTTCATGAAACGTAAACGTTGTTGCGGCTGAGTCTTTTCATGATAATTTGTCAATGCTTACTGAACAGAAATGTCAAAACAACATGGCTTTTATATTCTGTTAAATCACAATTATCCCTATCCAAAGTTCTATCATTCTAAAAAAAAACACCCGATAGGTAAATGCTCGAATTTGATGGTTCTATGAATTGGTATTGAAATAGTCTCCTTGTGTATTGTATCATATTCATAATACTGGGAGCACTTCCTGGGAGAGCGAACATTTTTCTGAGTGTACTACAAGCAATTTAATTTATAAATACAAGGGAAACACAAAATGTTTTTTTCTATTCATAAAGGTTTACATGATTCTTGGGATTTCAAACCGAAAATCAAACGCATTATTCACTTTTGGGCCACAAAAACTGCACCACTGCCCGATGATACTCCCCACAGAATAGTATTATGATTCATATGCAAGGGAACAGTGAATTCCAATTAGTGATTCTAATGGTAACACATTTTTGAGACGTTTCACAGTGAAAAACGCAGTACTCAACTTCCTACAAAGAAAATCAATATGACTGTGGAAACTCAAATTTCTATCCACCTGTAAACCCAAAAAGTCTCCACGGGGAAGATCGAGAAACAACCCGTCGACAAGTCACGGGTTTAAAAATGCACTTGATCAGTTTTATTCGTGGTACTGGGGTCTAACTGCTTCTGGTCCTCAAAAGCGATATGTGAACACTTCTTATCAATTTCTTCTTATTTAGAAATTGTTTCGTTCACTAAATGCGATATTAGGCTCTTTACTTGTCGATTTCTAATTGTTGCATTACGAGAATATTAAATTATATAAAATCACACTTAACATTTATTCACAAATAAGAAATTAATGTTAACCTAATATAAATAAAACATAGAAATATAAAATATTCATTTATTCACAAATAAGAAATTAATGTAACCTCATATAAATAAAACATAAAATTATAAAATATTCATGTTGGGTTTACTGTGGTCAGAGAGCGAGGAAGCCTCTGTAAAGTCTAGTAAACTTGCCTCTGAGGTTAACTTTTAGACATAGAAATTTTCAATATTCTATGGTCAATGAATCCTTACTGGATGATGGCTTCAACACAATATTCGGCCATTAAACAGCTGCAACATATGGTAAATCATTTACAAATGATCAACAACGGGTCCAACACAGACCCCTGTGGCACACCCACATCTATTCGGTATTCTTTGGAATTTTACTGACCCACTCGAATGAATATATTTCGATTAATTGAAAAACTATGGATCCAATCAAGAAATACTCCCCTAAAACCAATATTGTACACACAGATGCCGTCATCTAAGCATTTATAGACAAACTCTACAAATTGACAGGCCGCAGTTTCCATTGACCTACCAATTCGGAAGCCATGCTGACAAGTCGTTATAATTGAGAACTTGTTCAAATATCCCAGCATTCTTTCGTATACTAACCTCTCCACAACCTTCGACAGGGAACTCAACATGGATATCGGACGATAATTTGCTATATCGCCAAAAGATTTTTTTTGTAGGCCAGAATAACCCACGCTGACTTAAAAACGGGGGGAAACTTTCCGGAAGTGACTGAAACATTAATAAGATGTATAAAATGTTCCGAAATTTGGGGAGCTATCACCTAAATCACATCCTCTCCGCAGCAATTTTTGTTCTTTAGATTCCTTATAACTGCGATGACATTGTCGGCCCATATTGGAGGGAATAAGATTAGATATACCCTGAAATGGGTAAGCATTTATGGCATTGTTTACATGATTACGTGTTGTCAATGTACAACGTGGTAGAGAGAGGCGGTTGCTTTCCTGGAATCTAGAAGATTTTCTCGTTTGTTATCTTACTGAAGTCAACGGAGAAACCGAAGACGGAGGCGGAGTCTCATATGCCGATATGTCTTATGTCAGTCTTTAGAAAGGACATGAAGAGATTGAAGGCTAAGACTGAGAGCATGTTCAGCGGACAATGAAAGGTTGTGGGATAATGGATGAGCTCGAAAGGGAAGGATGTTAGGTGGTGTTATATGCTGATGATGTATTCCTCCTCGTGAAAAAGAATAGTAGCCTCACTTTGGAAGAGAAGGGAACTACTATATGAATGTGTTGAGTAATTGGGCGGCTAAAGCAGCTGTATGTGAGTCATAAAACAAAACAGTATGTATGTTGGGAGACTAGCCCTAAAAAGACCCCATAATGTGAGTTTGAATGGTTCAGCTATTCAATACTCACCCAAAAAACTGGCTTAGTTCCACCCGATTGTAGGTATTCTGTTCATAAGGGCGAATAAGTCGATAAAGGGTCTGAACTTTAAGGGGAGGAATACGATAAAGTGTTAGATTCCTCGAGATTGTGGTTTCTGGCATCGAGTTGATCTTTTCATGGCAACCATTAGCCTTCATAGGCTTTTTTTGGTAACAAGGCTACATCGGGAGGGAAAATAACACAGCTTATACTCCTGGTCACCCAATTGAGGTTGGACTAGTGGGGACAGTGATTGAAAACCTTCATGCTAGGCTAGAAGGGTATTCCATTCATCTGGATTCGTGGTTGTTGGACCTGGATGGTCCAGGACATCTCTTGGAGGTTCGAGGGTCTTGGCCATACGTTAGACGTTTTTTTTATGGACAAGGAGACAATTACGTGTTAGTTTTCTTGATTTCATGGTTTCTGGCATCGAGTTGAACTCTTCAATGGCGACCGTTAGCCTTCAATGGTTTTGTTTGGTAACAAGCTACCAAGGGAAGGCGGTAGCTAGGAGTATTCGTACTCATATTCGTCCAAATAATAATAATATTTATTTGCACACAAGAAATCCATACGAACATGTACAAATATTTGCTATCAAAATTTTACACGTCGGGGAATCTTTTGAATGACCAAACAGAGTTATTCTTTATTGAATCTATTCTACTAAGGACCCAGTAGTTTTACCAAAGTAATAAAAAAATTTATTTGACCCTTATCTCAAAATGGAAAATATTCCAATTACCAAATTTCAGACTAGTTGTTTATTATAAGCACTTGAAGAAGTTACTATGTAAACAAAACGCGTCATGTTAGCCACTCACAATAATAAATAGAAATCAACATAAGTGTATAATTTAAACTTAAGTGTACAATGGATTTGTATCAAGTGAACACCAACACGCTAAGAAGTTCATAAAAAATCTTAAACTGTGAATAAATAATATTAATAGTCACTGTATAAATAAAAACATTAATATGTATGAGTGTTCAAATTATCACATGATATTGAAAAACACGTTTACACAAAAATGATTCCTAAATAAATAAACTGATTCAAGAAATCGCTCAACCTGTATCTTGTATGATCCAATAGCAAATCCTTTACTCTCTTACTGAACACAACCGGACTCAATTATCTGCAGTAATCTGGAAGTTTGTTATACAGTTTAAGACATGTGTGATTCGGCCCTTGTTGAGTTTTCTTTAATCTTGCAGAAGGGATAGTAAAATTATTTTTCTCACGTGTATTCATGGAAATTTAAATTTTTCGGAAACTTATCACGGTGTTTGTGAACGTAATTAATCCAAGTGAGAATGAAGGCTGCCATTATAGTCAAAATTTTCTCTCCTTCAAATATCTCTTTACAACTGTCCCTATTCTTTATCTGAAAGATGGCGCGTACGGCTACGGTTATATTAAAACTCGCTCAGCATCTGCACTCAGACAGACCCCAAAGACACGGCCAGACTATGGAAGGACGAATAGTACGTCAGCTTCTCAACATCAGGACCAGCAATTTTTCTCATTCTCCTGATCATGAAAATAGAAGATGATAGTTTCCGATAACGGTAAGATATGTGGTTCTTCCAACTTAGACTGGGCTGGAATTCCAAACCCAGATAGGATGGGGATGTGTTTATATCGGTTTTGTTCGGAAAAATGATCGTTTGTGTTTTTGAATAATTCATTAATAGTCAGTTAGCTGAGAACCACTCTCGCGCCCTCACTTCACAAACTTCTGAATTTTTGAGCAGATTCTCCCTCTATATTGATCTATTTATAAAGAATGTATAGCTGTAAGTTTTGTTGGATGGTATGTTACTAAAAGATCATTTGTGAAAATAATGAACAATACCAACCACGAATGGACCCCTGAGGTATCCCAATCTTCATTGATCGTAAATCCTACATCTCTCCATTCTATTGTACTGCCTGTGATCTAATGGCCAAATATGAGCTGAAAATTTTCAATGATTTACCTCGAACAGGGGTAAACCATAATATTCCAGCTTCTGTAAAAGAACACCCTGGTTCCCAGTATCGAAAGCTTTACTCAGATCGATACATTCCATTCCCACCTCTTCACGGTTCTCATATGCTTCCAAAACAGTCTCGAATACGTCAACCATAGCCGTTATTGTTGATTCAGATTTTCTGAAACCATGCTGATCTGCATGAAGTAGTGACTTTTTCTCCGAAAAATCAAATAGACAATTTTTTAGTACAAGCTCAAACCTTTTTGAAAATGCGGGAAGGATAGAAATTGGTCTTCAATTAGAGCGTTGCTCAAGGTCTCCTTTTTTTGCAATTGGTGTAACTATTACTTTTTTCAATTTTTCAGGAAATATTCCCTGCCCAGTACAATCGTCCAAAATTCTACAAAATGTCGCTTTTATGAATGGCAGAGTTCGCTTCAGCAGAGACACTGATATTACATAGATATCCTTCGAATTTCTTGTTTTTGAGAGTTTTGATCGAACTTTCAATATTTGTCTCGGTCAATGGAAATAAAAACAATGTGTCTGAATTATTTAACTAGCTGTTTTGTAAAAGAGTGTTCGAAGTGCAAGATTTATGTTCACTTTTTCTGCTAAATTCCTGCTAGCCATTGTGAAGAATTCATTCAGGTTGTTTGGTCTTATACTTCAGCCTATACGGTTCACTTTTACTTTGCATTTCTCTGTTAATCAGTTTCCAAATTTCCTGTATGTTGTTAAATCGTATTTCATTTATTGCTTTCACGGAGTTTGCAATTGCTTCCTTTATTTTTCCCTTCAGCATCTTCTATATTTCGTTGCTCTCTTGATCTTTTCTTACCTCTGCAAAAGTTTTAGCTGCTTTCAATTAGTTTTTGAGGTACTTTATTGTTTTTGTTTTTTATACCTTTTGCGTTATATGATTTTTACTTCTGTTTCAGGAAAGGATTCGCTGAAGATTTCCAGAAATCTGTTAGAAACTATCACATTGTTCTTCTGCGTCATTCTTGTAAAGGCGGGACCTATTTTCGGAAAATGGTGATGTCATTGAAATTTCTAACCCTTCTCTCTTTTTCTCAGAATGGCTGCGAGCACACGAGACTGAAAATATACGCGCGATGATCGGAGAGGTGGGGTTCAACCGTATCAGCCCACTGCTAGCAGAGAAATTTGCAAACATGTAGTCAATACAGGCTGAGAATCCCCGGTCCACTCTTGATGGTTCATGGAATAGATAGTTCCTGTTGTAGGAAGCGGAAACTTCTATCGTCTGAGTTCTCTCTTTCGACTGTTTTAAAAAGTCAACATTGTAGTCAGCAGCAAATATTACTCGATCAGCGTCGTGATCTTCAAGGCAAACATCAAGTGATCCCTGAACTATCAGCAGGAAGGTCGAAATATTACCACTTGGTGAAGATAAAGAACTACCACAATTAAATTTTGGTGTGGTATTCTCACAGCAGCAATCTCCACCTCTTTTTCAACAGACAAACATCTTATATTCTGCAGTTGTTTGAACTTTACACCATTTTTGACGAATACTGCAACCCCTCTGTGACGTGATGAACTTCTAGAGAAAGTACTGGCAACAACGTATCGATCTATGTTAACCTTTTCAAGAATATCGTACGAGAGCCAATGCTCTGTTACACATCCTAAGTCAATGTTTCTTTCATTCAGAAAATAGGTCAGTGCGTCAATTTTACTGCCCAAGGACCGAACATTAAGGTTCGCCAAAACAAAATATGCTCGGTCAGTGCAAGGTGGATCATCAGTTCGGAAAAATGTGAAACAACGAATAGTAAACCCATTTGGCCAATTTTCACTCTCATAGAGCTCTTCCATTAAATCCTTGGCTCCACCTATCTTGAAAGATATGCTACTTGCTTTTTCTCCTCGATGAGACCTTCACTCGCCAAATCACTTCTTGCGAATATACTATTTAGATGATTCTTTATGTCATCTTCTGTTGTATTCGGCTGCACTCTTCCGATATGTAACCATATTTTTTGCTGGGCGCTACTAAAAGTTGGATGGTTTTTCTCGTCTTTTCTCGTTCCCCTAGTTATTTTGTTTTCAGTTTCTTTTCTGTTCTTATTGCTTCTAATGCGATTGGTAGATTTGAATTCACAATTTTCAGTTGAAATATTGGCTTTATTATCCACACTCCGTCTGGAATTCACAACTGCTGTTAGGTCAGTAACCTTGGATTCTTCTTTGCATTTTGTGTTATTAACTGCATCATATCCCATGTGTTGCCTAGCATCTTTCCTAGTTTTTATCGTCTCATCTGGTCTCTTATGTTTTTGATTAACTGATTTAAAATCTTCATCGTCATGTGTGATGGACCTTTCATAGGTCCCCAAGAAAAACGTCTGCAACAATCTATGTAGATGGCACCACTGTATTAATATTCTTCTCCAGAAGTGCTTTGTATCTTTTTAGAACCTCTATCTTGTCATGAACGCCAATGAGAGTTATTTTTTCCTTCATTAACACATTCAAAAATTCAATACTTGTCCTTGGCTTGACTAAATCTACTTCAACTTCAAGTGCTGCAGTCTGTTTGTTCCTCCTGTCTTGTGTCCGCAAAAGTTTGCGTGGATTCTTCAGTTCCCTCATCATCAGAATTGTATTGTTTTATGGAGTTTTCAAAAATTGCCTGTTTCAGACTTAACAAACGGGATTTTAACTTCAATATTTCTGGGTCATTTTCACAATTACATGCCCTGGAGTTGTTGCCACAACAAAATACATTTCCAGAAACATCCGTACAAATTCCCCCAATTTTCAAAATACAACTCGGATGATATTTACATTCACATTTATAACAAGTTATATGAGTTTTCACTTCTCTGTTACACTTTTTGCAGATAGTTTCTGCAGCTACATTAGTACGTGACGACATGTTCACTTTGGGAACAACACTTTTGGTTACAAATGCGATTAGACTCGTGATTTGGGAGATCTCTTGGAAGTTTGAGGGTCTTGATCATACAGCTAGTCTGTTGGGCTCGAATCTGGATAGATTGGAAGTATGCACTGTGGTTTCACGGCCTCCAACCACGACTGAGTGCAGATAAGCCTCTTTGGCGTGTGAGTTGTGTTCCAGTCAACTCAGCTTTGATACGGCAGAGCCAGCAGAAGTCAAGTACAGTGTCGAAGCCACCAGTATAGCCTGGGTGCAAAAGGACTGAATCCTTTTGGAAGCAAAGGTAGAAGACATCTACTTTTGCACTCTAATTCAGCGTCTCGCCAATGGGGGCGGTGACCGTAGACCCTAGGCTAAGGAGATCACTTAAAACTCAAACTGTAATCATTCAAAACGGGTGCGTGAGATTTATTTACGGACTCATAAAATTCGACAAGGGATTAATGAACTGAATTAACATGGAGAATATTGAAAAATTGCATTTGTATTCAAGTTACTGAAGGTAATCATCTTCCAATGATTCAAGGCTTATATTTGTGCTGAGATGTACTATTTATTATCGTCGCATACATAACACTAATAAGCTGGCAATCCCATCGCACCGGATGACCAGATTCAAGAATTTTTCTCCGTATATTCCGGTGAAAAGTTTTTACGCAGTGAACTGTTATTTCGAACATCATTTATTCACTATAAGGTACGACTGAAATCTGGGCTTTTCTCGAAACAGAATAGTTTTTTTTGGTTTTTATATATTGGCTCGAGTGGCTTATTTCATGTGCGTTATCCATATTTTGAGAGTTCATATCAATTATTTTTTGTAGGATTTATTTTAGTGTTGATACTTTTTTGTGGTTTCTTTTCGAGGCTTAGCTGGAGTAGTTCTGGACTAAACTTCGCTACAGATAGGTTCCAATCAACTGTATGTAACAATTGTACATTCATTATTCAAAAAAGGCGATGTGATTATTATTTTCCTTCATTATCATTTTTGGAAGAAAATATCCATAATTTTGATTCATTTAGATATAAATGACAATTATTAGCATTAGGGCGTAATAAAATATGAAGAAAGCTTCGTACCTTCTCTAGAAATAATCGAGAATACCTACAGTTCATTGCTTGAATTAGCTTGTTCGGCTAGGCAGTCATGTATATTCACGTGCATAATATGCATGTCTGCTGCATCGATCAACAGAACCTATTTGGGCTTATTTGAGTTCATGACTGTTACACAGACGCAAGTTGCACTGTCGCGATTCGAGGAATGTTTTTTTACCAAAGTTCATATACCTCCTAAACTTTATAAAAGTTTCTTTGTTATATCTACTATTTTTCATGAATTTTTCGTTAGGAAAATATAGAGGGTGAAAATTTCTTCCAATATTTCCATAATCATTTGAGATTTAAAGGGAAATTTGCATGATTTGAGACTTAATAACGGTGCATGTTGAAGCTTTCACTTAATCAGTAGCTTGCTTGGATAATAGCTTCACATTTTGGAGAAAAAATTTGAGGCGCCACTTTCCTTTTCTTCCCAATATTTTTCCTAATATTCTCTTTCTATTTAGAGGAGAAAAAGAAACCTTCGTTTTTTCGACGGATGCGTCGTTTGTCGTTTTCAAGAGAAATAATTCTAGAAAAGCATCTACGTGAAGTCAGCTCGGGTACCACTTAGGGACATATGTTTCCGTTTCCTCGGGCGGTCAAGCTTAAAAAAAAGATTTTGCGTGCTTGTGCATATGTCTCACGATCCTCAAAATGCATTAGCCTTCTTGTCGTTATGTGTTGAATTTAAGCTCGGTCGTAGTACTGTTACTATGATTACAGTAGTACTTTGGTGAATAAAATTTAATTTCTGGTCTAAGGATTCTCACAAAATTTATCAAGAACAGGTACGTTATCATTCTAGTTCTACACACCAAACATTTCACGATTGGATCTGTAGTCTCGAAAATATTAGGAAAAATAAGAAATAATTTCAAGCATGAAAAACTGCAGACCCATTGGACCGATTTTACTCTAATTCAATTTTCCATATCATTTATTTTGCGGAAAAATTCGAAAATACTATAATTATAATACTCATCTGCTGTGTTCGAACACAGTCTTATTAAGCCTTTACTTGCGCGGAACCCGAGGCAGTTGGTATCTTTGTCGGTTTCCTTCTACATATGTTATTTGAAGATTTAAAACTTCAGCTTCTATTGATTTAAAAGTTGAAAAAATGCTCCTTATTTTCCACACAAAAAATTAAATGATTCTTCGTACAGTTATTCTAGATCCAAAAACCAAATTTTGGTTTGGATTTGTAGTTTCGAAAATATTTGAGAAGAAGAATTTCAAATGGTTTTACCTCTGACTAAAATTGAGAAATTGTTTACCTCCAGTCGACCACCTTATGTTCACAAAATTCGGGATAAACCTTCGTATCTAAATTCTTAATTTAAACTCGATTACACGCCTGTTGCTATGATTCAATAGCTCTTTGAAAATTTCGAACTGTGTCTCCGTCTATTCGAAAATAAAAAAAGGTTAAGTGAAGGCTGATTCGTCCACAATTTTTTTTTCATATTTCTTATCGTGATTCTCACAAAATTTCGCACAAACATGTTCGTTATCATTCTTCTTCTAAATGCTGAATTTAAGGTCTATCGAGTTTGTAATTTTAAAAGTAATGGCAAAAATATGAAAATTTTTCAAACAAGAAGGACTGCAAAAATACTCATTCAATTTTATTCATTAACGAACCCAGCCGAAATACTTAGACCCAAACTTTCGCTGAAAGTTTCAAGGCTTCGACTTTTTCCGTTCGAAATTTAACCTGTTTAAGGACGACCGGCCGGAAAAAATTACTTTTGACCTCGCATTCTTCATCAGCGAGTACAACCTAGTCTTTTAAGACCACGTTTGGTTAAAATATACAGAGATTTAATCTAAACGATAGTAAACCATTCCCTGTAAAATAATAAAAAGGTGAAAAGCACTGACGTCAAAAATAGTGAAAAGCATTGACGTGAAGTCAGGAACTTTTGCGCATTAGTTTATATCACCTAAGATCCACACAGAATATTTTTTTGTTGGCCCTCTAATTATACTATCCTCGCAAAATTTTGCTTGAATACGGGCGTTATTATTCTTATTTTAAATGCTGAATTTCAGTTCGATCGAATTTGTAGTTTCGAAAATATTGGGAAGAATATGAAACATTTTCGTACCACTGTGAAAGAGTTGATCCGATTTTTCCAATTAATGAAGTGAGCTGCGGCATTCAAACTCCAAACCTTCTCTGAAGTTTCAAGGATCTAAATCTTTCGGTTCAAAAATTAGCGTGTTTGCATTTTTATTTGAATTAATTGCCTAATAGTAAGCTTTAGCTTCAAAAAAACATCTGGTATATAAGACGGAATTCTCGTATGAGGATGCTATAAATTTTTTTTTATTTTTTACTTGAAATGGGCGGTCTCTACGACAAAAAGCGAACAGTTGTTTTTTTCCAAATGGAACAGAATATTAAGAGAAAATTTTGGAAAAGCACTGAAGTGAAGTCAGGAGTTTTTGCGCGATTATTCATACGACTGACGATCCTCACGAAATTTTGCATTAGCCTTCTTGTCGTTATTTTACATCTATATGCCAAATTTATACTCGATCGTCACAAAATATTGAATGTTAAATTGTATCGGTCTTTACTTGACGGCATCATGACAACATGACTTCGTCAGGTGATTATGGTTCTAACTAAATATTTGAGATTAAGTTCTTTAAATATAAAAATATACAGAAAAAAAGGTAGTGGGAATTTACAGTTATTTGTTATTTTATTATTATACAAAGTTTCAGGAAAAGTTAAGAAGGGGGATTTATTGAGGTACATCTGGTCTGTTAGAAAACGACGATATTTTTATATTTAAAGAACTTAATCTCAAATATGTAGTTAGAACCATACTCACTTGACGAAGTCATGTTGTCATGACGGAACAATTGTTGTGAAATTAAATAAGTTAGCGGAAATTAAGTTGTTTTACTTTTAATCATCACAAAATATTGCATGAATCTTCATGTAACTATTTTACCAAATACCAAATTTTAAATAGTGGTTTCAGAATTATTTGAAAAGTATAATTTTAAATGATTATAACTCGAGGAAAATTAAGCCACCTTCAACTAAATTGGAAAATGAATTGCTTCGTTTTCTATCACTTTTTTTTTATTTTTGAAAATACAGTGATTGAAGTTTCGTGGTTTTTACTCCTAGTTTAAGAAACTGGTAACAATTACGAAAAAACTACAAATCTCGAGTCACTGTATCTTTAATAATAAAAAGTGATAAGGAACGAAGAAATTCCTTATTTTATTCCATTTTTGAAACGAACAAAGTAACGTCTCTTTATTTAAAACTACTAAAAGTAGTATATTAAGGCCCCAAACGTACCGCCAAATTATCAAGTCTTTAGGTCTTTTCGTTCGAAAGATAGCTTATTCACCTCATGTCGGCCACCTGACGCTAACCAAATTTAGTATTAACCTTCATGTCATTATAAGCCGTCTTAATACTAAATTTAAACTCGATTGCAGGCCTATTGTTATGGTTTCGGTAGCACTTAACAAAGTTCTGCTCACATAATAAATTTTTGTAATCTTTAAATTCCTAACAAAATTTTGAACGAACATGTTCATCGTTTTTTTCTTCCGAATAACAAATAACAATTCGATCGGACCTGTAATTTTGAACATATTGGACGAACATATGCGTCATTATTATTCTTATAAATAACAAAAGAGGGAAAAATATTCAAATCTCAATAACTATAAAACCATTGAATTGATTTTGTCTACTAACCCAAGCCTACCCTGAAAGTTTCAAAATTCTAGCTTTTTCCGTTCGAAAGCTAAAGTATTCGCGGACAGACCGGCCGAGCAGAAATAATTCTGATCTCAGATTCTCAATTAATGAGTTGAACCTAGTCGTTGAAGAACACCCTCGGGCCAGAATTCGAAAATTACAGACATATGGCTTTCGGAAGTACACAAAATATATGATTCTGTGTCCTGTCATCCGAAAGCCAAATATACGTTATTTACTTGATAGAAGAAATATAACAAAATTTGAATATTAAAACAAATTGAAATATGTTTATCTTCTACAATTTTAATTTCAAAAAAATTTTTTATTCAAAAAACTTTTAGAAATAAATTTATGTCTAACAAGCACCGCTTACATTTAATAGACGTATATAATCAAAACTCAATATACAATGTCAAATGGAATAAATAACCTAACAGATATACGAAAGTAATTAAAATTAATAAATAAATATTTAAAGGAGACAAAATATTGTTTCTGGTCTTACTTTTAAGAACACTAGTTGCCTTTTAAAAACATGAACACACTTAAAGGACTTCTAGACAATCCCGTCTTCAGTTCTCTTTTAATATTCCAAATATCAAAATCAAAAACATAACCTATATCACTCACGTGTTAAAAGACTTAAGCTTCGAAATAGAGATCAACTATATAATTCAAGATTGATCTATGTTCTAACAAAATCAAAGAACAGTGTGAGTTATTTTAAGGTTTATTTAAATTCATTGACATTCTATAATGAGATTTATTGAAGCCAAAATATAATTATATATTATATATAAAATAAAATAGAAAGGCCTTTTACTTGATAGAAGAAATATAACAAAATTTGAATATTAAAACAAATTGAAATATGTTTATCTTCTACAATTTTTTATTCAAAAAAACTGAGTGATATAGGTTATGTTTTTGATTTTGATATTTGGAATATTAAAAGAGGACTGAAGACGGGATTGTCTAGAATTATATTTGTTTTTTGAAGATATAGTGTACATTTTTTTTAGAGATTTTTGAAATAATTTAATCGAATATTTAAATATATTAAATATTTCAAATAAATTATATTCTTTTAGAAGTCCTCTAAGTGTGTTCATGTTTTTAAAAGGCAACTGGTGTTCTTAAAGGTAAGACCAGAAACAAAATTTTGTCTCCTTTAAATATTCATTTATTAATTTTGATTACTTTCGTATATCTGTTGGGTTATTTATTCCATTTGACATTATATATTGAGTTTTGATTATATACGTCTATTATACGTTATTTCTTTCAATTTTAAAGCTGCTCTCCTGAAGAAACAGAACTTGTTCTACTTTTTGCCGAAAACATATAAAAAAGTTTCAAACATTCTCGTAATTTATCCTCACGAAAAACGGAACGAGCTTAATTGTTGTTATATTTATTTATTTATCGCCTTTTGTACAATTTGTTTACAAATATTGTCTAATCCTCCAGAGAATCGAAGTTTAGTCTAGTTCAGTTCTCTTACGGTAACTCCACTGAAGGAATGAACATGTGTAAGAAATATTATATCATATCTGAATACTAAATCGGACTTATACTCTCGAGAATATTTGAAAAACAGCCTACTTGGTCAGTTTTTAAACATAACTAATATATATTGACTTCAAGCTCATCATGGAAATTTCTTTAGGTCTAAGTTCGGAAATTGGTATTTTTATTTCGTGTGGTCCGCCGGATCAGATGAACCCAAATTAAGCATAAATTATTATTATGAACCTAAATATGACATTTCATCCAATTAGCGATTGGATCGCTAATTTCGGAACTATTGGAGAAATACGAAAAAACTTGAAGTGAATAACTGCGAAACCATCTGACCAATTTTAGAATTTGAGAAATTTACCGAGATATTTAGTCCCCAAACCTACCCTGAAAATTTTTAATATTTTACTTTTTCCATTCGAAACTTAGAGTGTTGTCGAACGGACCGGCCAGACAGAATTACTTTTGACCTCGGATTCTTCATCAGTGAGTCTAACCTAGTCGTTTGAGACCATTTTCTGCTCAAAATTCAATGAAAAATTGAAGTATCAGAGAGAATTGTTGTTTCTGTATTATTTATTTATTCTGTGATTATGATTTGATTGATTAGACAAGATACAACAAATATCAATCCTATTTACCCCTTTTTCCTTTTTCCATTCATAACAACTTGATATGAAAAACAATTATTTGGAGAAAAAATTGAATGAAACTGTATTCGAATTCACTGCAGACATTGTAATAGTACTTTGTCCTTTCTCTAAACGGCTCACTCAATGCTGGGAGTCGGTAGAATCAACAGTTTTCTACAACATATATTCGAAGTTTTCAAACGTCACTTTTTTAGGTTTTGAAAATTAATCATTCACGATCCTCACAAAATGTTATATTAGCCTTTTTGTCGAATAATAGTCAATAAGTTTATTCTGATTTTCACAATTTTTATTGTTATGTTTTCAACAACTCTTTCGCTTTCACTACTGTGATAACGAAACAACTGATCAAACGGTATTCACGAATTTTGTGAAAACATAATCGTTATCATTCTCCTTCTTAACCCCAAGTTTTAGGTCAACGGGTCTCTAGTTTAGAAAATATTATTGAAAATAATAGAAAATTGCAAATGTAAATAACCGGGAAACCATTGGACTTAAACCTACACTGAAAGATTGAAGTCTCTATCTCCTTCCGTTTGAAAGTCATAGTAGAGCTCTAAGCTGACCCGCTTAATAATATTTTATTTTTAAACTCCTAATCATACTTTCTTTATAAAATTTCGTACAAATATGCGCGTTATTATTCTCCTTCTAATGCTGAATTTCAGATTGATCGAATTTGTAGTTTCGAAAATTTCCGTAAAAATACAGAAAATTCTCAAACTTGAATAATTCCCAAACAATTGAACCGATTTCATCCATAAAATAAATTAGTAGAGATATTATTTAAATATTTTAAAAATTTTTTAAAAAAATTTTAAAAAATTAGCCTTCTACATATTTAATTCCAAAAGATTATATTTAATGATTATAACTTCTAAAAATAAATTGAAATAATGTCGTATAAGAACCACTTATATCATGACATATAAAATAAACATTCATTATAAGACATCCGAATGGTATAACAAAATCCAATAAATAAAAATTATTAACCAAAATCCTATAAATTAAACATTTTGAATAGACAAAATTTTGTTTCTGCTGATCAATCAATATGAAAACCAATATCTTTCAAGAATATCCAACATAATCTTAAGAATTTCATCACAAAACTATCTTACTTAGACTATTCAATATTATTGGATATCTAACCAACGTACTTTATATAAAAACTCAAGATATGTAAAACATTACTGAAAAAGAAGTTTTAAGATAACCTTAGCTTCATCAGTATTCAAATATTCATATTCAATAAATATAACATCAATCAATAACAAATATTCACTTACCCTTCATTCCTCTAGAACAACTACTACCAAAATGAAACCTTAAATGTGGTGTTCACTAAACACAAAAATATATCTGTGGTTTACCATTGATCTAGAAGATTGAAAGACAATTTAACGGCCTCTGCTATAGCACAAGGACTATCTGTATAAAGAATGTTAAGGAAACCAAATAATTATATATTATGAATAAAATAACATAAAAAGAGGTTAATTCTTGATAGAAGGTATATAAAATTATTTAAATATTTTAAACATTTTTTAAAAAATTTTAAAAAATTAGCCTTCTACATATTTAATTCCAAAAGATTATATTTAATGATTATAACTTCTGAAAATAAATTAATATATTTGTTATTGATTGATGTTATATTTATTGAATATGAATATTTGAATACTGATGAAGCTAAGGTTATCTTAAAACTTGTTTTTCAGTAATGTTTTACATATCTTGAGTTTTTATATAAAGTACCTTGGTTAGATATCCAATAATATTGAATAGTCTAAGTAAGATAGTTTTATGATGAAATTCTTAAGATTAAGTTGGATATTCTTGAAAGATATTGGTTTTCATAAGATTGAGCAGCAGAAATAAAATTTTGTCTATTCAAAATGTTTAGTTTATAGGATTTTGGTTAATAATTTTTATTTATTGGATTTTGTTATACCATTCGGATGTCTTATAATGAATGTTTATTTTATATGTCATGATATAAGTGGTACTTATACGACATTATTTTAATTTATTTTCAGAAGTTATAATCATTAAATATAATCTTTTGGAATTAAATATGTAGAAGGCTAATTTTTTTAAAAATTTTTGAAATATTTAAATAATTTTATATACCTTCTATCAAGAATTAACTGTTTTTATGTTAGTAGAGATATTTAGACCCCAAACCTTTCCAGCAGGTTATCGCAATTCATAGGTACGACAACCAATTTATGGATTATACTATGAGCCAGTTAGTTCAAAATGTGAACTTGACGAAGCCACAGTATAGGCGAAACAATTTTCATGAAATCAATAAATTTTGGAAATCCTCTATATTATTTCATTTCATTAAAATGAATTTTCATCAAGTAAGGACCGATTCAAGATAGTTTTCAATACAAATAAATATATTCAATTGTATCAGTCCCCATTTTATGAAAATTCATATTATATTATATTAAACAAGGTTATTCCGTTTTTCCAAAATTTTATTATTATTATAATCAAACGATCATTTTATTAATACAGCAGCATCTTCAGGTAGGTGGTATATATTATATTTTTGAATAACTTCGCTTTCGAAATCCCTTTTTATTCAAAATTTTATTGACCACTAAAACCCAAGAAGAGAGGTTCTCTGGAAGTTCCAGTTCATCTGCATATATTTAACAGCGGAGACTTATTTAGATCTAATTGTTCGTTGAGTACTATTCTAATTTTGTTGTATTTATTTATCTCTTGTCACTCTAACAGGTTTAATGAATAATTTATACTTTCTATATGTAAAATTTTAACTTTATGATTGAAAGTATGTCGTGTTTCTAACAAATGATTCGAATATGTGGAATTATTTTTGATATTGAAGGAACTCTTCAGATGTTCTCCAATTCTCTGTCGTAAAGTTCTTTCTATCTGTCCTATTTAACTTTTTGGCAATCACCGCAGGTAAACTTATAAAATCCCGGTTTATCATATTTACTGAGGTTTAAATGAGTTTTAAATGAAGTTCTTAACTCATATTTATTTTTTTGGTATGTAGCAATTTTCTCAGAAATAAATTTAGCATACTTTAAGGAAATGTTTCCGGATATACCATATTTAAAGCTATTTTATTATTCTTATTCATCAACAACTTATTTCTCAATAATATTATTAATAGTTATTTGTTGAATGATGACCTCTAAAATATAATTTTCTCGATTCATTGGTATTTTAACTAATCTGTGGATCATACAATTGAATGCTGGCAATTTTTGTTTAATATGATCCTATTAAAGAAGTTGGGCTATTTAAGATTTGCATTTTGGATCTGCTATAAATAAAAAACTGCTGAGTATTTTTCAAAAGTTATGAGTTTGTTGAAAAGATTGAATCTTGAAATTTACGAATGAAAAATAATATCATTCAAATGACCGCCACGAGTAGCTACAGTACCCTACCCGATCAACTCAATTTTTCAGTACGTTGGCGATTGCTTGGGGCTTAACCTCATGAATGGCTACTTCGACTTCGTGTTTCAAGGCATCAATCGTTTCTGGATGGTTAACGTAACACTTATCCTCGACGGATCCCCCCAAAAAATAGTCTTCCAACGTTAAAATGAACGACATCGCTAAAGATGATTCTTCTGAGAAAATGTTCATCTTCGGCCATACGATCATAAGCCGATTGAGCAGAGTGAAGACGCATGGGATGGTCATGAGGCCTCACTACTTGCACTAGTTGAACTTTGTCAGCTTTACTACCGATGTCTGTAAGCGAAATTTTTCTCAGAGAAGTGCGAGAAATTTTTAGTTTAGAGCATGATGACGAGTTGATGTTCATGGATGTTCAGCCACTTTTTGGGCTACAGCAGTAATGTTTTCAGGTCTACTCACTGGACGAGAACATGAACGGATTATTTCATTGAATAATGATTTAGCTTCACAAATTAATCCAAAAATTGCCGTGGGAGCATTTCATTTCTATTGAATTTGCCACGTTAATGGCTAATAGTTTTGACAGAATATTCACCACTTTGGGAATAATCAGTTCTTAATATTTCCAAGTTTTATTCAAACGTAAATCGCCCCTTTCGTTAATGGGCCCATTTCGTTAATGTCAAATATTAAACTAACTTCTGTCGAAACACAAATGATAGAAGTGTTGGCACACTCGAAATAACCACTACTCTAGATGGCTCACTCTTTAATATAAAAATGGGTCGGTGATTCGTTATCGAGCTTTGTATTTTCTTTGTATTTATATTTTCATACTACTCTGTCAAGAAAGTACCGGTAATTTTCAATTAAAACAACATTTTTACATTTAATCGTCAAAATTTATTGGGTCACCTTCAAAATAGGCTCCATTTGCTCCAATACATCTAAGCCAACGGCACTTCCAATTATCGAAACATTTTTTATAGGCGCTTTCCGCGATGGACTTTAGCTCTCGCGCCGAATTTTGTTTTATGGCTTCAATCGACTCAAAACGGGTGCCACGAAGGGGCAATTTTAGTTTTGGGAAGAGGAAAAAGTCGCAGGGAGCCAAATCCGGCGAATACGGTGGTTGCTGAAGCACGTTTGTTGAGTTTTTGGCGAGAAAGTCAGTCACAATCGTAGCTCGGTGAGAAGGCGCGTTATCGTCATGCAAAATCCATGAGTTGTTCGCCCACAAATTTGGCCGCTTCTTACGGATACGCTCACGCAAACGTTTCATAACGCCTAGGTAATACTCCTTGTTTACCGTCTGACCCTCTGAAACGAATTCGTAGTGCACCACGCCACGGATATCGAAGAAAACAATGAGCATCACCTTCATTTTCGAGCGGCTTTGGCGTGGTTTTTTCGGTTTCGGCTCATTTTTTGCCACCCATTCCGATGATTGCTGGCTTGTTTGCATATCGTACTCGTAGACCCAGGTCTCATCTCCAGTTATAATGCGTTCTATGAATGTAGAATCGGAATTACAGCGATCCAGCATGTCTGAAGCAACCTGTTCGCGATGACGTTTTTGAAGAAAATTCAGGTCTTTCGGTACGAGTCGTGCGGCCACCTTTCTCATGCCCAAAATATCAATCAAAATCGTACGTGCGGACTCGTGGGATATCTTAAGATCATGTGCTATCTCTCTCAAGCTGGTACGACGGTTTTCCAGCACCCTTTCCTTAATTTTATCGACGTTATCTTCGATCGAAGCCGTCGATGGGCGACCACTTCACGACCGCCCTTGAAGGCTCTGTACCACTGATATGCACGAGTTTTCGATAGAGCATTATCACCAAAGGCCTTTTGCAACATTTTCAATGCATCGGCACACGAAAATTCATTTGCAACACAAAACTTTAAACAAATTCTTTGCTCAACGTAATCACCCATAGTAAAAATCGGCACGCACTCTAACATCGACTGACTTAATCAGCTGTTGCAAACACACTAGTTGACAGATCCCGCTCAAGCTTGGCATAGTAATTAAGGACAGTGGTACCAACCTAGGAAAAAAAATTTTACCTGCCTCATTGCCCCGCCAGATTTAAATCGATAATTCCCGGTACTTTCTTGACAGAATGTATGTTGATTTTTGGAATTATCGAAGTTAGAGAGTATCGGTAACGTGCATTCTCGAACATATTTGTATTTTATCAATGACGAAATTTCTATGATTGTTGAAATGAATCATAGCATTCAAAATGCTTGGAAACAACAAAAATTGGCAGATAATAATCTCTTTTTCAAAAATTCGGAAAGAAACGAATTCTCATAGTTTTGATATTTTGAGAGACCATTCAAAATTTTTTTAATGTTTGTATGGTTACAAATATTTGCACCAATATTCGTCCCCGAATTGAATAAAAATTGCTCGTTAATGAAAACGGCGAATTCGCGAGTAAAAGGTAGGTAGACTAGTGAAGCAATGGCATATATTCAGAAATATTTTTCGATACAGCATACATCATTCTCCACAGTCAAGGATGTCTCGAAACCCCAAGGGATTAAAATTTCTTGAATACATTAAACCTTATCTTTTATTGGAAAGACGGTGTCAGTTTCAACTGAAGGACGAATACGGAGAATAATTTGGAAACGTTCTTCACGCATTAAAAATTTGACAGTTGATTATAATCATCAGAAGAAATGGACTGAAGAAACTGCTTGTGGTGATGTTATTTTCAGTAATAAAAAATGCGGACGAAAGAAAGTGAACAAGTCGGCCTTGAAGTGCAGCATCATCTAAGATTGAGTTAAGCTTTGTTGTCGAGTCTTCTTTGGATTTGTGCATTCAAAGCCGGATTTTCATTAAAGAATTGACTCATGAAGATCACTAGATATATATTCAATGTATTAATTAAGTAGAGAAATTCTCTCCATATGGAAAAATATTAAGCAAGATACTTTTGAGATAATCACGGACAAAAACAGTCTAAATCAATCGATGAGGTGCAAAAAAGTTATTTGTTGAAATTAGTAATATTAATTTCTTATGAACTCAACTGAATTCAGTCCAAGAAAGATTTAAAATAGAGAGGCTTTTTACTTGATAGAAGAAATATAACAAAATTTGAATATCAAAACAAATTGAAATATGTTTATCTTCTACAATTTTAATTTCCAAAAGAATTTTTTTTTATTCAAAAAAACTTTTGATTATAAACGTCTATTAAATGTGAGCGGTGCTTGTTTTAGACATTAATTTAATTCTAAAAGTTTTTTTGAATAAAAAAAAATTCTTTTGGAAATGTAGTTCGAAGCTTAAGTCTTTTAACACGTGAGTGATGTAGGTTATGTTTTTGATTTTGATATTTGTAATATTGAATAAGGGCTGATGACGGGATTATCTAGAATTATATTTGTTTTTTGAAGATATAGTGCACATTTTTTAGAGATTTTTGAAATAATTTGTTCGAATATTTAAATATATTAAATATTTCAAATAAATTATATTCTTTGGGAATTCCTTTAAGTGTGTTCATGTTTTTATAAGGCAAGTAGTATTTTTTAAAGATAAAACCAGAAACAAAATTTTGTCTCCTTTGAATATTTATTTATTAATTTTAATTACTTTCGTATATCTGTTGGGTTATTTATTTCATTTGACATTGTATATTGAGTTTTGATTATAAACGTCTATTAAATGTGAGCGGTGCTTGTTTTAGACATTAATTTAATTCTAAAAGTTTTTTTGAATAAAAAAAAAATTCTTTTGGAAATTAAAATTGTAGAAGATAAACATATTTCAATTTGTTTTGATATTCAAATCAAGAAAGATTTTACAAGAGTTCTTCAAAAGAAAAAGTTGTTTCGTAACCGAACATAGGTATACGTGATTATCTCCGAAACCGCATTATTCTCTTCGAACATAGGCTATTATAATATTAAATTATGCGACCGAATGATTTTTCCTAGTGACAGAATGATTTGTTCAAACTGTAAATAAAATTTACCCTGACATATACATACTTCAAAACAATGTACAGAACTATGGAATTTTGAAATATCATATTATTATCTCGAAAATTTCTGTTGGTGTTCATTTTGTTTTTATTCGCTTGTTCCAAAATACAGCGTGCTATCGTTCCGCCAAACTATCTGTTATTTTCGAATTTTTAACCAAATATGAGTGAAACCTACTGAAGAGGAATCCGAGATCAAAAGTTATTCTTTCCGGACGTCTTCTTAATATAGTCTTGAGACTCTTAGAGTATGTTTGGAACCTAAGTATCTTGGTTGAAATCGTTAATGGGCAAAATCGGTTCTGGTTTCCCAGTTATTCATATTTGATTATTTTCTCAATATTTTTCAACCTACATATGGGATTGATCTGAAATTTCGTAAAATATTAACTTCCATGTTAGTGCAAAACTTTCTGAGGATCGTATGATTAGCACATTCAAAACAAAACAAAAAAAAAAATGTGAACGGAGCAGCGTTGAGCGCTAATGAAACCACAGTTTTACGATTGAATTTGAATTTAGCAGTTGGATGTGAAATAGCAATACAAAGGATAATGCAAAATTTCGTGACACTCTTAGAATTAAAATATTAAAAAAAAATTGTGAGCTGAAAAGTTTTTCAGTTTTTTTTTTCGCAAAATAATTGATTTTCCTATTTTTCTCTAACTAATTATGGTAATTAAAGTGAGTAAGATTCACAATTATTTGAGTCTTGTTTCAATTCATCAACACACAGTCACAGAAAAGAGAGTTAATACAAAAACAACACTATCTGATATTTCCATCGTTATCGACGGAGCCGATTTCAATGGCATTAAACAAATACAAGTTATGTGAGAATCATAGAATCTAATTTGATGCAACCAAATGTACAACAAATTCGAAATTGTATTTTCTACATATTCGTTTACCATTTAATATCCATATTGTATGTGAATTGTGGAATCGTTGTATAATTTTCATAAATACAGCTACTCTGTTCGAACTTTCGAGAGGAAAGAGTGAGAAACTTGAAACTTTAAGGGTCTAAATATATGGGTTAATTTGGTTATTGTTGCAAAATTGGTTCAATGGTTTCGCAGTTATTCTGGATGTCGTTCAGCTTCCTGATTGCACTTTCTTAGGGTGCGTCGGCTCGGTGAGGGTGTGCGAATTCATTATAGCAAAAATTTGAGGAGTTGACAGGTGGTAACTGGTTTTGGAAGCAACAGTTCTATTGAAAATATGTGAACCCACTTTCAACTGGGTGGAAATGTTATTTCTGTTGGTGTTGTTTACAGATCTCCCTCCGAAACCCGTCGGTATTTCGTGGTTTTTTTGATGATATTTTATCATTCATCTCGCCGCAGTATTCAAATGTTCTTGTCACAGGTGATTTTAATATTGATCAGAAAAATGATGATGATTTGGAATCCATCGCGGAGTTATATAGTTTCAAGCAGTTAATTACTGAACCAATGCGTATAAAAAAAACTTGCGAATCCCTTATTGACTTAATTTTTACTAGCTTTGCTGATCTGATTGTGAACACTGGAGTACTCGAGAATGCTTACTCCGATCACCGGTTGGTGCATTGCACAGAGAACTTTTCCATCTCTTATACCACGTATCATCACATATAGGTACTTTAAGAACTTGGATTCCGATGGTTTTACTATTGATCTTGAGATGCCCCCTGGAATGATATCTTATATGCCGATGACATTAACACTTAGGTTGAATTATTTAACAATATCACTCTGACTATTTTCGATGAACATGCACCTTTTAAGACAAGAACAAGAATAAGTAAGAAGTACTCACCCTGGTTAACTATTAATGTTCGCTAAATGATGAAATTAAAAGATAATGCCAGGAGTAAATATACAAGAAAATCCCTTAGACCTCGCATATTACAGACAGTTGAGGAATATGGTGATTAGTGCAGTTCGCGCCGAGAAGTATTTGGACTATCATGCACAAAATTTTTATAGTGTGATGGAGGGCAATTAGAAATTCGACTGCTTCAAAAATGTAAATGAGATTAACTCTTATTTTGCATCGTTTTTTGGCCCGAAAAAAAGTTGCGAGGTGACATTTGAATAGTACCAAACAAATTCATTCAAATCCAACTTGAAACATTGATTCGGTCTAGCTACTATTAAAGAAATTTTAAAGTTGGTCATGAAACTCAGGTCGGGCGCTGTGGAATCGAATGGTGTATCGGCTGATATATATAGTTAACTGTTGCTTGGAGAAAGGCAGATTTCCGGAGTGCTGAAAGATGTCAGTGGTGAAGCCTCTGGCCATGGTGAGGGATTCGAAGAGTTCCGGTGATCTTCGCCCAATAGGTATACTTCCTTCTATCTCCAAGGTTCCAGAAAAGTTTATTGCGGTTCAAATTAAGGATTATCGGTTAAAAAATAACATAATATCGCCTGTGCAGTCTTGATTCCGCGACAATCTTACTTCTGATCATTGTAGATGAAATTGTCAAATCTGTTGATGGTGAATTATCGACAGCAATGATCCTTTTGGATTTTGCCAAAGGATTTGTCATATTGGATCATTGATTCTTCGGATTTGATGAAACTCGGGTGAAGTTGTTCTTATCTTATTTGAACGAGCGCTCACTAGTTGTTGCTATCGACGGTAAATATTCTGATCCCATTCGCGTGACGTCAGGGGTGCTGAAGAGATCTGTATTGGAGTCCATTCTTTACCTTTTATAATCTTCTGATATTTTTTAAGGGATCGGGGCATGTAGGGCGCATGCATTTGCAGACGATACACACATTCTTTCTAGCTTCAATGCTAATAAAGCTCCTGCTGCAACGGATATCGAATAGTACTTAATAAAATTTTTGGAATTTTCCCTTGCCCATAGTCTAAAGTTGAGTACTGCTTAGTGCAACGTTATATTTTTTGATCCTTAATCGGGTAGAAAACTTGTGGGGCCCATCACCAACGTGAGACACCCTGTCAGAGCAGTATATTCTGTAGCAATCAATATTAACTAGAGAATCGGATATTCTACTCAAATTTGGCAAATTTTAAGAGCAATCTGAGAATTTGTGAACGTCCCTAATTTTTGAGGAGCAGTTCCTCAATTGATCTTCAATGATTTCTCTTGGAATGATCGATATTACTGCCCAGAACGTCTAAAGTATAAGGTGGGATATTAATGAAAAAAAAATTATTCAGAATTGCATTAAAGAGGTTGGTTCACTATTTTAATAATGTTCAAATTCATCTATTGGAAGAACGCCATATGCTCATTAAGAATAGAAATAAAATTCTTCCTTCAAGTCATTGTCGAAGGTTTTCGTGATATCGTTGTAAAGATAGATCTCAACTATTTCACTATGAGTTGTTCAATTTTGTGGAGATATAACATATCTCATGGGAAAGTTTATATATTAGATTTATTATGAAGAAACAAAAATTGGTTTCTTTGAATAAAATTTTTAACTTTGGTCAGATGGGGCAGTTCAAAAATTAAATTTAGGAAAATTTACTGGATATTTCTTTTCCCACTCATCCCCACAAAAAGTCGATATGATTTAAATAAGGATTGCGTGGAAAATAATATATATCTACTCTTTTAGAGTTCAAACTTTTAACAAAAACTTAAATTATGAATGTTAAATGTATGCTCTCGAGCTCTATACTGCTGAAATAATGTAGTACAACAAAAAATCAAAAGTTGAAGTATTGAAACTTATTATTATTTGAAGAAAATCAATTGTATTTTTCAATTACTGTTTATTCATTGAGCATACTTTATTTCTTACAACATTACGTTTTACTTGAACCACATTCGATCAAGTCGAGTTGTCCAGTAATATCTTAAATAATTGATCGTTTATGAACAAGAAACTAACTACTCATATAAGTAATAAAGATTTGAATATATTGATTTCCCGCAGACCACTTAATGAACATTTTGGATATTAATAAATTAAATAGATACACATGGCTTAAATTTCACAAAAGTTTATTAATTTGAATGTATTTTGCAAATAAGGGATAGGAACATTTTTGCAGCTGAATTCCTAAAATGGCAACATCGCTCTATGGAAAGCAAAAGTTGAATTGGTGAATTAATGATACTCCCACAGGCAAATGACATTTAGGATAAAAAAAAAGTTAAAGGCAATGACGAATGCAGTAGAGGTGCAAAACCTGTATAGTAATTATTAGCATGTTTTCGTGAATAGTTAGTTCGTCGACCGAGAACGTAGAATTAATAGCTCGAAGAAGAATTTCAATTTGAATAAACTTCAGTTCAGCAACTTCTTCACGACATCCTCAAAAAATTCATGTATTTATCTTTTTTTACTTATCTATTTTAAAGACCTTAAAGTTGAGTTTGAAGGTGAACAGTCAAATTTTTATATATCATACGAAAATACTTCATCGGAAAATATAAACGGTAGAACGAAAATAGAAGGTCCTAGTGATAAATGGATCGTTTGGATAATCAGATTTTTCAGTATTTATTCAGAAAATTTTATATTCCTAATAGGAGTTTGTGACGAACTTTTTATTCTAATAAAAAAGGAAAAAAGGTATAGAACATGGACAAAACGAGCATGGGGGAAATTCAAGATAAGTGAAGTATTTCATTCTAGCGCCTTGTTTTTATTTTGGCAAAAGATGTTTCACTTGATTTGTTTTCAGTTATTAATTATAGCCCAATATCGATGACAGCACGATTGTAATTTCTTTGAAAAACCAACTGGGATACGCTTTGTAGGCACTTCAGAAGAAAGTAATAGGGACTTTCATGGAAAATCATCTCTGAATATCTGCCCTGAGAAAAAATGTGGTAGAAGGTTGCAAAAGAAGTGGCCATTTTATTTAATGACCTCTTCAAATTAAAAAAAAAACAGCTGGTTATTTATACAAAACAAAGGAAATGGTGTGGTTTTATTATTGTTTTTCTTTAAATAATTCTTATATTGGGAAAATTGGTTTTCTAGCATTAAGCAAATTGATTTTTGAAAATATATACTTAAGACTTAAATTATATTTTTTTCCAATAAATAAATTTTTTGTTGGATTTGATGATAGAATAATTTTCTTGGAAGAAAACGTATAGTATAATGATATAAGTGAAAGGTCCCCCAAAGAGAGGTGAGAGACAGAGATATTTTTATTTCAATCCGAACCTTATAATGGAACACAATATCTGCCAAATATCTTCCTCGACTATTATTCTCTTGATGAGATTTTTCATGCCGTTTTCGCATAATTGTGTTTCGTGAATAGTAGCTTTTGAATTGATTTCCAGCACTTAAACCAGCATTGGAGCACTGGAGTAGGTCTAATCTTTGACATAACTGCAAATAAAATATTCTAATAGTGTTAAATCGCACGCTCCCGGGGACCAACTGATATCTACATTTTGAGAAATTACACACCCAGAGAATTCTTGACGCAATATTCGAAAGTCCCTGTTTCACAGGCAGTGTAGCATGTTGCCCTATCCTGCGTTGTCTACGTCCTTCTTCAGGCCAAATATGTCTTAACATTGTTCGATGATGCGTACCACTCACTGTTAGAGTCACACCAGTATCATTTTCGAATAAGTAAGGTCTAATCAATCCGCTAATCCGAAAACAGTATCGAACTGGTTAAGTATTTAGTTGTTTGACCTTTTGTCTTGGGTTTTCGGAGTTCTAATTCCTACATAATTGATTTTTGACAATACCAAATATCACTCAGAAACATTTTTCTCCAAAAATTTCATTTTGTTCATTAATTCCGAGCACCTAGTCAGCGAACGTACAGCTTTTTTTAATCTTGTAGCTGCTGGATTTTGTAATCAGCGTCAGCTGGATTTTGTAATCGTTTGAGCAAAGATCATTATGTAAAATACGATGCAAACAGGATGGATTCTTGCAAATGTCTTGAAATGAACAAACCCAGTTTTTCATCCACACTTTCAGCTACAGCGATAATATTTTCACCGGACTAAGCCTCACATTACTAAATTATCGGACACTTTCAAATTTCTCGATAATTATCGGTATGGAAGGACGAGAGGTCACTTGATAGCCAAAATTAGTAAAAACTATACGAAGTGTATTCGTGGAATTCACTTCAATATTTCATTGAATTTTCATTATTTCAATAGGTTGTGCAAAAAATTTTCATTAACCTTATAATTTCTACTTGTTAAATGCAACATATACCGTACAGGTTGGTTCAATCAACAAGAAAATTGGAGTGAATGTTTGAAATGTGAATCATTGTTTTTTTGATACTGAACTGTTTCAGCCTTTACTATTGGGAAGTTGATCATAATTAAACCAAGTTTTAAAAATTACTGTTTTACTACCAATAAATTGTTATTTTTCATACTTAATTGTGACACGAGTTTTGGGAATTAACTATCCCAACCTTCAGACAACTCGAGTCACAATTAAATGTGTAAAATATCAATTTATTGGTGGTAAAATATGGTAATTTCTACAACTTGTTTTAATCTTGGTTTTTTCAAGTAAAATAATCTATATCATTTTATTTAATTAATGAACCATTGTTGTTCTGATACACCGTTTGCTACTAGACCTTTGTGCGGATGCCATAACATTGTTATTTCTTGATTCTGCACATGTATTTTTAATGCGATAAGCAAGTTCTTCCTTTGTCTCCAAGTAACTGTATAAGTACATTAATTTTTAAATAATAGTAAGCTTTGGATGTCGAATTAAAATTAAGCATTTGACATTTTGATGAGTCGATCATCTATGAAGTAAACACTTTTTGAGAGGTGCTCGAGTGAGAATTCTGATTCTAAGGCGGTTATCTTAATTTTTTCATTTTGTGCGACTGAGGTATATACTGCCTTAGAGACTTGAAGTTTCAATATAGTTTTTCTTCTTTCATTTTGTCGCACATATATTATTTTCTGGAGGATTCAATTTAATTTCTGGTATTCGGTTATAAGTTGTAGGATATATTGCATGTGGAATATTCACGCACGTGTTTCATTTATCGGAAGATAAATAGCATTTGAAGTGCATATTTGGTTCATACGATTTAAGCGAGTCAAAAAGTCCTTCAAAGCATTTAGTAGTATCAGTTTATGTCTGCTTGTGTATTGATGTGCTCCCATCCAGCATTTTCTGTTTGTTCTCCTGCGGCTCTCTTGAGTGCCTTGTAAGTCAGCGGATATCGGCCCGGCTGTTGTGAAGTGTGTTCCAGTTTTATTCCTTTGCATCATCCGTACACGATATGGTTATTAAATTGGAGGACTACATTATGTCCTGTATTAAATGCGGCAATACGGTGAAAAAAGAGTCGAGTAAGTTTTTGCGATGTCATGGCTGGAATAGACCATTACATATTTCTTGCCCGGAAATTACTTCAACAGAGTTTAAATGCTTTGAATTGCATCCAAATACTAAGCGCAGAATCAAGTATATTTGTATAGAATGCGAACAGTGACTCCACCTGATTCCAAAATACTGAAAGTCATCAATGACCTAAGAGATAAGATACGTAAGCTGAAGCAGGTGAGAGCTGTTTATTCCGGTGCTGTAAGTACCCTTGCATACCCTTCATAGCAGATGGTAGCTAATGAACATATCATCAGTGGGATGTTCGAGAGAACTAAAAGATCTCATAACATCATTGTATACGGTAGTATTGAGGTGAGTCAAAGTAAACAATATCAAGTTGACAGGGATACTGTTTTGGTGCAGAAGATTTAGAGTGTGTGTGATATCTCTGACCAAGAAGTAAGACCTGTTAAACTGGAAAAATTTGACCTAAAAATGGTGCGCCCTGGTTCTAATAAAGTGCGTTCAACATCGTCTGATTATATTCCTGTTATTTTACGTAAGTTCAGGCAAAATTTTCACATATATTTGCCTCTTCTGCCAAGAGGCCTCAACAGTTGTCCCCATCTATGTTATTTAGGTATGTAAAGTCTGACCTGGATCGGCGCTTGGCTGCTGGTGAGTTTTAAATTTGAGAATAAGATACAGTAATGGAATTTCTGCAATAGTTTAATTTAATTCGGAAAACTAGATGTTTACTCCAATCAATAATTGCACTAATAATAAAACTGTTTCATTATATTACCAAAATACTTTAGGACTCAATACTAAACTACCGCGCTCTTTTTCCAGTCAATGTATGAGTATACTTATGATATAGTTTGTACAAGTGAAACGTAACTTGGTGAGTTCATGTAGGATGGTGAAGTGGGGCCACCTGGCTATATTATAGTGCGTTCCGATAGACAATAGATCCCGTAGTAGTGATGTTTTGATTGCCGTATCTTATAGTATTCATTTAAAGCTCCTAGATAATCAGTTTCTGATAAGCCTAGTTCCTTTAATAGATCATTTGTTTAGTCTATGTACCGCCTATCATATCTTCCTTCCAATAGAAGCAATTGCATTACAAAATTTCTGCAATCTTCTAAGACTACAGCAATTTAATGCTGCCCATAACATAAATAATGGACGGCTCGACTTTGTTTTGGTGGGAGGAATGGATGATGTTGTTATGATCCACACTGACTTTCCCTTCGTCCCTTAGGATCCACATCATCCTGCATTGAGTATTGTCTAGAAGCTGTTTTCACAGAGGCAACAGGCTAATTTTCCAAAAGCAAGCAATATATTCTTTCAGTAAATCTAATTTTGAGGACTTGCTATCATCTCTTCAAAGCTTCAACAGGGATGAATTGAATCTTTCAGTCAAATTGACCACGCATTGACCAATTTCTATGACAATTCCTGTGTGGTTTACTATTGACATAAAATTAATAAAGTAAGTAAAAACACTTGGCTTAAGTTTCACTGTTTATTTTATGTCTGTTGACATATATGTTCCGAGTTTTCAACCCATTTTCAAAACTGAAGAGAAGAGAACTTGAAATCCTATTTATATCTAATAGTGGGGTAGAATTTTGAAGAGTGTGAAAATGTTGGGTCGGTTTTAATCTTTTACAGATAAGAGCAATAGGGATAAATTAAATTCCAGTTGTTCGTTTGTGATTAGTAATTTCCTTCCATATGCTAAAGAAATTTCCAGACTTTCTATAAGGTCCATTCTTCTGCTTTTATTACCTTCATTTAAGATCTCAGTTCTACTGTAATCTATGAAATGGTTGTAATTTATACAATCTTTCGAGAAACTAGATGTTATTTTATTGTGCAATATATTTTTTTGTTTTCTTCGACGCTCATGTTTATAGATCGTTCTATCTGACCTATGTAAAATGCAGGGCATTCATCACAATATAATTTTTGTATATACCGCTTTTTTCACACGTTCCATGACAGTCTTTGCTATTGACTAAGAGTAAAACTAAGTTTCTCTTATTTCCACAAATAGTGTTGATATTATTTTGTTTTAGTCTATTGCAAATTTTGTTACTAATTTGTGGGATGAAGTTTATGCCAAGGAATTTTTCTTTTTCTTTGAATGCAATGTGCCTTGCCATATTTGAATTCAGCGGGAGCGGTTAGTCAGGAATATTTAGACTAGTCGTGGTCTCTATATGATTCAACAGTCAAGCTGTAACATAGCAAGGCAGGATTCTGAACGAGAAGCGAAGAAGGTGGTCGCTACACTATTATCATTATCAAAAACCTACTAACTGTTTACCGCTCTTTATTATTTCACAAGGTGCCTACTTTGAAGGCAGAAAAATTAAATTGAAGAAATAATACATATTTTGTGTTTCATTCACTGATTCCCAATTTTTTAACATTGTATCATATAACACTCTTGATCAAGTAAAACTTCAAAATTTTTAATTTGTAACCTACCCTGAAAATTTCAATTCTCTAGGTCGTTCGGAAACAAGCATGTTGAATCTTTAATTTTTTCCTTCAGTGTCGATAGCTTCGTGGTAAGAGCATTGGGCTCGCAATCTAAAAGTCCCAAGTTCAACTCCTGTTCAAGTGGAAAATAAATTTTCTAGTTAGACGGGTTTCGGCCGCCATTTCACTGTTGTGTCGAAAATTAAGAGTGCTGTGACCTAATGGGGCGTAAGATCGCAGTAGTAAAGCCTACCCAGAACACAACTTAACTCCTAACTCGGACAAGCTGAAAAAACTTCTGAGGGATCTTCACAGAAGATCTACAAATATCAGGATAATATTAATAATTTTTTTTGAAGACATCAACCCGGATGGCTGATGCTTACGAAATTTCACATAAAACGGTAAAAAAGCCCTCATGGTTGGAAAATTGGAAAATGGTCGGAAATGAAAATATAAAATGTTTGTATCCTAATATTTCTAAAAATTATCAACCGCACATTCACCACGGTGGACAGGAAATCATGCAAATTGATGGAAACTCTGATGTGGAGAACATATTCTCTGGAGATAGACCAAAACTTCTTTCTGGATAATTAATGGTTGTGATCACGCAGACGGGTATCGGTTATCAATTAAAAATTTGCATGAAACAAATCAAGCGACGCTCTCTGAGTAATGAAGAAGTCACCTCTCAAATGGCGAGTAGCAAAGAGGTGAAATGCATTGTACATAATCTATCCTTATAGTTCAGTCTTCTATTGTCATAGGGAATTATAATAGCCTTTTAATGTATCGACTTTATAAGATTACAAACACGGGTACACCGGCATACTCGAAAATGGCACAAACATTGTGGTATCGGGTGTGCTACAAGTGCAAGGATTACAACGTCCAGAAGTCTTTTTAAAGTAGAAACAGCATCTTCTCAGCTTTGTTGGTAATAGTTGTAACATCTTCGGATCAAGACAAATCCTCCTTATAATGCCCCCATGATCAAAGTGAGATGCGACGGATGACAAAGTGCTACAAATGATTAATGTATCTCGCATTGTTTACTGGCATGTGAAGAACTCTGTAATTTTCAAAGTTGTAAAGTAGCATCGAAGTTTTGAACGACTAACATAGCATCTATATCATCTTGCAAAACTCTAGACCCATCTAATCGATTTCCATAAAACTTGACGTCGTCAGTAAATAAGAAGCATGCTGATTTCGCCATGAAAGGAAGGTTTGATGCAAAGAGATGGAAGAAAAGTGAACCCAAAACGAAGCCCCGAAGAATTCCTCTTGAAATGTTCCTTGCATATGATACCATAAAGCTGTAAACGAAAACACGAAATATTCTATCTGATATGGAGGCTTTGAGCCAAAGAATCAGGTCATCATCATCGTCATCATCAATTCCAAGACTCTCTATTTTGAGGAGATGGCTGTGAGGTCAAATGCATTCTAGTAATCTAGAACATAAACAGAATCGCCAGTCACAAACATTCTACTTCAATCGTTGACGCATATTAAGAGCTTGGTGATAACAAGGGGAACTAGGAGAAATCAATACTAATTATCGAGTATTATACTGATGGATTATTATTGGATTATTCTCCCTTTTTGAAAACTGTACTGGTGAATTTAAATGCAAGTAATTCGGCAGTGAATGTGTGGTAGAAAACCGCGCAATAATCATGGATAGAGATGGCACACAGTTTCTTAATGATAGGCAGAAACTCCATCACAGCTGGGAGCAATATGTTCAGAAGGAAATTCACTTAGTCCAGATAATTCATCAAGCTAGGAGAATAACGATTAGAAAGTTTATCTAGCTCAGTAGTGAAGAGCGCATCACTAAATACATTTACAGATTCAGAAGTACTTCTACTCTGGTAACCATGAAACTCTCTTAACATTCGAACGCCAACTTTAGAGTTTAGGGTAGATCTTACGTACTTGAAGAACTTTTCACGATACTTTGATGAAGCAAGGTTGGATTTCTGGTTATTTATCATATGGAGCTTGTTCAGATCGATCTAAGAGTTGGAGGGAATGATAACTTTTGGCTAATATGTAAAACAGGGTTCGCACTCATATGAGAATCTATTCACGTGAAGGTAGACCACATATGTTCAAATTCAATATCTGCTACTATTGGCACGTAGATTTTTATAATTAATAATTTTGATACGTTAAGTCATTCTGCTGGATTTGATAACGTTGACTTGCAATTTCGACACTGGAATACCATGGTCTGAATGGCTGAAGTGTTGTGGATATTCAATTGCTACGTCAAGATTGGGATCATCAACTATAATGAGATCGAGTAGGGATAGATTATGGTTGAAACGTGTTGGTTTATTCACTAGGTGTAAAGTGCTGTTTTTCCTGATAGAATCGACGTAGATAACCGCGGGAGAGATAAACAGTTTATTATTAAATAAGGTTGAATGAGCATCTGACACGTTGAAGTCACCAACAATAAAAAAAGTTTTTGTATTGGAGATATTTCCAAGATAACAATACAACTTTGAGCCATGAGGACTTTGTCTGGGTCTATAGATACAAATAATAACTTTCGGTTCTATTTTGGGATATGTCTATAGTGAAGGCTGGATATATATTCACAGAAGAAACACCAGGATTGAACTCGTCCCTGATAAATCTTTTTTCAGCGCTCATTTTAGATTTTAAGGCTAAATATGAAGATAAAATTCCCGTAGATTCTCTAGTACGCATTTGGTTCATTGAAATTTTAAGAAAGCAAATTTTAAGAAGAACATTACATATTTGAAATGATACAGGAAGGTGAATATGAAGATTTATCTCAATTTATTCGTTAAAATTTCTAAAAAGAAATATATATTTCTCAGTTTTTACATATTGTTTCAGTCACCTTACTGAAGTTCTGATATTAATAATCCTGTTAAGTTAGAATATTTGCTTAATAGCTTGATAGACCCTAAGTTTTTCATTTTCAATCATTCAAATCGATTAAGAAATCCATGAACCGTGAGATTACTGCCAAAAGCCTCTAAGTCAAATAAATGCTTTTATAAATTTTTACATAATACAACGCATGAAACTTTCAATTAACCTGGTTACACTATAAGGACATTCTAATATCCTACCATCGTCCATTTGCCATTAGTAATGAAAATAAAATCCAAAAATATTTGATAAAGTCTTCGGAACATGATATTGGTATTAATATTTCCACACGTTACAACACATAAGGTCACACAGTGACCTTTCTACTGTGTTACGTGCGGTAAACTAAGAGGCAAGTGAAGATTAATTCGAAATGTCACAGAACGTACTTGGTGAGAGCGAAATTCAATAAGTTTGCATCCAATGGAAAGCCTGTAGGTGGTTTCAACCGAAATAAATTGTGTTAAATTATTAGAGTGACATATACGTTCCATCTTGACGTTTTCATTTATTTATTAAACGTTCGAGGATTTTTCACATTCAAATACAGGTCTGAAAAAGTGCAGTAATTGGTTCCAATTTGCATCCAAGAATGGACTTATCCCAATTTGTCTATGATCCGACGTTATGATTGTGTGAACTATGATTTTGTTAACACTATGATGTGATCTTCTCATAAATAAACCTATGGATTTTCGTATGTTTAAAATACAAAATTCTACCCACTTACGATAAAAATGAAAAAGTCAGTGTCATTAGTTCGTAATAATTCGCAAGTTCTGATCTACTTGAAGGAGAAATCCTGGACAAAAGTTGGACGAATATTTCGGTGGAATTAACGATTTAACATATCAAGATAATGAAATATCATGGCAAAATATTTAGAACTATTATTGAAGTATCTTTCATTTCAACTGTATTGCAGCAATAAAAAACATTCAATACATTTGTGACGACGTGTCCCATTCCTCGCAAAGATTTCTACTCTGCTCTGCTGCAGCTTCTCGGATTAGCATATAGAGGTCGTGACCGGTCTCTGATAATACTTTACTTACCGTCTTCACCGGCTTTAAGTAGAGCAGAGTACAAGCGTTCGATGTTCGTTCCGATGTGGAACACAAGGTATCTGGCGTCATAGGCAGACTTGCGCATCACGTCTGTTTGATGAGTTCAGGTGCGCAAGTTCCGAACGAAACGCCGCCTCCGAATTAAGAGGTAGACGCTCCTTCATAAGAACCCCATTCACATCAGAGATATATTGGTAACCTCAGACGATCCTGTCCCTTCCATCATTCCGAGGAACCTTTCCTATTTTCGTTCTACAGTAAACCCGCTAGAGATGGCACCCCGTCCAGCCCAGCGGCGGACTGTTTCCTGCTAAAATCCAACGCCCAATTCCTTGCCCTAACCAACGCTAACTGAAAGGGGAGTGTGTGGCGACGTGTCCCTCTCCTCGCCAAGATCCTTCCCCCTGTCTCTGTACCTTGTCGTGCTGGGGGAACTTGTCATAACGAGTGTCCTAGTTTCATTTATGAAATGGAGGATATGGTTATGATGCCTTAAGCAGATGACTCGCAATCCAAACTTCCTAACTTTCTTTCTTACTTACATATCGTTCCATCATCCCACATCCGTTACTATGCTTAAACAAGACTTGGAATCGTACGGGGTAGTTGTGGCTCTGATTGACGACCAGAATCACGCGACCTTGCGATCAATCAGAGTTTTGTAATCCATACACGTGCGAAGGCGATACCTGTTGAATCTCAGCGTGGATTTTCCAACCTTCGTCTACTTATCTGCTGAGGGATCTTGAATGTTTGCTAAAGAAGAAAGGGAGACTACTACGTTTCGACCGGGTTGAGATCTCGGAGGATTCGCCCTGCTCGCCCCCAAATTTGGCTTCATCTTTAGATCCTTAAGATCCCTCTGCGGGGTCCTGATTGGTCTGCTGGAGGAAAAAGGAAGACTACGACGTTTCGAACAAGTTGAATGGCCTTGGGAGATTCGCTCTGCTCGCCCCCAACATAGTCCCATTCGTGGCTCCTTAAGGAAAAGGGAGACTACGACGTTTCGACCGGGGTGAGATCTCAGAAGATTTCCTCTGCTCGTCCCACTTTTTTATCCTAAAGCCCATCCTCCACGATGCTTCGGAGGCTCGCTTTTAGCAGTCGAACAACAACAGTGGTCCTTAAGGGGTTGGCATCCATGCTGGAAAGCTGTTATTTGTTGTTTCGATGCTTCGATCTTTCAGAACCATAGAGACACTCTGCTTAAGTGACTGAGTGTTGAGATTGATACGGCGATCCTTTTTGAGGAGGGGGTGGCCTGTGGTGGTCCCTCACCTAGTTGGCGCAAGTTCTCTATAATTTTCCTTCAAAATTACTATCTTTTCTCTTTCAGCTTATCGGGAGTCTGCTGGAGTATCAAAACTTGAGCAGAAACCCAGGACAGCAATAATGACAATAGTACTTTAACGTTCGTGAAGAACTTTACTCATATGCTGACATATACAACTCTGAGTATGTCCTCACCAAGGTGGCCCCTCACGGTATTAGAGCTTGACGTGCTGAGGGCGCTTGTCAAGACTAGGACCCTAGTTTCATCCCGGTGAAATGGAGGGTTAAGTCTTGGTGCCTAACGTAATACAATTCTCGCCAGTCACTGGAGCTGTATGGTGGAAGATCTCCCGAATGGGGCCCTAGTTTCGCCGTTATGATGGAATGGAGGGCTGAGCCGGTTGACTAACTCAGTGACAGGGAGTCTGTCGCAGCACAGGGCTTCTCCCATAAAACTAGCGTACTCTACCCTATTGCAGTAAATCTCCGGATTTTTCCGTCCAATGGCCGAGTGCGTTATGTAGCATACTGCGTTACCTCGGGAGGGTAGATGCCCATAGTTGATATTTGTATCAACTGGCCGCCCGATTGGTGTTGGACTCGAGGAGGTGGTGGTTGAAAGTCCGCACGCTGAACTAGAGAGGTATTTCATTTATCTGTTCGCAGACCCCCATGTTCAGGATATTCTCATGAAATGACTCAGGGTTTAGCGGGACTTGACGGTTCGACTGGCCTGTTCCTGAACCAGGATCTATTGCGTAACATTTAAGGGTTTATGGATATCGACGAAATGGCTTAGCCCGTTAGTGCTTGACGCCAGGATCAATCAAAAGACTTCACATGGGTTCGTGAGTCATGCTGACGTGCTCGTACCAGGATCAATTGAGTCATCAATCTTGGGTTTATCTTAGTTCATGAAACTGCGTTCGGGTGCTTCGATAAGAAGCCCTTCCGGCGAGTGAGTTGCGTCCCAACCAACTCGGGTACTGACCTGCAGAACCAGTAGAAGTTGGATAGTGCTTCGCTGCTACCAGTCAGATGGTTGTTGGCTTTTGAGCTGAAACCCAAACTGGAAGCTGGTCGGTTCACCTCTTTGGAGGGGTTATCGCTTCGCGCGATGATATGGCGTAATCCTTATCACACTTTCTGCCTCTGGGGGCAGACTGATAAGATTGCTGAGTAGTCACTTGGTGAGAGTACCACGCTCATATGCCAATTCGAAATCATGGTAGAATTCATCGCCAAGATCGCTCCTCATGGTATTATAGCTTGTCGCGCTGGGGGCGCTTGTCTTGACTAGGATCCTATTTTCATCCCAGTGAAATGGAGGATCCTAGTTTTTCTGTTATGGTGTAATGGAGGGCTGAGCCGCGTTGATCAACTCAGTGGCAAGGGTGTCCGTCGCAGCACAGGGCCTCCCCTTTAAAACTAGCGTACTCTACCCTATTGCAGTAAATCCCCGGATTTTTCAGTCAAATGGCCGAGTGCGTTATGTAGAATACTGCGTTACCTCGGGAGGGTGGATGTCCACAGGTGATAATTGTATCACCTGACCACCCGATTGGTATTGAACTCGAGGGGGAAGTGGTTGAAAGTCTTCATGCTGGACTAGGGAGGTATTTCATTTATCTATTCTCAGACACTCATGTTCGGGATATTCTCATGAAATGACTCAGGGTTTAGCGGGACTTGAAGGTTTCGACCGGCCTCGTCCTGGACCTGGATCTATTTCGTAACGTTTCAGGGTTTGTGGATCTCGACCAAACGGAAGACTTCACATGGGTTCGTGGGTCTTGACGTACAGGCCGGATTGACGGTGCTCGTACCAGGATCGATTGAAGCATCAATCTTGAGATTATCTTAGTCCATGAGACTGCGTTCGGGTGAATGAATAAGAAGCCCTTCTGGCGTGTGTGTTGCGTTCCAATAAACCCGGTTACTGACAATGCATAGCCAGTAGAGGTTCGATAGTGCTACCAGTCAGACGGTTGTAGGTTTTCGAACTGAAGCCCAAACTGGAAGCTGGTTGGTTCATCTCTTCGGAGGGGTTCTCAATTTGCGAGAGGATATGACATAATCCTTATCACACTTTCTGCCTCTGGGGTCAGACTGATGAGACTGCTGGGTAGTCATTTGATGAAAGAGCTACGCTCACATGTCAATTCAACTAAGTGGTAGAATTCCTCGCCAAGATCGCCCGGCACGGCATTAGAGCTTGTCGCGCTGGGGACGCTTGTCTTGACTTGGACCCTAGTGGACTGGTGAACTGGAGTGTTAAGTCTAGGTGCCTAACGTAATGCCATTCGCGCCAGTCACTGGACCTGTGTGGTTGAAGATCTCCCGAATGGGGCCCTAGTTTCCCGTTATGGTGCAATGGAGGGCTGAGCCGCGTTGATCAACTCAGTGGCAAGGGTGTCCGTCGCAGCACATGGCCTCTCCTTTAACACTAGCGTACTCTACCCTATTGCAGTAAATCCCCGGATATTTCTGTCCAATGGCCGAGTGCGCTATGTAGCATACTGCGTCACCTCGGGAGGGTGGATGCCCACGGGTAGTTTTCGTACTACCTGGTCACCCAATTGGTCTTGGACTCGATGGGGCAGTGGTTGATAGTCCGCATGCTGGACTAGGAGGGTATTCCTTTTATCTGTTCGCAGACACTCATGTTCGGAATATTCTCATGAAATGCTTCAGGGTTTAGCGGAATTTGACGATTCGACCGGCCTCCTCCTGATCCTGTATGGATTGTGAGATGTTTCTGGATTTGTTGGTCTTAACGGCTAGTTCGTTGATGCTTGACGTCAGGATCAGTTGAAAGGCTTTACAGGGGTTCGTGGGTCTTGACGTACAGGCCAAATTGACGGTGCTCGTACCAGGATCGATTGAAGCATCAATCTTGAGATTATCTTAGTCCATGAGACTGCGTTCGGTTGAATGAATAAGAAGCCCTTCTGGCGTGTGAGTTGCGTCCCAATAAACCCGGGTACTGACAATGCATAGCTAGTAGAGGTTTGATAGTGCTACACTGCCACCAGTCAGATAATTGTAGGTTTTTGAAATGAAGCCCAAACTGGAATCTGGTGGGTTCATCTCTTCGGAGGGGTTCTCGCTTCGCGCGATGATAAGGCGTAACTCTTATTACACTTTCTGCTTCTTTGGGTAGACTGTGGAGAATGCTGAGTAGTCACTTGGCGAAAGAGCTACGCTCACATGCCAACACACTAATTGGTAGAATTCGTCGCCAAGATTCCGGATTTTTCTGTCCAATAGCCGAGTGCGTTATGTAGCATACTGTGTTACCTTGGGAGTGTGGAGGCGTTCGGGAAGTATTCCCAATTGGTGTTGGCCTCGAGGGGGCAGTAGTTGAAAGTCCGCATGCTGGAGTAGGAGGGTATTCCTTTTATCTGTTCGCAGACACTCATAATATAATAATTGTTACTATCCTGGTACTCCCAGATTTTCTGTGAAGATCCCTCAAAAGCTTTTTCAGCTTGTACGAGTTAGGAGTTCAGTTGTTTTCTGGGTAGGCTTTGTTACTGCAATCTTGCGCCACTTGATCTAAAAGATTGAGAGACAATTTAACGGCCTCTGTTATAGCACAAGGACTATCCGTATAAAGAGTGTTAAGGAAACCAAAGAAGTATATATTATGAATAAAATAACATAAATAGAGGTTAATTCTTGATAGAAGGTATATAAAATTATTTAAATATTTTAATATTAGCCTTCTACATATTTAATTTCAGAAAATTATATTTAATGATTATAACTTCTGAAAATAAATTAAAATAATGTCATATAAGTACCACTTATATTAAATGACATATAAAATAAACATTCATTATAAGACATCCAAATGGTATAACAAAATCCAATAAAATAAAAATCTTTAAGATCAAGGGTAAACCACAGAAATATATACATATAGTTAACCGTCACACTACATTTAAAGATTTTTCAGTTTGCCAGAAGTTTTTCTAAACGGTTGAAAGGTGAGTGAATATTTCTTGTTGATTGATGTTATATTTATTGAATATGAATTATTTGAATACTGATGAAGCGAAGTCTTTCTTAAAACTTGTTTCTCAATAATGTTCTTACATATCTTGAGTTTTTATATAAAGTAACTTGGTTAGATATCCAATAATATTGAATATTCTAAGTAAGATAGTTTCATAATGAAATTCTTAAGATTATGTAAGACATTTTTGAAAAATATTTATTTTCATAAGATTGATCAGCAGAAACAAAATTTTGTCTATTCAAAATATCTAATATTTAGGATTTTGGTTATAAATTTTTATTTTATTGGATTTTGTTATACCATTTGGATGTCTTATAATGAATGTTTATTTTATATGTCATTTGATATAAGTGGTACTTATATGACATTATTTTAATTTGTTTTCAGAAGTTATAATCATTATGATAGATTGGGCCGTTGCTTGGTAGAAATCAGTTGTAATTGTTTCCGTATTCTGATGAAGTCTTTCTAGCAAAGACGAAACGTACGTCAATACCAAAAATAAAGTAGAAAATGTAAACAAGTGTTTTATTTTATAATGACAATTATAATCATTAAATATAATTTTTTGAAATTAAATACGTGTAAGGCTAATATTAAAATATTCAAATAATTTTATATACCTTCTATCAAGAATTAACCTCTATTCATGTTATTATATTCAACTTAAGTTTAGAATTCACTCAATGTGGAATGCCCATTTTGATTGGAAACGAACAGGATGTAGTGATTTGTAGATATTTTTCTGGACCACTGTCCCCTGTCTTACTCCAAAACTTTTTGCTGGTGAGCCAATGTTAGTTTGAAAAATTGTGAAAAAGAGCTTTGTTGTTACACCAAACTTTATGGTTTCTTGTAGTTTTGTCGTATCTGGTACCGATTTCGAAAAAAATCTGAATCATTCTGTCGAAATCCTCAGAAAAATCCAAATTGTCCTGAAAATCCAGTTGGTAAGCTGCGGCGGATAAATTCATTATTAAATTTTATGGTTATTTTCCCGATCTGTAGCCATGACTCATAAAGATTCGATAAACTCTTATAATCATCACAAAAAAAGTATTACTACAAGAAACTTAAAACTCAAAAATTAATCATAACAAAAAAACTAAATAACAATAAATATACTGAACTACAGTAATTGTTGAAATGTCCTTCCGAACCGTTATGCAAGGCTTCTATTCTTCTTCTTATATACGATCGAACTCTTTCAAACCCTTCTGGAATGTTTCAAATAACTTGATGACTTGTATTTAAAGTACCACTAATTTTTCTTGTACTGGCTTCTTGATGTTCTTCTATTTCTTTAAAAACTGCCTCTTCGAGTCGTGGTGTTCTCACATTTCGAGGTCTACGTGCATTAATATTTTTCGTAGAAAAAGATCCAGTTTCTGAAAGACGCCTGTGAATATGAGAGAATATTCGATGACCAGGGATCACTCTATTGGGATAGCTTTCCATGTAAGGACGCTCAGCTTCTTTTGAATTTCCATTTGCAAGACCATACATGAAATGCATGTCAGCCATTTCGGAATTCGTGAAATTCGGCATATTTTGATATCAAATTGCAATCACTCTTCAAAACACATGAGTTTAATTTGATGTCAAAAAACTAACAATTAATTTATTCACCACAGCTTACTAACTGGATTTTTCAGACAATTTGAATTTTCTTGAGGATTTCGAGAGAATCGTTCAAAATTTTTTTCTCGAAATCGGTATCAGATACGGCAAAACTACAAGAGATCATAAAGTTTAGTATAACAACATGGTTTTTTTTGCAATTTTTCAAACTACCAGAGGCTCACCAAAAAAAAATTCGGGAGTAAAACAGGGGATAGTGTTCCAGAAAAACTATCACACTGTAAAATAACATAAATAGAGGTTAATTCTTGATAGAAGGTATAAAATTATTTAAGTATTTTAAAAATTTTAAAAAATTTGAAAATTAACCTTCTACATATTTAATTCCAAAAGATTATATTTAATGATTATAACTTCTGAAAATAAATTAAAATAATGTCGTATAAGTACCACTTATATCATGACATATAAAATAAACATTCATTATAAGACATCCGAATGGTATAACAAAATCCAATAAATAAAAACTATTAACCAAAATCCTATAAATTAAATATTTTGAATAGACAAAATTTTGTTTCTGCTGATCAATCTTATGAAAACCAATATCTTTCATGAATATAATGTTATATTTTTTGAATATGAATATTTGAATACTGAAGGAGCAAAGTTGATCTTAAAACTTGTTTTTCAGTAATGTTTTACATATCTTGAGTTTTATATAAAGTACCTTTGTTAGTTATCCAATAATATTGAATAGTCTAAGTGAGATAGTTTTATGATGAAATTCTTAAGATTATGTTGGATATTCTTGAAAGATATTGGTTTTCATAAGATTGATCAGCAGAAACAAAATTTTGTCTATTCAAAATATTTAATTTACAGGATTTTGGTTAATAATTTTTATTTATTGGATTTTGTTATACCATTCGGATGTCTTATAATGAATGTTTATTTTATATGTCATGATATAAGTGGTACTTATACGACATTATTTTAATTTATTTTCAGAAGTTATAATCATTAAATATAATCTTTTGGAATTAAATATGTAGAAGGCTAATTTTAAAATTTTTTTAAATTTTTAAAATATTTAAATAATATCACACTGTAGATTTGTTAAAGAAATTGGCATGTAACATGGTGTAAACTCTTAATTGTAATATCTGTGCCAAATTCCAGTGGAATATCTTGTGAAATGCAGATAATATGCGAAAATAACTTGAAAAAAATTCTAACTTTAACACCCATATCTCCAAAACGAGAAGTTTCTGGTTCCATGTTTATGGAATTTTTTTTCTAAAAATTCTGCAAGTAATCTCCCCTCTTTGTTTTTAACTTCAATTCAGGAACTGCTGGTATTCTATTGGCTTCTAGGAGATCAGGTCAGAAGAGATTCACTTTATTACCGTAGAATCCAAGAAATTACTAGCCTTGTAAAGAACTCTGCGGTAACACCTACATGATCACAATATACATTTTGCTCTCGTCGATAACCCGTTTTACTCTAGTCAAGTCTCAGTTATTGTATGGAAAATTAAATTGAATAATCCGTTATTTGGAAATGCATAAAGATAATAAATGTAATAGTGCTAATAAAGTAATAAATCTTTAGCTTACATAACTAGTAGATAAGTTCACATAACGCAATAAAAAGTAAAATCAGGATCAAGAAACCATGTTATTCATCCCAATAGTGAAGGAAATTAGAGTAATTTCGGATTTTTCGTACAATTTATAAGATTTAAATACAGATTGGACCAATATTTTCGTACCTTCAAACAGAAATTGGAAAAGAAAACAAAAATTTAGACTAAACGAGCATGATTATCCACCTTTCTTCTCATGAATACAATCAGTTAATTCCGTTAACATGAACTCTTTTATCAATTTGTTGCTGCTTATTCAATCAAATACTACTATCAACAATAGTGAAGAGCTGCTCTCTGTTCACTGCTCACTGTTATTTCACAAAGATCCTGCTATGAAGGGGGAAAATAAAATTGAACGAATAATACTTATTTTGTGTTTCATTATCCGATCCCCAATTTTTGGCCCTGCATTATATCACACTTTTGATCAAGTAAATTTTCAAATTTTTGATTTGTAACCTACCCTGAAAATTTTAATTCTCTAGATCGTTCGGAAACAAGCATTTTTAACATTTTTAATTCTTACCGGACGGTCGATGCTAATGAAATTTTACATAAATATTTTTGCCGTTTTTATACAACTAAATACCAAATTTTGTTTCGCTCGATATAGTAGTTTTGGAACTATTGAAAAAAATCAACAATCAAATGTGAGAAGAGATATTTGGGCCTCAAACCAACTCTGAATGTTTCAAATCTTTAGCTCTTTTCATTCAAAAGTGTTTATGGACGGATCAGCAGGACAGAATCAGTTTTGACCTCGGATACCTCATCAGTGAGTCCAACTTAGTCGTTCAAGACTATTTTTCGGTTAAAAATTCTTAAAATACGGATATTTGGAAAAAACATGGAAACGGAACTCAGAGTAAAAAATAAAATAAATAATAATTGAAACACCTGAAAAAAAACTATAGAACCTCATCAAATTGACAGAATAAGGAAAATCAAAGATTAAATGAATGGAGTATGCTGTTGGCTCTAGGTGAAACATTATAAGAAAGTTATGTAAAAACTTCTCACAGTTTTTATATTTCACAGTTTATTCAGAATCCTGACATGTGTTTCGGTCTTTCAATCTTAAAAAAGTAACTTTTTATGCAGTGTCTTTATCATCAACTGACCCTCAAAAACTTTATTTTCCTATTTTACAGAACTAAGCAAATATTTTTCTGAATAACGACCTTCAGATTAAGAATTAAAAGTTGTAAAAAATATGCAGCCAGTACATAGAGCATCAACCTGGCCCTCAAAAACTTCATTTTCATATTTCACAAAACTAAGCAAATCCTTCCCTGAGTTATGACCCTCCATAAAGCCATGCTGATTCTCATTCATAAATTTTTTCACATTATTTCCTACATAGCTATGAAATAATAACCTTAACAACATTAGAAGAAATGGTTACTGGTGGATGGGTAGTTTTGACATAAATCCTTTCCTGCCTTGGTCTGTCGCAGCTTGACTGGCGTATCGATAGAGGACCCAACCAGTCTAAAGTTCATGACTGAACGTCCCCGTCGAGTTCAAATAGGGCAAGGCATACAGCGTTTGACGACCACCATCCCAAGCGGAACACATGGTCACCGGCGTCACAGGCAGAGCTGGGCATCACGCCTGCATGATGAGTTTCAGATGTGCAGACTCTGAACGAAACGCCATCTCCCGAATTAAGAGGTGGAAGTTCCCCCATTACACCCGCATTTTTCCTTCGAGAACTTTATTGGTGACCTTGACGTGATTGGGGGGGTTTGCTTGAAGAGCGCACCAACCCATTCATTGGGTGGCCCTAATTGCTCCCTAACCATCATTCCGAGACAGCCTTTCCTTTCGTTCCACAGATCCCCGCTGGAATTGGCACCGCTACAAGCCCAGCGGCGGATTGTCTCATTGCCTGATCTCAACGACCTATTCCGTGATCTTTATCGACGCTCACTGGAGGAGGAGTGTGTAGCGAACAATTTCTTCGCTCCTCGTCTAGAAACCTGCCTTGCTCTGTCGCAGCTTGACCGGCGTATCAATAGAGGACCCGACCAGTCTAAAGATTTGTGACTAACCGTCCTCGCCGAGTTCGAATAGAGCAAGGCATACAGCATTTGGTGACATCCATTACAAGCGGAAAACATGGTCACCGGCGTCACAGGTAGAGCTGCGCATCATGTCTGTCTGATGAGTTTCAGATGCACAGACTCCGAATGAAAGCCGTCTTCCGAATTAAGCTGTGGAAGCTCCCTTACTACACCAGCATTTTTCTTTCGAGAGCTTCAGTGTAACTATAACTATAAACGTGTTTCCTTCAAATTATGTGTAACTTTTTTCCTTGCGTTTTTATCCTATATTTGGAATTTTATCTTCGACTTCTTCGCTTGAGTTTTTGAAGTGGAGCCACTCTTCTTCAGTTAACTGTATCTTATCTGATGTGTGAATAAAGTTCCAAAGTGGAACACACACGAGATAATCACCACAAAGAAAGTATTATCCGGCCTTACTATTCCATATTTTTGAGATCTTTCCATCGCATATAATTGTGAAAAAAAAAAGGAATCTTTCTGATGTGTTATATGATACTCAATTTTGAGAATTGTCATAATTCTTTCCACAGCTAGCCGTTTTTATATAATTAGAGCGCTGTGCATTATTTTTGTTTATACGATACTTCTGTGAATTACCACTTGAGGATCATAACGCACATTCTATGTCACAGAACAATAATATTAATGTAAGAAAACCTGAGGAATATTTTAGGACGTTCCAATATTTTATGTGTCGAAATCGAAACTGGGATTTTATATGAATCAATATTTTCTTTTATTACCTACAACATGTTTCATGTTTTGATGTTGCTTCATGTTTGGTTTTTATTTTTCTGAACAATTCAGTTTAATTTATCATTTGCAAAAATTATAATGAAGCTTTAAAAAAGCAATATGTAAAAAATAATTTAAATTTCTCCAGAATTTCACGTTATAACCTATCTATAGAATATTATAAGAATTAAAATAGAATTAAAATAGAAAGACCTTTTACTTGATAGAAGAAATATAACAAAATTTGAATATTAAAACAAATTGAAATATGTTTATCTTCTACAATTTTAATTTCAAAAAAAATTTTTTATTCAAAAAACTTTTAGAAATAAATTTATGTCTAACAAGCACCGCTTACATTTAATAGACGTATATAATCAAAACTCAATATATAATGTCAAATGATAATAACCTGATACCTGATACCTGATGTAAGCGGTGCTTGTTAGACATAAATTTATTTCTAAAAGTTTTTTGAATAAAAAATTTTCTTTAAAATAGAATTGACATAATAAATAAAAAAAACCTCCATTCTCCGAGACCGTTGTGCATGAATCCATTAATACAATACCACGATTCCTCAAAAAATTTTCAGTTGGATCATTTCGTGCCAGAAAGCATTTAGAGAAATTTTATACCTGAACAGAATTTTTTGTTATTCTCTGATATATAATTAGAATTTTATGAAATATGCCACGGTCAGCAAGTCATTAAATTCCAACATCGCTTCGTTCTTGAGAACTTCATTTATGATAATATTACTTGATGGGAATATGAGTTTGAAGTAATGAATAATTCGATATCTTCCACTTTAAATCGAATATAGAATAATGTGTGGAAAATGTAGATTAGATGATAATTCGCATTACAATCTTTTTGTGAATTTAAAATACAATGCTTCAAGTATTGAGCATAATTCTCAACAATTTTTATTTCTGATATGGAATTATATATGAAGAGTTCCTTATTTTGATATTAGACACCATCTGAATAAAATCATGAATGTTTTTATCCTTTTGCTGACTGACACTCTTACTTTTTTAATATGTAAATTTTTGCATAATGTCTTTTTGATTCTCAACATTTGCAATGAACAGCAAACCTACAAACTTCATAATTTGATTTCACATACCTAATAGAATAGAATGCGGAAGATATCTATTTTGATTTTGCAATCAATATAAGTGAGAAAGTATCCTTCATGTCCATGGAAATCATTCTTGAGAAACTATTTCAATCTAGAAAACGACGTAAATTCAAGACAAACATTTATTCCTTTGATATTTTTAAATTCTCTATTACTTAAAATATCAAATTTGTTGTCGTTATCATTATTCCAGCAAAAAAGAAACAAAACTTTAATTTTTATATGCTAGTAACAGAATTGATCATTTCGTTTGAATATATGTTTGTTTTATATTTTCAGCAGAAAATGGTCCCAAGTGATTTCGATAGATTTAACCATAAGTATTTTTGTCCAACTAACCGGGTCGTAAGTTTCTTGATAAAATCTTGAAATTTAAGATTCAATGAAGAGGTTAAGTTCGTAGATAGCCAATATCTACTCATCAAATCAAGAAATATACTTATTTGAATTTGTTTCGCAATGTCAAACACGTAAGTCATTTTCTTTCCAAAACACCTAATAATATTACTTTCTAGGCTTTCGAAAGTATATGTAAAATTTCTCTAAAATATAACTTTGTTAGAACACTTTGAAATATAAAGATTTCTTGCAAAGTTTTTCAAATTCGTCGCAAGGATTTTGAATTCTCAAAAAAATTGTTGCATGAGGTAGATAACAGAACAATATCAGAGTAATTTCGATAGAGGTCTCAACAATCTGATATGAACATTATGTTATGTTTATATTTTTTTGACATGTCATGTAATAATTGTTGACAAAATATGTTATTTGAATTGTACATGTACGAAATAAAGTGAAGTAAAGTAAAGTAACTGCAAAAATAAATGAACAAAAAATAATAAATAAACGGTCATATAATCAACACCAAAACTAGAGAACTTTTAGCAAGGTCAACATTGCCAATATTTTCAAATAAAAAATATATATAATAATATTTTTTAATGCAAAAGATATTTATTAATATAATCAAATGCAAAATATATATAATAAAAAGATTCTTGAATTTTTTGGGTCTCTTTTCCCAATTACTGTAAAATCATCGATTATGAATCATTGAGGTGAAAAAATAGATTCACCTCAATAAACATAATGTACACCCTGTGCTTCTCAAGTTATAAATAATATTTTCTTTAAAGAGTTATAAAGATGTATTTTTTTCAGTTCAGTTTATTTTTTCGTTTCCATGTGATAGACTGATATAAAATGAAAGAGATCGGTTACTGTACTCTTCATTAAACATGATGATATATTGAAATTTTTCTAGAATTCAAACTGAAATAATCTGTGAAAATCCACGATATAGTTGGTCGACTATTTAGGTCTGCGGTTTTCGAGAAATTTTCGCAAAATGAAATTTAATATTGTATAATGACAAATTGTATTTTGCGATTAGTATAATTTGCATTTTACCTCTTTTGACTGTATTTTTTCCCATCCAATGTCCAGGTCTCTAGTTACTCCAATAAAAATAATAAACCCCAATGCATAATACCAAATAATACTTGTTTTTTGTGTCAAGTTTAATAATAATTTTTCTCTTCTATTAATTCTATAGTTTAAAATAGATAAAATGTATAAAATAAAATAGAAAAAGGCTTTTTACTTAATAGAAGAAATATAACAAAATTTGAATATCAAAACAGATTTAATCTGTTAGTCTTCTACAATTTTAATTTTAAAAAAATTTTTATTCAAAAAACTTTTAGAATTAAATTAATTGATAAATTGAATTTTTGAGAATTCCTCAAGTTGTGTTTCATGTTGTTGAAAAGGAATTGGTTTCACTATGGTAAGATCAGAAACAAAATTTTGTCTCCTTCAAATATTTATCTATTAATTTTAATTGCCTTTTTATATTGGTTGGTTTATTTATTCCATTTGACATTGTACATTGATTTTTGAATATTTACGTCTATTAAATATAAGCGGTGGTTATTGTAGACATTAATTTAATTCTAAAAGTTTTTTGAATAAAAATTTTTTTGAAATTAAAATTGTAGAAGACTAACAGATTAAATCTGTTTTGATATTCAAATTTTAGATAAAATGTGTTTGAGATAAATAAAATTGCAGTCCATATTGTGAGCAATATTCATATTTCATCTTTTTTTCATATTGCTTTCAAAGCAGTATATCACGTAATAATTAATCAAATTGTTGAATTGACTAAAAATTAATATGTATAGACAGCAGTTAAAACTGATATAATTTTCGAGTTCATCTAAATGTTTTCATTACACTTGCGAATAAAACGACAGAATTTCATGTATTTCTTGTTTATTTACAATGTTTCCTGTCAAAGTTTTATAGCAAATCACAATAATTTAAAAAACACTTAATGTCTAACAGTTCAACTTTTTATTTTAAACAACAACGTACGCCTTACGGCTACGTGTAGGGAATGGTTTTTATTTTACATATTGTTTCTTGTCGGTGTAAAATAGAATCTGAAGTATTTCAGATGTCTATCGTTATTATTGTGGAAAAAATATAATACCCTAGTTTTTATATACATCAAGGTTCTAAGATATATTCAAGAAAGCTCCCAACAAATAAAAACATGAGGTTAGGACAGCCATCAAATTGTAAGATCTCCTGAAATTTTTATAAAAATACTATTTTTTCATTAACTTCTAGGGCTGAATCTACGACCAGATCGAGAGGAAGCAGGTGCTGGAGCATCATCATTTTCTTCTTCATTCGTTGTCTGTTCTTTTTTGGGAGCATTGAATCGTTTTCGACCAGAGGATTTGTTCTTTGAAGGTGCCGCTGTTTTTTCTTCAGACGGTGCACTTTCCTCTGCTTCATGGTGAACAGGTTTGGCACTGTGTTTATCTGGAAATACGAGCATTGAATGTAATTATTCACAGTGGTATATTACATGTTTGTATATATTTATTTTAAGCGAATACTGGATTTCATTGCATTTAGAATGTTGAAACCTGCAACCTCTAACATTTGCTCTTCCTTAAAACAAAATCCTCGATACTTAAATATTTGGAATTTTAGTGTATATATTTTTTTCTTACGGTTAGAAAATTGATTTTCAAATAGATGTATCCGTCGATTCTCTTCCACATTATTCGAATTTAAAATATTGTTTTTGAAAATTTTAAACTGAAATTTAATCATCACAAATGAATCGAAATATTAGTAGAACGAAGATCATAGGACTATAATACTGTTATTTCTGAACTCAATTTGTTGAATTTCATTTTCATATCGAATAAAACAATTAAATCATTGTATCTATTATATTCCATCATGAAATCATTCAAATTAACAAAAATAAAAATTTCTCAGCCATTTCGATTTTATAATTGCGTGTTCAGCTTGAAACAAAAAAAAGTTTAATGAGCAAAAAAGACTATTTTTTTTCAAAACTGAAATAGTATTTTATACTCCACTGAAATGATTTTCAGTGATACAATTCTCTTTGCAATTCATAAATATATTAAAAATTGAACAAAAACTCACTTAAAGCAGCTTGTTCCCTTCGTCGTTTCAGAGTTGCTAAAAGATCATCGTTACTTCTGAAAGGTCTCACAACACCTGCTTTAAGGAATTTCTTTGCAGTTTCTGTTGTGGAACTTGGTTGTTCAACTGGTTGTTCTTCAACTTCTTCACCTTCTTCAACTGGTTCTTCTTCCTGTAAAAAATAACATCATTAGTCAGCTTCTTCGAGCATTAATTGTCAAGAATAAAAATGCTTTAATCATTGAAATAAATGCTTATTATTCGAAATATGTGCAAACATGCTAAACTCCTCCGGGATTCTTTGAGTTTTGAACTGTTACGCAGATGACAGATTTGAAATTTTCTGTTACCATAGTTATTCGTTATTAATCATATTTTCTACCAGTATATCTTGCAAAGTAATGTCGTCCAATTTTCACGGCGAAAAATATACTAACTTTAATCGATTGCACTCGCTATTCATCATTCCTGCATCTCATTTTACATTTCACAAAGCAAGGTTCGATAATATAATCTTGTCTGGGGTGGGCGTTGCTATACAGGGCGTTCACGCATAAAACCGACCTAGTTCTACCCGATTGCAGGTACTCCATTCATCAGGGCGATTACGTAAGTGATATCTGTAATAGCTTTAAGAGGATAGACATACTGACGTGTTAGATCCCTCAAGTTCGTGGATTCTGGCATCGAGTAGAACTGCTCTTGGCGACCGATAACCTTCTTTTGGAAATAAGGATACCACGGGATGAATGAATGCCCACTGGAGTATTCTTACTTCTGGCCACCTAAAGTGGTGTTAAATCGTGGGAGCAGTGGTTAAAAACCTGCATGCTAGTTTAGAATGGTATTCTTCTGTTCAGGGTAGTAGTTCTCGAGTCTGGGTAGTCGGAAATTTAGGGATCTCGACCATGCGTTGGCCGCACTTGAACCCGGATCGAGTGGGGAGTCCACGGTGGGTGCGGACCTGAAGCGGTCGACTGAACCTTGGAAATAAGAATCCCTTTCGGCGTGTGAGTTGCGTCTCAAACAACTCGGTCACTGACAGTGCATAGCCGCCCCCCAGGCATTAGATCTTGACGTGATGGGGGCTCTTGACAAGGACCCTAGATTCGTCCCGGCGAATTGGAGGGTTAAGTCTTGGTGTCTAACGTAATGCCATTTCGCGCCAGTCACTGGACCTGTATGGTGGAAGATCTCCGAATGGGGACCTAGTTTTACTCAGGTGAAATGGAGGGCTGAGCCGGTTGATTAACTCAGTGACAAGGGAGTCTGTCGCAGCACAGGGCTTCTCCCTTAAAACTAACGTACTCTACCCTATCGCAGTATGAATCTCCGGTTTCTGTGTAATGGCCGAGTGCGTTATGTAGCATACTGCGTTACCTCGGGGGGGTGGCCAGGTGTTACTTGTACCACCTGGCCACCCCATTGGTGTTGGATTCGAGGGGGCAGTGGTTGAAAGTCCGCATGCTGGACGGGGGTATTTCATTTATCTGTTCGCAGACCCCCATTTTCGGGATATTCTCATGAAACGACTCGGGGTTTAACGGGACTTGACGGTTCGACCGGCCTGTCCTGGTCCCTTGATCTGTGCGTAACTATTTAGGGTTTGTGGATCTCGACGAAATGGCTCCGCCATTAGTGCTTGACGCCAGGATCAATCAAATGACTTCACATGGGTTCGGTGGGTCAGGACGTACAGTCCGCTAGACGGTGCTCGTACCAGGATCAATTGTAGTCGTCAATCTTGAGTTTATCTTAGTTCATGGGACTGCGTTCGGGTGGATGGATAAGAATTCCCTCCGGCGGGTGAGTTGCGTCTCAAACTAACTCGAGTACTGACCTGCTGAGCCAGTAGGGGTTGGACAATGCTTCACTGCTACCAGTCAGACGGTTCTGGCTTTCGAGTCGGGGCCCAAACTGGAAGCTGGTGGGTTCATCTCTTCGGAGGGGTTCTCGCCACGCGCAATGAGATAGCGTAATCCTTATCACACTTTCTACCTCTAGGGGTGGACTGTGGAGACTGCTTGGTAGTCACTTGGAAAAGAGGCCTTCCGCAAATAGCCAATAACTATTCTGGTAGAATTCACCTGACAGTGCATAGCCACCCGCCAACTGTCTCTGTACGTTGACGTGGTGGGGGTGCTTGTTATGACTGAAATCCTAGTTTCGTGACGATAAAATGGAGGATAAAGTCATGATGCCTAAAGCAGAGACTTCCTACACCTAACTTTCCTTTCTTTCATTTTTTACTGCATACCATTCCTTCAAAGTGTCCCACAACCATTCATATCCTCTAACAAAGCTTGGAATCATAGGAGGTAGTGGCTCTGAATACAGGATAGAGTCATGCTATCCTGCGACCGATTAGAGTTTTATAATCCATACTTGTCGCTCCTGGAACGTGCATATGGGCATTGTACGAATTGTCTGCGCCTCAGGAGGAACAGACGGACTTACGACTCTTTGTGGTGGCGGACTCTCTGTTGATCTCCCAGTATTGGCCTAGGAACGGTGCGCGCTGGCTGGAGGACAAGGAAAGACTTAGGACGCTTTCTATCTGGGAAGACTCGACCCCATTTTTTGGATCCTTAAGCCACTTCTCTACGATCCCTCGCAGCTTCGTTTTCAACAGTCGAATAGCAGCATCGTTCCTCTTGGGGAGAGGGATCCCTGCTGGAAAGCTGTTGTTTGTGTTGTTTCTGTGCTTCGGTCTTTCATAACCAAATAGGGACACTTTGCTCATGCAGTTGAGTAGTGGGATCGCCACGGCGATCCCTTTTGGAGGAGGGGAATACCTGCTGGTTCCTCCTCAGTTATACTGACGCAGGTTCTCTATTTCTCCTTTCCAGGCGTTCTTTTCTTTCTTTTTCAGCTTATCGGGGGTTGCTGGATTATCAAAACTCTAGTAGAAACCCGGGACAGCAATGATAACAATGGTAGATCAATGTCGGTTACGAGCTATGCTCACATGCCGACATTTACAATTTTGAGTGTGACAGTGCATAGCCAGTAAAAGTAGGATAGTGCTTCGATGCTACTAGTGGAAGCTGCTACTGGAAGCAAAAGGGCGACTTCTTCGTTTTGCGTGCTGATTGGGTGTATCTCAATAACGCGCTTATAGGGGTAGTGATCATAGACTCTGCGGGTAGATATCACTTTAATCTCAACTGCGGAATACAACCTTGTCATAAAATACAACAAACAACAATTTTGGCCGGATTCAACGAAAAAAATATATTGTGAGGCAATGTTGTCCAATTTTGTCGACCAAAAATCTGCTAACGTTGACCGATTACTACTTAAAACAACAATTTCTGTCGGATTCAACTCTTTTCATGAACCTATTGCGGAGAATAATAAATTTAGAATGAATATAAAAACTAACCAGGGAAGATACAACGTTTATGATGGTCAAGTTTCTTAGATTCTCGATTCCGTGAATTATAAGGATGTAAACACAAATCAATTCCGAAGATATTTGATAATCAGTTCAGGATGTAACTATATGAATCCATGGTTGAACAATTGTTGTTTCATACAATAAAAAAATACTCGAAACGATACACAGTCCGGCATTAAATTTCATTTTCTGAGATACTCTTAAGAAAGTCATTTCGAATTTCTCAACAAAATGGCGCATAGTATAGTAGCATGCATAAAAGCTCGACGTTTTAATTTTTAGATGATAGTAAAATCTTCTTGTGGTGAGTATTTTGTCATTACAGTTGTTGAAACAATATAAATGACATTTTCGCCATTTTAAATATAGATGCAATAATGTTTTACATTACCTACATTGTCTTCACTGGAGAACTCTATTCAGCTGTAATGGGAATAATTTTGTATATTAAGTATCCTTTCTTAGTTCTGATTTGAAATGATTCACTCCAGCAGTTTCAATTATTGAAATGAATGAATGAATATAACTCTCTATTTAGCCTGGATATCAGTACATAGCAAGTTATTTGGTTCTGCCATATATATAATAATAGTTCAATTTCGATGCATCGGAGAGACCTTCACGCCTTTCCACATTTTTGGGTAAGGTGAGGTCATTATCGGTACCTGAATACCGAGGTCGAACTGAAATCACGACATTCATATTCATTCGTTATTCTTTCACCAAATTTCACAAAAACTGTTATCTTCAAATTTCGACGATGAATACTAAGTTTGGCACGTACATTACAAGGCATTTCTCCAATTCTCGGAACAATATAAGTGCAATCGGATCACGAGTGCGGATGAGAGTGATAGCCGTACTTTCTCAAACTGCATTTATTTTTATCTGAGCTTTATGGACTAGAACTAATTTAATACCCATAACATATGCAGATTCGTTTGGAATGACACAACACTACCTCACAACCGAAGTAAATATCACAAGAATATCGACATTTTTTGCGTCAATATTTTAAATTAATGAAAGTCAGATGTGTTGAACACATCTCATTAATTTACGTTAGATCAAGAAAACATATAGAATTTTAGTTGAAAATGATTAATACACAATAATTTCAAAATCGTAGGATAGTAGTAACTATGCTAATCAAAATTATTTTATGACTAGGTGTAAATTCTTCATTCAATAAAGTAATTTTTGTATGAACATCTCAAAGAGTCAATTACACCATATGCTACTTAGATCCAAATTGATCTATTTCAAAAATGGTAGATGAATACATAACATTTATATTAAATTGTTGTTATCCTTCTGTTCGTACCAATATTCAACTATCACACGTATATAATCAAAATCTTGACTCGTCTGAAAACTGTGTATGTTCTAACACCTTCAACTAAAACGTAGGACAGTTTAGCGATAAAAAAAAATGGAAGAACGCGGTAATCAACAATTCTAGCCCTATCGAAATCAGTAACATCGTGATCATTCTGATGTATTGGGAATTGCGATATTTTGTTACACTAAACACTAGTAGACTGATAATCCATTAAAAACATATCTTCTAGTAAGGTCTCATAAACAAGCTTTCTTACGAAAAACAAAGGGATAAAAATTTGTTTTGGCGAAAAATTATCAGAGATTAAACTTTGACTTTGTAACAATATCATGCTTTTAATATAGACATTCCGTTACCAAAAATCCTTGTTGAAGAAGTTATTCCGTCTATGAATAATATACATTCTGTCAAGAAAGTACCGGGAATTATCGATTTAAATCTGGCGGGGCAATGAGGCAGGTAAATTTTTTTTTCCTAGGTTGGTACCACTGTCCTTAATTACTGTGCCAAGCTTGAGCGGGATCTGTCAACTAGTGTGTTTGCAACAGCTGATTAAGTCAGTCGATGTCAGAGTGCGTGCCGATTTTTACTATGGGTGATTACTTTGAGCAAAGAATTTGTTTAAAGTTTTGTGTTGCAAATGAATTTTCGTGTGCCGATGCATTGAAAATGTTGCAAAAGGCCTTTGGTGATAATGCTCTATCGAAAACTCGTGCATATCAGTGGTACAGAGCCTTCAAGGACGGTCGTGAAGTTGTCGCCCATCGAAGGCTTCGATCGAAGATAACGTCGATAAAATTAAGGAAAGGGTGCTGGAAAACCGTCGTACCAGCTTGAGAGAGATAGCACATGATCTTAAGATATCCCACGAGTCCGCACGTATGATTTTGATTGATATTTTGGGCATGAGAAAGGTGGCCGCACGACTCGTACCGAAAGACCTGAATTTTCTTCAAAAACGTCATCGCGAACAGGTTGCTTCAGACATGCTGGATCGCTGTAATTCCGATTCTACATTCATGGAACGCATTATAACTGGTGATGAAACCTGGGTCTACGAGTACGATATGCAAACAAGCCAGCAATCATCGGAATGGGTGGCAAAAAATGAGCCGAAACCGAAAAAACCACGCCAAAGCCGCTCGAAAGTGAAGGTGATGCTCATTGTTTTCTTCGATATCCGTGGCGTGGTGCACTACGAATTCGTTCCAGAGGGTCAGACGGTAAACAAGGAGTATTACCTAGGCGTTATGAAACGTTTGCGTGAGCGTAGCCGTAAGAAGCGGCCAAATTTGTGGGCGAACAACTCATGGATTTTGCATGACGATAACGCGCCTTCTCACCGAGCTACGATTGTGACTGACTTTCTCGCCAAAAATTCAACAAACGTGCTTCAGCAACCACCGTATTCGCCGGATTTGGCTCCCTGCGACTTTTTCCTCTTCCCAAAACTAAAATTGCCCCTTCGTGGCACCGGTTTTGAGTCGATTGATGCCATAAAACAAAATTCGGCGCGAGAGCTAAAGTCCATCCCGGAAAGCGCCTATAAAAAATGTTTCGATAATTGGAAGTGCCGTTGGCATAGATGTATTGGAGCAAATCGAGCCTATTTTGAAGGCGACCCAATAAATTTTGACGATTAAATGTAAAAATGTTGTTTTAATTGAAAATTCCCGGTACCTTCTTGACAGAGCAGTATCTTATTTCACCGTATCTGTCTGTATGCATGCTCACCGCCGTCAACTGTTGATAATAATAATAATAATAATGATGATGTAATAAAAAGAGGGTTTCTTAAACGGTTACATTCACATTCTATGTTCGTCCACATTCTATGATCGTTCACATTTTATATACTACTACTAAGAAACAATGTTTTCTATGGCATTTGTTCAATTTAATTTTTAAAATTTTTATAAAGTTCAAATTTGTAGAGACGTAGGCATAATTAATCTGTTTGATATTTGAGATATTAAAAAAGCCTTCGATCAAGTAAAAAACCCCTTTTTTATTATTTCATTCAACTAATATGTTTTTTCATTCATACACACGGTATTTATATGGTCTTGAATACTACTTAATACAACCTTTGTGTAATTTCTATGAACGAACATACAATTCGAAAGTTTTGAAAAGACCACGAGTTAGTCGATTATGATATATTTTTTATTGATTGTTTGTATTTTGTGGACATGAAGGTTGACTAAGATTATCGGTTAGAATTTCAAATCGCCTTTTTGAAGATGTGCTATATATTTTTGAACAGTTTTTTGAAGAAACCTTTTAAAGAAAGTTAGTTACGAAGTAACTCTTGAGGTTAAGTTGGGAAGTTTTGGAGTGGAATTTAGTTTTCATAATATTGTTATGAAACAGCGTTGTTTCCTTTAAATATTTGATAACTGAGTTCAGCCAATATTCTATCTTTTTTTTGGATGCTTTTATTCCTTTCGATGCTGTGGAATGAGTGACTCTTGTTGTTCCCCATATACCTACTCATATGTATGCTGCCAATCCATTTGTTGAATATCGATTCCATCACTGCTCGACTTGAAGCTGGTTTTTTAGATTCAACTGAATAAGTCCTTCACGTTTCAAACGCACTCATTGCTGAAACTGCACCGTTTCTAGTCGTGATAAAGGCATACTGTTGATGCAAATGTAGTACTAGTAACACTAATAGAGCGGTGAATAAGTAAAATGTTGAAGTTTTTTGTAACATATCAGATATCGGCTTCAGTAAGAGAAAAACGCAAAAAATGTTCACTTTAAGGAGGTTTTCATCAATTTTTACTCTTTAATTTATTAAAATAATTTTTATACAAATAAAGAGAATAAAAAATATACATTTCAATTGTTGAACAGTGTAGTTGAAAAAATGGCTAGATGAAAATTATAGTATAAAATTTACAGAACAGAGGCAACTTGAAACTGGGCAATAAATTCGAATTGCAATCTAAGTTTCTTCATAAAAGGTTATCAAATTTTGTTGGGGAATTCAAGCCATTATTCAATCATAATATAAAACTGTTGGAAATAACATTACGTAAAATGGTTTATGAGGATTGTTAAGGTCATAGTATTTACATTCACTAAGAAGTAGATGGTAATGAATCGATTATAATTATGGTATTGTTGTGGTTATCTAAATCGAACTTATGAAATAGGATGAAGGGAAAATTATTCGAAAAAGTCATAAAAGAATTGAAAAGTCAGGTATATCATTTTAGTACTTACTTTTACGAAACTAACTAGTGAGAATTCTCTCTTTAAACTTTATGAGATGGGGCATAATAGAAAATATTGGGAAAGGATTATTTGAAAATCACTTGCAAAAAGTGCAAAAATGATTAGTTGTTCTCTCTTTAGTCCTTTACTCTCCACTCCTTTGAGTGAAAGGGGATGCTGAAATTTTCATAGGGGATTTTTTCTTGAAAATTAACATTAACATAAAACTCTGAAATATTTCATAACAATTAGAAATATCCAAAACCTGAAGTTTTGTCAAGTCTTTCACCTCCTCATAATTGGAGACTCAGCAATTAAACTAGGAAACTGAAAAAACATTGAAAGCATTATATATTATGATGGAAAAAAGTTTGAAAACTTCGGATCGAACTGTTTTCAAAACATAGAAATTAAAGAAAAATATGTTTTAAATATGAGTGACTGATATACCCGACCCAATTATCGAGCACTTCCTCATAGTTGAAGATTTTGAATTTGGTTGGGCGGCAGGGCATGATTGCTGAATAGAGAAATAAATCTAAGGCATATACACTCACAAACAGAGGCTGAATATACAGATACGGTAAATACATCAAGATTTTCTGTATATGACACATGTACATGATTTTGGAATAACTTTTTATGAAGAAGTTCTTCCTGAACGAGATTTTTGAAAAATTGTATGAATAGTATTGATATAATATATATATATATATATATATATATATATATATATATATATATATATATATCCCATCATAAAAAATATATGTGTGTTTGAGTATTTGGGCGATGTGAAAAAATTAGTGGATACAATCGAAAAATCAAACTTCTCCAAAATAAGACTGTAGAGACTAGATATTATTTATGTTTTACTCCTTTGTTTAATCCAAAAATTTTGTATCCAAAATTGAAAAATCAATACCATTTTGTAAAACAGATCAAATCAATAATGTCAAACACAGTGTATATAGTACAATTATCGTAACAAACTGATTTTAGTTACAACGTATTTTCCTATTTGAAGTTCATGTCCAGTAGATATATAATTCATTTCGATAAGTATAATTCATTCAAAAGCAAACTCACTTGTAGAAAAACGCATTCACTGCGAATTAGAAGACTCCAAAATTTTTTAATGTGTCTTTTGAAGTTATTTCTAGGTCGAACGATGCGAAGACGGAGCACTGATCTTGAAGCATCAAAAGTGGTCAATTTTGTTTTAAAGCAAGAAAATTTAAACTGGCCAATTAGAGCACGCTGTTTTCCCGTTTGTCCCGAAAATTGCTATAATATTCTGTAACGTGGCCTAGGGGAATACGAGATGTTATAAAAATGAAAGTGCAACAACGGAGGTCCTTCCTTTGTAAAATTGTCACAATTGTAAATAACCCAGGGTTTTAGTGACATTCACGGTGGTTAACAGGGCAGCTCGGTAATTAAATCAGTCTCTTCAGATAGTTTTCACTATGGTATACAGATCGAGTTTTACAGATTCCATGAAAGTAAATCAGTTTTTATATTATAGTCTTCTGTATAGAATTCTCTCGCGTTAGTTAGATTAAATAGAATTTTTACCTTATAATTGATTTCACAATTTTCAACCGTATTTCGTAATTCAAATTAATACATTTTCATTTATGCATATATTCATCATCATTTTCTATGGAGAATTTTCGTCGCTAATCCGATCATATAACTGAATTATTATATTCGTTTTGGAAAAAAATGAGTATAAGTAATTTTCAACTTGGTTAACGGCCTGATCTCTAGGGTGATTATTGTACTAACTCAACGTGACCTGACGGGCGATATTTACATAAGGTTTATCTTGATCAGAATACATTCGACGTTAAATGAAAAATTTCGACTAGTATATGCTTTGAAGTAAAACACTTTATTTCCACTTATATTTATTGTTCACAACAATTGTTTCGTCAATTACATATTGACTTTATCATGTGAGTATGGTAACTGAAACAATTGTTGTGAACAATAAATATAAGCGGAAATAAAGTGTTTTACTTCAAATCATATACGATAAATTTCCGTCAAGTAGAGACCGAAACAATCAAGAATTTCGACTAGATTGATGATGAACGAGTGAAGACGTGGAAAAAAGCTTTTTTCTGAACAGACAACAAACTAACATGAGAAGAATATGTGTTCTTTCAAACTCAATATAAAACTTTCTTTTCAATACAATATTTTTTTATTGATTTTGCTCATTCTATGTGGCAAACATTTCAGATCGGTACATGTTTTCTGTAAGATTGCTTTCATTAATCTGATTGTTTAAGGTCTCTAAAAGAACCCGTAGCAGTTAACTGAAAACTGAAGGTAGTAAAAGATTAATCCATAACTTCATTCCTTATATTAATTATTTTAAGCTCAGTATTACGAATTCTTCAGTAGTGAATACTGGACTAACCCTGAGATTTATTATAAAGTCAGCTTACCTCAGGAGGTGGTGGGGCAGCCGTTGTTGAACTGGCTTTTGAGTTCCTGGAAGTCAAAGGATTGCGTCTGTTTAACAGTCCTCCTCTGGAAGCAACCGGTGACTTCTTTGGTGGTGGGGGAGCTGCTGGTTCATCGGCATAATCATCGTAATCTCCATTGCCGTCATCAGCCGGCCTTCCGCTGCATAGCGCTATTAAGCACACAAGCCCAAAAAATAGCCTAGAAGAAAAAACGTTTTTTTCACTTTGGTAATAAGAAAAGCTTATGGTAATATATAAAAAAAGAATTATGAAAATTAAAAATCATTGATGATGTAATATAATTCATTACGAAGAGAAATAAAACAAAAATATCGAAACTGTTGAGCTAAAAGATAAAACTGAACAATAAGATAAATGAGCTAAATGAAAATGAATATCCCTGTTATACTTTGATTTTTATTGATCATATTTGGGCTTTGAAATATATCGATAAACTGAAAAGACAGAATATTTCAAATATGTCATGCACATAATGTACTGAAGTTCATTTATTTAGTAAAATAGAAAAAAGCTTTTTACTTGATAGAAGAAATATAACAAAATTTGAATATCAGAACAGATTAAATCTGTTACTCTTTTACAATTTTAATTTCAAAAAAAATTTTATTCAAAAAACTTTTAGAATTACATTAAATCTAAAATATGCACCGCTTATGTTTAATAGACGTACATAATCAAAACTCAATATATAATGTCAAATGGAATAAATAAACCAACAGATATAAGAAAGTCATCAAAATTAATGAATAAATATTTAAAGGAGACAAAATTTTGTTTCTGATCTTACCTTTAAGAACACCAATTGCCTTTTAAAAACATGAACACAACTTAAGGACTTCTCAAAGAATATAATTTATTTGAAATATTCAATATATTTAAATATTCGAATAAGTTAATTCAGAAATCTCTCAAAACATGCACTATATCTTCAAAAAAAACAAATATAATTCTAGGTAATCTCTTCTTCGGTCCTAGATAATATTCAAAATATCAAAATCAAATAACTACAACTATATCACAACAAACACGTGTTAAGAATGGATGCTTCAAAACAGACCAACTTTAAAATTCAAGATTGGTCTATGTTCTAACAAAATCACAGAACAGTGTAAGTTATTTTTAAGGTTATTTAAATTCATTGACATTCCATAATGAGATTTTTTTTTCATTTATTTAGTTCAACCGGGATTGCGATAAAACTTGTAACATTCATTTTAGAGATTGTCCCGAGATTCGACAGAAAAAATTATATTATAGTGAAATAATATAAATTACTACCTTCAATAAATATCTTATGATATTTTGGAGTGAAGTAATAAATCCAAATGGAATACTATATATGATCATAGTTCGTTCTATGCGTTTTATGTTCATATATAGTACTGTATTTGGGTTATGTTTGCTATGTTGAATTACTTCGCTTATTTTTAATTACTTCGCTTATTTTGAATTCTGATTATTATATGTCAGTTAAAATAATTCGAAATTTGTCATTCATGGAACGGTGCTTCTTAGACAATAATTTGTATCGAAAGACATAATGAATATTTGAAATATTGCATGGTAATTCAAATTATTTCAATCTTTTGAAAAGCTTTCATCAGTAGGACACATTTCACTTTAATAGTGATATTACAGTTTGTGATATTGATATAAAAAATCATAGAAACATTTACTGGACCTTACATGCTTTAGCGCATTCTTTCAATAATATTATATATGGTTTGTTGTTACGACATTCATTTCATCCTGCCTTTTTTCAAAATTTGCAGATATGTCAAAAATTAGCCTTTGGAAAAAGTTTACACGAGGAATTATTCACTACCAAGCAAATATCGAAGAAATTCTAAACAATAACACTATGATCTGCAAAAGAAGTAAAAACAAAAAATGATACTCGTACCTCTCTGTATCTTTTTTCATGTAATTAAGTTCGTTTCTTCAAAATTTCAATGAAATTTGTAGCGGAACTTTTAGAAACCTATTTGATAAATTTAAAATCTCCAAATAGTTATTATACTTACAAAAGAATTGGATTCTACCACGAATTATTCATCTAATAAAATTATTTAAACGGTTTTCAGTCCAAATTTCGAAACTAGAACAAGCGATCAAAAAAAACTACGTAGTTCACTTTATTTCCTCGCCCTTTTCATTGTTAGAACTGGATTGTATAAAAATTAAACCAATACGTTCAGAACTAAAATTGGTCCATCAAAGACAAATTGTGATCGGAAAAACTAATTTGTGTCCTTTCATAACTGTTTGAATCAATCACAGTCAGTGCCAAAGTCCAAAGATATAGACGCCTACTCAAATTGAAGATCGAAGCGAGAATTCCGCAACTTCTTGTGACCTATGATCATGATAAACGTCTTATCCACTTTCACCTATCGTGGTTTCCACGTATCCTCTTCGGAACTCCCATGTTCACAGTTACTTCATCACAAGAGAGATACATCCTTGAAATTGTCTCTGGAATTTCTCAATCGCAAATCAAACCTGTTTTTCTTCAGGGCGTTGACTATTTATCAGGGACCGCGGAGTTTACAAAAAATATTCGTAGGTTAAGGACAAGGAAATATTATGATTTTCCAAACTTGTGAGGCGAAAGCTTTATTAGGCTTATTCTTATTATTTTTTAAAACAATTAACCATTGTAATCGAAAACAATATTTAACTATTCAAAATTTCATACTTTACGTTTTGGATAAATATATTCAAAAAATAGAATGAAAAGAATTCATATATTTCATAGTAAGAGCATTTCTCAGAAACTACAGGAACAAATTATAAATATCAATGATGATCCTGCAAGTTCGTTGAGTTGAATGAAATTATTTTAAGGGTTAAAACTAAATAACTAAATCAACGCGTAGAACTCAAAATTAAGAATATAAATCTGTTTCGTTAGTTTAATTCGTACATTTATAAACGTTTGTCTTTCATACACCTTTTCTAGTCCAGTTCTCACACTAAGTTCGGTGAAACTAAAAGTGAAACTTACTAATGTACCCTGTTGATAATGAACGACCTCGCTAAGGCTTCTGAAACCTGTTTTTCATTCGATTTTTTCATAGAATGAATCAAAAGTAATGGAGTTTTATTTAAAGGCCATTTTGCATCAGTATGTAACTTTGTTTCATTCATCATTATTCTGTGTTGATAAGGTTCTTTGCAATATGATAAATTATTTTTCTTCCTTAAAACTTCTGAAAAGAGTTCCTTTTAAAGTCACCAGCTTGTCTGAGTTTGAAAATTACCTCAGGTAGAACCCTATTAATTTGACCCAACCTGAAATTTTGGCAGGCTCTTATTATGAGCTGTGTACTTTAGTTACTATACTTCTGATGCAAATTGAATTGAATATTCAAATTTTTTAACTAATCTCTAAATTATATCTAAATAATTCAACTATTCGATATTCATGATACTATCATTTCATAATCACCATAAATTATTCAAAAGAAATCGCATAATTCAATGAGGAACCAACCGTAAAATTGAACGAAACTCTCGATTTTATACTGAGCCAAATTGATCGTTCCGAGTATTACATAATGAAGCTCGAAATATTACGAAGAAGATTCTAAACATAATAAGCCAATTGAAATAATATGATACTGTGCGCTTTCAGTGCCGTCATAAAAAACTGAATACCGTTAAATGTCAAGGACGGAATTCGAATTTTGAGCATTTTATAATTGATAATATTCGGTAGCTTTCTCTCGAAAACTGGATCGGGCAAACTACTACAATCCAGCCACCCCTGATAAGTTTTAGTATTCATGTGATTCGATCTTGAATTTACCAAATTGGTACCTCATAATTAACATAAACGTAGGAATTTGAACGTTGGGATCAGTACTCGTTTGAATACCTTGAATTTTTTATCAGCCAACTTATTCTTTCCTAGTTTAATTGATAATTTAATATTAAGTTGGCACGTATTACGGTAATGAGTTACCGTAATAGAGCGAAACTAAATTGAATATGAAATCGAATGATGAAATTTAGAGATATTACTGCTGGCTTATTATGAAAAAGGTATTATTCAAAATGTATCAATTCACTTTGTTTGTGTCGATATCTTTAGATTTCTTTTGTATTCTTATTTCCTTCTCAATTCGCAAATTAGTAACTAATAGTAATTAATATATCGAAATGATTAATATAGATAAGCCAACAAAATCTCTCAAAATGAAAATATAACCGATCAATCTACCAAGTTTAATGATTTTTTTTTTAATTCGAAACGGCGAACGCACGGACGACAGTGTGATATTTTCAGAAAATAGGCCTTTAAAAAAATGTGTTCCTTGGTGCTAGAGATTTTAGAACTCATTTGGGCTGTACTTGAACAGTTTAATCCAAATGTGAAATCAGTTTTCCACTATCAGCTTAACTTTCTTAGATACATCAACTCATTCTTCAATACTTTTCGTTCAAGGCTTATTTAGGTATTACGTTGACCTTGGGACTGCAATGAAACCATAATTATTTCTCTAGCTATAAAACACCCAGAATATATCTTTTTTATATGCAGAGGTGAAATAAATTAACCGAAACAATCGTAGAAAGTGATCTTATCCTGATTTAGTAACTATCCCACTCAGACAAAATTCTGGCCTTGCCAGCTGCCCCTTTGAAATAATGAACTTTTTCCTTAGACAGCAAAAGAGATCCATCAAATATCCTTTATCGTATGCCTCTGGGACAGCAGGGATACAACAAACCACTGGGTTAGGCTTCATATTGAGCTGGGTCTAATGGAGAAGTTTGTAAAGGCTGGATAAGAATTTAACATGTAACATAGTAACTATCCCACTCAGACAAAATTCTGGCCTTGCCAGCTGCCCCTTTGAAATAATGAACTTTTTCCTTAGACAGCAAAGGAGATCCATCAAATATCCTTTATCGTATGCCTCTGGGACAGCAGGGATACAACAAACCACTGGGTTAGGCTTCATATTGAGCTGGGTCTAATGGAGAAGTTTGTAAAGGCTGGATAAGAATTTAACATGCTTAGCATATAGAGAACAAGATGCCCCAGTTAAGTATGGACGAAATTAAAGCAGGAATTTTTGACAAATAAGACCATTAGTTAGAGATCCTGATTTCTCAAGCTCAATTTATGAGACTGAGCGAAAATCCTGGACCTCATTTGCTGCAGTTCTACATATTTTTTTTTTTGGAATCGCAAAGCTGAAAATTATATTGACTGTCAAACGAGATCTCAATTTTAAATTTTAAAATATAGGAGATTGCAGTGAGGGAGAAGGTGAAATATTTCGTTCAGTACCGTTATCAAAAAAGATGAGATACGCACATGATGCCAGAGTACTGCTGGTGTTTTAAAACAGACTGTTCTAAAATATCTATGATTGTTTCGGTCTTTACTTGACGGAAATTCATCTTGAAAATATGAATAAAAACAATATTCTAATTTCCGCTAATATGATGACTTCTTCTGAAGAAGTCATGGTATGACGTAACGATCGTAGTGTTAATAAAGTATTAGCGGAAATTAGAATATTGTTTTTATTCATATGTTCTAAAATATATTCAAGAATGTCATGAAAAAAGTTTTCGAAGATTTAAATGAATGATTAGTTTTATCGATGAGTTCTTTATCTTTCTGTACATGTTATATTAATACTGATATAATAAAATATTAAAAGTTTTGACTTTTGTATTTTTATGCAATCTATAGATTAAGCTGCATTAATACGTATATTTCATTCTTATATCATATTTTTGAAATTCGATCTCCAAGACAAAATGCAATGCCATGTTCAAATTCAAGGCATCATATTTATATAAAATCAGCTCCAAAAATTATAGAACAAAAAATTTTAAGCCTTTAAAAACAAATTCGCATTTTTGTGTGCATACATTTTGAAAATCAAATAATAAAACAGCTGTCCACAGTATGTTTTGTAAAACACTGCTCCAAAACTATTACAAATAAATTAAAGACTTAAGTATCACTTAAGTATGATTCCAAGATTCAATGTAATTTTTTGTATATGTAGCTTTAATGAACTTTCATTGGGCTTTTGTGAGTTGAATTGTTGAATGTTACTCGAAAATTTGATTGATTATATTTTTTTATTTCTCAAGAAGAATGAAAAATTTACTTAATCAGAACCGAAAATTTATATGTAAAATTAAGGTTACCAACAAGTTGAGATATCTGGAAAAATCGGCTGTACGACTTTTTCACCATAGAATTCTTGCAAATCAAATGACTTCACGATTTTGTTCAAATAGGTATATAAGATTATGAATAAATTTGATTTTTGCGAACTTTCGAATGGAAAGAACTAGAGACTTCAAACTTTCAGGATAAATTTGGAACCTAAATATCTTGGCAAAGTTCGTTAATGGACAAAATCGGCCCAATAGTTTCTCAGTCATTTACAATTTAGACAAAATTTTGTGTTTAGATGTATGTATAATAACGATACGAAAATTTATGTCAAATTTCGTTAGGATCAGTCGACCAAAAGGACGGCTGAAGATAAAATTGGTTATTTCCAAAAGAAAGGACCTAGAAACCAGAAATTTTCAAAGTTGAACTCTAAATATATTAATTTTGTTAAAAATTAACAAAAAGGGCTCAATTTTCGCGAGTTAAAGTCATTGATTTCATTTCTCAAGTATTTTTCAAAGTAAAAATACGATCGATTTCAATTTCAATGTTTGCATGTGCAATAACGATACGAAGACTAATGCATAATTTTGCTAAGATAAATAACGATAAAGTGTAGAATTTTTTCTCACCCGATTTCGGTAAAATGTATGAAAATTATATGAAGTGTCATACAATATGTGCATTGTGCTCTTTCTTGCCAATATAAAACGATGAAGATCGAAGAGGAAAAGATGGATCCTTTTAACTATCTATTATTTATTTTCATGAAATTTTCCATTTCTTTAGAAGAAAAATTCTAAATTTGCATAAAATAACGTTTATTTCAGTTCCAGATGACAGGAAACAGAATTAGGTGTTTTTATTCATCTAACGTAGCGTCTTTATGAAGTACTTCGCAGATTTAAAATTTCCGTGAGAAATGAACTGTTAAAGAACAAATGGCAATAGCATCGGACTTCACGTCAGTCTTTTTCTACATTTTTCTTCGATGTAATTTGGAAGCCTGAAAATTTTCATAGATAAAGTTATTAAATAAACTGAAAACATCAGAGAATTATATGAAAAACTGTGGGATGTACAAACGTTACTGAGAATTATATTTTCTGAAAATTTTACACTTCAATCACTGCATATTTATCCATATATCCATATATAAAGTGATAAAGTAATATAAGGAAATATAATATCTTATCAGAATGAACTTTTTCACCAGAAATCGCCTATACAAATATGGTGAAGTAAAAATGTTCTCAAAACTGCCGATGGAAAAAAGATCTTGATACATTTCTGGTATTATTCAAGGCAGTGGCAGCGAGTGTTTCAATACTTTGGTGGGTGAACAGCTTTAGAATAGAGTGTTGCTCGAAAATGGCTGAAACCGAACAATTATCAAGGTGCTTCGTTCAAGACAATATTTTTGGACTATCGCACATTCAAAATTTATAAAAAATTATGGAATTTAAATAAATTTTTCAAGGGAAATCAAGGATTTGGGAGTGTGGATTTATTGAAAAACCAAGATCCAAAGAAAATATTTTTCAGTACAACCAGCAAATTATAAGAAATAAAAGTAAGAAAACTCCTTTTTATATTCAACTTGTTGGAGGCAGTAGCCTAAACAAAATATTTTATAGAGTCTTACTGGAAAGATATTCATAAAATGTGGCAGATTTTTCAATGATTTTCATTAATATCTTATAATATAAGAATATAATAAAATTTGACACCCAATTAAGTAAAGTATAAGTTTGACTGAGTACGTAACCTTTCATGACTTATGATTCTGAAGATGATTTAAAGTTCTTCGATAAAATTTTATTGCTGCTAGATAATTAATACAAATTACAAATTAATTTGTCACTTCAGAACACATTAAGTAAATATCCGTAAAAATATTGAACAAATTAAGTTTCCTAGGCCTTATAGTTGATATAAAAATGCGCTAAAATAACTTTACTGCGTATAGTTCAAAGTTATTGCGTAGGGGATATTGACCCCGTTCTAAAACAGCTGCTAAAGAATAATCGCATAGATTACTACGTTAGACTAGACCTGGATCAGAGATTCATGTCAACTTCTATTGGTAAATATTCCCTTATTTTGCAATGTTCTGTGAACGCTTCTTTCAGAAATGTTTATTTTGATAAAGCTAAACAAATATTCACTTTATTCACCTTTGAAAATACCTTGTATATTATTGAATAGATACTTTTATTTCAGGTTATATTATCTTCATTTATCGAATTCCTAACAAATAATCAAGATAAAGTCATTTTGTCCCAGTTCAAATTTATAACATAACATTTATACATATTGTGCTTCTATAATGGTTTTTTATAATATTTTCTATTTCTATCTTGTTTTACAGTTCTTATGAAATTATGAATAGGATGTAACAGATAAGCCATGAAGAGATTTACTACCTAAAGATTCAAAACTTAATTCTGCGAATATACACTTGATGCGATGATAATTATAATTTCTTCTATCAGTGCAAAACTAGTCCTTGACTTGTCATTGAACTCGGGATGCACTTCTTGAGGTTTCTCTTCCTGCTCGTACAAACTCAAAAATCAATATGAATGTTTGTTACTTTCATCGCAAATTGTAGTCAATTTATAATGAAAATATTTTAAGACAGGCGCATTTGAATTTCATATACTTTACACCTGCGATTAATATCAGTAAACGGTAGTTATTAGTCAAGGTCTCGGAAATTATTATCATTATATATCTAGACTACTGCTACCGTATACTGGACCGCGTTTATTCTGTTTGATATATTAGTAGTTTCAATAATACGCCGCATACTTTTGAATCTGAAGGTCGCACCAGGTGAAATGAACAGTTATTCTGTGTATTCCTTTTTTATCAATCAGGATAACATTCTTAAACAGCCATAAATGGGATACTGATAGCGTAGGAAGTAAACGTTCTCATTATAACGAAAGCAGTTGTTAATTGCTGATATTTTATAGAGTTCAAAATATTCATGTTTTTGAAAATTAGATAGTGCACTAGTTTATTGATAACAAATTCAAATTATTTTCATGAATAACCGGGAATCTCTGCGATTGGATGAAGAATATCCTCACAAAGAGGAGCATTCATGCAGTCATGGGTGGTATCAGTTTCAGTCGTTTCAACAAGAACGCTGAAGTCCCCTAGTCTTACTTTTGTCGCCCACCATCTTCCTGATCCACATAAACGATCTTGTGAGTAAGACCGAGAACCACATTGTGAGCTTCGCGGATGATAGCATGCTGATGTCTTCTTTCACCAGTGACAAACCCTTGAGCCCCTTGAGTTGAGTCTCACCTCCATAGATGGCAGCAAATCGATTTCTGAACAAATATCTCAAAAAGATAAATGAATGGAATCAACAGAATCTGATGCAATTCAATGCCTTGAAGACCTAAACAACAACTTTTTCTGGAAAAACTCTGTTCATAACTTCTTATTTAATGATGGAAAACCAGGTGATCCAGCCTAGGGATTCGATACATCTTCTTAGCGTGACTATTAGGTTTGTTGGCAGAAACATTTGACTGACATTACAAAGTCAGCTACAAATAAGCTGTAACATTTCTTCAAGACCAAGAAATAATGTTCTGCAGATTAGGTTCTCCTACTGCATAAAGCCCAGATCAGACGAGGACTTGAATACTACTCTCGTGCTTGGATCTCAGCACCCAAGTATTCATTACAGCTTTTAATTTAATCTAGAAAGGAACAGTACGACTGATTGGCTGTTAAAGTATAACGCCAGTTTGCAGTTCTTGGGACATAAAAGGAGACTTGCCGACTTTTACTTGTTGTGGAAAACTCTCCCAACTGATGTGTTGCCTTCAGTGTATAAACTTCAACAGTTCAAGACGAGAGTAAACAGGGTACAACTTTCCGTTCGGGAAACCAACTAGATGATATAGCTTTCCCTTTCCTCCGACGTTCAAAGTTAAAATAACAATGATAGTTTTCTGTTCAGCTAATCGAGTCCTATAATATTGAACTATTGATTAGGATTGAAACTCCTTGCCGCTCGACTAGTGTCGAAAGACCTTAGTTACAAGGTTTTCATTGTGAACGATGTCTGGCCAAAAATCGACCAAACTTAACAAACAACTACCATATTTCCCTGATATATTTTTGTCAGAATTTTTCATAAATTTATTGGAGTTCCAGCGAATATTTTATTGTAATATTCAGTAATTGCGAGCTATGATTATAGAAATGGTGTCATGCAACTTACATCTGTGTGATAAATCACAAGTCAAATCTATCTAAATGTGTTTCGTTGATCGTCTGATTACAGCCAACATGATCTTGTTTCGAAATTTTTTGGCTTCATCTTCACTGCCAGCTTCCGTGCTCAATGATTGCAACGCATTCACGCACCTATATTCGACCCGCATAGTTTAGTATCTATATATATCGGGAGCGCACTTCGCTGCTTCGATCGTTTAGTGGAGTAGACTATGTATGTGTATTTGCGTATTTGCGCTGATACTTTGTGAAACTTAAGCATTCCTATGCAGAACGACTATAGGTGCGTGGCTGAATTAAACTCTTCGGGCATTAAAGCTGGCACTGACAATGAAGTCAACAAACTTCGAAACATGATCATGTCTGCTGCTTATGTCCCAATGATCAACAAATCCCGTTGAGGTAAATTTGAGTTGTTAAATGTCACACAGATGTAAATTGCATCACCAAATTCAGAGAACTTTCTATTGCTATAGCTCATAACTCTTAAATACCAACTATCATGTAATGTCCTTCATCCTTATTTCTTCCATCGCCACTTCAAATTATATCTGGTAATTTCATAGTTATTTTTGGAACAGAAATCAAAATACTATATTGGTCCTCCGCTAATAATATTATCTACTGCACTGCATTAAGTTAATTTATTTGATATATTGTGACAAACACAATTGTTTAGGAAAACTTGACAGACATTCTGCCGAAGTTGAAGAAAATTATTTCGATTTATATTATTTGTTAAGATCTCAGAAATACAGGATGGATGACTTTTGAGTTCACTGAATTCCAATATATCGGAGATATATTTTCTCCGACTTCCATATCCACAAATATTTCAGCATATCGATAGATAGTCTTTCTCATTACCTTTAAATAAAAACTAACCACGAAATTCAAATCAAAAATATTGAGTCAGTAAGTGAGAACAATGGTTTGAATCAACCTTTACATTCATAGGCAGTCACGATAAGATCGAGAAGGAAATTTTCTACTACACTCTTATCCACAAATAAATTAGTTCTCATCGAGATATATTTTAATAACGAAAATTATTCAGATGACATTGCAAGTATATGCTTCATGAAATTAGAAATATAATTTGATATTTAAATTTATATTCTGATGATTTTGTAACAATTTATCATATCAAAATGAGAAGTAGTGAATACTGTATTATTCTTATTTCGAATAAGACAATGTACATTTCCTTTCTAAATTATCCACTGATGAAAAAATCATCAACGCAAAACTGATTTCTTCTGTTCAACATATAGTTTTCATGTTCATTAATTTTATAAATTGTAAGTTTATTGATTTCATTAGAGGAACTCCTAGTGAGATCTGTCTCATTATAAATTCGAATTTGAGAGTTATTGGATGGTTGAGATCTCAACGAAGGTTAAGAATTGATTGCTTCTGTCATGAATTTCTCTTTATGGGTTTTATTTTTGCTCCATTGTAAACGGATAAGAATTAATTGGATAAGAAGAATTTGTCCGCATATGGAAGTATTCCTTTTCACACGGTCAAATAAAATCCAATTATTTTTAAACAATATCCGGAAAAATGATTGATGCATTTGCTTTGTGACTAAAATACTTATGAATAATTACGATCAATTACTTTTTTGCGTACTTCTTCTAGGGAAAAGCGAATTATCGTTTTGCCCAAATATTTGTCGCTTTCGCATTTTGAGCCAAAAATGATCTCAATCAACTAGAAGAATCCGAACGGAAATAGCTAGAAACTTGAAACTTTTCAGATAGAATTGAATATCAAAACAGATTCAATCTGTTATTCTCCTACAATTTTAATTTCAGAAAATTTTATTCAAAAATTTTTAGAATTAAATAAATGTCTTATAAGCACTGCTTATATTTAATTGACGTATAAAATCAAAATTCCTTATACAATATCAAATGGAATAAAAAACCCAACAAATATAAATTGTCAATTGAAATTATTAAATGAATGTTTGAATGTTTCGTTCCAAGCATGCGCACCTGAATTCATCAGACAGGCGGTGGCAGCTCTGCCTGTGACAAAATGTTTTGTTACTCATATTTATAAAAACTTATTTTTTTTTCCGAAAATACACAACATAATTTTAAGAACTTCTCCAAAACCAATTTATTTGAAATATTTAATATATTCAAATATTTGAATAAGTTTCTTCAAAAACTCTCAAAACATGTAGCACATCCTCAAAAAACTATTAGAATTCAGATAAGGTCAGTCCAACTTCACATTTAAAAGATAAAATCAATTAACAATAAATAACTTACTCATACCTCGTGGAATCTCTGTTTGATCAACATTAAAACTAAGTACATTTAAAATACAAGGTATTCTATGTTCTATGCTCACCACAAAAATCACACAAAGTATATAAGGCACTTTATGGTCTTAGTTAACCCATTTGAAATTTATAAAAGAAATTTTTTTGTTAAAACCTAATATAATTATATATTATATTAAAAATAAAATAATAAGAAGCGGTTTTTTAATTGATAGAATGATTATTACAAACTTTCAATATCAAAACAGATTCTATCTATGATTCTGTAGTGAGCATAGAACATAGAGGACCTTGAATTTTATATGTACGTAGTTTTAATGTTGATCAAACAGAGATTCCACGAGGGTAAGATATTTATTGATAATTGATTTTGTCTTTTAAATGTGAAGTTGGACTGACCTCTTCTGTATCTAATTGTTTTTTGAGGATGTGCTACATGTTTTGAGAGTTTTTGAAGTAACTTATTTATATATTTAAACATATTATATATTACAAATAAATTGGTTTTGGAGAAGTTCTTTAAATTATGTTGTGTATTTTTGGAAAAGATTTAGTTTCCATGAATATGAGATCAGAAACAAAACATTTTGTTACAGACAGAGCTGCCACCGCTTGTCTGAAAAGTCGAGGTGCGCATGCTTGGAACGAAACATTCAAACATTTATTTATTAATTTTGATTGACAATTTATTTTTGTTTTTTATTCCATTTGATATTGTATAATAAGTCTTGATTTTATACGTCTATTAAATATAAGCAGTGCTTATAAGACATTTATTCAATTCTAAAAAATTTTTGAAATTAAAATTGTAGGAGACTCACAGATTAAATCTGTTTTGATAATCAAAGTTTGTAATAATCCTGCTATCAAGTAAAATTCTTATTTTTTTATTTTTGAGATAGGTTTGAGGCCTAAATATTAAGGTTGGGCTCGTTAATGGGCAAAATCGATCCAAAGGTTCCATAGTTATACAAATTTGAAACGAAGAAAATAAGAAATTATTTTCCGAATTATTCCGAAATATCTGATCCGGTTGAAATCAAATTTGATATTAAGGTGAGAAATAACGACAAAAAAGTTTATGCATAAATTCATGGAGACAAATCGTGAAAATTGTTTGAATTTTGTTCTTGTTTGATTTTGGAAAATACTATGAAAAGTAAATGACGTTCATTTTACCTCCGGATGACAGAACAGAGTTCAGTATTTTTATACATATATAGCTTCTTTAAGAAATTGTTCGCAGATGGAAAATTGTCCGCTCAAATGGACTGTTGAACAAGCGAGCAAAAGCTTCAATATTTTACGTCACTGCACTTCACCATTTTGAGTATTGAGCACAGTATCAATAAAAGAAAACTGATACAAAATCAAACTACTTCTTTCATTGCGAATTTGAAAACTTAATGCTCGAATTATTTCAGACATTTTCCGTAAAATCTGTTATGTTGCCATATTAGTATCAAATTTAAAAATCATGTTTCACCACAACATGACTGAAATTTTGTCGAAAGTTCCTTCGAAATTTTGTTTGAAGATAAAAATATTCAAGGCAGTGAAAAATATTGAAAATGATTCCCATGACTTCTTAATATTTTTGAGAACCTATAACAAATAAAAATAGACTCGAAAAAAATTACTATTCTATAACTCCCTAAATATAAAATTTATTCACAATTTCAAGGAAACAAGAAAATATATTCTATGTAATATCACAGGTATTTACTTAGGTTGAATCATGTCAGATTTAATTAAAAAATAGTTCATCAGACTCTCCATTACATCATAAATATTATGAATTGATATATTCATATCAATTCGCAACAGGTATTTTTCCCTAACAGGAACATCTCAATTGATCATAAATTTGTAGTCAAACAAAGAATTATCATTCTGCTATTTCATCTGGGTTCAAAATTGAAATAGGTTTTAATTTGAGAACAAAAACAGGAAAATGAAAATCTATTTTAATTTTGACTCCAGATGAAATGACAGAACGATAATTCTTTGTTTGGAATTAGATGGAATGGTTTGTTACTTTGTGATAGTTCATTTCGAAATAGAATGAAATAACAAATAACTTTTTCTATCACTTTTTATTACTGAAGATACAATGACTCGAGTTTCATAGCAATTACTACCTTTAAAAATTGAATATGGATACGAATTAATGATTTATCAAAATTAGTGATGAGTTAAATATTTTTTTGTAAATTCAATAAAAAGTACATTATTTTCAATAGCTATCAATAGATAACTAATCATTATATATATATATACAATAGTCAACATATTTAATTGCTGTAATGCTGTAATTTTTAAGGGGTTGTGTAGAAATTATTAATAAAAAAATTAATAGAATAAAATCTACGAAACTATTAAAAATCACAAAATTGACAGGTTCGGACACCCAGCATTATAGGGTATCTAAATTTCACCATTAGGTTTCTATTCTGCGATAATTTTGTATATGTGCATCGATCGACCTTCAACAAATTATCTTCTTAACCTAGTTTTTTTTTTATTAATCGGTAGCGGATTTCAGGGTTATCGATTTTGCGCTAAATTCAGACAAAGTTATGGTATCTTTTCGTTTTGGGAAATTTGATTTCGACCATATTCAAATCGGATTGCCTGGAGGTTTGCAAGTATTCTTAATGATTTCAGCAATACCGTTCAAAGTATTTAGGTCGTCCGCGCCCAGCTTACAGTTCTCAATCACGAATTTATTGACCAACGATATAACATGGAAGATACTCTTTTATTCATATTTGTTTATGATTCGAAGTATGAATTCACAAATTCAAGAACTGTTGATAAATAAAAGTTCATTTTTCATTTAATTATCAGAAGAATAGCGTAAAGTCAGCTACTGAATAAAAAAATTTAAAAGACTTAATATTTGTTAGTCTAATGAAAAATTTGTAACGCTAATATTTTCGTATTCCCTCTAAATGTTGGATTAGCAATTATTACTGATATTTCTGAGGTTGAAGCAAGTTCTAATCAAAAGACAATTGATCTTTTAAGTCTAACAAGTTTGAAGAGCGTATCAGAGAGTATCAGGATAATATATATCATGATGAATTATAAAATTAATGAAGAAAACTGAAAAACTGTCAACCTGACGAGATGCCAAATGTCATAATTAAGGTACCTATACTCATACAACCTTATTTCTTTCTAAAAATCATCATGAATATCTGAGGAAGGATATCTTTCCTAGAATCTATAAGGTACAATGCCATATAAGTATCCTAATATAATTCGATATACCTATTCAAAATAGTTAGTAAAGTTTCCAAGCGGATTATTTGACAACGACTTATGAAGCGAAATATCTATCAGCAAATCTTTCATCGGCGGAAGAGGAAACTCAATTTGATTTGGCAAAACACATGATTTTTGTACATTATTTTATGCATGTATCCCCAATAGCAAAACCTAACAAGAAATAATTCCTGCAGTTTTTTCATTTCAGAAAATAGTAAACCAATGCATGGGTTATTATTGGTAATAATAATAGTCTTGATCTGATACATAACATTAGTAGTTTCGTTATTGATAGCTTTACCCATTTTTTGATGTCATCAATTGAAACAAAAAATCAAAATGGTTAAGAAAAAAGAAACTCGAAAGCTGCATTGCAAAAAAAATTACATAGAAGAAAAAATATATGTGTGTGTTCGGTCTTATTGTATATTATATCCAAATTGAAAGAAAAGCCAAAAATAAATCTAGATAAAATGAAAATAGATTATCTGAAATCTCAGTTTTCATTCCGTTTCACCTTCGGTCCTGGAATAATTTTATTTTTTGAGTTTCAAAAACACTTACCCTTAATTTTTTAAACAACTCTGAAACACATATTCCAATAAGCAAGAATCATCCAATATAAATATTATTTCAGCAAGTTATACAGAAACTTCCTTTTAATTATTTCATGTTAATATCAAATATTTGTTATTCCTTCATTGTGACATGAAAAATTAATAGTATTTCCCTTTATATAGGTTGTTTTAAAAGTTGAGTCAATTTTTTAAGAGAAGATTGAACTCATCAAAATAAACCATTTGAACAAAAATCCCCCACATAACATGCTCAAGGGTCTTTAAACTTGAACTGAATGCTGCAAAATTTCAAGTGCGATTTTATTATTCATCCGTTTCGATTACTTAAGATTTTTCGATAGTGTCAGCGTAAACATAACAATTTAGTGTAAACATAAACAATCCAGAGACTTATCCGTTCTTATATTTTGACTTCTTTGAATTTATTGAAATATACCTCACAATTATTCAAATATTGAACTCGTAGACATGATTCTTGTTTATGGAACATACAAACAAAATGCAAGCGCAGGTAGTAGATTATATGCAGAAAGATATCCGTTAAGAGATCACTCATACCTAAGAATATTTATTATTTTAGTACAGAAATGTAGAAATACTGTTAGGTTTAAAGCTTCGTTAGACCAGTAAAAACTCAAATGGCAAAATCAAGAAACGAATTCTGGAAAAATCAAAATAAACCAACATCAATTATAATATCCAAAGCAGGATAAGTTGAAATAAGTCACAGTATTATATCTATCACGCAGGTAATTATCAAGGAACCATTTTCAAGGAGACGACTAACGACTTGATGAGGAGTTGACATGCACTTTTAATTGGGTTGAATCTCCAGTTAAGATTACTCCAGGATTCATTTACAACAGGGTGTTACGTAATAGATGAACATTCAGACGAAGGGGCATCCGAGAGAAAGTGGAGTAAACACTTCATTGGTATGAAATTACTCTTACAATTCTGAACTTGATAATTGAAATATTTGGGTATGTATTGTCAGATATATTATAAGTGGTTTGATTTTGATATTGTATATTGAATAAAGTTGATAGAATTCGTGAAAATCAAAACATCCCCAGAGCAGTAATGAACGAAATGAAATTGATCAAGTGATGATGAAGTTATCTATAAAATAATTTTAACTTCAAAGTGCATTAGGAAAATTAATTTGCAAGTGTTTCAAAAACAAGTTTTACCTTCGATCGAATCTTTTCAGAGGATTTTACGAATAAATGAAAATAAATACCCAATAAGTTATTTTTCACATAAACGTTGAAGTTAGTTACTTAACTGGAATGAACTGTAAGGATACAGAAGGATACATAAATCACACCAAATACTAGAAATAAAAACTCCTTCCAAGTATAGTACATTATAAAAACGATAACAAATTCAGAAAATGTATTGCCAGAAAATTCCTCACTGGAGTTTCTGAATGAATAATACAGAATGAATTGTAGGTACAGATTAATAGGTGTGATTATTTAGATGATACCAAGAATAAAAGTCTCATAAATATGGATCCCAAAAGCTTCGTTTTCGGAATACAAATTTAAAGTTTAAATTTTCTCAAAGTTTTTTGGTCATAGCATCTATATTTCTCCAGATATTCAGCTGAAATTTGCCCGAGGTATTATATTTGGAAGATTACATAATATGACATGTCAACTGCCTGTAAAAATCTGCAGCGTGATATTTTCTGAAGTAATGTCCTATTTTTCCCGCCAAAATTTTCATGTAGTGATAGCCAAAAGTATATAAAAACAATCTTTGTTTTGTTTGAAAATTTTTCAATTTTCTGCAAATTTTGCTTATCTTTTACCGTTTTCGGGAAAAAATGTTGAAGAATTCTTTCAAAGCCGTCAGGAAAATCTAAATTTCCGAAACAATTCAGTTGGCAAGTCGGATAGATTTTTTTGATTCATTATTATTATTTTTTGACTATTTTCGAGACTATGGCAGGGGTTCTTAAAGATTCGAAAATCTCGTTTTGTTATCATCACAAAAAATTTGATATTCAATACATGGAAAATTTAAAAAATAATTATATAATAACAAAATTATTGAACTACTAAAATTGGAAACGCATTTAATTATCACGATAAATGAACCAGCAAGCTTATGTTCTTCTAGTAGGTGATCGAACTCTTCCAAACCCTCCTATTATTTATACGATTCCTCAGTTCGTCTGCATCATTCATAATTTTAGTTATTATTTGAAATGTATTTAACATTATTTCGAATCGTTATTTCTTTTCTTCATTTAATTGAGAAATTAGAATTTCACCCAAAAAATATAGAAAAAATGACTGATTTCTAAATTTAATATTTCACGTGGCTCATTATAATTTAAAATTCAAATCTGTTTACTCTTAATGTCAAAAAAATTGGTAATAGGTATTTTACAGATACAAGGAGAATGTGTGTACTTAATAATAATAATACGTAGCATATTCTATTATATTTTCAAGAAATGAATAATACACATAAAAGTTGATTTCTATTCATTATTTGAGAGTTGAACACATGACGCGTTTCGCTGCAAAGGTAATCTTTCCTCGATAATAGGTTAAATTCTAATAATAAAGAAACATGATTTTGGTGACCGTTTCAAGGTTTTGCATTAGGAAAAAAGGGTCAGAAGCTGAACCGATTAGAAAGTTCAGAAATGAACCGATTAAGATATTTTTGGGAATTTATTGAACAACCAAACTGAGTTATCTAGTTCACCTCTATTGGCTTTATTCTCGTAGGAATTCGGTGGTTCCACTAAAAGTAATTGAAAACTAAACTCAAAAGAGAAATCACTTAAATATTGTATGAAACCACATTTTTGACCAATCGTTTATAAGCATTTTAAGAAGTTACTATGTAACGAAACGTGTCATGTAGGCAACTCTTAAACATTTTGCTGGAGCAGTGTCATATTTTCACCAGAACTTATTTATTTGTAGTGCCTTACTGGTGTTTCAAAGAATATAAAAAAATCTTCGCTTCGTTTGAAGATTTTTTGATCTCCTTCAATTTCTTCTTATTTACTACAGTTTTAAAGAAAAGAATGTTAAACAACCGAAAAATCTAAATTGCCAAAACAATTCAGTATGTTCTGGCATTTTTGAATAGAAGAAAAATTAAATTTGAATTCACCATTATCAAGATGCTTGGTATATCTTCTGTTATTCGTTACTAAATTCCAGAGAGTGCAGACCTACCTACCTCGAGATTTTGATCCAAGGTTCATTCTTGTGAGAGTACCACTACAGACTAGTTGATCTTCATTTTGACTACAGTGTGGAAGCCTATTTCTCAAGAACTGCAGACATTAATTTTCACAATGAACACATATTAGCTGAAGAGAATCGACATAAAATTGTAGGAACCCATTTACAAGAGCAGTTTTCATTGAATGCTTGGGGTAGTAATATTGCCGATTATTCGATTGGTCCTTTATTTTTGCCGGCTCAATTTATTTGTCATTCATACAGACATTTTTTCAGAAAAAGATTTGCACTTCTTGCTTAAAAATTTACCTCTTCTAATAAATTGAAAAATGAGGTTCATATACGAGGGTGCTCGAGCTCATTTTTCAGTTTTGGCTCGGGAGTACGCCAAAAATTATGAAACCGGTGGATCGGACGCGGTGTACCACAGTCATGGCTCGCCAGATCTCCAGATTCAAATATTTTTATGAGGCATCTGAAATCCCATATGTATGGTACATGACAACATGAATTTTAGATTATAATGAGCCATGTCAAATAATAAATTTAGAAATCAGTCATTTGTTCTATATTTTTTGGGTGAAATTCTAATTTCTCAATTTAATAAAGAAAAAAAATAACGATTCGAAATAATGTTAAATACATTTCAGTTTGAGTGAATAACTAATGCAGCACATTTTCCAATTTTTATCAAATCCAAAATGATGAATTTTGGTTAATAAAGCAGAGATGTTCATAGATGAACATGAGCTACTAATCTAAAATATTCTTGATAATGCAGAATTACCCTTTTTCTCAGAACAATTTTTTTTCAAGAGAACACTTGAATTATGCTAAATATTTTCTTCCTGAATATAATTAACTGATTGTAGTTTTGTGGTTATACAAGTTGCTTTTTTCCTGAGTTTTCAAACGTTCCAATTGTCTGTCTATTTATTTTGTTTAGAGATTCAGAGAGTATATATGGTGTGTGGTATAAAACTTTTCAAACGATTTTGTCCCAACCCTACAATTCTGCATATACATTTCAAGGTTGAATTCATCACAGCTAGATAATTCACACCGCTGATTCCGAAGAGCAAACTAACCTTTCTCCTGACGGTAAAAAATAACTAGTCGTGAAATCCACAGAACCAATAGAATCTTTTGTCACGCAAAATTCAATGAAATCGGTAATTTATTCTTCGGTAATGGCACATCTTCAATTCGCTAGCAGGTTCTTATTCGCAAATTATTATGATGGTAACAGACACATCTTGCTTGAAAGGTCAAAAGTAATGCATTCTATCTATTAGAAACATGATTGTATATTTTATAACATTTTACGTAACATAATCCGACTTCAAGAAAAAACTGTCCATCATCATTGCTCATTGAATGGATATTTATACAGCGAGAAACATATTTTCGGTTTTGGAGATTAGAAATTATCCTCAGTTACCAGATATACATTTATTTATATTACAGAATAAATTATAAAAGTATCACAAAATACAAAAATCACTTTCAGAACTACCATCAAAATTAAATTTTCTTCTTTTTTTTCAATGTAGTGATCATTTGATTTATATGTTTATAAGTTTGTTAGTACTATAATGGTATTAACTTTTTACGTGATTTTTTTTAGTTATTCGATCGTCAATTAAATTTAATAAAATCAAACAAACCCTCTCAGACATATTGATTTACCCGAACTATTTGGGATTATGGAATTAAAGCATTTTAACAGGAAGAAAAATCCATTGATCAAAAATGTGAAAATCGGCAAACATAAGCTACTGGAAGTATTCTTTCATATATTAATTATTCCAACTCATCAAATATCTTGTGATATTTTCAGGTGATTAATCTTTAGAGAACGATTTTCTCTGAATGAATTTCAAAATCGATTATCATCAATCATAGTTAAGTACTCATGAATGCCAATCATTAAAGTTTGATAAACAATGTGGTAACATACAAGAAAAGTCAACTGTTAGCATTTTAGGCGCTTTCACAAATTGCATTAGATAAAATACCAATCTTATTTGATTAGATAATTAACTGGATTCGGATTGGAAATATAACAGTCATAAATTGGACTAGCCATAAGAGAAACTTGGATGAAATTTATCTATGAGATTTACATTGAAATTAAACAATTACATCACCAAATTTTCTCACAATGTTAAGTTTAAATTCGATCAAGATTCTCAGTATGTAAAACAGAATTGAGGAATTTGTGACCAGAAGTTTTCATACGAATTATACACTTTGCCAAACTTTGGAAGAAGAATTAACACATACGTCGTATACAGAAAACAAAAAAAAAACTCACACTATGCTTGGCTTCATTTTAACACATAAGATGTTCCAAACACAGACGAAATTCAATAACTAGAAGCGGTCTCCAAGACCCACCGTCATATTTATAAATTCTGAGTTCGTTTTTCCCTTCACTTTATGGTGGACCAATCAGGTTCTACATGTAACTGTTGTATGCAAGCTAGGATCATATTAGTGATAATCAAGAATGGATTGACCGGGTGTACTGCTCCAGCATTTAATTTTTCTGAAACAAAAATCAAGAGTATTTTTAGGCCTTCAGTCCAAATATTGATTTACGAGAAGTGGTACCTCGAAGACGCATATTTAGGTGCAAAAAAACCTACATTTTTATTCGATTGTTCTGTTCAAGTACCTATTGTATTAGTTCTCCAAGAAGACTTTTACTGAAGGATCCACCGAATTCTCGAGAGGATTCAAGGCACAACTCGCACAACTTTTTTATGGAAAAAAAGTCGTTTAAGTTTACTTTATGCAGTATCATTGGGAAAGTGAATTTTTCAATATTCATTACAGAAATATCTTAAAATTCACCTCAAAGTTTCTTGTCAAACTATTGTATGAGAATTATATCATGTTAAAAATTTTTTCATAATTTGGCATAGCTAATGTAACCGAAGGAAAAATAATTAGTTAATGGATGAGCCTGAAATAAAAGTGTATAAAAAATTATCGACAATGTGAATGAGGTGTTATCCAATAGGACGAAGTGTTAACCATATTTAAAAAGGTTTATTATAGAACTGACAATAGCTATAACTTGTGTTTAGTATGGTTTAACAATAACAGATTATGATTCACTCTGCTATTCATCCAATCGAAAAAAAATTAACCATATTGCCAGCACACCAATTGCTCAAAGAAACCGGGAGAATATTGAAGCTTATATTCTAAGTGCCAGTAGTACAGTAGTTGTACTGACTGTACTGACTCAACGACTGAAGCCATTTTGTATTATAAAAGTGTATGTTTACTCATTAAGCTCTAGAGCAACTCTAAATTGATCCTTATTATTTCAAAAGAATCAACTGTTCAGAAACAGGCTCTGGTTGAATAAGTTTGTCGACAACAGAATTTCCAATTTTAGTGAAAAAGAAATAATCCAAAGAGAAGATTTGTATATGAAAAAAATTACTGTTTGTTGTGTTTTACTGCATATCTGTATCACTGATTGCCTTCATTTCTTTAAATGCAAATTCAGATGCAATATAAGTTAATGATGAACGCTATCGATCCATTTTAACAGTTTTTTTTTGTCTAAAATTTGATGAAATTAATATGTAAAATAAAATGCTCCAATCCAAAATTATTACAGTCAGCGAATGAAAAAAATTAAATATTAAAAGTAAATAGTGCGTTGCTTTCACAAAAATTTTAAGACCTAGAAAGAAGATATGTTATAAATAAAAAATCTAATAAGAAGAATTATGAAAAATATGACATCTGGCAATGATCGCCTTGAACGTTGTCTGATAAAACGACTCATTAGATACGACGGTGCAGTTGATTCACATCAGGATGCTGCAACTATAAATCCTGAAAATATTTTCGGGATTTCGTCGGATTTTTCTGCAAGTGGAAATCAAGACCATAATAAGTCAATATCTGTTGAACAGCGAGTAACTGATGATTAAATCGAAATTCATGAAGATGGAAGGGTCATTAATAAAGTGATTGGTGTTAAGTTAGGTGATAATGATGAAAAACATTCTCAATATTTATGGAAAACAGTTGATAGAAAGAGAAAACCTTATAAGCAACATCCCATTTTGTGTACGGGATCGATAGAAGTAGACCCGAAATCGAAAATAAAAAGAACTCTGAAGAGAAAATGGTTGTATGTAGGAAAAATATATGGACAGGATGTAACAAAGTCAGATATGAAGAATATTCTACAGAATTCAACAGGAAGGAGTAATTTTGAAGTGAAAAACTTCAGACTAAGGGTTCTAATTCAGCCTTTAGTGTTAGAGTTTCGCATGAGCAGCCTTACAATGAGTTGTTGATATCAGAATTATGGCCAAATGGTGTTCTCCTTAGAGAATTTAATTTCAGGAATTTTTTCCGGTCTCTCCAGTATGTTGTTGACTCAAATATTGTTAATTTTTTGGCAGCTACCGAATACTGGTTAACTTATGCACAAATAAACCACTATAAACTTTAATGTTTCAACCTTGCATCGAGCTTTTACAGGAATGACGGTCAACATGGAGGAAGTGCGTTATTCTTTAAGGACATCACCTACATATCAAGAGTTGATATCAACAGATATGGAATCCTATTTGTTACTGAATGCTGTGCTGCCCAGGTATGTCTTAATGAGAGAAAAATCATCATGATCTGTATTTATAGACCTGATTCATCTGCTAATTTTCTTAAATGAAATATCATAAATTTTATCGTATTGTTTAAACGAAAAAGCTGAAGTAATATTAGCTGGTGATTTCAAAATCACAATCCATTTATTATCAAATAAAATTAAAACAAAAATCTTTACTTCTCCTTAGGAAGGTTTTAGACATCTACTAACTATTCATAAACCAACTAGAATTTGTTAACTTCGGCAAAATGTTTGAACAACATCATAACAAACATTTCAGGTACTGCTTTTGTTGTTGAGGAACATATATCTGACCATTCAGTGCAGAAATTCGTTTGCTCTTCTGATGATCACAAAACGGCATCATTAGGGAAGAAACAAATTAGGATTGTCAATCAGTAAACCACGAGGCAATTCATAAATGGAATTTCTAGTCTGGATTGGACGGATGTATGTGAAGATGTGTTGCCTTTTGCAACATTTTCAATGCATCGGCACACGAAAATTCATTTGCAACACAAAACTTTAAACAAATTCTTTGCTCAATGTAATCACCCATAGTAAAAATCGGCACGCACTCTGACATCGACTGACTTAATCAGCTGTTGCAAACACACTAGTTGACAGATCCCGCTCAAGCTTGGCATAGTAATTAAGAACAGTGGTACCAACCTAGGAAAAAAAAATTTTACCTGCCTCATTGCCCCGCCAGATTTAAATCGATAATCCCGGTACTTTCTTGACAGAATGTATATATATATTAAATTAATAAATAAATATTTATTTATTAATTTTAATTGCATTTTTTATATTGGTTGGTTTATTTATTCCATTTGACATTGTATATTGAGTTTTGATTATATACGTCTATTAAATATAAGCGGGGCTTATTGTAGACATTAATTTAATTCTAAAAGTTTTTTGAATAACAACTTTTTTGAAATTAAAATTGTAGAAGACTAACAGATTAAATCTGTTTTGATATTCAAATTTTGTTATATTTCTTCTATCAAGTAAAAAGCCTTTTTCTATTTTATTTTATACATAATATATGATTATATTTAGGCTTGAATAATTCTCATTATGGAATGTCAATGATGTGAAGAAGACCATAAAATGCCTTACAGTTTTCTGTGATTTTGTGACGAAACGACTACCTGGTTTTTTAAACTTAGTCTCTTCCAAACAAAACACGTGTTAAGTTCTAAGGTATGATATAGTGATGGTTATTTGATTTTGATATTTAAATGTTATCTAGGGCCGATGAAGAGATTATCCGTATTCTAATTGTTTTTTCAAGATATATTACATGTTTTGAGAGATTTTTGAAGTAACTTATTTGATTATTTATATATATTAAATATTTCAAATAAATTATATTTTTTGAGAAATCCTTAAGTTGTGTTTTATATTTTTGAAAAGGAATTGGTTTCATTATGGTAAGATCAGAAACAAAATTTTGTCTCCTTCAAATATTTATTTATTAATTTCAATTGCATTTTTTATATTGGTTGGTTTATTTATTCCATTTGACATTGTATATTGAGTTTTGATTATATGCGTCTTTTAAATATAAGCGGTGCTTATTGTAGACATTAATTTAATTCTAAAAGTTTCTTGAATACAATATTTTTTAAATTAAAATTGTAGAAGACTAACAGATTAAATCTGTTTTGATATTCAAATTTTGTAATATGTTATGTTTCTGGTTTTAGATATCCTTGTGTGAGCCATTTGAGGGATGCCGGTTTATCCATGAACTGATCATCCCTACAGAACGTACCATCCAGTTGTTTTGAACTCCATGCATCGAGAAGGTTCTGCTATCTATATACAGCTGTGTGCCCATCTCAATTTTTCAGATCAAGTGGCGTCAATCTGTTTTCTGCCTGAACAATCGTACGCTGCAATGCCTGATCTTCCCTCGCGTAAAAGTATCTTCTCATGTTTTCCACCTATCCAGTATGTAGCTACTGCGTTACCTCGGGGGGGTGGTCTTGCCCTCAGGTGTTACTTGTACCACCTGGCCACCCCAATTGGTGTTGGACTCGAGGGGGCAGTGGTTGAAAGTCCGCATGCTGGACTAGGGGGGTTTTTCGTTTATCTGTTCGCAGACCCCCATTTTCGGGATATTCTCATGAAACGACTCGGGGTTTAACGGGACTTGACGGTTCGACCGGCCTGTCCTGGCCCCTGGATCTGTGCGTAACAATTTAGGGTTTGTGGATCTCGACGAAATGGCTCCGCCATTAGTGCTTGACGCCAGGATCAATCAAATGACTTCACATGGGTTCGGTGGGTCAGGACGTATAGTCCGCTAGACGGTGCTCGTACCAGGATCAATTGTAGTCGTCAATCTTGAGTTTATCTTAGTTTATGGGACTGCGTTCGGGTGGATGGATAAGAATTCCCTCCGGCGGGTGAGTTGCGTCTCAAACCAACTCGGGTACTGACCTGCTGAGCCAGTAGAGGTTGGATAGTGCTTTGCTGCTACCAGTCAGACGGTTCTGGCTTTCGAGTCGGGGCCCAAACTGGAAGCTGGTGGGTTCATCTCTTCGGAGGGGTTCTCGCCGAGCGCGATGATATGGCGTAATCCTTATCACACTTTCTACCTCTAGGGGTGGACTGTGGAGACTGCTTGGTAGTCACTTGGAAAAGAGGCCTTCCTCAAATAGCCAATAACTATTCTGGTAGAATTCACCTGTCCAGTATGTAGCGACTCTCGGAAGTCCAACCTGCAGCCTCCCCGTGGCGAGAGTTGTCAACGTTCTGTATAGAACGGTTGATAGCAGGCAATGGCAACTTACCTCAGGGGCCACCTCTGAAAAGAGATGGTACGGGGATCACCAAACCCGAGGTGCCCAAGGACCTGGAGAGTTTGAACAAGCTCTCCTTGTATACACTGTCCTGACCTAGTCATGTCTTAGGATGGATGGGGAGCGGGACTTAAACATCTCACTCGCTAGGAGACAACCTATAAAAAAACCCCAACCCTAAGGTGTGGAGATTGCCGAAAGGATGCATGGCCGAGGGGTAGTCGGTCTTAAAATTTTCTTATCATACGGGCCGGGCGCCCCGTGTGGGACATTTAGCCTTCACCCGGTATGGCCGCTCTGCTGGGGGCGACTTTATATTTCGGACCACACTCGTGGGATCTATTATGGAAAACACAAAAAATCAAAATACTAACACACTGAATATCAAGGCTAACGAAACCGCAGAAAATGACACGAAAAGGAACCGCAACAAAAGTGTTGAAAAAGACACGCACCAGGCTACTGTCGTTTCTGACAATGAGGAGGTGCTCATGAGCCCTCCCACTATCAGGAACAAACTAGAGGAATTCGCTTCAGACCCGAATTCCAAAATCAGTAAATCGGCAACTGCGTACATTCTTAATCTGTTCTCCCTCTGGAGCAGAATGTTCGCAAGTTAGAGAAAGAGAACATGTTTCTCCATGGCCGCCTGCACGAAAGGAGCAGGCAAAAACAGACACTGGACTCGTCAGAGCCCGGTAAAGCGGGTCAAACAAGACCCGCCAACTACCTAGACGCAGCCAAAAGCGGCCTAGGCAAAGAGGCTCCTAAGCCTAAAAATAAACCGAAGACCAAGCAACAGGTGGAGAGGAAGAACCCTCCAAAGCAAGCCAAAAAGAGTACGGAGGAGAACGTACTCTTTATAAAGCCGACCTCCGGCCAAACTGCCGACGAGGTCAAAAAGGTCATGACGACCTCCTTGCGCAAGGATGCTCCTAGCGCAAAGATAAGGAACGTCATCGACCTTAAATCTGGCGCAATGCTGATAAAGGCGGCCTCCAAAACGGACGCCGACATAATCAGGACAACTCTGGCAAAAAAGGAGATCACATGTGACTCTCCAAAGAAGATCCTCCCAAGGATCATATTAGTAGACGTGAAGAAGGATCACGTCGAGGAAGAAGATTTTGTTGAAGTCCTAGTCAACAAAAATCTTCCTAACTCTGGGCACCTAGAGGAGATACTTAGGAATACGAGAATCGTATACAAGTATCCCTCCAAAACCAACAAGGTTGAAATAATGATCAGCGCTCCGGCTGATCTAACACGCTCGATCCTAAGAGAAGGTCGGGCGTATTATGATATGAGCTCGTACAGGGCATACGAGCACTTAAGCATCAGGAGATGCCTAAAGTGCCAGGCATATGGTCACTACACGACCGCGTGCAAAGCGAAAGAAGAAACCTGTGGACATTGTGCTGAACAGGGGCACAAAACAAATGATTGTCCACAGAAACAAACGGCCTGCTGCATTAACTGCAAAAGCAAGAAGCGGGATGCTTCACATACCGCTTTCAGCAGAAAATGCCCTATCTTTAAGGCTCAAGAGCAATCATACAGGACCAAACTTGATACCTCATCGCCTTCAGCATGAGGATAATGCAGATTAATGCACAAAAGTCCCTGGCAGTAATCTCTGAAATCTCTAATATAGCCAGAACTAAAGGGATTGATATTGTCGCAATACAAGAACCGTACCATGCGTTTGGTGGGGTTAAAGGATTGGACTCCTCCGCACGACTTGTCTACCGCGGGGTGAACCCATCCTCAATTATCGCGATATTTAATTCTAAATCAAATGTCGCCCACTTGAATCACTTGTCAACAACACAAGTCAGTGTTATAAGCATCTCCAACAACGGAGAGACGATATTCTTAGTGAATGTATACTGTCAATACTCTCTAGAGATCGACACGTATCTTTCACAGATAGAAAAAATACTGAACACTTTGGCAACCAATCGATGCAATATAATTATCACCACAGACGCTAACGCAAAATCACCACTGTGGTACTCTAAAACCAGAGACCACCGAGGTGAGCTTCTGGAGGATCTAATTTTCCGTTACGATCTATCAGTGTTGAACGAATCGGGCTTCCCGACTACTTTTGCCTCTTCAAACGGCGAGTCCAACATTGACGTAACACTAGGCTCACAAAACGCTGCCAGGTTAGTATCTGGCTGGTCGGTGAAAGAGGACTGGGTAAGCAGTGATCACCGACCGATTATATTCGATGTTAATCTCATGGCGAATACCGATCTCTTGATTGACTCGCACCAGTCTAGGTTCCTCCCACGGAACGCAGACTGGGAACTGTTTCACGTTGAGCTGGAGAACCACCTCCAAAACATATGCATGAAAGCTAATGACACTTCTGAACTGGACGACATGGTTCTAGAATTGACAACTGCCGTATACGACTCGGCATCTGTGTCAATCCCGTCCACCTCTCACACGTCCTATAAAAGGGGGTGGTGGACACAAGAACTGTCCAGAAGCAAGACGAATCTCAACCGAGTAAGGAAGAGGCTTCGACAGGCTAAGAAAAGGGGCTATCCACAAGAAATTGTGCAAAGAATGGCCACAAAAGTTAAGAGAACACGTAACAAGTACGTGGATTCCATCAGGAAGGCGAAATTGGACAACTGGCGGGACTTCGTTAGGAGAGAAGCGAGGAAATCCCCGTGGTCCACTGCATACAAGGTGATAACTAAAAGAACGTCAGTTCCACCGACATTGACGTCTGTTAAGACAGACTCAAAAATGAACAAAATGATCACTGCACATCTTGAAACTATTCGCTCAAATGGAGCGAATTGTTCAAGACTCAGAGAACAAGCGTCAATTCCTGGAAGGGCGCCTACATGAGAGAGGTAGGCAAGGAAACGCGCAAGAGGCAAGCAAGCCAGCCCTAGGTCTTAGAAGAGAGGCCCGGAGAGCTATGTAGAAGCTGCAAGGAATGGTCTGGACACCAATGTCCCGAAGACCATAATCAAGCATCTGCCTAAGCCCAAGAAGGCTCAAGCGCAGAATAAGATACCGCGGGGCCACGTCCTAATCGTGACCCCTAAATCGAGCCAAACGACTGACGACATGACGAAGGCAATTTCATAGTCACTCAAAGTAAATGCGCCTAGCACGAAAATCAAGAAGCTTAACTAAGCTCAAGAATGGCTCAGCCGTGATCAGCGCAGCTTCAAACACTGACGCTGATCTCATAAACAAGACACTTGCTGAAAGCGAGATTGTCTGCAACACCCCGAAGAAACTTCTTCCAAGGGTAGAACTGCAGGATGTAGCAGTCAAAGATTCAGAGGACAAAGACTTCATTGAAGTACTAGTCCTTAAAAATCTCAAGAACCTAGATCACAAAGATCTTGTAATTAGGAGCACAAAGGTAGTGTACAAGTACCCTACTAAAGAGGGCAAGACTTAAGTGGTCATAAGTGCCCCACACGAGGTAACAAGCACTATCCTCAAAGAAGGTAGAGCTTACTACGACGTGAAGTCGTTCAGAGCCAGAGAACATCTGAGTATTAGAAGATGTTTCAAGTGCCTTAAATATGGGCACTTCTCGTCAGTTTGCAAAGAGCAGGTTGAGACCTGCTGCCATTGTGCAACAAAGGGGCATGCGACAAGAGAATGTCCTAATAGGAAAAGCGCTCCGCACTGCATAAACTGCAAAGAGCGCAAGTGGGATTATGCGCATCACGCGTCTAGCAGATCATGTGCCGTGCAAAAACAGCACGAGGACAACTACAGAGCAATCTCTTTCGGCTTGAAAGTAATGCAGCTTAAAGCGCAGAAATCATTGACTGTCATTTCTGAGATAACAGAAGTGGCAGGTAGGAAAAATATCGACATAGCGGTTATACAAGAACCTTACCATGCATTTGGTGAGGTACGAGGTCTTGGGCTATCCGCTCGAACGATATCCAGTGGAGAGAACCCTGGCTCGATTATAGCAGTATTTAATCCGATAATAAATGTAACTTATCTGGGACACTTATCAGATACACACATAAACGTGATAAGCATTTCCCATAACGGGACGACAGTATACATCAAAAACGTATACTGTCAATTTTCGTTCGAAATTTAACCGTTCCCTATTAAGATCGAGAAAATATTGACATATCTTGACTACGAAAGGAACAAAGTTGCAATTATAATGGATTCTAAGGCTAAATCCCCTCTTTTGCACTCTGATACGAGAGACCATCAGGGGGAATCTCTAAAAGATCTAATCTTCAACCACGAACTCATAGTGCTAGACGGGTCGGGCTTCCCGACACTATTCGCCTCATCTAACGGCGAATCAAACATTGACACATTTACACGCTGTGTACGCGACACACGTGTAGAATAATATCGGGCTGGTCGGTGAAGGAACACTGGGTCACCGACCCATTATTTTCGAACTATTCAGTTTTGAGCCTAAAACGGCACATCGAATTGATGCACACCAGCCCAGATTCCTCCCGAGGAACGCGGACTGGGAACTGTTTGATGTAGTGCTTGAAAATCGTCTACTAAACGTGAACCTAAACTGCAGGAACACGGCAGAGCTGGACAAGCTGGTTGTCAGGATAACTACGGTTATACAGGACACAGCCAAAATATCCATTCCATCTCCACCCACCCATCATACAAGATGGGGTGGTGGACAAACGAGCTAAAGCTTGCCAAGAAAAACCTCAACCGATGGAGAAAGAGGCTAAGCCAAGCTAAAAGAAGGGCAGATTCTCAAGAAATAATCGACAGGATCAGTTCGGAGGTCAGAACCGTCCGAAACAACTATACAATAGTCAATAAGAAAAGCGAAACTTGAAAAGTAGCATAACTTTGTCAAAAAAGAAGCCCAAAAGTCACCATGGTCCGTGGCTTACAAAGTGGTAACTGATAAACTATCGGTTTCACTAATATTGATCTCAGTAAAAACCCCAAGCGGAGCCCATACGAAAACCTGGCGGGAAACCGCGGAGGCAATATTGGAACGCCTCATCCCGCCAGACACAATAAGTGACGACTCAGCAACTCAATCGACAGTGCGTGCTGAAAACCAGATGGTACCGTTTGATAGCTCACAAAGCGTTGATCTCTTCGAAAAATAGGAAATCGAAAACGCCATAGGTAACATGCGCAAAAACTGCGCCCCTGGCCCTGATAGAATCTCAGGATTCATAATTCGAAGAGTCTGGACTAGTAACCCAGACTTTTTCATAATGCTGTTCAATTCCTGCCTTCGGCTATCATATTTTTCTAAGGCTTGGGAAACGGGTACAATTTGTCTTCTACTGAACAGAAAAAATAAAATGCTTGACGATCCAAAGTCATACCGGCCGGTATCCCTTTTAAATGAGATGGGCAAGCTACTGGAGAGACTGATACTGGCGAGAATCACTCCAATATACTCGGCTTCCGGGCAAGAGTCGGAGAATCAGTACGGCTTCTGTACCGGGAAATGCACTGACGATGCTGTTAGGAGGGTAGTCGACTTTGCTCGCTCATAAAAGCGATATACCGCCGGACTGTTTGCAGACATTGACGGGGCTTTTGACTTCTGGTGGCCTTCCGTTCTGCGCAGATTCCGATCTGCCTTAGCGGACTTGGCATACTACGGGATCATTCGCTCATATCGACAAATCCATCTCCTTCTCGCAGGGCGGTTGCCAGTATGAGAGGAGTGTTAACAGAGGATGGTCACAGGGATCGGTCCTAGGGCCCTTTTTGTGAAACATGCTCTTAGATGAACTATTGGCTCTACTCCCCATTGAGAATGGGGAGAGTCTGGCATACGCTGACGACCTGGGTATTCTAGTCAGTGCAGAGAGCAGAAAATAACAGGTAAAATTCCACTAAGGCTAATGGCGGAATACGTTTCTGCCAAATACCACTTCCGGCGCTCCAAAGAATACACCTACAAGAGTACGATATTCAGAGCACAACCGGATCTAGAGACAAACACCATAGAGAATCTATGGGAAATGCTCTTTCATTCCTGGCAAGAGAGCTGGGATGAATGTACAACCGGTAGAACCACTCATAAATGGCTGCCCAAGGTAAACTTTGCGATCGAAAATGCATTTTTCCGGCCAAACTACACACTAACATGCTTCATAAGTGCAAATTTAAACCGATTAAATCTCTCTCCAACCGCATCTTGTGAATGCGGGGAAGAGAATCAAACGTCAGAGCACACGCTACACTCCAGTGCTCGTATTCCTTTTCAAGTTTACAACGTTAGACTTAAAAGGATAAACTACGATGATGATATAGTTACCAAAAGTGACTAGGAGCGCTGCTCGCGAGACACATGTAACATTTTTCTGAGTGTCCAGTATGTAGCGCCCCCCAGGCATTAGATCTTGAAGAGATGGGGGCGCTTGTCATTACTAGGACCCTAGTTTCGTCCCGGCGAAATGGAGGGTTAAGTCGTGCAGCCTAACGTAATGCAATTCCCGCCAGTCACTGGACCTGTGTGGTGTAAGATCTCCGAATGAGGCTCTAGTTTTGCCGTTCTCGTGAAATGAAGGGCTGAGCCGGTTGATTAATTCAGTGACAGGGAGTCTGTCGCAGCTCAGGGCTTCTCCCTTAAAACTAGCGTAGTCTACCCTATCGCAGTAAATCTCCGGATTCTTCTGTGTAATGGCCGAGTGCGTTATGTAGCATACTGCGTTACCTCGGGGGAGTGGATTGCCCTCAGGTGTTACTTGTACCATCTGGCCACCCCATTGGTGTTGGACTCGAGGGGACAGTGGTTGAAAGTCCGCATGCTGGACTAGAGAGGTATTTCATTTATCTCGCAGGCCACCATGTTCCGGATATCCTCATGAAATGATTCGGGGTTCAGCGGGACTTGACGGTTCGACCGGCCTTGGCTTGGCCCCGCATCAATGCGTAACTTTTTAGGGTTTCTGGATCTCGACGAAATAGCTTGGCCGTTAGTGCTTGACTCCAGGATCAATCAAAAGACCTCACATGAATTCAGTGGATCATGACGTACAGGCCGTGTTGACGGTGCTCGTATCAGGATCAATAGAAGTCATCAATCTTGAGACTATCTTAGTTCATGGGGCTGCGTTCGGGTGCTTGGATAAGAATTCCTTCCGGCGGGTCAGTTGCGTCACAAACCAACTCGGGCACTGATCTGCAGAGCCAATGGGTTAATCTCTTCAGAGGGGTTCTCGCTTCGCGCGATGATATGGCGTAATCCTTATCACACTTTCTACCTATAGGGTAGACTGTGGAGACTGCTGGGTAGTCACTTGGTGAAGAGTCATGCTCACATGCCAATAAGAAAACCTGGTAGAATTCACGTGTCCAGAATGTAGATCCTCGATGTCTACTATGCCTCTCCCACCCAAAATTCTAGGAAAATTAACACGTTCACAACTTGATTTGGGGTGGTGCATCCTTGCACTGGTAAGTGCCATCCTTACTCTTCTATTGAGGTCCTAAAGATCCGTTTACGACCATTTAATTACTCCAAACGAGTAAGACAAAGCCGGGATAACGTATGTATTGATGGCTTTGTTCTTCTAATTGAGCTTTGTCCTCCTCATTTTTATTATTATTAATCTCTTTTTTCTCAACTTTTGCTGGTTTTTACCAATTTATGGGAAAACAGTTCAGTTCCTCCCATTTGGATTGTTCAATCAACTTAGGAACTTTCGCACTATATGGCAAGTTTGGAGTACCACCGCCTTTTGAGCCTGCGTAGTAATGATCTTCGATTTTGATCTTAAAGTTTCATAGATTTTTAGATTTTTTGATATCATTCCCTCCGCCGAAAGCACTAATGGTACTATGGAGACCTTGCTAAGCTGCCAGATATTTTTCAGCTCTATCGTTCCCGTATTGGATTATCTTCTCTGTCTCCACTTTGAGGATGTTATGAAACAAGGGAACTGCTACATCATCATCAATATCATCACCCCCTCGTTCTTCTCCTTATCAATCAAAACTATGTCCGTTCTATTATAGTCGATGGTTCTATCTGTTGTTATTGGCCTATCCCAGTAGAGGAGAGCGTTTTCTGATTCTAGGACTGCTGCAGGTTTATATTCATAATAAGGTGGCCATGTTTCCAAAAGGCTTTGTTTGAGAGCTAGCTGTTGATGAATAATCTTGGCCATTTGATTGTGGCGACCCAAGTATGCATTATCTGCAAGGGAGGAACAGCCAGCCATGACGTGCTCAATGGATTCCCCAACTGCACCACATTTTCTGCATTTGTCCTCGATGTCCAGCTGCAGGCAATGCTTCTCGTAATTTCTAGTTTTTATTACGCGGTCCTGAATTGTCATGAAGAATCCTGGATAAAGAAAGCCAGAAGTTAGCCAAGAAAGTGAGGATTGTTTGCATATTTTTTCTGCAGCTAGATTTCTCGGATATTTTTCGTGCAGTCGTTGTAACGCCCATGCTTCGTGATTTTCCTTTCTGGTGGGGAGGTCAAACTCTATATCATGATATTGAAGGTTGAGAGGAGTATAATGGCAGTCTTTTTGAGCGACTAATCGAATCAGGCTATCTTCGGACTTCAATAATCATCCTCTTATTTGCCGTTCTTGAGATCTGCAGAGATCGAATTTATTGACCAACCCCCTACCACCTAGTTTTCGGGGTAGATAAAGCCTCTTCACCGATGAATTGGGATTGAGGCAACGAAATTTGGTCATCATTTGACGAGTAAGTCTGTTGAGTTCATTCAAATCAGCATCCGACCGGTTTAGGTGTAGGTACGCACTGGTATAGCCAGTGAGTTCAAAGCCATTATTCGATTTTTTGCAGACAGCTTGGTATTCAGCACTTTCAGTAACCTTGTCTTATATTAACCAGTTAAGGTTGTCTTCAGCTGGGTGTGATCAATGCGTTGGTTTTGTGGTATACCCAAGTGCTTGTAAGTGTCTTCTGGTAGCAGGTTATCGATGTCCTGGTAAGGAATGTTTTCATTCTCTACCACCACCTTTTGATGAAGTCCGAAAAACACACCAATGTCATCGCTGAAAGTTTTGGTTGTGTCAATCAGAGTCTGCACACCCACCTGATTCTCTCGGTACAGTTTGAGGTCATCCATATATAGAAGATGTGACAGTCTTCGCCTGTTTCTCATGTTGAGTCTATAACCAATATGAGTGCTATTTAAAAGAGAAGACAATAGATTAATTGCCAAACAAACCCATACCGGGGACAGGGAGTCACCCTGGAATATTCCTCTAGATATACGAATTTTACCTGCATTGTCGTTATTTACCAAGATATTTGTTCTCCATGCTCTCATAAGATGTTGCAGCACCTCTCTCACTCTTGGGCATATTTTGTACATCTCTAACACTTTCAAAAGCCAGTCGTGTGGAACAGAATCAAATGCCTCACGATAATCAATGTAGCATACATGCAGGTTGCTCTTTTTGTTCTGGACTTGTTTAAGAACAAGTGCATCGACAGTGAGCTGATGTTTACATCCGGGGGAACTTCAGACGCAGCCTTTCTGTTCTTCCTCCAATATATGGTTAACAGCGCAATGCTCATATATTTTCTTGCTGAGGAGAGAAGTGAAGAGTTTGTACATAACGGACAGGCATGTAATGGGCATATAGTTGTTTGGCTCACAAGGATCACCTTCTTTTAAGTAGCATGTAGGTATTTCCTTCAGTGAGAAAGCTAGGGATTCTTGACGAGTCTTCTAGCGCTTCCGAAAAACAGCCGGCTTAGCTTGGGTAAGATGCTGTCAGAGTCTTAATCCAGACATTGTGTAGTCGATTAGGTCCGGGTGACATCCAGTCACTGGTTTTTCAGATAGCTTCGGCAATATCTTCTGAGGTTAAAACTTCTAAGGTCATGTTGTTCATTTCCGATAGCCGTTGTTCTATGTCGGTTACCCCTTCTGAAATGCTTGTTTTCGGACCAAATGGAACTCCAGTATGTGAAAAACTTGCTGATGTCAGCTGTTGGTAGAGTATTATCTTCTCCTTGCACTGGAGATTCTAGAGTTTTGAAGAACCGTTTTCGATTTGTTGCAAATTCAGAGTTTTGAAATTTTCTTTTCGTCAATTCGTTGTACCTTCGCAATCTAGCTCCTTCAGCTTTTGCTATTTGTCGAAGCCGGTCCTTCAATTTTATTAACTCTTTATGATGAAACGGGGATTGGAGGTTAATTCCTGCTGGCTTTGATATTGCCGTGACTTTCCTAACTATTTTCTTGGAGTAGTTATTTCGCTAATCGGTTCGGCCTCTCAATTTGTCTACGTTCTGCTCCAAACATCTTCTCCATGCAGAAGTTTCATTGCGTTGTTTGACCCTTCCTGTCCTCGGGAAATACGTTTTCTGTCCGTTCAAGTCGAGTATAGTAACACCTGCGCTGTATATGGCTAGATGTAGTTCTTCCAGATTTCGTTTGATAGCTAGATGATTCGCTAATACTTCGTTAACCAAGCCACTATGTTTTTTCGCTTTATCTATGTTTCGGAGTTTGGGCAAAACCGGTCGACTTAGGCGGTCTGTGTCCTCATAAAAGAAAAGAATACTTTGAAACCGTTCAGAAGTTTGTTGTAGGGCAGGATCTTGTGGAGACTCATTATGGTCCTAGAGTATGGTGGGGGCAGAACGGTGCTGATTTGCTGTATTGTGAAAGTTTTGCTTTTGAAGGTTGTTGCTACTCACCTCTAGCCTGAGTTTCTCAAGTTCTACTTGTGTTAGCTATCCCTTCCTGATGATGACGTTTTTCCGATCTGCAATATTCTGCTCTGTGATTTGGATTTCGGGGTGTCTTTTCATGAATTCGGCATAGAGGGAATGTCTCCAGCCTGGAAGTGGGTTGTCATCGCACTGGTTCACGAAATAGAATGTTCGCATTACGTCACAGTTAAGTTCGTGGCTCCACTTTATGCGTCCAGTGCGTTCTCCTACGAGCAGTCCTCCTTATGGTGGACGAGCCAGTAGAGGGGCATTGGGTTCTTTGGCCAGATTAGTGTCCATTTCTTGATTTTGTTGTAGAAAATATTATAATTATTATTTAATTATTATTATTATTATTATTATTATTTTTATTATTATTATTATTTAATTATTATTATTTTTTATCACAATTAAATTAAACATCCCAACCGGGGTGTTGAACACCAACGCTTTAATCTCTAGTCGTTATTCTCCTCATTGTGGAGCAGGTGGACAAAATGACAGCTTTTGCATAAGGCTTATTATTTTCAAATGCTCCTCAACGCATTATTATTATTATTATTATTTCTTTAGTCACAATTAAATTGGTGCAAATGATTTTAAACCAGGGTGTTGAACACCAACGATTTAATCTCTAGCCATTATTCTCCTCATTGTGGAGCAGGGCAAAATCACAGCCTTTTACATGAGGCTTATTATTTTCAAATGCTCCTTAACCCCTATCAGCTTCAAGGACCCAGGCAGTTCTTTATCTACAAGGCCGTTAGCAGACAGAATTATTGGCACAAGAGTCACTCTCACGAGTCTGCGGATTTTCTTCAATTCATTAGCCAGATCGAGTTATTTGCTTATTTTCTCCTGTCTAGCCTTTCTCACATTCTCGTCAAGGGGTATGGCGACGTCTATAATGAGAACGGTGTTGTCCTTCTTATTCATGAGCAATATATCCGGTTTATTATGTTCTATTTCCTTCTCTGTCATTACCCTCATATCCCAATATATCTTGACTTTCTCATTCTCCAAGAAGTCCACTGATTTGTATTTGTAAAAGGGTTCAATATTTTCAACAAGTTCTTCATTACAACAAATTTCCTGGTACAGGATTCCAGCCAGCTTGTTGTGTCTATCTAGATAGTCTTTCGGAGCAAGGCTGAGGATAAAGTGTTGCATAGTCTGCATCTATCGTCAACTATTTACTGTTCCACTATATGTTTGCGGTAATTTCTAGTGGAAACAATCTGATCTTGAATTGCATTAATAAATCCTTCAGTCTCCGGCATGAGGAACCCCTGTCTAAGGTAAGTAGTTGACAGCTACATGTATACGTGTACATGTATACTGATTGTGGAGTGCGTTACCGTATCTTTCGTGAATGACTTTATTCTTACATTCTTGTTCCATCAAGTTGTTAGTTTTTGAGAGGGGAGAGATAAGCCTCAATCATAGTGACGGCTTTATGAAGTGGATCATCAGATGTTGAGAGGTAAGTGTAGAGCTCATGTAGTTGGTTTGAATGTAGTATTTCAAAATTTGGTCCGCGTCCACCCCTGTTTCTGGGTAAATTCATACGGTTGCTCGATGAATTTGGGTAATGATTCCTGTATTTTGTCATGGTTTTTCTTATTTTTCGATTCAGGCTATACTATAAATCCATCTTTTTACCGGTGGTTTTGTATTGTTCTTCCGTATGGGTACACAAAACTGGAAACAGTCACTTTTCCAGAAACCTGTCTGCTTGCCACAGGTCGATGTTGTTACTCTTATGCCATGCTTGTAGAACTGTTTCTACCCCAGCGCTTGAAGTGCTAACAGGGAGCATGCCTCTACAGCTAATGACGGAAAAAGTAATTGCCAGTTACCACTTCCGCCATTCACTAGGTTACGCATATAAAGGGAAAGTCATTAGACCCCCTGAGGCGACGGCGAATGAAATATCAGCTACTGAAGAAGCTGACCCAAGGGAAACACTTCGCTAGGAGACAACCTATATAAAAACCCCCAACCCTAAGGTGTGGAGATTCCGAATTCCAAAATTAATAAGTCATCGACAGCTTACATACTGAACTTGTTCTCCCAAATGGAACAGAATGTACATAAGCTAGAAAAAGGAAATATGTTCCTAAAAGGCCGCCTGCATGAAAGGAGCAGGCTAAAAGAGACACTTGACTCAGAGACCAGTAAAACGGATGAAACAAGACCCGCCAATTAGCTAGAGGCAGTCAAGAGTGGCCTAGGCAAGGAGGCTCCTAAGTCTGCTAAGAAACTAAAGCAGACAGAGAGTAAAAATCCTCCAAAGCAGGCAAAAAAGAGTACGGAGGGGAACGTTCTCTACATAAAACCGACATCTGGCCAAACAACCGACGAGGTCAAGAAGGTCATGACGAACTCTCTGTACAAGGATGCTCCTAGCGCAAAGATAAGGAACGTCATCGACCTTAAATCTGGCGCAATGTTGATACAGGCGGCCTCCAAAACGGACGCCGACCTAATCAGAACAATAAGCGAAAAAGGAGATTGAATGCAATTCTCCAAAGAAGATCCTCCCGAGGATCGTATTAGTAGACGTCAGGAAAGAGCACGTCGAGGAAGGAGATTTTGTTGAAATCCTAGTCAACAAAAATCTTCCCAATTCTGGGCACTTAAAGGAAATACTCAAGAATACGAGAGTCGTATACAAGTATCCCTCCATGACAAACAAGCTCAAAGTCATGATCAGCGCTCCAGCTGATCTAACCCGCTCGATCTTGAAAGAAGGTCGGGTCTACTATGACATGACAGGGCGTATGAACATTTAAGCATCAGAAGATGCCTAAAGTGCCAAGGACACGGTCACTTCACGACCGCATACAAAGCGAAAGAAGAGACTTGTGGACAGCAGGGACACAAAACTAACGATTGTCCACATAAAGAAACAGCTTGCTGCATTAACTGCAAAAGCAAGAAGCGGAATGCCTCACATACCACCTTCAGCAGGAAATACCCTATTTTTAGAACTCAAGAAGAGTTATACAGGGCCAAAATTGAAACCTCTTTGCCTTCAGCATGAGGATAATGCAGATTAATGCACAAAAATCCCTGGCAGTAATCTCAGAAATCTCTAATATAGCCAGAACTGAGGGGATTGATATTGTTGCAATACAGAAACCGTACCATGCGTTTAGTGGGGTTAAAGGACTGGACTCCTCCGCACGACTTGTCTACTGCGGAGAGAACCCATCCTCAATTATTGCGATATTTAATTCAAAATTAAATTTCAATTACACACGTCAGTGTTATAAGCATCTCTCTGAATGAGATGGGTTAGCTGTTTGAGCGTCTCCTACTGGCTCGAATAACTCCTCTGTACTCGGCGTCTGGCCAAGAATTTGGAAATCAGTACGGATTTCGATCCGGGAAATGTACTGAGAACGCCGTTAGGAAGGTAGTCAGATATGTTCGTGACTCAGAAATGCAGTATACTGTGGGCCTGTTCGCCGACATTGATGGGGCATTTAACTTCATGTGGTGGCCGTCGGTACTGCGCAGATTCCGATCTGCCCTACCGAACTCGCCCTACTAAGGGGTCATCTGCTCATACCTTTCAGACAAATCCATAACCTTTTCACAGGGTAGTTGCCAGTATAGCCAGAGCGTGAATAGGGGATGTCCACAGGGATCGGTCCTAGGGCCCTTCTTGTGGAACCTTCTCCTAGATGAACTACTAAACCGCCTCCCTACCGAAGGGGGGGGAGATTCTGGCATACGCCGACGATCTGGCCATTATGGTCAAATCTAATAGTAGCAAAGGCCTCGAAGTTGCGATGCAACTTTACATCCAAGAAATGGAAAATTGGCTCTCCGAGAATAAGCATTCGATATCAATCAAGAAGACACACGCTGTTCTTCTTAAGGGCAAATTGGACCGAAATTGGCCTCCTACGGTTCATATCTGCGGGAACTCACTAAGGTGGGAACCTCAGACTACCTACCTGGATGTAGTGCTCGATGCAGGTCTCACATTCATTCCGCATATCAAATACCTACGTGACAAGGTAGATATGCTAAACATGAAATTCAGGCGACTAAGCAAAATTCTCGGAGACGCTGGGAAAGCATTGATGAGAATATACTATAAATCCATCTTTCTAATGGTGGTTTTGTATTGTTCTTCCGTATGGGTACACAAAACTGGAAACAGTCACTTTTGCAGAAACCTGCCTGCTTGTCACAGGTCGATGTTGTTACTCTTATGCAATGCTGGTAGAACTGTTTCTACCCCAGCGCTTGAAGTGCTAACAGGAAGCATGCCTCTACAGCTAATGGCGGAAAAAGTAACTGCCGGTTACCACTTCCGCCATTCACTAGGTTACGCATATAAAGGGAGAGTCATTAGAACCCTTGAGGCGACGGCGAATGAATTATCAGCTACTGAAGAAGCTGACCCAAGGAAAACACTTTAGGATATGTTACTAGTGTCCTGGCAACAAAGTTGGGACACGAACACTACAGGCCGAACTCTCTACAGAGTTTACAAAGTCTACCCATGGTAGACTTTGCGATCGAAAACGAATCTTTTAGGCCAAACTATGCCCTCACCTGCTTCATAACAGGTCACGGGCCATTTTGGCCAATCTTCACAGGCTAAACCTCTCCCCTACAGCATCTTGCTCCTGTGGGGAAGAGGAACAAACATCAAACCATATCATGTTCTTCTGCGAAGCGTTCAACACGACAAGAACTTCTAACATCTCGTCACACGCATCAAGTCCTCATAATCTTCTAAGTTCAGTAGCGAAGTGTCAAGTGTGGCAAAGGTGATAGTGGACTACATTTACGAAGCACGTCGCACAAATAGCGACAATTCAATTTAGAAATCAAATAAAATTGAATAAATTATAAATTAAAATAAAATAGAAAGGCTTTTTACTTGATAGAAGAAATATAACAAAATTTGAATATTGAAACAAATTGAAATATGTTTATCTTCTACAATTTTAATTAAAAAAAAAAATTTTTTTCATTCAAAAAACTTTTAGAATTAAATTAATGTCTAAAACAAGCACCGCTTACATTGTAGAAGATAAACATATTTCAATTTGCTTTAATATTCAAATTTTAAATAAATTATGGCTCAACAGGACAATATCGACTCTTTCTGGGAAAGCATATCAGAGAGAGATTATACAATACAGCAGGTCGTTTCCTAATAAGTCGTTAGGAAATGTAGAATAATTTATTTATTTTAACTTATCAATTTACCTGTACATAGTAGTTAAATAATATAATTACCATTATGGTAACTTATATTCTTGAATATATTGTAAATACAATCATACCATGTAAATATGTAAATAACGTAATATGAATTTCTGTTTTTTGTAGGTCACCGGGCGCACGACATTGCAATGATGAAACTAGGTTATAAAAAGTGGTGAAAGAGGCGTTGCCTCGTAAATCACAAATTAATCTTCTGAGCATGTTCGATCCAGGCTCCCTCCTGTCTCTGTACCTTGTCGTGGTGGGGGAGCTTGTCATAACGAGTGTCCTAGTTTCCCCATGTTCGGGATATTCTCATGAAATGACTCGGGGTTTAACGGGATTTGACGGTTCGACCGGCTTGTCCTGGCCCCGGATCAATGCGTAACGATTTAGGGTTTGTGGATCTCGACGAAATGGCTTTGCCGTTAGTACTTGACGCCAGGATTAATCGAATGACTTCACATGGGTTCGGTGAGTTAGGACGCACAGGCCGTTAAACGGTGCTCGTACCAGGATCAATAGTAGTCATCAATCTTGAGATTATCTTATTCATGGGATTGCGTTCGGATGCTTGGATAAGAATTCCTTCCCGCGGATGAGTTGCGTCTCAAACGAACTCGGCACTGACCTGCAGAGCCAGTAGAGGTTGAATAGTGCTTTGCTGCTACTAATCAGACGGTTCTGGCTTTCGAGTAGGGGCCCAAACTGGAAGCTGGTGGGTTCATCTTTTCGGAGGGGTTCTCGCTTCGCGCGATGATATGGCGTAGTCCTTAGCACACTTTCTTCCTCTTGGGGTGGACTGTGGAGACTGCTGAGTAGTCACTCAATGAAAGAGTTATGCTCGCATGCCAATACAAAAACCTCGTAGTATTCACGTGTTTGATCCAGGCATCGCGACGAAATGGCTTAGCCATTAGTGCTTGACGCCAGGATCAATCAAATGACTTCACATGAGTTGGGTGGGTCAAGACGTACAGGCCGGTTGACGATGCTAGTGCCAGGATTAATAGAAGTCATTAATCTTGAGATTATCTCAGTTCATAGGACTGCGTTCGAGTGCTTGGATAAGAATTCCTTCCGGCGGGTGGTATGCATCACAAACCAACTCTGATACTGACCTGCAGAGCTAGTAGAGGTTGAAAAGTGCTTCGCTGCTACCAGTCAGAAGGTTCTGACTTTCGAGTCGGGGCCCAAACTGGAAGCTGCTGGGTTCATCTCTTCGGAGGGGTTCTCGCTTCGCGCGATGATATGGCGTAATCCTTATCACACTTTCTACCTCTAGGGGTAGACTGCGGAGACTGCTGAGTAGTAACTTGGTGAAAGAGCTATGCTCGTCATGCCAATACGAAAACCTGGTAGAATTCACGTGTTCAATCCAGGCGCTCTAAGTCTGTTTTTGTCCATTTGATCACTCCAAAAGTATGGGAAATCAGTGGAATGACCCAGGCATTGATTGCAGAGGCAATGTTTTCTGCATATAACTGAGTTTTCAGTCGTTTGATGCAATTTTCCTCGATTTTAGTTTTGGCTGTTTTTTCATCAGTAGTAAGTCTTTGATGATCACCCAAATATTTGTATGTTTCCTCTGGTAGAAGTACACCAAATTCCGAACCTTCCGCTAAAGTAATACACGGCGTGTTCTGTACTACTCCTCTTTTCGCATGAATATACGCGCATTTTTCAATGCCAAATTCCATCTTTATGTCGTTGCTGAAGGTACTGATGATTTCTAACTGGTTCTGTAGTTCTAGTTCGTTTGCAGTATAAATTTTTAAGCCGTCCATATAAAAGAGATGCGACAATTTTGTTCTGGTTGTTGTATTGATTAAGTATGCACGACCCCCTTTTTTCAGCATAAAGCTCAAAGGATTGACAGCTGGACAGAAAAGTAGAGGACTAAGACTATCTCCTTCAAAGATGCCTCTAGATATTAATATGGGATCGGTTGAATTATATTCTTAATTAATGTGGACGCAGAGTGAAGTCCTCCAAGACCCCATGCAAACTACAAGGAAATTGACTATTACCAGATCATTTTATAGATGGTATCTTCCTAATCCAGGTGTGGGGAATAGAATTGAATGCTTTTCGGTGATCCTCCCACGCGATTGAGATGTTTCTCTTTTTTTTGTTGCCTGTTTTGTCAGAATCATGTCCATTATTAAACATTCATACTCCCCTTGCCGCCTTCTTACATGCGTTTTGTTCTGCTGCCAATATACTGTTGTTGATCAAGTGTTCTGAAATTTTTTCTTCCAATATGCTGGAGATTATCTTGTAGATAACAGGTAGACATGTAACGATAGTTTTTTGGATCACTTATGTTTTCGTTCTTGGGCAACATGTAGATGATTCCTTCTGTTAGAAAGTCTGGCATTTTTTCTGGCTCTTTTATGATTTCATCGATGTTCTTAGCCAGTATCGCTTGTGTGGAGGAAAAGTGCTTCCACCACTATGCTTGAATTTTATCAACCCCAGGTGTCTTCTAGTTGCTCTGTTTGGTTATAGCTGTCTTTATCTCAATTTCACCAACCTGGAATCGTTCCACGCTAGCTATTGATGACATTCGTCCCTCCTCCTGTCTTATTCAGTAAGCCGGCTCTCGATGATTTAAGGGTGTAGACCAGCTCTCCATTTCACTTTTTGTCTCCATTTCACTTTTTGTTGCTGGTTTGCCATTGCTGTCTATGCTGGAATTTGACAACTCCCTATAAAATTTTTTCGCGTTCGCATTGAATGATTCATTGTGTTTATATCTATTGACTCTTTCATTAAACGTTCGAATTCTATGAACTAATGCCGCAGCTTTTTGTTTCAGCAAATCCATATACTTTTCCAACTCAAGTGCACAGTTTGGATCTGATGACCTTATTTTGGTTCGAGATGATATTAGCTTGATTTCTTTCTTCAACTTTACAGAAGGGTTGTCATGTTAAGGGAAAGTATAAATTTTTCCTTTATCTCTTCTTATATCCGTTATTTTACTCTCTATTCGTCTCTTCCAGGGTGGTAGCTCAACAGGTTCCATTCGAACCTTGATGGGTTTCTCCCGGAGGGGGGTTCGCGTGGATTCACAGACTGCAGTAGCCGCGCAGAATACCTTATGTTCCAGATTATCATCTTGATTTAGCTCTTGCGCGATAATATCATTCATAGTGGACACCATTGTTTTAGCATTTGAGTTGTAGGTGATCTTTGGCAATGATGGTCTATTTTTGAGAGGAATTCCCTGGTATCTTAAAATCATGGTTTGATTAAATTATTTCGTGATTGTTCTACTGCGATATTTCGGATGCTAGATCTTCTCATTGATTTCTTTCTCTGAGATGTTAGAGAAGTTGATGGATTTATATCAACCAGATCTCGTATTTGATCCTTTATAAGTTGAAGCTCTGCTTCAAAAATCGGCTTTCTCCTCAAGATTGATTGAACCTGATCGGAGAGCTGCTGAGGTTCTTTTGGGGTGTCAGGTCGTCCATATGGTGTGTAGTCTGGCTCGGTAGTTCATAAGATCTTCCTTTATGGCTAAGTAGTATGCTTTTATCAGGTCAACATTAAGTTGCTTTGTCCATCGCATACGCCTGCAGGGTTCAATGACGGGCATATTATTTTGAATTGCTAAGTCTCTGGACCGTTGAGAGTTATGGTGCCACTAGCTCCACCATCCCTATCCGGCTGATCCTCTCGACGGGTCGGAGAAGGACCAGCCATCCGCCCTTCCCCGCCCTGAGTTTGACCTTTCAAAATAGGAGCTGCAAAAATATCACACCTGGAGGATGCTAACCTGAACAAATGATGGCTGGTTTGGGACCGCGGGGTCACCACGCCCGAGGTTATTCAACCTTCCCTGCGTAACTCGGGTCCGTGGGTACATCACTCCCAAGTAGTACACTGTTAAATGTACTACCCCTGCGGGGTTATTATTATTTATATATATATATATATATATATGTTTATATATTATTATTATTATTTTTATCATTATTATCATCATTTTTATCATTAAAATCATTATTATCATTAAAATCATTGAAATAATTATTATCATTATTATTATCATTACTATTATATTATTATTAATATTATACCACATTCAATGCTTCTAGTAAGTCAGAGAAAAATTCGGTGAGTCTGTAATCTTCAGATGGAAGTACAAAAATTAAACGGTTGATTTTGTGTTTTAACATGAGCTGATATTTTAGGAATTGATCAATATTATATCCTCAAAGATAAACGTTAATGTTCTTGACTCGAAAGATAGATTCTGAGAAGGTCAGTTATAGTTAATTATTATTTCGTATCTGCATTGTTTTTTCAAGAAATCATTGATAATTATATTAAAAACTTATAATCGATATTATCTACTACCAGATGGAGAAATATTGAAGTTCTGAAGTGAATGGGATGTTTAAGTGGGAACTTCAACCTCTTAGTTCGGGAAGCGGTATTTCGTTCCGAGTTGCACACCTTAACTCATCAGATGGGTGATGGGCTGCTACTCTGCCTATGACGCCAGTGGCCTTGTTCCACGTTGGAACTCGGCTGTCGGAACGCTTGCTCTCTGCTCTACTTGAACTGAACGAGGACTGTGAGCTCAGTATTCGGAAAGTTGTAGAGTCATCTATATGCTACTCCGGAAAGCTGCAGCAGAGCGGAGTAGAATTCTGGGCGAGGAACGAGACAGGTCGCTACAATATTATTGATGGAAAATTTGTAATCAAAGTGAACGGTGAATTAAAGAAGGTATTCAATCTAACAAATTTCTTAACAACTTTTCAGATATAAATTGAGTAAAATGCCTTAGAAACACTGTTTCACTTTATAGATATATAGAATTATCAACACATGGTTTTGATTCTTTTTTGGTTAACTGACGCTCATATGTGTAGATTATATATGTCTATGAAATTAAACAGTGTTTCTGAGACATTTTATTAAATTCAATTCTGCAATGTTTTCAATAGATTCTTCAGATTAAATTTATTGGGGTTCCAGAGAATTAATCCGGTTATTATCAGTAATATTCCAAAAAAAAACCCTTTGAAGTGAATTTTCAATCTATATTTGTTTAAAACCTCATTATCCCTCCTTATTGACAGTAGCAAAATACCATATCCTAGCAAAGGCAGCCCAAGAAGGTACATGGATCAGCAGATTGCTGAACGACTTTGAGATGAATATTGATAAGGAACTTTGCATCTATGAAGATAACCAAAGCTGTTCGGAAATTATTGAAAATTATTAATTCTCATTGAAAAAAGTATAATAATACACAATTTCATTATTAAGGGATTCAAAGGATAAGAATTTAATCGAGTTAAAGTTTTGTGTAATATTCCGTACTTTACGGAGTCTCTGAGAACTGCTACATTTCTATCGTGATCGTTTAGTTGGCGGAGAATAGGACGCTACGTTGTGTAGACAACCCAAATTACACCAAAACGAGAGCAAGGAAACAGTGGCGAGAAGTTCAAATATTAAATAATAATAATATTATTATTAATAATATAATAATAATATTATATAAACACGGTAAAGTCGAATAATATATTCTTCCACTACTGACATAGTAAGTAATACAAAAAGGAATAAGGAGGAAATTGCTTGGAACAATAGAATTATAGTATTACGAGCTGACCCGGCAAACATGATTAAATTACTAAAATGGCTATTAAAAAATAGGGGAGGGTGATAAAAGGGTAAAAATTTAGGGTTTTATGTATTTTTTAATCCGATATAATAAAAAAAATAAAGAAATTTAAAAAAAATGTCAGTCTGCAGTTCGATTTTTATGTTTGTGGGATTTTGAAGATCGATAAAATCTTTCCTTTTTGCTTTAAAACTACGGTTGAATTTTTTGGAAGGAAACTCTTCTCTTTCACAAGTTCAGTATTTTCGGAAATATTGTAATGGTGATTTTCAAAAGTTCCAGAAGTGAACGAGTGAGATCGACGAATCGGTATTTTATCTTCAACAAATCTCACTTTTGTTGAAGCTTGTGATGGTACATTTGGATAATTTCCCTCTGAATTTGTGTTAGTCTTTTCCAGTTCCTTTTCCAATTTTTTCCGTTCTAGTATCTCTCTCAAATCTTTCTGAATATCAATTCGGGCTAACTTATTTTTGTAATGATCAGTAGTTGTGGAAGAATATGTTCTGTTACGTTCATGATAATGTGATGCTACCCTCCTATCTTCTTGATTTCTTCGAGAAGTTGAAGATGTTGCCATTATCTAATCATTTGATTTATCTAAATGTCTAAAAATTAAAGGAAAATGTAAAGGGTGGACAACCCTTATCACTAAGGGGTATGAAAAATAGATCTTGGCCGATTCTCAGACCTACTCAATATGCTCACAAAATTTCATGAGAATCGGTCAAGCCGTTTCGGAGGAATACGGGAACGAACATTGTGACACGAGAATTTTATATATAAGATAGTAAGTACTACTTTCTGAGACAGCTTGGGTTACTATTTACAAGGGGAAATAAGTGAAAACTTACTTCCCTAGGAAACTAAGAACTTTATATTTCATTAATATTTTTGGTCCTATTTTCAAAACTTACAGTTAACAAAATTGGGTGAAATTTATTGGGAAGTCTTTTCATTTCTGGTTTTTTGTAGATATGCAAATTCTGTAAACACTACGGACCCACTTTCAATAATAAATGATAAATTTATTGGGTATCGGGATATTTTTGATATTATGTCCGATGTATGACAGCTATTCTTATACAAAATCTTAGTGGTGAAGAGATCCGGATCCTCTAAGGATCATACGAGTCACAGAGTCCCTGATAGATTATATAAATTCCATCATTATGTCATTGTATTTACCCGCGTTATTTTTCGGTGTCAAAATACTCTGTGGCGCTGTAACTTGACACGTAAGTGATTAGTGACAATAAAAAAGGAGAACAACGTCCTTATAGCGTCCCCATTGTATTTGAATTCATTCGAGAGGAAGGTTCGAGATAATAGTATTTATAACAGCGTCCCTTGGTAACTCTTTGTAAGTAAACTTCTTTTAAATGCTTCTGATTAATTGCATGCTTTTCATTTTTAAATACCACCTTTGTGTTAATGTGAAATTAATGACTGCACGCTCGTTCATTGTACTTCGCTTCCATTCTTGTATTTTTGCTTTGCCGTTATTTAATCCCACCGGAATGTTTTAACTAAATTGCATTGCCTTTGTACATAACTTAAGCAACCCTCACAAGTTTTCTGTTTGTATTGTATATTTTCTCTCGGTGCCTGATTGCTTTTTGCTGTATTTGTAAATAGTGGTTCTTTATCTGCGTAAAACTTGCCAATAGGGATTTGTATTATCTTTTCTTACTAATTGCGGTGCTTGATATGTAACTGATTTGTATTATGTACTCTTGTGTGATCCCCCGGATACCCATTTCTTTGTTCTTATTGTAACGTCCATTAACACGCCTGGGTAATGGGGTACTGTATCTATTTTATAATGTCCTGGTCAATTTGTGTTACCTATTTGTCATATGCATGTGCCCGCTTACTTTGAGAGATTGTATTCCATGTGAACCAGTGGCGTTCTTTAGGGTAAATTGCTGGGGAGTCCTGGTAGAGGACAACATATCGTATAGAGAAAGTAAATAACTCCAGATATCCTGATTGCTAGATAATTGTTCCGACATATTGTGATACCCCCAGGGATTACTTTACGTGACCCTTCAGGTAGTGTTCGGTTCGTTCTTCAGTAATATCTGAGCCTTCCTGGGCCCGAGGAGGTCAGATACAATTCCTTTGATAGTAACTTCTCCGGTCGACTCGAATTAGGTTAGATCCCCTCTTCAAGGAGATCTCCTGGGAATGTCACAATTACCCTTACCTTACTGTCCATTTAACTTACCCCTTGTAGTTGAGGTTCAGCACTGATTACCGGAAGTACAGTCGAAGGTGCGCATGCTGGCTGTATCCCCCACTTCCTGCATAACTTTACCCTTTTTCCGCTGCGTAAGAAGGATATCTGATTTGAGCGAATACCGACCTAACAATTTGTAGTAATAAGTCATTTAGACCCGGGGCGCTATTGGTTTCACAGGGCCGCTTTGCGAACCACTGCGTAGAGTAGATTTAACCACAGGCTGATGAATGTGTTTCCATTTATTGAGGGTTGTTGCTTTTGAACATTATTAATAAAAATCTTTTATTCTGGTATTATTGTGTTTCGAATATTTGAACCTCCCGTCACTGTTTCCTTGCTCTCGTTAGGTGTAATTTGGGTTGCCTACACAACGTAACGTCCTATTCGCCCGCCACTAGACAATCACGATAAAAAGGTTAGCGCTCTTTAGATTACTTCGTATAATTCCAGATCTTTAGAGTACTCCGTAAACCCCTAGATCTTTTAGAGTACTCCGTAAACCCCCAAATCTTAGAGTACTACGTAACATCCCGGATCTTTTAGAGTACTCTGTAATGTACGGGATAGCTCAGTGGCTATCTTATTTTTATTAAAAAACGGCGACATAAGTTTCTGCAATGGTATCCGATTTGCAGTCCCCGTGTCTCTTTAGTGCAAGGACGTTGACTGCAGTATTGGCTAACAAAGTAGCTGAAGTTCTCCTAAATGAATGCTCAATCTGTGTCTCGCTATTTGGCAATCCCAGAAAACTTGCAATTTTGCTTGGAATTGACGAAAATGTGTTTTCCCAACAAGCTGTCCTTTGCATTTATCATTTTGATACCACACAAAAAACCGTTGATGAACACTTCCAAGCTTAGGTTTCTAATATCCAGGTATTAATTGAAAATTATTGTCGTCAGCCTCCACAAGAAATCTATTTATTTCTTTACGGGTGAAAACATTTGATTATCTGGTTTTATACCCATCACTTTTTCTCTTCAAAAAAAGCTCTGATTATTTGAGGATTCGGTCTCCACTTGATGGAAATTCATTCTCAACTGGTAATGAATAAAATTCAATCTCCATAAACTTCTTATTGTTGAACGACATTTGTTTCACCACACTGTGGCTTGATCAAGTTCTACAGTTGAACTGATACTGTGTGAAAACTCACTTAGGTTCTTAAATACGTATTGACAGGTAATACAACAAATGGAACTGAAAGTAGGAAGACAGTTATTTTGGTATTCCCAATTAGGTTGAATAGACAATGGCAATCAAAGTTATTGGGGTTGTCGTTGTTTTTTCCAAGCTACATGAAGATATTCAATAGAGGTGACCTATTGGTATCTGCTTGCTCGTTTAGGAGAATGTTCTGGGAATTATATCGGTTTATTTCAAGTGTTATCACTTGAATCAATGTCAATGCATATATAAGAACCTATGTAAGTTTCAACAGAGTTTCAGTTTAAATATAGAACATGATTAAGCTACAGTGTGGCTAAACAATTGTCATTCAACAATAAAAAGTTTGTGTAAATTGAATTTTATTCATTACTAGTTGAAAGTTTCGAGTTTCAGAAATTTCGGAACATCCATATTGACTTCAATAAACAGCGTTGACTTCAACATGGAATATTCGCACCACAAACTTGCTCGCGTCTTTAATATTTGGCTCTTCCATGGAATATACCAGCGTTGTTGTTTTCGATTTTGAAGTTGAATACATTTTCATGCACCATTCTTTGAAACACTTATATACTGTTTAGTAAAGTTTCTCAGAGGAATTCACATGCAGCATTTGCTGCTTCTTGCATTTCATCTTCTTTGGAATTAATTTTAAAGAAGGAAATTTAGTTTTGACAGATGAAAACCTTAGTAACCCTAGGAAAACCGATATTTTATTGAAAGTAAATGCATTATAAACTAAATTCATCAAATGAAAAGTAATTGAAAGTTTTTTGACCAGCCTCGGAGTTCATTGCTTGCCCTCGCTATTGCTCGGGCGCAAACTACATCCCCGTCTGGTAAATGCCACTTACCTTCCTTATAGTGTAAATAACTATATATTAGTAATACTGAAGAGCAACAACCTACAATGAATAGAAACAAACATTTATCAGTTTGCTGGTACATTTACTCTGCTCAGTGGTTCGTGAAGATACAAAACGAACGTAATAGCGCTCCGGGTGTGAGTGACTCCCTTAGTTCTACATATTGTTATTTCGTTAACGTTCTTATATGGGATATCATCCTTATACAGGGAGTGGTCTTAACAGCCAGTATGCACCTTCAACTCGAACTCCTATAGCCAGTGCAGAACCTCCAGCCAGCAGAAGGGATCTGAATGGATAGAAAGGTGGATAATGTTGTCTGCCCAAGAGATCACCTTGAAGAGGAGATCTAACATTACTCGAGTCAACCAGAAACGTACCTATCAGAGGGCTTATTTGGCCTCCTCAGGGGGCTCAAGGTCCAGCAAGGCTCTGATATTAATATAGAACAAACCGCACACTACCCGGAGAATCATTCATCATACCATCAGTCAATCACACATTCCCACAGTAGCGTTGGATATCCGGAGTTATTTACTGTATTTATACAATATGTTGTCCGTTACCAGGACTACTCAACGATTCACACTAAAGAACGCCACCAGTTTACAAGGAATACAATTTCTCAAAGTAAGGGGCGCATGCATATGGGAAACACGTAACACAAACTGACTATAACATTATAAAATAGATACAGTACTCCATCATCTGGACGTGTTAGTGAACGTACAATAAAAAAACAAAGGAATAGGTAACCGAACAAGAGTACAGGTAAATCTGTTACTCACCAGATACCGCGATTGACATGAACAGCACAAATAAAGAACCACTATTAATAAATACAACATCAATCAAGCAGTGAGAGAATCTCTACAATATAAATTAATAAGTTGTGAGCGTTGTACCGCTTAAGTTATATACAAAGGCAAGGCATTTTAGTAACAACGAACAAACTGATGTTGACAAGTCTCCATTACTGAATATCTTTTCCAGATGGCATTTTTTAGGGGTAAACTCCAATAAATACCTTGAATTTTTATGACTTATTCTTTCATTATTTTGTCACGTACCTAACACTGTATTTGAATTCGGTTGCACTGGACACCATCAGCCAGTAGAATGTAGATATCTGAAGAAGCCACATCGTCGTGAAACAATTGGTATATCATAAACATTTTTGTGGAAATTAAAATACTGTCTCTTATATATTTTTCAATCAGAATGAGTTTCCACCAAGTAAAGACTGAATCAATCAAACATGAATTAATATAACTGAAGCAAAAATAATGAAAAAGGCGATAAGTGCAATTACAATGAACGAACATGCCATAACTGAGAATCTTACATTAAAAACCATGGTGTGATTTAAAAGCGTAAAGCATAAAATTACTCAAAAACATTTAAAAGAAGTTTACCTATTAAGAGTAACGAATAGGTACAATTATCTCAAATATGTTTTCAGTCGCTCAGGAGGTTTTTTCAAAGAACTTGACACTCTGTCGCTGCAAATTGAAATGAGACGCCATAGGGGCGTCCATCTTCTTTGTTTTAGTAACAGAACGCATGCATCAAGTTCCAGTGCCACAAAATGTTTGACACCAGCATAGGCGGGTAAATACTGTGACATAATCTATATAATCATTCTATGATGCTTAGAGAATGCGGATCTCCTCGGTCGCCCCTAAGTTACTTATGGTAATTGAAAACTTTGAACGAAGCTAAGTTACTACATCTACAAATTAACAGTGTGAGCAAAAGGTTTGTGGACATGGCAATACGCCCCCGTGCTTCATTAGTCAGGTTGGTGGTATTAGCTTCAGGTATTGACACACTAGTGCTCTCCATTGGTTAGGGCCTATCTCCTTGGAAGGCCTAGACTACAGTCGGTGTCTCAGCAGTACACTCCAGAACTTGGTTGGTCAGGCGAATTGGCCTCATCATCTTAATTCATCTGACCCGTTATAGAGTTTGAGATTCGTGATTTATTTATTTATTTATTTATTTATTTATTTAAAGGAATACAAGACGGGACGAACCCAAAATTATGTATTCACTAATAATCCAATCACAATGTTACTTAAAAACCAATAACAACGAAAACAGTAAATTCATTTGAACCATAAATTAAAAAAAATACAAATATGAAACAAAATTCAGTAATTTCCCAGAAATCGTTTCAAATTGCAAGTGAAGGCCAATAAAGAATCAGAAAAAACGTCAACGGCAGCGAGATTAGATAGTGTATTATAAGTTTTGCAGCATCTCATCAATGGTGAATTCAGGTGATAATTGGAAGAACTATATGGAACAAAAACTTATTTCTTGTGCAATATTTAGGTACATTGAAACTGAGCATATTCACAATTTCAGTGGAATCGAGAGAATTAATAATCTTGTAAATAAACTTTGCGTCCCTCAACATTCTCTGGTCAGCCAAAGTAGTTAACCCTAACTCCCTCATAACTCGATCCCGATCATCAGTAATATGTTTATTACATTTTTTGTTGACTATTGATTGTTTTTTGTCGACTATTGAATCAGTAAGCCACGTCTCTGCAAGGAACACAATATCACAACTGCAAGCCAAAGAACTATTGTAAATGTTGGACAATTTTGATCTCAATCCCCGTACATTCTGATACAGAAAAGACAGTACCATCATAAAACACTGCAATTAAACTTTTAAGTGGAGCAAGAAGTAAATTAATTAAGTCTTTCGAAGTCAGATTCAGTGAATATTCTAAAGACTTTGGCTTTATCATCTTTCCTTGCATAAATAGTGCCCTCTCTGACCCATATATATTTGTAGTTATTTTTTCGTGCACACTCCTTCGCCTTATTCAATAAAATTTTATTGTATCTTGTGAGATGTTCGTTTATGAACAGCTGATCAGAAATGTTATCAATCTTGAGTCCGGGAGACGACGTTCTATTTGATTTGCGCTTCATTCTGGCAGCGGACAAGAATTCATCTCTAGCGACTTTTCGATTGAACTTGACGATGATTGGCCTAGACTTACCAATGATGCTAGTGTTTGATCTGAACAAGGCATCAACATCACCTGAAGATATGGGAAACTCAATATTTTCGGAGATCTTCTGCAAAATAACCGGTAATTTCTCATTCGACTTCTCTGGCACACCCAGAATTTCCAAGTTATTTGACTTCAACTAATGTTCCAATGATTCAACTCTATTAGTTAAATTAATTACCTCCTTCTTCAGACTAATATTTTCCTGTGTTAATCTTTCGATTATATCCAATTTATCATTGACCTTATTGATAATCATATGAAAAGATGATATTTGATCACTGCAAAAGGAGACGGAATGAATAATTTCCCGCTGTTTCCTATTCAAATTTGATATATCATCTTGGGTTTTCTGAACAATTTTCAAGGTGAGCGCCGATGTAGGTGGATCCATATCCTCCTTCACACCAGGAGAAACCACAACGGACGATCGACCTTGGTTTTCGACCAATCTGCATTCAGGACACAGCCATGACGCACCAGGAAGCTGGAGATCCACCACAGACTGCTTACTCATGCCAACACATTTTCCATGGTGAAATAATGAGCAAGAACCTGCACATTTCAACCCTGGAGTCTTGCTTGTCAAGCCTGCGGTGCAAACGTTACATATCACCATGATGCTCCCGTACAGTCCACCTCACTAAACACACGTTCCGGATGTGAACTGCGTGCCGTCTCTCCACCTCAAGGCAGAAATTTCTCACGGGAATTGGGATCAAAATGTTGACAGAAATCAGCCGATAAACTTCTCAAATACAAAAACAGAGTCGCGAAAAATATTTCCCGACACTTTTGGAATGGTTTGATATAAAACTCACTTTTAAAAAGTAACAAAATACTATGATAAAACAACAATTCGTAGAGAGCGATGTAAATACACCTTATCTCCACAACATGCGTTTATAACTTGATGTTGAAATAACCTACCCTTTGATCGTCAAGAGGGGTCATCAGTCCATACAGATGTGGTTTATTTTTAATATATTTTCTAAGGTCTTCGAGAGAATTGTATTCAATAGAATGATGAACTATCTTGATTAATTCAATATACTAGAAAACGCCCAGAATGGGTTTAGATCTGGTCAGTCAATCCCTACAGTGGTAACATACTATGTTCTGTTCGTTTATGAATGCCTTGACAACCGGTTTATTTTTTGACCCCTCTCGAGCATTCGATAGTCTGTCCCTTCAATTTATAATTGATAAGTGTTACATCCTGGGTTTTCGGGTTGTATTTTTGGATTTGTTATGCAGCTATCTCGACGGTAAGAGTAAGAGTAAAAAACCCTTTATCTAATGAGTTCCGTATGAATATGGGAGTGACACAAGGTTTAGTCCTTGGGCCACTTCTATTTTTGATTTCTATCAATGATCTTCCTGTTGATTTGCAAAATATGTTTGTTAATGTGCATACCCGTCAGGATCTTTCATCGCCAATGGAAAGGTGCATAATTAGCTTGCTCGCTGACGATGCTTTCGGCGCCGACTTTTGCGGAGCTGCAATTGCTTTGCGAGCGTCTTTTGCGGAACATTGTATATTGGTGTCATGAAAATAATTTGCTGATCAACTTTGATTAAACAGATTGCATTTCAATTGGACACACGGAACATATGTTGATCATTCGCCATTTAGATATTTCCATCCCATCTAAGGATAGTACTAAATTTCTTGGTATTTATGAGGACAAAAATTTGGAATACACATGTAGAATACTTATGTAGAAAACTCAATAGTTCTTATTATGCCTCAAGTAGAATAAAAAGTTTACTTCTCATAGAATCTCTTATAGGAGTCTATTATGGTTTGGTATATAGCCACTTGTCATATGTCATATGTTCTGTTATGGGAAAACTCCTCAGATATTGGAAAAGTTTTCATACTACAAAAACGGCATTTTGCGTATGATATACAACATACCTTCGCGCTCGTCCTGTACGCCCTTGTTTGTAGAAAAATGTATCTTAACTTTGTCGTTTATATATATACTTTGAGATGTCTAATGTATGCGAAAGAGAACGAAGGTAACGTGGGTGAGTTATCTAGCTTTCATAGCTACAATACAAGAAGTGAGGGATTATTATACAGGGTGTTTCACGAATGATTGTACAGGCTTTCAGGGCAGATGCAGAACATTTTCGTGAGTCTGAATTAGTGCTCGAAATATGTCCTAACCATATATTCGTTTAAGAGTTACAGGATGTTTTATGTATTTTATCAAAAACTTTGAATCGGCATACCTCTTGAACGCCTGCATGGATCTTCATGAAAACTTGAGAGAATGAGTATAGGCCAATGCAAAATATTTTTCCATAGTGACTTATCGATAGCATAGGTCCGGACTGAGAAAATTACATTCTTTATGCCACATCTTGTAAAACACCCTGTACATCGAATTTTCGAAAAGTGAAATTATTTTCAGAATCTACAATGAATACTCTTTCAAACGTCATTTTATGAACCATTGAATATTAGGAATTTTCAATTTCATTTTATAGTAAACACGGACCTGTGAATCTCCGAATAATGCGTCTATTCATATTGAATCGATTGAAATTCTCAGTAACATGACTTAGGTATCGTGCTGCATCTTATTCCATCCAATACATGAATGTAGGGGCAACATCAAATATTTTTTGCAAAACTAAATTTAACCGAAAACTCGAATTAACATTGAACATTTAATTGGACTTTTATAAAATGGACTTAATAATAAAAATATAAAATGTATCTTATTATAAACTTAAGTGGAACTAAAAAAAATTGTCAATAAATAAGAGAAAAAATTATAACTTGTTTTCGAAAATATCTTTTCTAAACATTTTCTAGCTCTTGTGATCAAATGATCTGCAGTTTTCTTCAAAATTTCAAATCGATTTCGTACGCAGCTTGAATACGATTAATCAGATGCTCCCTGTCTATGATTTCTTCAGAGTAAACTTCATTTTTTAAGTGCCCCCAGAGAAAATAATCCAAGCATGTAAGATTTGGGATCTTGCAGGCCAGTCATGAGGTCCCCTCCTACCAAACCAATGAGCTGGATAAACTTCATTCAAATGCGCTACAATTTCACGGGTAAAATGTGCCGGAGCTCCATCATGTTGGAAGTCCATTCCTCTTGGAATATTGCTTCCATCATTCAAGAGCCCTGGCAAATGCTCGATTAAAAATTGTAGATATGTCACTCCATAGCCTGTGTGGAAAAATATATGGTCCAATTAGGCGATTATTGTAAATCCCACACCAAATATTGACTGAAAAACGATGTTGTGAATTGCGTTTCCTAGTCACTTTCGGATTTACTCTCGACCAAATATTTGCATTGCGAACATTCAAAATGCCATCTTTTATGAAGGTCACTTCATCAGTAAAAAGCGTTCTGAAGGTAGCTCACTGGTTCCGCAAAACCCATCTGCAAAATCGCATCCTCGGTAGTTCATCACCTAGCTCCAAGGTTTGGACGGATTGTGAATGAAATGGATGCCACTTTTCACGGTGTAGTACTCGCCAGACCTGACAATGTGGCAAACCTAAAACTGAACCAAGACGCCGAGTGCTGGTTGAGGGATTTTTTTGGACAGCTTCTATTATCTTTTCATGGTTTACCATCGAACTTGCTCTTCCTCGTTTACTTACTGACGGAAAGTGTTCAGTTTCACGAAGTGAGCGATTAACATGTTTGAATGTTTGGTGGTTAGGAATTCGACGATCTGGTATAGCCTTCGATATTCCCTAGCAGCTTCACGACCATTGCACTTACGAAATCCATAAACTAACAACATATCAGTATACTCAGTTTTCGTAAATGACGATAATTTCGATAATTCTCTGAATGAAAATTTTATGAAAACACAACAATCTACCACTTGCGTATTTTTCTATTTCAATAATTACCCGACACTGATTTGAAATGTCAAAATTCTTAGCATAAGCCACTTAGATATTGAAATGGGTTGAATTCAGAGTAAACGAATTTCTTCTGTGATCTTTCACATAGCATTGAAAATAAATGATATCTTGAGCTTCAGATCGATTCAAGCAGCATGTGAGAAGATAAATAGTGGACCAGAAAGAAAGGCTAATAAAAACTGCAGAACAATCAATACAAGATCTAACAGGTGTCAAAAAAAAATAGGGAAATTTTCGAGAACAAATCACATACGAAAATTGATGTAGGAAGGAGTATAAAAGAATTTATTTGCGAAAGTGTAAATAAGATGTCAAAAAGTATTTCGTTTTGTATACGTGTGTCTGATTTCATCCACTGTAGAAAGAAAAATATCCAGCTGATAATTGGATGTGATGCCAATGCTCACCACACAGTTTGGGGCAGCACGGACATCAACCATAGAGGTGAGTCACTTCTAGATTGCTTACTTCAAGAGGGCTTAACAGTAGTAAATAAAGGTAACAAATCAACTTTTGTTACCCCTTATAGACAGTAGATTTTATACCTCACTATAAGTAGTAATTTCATTAACAATAAGATTTCCGATTGGACGGTATCCTCTGAACCATCATGTTCAGACCATAGTCATATACTCTTTAGTATAAAAACAGGTCCTAGACCATTAGAATACTACAGAAATGCTAAGGAAACAGACTGGATTGGTTATGTAGAAACCCTCCGGGCTAACCTTACCACGTGTATATCTAAAACATTCAAACAGAATCACTTGGAGATCCTGGCGGAGCAAATCAAAACCACCATGGTCTCCGCTTATCACGAAAACTGCCCACTAAGATGTCAAAAGGATAACCGAAATTCATCTTGGTGGAATAACAACCTAAATAAACAAAGAAAGGAGGTTCGGAGATTATTCAACCGAGCCAAAGTGACCGGTCAATGGGACAAATACAAGGAAGCTCTTACCTTCTACAATAAAAGCATTAGGAGGATCAAGAGGGACTTGTGGGGCAAGTTCTGTGAGGGTATAAATGATGCCCCCGGAACTGCCAGAATACACAGGATTCTCTCCAGAGAGCCAGTGAGAACAACCGGTTCGCTCAAACGTCCGGAGGGTGGTTTCACTGGTTCCAGAAAGCTCCTTGCGAACAAATACTTCCCTGGATGTCAAATCTTGGAAGGTACAAACGCCAGATCCAACCCTGACCATTTAATCTGGCCAGGGAGGGGCAACTGGCGAACATCCAAAAATATAGTCACTGCACAAGCGGTCAGAGGCGCAATAAGGTCTTTCAAACCTTTCAAAACACTGGGGGTAGACGGAATCTTTCCAGCCCTTCTTCAAAAGGGCATGGATGTGTTGATTTAGTACCTGCTAAAATTATTTAGAACAAGTCTGGCTTTGGGGGTTATCCGTACAAGCTGGACACTAACTAAAGTGGTCTATGTACCAAAGGTGGGGCGAACAGAACCGGAACCCTCTTCGTTCAGACCAATAAGTTTGACATCGTTTCTGCTGAAGAGTCTGGAAATGGTGATTGATGTCCATATCAGGGGGAAGGTGCTAATTGACAGTCCCCCTAGCCCTCATCAATACGCCTACCAGGCTGGCAAGTCGGCAGAACTTGCATTGCATAATCTGGTCGGAAAATTAAACCAATCTCTCGACAATCGAGAGATAGCACTAACAGCGTTTCTGGACATTGAAGGTGCTTTAAACAATACGCTGCCGGCTTCTCTCGCTGAGGCTATCGCTGCGAGAGGAATCGACCCACTAATCTCTAAAAGGATACAGGCAATGCTATGCGGCAGAACAATAACGACTTCATACCAGGATGAGGTCTTCGAGTTCAAGGCTGCGAAGGGCTGTCCGCAGGGAGGTATTCTCTCACCCTCACTGTGGACCCTTCTCGTTGATGACCTGCTAGCGATCATTTCGCTGTGGGGAGTCGACGTTCAAGCATTTGCTGATGACCTGGCAATCATAGTGAAAGTTAAATCTGAGGTGACGACATTGACCGTCCTTCAAGACATACTGAACACTATTGACAAATGGTGTATAAGGGAAGACATGTCTCTTAACCCACAAAGAGTATTTATAGTACCATTCACTAAAAAACGGAAGTTGAATGGTTTAGAACCGCCGACTATCCGGGGTGAAATAATACAATACTCATTTGAGGCAAAATACCTGGGAATACTCCTGGGCAAAACCCTTAGTTGGAATGCACACCTAGATAAAGTGTTTCATAAAGCCAGAATGGGTTTCTGGACTTGCAGGCGGATCTGTGGTAAAACCTGGGGCCTAAAGTCCAGGCAGATATACTGGCTATACACTATGGTAATTAGACCACGGACAGTGTATGGCGCTGTAGGGTGGTGGAAGAAAGGCCAACAAACGGTTGGCGAACATAAGCTCACCCGACTACAGAGACAGGCTTGCCTTGCAATTACAGGTGCGTTTTGCAACACACCCACGGCAGCCATGGAGGTCCTACTAAATCTACCACCCCTGCAACTACTCGTGCAGAGGGAGGCGGAACGGACCACATATAAACTATATCAACTGGCAGATACTGAATTGTTTCAGCCGTTACTATTTGGTAGTTAATAATAATTAAAACAAATTGTAGAAATTACTATGTTTTACTACCAATAAAAGGATATATTACACATTTTCTGATTGTCTGTTCATTTCCCGAAACTCGAGTCACAAGAAAATGTGTAATATATCTTTTTATAGGTAGTAAAACAGTAATTTCTACAATTTGTTTTAATTATATCAACTGGCGTTTGACAGGCCAGAGGCAATAGTGATGGGAGGCTCAGAACTGCTGGACGAGCTTTTAACGAACAGTACCCTAACGATGCCCTCTGATCTAATGTCAAAAGTCACGAGCCAAGAACGGCATTTCAATGTAATCGTCCCCAGCCAGGACGAATGGACTCAGCATGCTGAGGTTCTATTGAGAACCGACCTTGGCTTGTTCACAGAAGGCTCGCGAATGACGAACGTAACAGGAGCGGGAGTATATGGGAGCAAACCGAGAATTAACATCTCATTGAGTCTCGGTCAAAACGCAACCATATTCCAGGCAGAACTCTTTGCCATTGAGGCCGCAGCGGGACTGCTGATAAAACGGCAAATCCACCACGGTAAAATCAAAATATTTACTGATAGTCAGTCAGTACTAAAAGCTTTGGAATCCAGCTCTTGTACCTCGAGAACAGTCTGGAGTTACCGCACGGCTTTAAACAGGCTCGGTATGTATAACGGAATCACTCTGGTTTGGATACCGAGCCACTCAAACTATTTGGGTAACGAGGAGGCAGATCGGCTGGCGTTTGCTGGAGCTGCGCTTCCTCTGGTAGGACCGGAACCATTGCCGGGAATACTACATGACGTGGCTAACGAGGCGATAACAGGCAGAATGAACTCAAGGCTAATCATTCTGGACTGAAACATTCGAAGTTGTTCCTTGGAACAGCTTCGAACAAAAAGATGGCGAACCTAGCGCTAGGTCTGGATAAGGCTAAACTAAGAACACTTGTCGAAATTATGACAGGCCACTGCAGACTGAAAGCGCATTTGCATAAAATCGGTCTGGCTGAAGACGATGAATGCAGGCTGTGTCTTGAGGACACTGAAACAGCCGTGCACATCGTCTCAGAGTGCCCAGCGGTGAGTCACATCAGATTCGAGGTCTTTGGCCAGGCTTTTATAGGCCACTGCGAACTGAAAAAATTACCGGTTTTCGGTTTTATCCAAAAACGGGATCTCGTCGGAGAGATATAAATTAGAGGTGAACCACAATAGTCCGTGCGGACGCAGTGGTAGGGTGGATAGACGCCCGCTCGCCATAAATAATATAACATAACCTCTTTCGAGGCATACATGTTGCATTGCTTCTATCATTCTCCTACATCTGGCTGTTAGTTGGCCCAGTAGTAGCACTCATGTAATGTGTCAAACCTTCTCTCGATGCCGAAATATCCTCCCTTGCGACTGTTATGTGGTTCTCCTATATGCTTCTAATATGTGTCTCTGGAAATAGCAGTTGATACACTATTTTGGTTTCATCGATGCTCCCCCAAATAAAATAAGTCGTATGAGTTCTTTGAATCGGGACAGTGATCTCTTACACCTGTGTAACAGTTGCAACTCAAATCGACTTGCATAGGTATCGTCCATTGTCAAGACACAAACAGCAGATATGCATGTTTCGAAACTTGTTGGCTTCATTATCAAATACCCAATGAATGTAACGCAACCACGCAACTATATTCGCCCCCCACAGGAACCCTTAAGTTTTACCAAACACAAGCGCCATTTAATGCACGCGAATACATATACATACAGCATACTCCACCTACCTATTCAAGCAATGAACTGTATTTCCGATTTCTTCTATACCTATAATCTATATACCAAACATAGAAGGTATTAAAATTTAATTGAATCAGCCTTTACTTGATGAAAATCCATATCAAATAAGGTTATTCTTATTTTCACAAACTTTATTGTTATTATAATACAACGATCGTTTCGCTAACACAGTAGCATGTTCAGATGGTATCTTGCATTTTGAATAACGATCGTTGTTTAATTATAAGTATTGGATTTGAAATGGCAATCCAGGCGAACAAGCAACATCCACCACAACACCAAGTCGCTTTGGAAAGAGGACACTACCCCGTGTGAAAATCGACCGGAATATTTCATCACTAAATCAAATCTAGTCGTTTATGATCATTTTGGGCACAAAATTACAAAATTACAGACATTTCGGCTGTTCCCTGGCACAAGCAATGATGACGTGAAGTCAGGAGCTTTTGCGCGCTTGTTCATATCATCCACAATCCTCACAAAATTTTGCATTAGCCTTCTTGTCGTTATTTAACATTTGAATGCATTTTAACGCAATCGTAGGACTGTTGCTATGGTTTCGGTAGCAATTTAAGCTGCTCTGCTCACAAAATAATGTTTTTTTGATCGGTGGGTTGTGTTGTGAAAGAAGTGGACTACTTACTAGAGCTGTGTCGATCATGATTGATTGAATCACTTTGATTTGATCATAACCTTTACAGGAACGATCGCGAAATAATTCGATCATCGGCTGTGTCTTTCAGTTTCTACGAGATTTTTTGATAAATTTCTGTAATTTTAGAAATCCACCACCAATTGCAGTATTCTTCTTATAGAGGGCACTCTCATCAGTCAGAAGAGCTTCACGATTCCCGATTGTTGGATAGGTTGAATGAAATGATGGAGTTCGAGCGAAATCAAACGATTGAGGATCGAGATTAACCCATATTTGATATAGATCAGTTGCAGTGTTGCTGCGTGTTCCTATGACCTGAAAACTGATCATCAGATACCTTCAATATTTTTCGGGTATTTGAACGTTAAATGTAGTTAATATCAACAGAAAATTTATTGCGTTTTGCGGAAAATCTCTCAGGAGTTCATGTCGTAATGCTGTTCTATTTTCTATTCCTACTGTATTAAAATGTTCTCAGAATTCTATTAACTCTAGGTTGGTAAATAACTAATATTGTGGTGGGACCTCAATTATAGTAATTTGTAATTTTATCTCTAGAATAACAATGTCAGTGTCAGATATTTTGAACTTCTCGGGGGAATGCAGTGTTGCGAAGGAACTTCCATCTCCCGATTCGGGAGACGGCATTTCGTTTCCGAGTCTGCGCATCTGAAACTCATCAGATAGACGTGATGCGCAGCTTTGCCTGTGACGCCTGTGACCATGTGTTCCGCTTGGAACGGTGATCGTCAAACGCTGTGCCTTGCCCTACTTGAACTCGGCTGGGACGGTTAGTCATGAATCTTTAGACTAGTCGTGTCCTTTATTGATACGCCGGTCAAGCTGCGACAGAGCAAGACAAGTTTCTGGACGAGGAGCGAAGAAGTTGTTCGCTACAATTTCATTCACTAAATAATTTCTCACATCGATCTCTACTTCCAACTTCTATCACTTAACAGGCACGGTAAATGATCCGAAGAAGTATAATCGAAATCTTTTATTCTATTTTCATCGAGAATAGGCACTCTGTGATCGAGAGATCGAAATGATCCAATCTTCTGACCCGATTATTTCGTCAATGGGTCGCGAGCGACCCGGGTCTCGTAAAAACCTTTTCGACACAGCCCTACTACTTACAGTTTTCAACCACCCAACAATAAACTTTATTAGAAACACAAACTATAAAGGCAAATGAATAAATATCAACAAGGATCTAAAAACAAGCAATACTACAACATTAAAATGTAACAGTAATACTCTGTAACACGATCTATATCATCATTTAAATAACATGTATAAAGATGTACTATGAGAGGAATGCTGTACCGTCTCTATCTTCTTCCTATGTTTTATTTCCTTCCGGTATTTTGACTTCGGTGGTTTGTAATTAGTGGTGTCATTTGTTGGCCCATATTTCACTTGCATTTTTACCATTTGTATTTCTTGTATCTCTTTAGATGATTCCTATACTGTGCTTTCACATTTAGTGGTGCCACCTGTTGGCAGACACTTCGATGGCGTTTGACTTCCCTACTTCCTCTATAGCATCGACGCTGCACTTTAGGTGACGCCATCTTTTCATCTTTTGGACGAATTGGATACCGTTTGGGCTGTCGCTACAGATCTCTTTAGGACCTTAACCAAATTTTGGATCAGCCTTTGTGTCTTTAATTTACATTCCAATGGTAAATTTAAACTCAATCGTAGGACTTTGCTAAGGTTTCGATAGCGATCAAGGCTGATCTGCTCACAAAATATGTTTGTTTGTTTTGAATCTTTTAATTATACTATTCACACGAAATTTTCTCCAAACATGCGCGTCGTCATTTCACTTCTGAATACCAGATTAATGATCGATCTGATTTTTATTTCGGAAAATATTAATAAAATTAAAAAAAAAATAAAATCTGAATAACTATGTGAAACCATTAGACTGATTTTGCGTAATAACGAAATCAATCTAGATATTCAGGCACTAAACCTATCAGAAAAGTTTCAAGTTCCTGTTTTGTTCGAATGTTATAGTGTTTAATTCGGCCCTCAACGCTGATCCTCTCGCAAAATTAATGTATGTATTGAGCTATCCCGTACCTTACAGGGTACTCTAAAAGATCTAGCGTGTTACGGAATACTCTAAGATCTGGGGTTTTACGGAGTGCTCTAAAAGATCTAGGGGTTTACGGAGTACTCTTAAAGATCTGGAGTTATACGAAGTAATCTAAAGAGCGCTAACCTTTTTATCGTGATCGTCTAGTGGCGGACGAATAGGACGTTACGTTGTGTAGGCAACCCAAATTACACCTAAACGAGAGCAAGGAAACATTGACGGGAGGTTCAAATATTCGAAACACAGTAATACCAGAATAATATATTTTTATTAATAATGTTCAAAAGCAACAACCCTCAACAAATGGAAACATTCATCAGCCTGTGGTTAAATCTACTCTACGTAGTGGTTCGCAAAGCGCCCCAGTGAAACCAATAGCGCCTCGGGTCTAAATGACTTATTACTACATATTGTTAGGTCGGTACTCGCTCAAATCAGATATCATTTTTATGCAGCGGAAAGGGTAAAGTTATGCGAGAAAAGGGGGATACAGCCAGCATGCGCACCTACAACTGTACTTCCGGTAATCAGTGCTGAACCTCAATTACAAGGGGTAAGTTTAAATGGACAGTAAGGTAAGGGTAATTGTGGCATGCCCAGGAGATCTCCTTGAAGAGGGGATCTAACCTAATTCGAGTCGACCGGAGAAGTTACTATCAAAGGAACTGTATCTGACCTCCTCGGGGTGACAAGGCCCAGGAAGGCTCAGATATTACTGAAGAACGAACCGAACACTACCTGAAGGGTCACGTAAACTAATCCCTGAGGACATCACAATATCTCGGAACAATTATCTAGCAATCACTCACACATTCTCACAGTAGCGTTGGATATCTGGAGTTATTTACTTTCTCTATACGATATGTTGTCCTCTACCAGGACTCCCCAGCAATTTACCCTAAAGAACGCCACTGGTTTACATGGAATACAATCTCTCAAAGTAAGCGGGCACATGCATATGACAAATATGTAACACAACTAGGACATAATAACATAGATACAGTACCCCATCACGCAGGCGTGTTAATGGACGTTACAATAAGAACAAACAAAGAAATGGGTATCCAGGGTGATGAAATATATGGTTTTATTTTATCTTATTTTAGGTTTTAAAATAAATAAATCCTCCAACTTCTAAAAAACAAACTTGTTATTTTTTAACCTCTTAAACTTGTATGTCATTTTACATTCATAGAATAATATATTACAATGATATTTCATAGAACATCGTTTCAAGCTTAGATTTGATTTTTATGGTCATTACATTTCAAAAACTAAATATTACTCAACACCTTGTCCTAATGACCACAAAAAAATAAACAATAAATTCACTCAACCAATTCATTCTTATGCTTCGAAAACTTAACGCTATTCAAAGCTTTGGTAAATATATCCGCAATATTGTCCTCTGTGCATAAATATTTAACAGTGATCAGACCTTCATTGACTTTTTCATGTATAAAGTGAAATCTCACGTCTATATGTTTCGACCTTCTATTGAACTGAGCGTTCTTAATGATACTTATCGCACTCTGATTATCAATATTTAAAGTGACATTGATGTTTCTCAAAATCATACATTCAAATAATGCTTTTAAATGTAGTACCTCTTTGACACTTTCAGCCGCTGCAATAAATTCTGCTTCGGTGCTACTCAACGCTACTACTGGTTGCTTTCTCGAACTCCAGCTTACCGGTCCATTACTATAATATACAACATATCCAGTAGTGCTCTTTCTGGTCATCTTGTCTCCTGCGAAGTCACTATCACTGTACGCCTTCAACGTTTCTATTTCGTCATCTCTCTTATATATAATTCCATGACTCCTTGTACCTGCCAGATATCTCAACAGCCTCTTGACATTATTTATATCTACTCTCGTCGGATTTTCTACATTTCGGCTGCAAAACCCAACTGCATAGGCTATATCTGGTCTCGTCTTATTGGATAGGTATAGCAAACTCCCAACTGCTTCACGATAGGGAAATTTTTCTGGTTTAGGTTCTATCTTACAGTTGTCATAATAATCGGTTATCGGTGTTGCTGCTGATTTAGCATTTTCCATACGGAATTTCTCCAAGACATTTTCTGTATATTTCTCCTGATCTAGTTTTATCCAGTTATCACCTGTCGTTAATGTAATGCCCAAGAACATATCGACTTCCTCAAACTTTTTAATCTCAAAATTATCTTCCAGATTTTTTAATAAATTGTCTATGTCTTCATTTCTTTCTCCTGCTACTAATCCATCATCTACATAAATAGCTAAAAATAAAGTCCCATTTTGGTTTGTAAATATGCACTGATCAACACTCAAAGGTTTCAAGCCATTTTCCTTCAAGCATTTTGTAAAACATTCATTCCATTTCATTGGCGCTTGTTTCAACCCATATAATGACTTCTTGAGTTTGCATATTTTTCCTTCTTGTTTATCATATCCCTCTGGTATATTCATGTAGATATCTTCGGTTATTTTTCCGTAAAGGAATGCAGTCTTAATATCGAACTTTTTGAGTTTGAAGCTTCTTTTTACTGTTACAGCTAATATCATTCGTAGAGAACTGATATTAACTACAGGACTAAATACCTCTGTATAATCAAGACCCTTTTGTTGTTGACATCCTCTCACTACAAGTCTTGCCTTATAGGTCCCGTCATCTTTAATTTTGAATACCCACTTATTTGTAAGTATTTTTGTGCCCTTAACTTCCCTTTTGTCTATATATTCCCATGTCTGATTTTTCTCTAAAGATCCTTTCTCATCTTCTATCGCTTCCTTCCATCTGTCTCTATCTCCACTTTGCATTGCCTCATTGTATGTCAGCATAACATAATCATCATAGTACTTTGATTTGTTAATCTTTCTTCCTAGTCTGGTCCTAGTATCTTGCCTTTCGGTTGAATTCCCTTGTCCCAAGTTCAAGTCTTCTTCATCATCGTTGTCTAAACCTACTTCATAAAAGTATTCTATTTCATTTTCACGAACTGGTGTTACATTTTGTTGTTCCCTGCTGTTTTCTGTCCAAGTATCTTGTTGAATACATTCTGATTCAATGTCTTGTTGTGCTTCGATGTCGTTTTCTTGTTCATTGTTGTCTTGAATACTCCTATCACATTCTTCGTTTTTTGCCAATACATGTTCATTTAACTTCCATCTTACCATATTTTCATTTTTATTTTCCTTCTTCTCAAATACAACATCCCTTCTTATAATTATTCTTTGCTTTCTCTCATCCCATAGACGGTATCCCGTTGGTGCATATCCCACGAACAGAAATTTTTCACTTCTGCTATCTAGTTTTTTTAGATACCCTAAGGTTTTAGCGTATACTTCTGATCCAAAAATTTGTAGTCTTTTTAGATCTGGCTTATTACCCGTCCACATCTCTATTGGTGTTGAATCAATGGATAAAGACTCTGTTGGACTTCGATTTAGGATGTATGCCGCAACCCTGGCTGCTTCACCCCAAAACTTTTTATTTACGTTCATGTCAAATAATAGAGTTCTTACTTTTTCTATCAGCGTTCTGTTAAGACGTTCAGCTTTCCCATTCAATTGTGGTGAATAAGGTATAATGGGATCCATAATTATACCTTTCTCTTTACAGTAATTTTCTAATCTAGTATTTATATATTCTCCACCATTGTCACTCCTTATCTTTTTTATTTTAGTGTTTTTATCTCTCTCCATTTCTTCAACATATTCTTTTATATAATCAGTTGTCTCACTCTTGTATTCTAGAAGGTATATAACTACATAATGTGTATAATCATCCATTAAAGTTAGAATATATTTCTTATTGTCCCATGTTGTTGGGTCTATTGGTCCACATAGATCCGTATGAATGATTTCCAGTGGTCTATCAGCTCTTGTTCTTTCTGTATTGAACGGAGCTCTCACTTGCTTTCCTTTCATGCAGATCTCACACGGTGTCTCAAAATAATCGCAATCTGTTGATTTAATATCCATTCCTGTTACCATTTGTTTATTGATAAGCTTCTTCATATCATTTATATTAATGTGCCCCAACTTACTGTGCCAATTTTTTACTTTTTCTTCATTCGTTGTAACGAGGAAAGTTTCATCATTGTGGTATTCTTGTGTAAGTTCTATCATGTACAGACCTTTCTCGTTCTTAGTTCCTTCTAGTATTGTTTTATTTCCCTTCATTATGTATACCTTTTCACCTTCAAATACTACCTGACCTTGATTTTCTGTGATAGCCTTTACTGAGAGAAGGTTTTTGCTTAAGTCCGGTACAAACAAGACGTCCTTCAATTTGCATTCCTTCGCTTCAATTTCTCCAACTCCCTTAGCTGTGATTTTAGTACCCTTCTTGGCTACACATATTTCACTGTCATTTTTCAGGAGATTTTTGAACAACTTTGGATCATTCACCATATGGGCAGTACTTCCAGAATCTAAGACCAACATGTTTCGACTAACTTCTGTGGAACTGCTGCTCTCTGTTAAAAAAGAAACTTTATTAGTACTTTGTTGGTCGGTTTTAGTATTATTCCCTTGTTTATCCCTAAAGTAACAGTTATTTTCTGTATGGTTAGATTTCTTGCATATTTTACATTTTACTCCCTCAGTTATGTGGTGCATACCGATTTTTCTCATTGTATGTAGAGTTTTTATTTTTACTTCTGAAAAAACGAGCAATATGTCCCACCTTTTTACAAATATAACACGTTTTGTCAACATTAGAACACTGAAAAGCTACAGGTGTTCTCATTTCTTGATTTTTATTCATAGTTTCTTCTGATAGCAATCTTGAAACTAGATTCGTCAATGTTTTCTCTGTATTTGTAGTAGATTCCCAAGCAGTCTTGAAGAATCTGTATTCTCCAGGTAATGTACTCAAGATTTTTGACATCAACATTTCGTCGTTGACCTCCTGTTTTAATGATTTTAATCTGTAAGCTAAATTTTGTAGTCTACTTACATGAGTTGCAATATCACTTCCTTTATCAAATTGAAAGCTGAAAAACTCCTGTAAAAGTCTACACTTTTGCTCCTCGTTATCCTTCTTAAATATTGTCTTCAATTTCTGGTACATTTCTGCAGACGTTTGGCAATTCAGCATGTGTACTAACACCTTTTTATCAACTGTGGAAATTATGATCTTCTGTGCCTTTGCATCTCTTTGAACCCACGACTTCTTATCTTTTTCCTCCGTTAGACCATCAAATTTTTCACTATTTGTCACTAAAGCATAAAGTCCACTTGCTTTGAAATAGACTGTTATTTGAAAATTCCACATCTCGAACGATTCAGCATCCACCAGCTTCTCTATTGAGCCTACTTCACTTGTTTCTTCCGACATGGTTACCTTTCTATATTGTATTGGGGGTTTGTTCGACGTTCTCACCACGTGCCCACGTGTATTTGATCCAGAATTTCTTCTCCGGTTGGTTTCAATTTTATTTTTACTTTCGATGCACTTTAGGGCTTAAACTGGGCCCATAACCTGATGAAATATATGGTTTTATTTTATCTTATTTTAGGTTTTAAAATAAATAAATCCTCCAACTTCTAAAAAACAAACTTGTTATTTTTTAACCTCTTAAACTTGTATGTCATTTTACATTCATAGAATAATATCTTCTTCTTCTTCTTCTATCAGGACCTCACTAAAGAGGGTTTGGGCTCAACCGAGGTCATGTACCCAGTCACACACTTTTTCCCACCCCCGAAGCCCAGAGGATGAGGATGGCTTAGACAAACACCGGGAAAATCCTACAGGTAATTAGTGTTAACATACATAGTTCCATTGACTAAATTTTTAAATTCGAAGCCTTAATAAACTCCAATACCACTTCAATTACTTTCATTGATCGACTAAATATAATATCGTTTACACTTATAGGGCACGCCAATTTTAGATTGACCAATTTCTTGTATAACGTTTCACAATTGTATATATTAAGTTCACAAGCAAACAAGATGTAGGCGATGTCGCCAAATTGGCCACATTGACAACTTGGATTATCACTTATTTTTAGTTTATATAAATGTTCAGGAGTCAGGCAATGATGGGAACGCAATCTCATCATTGTAACGATGTTCTTTCTAGGAAGGTCATATTCCATTAAGAAGTATCTATGTGTGGGGTTTTTATCTCGGTTCCTCATGTGGGCATAAGTTCTTCCCTTAATCAATCCCATCTCTCTCCACTCTCTCATCCATTGATTTTTTACTCTGTACTCCAGTAAGTTCCCAATGTCTTTTTGGTCTCCCCTGTATTTTAGGAATCTTTCAGTTTCCATTCTTCCCTAGTTGGCCAAAGTATCAGCTCTGTCATTACCAATGATCCCCGAATGACTTGGTATCCATACTAAGGTGATGTTCAAGTTTAGAATGTCTGCTTTATATAGATATTTCTTTGCATTCATTGTCATTATGTCAAGGTTAGCTGTTAAATTATATTGGGCTAGTTTACATATTGCACTCAAGGAGTCAGAGAATATTAACGTATGTTTAGCTTTTCTTTTAATTATAAATTTTATGGCTTTGCAGATGGCCATCATCTCAGCGGAGAAGATGGACCAATGGTCCGGAAGTTTTGCCTTGTATTCGATGTTCAGTGTGTCCGAGTATACTCCTATGCCAACCGACTTTGTTAAAAAATCAACAGACGCATCCGTGTATATACTATTGTACCCCAAGAACTGTTCATTTCTGAGAGCTGTGAACTTCGCTAATGTTGTAGGACTCTTATCTAATTTGGTTATAATGTATTTTACCGGTTGTACATGTTCTATCAGATCGAGTTCAAAGAATGGTATCAGCTTTGACTTGAATATCCATCGAGCCTCCGGTGTTACATTCTGGTATGCTATTATGAGGGCTGGTGTGAATTTGTTGTTCCAGAATCCTTTGAACGGCATTAAATTTTCAAGTTCAAAAATTATTGGGTTATTCATAGTTCTATAATTTTTGCATAAAAATTTTTGTGCCAATATAATTCTCCTTTTTTCCAGAGGCAGTTCGCCACTCTCCGCCAATATAACATTAATAGGAGTAGACTTCATGAATCCACATGCCGTTCTCAAGGCTGAATATTGTACTCTATCCTTAGATAGACAGCTTACTGTCCAATCTTGTTTTTGAACATCCCCCGTATAACATTCCTCCATAGTCTAAGTGCGGTCTAATCAGTGTTTTATATAACGTCATTAGTATTCTTGGGTGTGCTCCCCACCAAGTTCTGCACAAACAGCGCAGAATATTGATTCCCTTCAAAGATTTTGAACGCATGACTTCTGTTTGCTTCTGCCATGATAAGTTTCTATCTAAAATAACGCCTAGATATTTGAACTCTTTCTTCCACCTGATGTTTTCGCCCTTCAACATGAAACATGGCAAGTCTGGTAGTTGTCTTCTAGCATATATCATTACTGCGCTTTTCTCTGTTGATAAGGTTAATTCTCGATTTTCAAGCCACACGGACACCCGATCCAAGGTATCTTGCAAAGTCTCACACAATAATCCAAGGTCTGAACCAGTCATCTTCAAATAAAGATCATCCGCATATTGTCCTATGACCACACCTGTTCCTGCACATGTCGCTATATCTTTCATATATACGTTGAATAGTGGAGGGCTGGTTTTTGAACCCTGTATCAGGCCTTTACTGGTTAACCAAGGTCCCATTAATTCTCCTGTTTTATGAACTCTTATAAAAAGTTGTCTCCTCTTTAGCATGGCTTCAATTAGCAAAATCAGTTTCATCGACATTCCTGCTCCGATCATATCTTCCATAAGAATATCAACGTTTACATTGTCATAAGCTGATCTAATATCCAGAAATATAATAATGCTGTACTGTCCTCGGGCAAATGCATTGTATAGTCCGGTTACCATGTAAGCCAAGCTGTCGTTCACCGATTTACCTCTCCGAAATCCATATATCAGTTTATTACTTGCATCCAGTACATTTTCCAAAGTCTTTTCTATGCGATTTTTAATAAGTGATTCGACGATTTTGACCAAACACGGTGCTAGACCTATTGGCCTGAGTCCGGAAATTTCTTCTGCCTTGCGACCTGGTTTAACAAATGGTATGATAAGTATCTTCATTATTTCTTGTATTTCCGAGGGATTATCCAACAGGTTGTTAATGATTGTGAGCAGTTTTTGTTTTGCCTGATGTGGCATATTCCTGTATAAGGGGTAAGTTAGCGCATTTATTCCAGGTGCAGAGTCTTTCCTTAATCTGAGTGCCATGTTCAGTTCAAACATAGTAAAATAAGGTGTTGGAGTATTATTATGATTGCTTGCACAGGGCATTTTTCCATCTTCACCATCAGGTGCCAGTTTCTCCATAAGTTGAATCAGGACTTCAATTGGTGGATGTTCGGTTATATCAGTAGAATTTTTATTACCATTAAATTTATTGATCATTCTCCATGTTTTCTTACTGTCCCTAAAGGTTATACTCTCACAGAACTTTTCAAATGCTGCTACCTTTTTCTGTTTCATCGTGATTCTAACTTTTGCTTTAATACGGTTGGCCTCGATATACTTCTCTCTAGAAGGTTCTCTCACATATTTGTGAAATGCCTCTTTTTTTTCTCTACACAGTTCATCCAATTCCACATCCCACCATATTACCCGATATCTGTCATTACCAGTTTTCTTCAATGTTGGAATTGATTCCTCAGCACATTTTTCCACCATGTTTTCGAAATCTACTATTGAGTCCACTGATGTGTTATCTAAAACTGAGATCATATTCTCGTGATATTTTAACCAGTCCGCTTTACGAGTGTTAAATTTTCTTGTTGTAAGAAATCTACATGCTGAGGGGATCACACTTGTTTTCATGGATATCACGATTGGGAAATGATCACTTAGTCCAGGATCGTATTTGACTTTCCATAAGCATTTGTTCACAAGATCTGCTGAACATACAGATATATCTGGCGCACTTTTGCTAATACCCGGTTTAGTAAACCTTGTAGGTGATCCATCATTTAAGAGAATAAGATTGTTGTCCATGACAATGTTTTCCATCACCCTACCGTTATGGTTGATAGTACCGGAACCCCACATCGGACTTTGAGAATTGAAATCCCCCAACATTATGAATGTGCTGTCAAATCCATTCACAAGAGTTGCCAGCTTATTGGCATTTAATTTTTGATCGGGAGGGTTATAGATGTTGACAAAGTACAAGTTCGCTGTTTTAATTATTTGGATTTGCGATCTAGTGTTTAAAACATTTTTGTTAACTTCAATACTTCTATATTCAATTGAGGTCCTGATAATGGCGGCCACTCCACCTTTACCATCCTCTCTATCTACCCTTACTATGTTGTATCCTTTAAATCTAATTTTATCGTTTTCTTTCAGAAAGGTCTCCGATAGAAAAATCATGTCAGGGGCCATTTCGGTGAGTAGTGCACACAAATGATTATAGTTGGATTTTAATGATCTTATATTCCATTGCAAAATCTTGATATTATTATCCATATGACTATTATCCCTTTTCATTGTAATAACATCCTCATCCTATGTAACTATAAAATAACTCTGACATTATTTCATCTAATTTGATCATTAATTTTAATGTATCTATAGTTATAATTAATTTATTTTTTTTTTTATTTCTTTATTTATTTATTATTTATTATATATATACATAATTATCTTTTAACCAAACCATACTTAAAATTATTAACTAATACTTGTTTAATATTTTGTTATTCATCTCCTGATGTGTTTTCCATAACTTCATCTTCCAGTGTTCTTTTTGCTTCTTCTGTACTATCATTGTGTATAACTGCTGCTGTTGTTACTAACCTAAAGTCTTGTAGGACTTGTATATTACTCTCTTTTATTCTTTGTTGAATTTGATCTGTTTCGTAATGTTTATTTTCAATCCAGGATGTAGTACCTTCCTCTGGGTAACCTTTTAACTGTTCCCATTCCTGTAATGTGTGATTTGATTTTTGTGATGTGTCTATCAAATATTTTTTATGCTCTTCGTGGTCATATCCTTTTGTTTGTGGTTGTGGCCTTTTCCTTGCCGTATGTGTGGTTATCTTCCTTGAACTGTTAACAGGTTCTGGTTTAGCTTTACTTTCCTTTAGAATTTGTGAGAATGATTGTCTGGCTATGGTTGGAGGTATTTTATTATAATCTTCTTGTACCTTTATCTGTTTATCATTCCTTTTCAAATTGGGAAATTCTCTGAGACTCGTGTCTATGTTTCTCTGATTATTTTTATAGATAATGTTAGCTTCATAATAGGTATATTTATGCACTGCCATCGCTTCCTTTATCTTTTTTTGTCTATCATACTCAGGACAGATTCTATCTACCGCGGAATGGTTCATTTTACAAAATATACATTTAGTTTCTGGAATGTTACAATAAGCTTCATCATGTTCTGATCCGCAATTTCGGCATCTTTTCTTTCCCCTGCATTGTTTGGCTGTATGACCATAACGCAAACAATGATAGCATTGAATGACTGGACTAACATATTGCTCCACGTTAATGAAATTATGAAAAAGTGTTATGAAATTTGGGAGATTTTTTCCCTGAAAGGTAATAACACACGATCTTGAATCCTCATATACTGGTTTGTTTTCCCTAATTACGCGTCTTTTTAATCTACGAACTCTGAGAATTTCTGTAGAAACTTTTGCATAATTTAATATTTCATCTTCTGTAAGTTCTGTGGCGATGTCGGATATAACACCCATACTGGTTACTAGGTTAGATGGTATAAACACATCAAATTCATAAAGGCTATTTTGATCTACAAAAGTATTTGCTTCCAATGCTGTATTAAAGTCTATCCCAACTCTATTCCTGCCCTTCCTAGAGATTTTTTTTATGTTGAAATTAAAATCGCTATTTTCAAAGAAAAATTTTCCCAACGCTAAAGGATCTAGGTTACCTACATTACCTGACTTTGCCTGAACAAATACCGTAAAAGGTCCCTTATCAGAAAGCGCATATTTATATTGTTTATTAAGATTTTTTTTTTAATTTATCGACTGAGTTAAAGTTTCAATTTCCGATAACATCTCATCATCCATGTTTTCAATGGCCTGTTTTTTTAGCATTTGAATTTCATTATTTAGAAGAGTTAAATCCGCAAATGAAAAATTACTATCATTTTTCAAATTTTCAACCGTTTTTATAGATTTGGATGTAAACGAATTCATGATCCGGGGACTAGTCCCCGGATCTCGATTATTCATTTTTAACCAAGTTTCTGTAAATAGGTTATTATATCGAATCGATCAATTCAATCAATATTATATTATATCCAGTCAATTGAACCTATAAAGACTCACCACAATATAGGAAAGCACCCAGAATTAGTGAAAAACACTTAGGGAAAATATAACACCCGCCAGTACACAACCTCTCAATTGGTTAACCTAGAATAATATATTACAATGATATTTCATAGAACATCGTTTCAAGCTTAGATTTGATTTTTATGGTCATTACATTTCAAAAACTAAATATTACTCAACACAGGGCATCACACAAGAGTACATACAAATCTGTTACATATCAAGCACCACAATTAGTAAGAAAAGATAATACAAATCCCTATTAGCAAGTATTACGCAGATAAAGAACCACTATTTACAAATACAGCAAAAAGCAATCAGGCACCGAGAGAAAGTATACAATACAAACAGAAAACTTGTGAGGGTCGCTTTAGTTCTGTACAAAGGTAATGCAATTTAGTTAAAACATTCCGGTTGGATTACATAACGGCGAAGCAAAAATACAAGAATGGAAAGCGAAGTACAATGAACGAGCGTGCAGTCATTAATTTTACATTAACACAAAGGTGGTATTTAAAAATGTAAAGCATGCAATTAATCAGAAGCATGAAGAGATCCGGATCCTCTAAGGATCATACGAGTCACAGAGTCCCTGATAGATTATATAAATTCCTCCATTATGTCATTGTATTTTCCCGCTTTAATTTCGGTGTCAAAATACTCTGTGGCGCTGTAACTTGACACGTAAGTGATGAGTGAGAATAACAAAGGAGAACAATGTCCTTATAGCGTACCCATTGTATTTGAATTCATTCGAGAGGAAGGTTCTTGGAAATAAACCTCCTGAGCAACTTAGGAGTCTACTCGAGATAATAGTATTTATAACAGTGTCCCTTGGTAACTCTTAGTAAGTAAACTTCTTTTAAATGCTTCTGATTAATTGCATGCTTTACATTTTTAAATACCACCTTTGTGTTAATGTGAAATTAATGACTGCACGCTCGTTCATTGTCCTTCGCTTTCCATTCTTGTATTTTTGCTTTGCCGTTATTTAATCCCACCGCAATGTTTTAACTAAATTGCATTGCCTTTGTACATAACTTAAGCAACCCTCACAAGTTTTCTGTTTGTATTGTATACTTTCTCTCGGTGCCTGATTGCTTTTTGCTGTATTTGTAAATAGTGGTTCTTTATCTGCGTAAAACTTGCCAATAGGGATTTGTATTATCTTTTCTTACTAATTGCGGTGCTTGATATGTAACTGATTTGTATGTACTCTTGTGTGATCCCCCGGATACCCATTTCTTTGTTCTTATTGTAACGTCCATTAACACGCCTGGGTAATGGGGTACTGTATCTGTTTTATAATCTCCTGGTCAGTTTGTGTTGCCTATTTGTCATATGCATGTGCCCGCTTACTTTGAGAGATTGTATTCCATGTGAACCAGTGGCGTTCTTTAGGGTAAATTGTTGGGGAGTCCTGGTAGAGGACAACATATCGTATAGAGAAAGTAAATAACTCCAGATATCCTGATTGCTAGATAATTGTTCCGAGGTATTGTGATACCCTCAGGGATTGCTTTACGTGACCCTTCAGGTAGTGTTCGGTTCGTTCTTCAGTAATATCTGAGCCTTCCTGGGCCCGAGGAGGTCAGATACAGTTCCTTTGATAGTAACTTCTCCGGTCGACTCGAATTAGGTTAGATCCCCTCTTCAAGGAGATCTCCTGGGAATGTCACAATTACCCTTACCTTACTGTCCATTTAACTTACCCCTTGTAGTTTAGGTTCAGCACTGATTACCGGAAGTACAGTCGAAGGTGCGCATGCTGGCTGTATCCCCCATTTCCTGCATAACTTTACCCTTTTCCGCTGCGCAAGAATGATATCTGATTTGAGCGAATACCGACCTAACAATATGTAGTAATAAGTCATTTAGACCCGGGGCGCTATTGGTTTCACAGGGCCGCTTTGCGAACCACTGCGTAGAGTAGATTTAACCACAGGCTGATGAATGTGTTTCCATTTATTGAGGGTTGTTGCTTTTGAACATTATTAATAAAAATATATTATTCTGGTATTATTGTGTTTCGAATATTTGAACCTCCCGTCACTGTTTCCTTGCTCTCGTTAGGTGTAATTTGGGTTGCCTACACAACGTAACGTCCTATTCGCCCGCCACTAGACAATCACGATAAAAAGGTTAGCGCTCTTTAGATTACTTCGTATAATTCCAGATCGTTAAGAGTACTCCGTAAACCCCCAGATCTTAGAGTACTACGTAACATCCCGGATCTTTTAGAGTACTCTGTAATGTACGGGATAACACAAGCATTTAAAAGAAGTTTACTTACTAAGAGTTACCAAGGGACACCGTTATAAATACTATTATCTCGAGTAGACTACTAAGTTGCTCAGGAGGTTTATTTCCAAGAACCATCGTCTCGAATGAATTCAAATACAATGGGAACGCTATAAGGACATTGTTCTCCTTTGTTATTCTCACTAATCACTTACTTGTCAAGTTACCGCAACACAGAGTATTTTGACACATAAATAACGCGGATAAATACAATGACATAATGGTGGAATTTATATAATCTATCAGGGACTCTGTGACTTTTATGATCCTTAGGGGATCCGGATCTCTTCAGTATATTATGCTGGGACTTGTAATTATACGATTCTCACGAAATATCGTACGAATATGCGCGTTATTATTCAACTCTTACATGCTGCATTTCAAATCTGTAGTTTCGATAATATTAGAAAAAATTATAATATGAAAATTTTTCAAAGGTGCAAAAACTATTAAACCAATTCTAACCATTAATGAACATAGTGAAGCTATTTAGATCTCAAACTTTTCCTGAAAGTTTCAAGGCTCTAGCTCTTTCTGTTCCAATGGTAGCGTTTACGAACGGACCAGAAGGAAAGAATTATTTTTTACCTCGGATTCTTTACCAGTGAGTCATTAAGACCATTTTCGGCTCAGAATTCGAAAATAATAGACATTTAGGCGAAGAATTGTTTTTTTGGCGTGGCATTCAAACGCAGTATTAAAAAATAAAGGTTATTTTGAGTAAAATGTTTTTTATCATTTTTAAACGATTTAAATTTAATTTTCACAGAAATAAAACGGTTTTATACTTCTACACCTGGTATTGATAGTGCGGCCCGTAATTAGTATAATTATACGAGCGGTCTTTGTTTTTACGTACTATTGTCTCTGTATTGTATCTACAGGTACAATTAAACACATTAACTTAAACCAACCTATTAAAAAAATTATCAGCTCTCAACAACATGGTTCACAGACTAGATAACATTTCAATCAATCAAGAAAATTACATTTCCGAACTAAATATTATTGAACAAATGGCCATTAATAATGACTACAATCCAATATTGATAGATGAGTTGGGAATAACAAAAAATCATAAAATTGCATTAAATATGGTTTACCCCAACGTAAAAGAGAAATTTATGAATATTTCATTGGAATATATAAAAGGTGTTTCTGACAAGATTGCTACATATCTTGCAAATAAATACGTATAATTTAAGAACATCATTTAAAACGAAATCAGCAAATTCATTTAAAACAATAATTCACAAGATGATAAATCATATACGATGAATTTCCGTCAAGTAGAGACCGAAACAATCAAGAAATAAATGAGGAGTTTATAAGTTGCTTGTGGTGATTTCCAAAAAGTGTACAAAAATCCAACTGGTAAAACTTTCCAAAAAAGGATTCAAGAACATTTCCTCAATGGAAAAAAAATTCTATCTGTTCAAACCATTTAACGGAAGCGGGGCATAACTTACCAGAATTTTGAAATTTTGCATGCTGAAAATAAACGTTTCACCCTCACTTTGTTTAGATACACTAGCAATAAGCAGACATAATGAAATCGGAATTTCAATCAGTGAACAGAGGTGAACAGTTCTCCACCTTTAAATATTTTGTATTGACCCCAATTCCTAGTAAACCCTTATTTTAGAATTACCATAGACCTTTTTTGATTAATATTATGTAACATTGTAAAACGAATGAATGAGTTAAGTTATTCAAAATGTAAGAAATCTAAGGATTCTATTGTGATGGCAGCGACATAATTGTTATATTTATAATAATTCTGTGGAAATTAGAATATTCTCATTCAAACTATCATTTTAAATGGATTTCCATCAAGTGAAGACCCATTCAATTAAATAATAGGTTGTGTAGAAGGAATTCCATTATTTTTTCGGTAGATAGCTGTAGTAATCTATATCTCATAAAGTATCGATGAAACAATTTCAGATTTATGCTCGTTGTCAAAGTGACATTTCACACGAAAAAAATTTTCTTTCTGGTTTTTGTTTGGTCCATTCAGTTGTGAGTTCCAGAGTGGTAAAAATGGAGGTCACCAAAGAGAAAATTCGGTAAATTTTAAAGTTTTTCTTTGATAAAGGCAAAAATGCAAGCCAGCCGGCTTAAATTGTGAATGGTATTTATGGTCCCGATGCTGTAAAAGGTAATTACGTGCAATTTTGGTTTCGTCAATTTCGTTCAGGTATTTTTTATGTTAAAAATGCTTCTCGCATAGGTAGGCCCGTCGTCGAAAACGTCGATAAAATCATAGAAATAATCGAAATTGTTAGTAGTCATAGCATTGCCCAAGAGCTAAAGATCAAATTATTTATTCATTACGGTGAACGTACAAAATGTGACCCATCAAAAATTACATGGGGAGTCATAGATACTATAAGATAATTTTCTTTACATTTAAAATTGGATAAATAATTAACAGACATGTATCTGTATAAGACAATGAACAACTTATATAGGTGACAAACAATTTAGCATATTGGATCTGCGAATTAATCTTCCAGGCTGTAGAGGCTTTCTGAACCAGCTTACTTTTGAGAAAATTCCTAATCTTTCTGTAGAACATGGATTTAAACTGTTCTGGCAATGCATTAAAAATTTTCATTGCAAAGTGGTTCACACTTTGCTGCGTTACTGTGAGCTCATGGTACGGGATGATGAACCTGCTCGCATTCCTGGTATTATATGAATGGTTGAAATTGTTTTTTTGCAGGTTATCTTTGTGGGTGTGATCAAAAGAAACACAGGCAATAATGTAGAGAGAAGTAAGAGTAAGAATGTTTTCTTGCCTGAACTATGATCTGCAGCTTTCTATTCTCCTAGCACCATATAATATTCGGTTTCTGTTTGATGAAGATATAATCTATACCGTGTGTACATTACCATGTCAATATACCGGTCGAGAGAGTCGGTTGAAAAACTCCGAAATACGTCGTTTTCGCAGCCTGTTGTCCAGCTATCTGTTTAATTCTCCTCAGAACGAAAATTGCCGTCGATAAACTCTTGCTTACTTCACTAATATGATAGGAGAACATAAAATCTGACTGGATGTAAATTTTAAGGATCCTGAGGTGGGTTATTTCCGGAGCTCTCGTTGAGAAACATAATGACTGGGTTTTTCAGGATTCATTTTTCATTTTATTTGGGATGAACAATTGTTGGACTTTTCCGAGTGCTTTTTTAGCATAACTGTCTAGTTCTTCGGTATTTGGTGCAACTTCTAGGAAGCTTGTATCGTCCACAAACATTACCACGCTCTTCTGCCCAACATTTGCAGGTGGATCATTCATGTAGATCAGAAAAAGCACAGGTCCCATGACCGACCCTTGCGGAACTTCACAAATAACTCGTTCCCAATCCGATCTTTCAGTGTCAAGGTGAACCTGTTGAAATCTGTTTTCCAGAAAACTCGCGATCACATCCAAGTATACTCCCCTTATGCCATAGAATTTTAGCTTCTTCAGGAGCAGTTGGTGGTCAATGCTATCAAAAGCTTTGCTGAGTACAGCTTGCATGTTTTTCCTTCATCAAAAGCATTCGCAAATTCATGGGGAATCTCGGCAATAGCTGATGTAGTTGATTTACCCTTGAGAAACCCATGTTGTCTTTCACTCCAAATTTTATTTTATTTTTTTTTAACCGATAATCCTACTTTTTATCGCACCTTCCAGAATCTTTGATAAGACGGTTTGTATGGAAATTGGCCTAAAGTTGTTTATATCTCCTGGATTTCAATTTTTATGTATTGGAATAACTTTACTCTTCTTCAATTGGTCAGGAAAGTAGCCCTCCGACACACATCTCGAGAGGCAAAGGGTATAGCTATGCTGGAAATTATTGTCTTCAAGACTTTTGTAGACAGTCCATATTTATCTTTGTTGTTTTTCCTTTAATTTTTTCATTATTCATTCAATTTCTTCGCATTTTAGGGAATGCATGTAAAATGAACTTATTGTGCGCTCCATGATGTATCCACTAGTTTTTCAGGATTTTGGTTATTTAAGGGAGGCTTGTCGCAGTATTTTCTCCTATAGTGACAAAGCACTTATTCATTTGGTCGGCTGTATTAGTCGGCCCTTTTAGTTCTTGACTGGATTCCTTCCTTTTTTAGGGACCTCATCATTTTTGTTTCATTTTATGCTTTCGAAATCTTTTTTTCATTCGATATTCGATTAATTTCCGTTAATTTTTCTCTATATTTTCTCTTATATGAGCTGTACTTCCTACCACTTGACTCGTCGTTTTTCAATTCGCAGATCGTAGCTAATGCGTCTAATTTTCTCGTGATGTCTTTATTTCTCATAGCTTTCCTCTTTTTATTCCTATTGTACTCCACATTTTTTTCTGAGCATGTTCTATCCAAAGCAGATATAAATTTGTCCCAGAAGGCGTCAAATAGAGTTTTGGCCGATTCAGCCACAGTATCAGTGGACGGTAACCAATTTATCCTCTCCCAATTCATTTTTGAATTTTTGGATGTTCTTATAGCGCATTTATCTGACTTTTATTGTTTTTGGTTTTTTATGTGTTGTTTGTATTTTAAATTCACACTTCAAGAGCTGTCCTTTATGGTCTTATGGTCTGATAAATGGGACCCGAATGTTTCTGTGCTAACGTCACCGAAATCAGAAAAAAATATTATCTATCAGCGATCTAGAAGTCTTCGAAATTCTGGACGGCTCAAAGAACTTGTTTTCTGAATCAAACTCCCCAAACAGCTATTTCAGCCTCCTTTAGTTACTGCTATCTTGGAATAGACCTATGTTGTAGTCTACTGAAACAAATATGTGCTTCTGGCGAAGGTTCATATCCTGCAAATCCTGCAAACATAAAAGGAATTCGTCAGCATTTCCTTTGGGTGGTCTATAAGCTGATAAGATTATTGCCTTCATATCCTTCACCCAAATCCCACAGATCTCAATAACAGAATCTACCGAGCACTCGGATATTTCATGCAGGCACTGAGCCCTCAAATCTTCATTTGTTAGTATGAGAGTGCCTCCATAATTTTTTCCCTGCCATACTTTCATATTCTGGTATTCTCAGCTTAGTGATATTATTTCTTTTAACCAATGTTCCGATATTGTGGCCACTTTATATATTGTCATTGTATAATAACTCCGGTAGTTCTTCAATATTTCCATAAAATAAAATAGAAAAAGGCTTTTTACTTGATAAAAAAATATAACAAAATTTGAATATCAAAACAGATTTAATCTATTAGTCTTCTACAATTTTAATTTCAAAAAAATTTGTATCCAAAAAACTTTTAGATTTGAATTAATGTCTACAATAAGCACCACTTATATTTAATAGACGTATATAATCAAAACTCAATATACAATGTCAAACGGAATAAATAAACGAACAAATATAAAAAGAGTCAGTTAAAATCAATAAATAAATATTTGAAGGAGACAAAATTTTGTTTCTGATCTTACCATAATGAAACCAATTCCTTTTCAAAAACGTAAAACACAACTTAAGGATTTCTCAAAAAATATAATTTATTTGAAATATTTAATATATTCAAATATTCAAATAAGTTAATCCAAAAATATCTCAAAACATGCACTATATCTTCAAAAAACAATTAGAATTCGGATAATCTCTTTATCGGCCATTAAATCTGTTTTGATATTCAAATTTTGTGATATTTCTTCTACCAAGTAAAAAGCCTTTTTCTATTTTATTTTATACATAACATATAATTATATTTAGGCCTGAATAAATCTCATTGTGGAATGTCAATGGTTTAAAGAAATCCTTATAATAATTACCTTAGAGTTTTCTGTGATTTTGTGACGAACATAGACTATCTGGATTTTTAAACTTAGTCTGTTTTAAACAAGTTCCGGTTTCACTCTAAGGTAATATATATACTGATTGTTAGTTGATTTTGATATTTTAAATATTATCTAGGGGCGATGAAGAGATTATACGAATTCTAATTGTTTTTTGAAGATATAGTGCATGTTTTGAAAGATTTTTGAATTAACTTATTTGAATATTTAAATATATTGAATATTTCAAATAAATTATATTTTTTGAGAAATCCTCAAGTTGCGTTTTATGTTTTTGAAAAGGAATTGGTTTCATTATGCTAAGATCAGACACAAAATTTGATCTCCTTCAAATATTTATTTATTGATTTTAAATGACTTTTTTTATATTTTTTGGTTTATTTTTTCTATTTGACATTGTATATTGAGTTTTGATTATATACGGCTATTAAATATAAGCGGTGCTTATTGTAGACATTAATTTAATTCTAAAAAATTTTTGAATAATTTTTTTTAATTAAAATTGTAGAAGATTAACATATTAAATCTGTTTTGATATTCAAATTCAATATTTCCATTAATTGATTGAATATTAATGTTGAGTATATTGAATGTGGGTTCTTTGGGTTCCATTGTAGTTCTGGCTTCGAAAAAAACGAAAAACGAAATATCGAACATAAAACAGTTTATAACCATTTGTGCAAAGCTGGATTCAAAAAGACAAAAATAAGCTCGATGTTTGGATACCACACCAATTAACACCAAAAAACATGATGAGTCGAATTTTCATCTGCTAAGCCTTGATCAAAAGAATGAAATCGACCCATTTCTTAAACGGATGCTGACTGGGGATGAGAAATGGGTCATATACGACAATATTGTGCGAAAACGATCGTGGTCAAAGCGCTGTGAGCAGCTTAAACGATGACCAAACCATGACTAAAGACCAGGAAGTTTCTACTATGCATTTGGTAGAACTGGAAAAGAATAATTTATTATGAGTTCCTTTCATATGACGAAACACATAATTCGTATCTCTACTGTTAACAACTCGACTGTTTGAAGCTTACGAATGTGTAATAAGCCACCTTTTTGTGGGAGGTGGTTGGATGGAAAATATTACTAGATTGACTTATTTACGAAAGGGGTGCGAACCAATCCTAGTCGAGCAGTCCTGGAATTAAATATGTAGAAGGCTAATTTTAAAATTTTTTAAATTTTTAAAATATTTAAATAATTTTATATACCTTCTATCAAGAATTAACCTCTATTTATGTTATTTTATTCATAATATATAATTATTTGGTTTCCTTAACATTCTTTATACAGATAGTCCTTGTGCTATAGCAGAGGCCGTTAAATTGTCTTTTAATCTTCTAGATCAAGGGTAAACCACAGAAATATTTTTGTGTGTAGTGAACCGTTCTCTCTACATTAAAAGGTTTCATTTCGGAAGAATTCTTTCTAGAAGATCGAAGGATGAGTGAATATTTGTTGTTAATTGATGTTATATTTATTGAATATGAATTATTTGAATACTGAAGAAGCAAAGTCTCTCTTAAAACTTGTTTTTCAGTAATGTTTTACATATCTTGAGTTTTTATATAAAGTACCTTAGTTAGATATCCAATAATATTGAATAGTCCAAGTAAGATAGTTTTATGATGAAATTCTTAAGATTATGTTGGATATTTTTGAAAGATATTGGTTTTCATAGGATTGATCAGCAGAAACAAAATTTTGTCTATTCAAAATATTTAATTTATAGGATTTTGGTTAATAATTTTTATTTATTGGATTTTGTTATACCATTCGGATGTCTTATAATGAATGTTTATTTTATATGTCATGATATAAGTGGTACTTATACGACATTATTTTAATTTATTTTCAGAAGTTATAATCATTAAATATAATCTTTTGGAATTAAATATGTAGAAGGCTAATTTTAAAATTTTTAAAATATTTAAATAATTTTATATACCTTCTATCAAGAATTAACCTCTATTTATGTTAGGGTACGGACTTAGCGAAAATGGAAGGTCTTTGATGTTAATAAATTTTCTCTGTGATAATGAAAATGGTAATGAAACTCAATTATTGTTTTTTAGAAGTATAATGATAAAGTGTGCCAAAATACTATATGGTTTTCTCAATATCAATCCTAAACTCAATAAAGGTGACACACTGGATAATTAAGGAGAGAGCGATGCGGATCCCTTAAGCACTACGAATCATTCTTAATTCTTTGTACATTCTTCAAACACAATAATTATGAAAAGATATGTCAGCCTGATCCTTAATTTTTTTTGACTCAACTTTAGTTATATAATTTCAATCTGAATAATATACAAAATTCTTAAATACTTCTTACTCCTAGACTCAAAAACTATAAATTCAAAGCAAAACTTGGCACACGCGATTTTCTACAAGAAACGCCCTATTTTTCACGAACAATAAACAACTACCAGTACTTTTATTTCCTTGGTCCCGGAACTTAGTACTATCTGTACATTTTCTCTATTTCTTCTGACTCAATTCATAGACTTCCAAAAATATTTACTAATATCTCTCATTATAATTAATACCTCGTGCGAGTCGATTTTCTCCTTCCAAATTTTTAGTTCGTTCGCCCGCTCAAAATTTCTATTTAGCAATTTTCGAAAGCTTCGGCTCCTTGCTGAGCCACAATTGTCAATTCCAACGTCAGTGTTTTTCAGCACAAACTTTCCGTTCAGTAACTCATCTGGAATATACATTCTGTCAAGAAAGTACCGGGAATTATCGATTTAAATCTGGCGGGGCAATGAGGCAGGTAAAAATTTATTTTTTCTAGGTTGGCACCACTGTCCTTAATTACTATGCCAAACTTGAGCGGGATCTGTCCACTAGTGTGTTTGCAACAGCTGATTAAGTCAGTCGATGTCAGAGTGCGTGGCGATTTTTACTATGGGTGGTTACGTTGAGCAAAGAATTTGTTTAAAGTTTTGTGTTGCAAATGAATTTTCGTGTGCCGATGCATTGAAAATGTTGCAAAAGGCCTTTGGTGATAATGCTCTATCGAAAACTCGTGCATATCAGTGGTACAGAGCCTTCAAGGACGGACGCCCATCGACGGCTTCGATCGAAGATAACGTCGATAAAATTAAGGAAAGGGTGCTGGAAAACCGTCGTACCAGCTTGAGAGAGATAGCACATGATCTTAAGATATCCCACGAGTCCGCACGTACGATTTTGATTGATATTTTGGGCATGAGAAAGGTGGCCGCACGACTAGTACCGAAAGACCTGAATTTTCTTCAAAAACGTCATCGCGAACAGGTTGCTTCAGACATGCTGGATCGCTGTAATTCCGATTCTACATTCATGGAACGCATTATAACTGGTGATGAGACCTGGGTCTACGAGTACGATATGCAAACAAGCCAGCAATCATCGGAATGGGTGGCAAAAAATGAGCTGAAACCGAAAAAACCACGCCAAATCCGCTCGAAAATGAAGGTGATGCTCATTGTTTTCTTCGATATCCGTGGCGTGGTGCACTACGAATTCGTTCCAGAGGGTCAGACGGTAAACAAGGAGTATTACCTAGGCGTTATGAAACGTTTGCGTGAGCGTATCCGTAAGAAGCGGCCAAATTTGTGGGCGAACAACTCATGGATTTTGCATGACGATAACGCGCCTTCTCACCGAGCTACGATTGTGACTGACTTTCTCGCCAAAAACTCAACAAACGTGCTTCAGCAACCACCGTATTCGCCGGATTTGGCTCCCTGCGACTTTTTCCTCTTCCCAAAACTAAAATTGCCCCTTCGTGGCACCCGTTTTGAGTCGATTGAAGCCATAAAACAAAATTCGGCGCGAGAGCTAAAGTCCATCCCGGAAAGCGCCTATAAAAAATGTTTCGATAATTGGAAGTGCCGTTGGCATAGATGTATTGGAGCAAATGGAGCCTATTTTGAAGGCGACCCAATAAATTTTGACGATTAAATGTAAAAATGTTGTTTTTAATTGAAAATTCCCGGTACTTTCTTGACAGAGTAGTATTTACGTTTTGCACAATCAGCTCGTATGAACTTATTAATCTGTAGTTTGTTATTACAGTATATAGGTCACAGTTAAAGAATTTCCTTTCATGGAGCCGTTCATGCGTACCTCGAAAGTGAATTCCTAAGTTTAACATTAACTGGTCTGGAGATTAGAAAAAACAAATTAATTCAGGGCATTGAACCTCGATTTAAATTTGCTATTGACTACTGGATTAACCCCTGTATCCTTGCAGCCCATTCATGAATTCTTTATCTTGTTGGATTACCCACAATTGACCAGACCTGGCCCAAAGCGATTACCATTTTTTGCTCACATTCCTGAGCAATAAAAAAAACTTCCTGAGTGATAAGAAATTGTCATCAAGAGAAGATTGTGAAAATTGATTACTAGAGTTTTTCTCCAATAAGAACCAAGTCTTCTATGAGTGAGGCATTATGCAGCTACCTTTAAAATGGCAACAAATTACAGAACAAAACGATGCACCAAATCGGACAATCTGAAACATGTTAAATAAATTCTTGAAGTTCACGCAAAAATAATGGATTTTTTAACCAACCCATTATTGGAATTCTGAGTTTTACAAAATTAGACATATCTATCCACTTCTCATATTATCTATGGAATAATATTCATTTAACTTTTATCAACAGTATCAATACAATATAATGAAATGGATTACATTTTAACATCCAACAATTTTCATTTTTCCGAAAAAAACTGGGTAATTCCATAGAAATTTGAGTATCCGTATTTTGAATCATCAATAATACTGGATTTACATTTCAATACATGCAAACTGTTTTTCCTTCATTTCGAATTGAAGTTTTCAATTTTTATTTATTATTTTTTTAATATATTTACCAAAATTTTCAGGAATTTTGTGTTGTCCACACTGTATATTCTATACATCTAACCCAGATTATGCGCTGTAAATGCTTTTATTCATGTGAGCGATTTAAATGTTAGATAAAGATATTTTATCATTTTATAAGCACAAAAAATTGAAACATTCGCAACATACCTATAGCTAAAGTTAAGAAACTTCAAATGTAATTCAGAGAACACCATCCGAATTTAGAATTTTCCGAAGTCTTATGCATAGAAACAACTAATAACATATCTAAACACAACATAATTTAATGAAAGATAAAGCTGAATAATTCAAGATATGGAATTCTTAGCAACTAGTACACCAAAAAGTGCATGTAACGGTGAAACTTCAAAAAAACCTGATGTATTCAAGATGAATAAACTGATAAATTCAAAAATACGTTACCCTACTACAGTAAAAAATTTTAATGAAAAAGGTGATGTAACTAAAAAAAAAGTGACAACAACAAATGGATGTTTAGGAAGTAAATCTTCAAGTACATCGAAAAGCAATGAATTTCAAAAATCAAATTCAATTGAACATTTCGGCACTGGTAAAAATTTAGAGATATCAAAAGAGCAATTCGATAATGTATCGTCGATAAAAACATCACAGAGTTCGAGTGATTCTCTTACCACAACTCAAATTTCCAAGAATAGTTCAGAAGAAGATGTCGAAGTGAATAAAATATCTGTTGCTGTTAGAATCCGCCCAATAAGTGGTAGAGAAATTCTTAATGATGGAGAAAAAAATATTATTAGTATTAGGAATAATGCTATATACTTGGATGTGGACCAACGAAGAAAAGACAACATATATAAATTCAATGTAGATCATATATTTCAATCTTACGACGAAAATGACTCCACCTACTCTTCTCAGGAAAAAATATTCAAAACCATAGGCATACCTTTATTAGAATCTGCTTTTAAAGGGTACAATGCTTGCCTCTTAGCTTATGGACAAACAGGGTCAGGAAAAAGTTACAGTATGATGGGTAGGAGCGAAATGGATTTCGATTCCGATGAATATTCCGGTTTAATTCCTAGATTTTGTAGAAATTTGATGACCCGCACAAATGATTTACCGGATAACTGTTCTGCTTCTTTGAACATCAGTTATTTTGAAATATACAATGAGAAAATTTACGACTTATTATCAACTGACGATATACAAAACAGAAATACCTTAAAGGTGAGGGAAAACCCTGTTTCTGGGCCCTACGTGGAAAATTTAAGTATTAAAACTGTGAAGACCTATGACGAACTCAGACTGTGGTTGTTGATAGGAATTAAAAATCGTGCCATTGCAGCAACGCATATGAATGAACAGTCATCTAGATCACATAGTATATTCAAAGTAGAGCTTAACTTTTTGAGTGGCTTACACGATAATGATAATATAGAAAGCAGAAGTAGAAAAAGTAGTGTTAGTCTGGTCGATTTAGCTGGAAACGAAAGATTGATGAATGATAAACTGGGAAATTTTAGTTCTACAAAGATGTCTAGACCAAGATTGGAATTATATAAAAAAAGCGGAAATAGGGAGGAGAAGCATCGTGAAAGTATCAGCATCAATAAATCCCTTTTGACTTTAGGACAGGTTATTTCTTCACTTGCCGATAAAAAAACTCCATATATACCATACAGGGATTCCGTTTTGACTTGGTTATTAAAAGTAAGTACAAACTATACATGACGTTTCAATATCAATATAGGTTATTTTCAACTTCGTTCTTAAAAAATACAGAAAGACAGGGACGATATTTCTTCCACTTATATTTAAATAAAATAATATAGATTATTTTATTTATTTAAAATTAATTTTCACCAAATAAGAACCGATTCAATTAAATTTCTGTTTTTATTCAATTATATTAGACTTTTTTAATAAGAAGCTAGCAAATTTGCAGGGAAAATGTGACAAATTCTTTGCTAGAGCCTTTCCTTATGAAGACTTACTAGAACAACATTGAGCACTCTAAATAATTTGATGAAAATTCAATATGTTAATAAAAACCTCTCAGAAAAATGTTCTAAAAACATATTCAGCACTTTTAGTTAACCAAAGGCAGACTAAGTTTTACCCCTTAATATTTATAATTTTTAACATTTCGTATGATGAAAACAAAACAAAATATTTTTAGGTGGTTTTGATCATTCATTGAAAAAAGCTAATCTTTGTATTGTACTTAGAGTTTTCGAGAGGAAAATGAACGAATTTATATTTTATTTTTGATAAAAAAAATCATGGTTTCTGTATTGGTCTGACAGAAATCCGAGGTACGGAAGTCATTCCAACAATAGATGAGTGTCATTATAAAATATTCAATCCAAAATATAAAAAATGTATTGAATGAACTTAACCTCATACAATGAAATCATGAAAAAATTGTGAAAAGCACTGACGTGAAGTCTGAAGCTTTTGCGCACTTGTTCAACATACTATTTCTTCTGAAAATTTTAAATTTATGAGTTACTGCTTGAAAATAATAATAATAATAAAGTTTATTTCATAAATAAATGCTAAATATGATGAATAAAAATACAGAATTCTGTTCTCTGTCGTCCAAAAGTCGAATAAATGAAATTTTGCAATTTTAGAACTGTTCTTCTGAAGAAAGGGAGAATCTCATGAAAATGAAAAATACTTACAAGTCGTCATTATTCTCCCTTCAATTTGCACCGTTACATATTAGCAAAAATGGGTGAAAGAAGAATTTATTGAACAAAACTTCATATACCTCTCAAATTTTTTGCCGACATTAAATAAGAAAAAAAACAAAAAGTTCTCGTAATTTATCGAACCGAAAATAAGCCTGTCTGTATTTGTACTTTCTAAAATATTTGAAAAATGAAATTTCACATGAGAAGAGCCCGAGAACCATTGAACCAACCGATTCTGCCCATTTTTGAACACAACTGATACATTCAGCCTCCAAACCTACTCTGAAAATTTCAAAACTTTATGTTGTTTCGTTTGGAAATTAGAAATTTAATTTCCAGTCGTCCGCCCGAATGGTTTATGCTCACTAAATTTGACATAAATATGAGTACTGTTATTATTGGACCGATATCTCAACCGAGATATTCCGATCCCAAACTTATCCTGAAAGTTTCAAGCCTCTAGCTCTTTCATTTGAAACTTGAGTGTTTTTCGTTAATTTTGAGCCCATTTTCGGCTCAAAATTCTAAAATTACAGACATTTGGACAAACCCATATGAATATGCGCGCAAAAAATTAGGATCAGTGTTTTTTGCGCACTTGTCCTAGCATTTTGTCGAGATAAAGAGTATTTCAATGGGAACGCCCCATTTTTAAATTGACATTAATCACACATGGCATTTGTGACATTGACAGTTGTGTTTGTCAATGTCTACCATTTAATCATGGAAAGGTACACACTCCAACAACTTCTACAAATAATCCAAATTTATTATGAAAAATCGCAATCTGTTGCTCTAACTTTACGTGCTTTAACTCTAATTTTTGGTCGTTATAATTGTCCGTATAAAAGAACAGTTGAATTTTAGTGAAGAAGTTTGAAACAAATTTCATACTTCATGATGTTACAGTGCCAGTGAGACAAAGAAATGCAAGAAGTGAAGATAATATTGCTGCCGTACATGAAAGTGTTCGTAAAGACCAAAATTGACCGATTTCTCGACGTTTACAAAAACTAGGCATCCCCCAGACGTCTTTGTGGCGAATTTTACGAAAAGACACCCATACAAAATTGTTTTAACCCAAGAACTCAAACCACTTGTCATACTGACAATGACACAATGACTTTGAAGCTCTCAAGTGAATGAGGGTGTTATGAGGGAGCTTCTATCTCTTAATTTGGGAGGCGGCGTTTCGTTTCGAGCAAGTGCACCTGAACTCTTCAGACAGGCGTGGTGCGCATGTCTGCCTGTGACGTCAATGACCTTATGTTTCACGTCGGAACGGTCGTCGAACGCTGTGTGCCTTGCCCTACTCAAACTCTGTGGGGACAGTCAATCAGGAATTTTAAGAGTAGTCATGTCCTCTATATGATACGCCGGCAAGCTGCAGCAGAGCAAAGCAGAATTCTGGATGATCGCTACAACTTTATTGAAAACAAGATTCGGTGATTCGACTGTTTCTAGAAATGGACCGATTAATTATCCGCCCCGTTCCTGCGATTTAACTCCATTGGATTTCTTTCTTTGGGGTTACATTAAGTCATTGGTTTACAGCCATCATCCAGCAAATTTAGACGATGTACAGTTCAATATTGAACGACTAATTGCTAACATGTTACCTGATTTGTGTAAGAGAGTCATGGAAAATTGGGTTTAACGACTTCATTCCTGCCAGCATTTCCATGGTGGACATTTAAATGAAGTTTTGTTTCCTAACTAATGGTATCCATTGTACTTCATAATGAAATAAAAATTTCAATAATTTTGGAATAAATGATGTATTTTATTTACAAAACAAAATAGTTTATCGAGCTGTTGACAGTAGACTTTCGAATTAATTGTTGTGTTATTTATCCGGTAAGAGCTCAAAAAAACGATTCCTTTAAAATCCCACCAAACAGACAGCACCACCTTTTTTTGTGGATATTGGCTTTCGAAATGCTTTGAGACGGTTAATCTTTTTTGCTCCATGATCTCTTGTGTTTGATATTATCCTGATATTATTATGTACAACCCATTTTTCGTCCCCTGTAATGATGCGCTTCAGAAATGGATCATTTTTGTGACGTTTGAGAAGCGAATCACAGACGTTAATGCGACGACACAAATTTCTCTGCGTGAGAACCCATGGGAACCCATATATCTAGCTTCGAGGTTAAGCCCAGGCCTTTCAAGTGGTCATAAATTTAACCTCTCACCGATCTTACGTGTTGTTATTCGCCGATTTGCATCAACTAATGTCTTTATCGTGTCTTTATAAGCTTCAACCGGCCTTCCGGAACGTGGTGTATCTTCGACCGAAATTTTGCAAATCAGTTCTGGCACTGGCGTACTGTCAACACATCTTCTCCATACACATCGGTTAATTTCTTTCTGGCTTGAACAGCATTTTTACCTTTTCTATAGTAAAAAAGTAAAACATGACGAAAATGCTGCTTATCACTCTCCATATTTAAAAGGGCACCAACTAAAAACTACAGCGTAAAATTAATTGAACTTTTTCACACACAAGCCTTGCTATATATGCTCTCAGAACATATAATGATTATGCGGCCTAAGTGTGAATTTGGGTTCGAAAAAAATACAATTAAATCCTCTGTCGGAAAAAAAACGGAAATTATTTTCCGAACAAACTTATATTTCTGTAACTTTCGAACCGAAAGATCTAGAGACTTGAAACGTTCGGAGTAGGTTTGGGTCGAAATATTCCGTTAATGGGGAAAATCCCTTTAATGGTTCTGCATTTATTAACATTTTAAACTATTTCTCATTTTCCCAATAGTTCCGAGACTATTATTCCGATCGAAATGAAATTTGGTATTTAGTTGTACTACTCTGTCAAGAAAGTACCGGGAATTTTCAATTAAAACAACATTTTTACATTTAATCGTCAAAATTTATTGGGTCGCCTTCAAAATAGGCTCCATTTGCTCCAATACATCTATGCCAACGGCACTTCCAATTATCGAAACATTTTTTATAGGCGCTTTCCGGGATGGACTTTAGCTCTCGCGAGCTCAGAATTTTTAATTAAGATGGCCATTTATGGCCGGTACAGGGGCGCCGACAAAGTTATTGCCTAGGGCGCTCTGGACCTTTAATCCGCCACTGATCCAAAAGATATTATAAAGCTTCTCCAGCTGCGAGTTTGAGTTAGTTTAAATTGAGTATAGATACAACCACTTCTTGAACTGTCTCAGACTCGCGCCATGTGTGAAGGATATTCTGTAAAATTAATGGTTTATTATGTGACTATTCCAATAAATGCAATAAAATTTCAAAATTTATTCTTCTTGAAAACATTTTTGAATGATTCTCGAAATTTCATATATACAAGGTTCTTATATTCTGGGCTTTAAATATATGTACAGTTGAAAAAAATGATGAACGAGCACAAACGCAAAAACAAATTTTATAATCTAATTAAGTTCCCTCTTTTAACTTTTTTTGATAAATTCATGAGTTCCCAAACAATTGTCGAATTATGTCTTATTTTCAATATATTAGAATGAGTGTTGAGAATTTGTTATATTGTGTTTCTTATCTCCGTCTCTACTTCCCCGAATTTGTTCATTAAATTTTTTCTAATCAAAAACGCATTTTTTTATCCATGAAACAATTAAATAAAGCCTCCCTCAAAGAAATATACCGAGTATTTTTTTAAGTCTCTAGTTCAACATTGAGCAAGCCCGAAAAATCAGTTTAATTTATTTCCTCATTAATGCAGAAAAGTACAGTAGGTCCTGGGGCCAAGTCAGTAATTTCATACATTTTCGTTCTTTGAATCGATTCCCAAAATTCTTCCTGTTTTTTTTTGCAGGAAATTCATCTGCATAATTCGATTTTGATTATAAGTTTAGATAACAGGCAATTTTGGGGGGAGAAGTTACATAATTAAATTTATCCATAGAATGAATATGGCGAATCGAATTGTAGCATAAATCATGCATTGTCCTCTATATCGAAGAGGACTAAGCTTTGATCATTGGTGTGATATTGAATTACCTTGATGTCTTTTGTCTTCTTCTGAAAAGTAAAACTTCCTTAATAGTAACACCCTTCTATACTCGCATATCAGTTTACTGCAACTGTATCTATTTTTTCTACAGCAAAGTTCTACGACCAGTAATTAATGAGTGGTGAAAATCTGACAAAATTGGTAAATAGCGAATAAAAGCAAAAATACATTTTGATAATGAAATGGGAAATTTATAGGATGCACAAAATTTTATGTTTTTTCTTCTCTAATTTATATCTTATTTAATAGGAAAGTATAGGAGGAAATTCTCTTACTACTATGTTGGCAACCATCACTCCATCAAGTTTATATGTAGAAGAAACTCTAGCAACCATGAGATATGCCTGCAAAGCAAAGCTGATTGTCAATAGAGCTCAAATCAATGAAAATCCTCAAGAAAAACTTATCAGAGCACTGAAATTAGAAGTATTAAAACTAAAATCATTGCAAAGTAATTATGAGACAGCAATCAATTCAGATATTTGCCTACAAACTGATAAAAACACAAATCCGTCAAAGAACCTGGAAAAAGTGAGGATTGAACTTGATGCCGCTGAAAATTCATTAGCTAAAGCTGAAATATCGTGGCAGCAGAAATTCGCCGAAAGTAAAGCTGCTCATAAGACATCTTTGGATGAACTTGAAAAACTGAAAGAAGAGTTAGAATCCAGAATGAGAATTATGACAGATTCTGGGAAATCTATCGATCTCACACCATATAAATCAAACTTTTTAGAAGAACTGGAGAGTGTTCTAGAGGAGGATGTAAATACGAATATCTCTGAGCGCTTTAGCATTATATTAGAATGGTGTAGAAATAATTATATAAATTATTACTTGTCCTCACAAAATGATTTAATCCTAACTGATTATAAAAAGAGGAGGCAGACTACAGTTACGATTAGTGACTTAAATTTATTGGAGAAATATGAGGACATTGAAGATATGATGACTAATTTAACTTGGAATTTTTCAACATCCAAAAGTCTCATAAAAAAAGATGTTGTCAAATCAATAAATGCATTGTATCGATCACTTACCAATGTATTACCACCGGAAACTAATGAAGATCTAAATAACCTGTATACAACAATTAACATATCTATGCAGAAATATGAGACTTTACTTTTAAGTGTGCTACAGAAAGGACAACTCGAAAATACACAAAACTAAAATGTAAAATGTACATTTATCTATTGTATAATTTTGACTGCTTATTTTATTTAATCGTTAAATAATTTTTTAAATGTTTTATATGAAGTTAGTATACAAATATGTTGTTTTTAAGACTGATCTTTTGAGTAGAGAACTTACCCAAAAATTTTATCAATTCCTTTTATAACAAATCTCGCTTACAATTTTGCAACTGCATTTTATTCAATAATTATCTTGTTTTATCAAGGTAGTATTAATTTCTCATATTAAAAAGTGCTCTTAAAATTGTGTTAATTTGAACATTTTTTCTTTGTTACAAAAGTTCCTGAAAATGAAAAGTAGATATTTATAAAATTACTATCTAGGTAGTTTTATTTTTTTAATGACTAGGAACTTTGAATTGTTCACAGACTTATCATCCTAATATAGGAATTATTCAATCTTGGTATTGTGCATATACTCACAAAATATTTTCTTTAAATATTTAAGAGATATTAGAAATATTGAAATAAAAAATTTTATTTTCTGAAAATAATTCCTCTTGAGATTTGTATTCCAAAAATTATTTCCTGAAAAGATTTCAGTAAATCAAAATGTGGAAAAAAATACTCTACGTCAAAATTTTTTAAATCTCATTTATTTACTTTAATGATTAATTATACAAAAAAATCATTTCAATCAAAGAATCAAATTTTAACAAGACATCAGCAATAATAAATAAGGATGATAAATATAATAAGTTGAGGGTGAAATGAAGAAGTTTTTGAAGCTATATACATGTATTTCAAACTCCAATGTAAAAATAACTATAGTGCTTTTAATGGTAGGATGAATGTTACAATTATGTGAATATATGTAAATTTACTTGAATAAATTCATAAGGAATAAAAAGAAATTTCAAGCACATTCTGAATTTCATTAATCAAAGTAATCTTCAATATCTATATCAGGATTAAGTATGTCATCACCATAAGGAGATAAATCTAATTGATTTAATATCAGGTTTTCACAGGTCTCCTCCAAATCAGTATCACCAATCAAGATTGCACCTTGAAGTTTATTGTTCTCAAGAACAAATTTCACATATTCCTGCTTTTTAGTCATTCTCAAAAGAATTTCATAGTTTGTACCCAAGTTTTGACCATTGAATAAACCCAACAAAATAACTTTGAAGCCAAAAAGTTTTGTAGAATGAGAAAAAATTTCGAAACAAAAATCTTGGAGAACTTGTTCATTCATAAAATTACCATACATAGATTTAGCTGCATAACAACCCATTTGTCTTGCCTGAGTCCACAATTTCATCTGAAACCAATGTTTAGCTGGTTCCCAGTTAGCATTACAAACATCTCCTGCTGCATAAATATCTTTCACAGAAGTTCTCATGAATTCATCAACATTTATGAAACCATCATTGGATAACTTGAATTTATCATAATTAAAACTCAAATTTGCACATATTCCAGTAGCTGACACAACAAGATCACAAATAACTATTTCATTATTAGTCAAAATTAATTTTAAACGTCCATTTTCAATTTTATGAACTTCTTTCACTTCAACTTCATAATGAATACTAATTTTTTTATTTCCTTCGAAGTTTGATCCTGATATATTGATGTTTTTATACCAATCAGGACCTAGCGCTGCTCCTCTCTGTTGAATATTTTCTTCACTATACCTTACTCTTTTACAAACAGTTGGTTCTATATCTTTACTCTCCGACATTTCTTCATTAAAAAACTCTGCAGCTCCTGGATCAATGAATGTTGCAGAAACATGGTTATCTTTAATTATCCAATGTGTTTCAACATTTTTGACCTGATATATTAACTCTGTTGCAATTCCTCCATTTCCTACTATTGCAATTGTTTTGGAACTACTCAATTTTGAGACGAGCTTTTCTACAGAATCGGTATCTCTAATACCTAAAATTTCTGTATAATTATTAGCTTGAGGTATTAATTTGGGTGTTGCACCTGTACACAAGCACAAGTATTTATATTTTATTGTTAACTGAGATTTAGTTTTGATTGTGCAAGTATCATCATTTATTTTCTCCAATACATCATGTATTACCTTGACATTTGGATATTTATTACTAAAATTGTTAAAATTATCTTCTTTGACTTCAAAACTGGTAAGAGTTCTGGTAATTGCAAGAGTATTAGTAGTAGTTTTGATTAATGCAGATTCACTCACTAATATAATTAAATTATGGGGATCCAGAATCGATAACGTCTCAGCACAGCTGACTCCTGCAATACCACCTCCTATTACAACAAATGTAGCTTCCATATTCAATTCCTTGCACTTTTATAATAATCAGAATAATCGTATGCTCGGAATGGCACATCAAATGTTAAAATGCCTAGATTGTAAGCCCTTTTAATTGCTATAAGTAGCTCTAAATGTTTATGTTGACACAAACCAGTTTTATTGTAACTAAGTATTTCTCCAGTATGAGGACATACAAATTGCTTCAATAGTTCAGTATGATGTTCACTCAGAACTAAGTACTCATCTCTACATATAGGACAAGGATTTCCAGTAGATATAATTCCACCTCTGATACAAGTTTTCCTAGTCTTTTTGGGTGGAAGGCTTCCCTTATGATTCCGTCTATAGAGCTTCCATACCGGATCTGAACCATAAGTTTGTTGATAAGCAGAACTTTTCAAATATTTAATACTCGTTTCAACTGGAATAATTTGAGATCTATCCTTTGTAATATCTCGGTATTCATGTATTACTTTATCTTTATTATTTTCCTCTCTGAGTATAGAAGAAATTGTGATATTTCTGTTCCAGATGGGTTTATTTATAGACTTTCTTAAAAAATGCAAGGAAAACATTCTCAAATATTTTAAGTAACTTGTTATATTTACCTCATGTAGTAAGTTGATTAACCTTTTTTAAAACATAACCACTATTAGGAATGTAAATTTTCTATGAGTAGAATCTTCTTTTTGAATATTTCCTAATCGATCTCAGTAATTCCTAATAGTGGTTATGTTTAAAAAAAGGTTAATCAACTTACTACATGAGGTTAATCAACTTACTACATGAGGTAAATATAGTAAGTTACTTAAAATATTTGAGAATGTTTTCCTTGCATTTTATATATATATATATATATATATATTTTTTTTTTTTTTTTTTTTTTTTTTTTTTTTTTTTTTTTTTTTTTTTTAATAATCACCATTATGGGAGTTTCCTCTAGAAGGTCCGGGTCTTAACGACCAAGGACCTTCTAGGCAGCTGTAAGGAACATTCTAACAATTCTTGTTGTCCAGAGGATCACCTCCTTCTGAGCTTTACTTATCAACTCCTGATCCAGTTCAAGGAGTTCCGTATTTTCTGCCAGGTGGCTCTCAACCAATCCATTCGTGGAGATTATCAGGGGCAGAATCTTTACCGTTCTTAGCTGGTGTATCTCTTTTATTTCAAAAGCCAGGTCGTGGTACTTTGTTAGTTTCTCCGTGTACGCTCTACTTATGTTATCATCTGCCGGGACGGTTATATCAATGATTGTTGCTTTGCGGTTTCCTTTATCAAAGATCACGATGTCGGGCCTGTTGTGCGGCACCGATCTATCCGTTATTATCGGGTTGTCCCAGTAGAGTTTGAACTGACTGTTTTCAAGTATCGGCTTGGGTAAGTATTCGTGTACCCTTCGAGAGGTAAGTATAAGTCCTACTTTCATGGCAATGGCTTGGTGAAAGATTTTTGCCATAGCATTATGCCGCTGGGTGTACTCCCTGGGTGCAAGAATGGGGCATGAGGATGTCACATGTTGTATAGACTCCAAGGCTTGGCAGCATTTCCGGCATCTGTCAGTCGGTATGTTCTTTTTGGCTATATGTTTCAGGTACGCTCTTGTTGGCACCACCTGATCTTGGATTGCGATGAGACGTCCCTCGGTTTCTGGGAATAAATAACCGGATTTAAGGTAAGTTAGTGACTGCTCTCTATTAACTCTATTTTCTTTCAGTGCCTCCGGATACCTGCCATGTAAGGGTTTGCCGTGCCATTCCTCCAGTAGTTGTTCAGATGATGGCGTCTGTGGTGGGTTATTTCTGCTTGCCAGATTTAAAGCCGTGATGTTGCGGTCTTCCTGGCATATTGATTGAAAGAACGGTAAGTTTTTTGAGTGGAAATATTCTCTGAGTTCAGTTACCGCTTTATTGTGGGCCTTTTCAACATTTCGCAAACCCCTTCCTCCTTGGTGCCTAGGCATGTAAAGTCTGATCACCGATGCATGGGGATGGTGGATGCCGTATTTAGACATTAGGACTCGCACATGTGTGTCAATCGCCTTCAACTCTGTGCTTGACCACCTGATCACGCCGAAAGAGTAGGCTATACTTGGAATTGCCCATGTATTGATTGCCGTAAACATTGCCTTTGAGTTCAGTTTACTGCGGAGGGTTTTTTTTATTCTAGCAAAAAATTTATTTTTTTAATCAACTTACTACATGAGGTTAATCAACTTACTACATGAGGTAAATATAGTAAGTTACTTAAAATATTTGAGAATGTTTTCCTTGCATTTTATATATATATATATATATATATATATATATATATATATATACAAATATATATTGAAGAGATCCGGATCCTCTAAGGATCATACGAGTCACAGAGTCCCTGATAGATTATATAAATTCCACCATTATGTCATTGTATTTTCCCGCTTTAATTTCGGTGTCAAAATACTCTGTGGCGCTGTAACTTGACACGTAAGTGATGAGTGAGAATAACAAAGGAGAACAAGGTCCTTATAGCGTCCCCATTGTATTTGAATTCATTCGAGAGGAAGGTTCTTGGAAATAAACCTCCTGAGCAACTTAGTAGTCTACTCGAGATAATAGTATTTATAACAGTGTCCCTTGGTAACTCTTAGTAAGTAAACTTCTTTTAAATGCTTCTGATTAATTGCATGCTTTACATTTTTAAATACCACCTTTGTGTTAATGTGAAATTAATGACTGCACGTTCGTTCATTGTACTTCGCTTTCCATTCTTGTATTTTTGCTTTGCCGTTATTTAATCCCACCGGAATGTTTTAACTAAATTGCATTGCCTTTGTACATAACTTAAGCAACCCTCACAAGTTTTCTGTTTGTATTGTATACTTTCTCTCGGTGCCTGATTGCTTTTTGCTATATTGGTAAATAGTGGTTCTTTATCTGCGTAAAACTTGCCAATAGGGATTTGTATTATCTTTCCTTACTAATTGCGGTGCTTGATATGTAACTGATTTGTATGTACTCTTGTGTGACCCCCGGATACCCATTTCTTTGTTCTTATTGTAACGTCCATTAACACGCCTGGGTAATGGGGTACTGTATCTATTTTATAATGTCCTGGTCAGTTTGTGTTACCTATTTGTCATATGCATGTGCCCGCTTACTTTGAGAGATTGTATTCCATGTGAACCAGTGGCGTTCTTTAGGGTAAATTGCTGAGGAGTCCTGGTAGAGGACAACATATCGTATAGAGAAAGTAAATATCCAGATATCCTGATTGCTAGATAATTGTTCCGAGGTATTGTGATACCCTCAGGGATTATTTACGCGACCCTTCAGGTAGTGTTCGGTTCGTTCTTCAGTAATATCTGAGCCTTCCTGGGCCCGAGGAGGTCAGATACAGTTCCTTTGATAGTAACTTCTCCGGTCGACTCGAATTAGGTTAGATCCCCTCTTCAAGGAGATCTCCTGGAAATGTCACAATTACCCTTACCTTACTGTCCATTTAACTTACCCCTTGTAGTTGAGATTCAGCACTGATTACCGGAAGTACAGTCGAAGGTGCGCATGCTGGCTGTATCCCCCATTTCCTGCATAACTTTATCCTTTTCCGCTGCGCAAGAATGATATCTGATTTGAGCGAATACTGACCTAACAATATGTAGTAATAAGTCATTTAGACCCGGGGCGCTATTGGTTTCACAGAGCCGCTTTGCGAACCACTGCGTAGAGTAGATTTAACCACAAATGTGTTTCCATTTATTGAGGGTTGTTGCTTTTGAACATTATAAATAAAAATATATTATTCTGGTATTATTGTGTTTCGAATATTTGAACCTCCCGTCACTGTTTCCTTGCTCTCATTAGGTGTAATTTGGGTTGCCTACACAACGTAATTCCTATTCGCCCGCCACTAGACGATCACGATAAAAAGGTTAGCGCTCTTTAGATTACTTCGTATAATTTCAGATCTTTTAGAGTACTCCGTAAACCCCCAGATCTTAGAGTACTACGTAACATGCCGGATCTTTTAGAGTACTCTGTAATGTACGGGATAGCTCAATATATATATATATATATATATATATATATATATATATATATATTGTTATGGAATTATTTTTAAAAAATTTTAGAATTTAAATACTTATTAGATCACCCTTGTATATAAGTTGCTGTATTCTATGATTCCGGCTAACTCTTAATATTATAATTTTGAATAATTGAAATTTAAATATTACTAAATTTGATTAATATTTGAGGGAGGGTTCAATTTGAATTCTCTAAAAAGATTGAATTTTTAAATTATATTTTATGAAAGTAATTTGAAATATTATAATCAGTGAACAATAAGCTAAATCTAATTCTATGTTAACCTAACCTCATCTAAATATCCTAACGTAATTGTAATGTTTGGGGATCTCGGTGGCATAGTGAGCATAGACGCGAGCTGTGGTACCAGGGATTGCAGGTTCGAATCCAGCTGCGCCCATGGGTGTGTTTGTGTGCGTTGACTAACTTACTTGATATTGGGTACATAGTATCATTGCTGAGCCTAAATACTACTAACACTCGTGAGAAAAAAAAAAAAAAAAAAAAATTGTAATGTAAACAGTGATTATCATTTCTAAACTTCTTTGGAAAAAGATTAACAGGATTGAATTTTAATACCTTTGGTAAGTTTGTTCTTCAAGTTAAGATTGTTCCTTTAATTGTCTTCTTTGTTTCAGGAGTAACACTCGTTTCGTTGGAAACAACACTACTAGAACGTTCTGAAATTCACAGGCTACTTTGCTGATTTTCTTAGATATATCCAATTCGTTTGAAACTTGATTTCTATGTGGGATTTTTCCATTCACATTCAGGTAATGTATTTTCTGGATTCACTTTCCATTCACAATAACCAAATAATCTTCTTTTTTTAGATGATGATACTTTTTTGGCACTTTTTTAATTATGGACCGACAAGGATTCTGCTCTGCTATTAATTGGAGACTGCCGACTTTTTCTGTGTCTGCCCTATTTATAGTTTTAAAGAAAAGTTGAATTTCTAAGCTTACTAGCTTCTGTCAAAATTATATAAAAATGATGCTTTTGAGGATTTTACAAAATTTATAATATTTCCTGGTTTGAAATTACTTTTGAAAATTAGCTTATTTTTTTAACTACATTTTGATGTATGTTTCATGTTAAACAGAACAGTGAAAGTCTTGCTTTTCGTTCGTAAAGTATTTCAAGTGTCAAAATTTAACAAATTTTAACTTCTAATGCTTATAACTTATAAAATACTTAATATTACTAATGAAATTGATTAAATTTCTTTAGCTTAGATGCTATTACAATACTATTGATGCCTAAACATCTTCAAGAATATCTCTTACATTAATTATTTGAAAATATCTGACGTAGATGCTATCTTTCATTGAATTAAGTGATTTTTGATCAAATTTGTCCTATTTACATAATTCTGGTAAGTTATATTTAATTTAGCTTGTTCTTTGTCAATAATTTCACTAAAGTTTATATGTGATTCATTATAATAACAAATCTTTTCAACAAATTCTTCATCAATTTCAAATTGGATATCTAAATTCAAATTACTTCTATTTTAAGCAACTTTGGCTGGTTTTATATTGAATAATTGTAAATTGAAATCTCCCTGTGAATTCTATTTATAAACTGTCAGCAAGATTACTGTGTTTTGATTATCGTTCAAAGAATTTTCATTCGACTAGTTGTTATGTATCCTGAATATGCTTTTTCTTCATAATTTTAGCTTGTGAGTGTTTTTACGAATTGAATTATTAATATTTCTGTTGGAATAGATATTATTTAATTAAATGTGCTCTGGTTATACTCTAACGAGTCAACTTATATACAAAGGTGAGTCTTTTCCTTAATATATTTATGTAATTATTTATTTTAACTGTAAATACCATGACAATATATATATATATATATATATATATATATATATATATATATAGTGTTGTGATGATATATATATATATATATATATATATATATATATATATATATATATATATATATATATATATATATATATATATATATCATCACAACACTAAAAGAAGACTGCTGGAAATAGTTTCCTCCTTTAGCAAGACCATAGGGATGAAGATGGGCCTGGACAAGTGCGCGGTCCTGAAGGTGAATAGGAAGGACAGAAAATGAAGCTTTCGGATGATTCTAAGATAGAGCAGCCTTACATCCTCAGGAATCTTACAAGTGCCTTGGCGTACAGCAGGCCTTGCACCTAAAAACGGCAGAAGTGAAAGAAAATTTTAAATTAAAGTACTTTACCAGACTGAGGTGCATACTGAAGGCCAAACTCAACGCTAAGGCGCTCTTCACTTCTATAAACATATGGGCTGTACCTTTATGAGTTACTCGTTCGGGGTTGTGCGCTGGACAGTTGCGGAGCATCAAACAAGGGACATCCAGACGAGAAAGCTGCTAAGTATGGTGTCCACCACCCCCATTCTTCGGTGAGCAGACTCTACTTGAACAGGCATAAAGGAGGTAGAGGTCTTCAAAACATTCTAATAACACACAATAAAATGGTTCTACAGATGAGAGACTATTTTCTTTCAAGAAACCTACCTTTCTTCCAGACTATAATCCAAGCAGACGAGTCCTCAGCTCTACAGTTGGCTAATGTTGTAATTCAATAACAAAAGTCCATTTCTAGCATTCTTATGTTGGTAGTAGACTCTTTGTTTTCTATGTTTATTTTTCTGTCACTGCCAGCTATTTTTTACTTTCTGTTCGTTCTTAAGCCTGTTACCGGCAAGTAGTGTAAGGACCAAGTGTCGAAGTCAGTTAAGTAAATATATTGTAGCGTCAACAAGTGTAACGTTTATTTCGTATCCAACTACTACAAATTCCTATTTTACTTGAATCAACAACAGGTTATGGGCCCAGGAAATTAACCGTGCGTGGTGTAGTTTAAAAGGAATTTAAGTGATCGTGAAATAAAGCATTTTGTCGTGTCGCCCGTGTTTTCTCGAATAAGCAAGATGGCGGTCAATTATCTAGCAAGTGTTCCGAAGTTTTTAGGTCGTGAAAACTATGATGAGTGGGCTTTCGCCGTGAAAAATGTATTTGTTCTAGAGGGCTTGAACAACTGTATCGACGGTGCCGAAACGGACGTAACAGTCATCATGAAAGCAAAGGCCGCTGAAGAATGCGAAAACTACCAAAGATGGGTGGAATAATTTGAAAAGGTTGTATGATGACAGAGGTTTTATACGTAAGATAGGACTTTTATGCACGTTAATATCGGCGAAATTAGAAAACCACGACAATATGGAGTCGTACATAAACCAGATCGTCGGGACTGCTCAAAAATTACGACAAACTGGATTCAAAATAGACGAAAAATGGGTCGGATCATTGTTATTGGCTGGTCTTCCAGAAAAATATGCCCCAATGATTATGGCGATTGAACATTCTGGAATAATCATCACCACAAACTCGATCAAAACAAAGCTACTCGATATGCAAACAGATGGCGGTAGCAGTGTAAATAATGGTGCCTTCGTCGCCAACAGAAAACGAAGTCGAGTTACCGAAAAATGCCTAGAGATGGCGGTAGTACGCCTAACTTCAGAGGTAAATATGAAAATTGTCAAGCGTCAACGTCAAATCGAGAGGCTGGTTGTCAACCTAACAATTTCAAAAAGGATTTGAGTAACATAATGTAAGAAAAACGGACAGTTCATGTCGGAATGCCCCAATAATAAATCTGAGGGAGGCTTCAGCGCGGTATTTGCAACTGGAGATTTCAAAGACGCTGAAGGGTATGTTGACAGTGGAGCCAGTGTTCAGTTGACTGCGAAAAAGGATTTGTTGCGGAATGCAAGGAGCCCAGATTTATCGGAAATTGTGGTAGCTAATAGATCGAAGATCAGTGTGGACTGTACTGGCGATGTAGAGTTCAAAACCGTGACAGATAGAAAACAACAAATTAAAAAAATGTATATAAGACAGTAATTTATTTCCACAAAAATGTTTGTACTAATACAACAATTGTTTCACCACGATGTGGCTTCTTCAGGTATTACATTGTACTGTAATACAGTACAATTAATTGAAATTAATTGAAGCTCTCGTATGGAATTGTGGTGTTACGAGGGAGCTTCCACCTCTTAATTCGGGAGACGGCGTTTCGTTCGGAGTCTGCGCATCTGAAACTCATTAGACAGGCGTGATGCGCAGCTTTGCCTGTGACGTCAGTGACCATGTGTTCCGCTTGGAACTGTGTTCGTCAAACGCTGTATGCCTTGCTCTATTTGAGTCATGAATCTTTAGACTGGTCGGGTCCTCTATTGGTACGCCGGTCAAGCTGCGACAGAGCAAGGCAGGTTTCTGGACGAGGAGCGAAGAAGTTGTTCACTACACACTCCCCCTGCAGTGAGCGTCGATAAGGTCACGGAATAGGGCGTTGGGAATCAGGCAAGGAGACAGTCCACCGATGTGCTGGTCGCGGTGCCATCTACAGCGGGGATCTGCGGGACGAAAGGAAAGGCTGTCTCGGAATGATGGATAGGGGCAATTAGGGCCACCAAATGAATGGGTTGGTTCGCTCTTGAAGCAAATCTCCCCAATCACCTCGGGGTCACCAATGAAGCCCTGGAGTGAAATGCGGTGTTGTGATGGAGCTTCCACCTCTTAATTCGAGAGACGTCGTTTCCTTCGGAGTCTGTGCACCTGAAACTCTTCAGAAAGGCGTGGTGCGCTGCTCTGCCTGTGACGCCAGTGTCCATGTGTTCCGCTTGGAACGGTCGTCAAACGCTATGTGCCTTGCCTTATTTGAACTCGGCGGGGACAGCTAGTCAGGAATCTTTAGACTGGTCGTATCCTCTATTGATACGCCGGTCAAGCTGCGACAAAGCAAGGCAGGTCTCTGGACGAGGAGCGACGCCCCCCAGGCATTAGATCTTGACGTGATGGGGGCGCTCTCTTGACTAGGACCCTAGATTCGTCCCGGCGAATTGGAGGGTTAAGTCTTGGTGTCTAACGTAATGCCATTTCGCGCCAGTCACTGGACCTGTATGGTGTATAGTTTTACTCAGGTGAAATGGAGGGCTGAGCCGGTTGATTAACTCAGTGACAAGGGAGTCTGTCGCAGCACAGATTTTCTCCCTTAAAACTAGCGTACTCTACCCTATCGCAGTATAAATCTCCGGATTCTGTGTAATGGCTGAGTGCGTTATGTAGCATACTGCGTTACCTCGGGGGGGTGGTCTTGCCCACAGGTGTTACTTGTACCACCTGGCCACCCCATTGGTGTTGGACTCGAGGGGGCAGTGGTTGAAAGTCCGCATGCTGGACTAGGGGGGTATTTCATTTATCTGTTCGCAGACCCCCATTTTCGGGATATTCTCATGAAACGACTCGGGGTTTAAAGGGACTTGACGGTTCGACCGACCTGTCCTGGCCCCTGGATCTGTGCGTAACTATTTAGGGTTTGTGGATCTCGACGAAATGGCTCCGCCATTAGTGCTTGACGCCAGGATCAAATGACTTCACATGGGTTCGGTGGGTCAGGACGTATAGTCCGCTAGACGGTGCTCGTACTAGGATCAATTGTAGTCGTCAATCTTGAGTTTATCTTAGTTCATGGGACTGCGTTCGGGTGGATGGATAAGAATTCCCCCCGGCGGGTGAGTTGCGTCTCAAACCAACTCGGGTACTGACCTGCTGAGCTAGTAGGGGTTGGATAGTGCTTCGCTGCTACCAGTCAGACGGTTCTGGCTTTCGAGTCGGGGCCCAAACTGGAAGCTGGTGGGTTCATCTCTTCGGAGGGGTTCTCGCCACGCGCGATGATATGGCGTAATCCTTATCACACTTTCTACCTTTAGGGGTGGACTGTGGAGACTGCTTGGTAGTCACTTGGAAAAGAGGTCTCCCTCAAATAGCCAATAACTATTCTGGTAGAATTCACCTGAACGAGGAGCGAATAAGTTGTTCGCTACATTATTATTATTATTATTACTAAGAGTTCAATGCCAAAAAAGGACAATAGTTCTTTGCGAAATTTTGAAAGCTGATTACTATGAAAAGACTCCTATTCACACAAAACACAATCAATATTTTGTCAATTCAGAATTTTCTTAAGTATTTGTTCTATACTGCAGTTAGTAAAACAAACATGGCGAATATGTTGAAGAGATCCGGATCCTCTAAGGATCATACGAGTCACAGAGTCCCTGATAGATTATATAAATCCCACCATTATGTCATTGTATTTTCCCGCTTTAATTTCGGTGTCAAAATACTCTGTGGCACTGTAACTTGACACGTAAGTGATGAGTGAGAATAACAAAGGAGAACAATGTCCTTATAGCGTCCCCATTGTATTTGAATTCATTCGAGAGGAAGGTTCTTGGAAATAAACCTCCTGAGCAACTTGGTAGTCTACTCGAGATAATAGTATTTATAACAGTGTCCCTTGGTAACTCTTAGTAAGTAAACTTCTTTTAAATGCTTCTGATTAATTGCATGCTTTACATTTTTAAATACCACTTTTGTGTTAATGTGAAATTAATGACTGCACGTTCGTTCATTGTACTTCGCTTTCCATTCTTGTATTTTTGCTTTGCCGTTATTTAATCCCACCGGAATGTTTTAACTAAATTGCATTGCCTTTGTACATAACTTAAGCAACCCTCACAAGTTTTCTGTTTGTATTGTATACTTTCTCTCGGTGCCTGATTGCTTTTTGCTGTATTTGTAAATAGTGGTTCTTTATCTGCGTAAAACTTGCCAATAGGGATTTGTATTATCTTTTCTTACTGATTGCGGTGCTTGATATGTAACTGATTTGTATTATGTACTCTTGTGTGATCCCCCGGATACCCATTTCTTAGTTCTTATTGTAATGTCCATTAACACGCCTGGGTAATGGGGTACTGTATCTGTTTTATAATGTCCTGGTCAGTTTTTGTTACCTATTTGTCATATGCATGTGCCCGCTTACTTTGGGAGATTGTATTCCATGTGAACCAGTGGCGTTCTTTAGGGTAAATTGCTGGGGAGTCCTGGTAGAGGACAACATATCGTATAGAGAAAGTAAATAACTCCAGATATCCTGATTGCTAGATAATTGTTCCGAGGTATTATGATACCCTCAGGGATTACTTTACGTGACCCTTCAGGTAGTGTTCGGTTCGTTCTTCAGTAATATCTGAGCCTTCCTGGGCCCGAGGAGGTCAGATACAGTTCCTTTGATAGTAACTTCTCCGGTCGACTCGAATTAGGTTAGATCCCCTCTTCAAGGAGATCTCCTGGGGATGTCACAATTACCCTTACCTTACTGTCCATTTAACTTACCTCTTGTAGTTTAGGTTCAGCACTGATTACCGGAAGTACAGTCGAAGGTGCGCATGCTGGCTGTATCCCCCATTTCCTGCATAACTTTACCCTTTTCCGCTGCGCAAGAGTGATATCTGATTTGAGCGAATACCGACCTAACAATATGTAGTAATAAGTCATTTAGACCCGGGGCGCTATTGGTTTCACAGGGCCGCTTTGCGAACCACTGCGTAGAGTAGATTTAACCACAGGCTGATGAATGTGTTTCCATTTATTGGGGGTTGTTGCTTTTGAACATTATTAATAAAAATATATTATTCTGGTATTATTGTGTTTCGAATATTTGAACCTCCCGTCACTGTTTCCTTGCTCTCGTTAGGTGTAATTTGGGTTGCCTACACAACGTAACGTCCTATTCGCCCGCCACTAGACAATCACGATAAAAAGGTTAGCGCTCTTTAGATTACTTCGTATAATTCCAGATCTTTAAGAGTACTCCGTAAACCCCTAGATCTTTTAGAGTACTCCGTAAACCCCCAGATCTTAGAGTACTACGTAACATCCCGGATCTTTTAGAGTACTCTGTAATGTACGGGATAGCTCAATGTTAATTATGAAATTGTCAAATGAATTAGAAAAACTCTTAATATTCACCAGAAACGCAATATTACTACAGTTTATCCACTTGAATGTTGTGTTTTGTGCAGAAACATTTCTCTGGTTGTATAAACTGTCTTTATGTTGATTGTGACAATTCGTGGGTAATCATAGACAAACTATTATCTTCTTCTTCTTCTTTATCCTTTACTATGTGCTGGGTATCTATGACCATCTACACAGGAGTTTTCTTGTTTGTAAAGTTAAATCTTTGTATAGATATTGCATTTTGTGGAGAGTATACTTCACTAACGTGCTTTGTTAGGATTGTGGGAAGGAACATTGGGTGGACATTGATAAAGAAATTAGACATCACACTAGGATGTTAGTACACCACATATACATCGTCGTCACATACACTTTCCTACGGGCTACGGGACAAACCACACATTCTCATTTGAATAATTATCAAAGTCAATTTGAATTACTTCTCAGAGTTTAATTCCTGAAACAGATAGAAAGTTTACTATGATTTTGATCACTTGAATTTCACTCATAAACAGGACTTCCGAAAAATTTATTGGGAATGACAACCTATTTGCCAATAAACGGGTCAGGTCGGTGTGTAAATTAGCAATATTTTGTTTGCTATGATTGTATCTTGTTGATACAATCATGGAATATATGAAAAATATCTCCCTTCTCTCCACAGTTACATAAGGGTGACTGATACACTCCTATCTTATGAAGATGAGCGGGGCTACTGCAATGAGAAGATCGCAATCTGATAATAGTAGACATATATATTCTAGGTAAAGAGATTGTGTTGAACCATGGACTGATAGGTAATTTCCTATTAAGGAATTCTACATATATTTTTCCCTTTTGAAGACCCATTCTCAACCACTGATCTTTCCATCTTTCCCAAATTACTCTTCGGAATTTAGGCCAAAATTCCCTCACGTCACCCTTGATATGTTTTTGATTGCGCAATTTTATGGCCTTTCTAGCTAATGAATCCGCCTTATCGTTTCCGTAGATTTGGGTGTGACTTGGAACCCAGGCCAATGAAATACAGAAACCTTTCTGTTTCAACTGATATAGATTTTTCCGAATATTCAAAGTTGCCATATCATTTGAACCGTGAATCCGCCAATTAGTGATCTTTTGAAGAGCACTCTTTGAATCTGAAATTATCACAGCTTTATGGATTCTTTTTGTTTGAATAAGGGTGATGGCTCTTTGGATAGCTGTGAGCTCCGCGGCGCATATGGAGAAAAAACCCGGCAGACGTTCCTTGTAGTCAATTGTTCTCAGACTATACACTCCTAAACCGACTCTATTATTATCCCTGGAAGCATCGGTAAAAACTCTAACTTCTTCTGGGAAAAGTTCATTACATCTGTCTAAGAATAATTGGGAATTATCTGGGTTATCCTTTCTTAAGTCGAATGAGTGATACTTAAATCTAGTGTAGTGAACTTCCAGGTCTAGAAGGAAACAAGGAAGAAGGAAGTTAGATTGTATATCGTCCGGATTTTCTAACAAATTGAGTGCTTCCATGAGAGGGGGCGGACAATTAACTGTCCAGAAGAATTGCAGTGAGTGTAATTGTTTCAAAATGGATAATACCGGATTATTCCTAACCTTGAACTGTTTCGACAGATACTTTAAGGCTAGCCAGATTCTTCTGAGACCAAGAGGAAGTTCGCATGATTCCGCCAAAATTACGTTGGTTGGAGTTGATCTCATCACCCCCAACACAGATCTTAAAGCCGAGAATTGAGTGGTATCAAGTTTTTTTAATACTTTCTTGGAGCATCTCCCCAGAAAAATACCGCCGAAATCTAGATGAGAACGTACAATGGAATTGTATAGAATCATCAAGGTTGATGGATGAGAGCCCCACCAAGTTCTGCACAATGATCTTATTATGTTGATCCCCTGAAAGGCTTTAGTACACATATTGTCGATGTGTTCTGTCCATTTCAAGTTTCGCTGTACAGTAACACCCAAGTACCTGACCGAATCTACCCATCGAATGTCATTATTAAATAGTTTTAATGAAGGGAGATTAGTCCACTGTTTAGACCTGTGGCAGCACATTGCTTTGGATTTTTCTGAGGATATCTGCAGTCCCTTTTTCTGAGACCATAGTTCTAGCTGAGTTAACGCGGAGGACATCAGGTTGAAGGCTGTTATAAAATTGGGAGCTGATACTAACAATGTCATGTCATCTGCATATTTGAGTACTTTAACTCCATTACCTCTTATGAATGAACCGATATCTTTTACATATATGTTAAATAATACTGGACTGTAAGGAGATCCCTGTTCCAGCCCAAGACTTGCCTGGCTTGGACCTAAGAGTACTCTAGTAAGGGGGTCAATTATGAAGATTGATCTATTTAACGTTAGAGACTCCAATATTTGTATAATTCCCTCGGGAATTCCCTCCCTTACTAACAGTTCCCTCAATATGTGGAAATTGACCGAATCATATGCGTGTTTAATGTCCAGGAACACAGCTAAGGTTACCTCTTTTTTGGCAAAGGATGTGTAAATGAATGATGTTAGATAAGTGATTGCGTCCTCTACTGACTTACCCTTTCTAAAGCCAAATTGAAGTTCCTCTTTTGAGGAGTTTTTTTCATAAATTCTCTCGAGTCTAGTGGACAGAATAGAACCTAAGATTTTAATCAGACAGGAGCTCAAGGCAATTGGTCTGTAACTTCGAGAGTCATTGGGGGGTTTGCCCGGTTTACATATTGGAACTATAACCGTTTCTTTGAGGGAAGGGGGAATGTTCGGAGAGTGGATATTTGAATTAACTATATCAAGTAAGATAATTTTTGCGTTCAGGGGTAGATTCTTTAGCATACTATAGGTTATTCCGTCTTTACCCGGAGCTGAGTCTCCTTTCTGTTCAAGCACACAAAGGAGTTCATCCAATGATATGTCAGGAAAGGAGGACGTCTCTACTGAAACTTGGGGTAAGGCAGTGGGAGCTGGCAAGGGAGAACAAAGCCGATTCAAAATTTCTCTTCCGCATGTTACTGATGGGAACTGAGAGGAGCTAGAACTGACACCGAATTTAAATCTCTTAATGTCTTTCCACAATTGCGCACCATTCTTATGTGGGAGGTTTTCACAGAAGGTCCTGAAAGATGACTTTTTGGCTTGTTTAATTTTGCGTTTGGCACTCGATTGAGACCTCTTCGCGAGCAGAAAAGATTCTATTGATGGGTTGGACAAATAATTCGCGAATGCCGCCGATCTTTCCTTTACCGCTTGGGTTAGAGTATCATCCCACCAACATATTGAGTACTTTGATCCCAAACCAGTAGTTTTGATCTTTTTTCGAGGAATTGATTCATCTGCCGCGGATATTACCATCTGTTGGAATGACTCGAAATTAGGGGGAGAATGGCTTGTAATTGAGCCTTCAATCTTATCTTGAAATGATTCCCAGTTCGCTTTTTTGATATTGTATTTGAATGAAAAGTATCGATTCGAATTGGGAGATGAGCAGGGTATGTTGATGTTTTCTATGATTATTGGATAATGATCACTATTACCTGGGTCTGTTTTGACTGACCACGTAAGAGCAAGTTTGATATCTTTTGAGCAGATAGAAAGATCGGGAGCACTCACACCATCCACACATGAAGAAACTCTAGTGCCTGAGCCATCGTTTAACAAACATATATCATTCTCCAGGAGAACCTTTTGAAGGGTCAATCCATTTGAATTTGACGTAGTGGATCCCCAGATGGGATTCTGGGCGTTTAGATCGCCACAAATTAGAAAGGGAGGAAGGAGGTTCAGCAATATACCGTCCCATATTTTTTTGGTGAGACGTGTTTGCGGGGGACAGTAAATATTTACTATAGAGTATTTGGCAATTCTTACCGCTTGGATTTGTAGTTCTTCGGGGATGGTTAGGTTGGAAAAGGACAGCGGATAGTGCTTAATGCCATTTCTTATGAGCGTTGCTATTCCACCTCCCCTTGAGGGTCGGTCGTCACGGATAATTGAAAAACCTGACAGACGAAAAGAGCTGTCTGGGGTTAGCCATGTTTCCGAAAGAAGGACAACAGATGGATTGTCCTCGTCTATTCTTATTTTTAAATTTTCAATATTGGATCTGAGGGATCTTATATTCCATTGTAGAATACTGTTCATTAATTGGGGAGAATGATTACTGAGACTAAGAAAAATAAAGTAAAATTTGGAATTTAGGTTTTGGAATAGACGAAGTACGACAAATAGTATAAGAATTAGTTAATGTGAATTAGAATCTGCTATAGTAGAATTGGTTTTATGTAGTATAGAATTTATTGAGGTTATAACCTCATTTAGATTTTTAATTAATTCAATATAGTTGCCTGACGAAAGACTCTGAACTATCATTTTCTGTATCTGTTCCGCTTGTGGGAGTTCTGGAGAAAGGGGTAAATAATTTAATGAAGGGGGTGAAGAATTTCTGATGATGGGGAGCTTCGGATCCGAGCTGTAGGAGATAAGCTGTTGTTGATGAGCAATTCTATCATAACCAGGAGGTGATGGGAGTCTCCTCTTTTTAGTAATTTCTGAATATTGGGTTTTGTTTTTTGGATCATCAAGGAGGGATCTCCGATTATGAACTGATATTATGTTCGCCTGCTTTGGTGAATTTAAAGGAGGAGAGGATTGCAGATGGGGAAATTCCTGTGGGGATCTTGAAGGGCTGGGAGTTGATGTTGAGTTAAGGGAGGTTGAGGGGCCGTAGGTTTTGGGCATTAATTTTACTGCGTCAAAGTAGGAAATGTTTTCGCAGGCTATTATATTATTTATTTGTTTTTGTCTTGAGAATTCTGGACAGTTGCGATCAGTTGATGCGTGTTTTCCCTCACAAAAAACACATTTATTAAGTTCTGGAGATTGATTAGAACACTCCTCTTCGTTGTGCTCTTCGCCGCAATTTCTGCACCTTTTCTTTCCGTTACAATTAGATAATGTGTGACCGTATCTTAAGCAGTTATAACATTGGATGACTGGTCCAACATAAAGTGATATACGCCTAATACATCCCCAGATGGAAATGAATTCAGGGAGATTTTTTCCTTCAAATGTTAGAACCCATGTATTAGAGGGAACATATTTAATGCCCTCGTCGGTTTTTGTTCTTCTATTGAGTTTTTTGGCGGAAATTATTTTAATTCGGGAGTCAGCGTAATTTAATACATCTTCAACTGTTATTTCATCACCTATATTTTTTATAACTCCTCTACAAGTTACCATTCTTGATGGTATGTAGACGTCTATGTTCTGATCAGTTGAGAATGGGTTGTTGGTTAAGAAAGAATTTGCGCTGGGAGCACTAGAGAATTCTAGGCTGATTCTGTTTTTACCTTTTTTTGAAATATTCTTTATTCCGGATGTACCTTCTTTTACTAACTTTTTTCCCAGATTAATTGGATGAATATTTCCAATATGATTATTAAATTTTGATTCGATAATAATAATATAGGGACCTACTGAAGAGATTGGATATTTAAATTTAGTTTTAGTAGCCTGAGGCCTGTGTGAGATTTGTGATAATTTAGATTTGTACACCAATTAATTTTTGAGATAAGGAATTTGCCTCATTTATTATTTCAATATCTTCACTAAATTGTGCTTTTATTAATTCTATTTCTCTGGAGAGAAGAGATATATTTGCAGGTGAATATTGAGATTCATCATCGTCAGATCTGTTTTGAATTTTGGAGAAAATTCGTTTACAAGTTGGAGTTAAATGGTTGTAGATAGAGATATCTGAGTGAATGGACGAGGAACCATCAGGTTCCTCGTCAATTTGCCAGTCCATCCCTCTACTGATAACAGTAGGGGAGGAGACTGCCCTTCTTCAATGTAACTATAAAAGGATTTCCAAATAGACTTGACTGTACAACGAATAACTTACCCCTAACAGTCACTAGTACATACCCTAGTTAGTTAGAAAAAAGGAACGAACTAAATATTAATTATTGTAATAATAACAAAAATAAAAATAAACTTCTAATCCTGGATACACGAAACCTCCGTTAGATCAAGGAAATATAAGAAATTCAAGGAAAATCGGAAAGACGTATAGCACTTGAAACGGTTAACCTCTTGACAAACTATTATAAGAACGTAATTTATCTATGTGAAATTGTTTGGTGTCCTAGTACCCACTAGTCAATATAAGTAATTCATCTATGTTCATAGATATAAGAATATATGCTTATTTATCTATGATTTATGTTGGTAATCATATATAACATAGATATAACCTCTTTTGGTTGAACTTTCTATAGTCTAATGAGGTTTAGTTAGTGAACGATATAAATATATAAATCATTCTTTTAGATTGATAAAAATGACTCAAGTTTTATGTAATATATTCGCCAGGACTGCATTAAAACAATTAGAAGAAAAGCTACGTGGTTTAACGTAATATTTTCAATAGGAAGTTTTGAATTCTGTCTACAACTGATTTTTCATTACAGGATAAGTAATAATCAAATCGTAAGGAATAAAATTACTCTTCCTCGGCCCAGATTGAGAAATCCTACTTGGCTAACAAAAAAACACCGATCTGTAAGTTGAAAGATCCCACAACTTAAATGTTTGCTTGGTATTTGACTAAAATTGAACTATTACAATGCCGATACTAAATGAAGTATAAATTTATATAATTAAAATACCTATTGTAATAGATCCTTGAATATTAAAAAAGTCTTTAAGTATCTGTTTTTGAGTATTGACTTGTTTTTCAGTTGGAACCAAATTTTATAACCACTGAAAATAAGGAATTTTTGAAAGAAGTAGTAAATGATAAATATAGTGATATTAAACCACAAGGTGTTATAAACACAAGTATTGAATGGAATAACAAACTAAGAAGAACTGGTTTGATTGGTAGAAAAATAGGCATTTATCCACTCTGGCTTAAAAATGGCAAAAAAATCACAACAACGTTGATACAGGTATATAGAACTATATAAAATATGTTGCAGTTAAGTAATAACTTTTGATAGGTACTGGATAACCATGTTGTGAAATATATTCCTCCCGAGGAGCATGATGCACCAAGAAAAAGAATTGAAAAAATTTATAATAAAAAGGGATGTCTATTGATAGGAGCGGAAGCTGCTGATCCATCATTATTCACCAAAGAATATTGTGGAATTTTTAAAAACAGTGGGGTTATACCAAAACGCATCTTAGCTCGTTTTCTCATCAGTCCTGAAGCTTTAATACCTACTGGAACTTTATTAAATGCATTACATTTTCCTGTTGGTCATTATGTGGATGTAAGGGGAAAAACGTGAGTGTTCTATAAAATCATAATGCACAGTCACAACCTCTTTTTTTTTTCAAAAATTAGAACGGTAGCAATTACAAATAAAGGAGAACAGATCCATTATAACTATATAAATCATGATATTCTACAAAAAGTTTTGAGACATTGAAATTTACGACAATCATTGAAACATCTGTGTAAGCATAGAAAAGAACCAGTAAAAGATATCATAGGATTGTGTTGGTTCTCATTAAATATTTTGTTATGTTGCAATTTAATTTTTATGAGCTGAAATAAAATATTAAATGTTAGTTATTTCAATGAATTCTATGCGTAGTTATAAGAGAAGCTTCAATTTAAATAATATTATGTATAATGTTAGTTTTTATCTTATATTTTAGTATCGATCGTGGTTTTCAAGGTGTTATGAAACGACATGGATTTAAAGGTATGCCAAAAAGTCATGGTGTTACAAAAACTCACAGAAGAGGAGGTAACATCGGTGGAGGAGGAGAAAAAGGACGTGTTTGGCCAGGTACAAAAATGCCTGGTCATATGGGTAATCGATATCGTATAGCAAGAGGACTGAAAATATGGAGAATTAATACAAAGTATAATGTCTTATGGGTCTCTGGTCAGGCAATTCCAGGTGAAACTAATGATGTTGTTTACATATATGATAGTATTTTGCCAACTAGAAAGTCCGTTAATGCCCTACCATTTCCTACTCACTCACTAGATGATGAAGTTGATGAAGATATGTATGACCAACAAGTTCATTTGTTCGATGATCCCAGTTTAGTATTTGAAGAACCTGTAGAACGTAAAAAATCTAAAAAATGGAAACCTAAATAAATCTAATTTAAATTCTTATTTTTGAATTTATTTTTTATATCTCATATTTATTTGACTAATCCATTGACTGAAAAAATGATGAGGGTGATATATGTTGATTTCAGCCTGTATATGTCCATATCAAAAACAAAGTCATTATATTTTGACAATTTTTCCACATATGTCTTATCAAGGTTGTCCTCTAGTGGCAACCACTTAATGTTATATGGCTACAATTCTTCTTTCGGTTTCATGAAAGAGACATCTATGCACATATGTACATGTTTAGTGTATTTTCAAAAGTAAGTCTTTTTTTAACAGAGGTAGAACTCGTCAAAATAAAGCATTTCACAAAATATCTGCTCTACAAAATATTGAAGGGAACAAAGATATAACAAACGAATTTGATGCAGATCTGGTTTTGTTACTTAAATTTCTTTGTGCATTGCATATTGAAAACCAGATGTCATTATTTAAACACCCTTCAGAGTACTTCAATTAGACGTAAACAATCAGACTTTCCTACTTCTTGTCTGTATGTTTTTTACTTGTGATTTGTTGAAAGATGCCGAATATTCATACAAATATTGAACCGTATCAGTAAACAAATTTGGTGCAGAAATGTAGAAGTACTGGTAGTTGGAAGCATCCCCAGGAGAACATGTCGGTAGACTTGTAGAAACTCAAATGGTAGAAATGGAAAAAAAAATTCTGGAAAAGATTAAGAATGCTCCAACCAACATCACGTACAAGATTCATAGCAGGAGTAGTTGATGTGAGCCACAGTAAAGTCTGGAAGAGAATAATGCAAGAAAGATTTTACCTCTACCATAATTAAAGAGTATAATTGCAAGATTATTCTCCGAGAAATGTTTGTCTGTGACTCTTGAATAATGCAAATCCAAGGACATCTATTTTGTTTACTAATGAAGCTGCATTCACAAGAAACAGAATAAATAACACCCATATTTGGTCAGCCCAAAATCTCCACCCTGTACGAAGAAAAATACTTGAAAATATTCCTCTGACCATCAGATAGAGAATATGGTTGTTACTCGATGGAGCTCCTCTCTCCATCATCAACTAAATATTTAAGATTATTTTAATCTGTTTCCAAATGGGTGGATAGGGCTTTTATGCTACCTAGGTCTGAATTCCTGCAATTTCTATCTTTGGGATCATTTGAAAACTTTGAGTAAATCTTATTGGTGAGTTTTTGAACTTCATTATTTTAAATGTTGTTGATACTGGTGTTTTCAAAGGTTACTCTTTTCATGTCAGGGGGTTATAACTCATCAGAGTTGAATTATTTAATAACAAAAGTCACCTAATGAAAGTAACCAAATAAGAAAGATTTGGATATAGAAATTTTCCAATAATTTTGATGCCTACTCAAAGATCGAACAAGTCAACATTTTGAACAAATCCGTATTGTGGATTTATTTATCATAACATAAAATGAAAATATATTGCTCCCGATTTTATATGAACACATAATAGATTGAATAAAAAAACTCACAAGAAGGGATCAGTCCGAAATTGTAATCTCAATTCAGGTTTTGAATTGACACATACTGTGAAACGAGTGTGTTGCCCAAGTTAGCAGAACGGACTTGAAATTCACGGCATCGAATTCGAATTAAAGAACTTATATATCTTTGTCGCCTTGAATATTTTATTTGGGGGATTTTTATTGAAATGGCTTATTTTAATGAGCTAGTTCTACCTTCTTTAAAAAGTCTCAACTATGAAAACATCCTGTATATAAACTTTTTCAAAGGTGAGTATTTTTGCAAGATATTGTCCCTCTAAATTATCATTACAGCCTATCAATTTTCAGTCCTGATCTGAGCTTGAATTATCAATATCCCAATACACGATCCAGTCAATTGAAATTAGGCACACTAGGGTTGTAAAGTATTGTTTCCAAATATTAAGTTTTTCGTCAACCTAATGAACAACCTCGTGAATTTTACTGAATTTGGTAAGAATTAACCACATTATTATTATTATCCTGATACTCCTAGATCTTCTGTGAAGATCCCTCAGAAGCTTTTTCAGCTTATGCGAGTTAGTTCAGTTTCGATATTTTTAAATCAATTTATGTCCAAATTGATGTAAGCATATGATGTATCAAGTGGAATTTTCACCAAATGAACGACTATACTAAGCAGCATTAGAAATGTTTTTTTTTATCATTTATTCATTAGCAATCAGAATACAACAATTCTATGAGCTAATTTGCTGTTTACAGAGCTTTGAGCTCTCAAAGGATTTGATATGGTCTTCTCCAGTGAAAAGACCATTTTAAATCTACTTCATATCAGCTGGCCAGGTCCTTTTGAGTCTTCTCATGTCTTGAGGTTGAAGCAACGGTTGTAGTAAGTCGTTTATATGACCATCTAACTTAGTGTGATGTTTTTGGCTCTGTTCCTTGATGACATCCTTCACATAAGGTATTTTCAAATCTTCATGCAGGGTTTGATTTGATACATACCATGGAGCATTTGTTAGCAATCTCAGTATTTTCAATTGACTTCTCTGGACAAGAGTTACATTGGACTTACTTGTACATCCCCAAAGTTCAATTCCGTATGTCCATATGGGCTTTATGACTGTTTTATATATCAGCAGCTTGTTTTCTAATGAGAGTTTCGATTTTCTACCTATAAGCCAATTCAGTTCTTTAGTTCTAAGGTCTATTTGCTTCATTTATTTAATAATATGCTCCTTCCAGGTTAGTCTGCTATCTAAATGCACTCCCAAATATTTAACAGTTGGGGAATTTGGTATTTTTATATTGTTTATAAAGATGGGTGGACACTGATCTCTTCCAAGAGTATAATTTACTTGAACTGACTTGGTTTCATTAACTTTTATCTTCCACTTATGCAGCCATTCTTTTATTTCATCAAGATGAATTTGCAATCTATTAGATGCCTCTTTGGGATCTTCATGGCTTGCAAGAATTGCAGCATCATCTGCAAAAGTTCCCATTATCGTATTCGCATTTGTGGGCATATCTGCCGTATACAGTGTATACAAAAACGGTCCCATAACACTTCCTTGGGGAACACCGGACTGAATAGGATAAAAATCAGACACTTTATCATTCACCCGTACTCTGAATCTCCTTCCAGTAAGATAAGATCTCATCAGCTTGTAGCAGTATAATGGCAGACATTTCTTCATTTTATACAATAGTCCAGAATGCCAGACTTTATCAAAGGTCTGGCTTACATCCAAAAAAGCAGATGTGCAGTATTGTTTGAGTTCCAGGGCTTTGCTTATCTCATGACTTATTCTGTGTGTCTGCTGTATGGTGGAGTGATTTGTTCTGAATCCAAATTGGTGTGGAGAAATCCATTCTTGGGTGTTGGGATCCGACTTTATTCTCAATAGCAAAATTTTCTCCAAGATCTTAGATAAAGTTGGCAGTAAGCTAATTGGTGTATATGATGTTACAGAGTTTGGATTCTTGCCGGGTTTCAGTAAGAGGATTACTTCTGCAGTTTTTAGGTGTTCTGGCCAATAATTTTGTCTCAGGATAGCATTGAATATATATGCCATCATTGCTACCCCTTTCTTAGGCAGTTCCTTGGTCATTTTTGGTGTGACCTCATCTATTCCGGCAGCTTTTCGTGTGTTCAGGTATTTTATTTCTTTTTGTAGTTCTTTTATGGTGATACTTTTAATAGGAGTCGTATTAGAAGGAATATTTAACATTTCTCTTTCAACTTTGTAATCGTGTATGTCATCATTGGGTGTGAATACTTCAGCCAGGTGTTCTGCAAATGCTTGAGCCTTTTCATTGTCAGTCCTTGCCCATTGAATAATTGATCCTGGTATGTTGCGTAAAGGTGGTATATGGATTTTTGGTTTTTTTGAGTTTTTTATTGGTTTCCACACTGAATTATCATATCTATTTAAACTTAACACATAGTTGTTGAATGACAATTCTTTGTGCTCTTTCATCTTGAATTTTAGTTCATTTGTTAATCTGTTCAAGATGGTCTTGTCTGCAGGCGAGTGTGAAATGTTACACCCAGATCGAATAATTTTTTCAACTTAATTTTTTAGCAATGTGTCTTACATCAAGAATAAAAGGATAACATTTGCAAGATAATTAATGATTATGTAATCCGAAAAAATGCATAAAGTGTCTAGGATCCTGTAACTGAATATAAAGGAGTGTATTACATGCAATAGCCCTCAAACCATTAGTCCTGTGTACACGCCTCCCAATAACTCATTGTCATGTCGCTCTCCCTTTAACGGCCATCGTGCATACCTAGATAGAATCAAGATTTGTTGTCAAACACATTATGCGTTCCAATTTTGCCGTTCTCTGCACTAATTCAATCGCCGATGATTCAACGATATTACTAATTATAGGCCTATTATTAGTATAGTAGGCACTTTCTCCAAGATTTTTGAGATGGAAGTCTGACAGTTGTTGATGGATTTCTCCCACGATTTATTTGCCGTCTTTTAATATGGCTACATGCACACAAACTGCAATCTATGATTTCATCAAAATTATTATTGATGCACTTGAATCCTCAGAGACGATTATTGGGCTTTTTGTTGACTTGAATAATACATTCAATAGCCTCGATCACGATTTGAAACTGAACAAATTTAACAAATATGGCATAAAAGGTATGTATACCTTTGAAATGGTTTCAATCTATCCTAATGAATCTTTCACAAAAAGTAGTGATATCTGACAAAACTCAAGAAATTTAATCGGATCCAGCTAAAATTGACTCAGGAGTACCACAGTGTAGCTTCCTGTACTTTTAATAATCTTCATGATAGATCTTGAATCTATTATTGAGAAAAATAACATCTTTATAATCAAGCTCAGATGACACTTATCTTCTAATAAGAGCTTTGGTATATCCCAAAATTATACAGTTGGCCAATAAGATTATGGTGGAAGCTGTGAATTGGTTTGTTCACAATGGCCTTTTATTAAATGCTGACAAAGCAAAGATAATCCTTTTCTAAACAAGTCATGTTGGTTTTGACACACCATAACATCTTTGATTAGGATCAGAGAACATCTACTCCTCTTCAGGAAAACTTTTAGGAATGATTATTGATCAATCATTGAACTGGAATGATCATATCTCCAAGCTAATTAAAAATCTAATATATGCTTTCCCCTTTATGTCCTCAGTAATTATTTGGAGACTAGCGCACACAAGTCAATCTATCAAGCTATATTCGAATCAAGAATTGGGTATAGTGTAATGTTTTACGGCAGTTCATCTGGGATAAAAGATGCAACTCGATTGCAGAAAAGAGCTTTAAGAAGAATCTTAGGTCTAGGAGTGAAGGAGTCATGCAGAAACCAATTCATATAAAATGGCCTACTAACAGTAACAGCCATACATTCAAGAATGCCTGTTTTTATAATAATAGGAGTGATTTCACTAAACTTTCAACTGGAGATTATAACACAAAAGCAATTCAATTGGTATATCCCAAGCATAGATTGACTTTGATAAAAAACATACTGCTGCACAAAATATTTCCATAAACTTCCAGCTCTTACAACAGAATCCATTCTTGGGTGCTACAAGAGACAAATATTCAAGTTTTTAGAGATTGAACTATATTCAATTAGGAAATTCTTGGAATATCATGTAGAATTTACGTTTTTTTTCCTTATTGACACTATTTCTTTTCCAGGTACTATAATGTAAATAATCGTGTATGCCTTTACTAGAAATAAAGCTACATTATCATCTTGATGTTCTGTGGTACACCTCAGTTGTTCTACCTTCCTCTCTCCAATCACACTTCACAATCATTGCTGCGGCCAATTTCGCGTTAGAATAAAACATCTCCATATGCTACAATTCTACTCTTGTTAAAGTCGCAGGCGATAATTTTGACATATACAAACTCGAGGCATTTGGTTACACTCAACACTAGTTCGAAGAAAGCGCAATAACTAAAAATATCTGTACTACTCGGCACTCATAAATTGGTTTCCTCACAAAGAACTAAGATATAAAATTTTGTTTTTGCAAAAAAATTATCGAAGATAAAATGTTAACAATGTTACGGTAACATGCATTAAATATATTCTATTGTCGAAAAATCAAGTTAAAAATTTATTTCTATTTTGCATCACCATTATCAGAAAGATTCAAAGTTTAAAATTATGATAACTTATTGATTTATGATACTACGGTAATGGAAATGTGTATCATCTGGAAGAAACAAACCCTACTCCTTTGAAACTTTTATACAAGGATAGTCCTAAAAGAGAACAACCTACCAAAGAAATATATTCTTCCTCTGAATTTTCAATATCTTCATTCTAGAGCGCTTTAAAAGAAATATCAGTCACATCAGACTCTTGAATGTTGACGAATCTTCAAACAATGATGTTTCAAATTTGGGAGCAGTAAATAATCTAATAAAGTAAAAAAATTAAATTACTGCGATAACAGATATGTGAACTGATACATAGTCTTCATGAAATAATAATCAAATGGTATAATGTTAGCATAATACTGACCTCAGATAGATTTTTTTGTTATGACCTATTGACATTGCTTGTAGATGAAACTGTTTTTGTGTGTTTCTTTTTTTTTAGTCGTATGGCATTGATTGCTGTACCTTACCACCTGACATACACAAACACACCCATGGGCGCAGCGCAGGACTCGAACCTGCAACCCCTGGCACCATAGCGAGCATTTCTATCCACTATGCCACGGAGATCCCTTGTATTTGTGGTGATTCATCCCTTATAATCCATTGTTTTGACTATTCTGTCATCTCAAGTAATGATTCTACGATTGATCATATGTATACATATTTTTACCTGTCAGTTGGCGTGTAGCATCTGTAGCGAACGGTCGTTCAATTCGTCAATTCTGCAGTATTAACACAAATCGAATTTTAGAAACCGATATCAAGCATGAATTCCTCGAGTGGAGAAGAATATTCCGAAATGTAAATAGAAGATGATGGCTCATGGAAGAAAGTGAGATGCAAGGGAAAGAGAAGTAGAGATCCCAGTTCCCCAACAGAATTAAGCCCCAACAAAAAAACTTCACATTCAATAATATTGACACCACCAATCAGACACGGAGCACACATGGGTAAAGCAAGAAATTATCAACCAACTGCTGGGAATTCCACTGATCATGAAGGATTTCGAAGATTTCCCTCACATACACTGCACAACACAAGTCTACCCCAAAAATAGTATATCTAAAACACCAACTTTTGGAACAAATTTTCCGCAAAAATGGGAGAGATCAACAACAAACAATACACAAACTTATTTTACATCAAAGCACAAGAAAACCTCCTTCGAAAAAATCTCTCAAACATATGGGAAACAGAACATACGCGTACAGAAGATTTAATTCTTACAACAAAACAAGGCTTTCTCTGAAAAGTTATGAACATAAATCAATCATAATTGCCACACTCAACAAACTTGTTCGAGAAAATATAATAAGTAGTTAGAAAGGAACATTACCATCACATGCAACTGCCTCATTAAATACAAACGAACACAGAGCAACATAAAGCATGGTGATTGATTCAGTAGAACAAGAAATTTCAGAAAATGAAGTTAGCGAACACCTCAAACAAATAAAAGTTGAACATCAATACTGTTAGCGTATCATCTCAAAAGCTTGAAATCATCAGAAAGGCTTCTTAATGAAGGCTTATTCTACAATCCCAGATATTATCCAGTCTATCCAAGTAATCCCCCAGCACCGATTCCACAACCTTACTCTCGGTATCAATCTCACATACTCACGAGAATTGCATAAACATTATAAAATGCACCAAATGCGAGGGTAAAAGCACTACAGCAAATGCAATAGTCAGCTACCGCCAAAGTATGCATCATGTGGGTCCGAGGATCATGAAGCCTGGTCTCTGAAATGTTCCCATAGACAACTATACCCATTGAAGGTATACCCCACAGCCAAATCAAAGCTCTCAACAAGAAATCCAGAGAAATCGACCCTCCTCTAACAAAATCCACAAAAATTAATTCTCCTGTGTAATTCACGATATGATTATCGCACATACTACTCTGTCAAGAAAGTACCGGAAATTTTCAATTAAAACAACATTTTTACGTTTAATCGTCAAAATTTATTGGATCGCCTTCAAAATAGGCTCCATTTGCTCCAATACATCTATGCCAACGGCACTTCCAATTATCGAAACATTTTTTATAGGCGCTTTCCGGGATGGACTTTAGCTCTCGCGCCGAATTTTGTTTTATGGCTTCAATCGACTCAAACCGGGTGCCACGAAGGGGCAATTTTAGTTTTGGGAAGAGGAAAAAGTCGCAGGGAGCCAAATCCGGCGAATACGGTGGTTGCTGAAGCACGTTTGTTGAGTTTTTGGCGAGAAAGTCAGTCACAATCGTAGCTCGGTGAGAAGGCGCGTATCGGCACGCACTCTGACATCGACTGACTTAATCAGCTGTTGCAAACACACTAGTTGATAGATCCCGCTCAAGCTTGGCCTAGTAATTAAGGACAGTGGTACCAACCTAGGAAAAAATTTTTTACCTGCCTCATTGCCCCGCCAGATTTAAATCGATAATTCCCGGTACTTTCTTGACAGAATCTATAAGTTGAACAAGATCAATAGAAGAACTTATAAGAAAGTTGAGAAATCATTTCGTTGCTCAATATTCCATTGATACAGTTGCACATTTTTCTGGGAACAGACTGTACCTGCTCATGTTTGTCCTTCGACCCCTTTTCACACTTAACCCATTCAAGGAAACAATAATATGCAAGTTTATGGCGACTCTTTCTTAAAATTATGTATGCCAACCTCAATAGTTACACACCAAGGAAACTACTCATTTACAACATCATCAAAAGACACAAGATAAACTGCACATTATTTGTAAAATCAAAATAAACGAGAGTAGTAATGCCGTATATAGAGACTGGAACATCATCCAATGAGACGGAAATATGGTGAACAGAAACACACGAGGTGGCAGCTTGATTCAAGAACACCCGGGTCTGAAACCACTTCTCTCAGAACCATCACCAAAATGAGGCATACAAGAAATGCTCTTTATAAACCCTCAAACAAGCTCTTGTATGACACAACTCAAATAACTCCTATCGAACAACGGTTAAATGGCTAGTCGAAAAAATTTTCACAGCGGGAAGATAATGTGGAAATATTGAGGAGATTCTGCACAGAGAATCACATAGGAAACATCCACACAACATCATATGGGAACTGATCCAGGAAATGAATAGCATATACATATAAAAATATACACATATAAAACGTATTTTTTTTTTACACATTTGTTATCACCTTTTATGTCAGAATTTATAATGTAAAATATGTAAGTTTGTAGAAACACGCTGAAGTATCTCGGTCAATGGCCATTTCGATTACCAATATGAACTGATGTAAAATTTCGACATTTGCCGCTTTCCAAACGGCTGGCTAAACATTCACATGATACTGCTGTCCAGTGTAATGAAATAAACGGCATTCACTCCCTGGCAATGGCTGTCCAATATGTGTAAATTTTTTTCATTTGAAATATAGATGCCCCTTTTTAGTCAGCTTATATGAATTCCTTTAAACTCTGCCACCCAATATTTGACTGTTGAAAACTAGTGAGTAGATTACGCTCAGTGTCTTGCTAAACCCTGATATAACTTTATTACTAATTATATGACAAAATATTTTCAAATTAAAATATTTTATAACAATTTTTTTCCATTTTTACAAATTCACTGACAGTTTACTACTGACAGCTGCTAAGGAAACAAACATTATTGCCAAATTCAAACTTTAGGAATTCATCTTTGAATAGAATTGTGAGAGTTCATTAGAAAATAACAAAAGTATCAGTGATGAATAACGGAATGCTCAATATATTTATTGATTCAAAAAAATTTTTAACACACATGGATCCAAAAATTTCTCAACTCTATTCTGAACACAATACTGAGAATTGTTCAATTTTTACATTTTTAATCTTTAGCTAATTCAAAAAATCGAATTTAAGAGAACAAATGTTTGATGAATTCCTAGTAATTAAAAAAAAAAACTGCAGACTATTTCTTATATAGGAGACCATTATTATTCATTTCAAAAACCAATTATGAAACTCTGGTCACTGTATCCTTTATAGTAAAAAAGGTACAAAAAATTAAGTAATTTCTTATTTATTCCTTTCCATAAACATTTCATGAAGCATCAAGGAGTGAACAAAAAAATATATTGAGGGCACATTGTTGATTTTGCTCTTTATCTTAGGAGATGGAATTTTAAACAATAAACTTTGTCATGAAATATAATCTATATTACAAAATTAATTAATTAAATAAATCAACAAAGTCCAATCAAATATGAAATAAATAAATTATCTACTTCTCACTGTGAACACAGTTTAGTTACACCCTAATTGAAAAATCACACATCACATCAAAATCCTCTGAGTCCATTATACACTTTGTTATTTGCACTTTGATTCAAAATGTTTTTGACATCTGTAACATAAAAATCATAAAATTTACAAATTCTTATTATTTTAAGTAGAAAACTCTAGAAAAACACAGACGTGAAACCAGGAGATTTTGCGCGCTTGTTCATATGACCAACAATCCTCACGATATTTTGCATTAGCCTTCCTGTCGTTAGATCTACATGCTAAATTTAAACTCGGTCGTAAGACTGTTGGTGTGGTTCCGGTAGTGATTAATGTTGCTCTGCCACTAAATTCTTTTTTATGATCTTCTCTAAGACAATTCTCACGAAATTCAGCAAGAACATGCGCGTTATTGATCTACTTCTAAACACTAAATTTCATATTAATCGGATCTGTAGTCTTGAAAATATTGAGAAAAATAAGAATATATCCTCAAGTATAATTTCTATATCATTAATTACACATGCAGACTAATTATTTTCCGAAAAAATAAAAAATATCAGCTCCTGAGTTCGAACCTGCAGCATAGAGATACATTGCATTGGCAAAGACCACAGTCCTACGTCACTACTTGTGAGCCATCAAGGCAGTTATGAGCTTGGTTAGTTGCCTTCTAAATATATTATTTAAAGATTTCAAACTTCATCTTCTATCGTTTAAAAATTGAAAAAATTTTTAATTTTTTCCAAATATCAAAAGTGAAAAGTAGAATTTTAAATGGTTATGTCGGGAAAAATTGCGCCGCTTCCACCTATATTCTGACCTGAAGTATTGGGTTGTTCAGAAAATAATTTCGTTTTTTTTTTTTGAAAATGAAAGATAATTTTTGTATAATGAATAAATATTTTATTAATTGCTCATTCTGGTCCAACACCTTTTGGCATCTTTCTGGTAGTAGCATGATTCCATGCTCATCGAATTTTCGGTTTTTGCTGGCAAAAAACTGATCCAGGTGATTTTTGACCTCTTCATTTGAAGTAAAAGTTTTACTGTCCAAAACATTTTGCAGTTACCGGAACAAATAATCACCAGATCTGGAGAATATGGTGGGTGGGGCACTGTTTCCCACTCAAGTTGTAAAAGCTTTTGGCGAGTGACCAGACTCGCATTATCTTGGTGGAACACTACAACTTTTCTGTTGATTAATTCTGGCCTTTTCTGTTGAAGCGCATCATTCAGTTTGTCCAGTTGATGACAGTAGACTTCCGAATAAATTGTTGTGTTATCCAGTAAAAGCTCAAAAAAAAACAATTACTTTAAAATACCACCAAACAGACAGCATCACCTTTTTTTGATGGATATTGGCTTTCGAAATACTTTGAGCCAGTTCATTTTTTTTACTCCATGATCTCTTGCGTTTGACATTGTTATATACAACCCACTTTTTGTCCCCAGTAATGATGCGTTCCAAAAATTAATCATTTTCGTGACATTTGAGAAGAGACGACACAAAATTCTCTCCGCAATAACATGGGGAACCCATATTCCAAGGTTAAACCCAGGCCTTTCAAGTGATCATAAACAGTTGAATTCGATTAATGTAACCTCTCACCGATCTCATGTGTCGTTATTCGCCGATTTGCATCAACTAATGCCTTTATCATGTCTTTATCAGCTTCAACCGGCCTTCTAGAATGTGGTGCATCTTCGACATCAAAATTGTCAGATCGAAACTTTGCAAACCAGTTCTGGCACTGGCGTACTGTGAATACAACTTCTCCATACACATCAGTTAATTTGTTTCTGGCTTGAACAGCATTTTTACCTTTTCTATAGTAAAAAAGTAAAATATGACGAAAATGCTGCTTATTGCTCTTCATTTTCAAAAGGGCACCAACCAAAAACTACTGCGTAGAATTAGTTGAACACTTTTACACACAAGCCTTGCTATGTCAGCTCTAAAAACATATAATAATTATGCGACTTAAGTGTGAAGTTGGGTTCCAAAAAATACTATTGAATCCTCTGTTGAGAAAAAAGGAAATTACTTTTCGAACAACCTTATAGTATATTTAGGCCAAAAAACTATCATTTATAGGTCTTTTTGTTCAAGTTAGCTTCTTTACCTCCAGTTGAGGTTTGCCTAAGCCTCACAAAATTTGGCATTAATTTTCGTGTCGTTATTTCACATTTAAATGCTATATTTAAATTCAATAGCAGCCTTGTTGCTGTTTCCCCTAGCCCTGAACACAGTTCTGCTCACAAAATACATTTTTTAAATCATCAAACTATAGAATACTCATGAAATTTTGCACCAGCATGTTTTTCATTAATCTTCTTCTAAGTAACAAGTTTCAGATCGATTGGATGTGTAGTTTTAAAAATATTGAAAAAAGGAAAAAATTTAAAATCTAAATGCAAGACCATTGAACTGATTTGGTGTATTACTAAACTTAACAGAGTTATTTAGGCTCCGAAACTACCCTGAAAGTTTTAAATCTCTTGTGCTCTTTGCATTTCAAAGTTAGAGTGTTGCTTCCGCTCATTTCTCTATTTTGTGATACCTTTGATTGATTAAAACAAAATACAAACAATTACAAATCTCATTTAGCCTCATTTGTAGTGTTATTCATTAGAACTCGATATGAAAATTACTTATTTTGCAAAAAACTCAAAAAAGTTTTTACTCGGCACCTGAGTTTGAAACCACCAAGTACAGATGAATTGTAGAAGTACAGAATGAAGTCATCTATCTAATTCATTCATCTAATGTTGGAGTTAGTACTGTCAGTTTCCTATTATGCATATTTGAAGATTTCAAACGTCACTTTTAAAGTTTTTAAAATTCTCATGATCCTCACAAAATTTAGCCTTCTTATCATTATTTGTTATCTGAATACTGAATTATAACTCAATTGTACAACTGATGCTATTATTTCTGTAGCGGTATTCTGCAATTTTTTTTTAAATCTTCTAATTATATGATCCTCACGAAATCTTGTATTAGCTGTTATGTCATTATTTTACATCCAAATGCTAAATTTAAACTTGATCGAGGGACTGTTTCTATGGTTTCTTTAGCAGTCAAGGCTATTATATTTGTAGTTTGGAAAATACCAATTAAAATAAGAGAAAATTTTAGATGTGAATAACTGCGAAGCTACTGGACTTATTTGGCTCAAAAACAAACTCAAATGAGATATTCAAGCCCCAAACCTACACCGAAAGTTTCGTGCACTGATCCTCTCACTATTTTTCATTTGGAACTTCCAATCAAACGATCCTCACATGCGCGTTATTATTTTATTTCTAAACATTGAATTTCAGATTAACTCATACTGTAGTTTCTAAAATATCGGGTAAAATATGAAAAGCTTTCAAACCTGAATAACTGCAAAACTATTGAACTGATTTTGCCCATTAAAGAAACTGAAACTTTCAAGACTTTAGCTCTTTCTGTTCGAAATTTAGCATATTTATGGATAGAGCAGCTGGCCGGATAGACCTCAGATTCTCCATCAATGAGTACAACCTAGTCCTTTAAGACCATTTTTCGCACAAATTTAGAAAATTGCAGACATTTAGGCCAAACAGTAGCACGTTGATCCCCGGAACAAGTGCGCAAAAACATTGTAGGATTAGTTGCCAATATTTCTTACCAGTTTTTTGTTCATCAGTTAGCTCTGTTTTGGGGAACTCGACATCGAAGGTAATAAATAATATGCCAAATAAATTATTATTTGAATAATTGGGCATTCCTTCCCCTTTCTTTCTTATTCTAGCTCCAGGCCAGGTTATCTTATCCCTAGTTATAGACACCATATGACCATCAAGATGTTTCAGTTCCATAGTAAAGCCTGTGAGAGCATCCTGAGAATTTATAAAAAATTATTTACTTTGCAATGACCCAAAAGAGCTTTCAATTTGAAGTAAATACTCGTAACAATACCACTGTAATGATAAAAGTAATATGGATGACATAGAAAATGGAGTTTTATTTGTGAAAATAAATTTCCCATATTTTGAAAAAATTCTTTGAGAGTAAAACTACATGTAAGCAAATCACCTGCAAACTAAGAGTTATATTAGTATACAAATCATCCCCTCTTCTTTCAAAAACAAGATGAGGCTGTGTTTTTATTTTTAGGATCAAATCTCCAGGATCTCCATCTAAATGAGGTTCTCCTTCTGCTGTAAACCTTGTTTCTTGTCCATCCACCATTCCTTGCTCAACTTCCATCTCAAGTATCCTTTCTTCATTTACTAATCTTACATTAGGACATTCATCACACACAGTTTGCTGCATCATTTGAAAACGACCAGGACCTAAATTCCTTGTTATCATTTCTTGACGGCAATTACATTTTCTAGTTCCTTTTGCTGCACGCATAACAGGTTTATTTCTAGTAATTTCAATGAAAGTACCAGAGTAAAGATCTTCCAAGGTTACCATTACATCCATGGTTATATCACCTCCTCTAGGGGTTTCATGTTTCTGTTCACCGCCCCCAAAATGAAACCCAAAATCACCAAAAAAACTGGAAAAAGGGTCCATTCCACCACCATTCATCATACCATCTCGCTGAAGACAATCTTCACCACATCTATCATATTTCTTTCTTTTTTCTTCATCAGAAAGGACTTCATATGCAGCTCCTAAGTCTTGGAATTTTCTTGAAGCATCAGGATCGTCCTTATTTTTATCAGGATGTAGTTCCTTGGCCATTCTTCGATAGGCCTTTTTGATTTCGTGTAAAGTAGCTGATTTCGCCACATTTAAAATTTTATAAAAGTCCCGTCCTCCTAACACAGCACTTATTGTATAAAGTAACACAAATACTAGTAAGTAAAAATTTCTGTTCAAATTCATTTTTGGTCAATAGAATTATTTTAAATATTAGACATATCACAGTTGCTATTCTCACTTAATTCACTTTTTTATAGGAATCAAAATTCCTCTTACAACGTAGCTTCTCTGAATCGTAACTTGAATCTTGAATTATTCCTGTGACATAAATGACAACACAGCAATCACAAACATGTGGATAATTTTGATTGGTGGACGATGATTAAAGCTCTATTCTTCTTCACTAACGAGATTAATGAAGGATTTTCGAGTTAGCCACAGATTACGGATAGAATTAGTAGCATCTATAATAAGTAATCTGTGATGGTATCCAATTGTCTGCAAATTTAAAAAAAATCACTGGCCTTTTTGCTCCCTTCTCCCATAGATAAACGAGATTCTCGTTTATCTATGCCTTCTCCCTTACTATCGTTCTGCTCAAATGTCTGTTATTTTGAAATTTTGAGCCTAAAATGGTCTTAAACAACTAGGTTAAAATTTCTGAGGAAGAATTAGAGATCAAAAGTAATTCTTATACGGCCGTTCGTAAACAGTTTAAGAGTTATTTACATTTGAAATTTTTTCTTATTCTTATTTTCCTATTAGTTTCGAACTACTTATCCGATCACATTTAACGTTGGTACTTAGGTGTAGGTTTAATACTAACAGGAAAATGTATGCCAACTTTCGTGAGGGTCAGTCCTCCGGGGGGTAAAAATGCTATGTTTATAATGAAATGACCTAGAGACTTGAAATTTTCAGAGTAGGTTTTGAGTCAAAATATATGTAATGTTCAAAAATGTAAAGACGGCTCAGTGGTTCCTAGGCTAGCCTTATTTGAAATTTTATTTTACAAATATTTTAGAAAGTACAAAACCGATTGAGTTCAAATTTAGTATTTAGATGTGAATGAACGACAATAAAGCTTCCTTATAATTTCGTGAAGAAGAATAAAGGAGAATTTTTTCATCTGATTTCAGTATAAAGTATGAAAAGTATATGAAGTTTTCTTCGTATTGAAGAGATCCGCATCCTCTAAGGATCATAAGAGTCACAGAATCCCTCATAGATTATATAAATTTCGCGATTACGTCATTGTATTTACCCGCGTTATTTATGTGTCAAATACTCTGTGGCACTGTAACTTGTCAGGTAGGAGGTCGATGACAATAAAAAACAGAGAACAATGTCCTTATAGGATTCCCATTGTATTTTGAAGTAGCCGAGAGGAAGGTTCTTGGAAATAAACCTCTTGAGCAACTTAGTAACATACATAAGAAAATAGTACTTATAACAGTCCCCCTTGTTAACTCTTAGTAAGTAAACTTCTTTTAAATGCTTCCGATTAATTGCATGCTTTTTGGAATACCACCTTAGTGTTAATGTGAAACCTTAGTGTTAATGTGAAATTAGTGATTGCACGCTCGTTCATTGTACTTCCATTCATCTTTTTTCATTCTGGAATTTTTTCATCAGTGTTATTTAATCCGACCGGAATGTTTGAACTAAAATGCATTCATTGGCTTTGTATATAACTAAAACGGCACGACCCTCACAAGTTATCTGTTTGTATTGTATACTTTCTCTCGGTGCCTGGTTTTGTTTGCTGTATTTGTAGATAGTGGTTCTTTATCTGCGTCATGCTAATAGGGATTTTTATTATCTGTTCTTACTAATTTGCGGTGCTTGATATGTAACTGATTTGCATGTACTTTTGTGCGATCCCCCTGTTACCTATTTTTTTGTTTGTTCTTATTTTAACGTTCATTAACACGCCTAGGTGATGGGGTACTGTATCTACTTTATAATGTCCTAGTCAGTTTGTGTTACATATTCGCCATATGCACGTGCCTACTTACTTTGAGAGATTGTATTTCTTGTGAACCAGTGGCGTTCTTGGGTAAATTGCTGAGTAGTCCTGGTAGAGGACGACATATCGTATAGAGACAGTAAATAGCTCCGGATATCCAACACTACTATGAGAATGTGTGAGTGATTGCTAGATTATTGTTCCGAGGTATTGTGATACTCCCAGGGATTAGTTTGCGTGATCCTTCAGGAAGTATTAGGTTCGTTCTTCAGTAATATCTGAGCCCTCCTGGGTCTTGACCATCCCAAGGAGGCCAGATACAGTCCATTTGATAGTACCTTTTCCGGTCGACTGAATTATTTTAAATCACATCTTCAAGGAGATCTCCTGAGCATACCACAGTTACCCTTATCTTACTGTCCATTTAAACTTACCCTTTCTAACGGTTAGGTTCTGGTAACCGAAAGTGCAGTTGTAGGTGCGATTGCTGGTTGTATCCCGTCCCTTCTAATCCCTTCCGCTGCATAAGAATGATATCCGATTTGAGCGAGTTACTGACCTAACGTTATTTAGACCCGGGGCGCTATTAGGTTCACTGTGGAGCTTTGCGAACCACTGCGTAGAGTAAATTTAACCACAGGCCGATAAATGTGTTTCCATTCATTGAGGGTTATTGCTTTTAACATAACTAATAGAAATATATTATTCTGGCATTACTTGTTTTAAATATTTGAACCTCCCGTCACTATTTCCTTGCTCTCGTTAGGTGTAATTTGGGTTGTCTACACAACGTAACGTCCTATTCTCCCGCCACTAGACAATCACGATAAAAAGGTTAGCGCTCCGTAAACCCCCAGATCTTTTAGAGTACTCCTTAAAATGCCAGATCTTTTAGAGTACTCTGTAAAACCAGATATTTTACACGGGATAGCTCAGTATATTCTTTTTCCATTGTTTTTACCAATATATAACGATGGGGTTGGAAGGGAGATGAGTCTTCTAACCAATATATTTTTCATATTCATCAGTTTCTCCTGGTGAACAGTTTTAACATGGCAAAAATGACGTTTATTTGACTTTTTTCATCCCCGTAACTTCAACCCCCTAACGGGGGTGAGCATAACCCCTTGATTTTGAATCGGGATAAGGGGTGTTGCGATAACTAATTTTGAAGATCGTATCGAGTTCTATCTGAGCCTGAAATTTCGTTTCAAAATATCCATCGATAATGAAATAACAGCGAAAATAGTGAAAGGTAATGTAGAATTTACCTCGGAAATATTATTCGTATCTGACACATTTCAAAGGTATTTAGTAGTTATGTTGTTAATTTTTTGTCCACAAAGTATTAATTTCTTGTCCAAAAAAGTAGACGGACCATGTTTTTGATTGTCTATCGAGAATGTTTAAGAACGTTACAAATGTGTCAAAGCGATTGTAAATTTGTCGTAGAATTAGAATGGTGTATTTCGTAGAAGAAAGGGTGGAAATGATAAAATTCTTTCTTAGAAACGACTGTGCGCGAACAACAGCGGCTTTATTTAACGAAAGTCATTCTGGAAAACATATATCCGCTGCTTACGTTGTGCAACTGGTTGCAAAATTTGACGCTACTGGTTCAGTCCGAAACAAAAAGAGGGTGCATGAAAGAAACGAAGCGAGGGACGTGGCTGTCTTGGGTCATGTAGCAATGGATCCGACCTTGAGTACTAGGAAATTGTCCGATGTATCTGGTGTTTCACGCACAACAATCATGAGAATCCTGAAACAACATAAATTCCATCCTTGTAAGATACAATCGGTTCAGGAACTGAATGAGGATGATCCTGATCGCTGCCTCCAGTTCTGTGAAGTGGTCAGTGAAATGATTAACGGTAATCAAAACTACATGTTCGATATCTGTTTTTCGGACGAGTGTTCATTTTACCTTAACGGCATTGTAAAGCGGCATAACTGTCGGTATTGATCAGATGAAAATCCAAGATTATTTCGTGAGGTGCTTACTCAGCGTCCCAAAAAATTAAATGTTTGGGCGGGTATTTATGGAAATCACATAATCGGCCCTTTTTATACTCGGTAATCTCACTGGCGTAATTTATTTAGATCTATTGGAGAACGCTATTTATCCAGCCTCGTGCCCTCGTGCAAGTATTGGAGAATGCAGAAGACCATCGAACGATCATTTTCCAACAAGATGGCGCACCACCTCATTTCGTTCAACCGCTGTCAGTTCTTAGATGAAAATTCTCCTCACGCCTGGATTGGAAGAAGGGGACATATTGAGTGGCCACACAGGTCACCTGATCTGGCTTCACTGGAATTTTTTTCTAAGGGGTCACCAAAATTTACGCAACCCAGCCTGAGTTACTGGACGATTTGCGAATTCGAATTATTAATGAAGGCCGTTAAATTACACCAGAAATCTTGAGTAACATACGTAAACGTTTTCAGCAAAACTTACATTACTGCATGGAAGTGAATGATACCCATTTCCAGCATTTAATAAACTAAAAATAAACAAAAGTAAGTACTCTTCCACTACTCTACCTGTCATTTCGTTATCGAAGGAAATTCTGAAGCGAAATTTCAGGATCAGATAGTACTCGATAAGATCTTCAAAATGAGAGCCCTCATCTCTATTCAAAATCAAGGGGTTGTACTCACTCCCGTTAGGGGGTTGCAGTTACGGGGGGAAGCGAAGAGCGGAAAAGTTGTTCCCTCTCGAATCAGAAATTGACGGTCCGAGCGATTTTCCACATTTTAAAGTCGGAAAATCGAGGTGTTAAGTTTTCGTTGGACCACACTGCATATGGTATGCTAAATCCTACAGGACAGAGTCCTCGATTCGAATATTTTTGTAATAATAATGAGGAAAAAAAAATGGCGAAAAGCACTGACATGAAGTCAGAAGCTTTTAAGCGCTTCTGGCAGTTCGTTTCCTCTGAAAAGTTCAAATCTTTGAATTACCTCTTAAATTATAAAAAAGCATTCATTTTAAAGCCGGAAAATTGAGGTGTTAAGTTTTCGTTGGACCACACTGTATACAAAGCATCATTCAAGCAGTTTGGTACTATGTGAATTACATAACTGTTTTTTAACAAGATAAAGAGAAACAATATAACAAAATTATAAAATATCGGGATAAAACTGAAATTCATAATAAAATGAAATGAAGTTGAATATTTTCATATCGGTTCATGATAGTGTTGATAGTTGGAGCATTCCCAAGACTAAATGGTGAGGAATTCCTCTGATTAAAACCATCATTAACAAGGAGTATGAGCTATGGTAATAGCAAGTTCTAGAAATCGAGACAGTGCAACATACATCTGTATAACAATTCTAAACTCAAACCAGTCCGACTAGGTTTTGTTGATCACTAGGACATAAGCAGCAAATTTGCACATGTTTCGAAACTTCGTCAATTGTAATGTTCAACGACTACAAATCTGCTACGCACTTATATTCGCTCTGAACAGGAACACCAAGGTATTTATCATATACTGGCACCACCTAGTACATGCAAATATAGTTAACTGACATACCCTAGCGAGCCAATTCAAGCAAAGAACTGTATTCCCGATTTTTATAACGTTACAAACGCAAAAAACTTTCCTCTAGCTCAAGTCATATCCTGTTACACCGTCATGCTCATTATTAGCATATTTATATTCAAATAAATAATTCGGCTGATCTGCACCAAATATCATTGTGGCGATGTGCCCCCAACAATTTCAAGCGGGCTTTTTAAATGGTCAATTCACGGTTCTTTATTGACTATCACTCTTAAATTTGTTTTTTAATGATTAGAAACGAATATCTAAAAAGATTATTTTGATAATAATAAAGCCAAAAAGGCAATGCTTGTGGATGTTGCTATACCATATAACAACAACGTATTGAATAAATACCAAATGAAGAAGTTGGAGTACACTGATCGGGCTTTTGAGATAAACGAGATGTGGCACCTCGATAAGGAAGAAACGATTCGTATCATAATATCGTCGACTGGATTGATACCAAAGAGCCTACACGATAGTTGGCACACATTGGGATTGCATAGAAACACTTATCCAGGGTCCTGCGATAGTGCGTTGCGCTGCCATAGCTGCAGGACCAGACATCTTAAAAATTTTGTTCGGAAGCAGGCTCCTTGTATTTTTATTTCTGCACCTCAGGAAATTATATTCTAACAGACCCGGCCAAGCGTTGCTGTGGTTTTCTTGTTTTTGGTTTAATTATTTCATACTATTGGTATTATTAAGGAAGTGATTGATAAAGAATGATGAAAATTGCCGTCACTGTTTCCTTGCTCTCGTTAGGTGTAATTTGGATTGCCTACACAACATAAAGTCCTATTCGCCCGCCACTAGACGATCACGATAAAAACGTTAGCGCTCTTTAGATTACTTCGTATAATTCCAGATCTTTAAGAGTACTCCGTAAACCCCTAGATCTTTAAGAGTACTCCGTAAAACCCCAGATCTCAGAGTACTACGTAACATCCGGATCTTTTAGAGTACTCCGTAATGCACGGGATAGCTCACAGTTTGTTTTGTCTATGGATTGAATCAAACACTTGAGATATCCCGTGCTATACGGAGTACTCTAAAAGATAGGGATTTTCCGGAGTACTCTAAAAGATTCAGGATTTTACAGAGTACCCTAAAGAACGCTAACCTTTTTATCGTGATCGTCTAGTGTCGGGAGAATAGGACGTTACGTTGTGTAGACGACTCAAATTACACCTAACGAGAGCAAGAAAACAGTGACGGTAAATTCAAATATTCAAAACACAGTAATACCAGAATAATATATTTCTATTTGTAATATTAAAAAGCAACAACCCTCAATGAATGGAAACACATTTATCAGCCCGTGGTTGAAACCACTCTACGCAGTAGTTCACAAAGCTCAACAGTGAACCTAATAGCGCCCCGGGTCTAAATGATTTATTACCACATATCATTAGGTCGGTAACTAGGTCAAATCAGATATCATTCTTATGCAGCGGAAGGGGTTAGAAGGGACAGGATACAGTCAGCATTCGCACCTTAAACTGCACTTCCGGTAACAAGTGCTGAACCTCCCGTTACAAGGGGTAATTTTAAATGGACAGTAAGGTAAGGGTAACTGTGGAATGCCAAGGAGATCTCCTTGAAGAGGGGACCTTACATAATTCGAATCGACCGGAAACGTTACTATCAAAATGGGCTGTATCTGGCCCAGGAAGTTTCAGATATTACTGAAGAACGAACCGAACACTATCTGAAGGGTCACGCAAACTAATCCCTAGGGATATCACAATACCTCGTAACAATGATCTAGCAATCACTCACAAATTCTCACAGTAGCGTTGGATATCCGGAGTTATTTACTGTCTCTATACGATATGTCTTCCTCTACCAGGACTACTCAGTAATTTACCCTAAAGAACGCCACAGGTTTACAAGGAATAAAATCTCTAAAAGTAAGCGGGCACATGCATATGGCAAATATGTAACACAAACGGACTAGGACATTATAAAATAGATTCAGTACCCCATCACCTAGGCGTGTTAATGAACGTTACAATAAGAACAAACAAAGAAATAGGTAACCGGGGCATCACACAAGAGTACATACAAATTAGTTACATATCGAGCACCGCAACTAGTAATAACAGATAATACAAAATCCCTATTAGCAAGTATTACGCAGATAAAAAACCACTATTTACAAATACAGCAAAAAGCAACCAGGCACCGAGAGAAAGTATACAATACAAACCGATAACTTGTGAGGGTCGTGCCGCTTTAGTTATATACAAAGGCAATGCATTTCAGTTAAAACATTCCGGTCGGATTAAATAATAGTGAAGCAAAAGTACAAGAATGAAAAGAGATGAATGGAAGTACAATGAACGAGCGTGCAATCACTAATTTCACATTAACGCTAAGGTGGTATTCAAAAATGTAAAGCATGCAATTAATCAGAAGCATTTAAAAGAAGTTTGCTTACTAAGAGCTACCAAGGGAGACTGTTATAGGTACTTTTATCTCGAGTATGTTACTAAGTTGCTCTGGAGGCTTATTTCCAAGAACCTTCCACTTGGACGCTTCAAAATACAATGGGAATGTTATATGGACATTGTTTTCGTTTTGATATTGTCGACGATCGCCTACGTGTTAAGTTACAGTGCCACAGAGTTGACACATAATTAACGCGGGTAAATACAATGACGTAATGATGGAATTTATAAAATCTATGAGGGACTCTGTGACTCGTTTGATCCTTAGAAGATACGGATCTCTTCACACTATTTAAGGAAAACAGAATTAATATACTACTTGGCACATACTATTGAGCTATCCCGCCCTTTAGAGAGTACTCCAAGATATCTGGGATTATACGGAGTGGCGTGAAAATAGGACGTTACATTGTGTAGATAACTCAAATTACACTTGAATGAGAACGAGGAAACAGTGATGGGAAGTTCAGAATACAAGGTTAAGTAAAAATACAATATTTATTTGCGAAAGGCAGGGTCCCGCATCTGACTCTGTGTATGAGAGCGAGATTTGTTCTAGGGAAAAAGAGTCCGGGAGAAAAAAACCCGAGTCATCTCTTCAGCTTACATACATTCTTCAACCCTATCCTTTCCTTCATTCATAAAATTAAGGTTCCAGAGATTGACAACCTTACTAATATCCTAAAACATATGTGCATATTGTGCAAGCAATGGTAAATACAGTAATCAATTGAGTGAACACACTGATAACATAACACAATAGGAGCATGTAACAAAGATCTTCGAGGTAGTTTAACAATAACCCTTTGGTCATCTAATTAGATTATAATAACCTGGGCACATAATATTATTGTTCAGGAATGTCTTGTTGCGACATTCTGGAAACACAGATGTCGTGGTGTCTTTTATTTAACTATCTATGCATTGTAATATTTATATCTAATAATAGTTGCTCAGGAAGGCCTTGTTGCGGCCCTCTCAGAAGACACAGTGTTGTTGTGTCAGTATCTAATTGTGAATCCACATTTCATTCACTTTAAGCACTCTGGATTCTCAAACAGAGTACCATTGTAAACCATTTCTTAGATCCCAATAAATGAAATGAAGATAAAGACGCTTACATGTATGAAATATGTTAACTGGTCAATTCAGATTAAAGTAAACAGGTCGCCCCTAGCTGGAGTATCAATACAGGAAAATCCACCAATGGATAAAGAATACATGATACAAATAACACTCACGTTGACCTCAGGTAATTCAATACAATAACTTCTCATGTTAGGGCAGCTCAGTTGACTTCCCTTTTTGTCTAACCTTCACTTTTAATGAACAATGGTCAATGGCGCTCTATTTATAAAAAAAAACTGGGTCCAGTTACTGGACGCTCTGAAGCTGGCGTCCAGTCCCCGAAGATTACCACCAATCTTCTGGAGAACAACCTAAATAAAACACATATTTCGCTTTTCAGCTTTTTTATTTTTATTTTTCTAAACTATATATATAAGAATATTTACAGGGGGAAATATAGAAGATGATACGTTTAAATTATTATTTACAATTATTTCCTGATCTTATTAGATCGCACCTAATATTTTAAGTTAACATTTTACATTTGGTGAATTTTGCCATGAGTATAAAATTTTTCTAGAGGTATGTTGACTAAATAAAACACATATTCGTCTCAGGTGGGATAAGCTTTCAGATAATCAGTGAATTTTCATCATTTTAAAGTCAGATGATGTATTAATTTCTGGAGAACAACCGATCATCTCCCAGGGTTATGTTTACATTTTTACCCGCGCGCGCATGTCTACGAAGCGACCATAGACTCCTGGCATCGACAGTGACAAGTAGGCATAACATTCCCAAGGTGGTTCTTCCTTCCTAATCTTCGTGTATAAAAATATGTGGATCTCTTCACCATATTGAAACATTTCAGGAGGAAAATATGAATAATTAATATAATCAACACTGAATAGATAGATATAGAACGAAAGTTTATGTCATGAGTTTTGAAAGTGTATTTACTGGATATTCATTAACAAATGAAACCATTAAAGGAAAATATTATTTCTTTGAATCTGTTTTTATTCCTCAATCTTTGGGCTTTCAGTGGAGTTTCAACAATAATATCCTATCAAGTGCATATAATATTCAAAAAGTCAGAAGTTTCCTCAAAGTTATCGGAATTTTTTTCCCTCTCAATTCTCTAATAGCGTTAACAATATTCGAATTGAAAATTTGCAATATTAAATTCACATTTTTTCGTTCAAATGATGTAGAATAAAAGTGCCTTCAAAGATAATTTGTAACCATATTTTAACAACTGGCTTTTTTCTGATTGGTGCATTTGTTTTAATGAATTGAATGATGCAGTTTTCAAATGATTCTCAATAAAATCTGGATAAACAAATTTCTGGAAAGTTATTGATCCAGTTGTTTCTTATGTTTTTGAAAATGTGTACAGGATCTATGATGAAAAACAAAAGTCTATTTATATCTACTGGATTCCTTTAACCATTACTCAAAATATTAGTGTCGCTGAAATAACTCATTGCTTTCCGATTAATATTATCTGAAACAATAGCTAAAATTTCAAATGGATGTCTTCTAAGCCCACAATAACTTTATTAATAAATTGATGTAATGAGTCTGCTTTTAAAGTTCTCACAGGTAAAATATGCACTTCTTTATATGCTGATAAGAGACTTCTGATCATAAACACATGTGCCCTTGTAGCTGTATCAGAATTATTATAAATATTCCCAACAATGTTGCCTCCTCGATTATCTATATAAGGTTTAATATGTATTTCATCAATCATAAATACTTTCGATTTATCTTCATATTTCAAAATATTAAATTCAGAACGGGTACAGTGTAAAAAGCCAGATTCGTGGTATGCTATACGAGGATCAGTAGGTAATTTTTTACACATTCTCTTGATTGTCGATGAACTATACAGATATAAAATTTCATAACTTCTAAGAAACTTATGTACATGGCGAAATTTAATACAGCAATCCGCAAAATTATTTACGTATCTGAAGGAATATCTATTAGATTGTCCAAGAAGTTGGATCTGTTCTATAATGAAATGTAAGAACAATGTTTGGTTAGGAAATTTTGTTAAAAATTAAGTTATTATTCCACTTATTAAAAAGATACTTTTTTCAAGTCGCTTTCCATCAATTTATTTTTTTTAAAAAGACGATGTCTTTTCTAAAATATCTGTCATTTGATGTTTATCAGTTACGAGTTGCTGAGAGGTAGTCATGTTCAACTACGACAACTCTACAGCTCTGATAAGATTCTATATCACCAAGCCATACAGAAAAGCAGCGTTTCACAATGTTCAGACTGTCGCATTCATGCATCGACTCAACGAGTCTAAGTGACCAAACAACGCTTCATAAGGCTATCTATCAAATTATAATAATAATGTACTTTATTTCAGGTAAAATGCACATTGCAATAAAATATACAGTGTACATTCGAGATGAAACAGGGTTATAAAATAATTCGACACATCAGACAGTGTAAGCTAGGAAATCTTCCACCTGTATGGCTCGATGTTAAGTAACAATTTGTAGATGTAATTCTTATAATGTTGAAGGGTCAATTCTCATCTTAGTTTATGTGCTATTTTATGGTAGTATCGAATGCATCTATATTTAGGTCCTTTTTCAGTGAGGCTTAGTCTGTGTTGCGGATATTTTACTGTCGTTGTCCTTGTGTTATAGTTACTAGGTGTTTTTCCTTTGAAATATTGCCTATTTTTGTAAATGAAGATCAGGTATTCCTTAATATGTATGGCGGGTGCTGTCAATAGCTTATTTTTTCTGAATATTCCCCTACATGACTCCCATTCTCTTCGTCTTCCAAATCATACGAACTGCTTGCTCTCTTTTCCTCCTTCAGCACTATATCCCAGTCAAATGAGCTACCATAGAACATGATGCCATACCTCATCTTTGATTCGAAGACCGCTTGATAAATGGTTTTTAGTGATGTGGAATCCAGATATTTACTCAGGACCCCCAGTGTGTAGCAGACTGAGTTTAACTGACCACAAAGGTTGGAAATGTGTTCGCTCCAATCAAGAGTTTCTTCCATTTTAAGTACCAGGAAGTGACAGGATTTAATCAATTCTAGAGTAGAATCACATAGTGGAATGTTGGGTGAAGTTTGAAAACCTGAATGTGTCTTGAATAGCATAGCATTTGTTTTGTCAGAGTTCATGTATAAACCATTCGCTAGCCTGTATTAGGGTTGATTTTAGTAGTTCGCACGTTTCTGGGAATGTCTTGGTCGCCACCGTGAAATTTGTGTCATCTGCATAATTTAACATCCTGATAACTGTTTCATCAAATATAAGTATACAGGTCATTTAGAAAGATAAAGATGATGGGGCCTAATATACTTCCTTGTGGTACTCCTAGTTCTGTGTATTCATCTTCAGATATTGTTTGGTTCCCACTCTGAGAGATCACCACTCTTTGTTTACGGTTTGTCAGATATGATTTAAACCAGTTCAGCTCATTTTATTTTATTTCATAGGCATAGTTCTTGAAGGATAAGGTCGTGAGAGAGGGTATCGAATGCCTTCGATAAATCTATCATCAAACCAACCGTGACATTTGAATCCTCCAATGCGTTTAAGATAAACTCAAAGATTGCCATCTGGGTTAATTTGCCTTTGACATAGCCGTGTTGTAAGGGTAATAGGATTTTTCTTCTATGAGATATGATACCAGTTGCGTTGAAATTATTAACTCCAGTATTTTGGAGAAGGTAGGTAGGAGGCTTATTGGTATATAGCTCTTTGGTTGGTCTGGTTCGCCCTTCTTATATACTGGTTTTATCAATGCTTCCTTAAGTAGATCAGGAAAGACCATATTTTATAGACAGTTAATAAGCAGAGTTAGGGGTTTCACTATTTGTTCTGCAAAATCTTTTACTAATCTCATCAAGATTCCATGACATCCGTAGCTGTTTTTATTTTTCAACATGGAGATTGTTTTCATTGTTTCTTCTTCTGAGACCGGGTGTAGTTTGAAGATATAGTTCCTGTTACGTTGATTCTGAGTTGTGAGTTTTGATGCTATTAGATTTGTCTTTTGCAACTGATGAAAAATAGGTATTGAATAGGTTCGCTATTTTATGGACTGCAGGAAGCAAAAGAGAAGCTTTGCTAAAATTTCACGTTACGTTCCTTCACATAGATTCGAGCAGATTCACCTTGACATCATCATGATGCCATAAGCAGAAAGATAACCTCACGTGTGTCGACCGATTGCCCCCATGGCCAAAGGCCATATCATTACAAAGCTAGAAAAATTCACCATCGTTAGATGGTGAATATCTTGATTCGGCACTCTGCTACGAGTAACCACATCAAGGAAGACAATTCGAATCGTGCCTGTTTACTGAACTTAATAAATTGACCAACACCAACCATCTTTGAACAATGGCTTACCTAGCAGCCAACTTAAGGCAGCAATTAAATTACACCAGAATGATCCATGGATGGAAACCCTCCCAATGGTCTGAATGCGAGGAGGATGCTCAGAAGACCTAAAAATCACCTTAACTGAAGTTGTATATGGAGAACTACTCTGAGTAGCTGGGTAATTCCTGGCCAACAGGGACAAAACACAAGAATACAATAATGCTACAGACTTCGGACCTAAGAAGGTAAGTCTGGCCCACAAATGCTACACCTCATGGTGAACAGAAAAGCTTCATATGCAATATTTGAATATCAAAACAGATTTAATCTGTTAGTCTTCTACAATTTTAATTTCAAAAAAATTTTTATTCAAAAAACTTTTAGAATTAAATTAATGTCTACAATAAGCACCGCTTACATTTAATAGATGTATATAATCAAAACTCAATATATAATGTCAAATGGAATAAATAAACCAACAGATATAAAAAAGTCATTAAAATTAATAAATAAATATTTGAAGGAGACAAAATTTTGTTTCTGATCTTACCTTTAAAAAATTTAATTCAAAAAATTTTGTCTCCTTCAAATATTTATTTATTAATTTTATTGACTTTTTTATATCTTTTGGTTTATCTATTCCATTTCACATTATATATTGAGTTTTGACTATATACGCCTATTAAATGTGAGCGGTGCTTATTGTAGACATTAATTTAATTCTAAAAGCTTTTGAATAAAAATTTTTTTGAAATTTAAATTGTAGAAGACTAACAGATTAAATCTGTTTTGATATTGAAATTTTGTTATATTTCTTCTATCAAGTAAAAAGCCTTTTTCTATTTTACTTCATATTCAAACTAGGCAACCACAGTTTTTATTCATTACAACAAATATTCTGTCGGCATTTATCCTATGATAGACTATTTAAAGTGGTGAAACATGATCTCAAAAATTTCACTGTCGATTACTTTGAAAAGGAGAAAAACATGACGATTGATACGGTGAAACCAGTCTATACCATCTCAAATGAAGACGCCCACACACAGCATCGAGTGAAAACCCCCTCAATTTTTTTTTTTTTTATAATAATAATGTTTATTTCCCAAAACTACATAAATGAAAGAGTTCTCACAATTAATATAATAATAATAATAACAACAATAATGTGATTTACTTCAAAATAAATTTAGAAAAATTTTATACTAAATTATAACAATCTAAATTAATACAATAAAAAATATATTTGCACAAATACTTAAACAAAGCAATATGATCCAAAAAAAAAAAAAAATAAATAATAATGATAATAAGAAACAAGATCCACGTGCTGAAAACAAGCAACCTTCACCACTCCAATGCGTCTTCAAGTAGAAACCGCGGCCACCCTGTCAATTTCATCAAGAAGCAAATTTTTCAACCAGATTTTCAACTTTTTTTTGTATGAATGAAAGCTGTTCATATTTCTTATATTAGGTGGAACTTGAGAGTAGATTCTTGGAGCTGTATAATAAAACGATCTCTGACCCACCGCTTTAGCTGCCCTTTCTGTGACATACTCGCAATCTCTCCTATGCCTTGTATTGTGATTATGTTTTATAAACGACAGTTCTCCCCTGTTTCTGTACTGTAGGCAAAGAACCCTATAACAGTAAAGTTTTTCCATGTTGAACATTGGTACCTCATCGAAAAGTTTTTGTGTGGGATAAGTTCGTTCTTTGTTATAAATAATTTTCAGGAAGGTTTTTTGCATAATTTTCAGTTGTATTTTATGACATTTGTACGTTCCGCCCCAACCTGATATTCCGTATTGTAAATGTGTTTCAACAAGTGCGTGATAGAGAATTTTGAGAAAACCATCTTTCATAAGCTTTTTTAGGCGTTTGAAAGCAAACAACAAAGATCTTAGTTTCTTGGTCACTTTGACAATGTGAAGGTCCCATCTCAGGTGAGGGTCGATCTCAACTCCAAGGTAAGTTTTCGATGACACACATTCAATAAAATCACCAGAATTGCTATTCCTCAGTACCAGATGGTCAATTTTGGGTAGGCTTGATATTTTATTAGAGAAAACCATGCATTTCGTCTTCTCCATATTGAGCATTAGGTCCATCTCATCCAGCCAATCTTTTATTCTTTCCATGTTGTACTCCGCCCTATTCACAACTTCCTCCCAAGTAGAGCCGGTAAAGAGAACTACTGTATCATCCGCGAAAGATGACACATCGGCATCCACCTTCAAAGACAGCAATCCATCGATATACATCAAAAACAGCACTGGCCCTAGTACCGTTCCCTGAGGTACGCCGGTTAAGACTGTTTGTAATTCACTGATGTCTTCGTTAACCTGCACGCATTGTGTTATATTTTCAAGGTATGATCAAAACAAATCACCTGCGATTCCTCTTATACCAAAGTCCACCATAACGTCTAACAATTTCTGATGATTGACAGTGTCAAATGCCTTGGCTAAGTCCAGAAAGACCCCTAATGTGAATTTGCCCTCATCAAGTGCCCGATAAATATCATTCGTTAGACAAACGATAGCATCTTCAGTTGATCTTTTCGGTCTGAAACCAAACTGTCTTCCGGAAAGTAGATTGTAGAATTTTTTCTACAATTTTTGCGACTGTACTTATTAATGATATCGGTCTGTAGTTTGAAGGATCTTTCCGATCACCCTTTTTATATAGCGGTTTCACTAGAGCTATTTTGAGATTTTCCGGAAACTTTCGTTCTGTAAAAATTCTATTTACAAGATAGGTGAGAGGCCCTTTTATAAATTCACCAACAATTTTCAAGTGTTCCGATGTTATTCCATCAACCCCAGGGCATTTACGATTTTTAAGACCGTTTATTGTGCCAAGTACTTCCTTCTCATCTGTTGGTCTGAAAAATATTGTCTTATTCTCTCTTTTTCTTTTTATGACAGAGACTGGTGGTCCATTGATCTGGCTGGCGATCTCCCTACCGACATTAATGAAGTACGAGTTGAATATTCGAGCTAATTTATCCGTGGTTGTTATACCTTCATTTGCGTAATTGTTCTCTAGTATTTCAGCTTGGGCTCGCCTACTACCTGTCAGTTCTCTGATGTTCTCCCAGAGGGCTCTTGGATTATCCTTGTTCTCTTTAATCTGCTTGGAGTAGTACTGTTTCTTTGTTATCTTGAGCAAATCTGTGAACTTATTTTTGTATGCTTTATATTCTCTAAGTAATTCAGTATCATCCGGGTTTCTGACCACTTGCCTATAAATTCTCTGCTTCTCATCAGCTGATTTCACCAAGCCTTTCGTTATCCACGGTTTTCTCTTTGTCTCACATCCTTTCACTTGTCTTCTAGAAGATAACATCATAGCATTAGTTATTCTTGTGATCAGGCATTCCGATATCAGATTCACGTTATTCAAGCAATAACAATCACTCCAGTCTTCTGCCTGCATAACCTGGTAGAAATATTTTCGATCGAATGATGTTTTCTTTATTGGGGGCCTATGATATTTGAGAGTTGACGCAGGGTATATTGCCAGCGTAGGAAAGTGATCTGTAACATTGCAGCGAATGACATATGAGCTGCAACCCGAAGGGAGCATCGAGTCCTTGATGAAAATATGGTCTAGTAGAGTCGTAGATGTTTTCTGAACTCTTGTGTATTTATCTATCATCGAATGAAATCCAAATTCTCCCAATATATTGAGATAATAAATACAAAAATCAGTATTCGATTTAATATCTATATTAACATCTCCGGCAAAGAAGTAGGTATGTTTGTTGTCCAGACAGTGGTCTTCCATATAGTCAAAAAGGTATTCATTAAATTCGTACGGACTAGTTGAAGGTGAACGATAGAGTGCGTCTACTATGATATCTTTGTCAATACCTTTAATTGTGAGGCGGATAGTTTTCGTAAAACCAAGATTTAGGATGGCATATTTAAAAACTAATTTGTTTCTTATATACACAACAACTCCATCGTTCTGATTATAATCTCCTGAATTATAAATAACTTCGTATTCTGGGATTCTGAAGAGGTTAACATTTGGGATATGCCACGTTTCCGTGAAAATAATAACATCAAACTGACACTCAAATTTTCTCAGCAAAATTAACATTTCATCGAAGTTCTTACTAATGCTTCTTATGTTAGCCTGGAAAACCACGAATTGGAGATGCTTTGGAGTTAATCGGATTTTATCGAAAATTTACGTAAGTTGAAACAGAAAGTAAATTTAAGTACATATTTAATATGTTTTAGATACAAGCAATCACCCTTCGCCTCAAATTTTCCAGAATTTTTTTGTGACTCCAACACCACCCTGTGTCTTGGTACTGAAAAAATTTAGGAGCCATGTTTGCAGGCAATTTGCTCTTATTTTCATTAGTACTGCCTACCCTATCTGCTGGTTATACCTCCTGTAGGACACCTGTATATGTTATCATAATTCAATTGTATTTTTACAGACCTTCACTACCCTACACTAAAAATAATTCCAATTATTGGGGCCTTATTAATTTAAGGTGGCAACTTATTAGTTATGTCATTACAGGTATTGCTGAGACCTCATTTCTAAAATTATACGATGATTTTGATAAAATCATTCAGAAAATCACTCTTTATGCATTATTTATAATCTGCTCAACATCTATCTGTATTATATGCCATACTTAGTGAATAAATTAATAAGATTTAGTAAAAAAACAGCCATGGATGAGCCATTAAAACTTCCCAATATAAAGTAAGATATAGGAGTAATTAGTCACATTAATTATATAGAAAAGGTATTTATTTCATCTTGGTGAAAAAAGTAATGTCTATATTAATTAAATAAAGAATTTTCAAACTCCTCTATTAGGAAGATCTTTAACTTTATAGATTCGGACAAGCCAATGTTCTGTTGTGTAAGCTTCTTCTAGAACATCAAGTTCAAAATCTTTGTTTCCAATTTCAGCACCTCGAACTCTGTCATAACCTTGAGGTTTGCCACCTAGAATTATAATGAATTAATACATATACATAGATGACAGATAATTTTTCTACCTTCTGTGTAGAGTTGCCCAAATCTATAATAGCACATTTTGTACATCAAACAGTTGAGAAGAGTGGGTGAACCCTCTTTGCTGATTTTGAATTCACCATTTGAAGAATAGAAATCCCATTCTTTGATATGAGCTCCGCGATCTGTACTCCCTCCTGTAAAATTAATAATAAGCAGAATGTCATTAAATAATAAAAGGCTTTCCTGTTGATGAATATTTGGTATTTAGTCAGAAAGAAGTTCTGACATGATTTTTTATCTTTTTATAGTAAAAACTTTAAAAAACCAAGAACATCGTCAAAATAATGTGTAAAGAAAAAAATAAGTGAACAGTAAGATTTAAATTATTTTTTATATAGCTAATGTTAAAATGTTTTGAGTAGATAAAGTATAAATTTAACTGTAAGGGTAGATAAAGTAACACTTTACCACCAAGGGTAGGTAAAATATTTTAACTTTTTTGTTCAATTAAATTTACAAATTCAAACACATTAATTCGAACGATTAACAACAAGCATAATTTTACAATTAACATTATTAGAAATGTCTATTTTTGGAACACCACAACTTGTACACGGGGCATAGTTTTCGTCTTTCTTCTTGATTTTAAACGAGGGCAACGTTTTTTCGACAAAAAGTCAATCAACCAAATCTAATTCAAAAACAAAATAAAATTTCAATAATTCATCAGAATGTAAGATCTATAGGAAATTCAATTGAACAACTGGAACAACTAACATCTGAAAACAACAATATAGCCATACTATGCATTTCAGAACATTGGAGCAACTTAAATATTTTTCCCTAAAGAACTTTGCCTTAAAGGCAAAATGCTGTAGATCTATAGGGGAACATGAAAGAACAGAAATATACGTTAGAAGTGACATAGAAGCATGGGAAAGGAAATATATAGGTAAAAACTCCAAGAAAAAGAAATTTGAATGCGCTGCAGTAGAATTTAATATTTAATATACCCACCGAAAGTGGGTATGCCTAACAATTTACAATGATGGAAATACAGACTTAATGATAGAACAGTTGACACCAATTTTAGACAAATTAACGGAGGAGAATTTCCAGATAATCATCGCAGGTTACTGAAACATAAATATGTTACAAGATACCAAAGTAAAGCGAGACTGGATACACCATTTAACATCCTATGGTGTCATTCAAACAATATTCCAACCCACAAGAGGCACTCACTTAACATCAACATGCTTGGATAGAATATTTGTTAAGACAGACTATCCATTTGACGCAGAGGTAATACAGACACACATATCCGATCACACAGCACTAAAAATATCCATCAACATCAGCAAAATCAACAGCTACACCCATAGAATTATCACCAAGGAAAACATCAATAATTTTAAAATAGCCTTATCATTACAGGACTGGCCAGCTATGTATAAATGTAACAAAAATAATATGGATGAACGTTACAACATATTCCAAAACATATATCTAGATCACTTCAATATAAACTGTCCTCTCAGAAGAAAACCATATAACACCAAAAAACACGTATCAGCACTAAAACATCCATCCATTAAAAAGATAAAAAACAAATTAGATGTACTACTTGTTATGAGCAACGTAGATCCAAAGTTAAAAAATGAATGCATAAGCAAAAAAAATTATGATAAACTCCCTCTAAAAAGTAAAAGAGATTATTTAGGAAAACTTATTGTGGACTCTGATAATAAAAACAAGACCATATGGGCAATAGTAAATTATTTGCAGAACAAGACTGAAGATAGCAACATCCTACCGAGAACTCACATGCAAACATTAGCAAATGAATTCAATGACTACATTGTAAATGCCGCGACAAAACTGACAGAGAATATAAAACAAATAAAATCAACAATAACATTCCCAAAATTGACACCCATATTTTCAACAGAAACAATTAGTGAGGAACATCTGAAGGAACTGGTAAAGAAACTGAAAAACAAAAGCTCAAGTGGTATCTAACAGAACAATAAAAAACACCATAGACGAAATAAGCCAACCTCTAACATACATTCTGTCAAGAAAGTACCGGGAATTATCGATTTAAATCTGGCGGGGCAATGAGGCAGGTAAAATTTTTTTTCCTAGATTGGTACCACTGTCCTTAATTACTATGCCAAGTTTGAGCGGGATCTGTCAACTAGTGTGTTTGCAACAGCTGATTAAGTCAGTCGATGTCAGAGTGCGTGCCGATTTTTACTATGGGTGATTACGTTGAGCAAAGAATTTGTTTAAAGTTTTGTGTTGCAAATGAATTTTCGTGTGCCGATGCATTGAAAATGTTGCAAAAGGCCTTTGGTGATAATGCTCTATCGAAAACTCGTGCATATCAGTGGTACAGAACCTTCAAGGACGGTCGTGAAGTGGTCGCCCATCGACGGCTTCGATCGAAGATAACGTCGATAAAATTAAGGAAAGGGTGCTGGAAAACCGTCGTACCAGCTTGAGAGAGATAGCACATGATCTTAAGATATCCCACGAGTCCGCACGTACGATTTTGATTGATATTTTGGGCATGAGAAAGGTGGCCGCACGACTCGTACCGAAAGACCTGAATTTTCTTCAAAAACGTCATCGCGAACAGGTTGCTTCAGACATGCTGGATCGCTGTAATTCCGATTCTACATTCATGGAACGCATTATAACTGGTGATGAGACCTGGGTCTACGAGTACGATATGCAAACAAGCCAGCAATCATCGGAATGGGTGGCAAAAAATGAGCCGAAACAGAAAAAACCACGCCAAAGCCGCTGGAAAATGAAGGTGATGCTCATTGTTTTCTTCGATATCCGTGGCGTGGTGCACTACGAATTCGTTCCAGAGGGTCAGACGGTAAACAAGGAGTATTACCTAGGCGTTATGAAACGTTTGCGTGAGCGTATCCGTAAGAAGCGGCCAAATTTGTGGGCGAACAACTCATGGATTTTGCATGACGATAACGCGCCTTCTCACCGAGCTACGATTGTGACTGACTTTCTCGCCAAAAACTCAACGAACGTGCTTCAGCAACCACCGTATTCGCCGGATTTGGCTCCCCGCGACTTTTTCCTCTTCCCAAAACTAAAATTGCCCCTTCGTGGCACCCGTTTTGAGTCGATTGAAGCCATAAAACAAAATTCGGCGCGAGAGCTAAAGTCCATCCCGGAAAGCGCCTATAAAAAATGTTTCGATAATTGGAAGTGCCGTTGGCATAGATGTATTGGAGCAAATGGAGCCTATTTTGAAGGCGACCCAATAAATTTTGACGATTAAATGTAAAAATGTTGTTTTAATTGAAAATTCCCGGTACTTTCTTGACAGAGTAGTACATCATAAACAACTCACTTAGAGAAGGAATCTTTCCCACTAAACTTAAACAGCAGAAGTAAGACCTAAATATAAAACCGGTAATCCTGAAGATCATGGAAACTACAGACCAATTAGCCTACTTACATAATTCTCCAAACTATTCGAACTGGCATTTTGTACACAAATATTGGAATATTTCACATCACAGGTGAAAGCCAAGACAAACATGGTGGTCTGAAAGGAAAATCTACTCAGACGGCCATATACCAATTTGTAACACAAATCACGGAGGCTTTCGAGAAGGGCTGTTTGACAATGAGATTGTTTTTGAACCTGTCCAAGGCATATGACTGTCTTGATTCTAGTAGGAAAACTTGAGCAATATGGATTCCAAGGAAACACACTGAAATGGATAAAATAATTCTTTCACAAGCGCACACAGTTGGGTAAAATACGTATAAATGGTGTAGATATAAGATCGGAAGGGAGATAACTAATATATATATATATATATATATCATTCAGTATTCAATTCTGAATAACTTTCTGTTTGAACTGTTCCGTTTGGATTGATAGTTCCTAAAATATTAAGAGAATACCGAGAAAAAGGAGAAATATGGGTAGTCACTATTATGTTTATCATTCGAATTCTCAATATCCTGAATGTAAACTGTTTTCAGATTTTGAAAGTAGAAGAATGTGAGAATGCTGTGAGGCTTTTGAATTTTTGGTATTTCATCACTGAGTGCTCCAAATATTGTGTCGAAAATTGCGGGCAAAATTCGATCATAACTTTCGTTTTTCAAATCAAAACCCTATTTTTTTACGATCGCATTGGATTCTACAATGAAAAATAATGATAGTGTTCAAACATGATTATGCCTCTAAATTCAATAATTAGAGTTATTTGAGATTTCTTTGATTTTTGTTATAAGTAGAGACAATGTCTTTCACTCTGTTATCAAACTAAACAACAGAATAATATTCTGTGATCATAGAAAATAAATTATCTCATAACTGACAGGTCTTATTATTACAATGCGATTTCATGAAATGAGTTCTCTTCTTCTTGATTTATTTCAAATTCACGGAGAATGCAACAGAAATGTTACTAGAACTTGTCGGGCTTTCAATGAGAAATATCCCAATAGGCGCAAGTTCGAACTACCTGATCCTGGATGGCTACAATTCTTCCCTCGGTCTCAGCAAACAGATACCATGTCTTCAGGTAAGTCAACGATTCAGTTCTTATTCCAGGGTACCTGCCGTGGAGCGCTTTATTGTGTCACTCTTCCGATAGTTGTTCGAGTGACTGTTCTCTCAGATTTATCGAAGGTTTCGCCAGCTGCAAGTTTGAATACTCATCTGCCTGGCATACGGATTTAAAAAGTGGTAGGTTTCTTGAACGGAAATATTCTGTCATTTGTGATATTATTTTGTTAGGAGTTATTAGGGCATTTTGGAGTCCTCTGTCACCATCATGTCTACTTATGTACAGCCTGTTCACTGAGGAATGGAGGTGATGGATTCCATACCTAGTGAGGAGTTTTCTCGTTTGGATGTCTATCGCATTAAGCTCTGCCGTTGTCCAGTGCACCACTTCGAAGGAGTAAGCAATGCAAGGTAAGGCACTATTAATCGTCATAAAGAGTGCCTTAGAGTTAAGTTTCGCTTTCAATAACCTTCTTAGCCTGGCAAAGTATTTAATTATGAAGTTCTCTTTCACTTCTGCCGTTTTGATGTTTAGGGCCTGATCCATACCAAGTTATTTGCACGATTCTTGCGGCTTCAGATATGATATTATTGATTCGTCCCATAGTTTGATCTCCTGAGCTTCTGTGACTCTGCCTCTCTTCACATTCAGGACCGCGCACTTATGGAGACCCATTTCCATACCGATTGTTTGGCTATAGAAGGCTACTATCTCTAATAATCTTTTCATCTGGTCTTCACTGGCTGCAAAAAGCTTTAGATCATCCATGTAGAGTTGATGATTGATTTTTATGTTTCTGATCTTGTTTATGATGTATCCATATATCCATATTTGCTGTTATTGAGGAGTTTGCTTAAGATATTTAAGACCAGGCAGAACCAGAGCGGACTGAGAGTGTCTCCTTGAAATATTCCGCATTTGATAGCTACCTCTTCTGTTTTACGAACTCCGTCCTTGCCTTCTATCAACAACGTTGTACGCCAAGTGGCCATTAGGTGTTCCAATAGCTTGATGACTTTTTCCGATACTCCGTACAACTGTAGTACTTTCAGCAGCCAGGAGTGTGGCACCGAATCGAACGCTTTTTTGTAATTGAATATAGTTTTTTGTAATATAATATATTAGGAGTACAAATAAGTTTCCGCCGTTTTTTAACACAAATTGTTTATGAATCATTCCTAATGATTTTAAACGATGTGAGACTGCTTGCTGAGTGACTTCTAATGTTAGAGCAAGTTCTTTTTGTGTTTGAGATGAATCTTCCTCCAATTCTGCATCCTCGTAAATTTTTGGCCTTCCACTGCGATCTTTGCCTTCTACGTCAAAATCACCGTATTTAAACTTTTGAAACCACTCTCGACACGTTCCCTCACTCAAAGCACCCTCACCATATGCTTCTACGAGCAATTGATGCGCCTCAGCAGCAGATTTCTTTAAATTAAAGAAGTAAACTAATATTTCCCGCAAATGACGCTTAGTTGGCTCAAATTTTGACATTTTCAACTTATAAAAATTACATTTTACCAATATAAAATCAATGATATTAATAGGTTATGTTGTTCTTGAATGTCCAAACTCTTTTTTAAGCCGATTATCATCTGCGAAAGCTAACCGAAACTCCGTGCCGCGCCATCTACAATAAAACGGCGGAAACTTATCTGTACTCCTAATAGTTATACTACTCTGTCAAGAAAGTACCGGGAATTTTCAATTAAAACAACATTTTTACATTTAATCGTCAAAGTTTATTGGGTCGCCTTCAAAATAGGCTCCATTTGCTCCAATACATCTATGCCAACGGCACTTCCAATTATCGAAACATTTTTTATAGGCGCTTTCCGGGATGGACTTTAGCTCTCGCGCCGAATTTTGTTTTATGGCTTCAATCGACTCAAAACGGGTGCCACGAAGGGGCAATTTTAGTTTTGGGAAGAGGAAAAAGTCGCAGGGAGCCAAATCCGGCGAATACGGTGGTTGCTGAAGCACGTTTGTTGAGTTTTTGGCGAGAAAGTCAGTCACAATCGTAGCTCGGTGAGAAGGCGCGTTATCGTCATGCAAAATCCATGAGTTGTTCACCCACAAATTTGGCCGCTTCTTACGGATACGCTCACGCAAACGTTTCATAACGCCTAGGTAATACTCCTTGTTTACCGTCTGACCCTCTGGAACGAATTCGTAGTGCACCACGCCACGGATATCGAAGGAAACAATGAGCATCACCTTCATTTTCGAGCGGCTTTGGCGTGGTTTTTTCGGTTTCGGGTCATTTTTTGCCACCCATTCCGATGATTGCTGGCTTGTTTGCATATCGTACTCATAGACCCAGGTATCATCACCAGTTATAATGGGTTCCATGAATGTAGAATCGGAATTACAGCGATCCAGCATGTCTGAAGCAACCTGTTCGCGATGACGTTTTTGAAGAAAATTCAGGTCTTTCGGTACGAGTCGTGCGGCCACCTTTCTCATGCCCAAAATATCAATCAAAATCGTACGTGCGGACTCGTGGGATATCTTAAGATCATGTGCTATCTCTCTCAAGCTGGTACAACGGTTTTCCTGCACCCTTTCCTTAATTTTATCGACGTTATTTTCGATCGAAGCCGTCGATGGGCGACCACTTCACGACCGTCCTTGAAGGCTCTGTACCACTGATATGCACGAGTTTTCGATAGAGCATTATCACCAAAGGCCTTTTGCAACATTTTCAATGCATCGGCACACGAAAATTCATTTGCAACACAAAACTTTAAACAAATTCTTTGCTCAACGTAAGCACTCATAGTAAAAATCGGCACGCACTCTGACATCGACTGACTTAATCAGCTGTTGCAAACACACTAGTTGACAGATCCCGCTCAAGTTTGGCATAGTAATTAAGAACAGTGGTACCAACCTAGGAAAAAAAAATTTTACCTGCCTCATTGCCCCGCCAGATTTAAATCGATAATTCCCGGTACTTTCTTGACAGAATGTATTTCGCTGCCTACCCTTCGCCTGTCTGGTAATTATCTGATCGATTATTAAGAGTTCCTTACAGCCTTTTGCGTTCCTGCAGCAGCAATTTTGTTCGCGCGCCAAAATATGGTCTTTCCTCACATGCTCCCATATGTGCATAGTAATGGTGCCCTTTTAGTAGCTTATATATAGTGGGTAAGCATGTAATTGTAATATATATATATATATATATATATATATATATATATATATATATATATATAAAGACTTTGGAGATTGGGAACACGATGTGTTTTCCAGATGGTAACATAAAAACATAAATACTACGTAAAACACTTTCTGTGGCAATGTTAATTTTTTTAGATCGCCTTTGCAAATTGTTTTGTGCTGATATGTTGTAGTTTATAAATTGTCTAATTTGTGTTTGAATTTCATTAACTTCAATTTTGAATAATGGTTTTAATGGTCTCATTAAGAGACGGCCCTGTCGTTCGACATTATTTTGTCATCGATACTTAGCTTCTTCATGTTAATATTTCGATATAGCAGTTTTCAGCTGTGTCATTTGAACTATTCGACACTTCAGCTTATTTGTTTTCTTATGATTATATATGGCCTTAGAAAACATGGAAAGTCTTTAAAACATTTTAATATATTTATTGCTTATGAGTTCACATGAACATTCACATAACACAGCATTCGGAATTATAAACTGATTCTATCCTTCTTTACTTGCAATAATCTTATAATTTTTCTGTAATCAGCAAGAAGGTTTATTTCGTTCATTCAGTCCACCTCCAAAAGGACCTTCCAATCAATTTTGTTAATTTCCCTCTTTTTGTTAGAAGGGGTGCATCGAACACCACTAACGTTCAGTCTTTTGAACAGACTGTAAAATCATTATCGGGTAGCCAAACTTGTCGTATGTAGCTTTTGCTACATTATGAATTGTCATTTGGGTAATCAAACTTGTCGCATGTAGCCTTTGCTACACTAAGCATTATTATTCTCGTAATAGTCAATGTTTGTATATTGTACAAGATTATCGCGATTGCTGTAAACGTAGCAATCCACCTTACTTGTTCGTATTGTAATTGTCATTACTTTAGCTTTGTATCATAAACAGTGATACCAAAATATAATCGATTTTTATTATAAGTGTTTTACTTCAATTCCTCATCGTCGTTGTGGTTTATCATTATTAGATAAAAGAAGTTGGAAACCACTACACACAGAGTGTTCTTAAAATCACCGATACTCAACAAAGATACAGTCCACAAACTTATTAATTATTATTATTTTTCAAAAATGACCACGGATGATACAGACGCTTCAGATCGAGATGCCGAAGAAAGTTCGGTAAAATCGGAAATTATTAATCGAAAAATATACAATTGTTGTTCAAAATAGTGCAAAAGTTGTGTGTGTAGAAATTGTTTATCCATTTATCATGAAAGTTGTTCCAAAAGATGCAAAAATAATCAGTGATGGAATTATTGAGTGCTGCCAGAATAAATGAACCCTGGAAAACAATATACAAGGTACAGAAAATAACAATATAAATGTAGACGAAAGCAAAATTCATTACTTACAACTGGAAATAAAATATTTGAAAATATTAATAGAAGAAATGAAAGAAAAAAATAATATACTAAATGTAAATAATTTCTTATTATTGGATCGTATGCAAGAATGCACAAAACACCATATTGATAACAACAGTAAACTGGTTCCAAAGATTATCATCAATGAGAACGGTGAAGATAATAAACATCCAACTCCAGCATTAAATAGTCGAAAAACGGAAAGTCTGAATAGGTACAAAGCTATAAGTAGTGCAAATGAACCAATAGCGCGAAAAACCTACTCACAGGCAATACGGAACGGCAGAACTACTAGTTTGAGACAAACAGATTTACAATCAAATGAAACAGAACTAATAAATAAGACGCCAAAGTCAACGTATCCGTCTCTACCGAAACATATTATTATTATTATCTTAATGATACGAATACAAAAGACATTCCAATGCAAAATGAAAACGAATATATACCACCAAAAAACCATACTAAAAGACGAATCCCGAAAAATTTAGGAACCGCAAAACTAAATGAAAGAGATATGGCAGGCTTTTATGGTATGTCCACAATAATGTTGAGAGAATACCCCCCTGCGGAAACCCTTCGCAGCCTTGAACTCGAAGACCCCATCTTGGAATGAGATAGTTATTATTCTGTAGCATAGCATTGCCTGTATCCATCTACAAATTAGCGGGTCTATTCCTCTCGATAGTCTCAGCGAGAGAAGCCGGCAGCGTACTGTTAAAAACACCTTCAATGTCTGGCAACGCTGATTATCGAGAGATTGGTTTAATTTTCTAAATTGTGTAATGCAAGTTCTGCCGATTTTCCGGCCTGGTAGGCGTATTGATGAGGGCTAGGGGGACTGTCAATTAGCACCTTCTCACTGATATGGACATCAATCACCTTTTCCAGACTCTTCAGTAAGAACGAAGTAAAACTTATTGTTCCAGGCCCATACTTCCTATTCGAAAAAATTGGGGGTTGTACCTGCCTTTCGAAGGGGGTTGAAGGTAGGGTTAGCATTTTTACGAAGATGAATGACCATTTAAAATTAAAATTTAACGTTTTTCGGGATTTTCCATAAACATGTACAATAACCAAGATAATGAATTTATTCCATTTGGGTTTTCCATACTGTATAAAGGGATAAAAATATAATATAGATTTAAAGTAAATTATTACATTAAAAAAATTAAGCAGGTACTATAATATTTTTCCCTTGTTTTATTGAATGCTATCCATACAAAGAGATATATTAACACAAAAATAACACTTATGTAAAGTCAGAAGCTTTTGAACGCTTGTCAATTTTCCTTGGATATTTCAAATCTTTGAATCTTAAATAATAAAGAAGCAACATACAAGTATGATGTATGAAAACACAAGATTCTGTGTTCTGTCATCAGAAAGCCGAATAAATATAATTTTTTGCAATTGTATAACTGAAATGGAAAATCGCATGAAAATAAAAAATATAGGGTTAAAAGGTTCCAATATATATGTTTCTACTGGCAAGAAAGAGTGAAAAAAAAAAAATATATATATATATATGTTTTTTTTTTTTTTAACCACCGTGCCTTTTACGGGTCCTATGCTATGCACGCCGGGTTATTTACCAAGGCGTGCACCGCCGCTACGGGCCTTGGAGAAATTTTCTTACTATTCTTGTCGTACTCAGAATTATTTGTTTTTGCGAACCGGAAATCACGCGCCGATCCAGGCAGAGTCTCCGAGTATTCTCAGGTAAGTGCTTTTCTATCAACCCATTCATCGATATAATCAGCGGGAGCACGTTTACAGATTTCAACCGGTGCATTTCACGGAGTTGGAAGGCGAGATCAGAGTATTTTGTTATCTTCTCCGAGTATGCCCTCGCCAAACTATCATCTGCGGGTATAGTGAAGTCCAGCAGCAAACATGTTTCCTTTTCACTGTCGAAGATGGCAATATCTGGTCTGTTGTGAGCCACTCCTCTGTCGGTCACCAGCGTTGCGTCCCAATACACCTTATAGCGCTGATTCTCCAGGAGGACTTTAGGTGAGTATAAATGTTGTTCCACCTCATTCTGAAGCAATCCTAACTTCAGGGCAATCTGCTGGTGGTATATCTTTCCCATCGCGTTGTGCCTATCAAGATATTCCCTAGGAGCGAGTATGGGGCACGAGGAGGTGACATGCTGTATAGACTCCGCGCCCTGGGCGCACCTCCGACACCGATCTGATGGAATCGCTTGTTTGGCGATATGCTTCATGTACATCCTGGTGGGCATCACTTGATCTTGAATCGCCAAAAGCCTTCCTTCCGTTTCCGGGTATAGATAGCCCTCACGCAGGTAAGTTATCGACTCTGTTTTTTCTACCTCTCTACTTTGCAGGTGAGTAGGGTATCTGCCGTGCAAGGCCTTGGCGCTCCACTCTTGGATACGTTCCTCCACAGAGGGCCAGGAGAGCTGATATGTCGGTTCAGCGAGCTTTAGCGCGGACATTTTATCATCAGCCTCACAGATCGCTCTGAAGAAAGGTGAGTTGTTCCTCAGGAAGTGTTCACTTAGATCACTGACGTTTTTTCCGAGAGCTTCCTCTAAGCTCGTTAGTCCTCTTCCTCCTTGATGTCGCGGAAGGTAAAGCCTGATTGTAGAGGAGTGGGGATGGTGAACTCCATATTTTGTCAGCATTGACCTGATATCTTTATCCAGCGCGCGGAGGTCAGTTGTTGACCAACTGAGGATTCCGAACGAATACGTCATGCTTGGGATTGCCCAGATGTTAATGGCCGTAAAGAGGGACTTTGAGTTAAGCTTTGCCTTAAGGAGCAGGGAAACTCTGGTCAGCAGCTTTTCTTTGAAGCATTGTTTCATTTCAGAGGTTTTCATTTCCAATGCCTGCTTGATTCCCAAGTATTTGCATGGGACTTCCTTACTCAGAGCTGGTATGGTTATGTTATTGCTCAGTGTTGTCCCCTCCTTATTGTCCTCGATCTTACCCCTTCGGACATCCAATACGGCGCACTTATTGATCCCCAACTCCATCCCTATTGACTCGCTAAAAGCTGTGACCAACTCCAGCATTCTTCTTAGTTGTTCTGGGTTTGCGCCATAGAGTTTCAGGTCGTCCATAAACATGCGATGCGAGATAGCTATCTGTCTGCTTTTGTTCACAACATATCTGTACTTGGTGTTTTTCAGGATAATGCTAAGCTGATTGAGTGCTAAACAAAACCAGATGGGGCTTAATGTGTCACCCTGAAATATTCCCCGGCTAATCTTTATTTGTTCTGATTCTATAAGCATTTCTCCCATTCGCACTAGCAGCGATGTCCTCCATGTCTTCATCAGGTGTCTCAGGAGCTCTATAACGCTCCCAGCTACTCCATGCATCTCCAGCACCTTCAAGAGCCACGTATGTGGGATGGAGTCGAACGCCTTTTTGTAATCCACCCAAGCGATAGATATATTTCGAAGTCTCTCTTATATATTCTATATATATATATATATATATATATATATGAGAGTGATAGAACTTTAAATTGAAATAAAACACATTTAAATTAAGATTGAAGCAATTTTTTTCTATTTGAAAGAAAATTTTGTCATTTATGTTTTAAAAATAATTTCCGGCATATGCCCATCCACGACTAGCTCTGAGGAACCGCATTCGACCAGACCAATTTTGGACTACTTTTTCGAGTAATTCAGGCCTTATTTCATCAATAACACGAGTTATGTTGACTTCCAAAGCGTCTATTGTTTCTGGTTTAAGCATAAACCGATGACTTGACATAACCCCAAAGAAAATAATCCACTGGAGTTATCTCGCATGATTTTGGAGGTCAATTAATTGGACCATTTCTCGAAATAATGTTATCGCCAAATCTTTCTTTCAATAAATCAATTGTTACGGAAGTAGCATGAGGTGTAGCACCATCTTGTTGGAACCAAAACACTTCTGGGTCGATACCATTCAAATTTTGAAACAAATAATCATTGATCATCGATCTGCAACGAGTACTATTCACTGTAACATTAGCTCCAGCATCGTTTTTAAAGAAATATGGACCGATGATGCCTACAGCGTGTAAAGCTCAACATGCAGTGCATTTTTCAGGATACAATGGAACCTGCAGAACTTCTTGAGTATTGTTTTCACTCCATATATGGCAATTTTGCTTGTTTACATAGCCGTTCAACTAGAAATGAGCTCCATCACTAAACACAATTTTACGATAAAAAAGTGGATCAACTTCAAGCTGTTCTAGGGTCCAATCAGCAAAGAAACCACACTTATTATGGTCAAGTGGCTTCAGTTCCTGAACCAGTTGGATCTTGTATGGGTGTAGACCAATATCTTTACGCAAAATATTCCATGTGGTGGATGCACAGAGTCCAACTTGTTGTGAACGTCGGGGACTAGACAAATCTGGATCATCATTAACGCTATGACTTACAGCAGCGATATTTTCTTCTGTACGTACAGTTCTTTGTCTTGTTGTTGTTGCATCGAGTAGAGAAAATGTTGTCCGAAATCTATCGATAGTTCGACGAATAAGCTGCTCTGATGGACGATTATCTGAACCATAAATTTCACGAAGTGCTCTATAAGTTTGGCAAATAGAACACTGATTGTGAAAATAAATTTCAACAATTTGTAAACGTTGTTGCGGCGTGAGTCTTTCAAATTACAAAATTACAAATTAATTCGATAAGTTATTTTTAGCTCAAAATATGCATTTATTAGGAGTACAAATAAGTTTTCGCCGTTTTTTAACACAAATTGAATATTTATTATAGAAGAATGATTTTAAACGATGTGAGACTGCTTGCTGAGTGACTTCTAATGTTCTTTTTGTGTTTGAGATGGATCTTCCTCCAATAATTCCTCCAATTCTGCATCCTCGTAAATTTTTCCACTGCGATCTCTGTCTTCTACGTCGAAATCACCGTTTTTAAACTTTTGAAACCACTCTCGACACATTCTCTCACTCAAAGCACCCTCACCATATGCTTCTACGAGCAATTGATGCGCCTCAGCAGCAGATCTCTTTAAATCAAAGAAGTAAACTAATATTTCCCGCAAATGACGCTTACTTGGCTCAAATTTTGACATTTTCAACTTATAAAAATTATATTTTACCAATATAAAATCAATGTTATTAATAGGTTATGTTGTTCTTGAATGTCCAAACTATTTTTTAAGCTGGTTATCATCTGCGGAAGCTAACCGAAACTCTGTGCCGCGCCATCTACAATAAAACGGCGGAAACTTATTTGTACTCCTAATATTTAATTCAATCAAAATTCCGCCTCGGAAAAATTTGTTGTCTTTTGAGGCGATCCAATTTTAAAGCCAATTTTTGATTTTTTCGAAAGGAGTGAAGCTGTAACCTGCCAAATCGTGTTGCATCTGTCGAAACAGACAGTAGTCTGAAAGAGCAATGTCCGGAGAAGATATCTTGGTTTCAATTCATAAGGAACCCAATTGCCTTGCTTTTGAATCAGGCCCATAGATTTCAAACATACAGACACTGCTTGTTGGGTCACCCTAATGTAAGAGCAGACTCGTTTTGCAGATCTTCATCAAGTAATGTCTATAATTCATCGTCTTCCAATTTTTTTTTGGCCGTCTCGAGCAAGGTCTATCTTAATTAAACGCTGAAATCACCACTTTTGAAGCGCTGAAACCATTCTCTATAGGACTTGTAAGTTGGAACATTTTCACCATATACTTCCATAAGGATGACCTTCAGTTGTACTTTTTTCCAATTAAAACAAAAAATTAAAATTTGATTTCGCCCACAATTTGTTTAGTTATACAAAAATATGACATTTTCAACAACGTAATAAAAAGGTTTTGTAAAACTCAAAACAATTCACAGCACAAACTGGATGTTGTCGGCAAATGTTCAATCTGTCTAACTGCGACAATCAGCTGCCACTATTTAAAATTTTAATGTTGTTAGAGCAATCTTTTGAAAACAGACAGCAATCTTTTGCAAAATCAGATAAGAAAATTTTTTTTTTAAATTATCGTACTGTATTTTAACGAAATTAAGCATGAGCCCTTGTGTCTTTATTTCACATCTGAATGCTAAATTTGAACTCGCTATTTGCAGTTGTTGGAATATAGAAAGAAAGTTGTCGGCTTGTGCTTGTTCTTTATATATAGTCAAGGTCGATGCTCCACACTACTGAAGTAAATGATGCTAGCTGAAGCCAGATTCGCACGCGGCACTAAGATTGCGTTCTACGGTCTCTAAACTGATGGCTGGAAACATCTGTAGGGAAATTCCGATTTCATACTTCTACATTTCCACAACCAGTGGAATACCAAATCAGATTTTGATTGGATAGTTTCCGAACTATTGCAAAGATAAAAAGAATTAAATAAAATAATTCATATTATTTTGTTTTTATTTAAAATGAATTTCCATCAAGTAAAGACCAATTCAATTAAAATTTTCAATTAAGAAAAAGTTTCAAATATGAATAAGTAGATAACCATTAGAATGATTTCGTCCATTAACAAACTTAATTGAGAAATTTAAACGTAAAATCTTCTCCGAAAGTTTTAAGTTTCTAACTTTTTATATTCGAAAATTATAGTGTTTACAGAAGGATTGGTCGGACAGAATTACGTTTGACCTCGCATTTTTTATCAGTAAGTCTAACCTAGTGGTTTGAGGCCTTTTTTGGCTCAAAATTCGAAAATTACAGACATTTGGGTTAAACGATAACACTCTGTTCCCTAGAACAAACATGCAAAAACAGAATATACCATAGTGTACCAACATGATCACCGCAAAAAAAAAATGTGGTTATAGGCTACAATTCTTCAATCTTAACATAAAATACAAAAACAACACTGGACTAAGTTCGCACGAATTTATTAAAATAAAACAAAACATTCAGTTTACATGCATGTTTCGGGTTTTATCCCATTCTCAAAACTGACAAGAAAACACACAATACTACATAATTATAATCAAATGACAGCTGTTAAAATTGGAGATAAGCGGAACTCCAGCTGATCGTTCACAATCGGTAATTGGCGTTTATGTGCTGAGGATATTTCTAAAAATTCTAAAAAGTCTAATCGTTTACTTTTTTCCCCCTCGTGTAAAATTTTTGTTTTACCGAAATCTATAAAGTGATTGCAATTGATACAATGAGCAGAAAATCCAGTAGTCGCTTTGTTCTGTAATATCGACTTTCTATGTTCATCAACCCTAACCTTTAGAGAACGACCAGTCTGGCTTATGTAGAATGCAGGACATTCATCACAGTACAGTTTATAAACCCCGCTCTTTTCCGAATCAGTTAATCGGTCCTTGCCGTTTAGAAACATTGATCTTAAGTTCTTCTCATTTGTGCATATTACTTCAATTTTATTCTGTCTTAATCTACTACAAATTTTATCGCTTAATTTTGGGATGTAGTTAATGTAGACAAATTTTTTCTGATCTTTAGGTTGAGGTAGATAGATACGTGTTAACAGTTTAGAATATTGCTTTTTGAAAATCAACCTATCTATCATGTCAGGAGAGTAGCCGTTGTTATTGGATAGTAATTTTAACATTTCAATTTCTTTTTTGAAATTATTTTCTGACAGTGGAATTGAAATTGATCGTTGTACAAGAGAGTGGAACGCTGACATTTTAATTCTATATGGGTGGGAACTGCTGTTATGAATAAGAACGTCCGAAAAAGTGGGTTTTCTGAATATATCGAATTCAAGATGGTCATTTACCCTCTTTATCTGAATATCCAAAAAGTTGAGTGAATGGTTTACATTCTCTACTTCCAAAGTGAACTGAACGGAAGTAGAGTATTGTGTGTTTTCTTGTCAGTTTTGAGAATGGGATAAAACCTGAAACATGCATGTAAACTGAATGTTTTGTTTTATTTTAATAAATTCGTGCGAACTTAGTCCAGTGTTATTTTTGTATTTTATGTTAATCAATATGTTCCACCAAGTGTTGAGCGAGGAATCTATTTCTATCTTCAATCTTAGTTTTATCCCCACTTAAAAGATATGAATGTCTGTGTAGCATAGGTTCACATCAAATAATGTGATTTTAATTTTCGAAAGTAGCTATTATTTCAATGCTTTAACTTGATTTAAAAAATAGCTTCTATAAATGTTGAACAATAACAGAGCCATTAACAATAGCAGTTTCCATTGAAATACCAATCTGGCCTCCTTCATATATGTAGTATGTGTTATCACGAAATTAAACTTGTGTTTTCGCAAGTTTATATTAATCTAAAACATTTGTAACTCCATTAAGTAGATTATTTATAATAATTTTTGAGAGAATCCCATGAAAGTTCTTAATTTGTCTAAAATTTTATGCAACTCAGTAACTTTATATCCAAGAAATTTTGAGGAATATCAAGGCCTTTAAATATTAATTTATTAAGCTGAAACGGACTAAATAAATTTCAAAGTTTTTTCTAGAGATAACATGTTACACTAAACTTCTGAGAGATCTTCACAGAACACCTAGTATCAGTAAAATAACAAATAAGAGGACGATCCTATTTCTGAGGGGTTAGCAGCATATTAGGCTACTTTTTGCAGTGGGTTTGAGAAAATGTTTCATTTGAAATTTTGATTTATATAATTTCTGGTGAAATGATTGATCTTAACGAGTTTCACTTTGTGTTGAAAAATAAATCATCTTTTAAAATATCCTGTACGTAATATACACACATTGTCAAAAGTCTTGGCCCCCCTAGGTTCCTCAAGAAATAAACAATCTATGGTCTGGAAATGAGATGAATATTTTCCTCTGTTTCAACTGTAATATATTTGATAGAAAATCTTTGTTACTCTTTGCTTTATGCAGGATGAGACAAAATAGGAAAAATGAGAAAAAATCTAAATTTATCGATTATTTATGATTTATTATAATTATTCCACAACTGAATCCAAATTCAATAGTCCGTATTACCACCTCTTCTTTCAATCAACTGCCCAATACGCCTAGGCATCCCACGAATCAATTCATTAATGAAATTTTCAGGGCATATCTTTCCCTCTTCCTGAGGGGCTAAACTCAATTCCTGAAAAGTTGACGGTGAGTTTTAGCGATTGGATATTTCTCTCCCTAAGTAATCCCATACATGCTCAATTGGATTCATGTCTGGTAAGTTTGCTGGCCAGTTCATTCTCTGGATATTGTTCTTTTGAAGAATGTTTTAAACCCTTTGTGTGTGGTGTGGTTGGGCGTTATCATCCTGATAAATGAAATTATCCCCAAATTCGTTGCGCAGAGGAACATTGATTGGTTCAATGATGTTTTCTACGTAGATGGCACCAGTCATTGTTCGTTCAACGATAATAAGAGGAGTATGGCGACCGAACATTATACCCCCTCAGCACATTATTGATCCGCCTTGAAAGGGAACAACTTCCCGGTTCGAAATTGAGTCTCTCTAGAAGATATAGTGCACATTTTTTAGAGATTTTTGAAATAATTTGTTCGAATATTTAAATATATTAAATATTTCAAATAAATTATATTCTTTGGGAAGTCCTTCAAGTGTGTTCATGTTTTTATAAGGCAAGTAGTATTTCTTAAGATAAAACCAGAAACAAAATTTTGTCTCCTTTGAATATTTATTTATTAATTTTAATTACTTTCGTATATCTGTTGGGTTATTTATTTCATTTGACATTGTATATTGAGTTTTGATTATTTACGTCTATTAAATGTGAGCGGTGCTTGTTTTAGACATTAATTTAATTCTAAAAGTTTTTTGAATAAAAAAATTCTTTTGGAAATTAAAATTGTAGAAGATAAACATATTTCAATTTGTTTTGATATTCAAATCTCTCTAGTCTGCCTGGACCTCTCCAAACCCTTTCTTGTCGACTATCACTTTGTAAACCGAATCATGACTCGTCCGAAAAAGGTACGTTGCGCCATTGTGGTAAAAGCCTGTCTTGGTGGTGTTCTGCCCATTGCCAACGGGTAGCTCTATGTCAAGGTGATAGCCGAGGTACTCTTAAAGGTATTCTTGTCCTTAAATTTGAGGAATGCAACCAGTCTCTTTATAGTACTGGTTGAGACTATCCGTCTATAGGTTCTCAAAAAATGACTTCGAAGGGCTGTTACAGATACCGTTCGATTCCTTAAGTAAAATTTGTGATATAATGGTCTTCCCTTGCAGATGTTACTCTGGGTCGACCAGGCACCAGTCTCCAGGAAAAGGGCCACCATGCGCCTTACTGAAGTCTGTGAATATTCAAACGTTGCGCAATCTGGTGGTTCGACAAAGCTTCTTGATGTAGGGCTACTATTCTTGCCTGGTCAAACTGAGAAATGTCCCGGCATTTTCCACAGAATATTCTCAATATTACAATTCTCGTTATTCGCTGAAAATTTATTAAATTCGAATACGCCTGTATTCTCCCGAACAAGAAACATTTTTTGGTGGTTTATTGTTTTCATTTAAATGATAAGATAGTGAAGATTGCACACACAAAAAATTTTCATAATACATTCAACAAGTTGAGAGTTGATAGGGGGGCCAAGCCTTTTGACGATGTGTGTATATAGCGGTGGAATAGATGGGATATACATGCAAATAGTTCCGTACTCACATTTCATACCAGTATCTGTTGTGTAATTATTTTGTTTCAAAAGAGGTTAGAAAATTTTTTTATTGCATGAATCTAAAGGTTAGACAATTTTTGGTTTTAACAATGCCACTGGAATACGTGCCGCTACTGAGTCAAACCTGTAAACGTGGAAAGTCTTTTTTCGCATTCTTCTTTGCCAACTGATATCGCTGGATAATTGTTTCTTGAATTTGAGGTTTCAACTGAGTATTTTGTATTCTTTGTGTTTAAAAAGAGTGATCGAATTTGATAAGTTGATGTTGAATATTTCTATTAAAAAGCCCATTTGAATTACATTATCAATTTGGGTTATTGAATCTGACTAATTACTGGTTTTCTTGAGTTTATTTTCCTGGATTGAATTTCATGAATTTCATTTGAAAGCATGCATTTTTTTTTCACATGCATGACTGTCCATAATTATTCTGAGCAGTGTATTCCTCTGATCAATGGTTTGCATGAACTGTTATACTTGAGTTTGTACTTACTCAAGTAAATTCGTAAATTTTCTATTTGTTATTGACCTGTTCAAAAACTGATTTCACTGTTCATTCCATAAGGTAAATTTGCTTTAATTTATTTCTTAGTATAAATCAAGTGAAAAAGACATGCTTGTAACGCCTGTAGGAAACTTGTATTCATACTTTTGTTTGTATCACAGGAAATTCTTTTTTATACATGTTATCTTTGTTTGTATTCTGCTCAGTTCCTGGCAATTTGCAGGAACAAAATTGGTGCTAATTTTATTGTTTATATCATCTTCATGTACTGCTGCTAGACCAAGTTAATTTCCCTCTTTTTGTTAGAAGGGATGCATCACGCACCTCTAACGTTCAGTCGTTGAAAAGACTGTAAAATTATTATTCTAGTAATAGTCAAACTTGTCGTATGTAGCTTCTGCTACATTATGCACTATCATTCAGGTAGTCAAATTTGTTGTACTTCGCTTGTGACATTTCGGCATTTTGGCAAAGTATTAGCAAATTCATTACATTTGATTTTAGTGTAATAATCATACCTTTTGACTTGGTTTATATGCAGTAAACCAAGAATTACAATTTGTTGTTATCATAGTGTATTACGAGTGTTTTACTTTAATTCCTTACAATCTTCGTTGGTTTATCTTATTGGATGAATAAAGCTAGTTCATCATCGAGATATCTACATACAAGTGCCCTTGAAGTAACTCTTGGTTAAACTACGCCAAAAATACAGTCCACTTAAACCCATCCAAATTAATCATTGAGTTTAATTAAATTGCAATTGCCTGTTATTACTGAAATAATACACAAAATATTGCGGTAAACTAACTGTGGTAAGTAACAGTATTTATTTTAAATTGTAAATATAATCTATAAAAAAGAATAGTTATTTTTTATTAGTATTCAGGTGTCATAGTGTCCTCTAACACTTTGAATTAAAATTTTGATTACGAGGTAGCCAGGATTACTGTGATACCATATAAGCCTGAATTTGAATCTGAGATAAGGTAAAGTACAAGGTTTATCATATAATAAAATAATGAACCTTTAAATGTGCTGTTTCAATATTAACTCACCTATGCGAACCATCCACAAGAATTTATTGATATCATCAGAGGAATAGCCAGTCAATCCACCAAATATAACCAATACATAATCCACATCTAATTCCTTCATGATTTCATAAGCCTTATCCTCCGAACTAGCCATAGCTTGTCCTACTCTGGAAATATGGGTATTATTCCAAGTGTTATTGTCAACTAAAATGGTCCGATTAGCCATCGCTGTTATTTGATAGCTGAAATTAATAATTATTTATATTAAATAAGATAAATCTTCAATTGGAACTTTCAACTAGGAAAAGATTCATATCCTAAAGAACTGAGTTAAACAGAAGAAGTTGTTGATGAAATAATGATTTTTTTATTTATCTATTTGAACTAAACTTGAATTCTTTAAAATTCAAACATGTTATGCATTTCTGTGATTATAAAAGTCTTCCTGAAGGAATATATGAAGAAATTTGTGGATATAAAAATAAGTAAATTATTCGAGATTTTACTTGTGATATTCATGAGGCAATTAATTACATAACAGGCTACATTCAAATGTAGTAAAAACACGTCATTAAAAGTATTGTCCAACTCGACTCATGTATCTGATAGCATTTGTCTCTTGAGTCTATGGCAGACCAATTTAGTATCTTCATAATAATGGTGATGTTGCTCAGTCATAAAAAAATGTAATCATTGAAAGAAGCTTCTGTGGATGTGTAACAGGTGGTCAGCATTGTCAATCTTTTTTCAGTGTATCTGCCCGCAAACCAACTGTTTATGTAACTCCTAATAAAGTACAACCACCTGATTTCACTAAATACCTAATAAGAGCTTTGAACTTTTGATATTCAGTTTTACCAAAAATGTTGATGAAGAACTTTTATATGTAGGGTAATCGTAAAGTATTATTTTTCTTCTCCAATTGATGCAGACAATGCAAACAAATGTTTTGTACAAAAAAGTCTTTCAGATTCAATTCGTCCAAGCGAAATTCTTGATTGTGAATGATTGACTATTTACCCTTTTAAACCTTTCAATACTGTTGTGTTATCAACTCCTGATAGTATTAGACGAATCTTTATGAAGTATTGGGAGTACAAATTTATTTGGTCGGATTTCAAAAGATGGCTCTGAAAACATAAAATTTTTAAATAATAAAAACTGATTGCCGCAGTTTTAGATAGATTGGACATCTGCCGATATCATTCAGTTGGATTTATTTTAAGTTTTATACATAACATTATTTGGTATGCTGTTGCAAATGCCAGATTTTGTAATAAATAAACAGCATTTCCGGGAAGCTTTATTTTTTGTTTTAACTGGAAAAAAAGCTCATCATATGCTTGTGGAAGTTTATGGTGATAATGCTCGAACCAACCTGGTGATTCCATTACTGTAAAAACTGTAATTACTTCGTTTGAATCGTACATTACGAAAAAAACGGCCGGAATATAAGAAACTATAAGGCAGTCATTCACGGCGCAACTGCCATATTCTCCGGATATTGCTCCTGTAACTACTGTATTTTTTGACGGATGCAACACCTAACCTAACCTAACTACTGTATTTTTTGACGGATGCAACACGATTTGGCAGGTTACCGCTTCACTTCTTTCAAAAAAAGACTTCAAAATTGGATCGCCTCTTAAGAAAAGAAGTTTTTCAGAGACGGGATTCGGAAATTGCCTGAGAGGCGGGGAAAAGTAGTAAGCAGTGTGGACAATATTTTGATTGATTTGTTAATTCATTATCTTTGGAAATGAATGCATTTTTTGAGCTGAAAAACTGACCGAATTAATTTGTAATTCCAATAATATCCCTTATTCTTCATGTTCTCACTTTGTTGCTGCTACAATGTTGTTTCTAACAGAGTATAGTCCCAACAAAAATTTTTTATGCTCATCTGTACATTTTTTCCAATAGAGTTATTCAAGTCACTTCCCCCCAAAATACCCTTTTTTTGTCACGAACTTTGACATGTTTGATATTATTTTAAAAAAGTTGTAAATTTTATATAAAAGTTCACTATATCATATATATTGTACCAACTCCCTATTTTTGTTTCCGCATATACTGATTTTTCATTCATGGAATAATTTGTTGTTTGTAAAAAAAAGCTAATCATATGAATATTGTTTTATATGTGTTTGATCATATAAAGATTAAAAATATTGATTTGTGATTATCTGTTCCAAATCTTCAATATTTAAGTAGTCCTTTGGAATTCAACAAATAATATCTGCCAGTAGATTATCTTGTTCTAATCAGGTAACTTTGTAGTAATTATGCATGATAATATCATTCATAGAGTTTGTCCACTCTATGAATCTTTTTGGTGACCCAGCTTGAGTGAATGCTGGTTAAACATCCTGCCTAGCTCCTTATGCATGGGGTCTCCTTTGTTGTTTTTTTATTATTATTATTATCCTGATACTCCCAGATCTCCTCAGAAGCTTATTCAGTTTGTGCGAGTTATTTTTTGTTTCATCACACAAATAAAAATAGTTATTATTATTGATCCAAGGACAAAGTGATAAAAAAGTTCTACAACATGGGTTTCTTCCGGGTCGGTCCACCATTACGAACCTCCTCTCCTGTGTCAACGATTGGACTAAGTGCATTGATTGTGGCTGTCCGGTGGATGTTGTTTATTTGGACTTTGCACGAGCATTTGATCGTGTCCCCCATCGTCGCCTCCTGAGGAAGCTTGAGTTCTTGGGAGTGAGGGGTCCTCTGCTTTCGTGGATTCAGTCATTTTTGTCGCTTCGCACTTTCCGGGTGAGGGTCGGTGACTGTTTCTCTTCCTCTGATATGGAAGTTCTTGGTGGAGTTCCGCAGGGTTCGGTTTTGGGTCCTATCTTGTTCCTGTTATACACTTCTGATCTCCCCCGACTTTTTGCATCCAGTTGTGCAATGTTCGCGGATGACACAAAGCTTTACAACTGTCCCTTGGTTGATGCGGGACACCTCCAGGAAGACCTCAGTAAGCTCTCTGAGTGGTGTGGGAGGTGGTTGCTACCTCTTAATATCGGGAAGTGTTGCGTGCTCCATATCGGCAAAAAAAATCCAAGGACTCCCTACTTCGTTGGCCAGCAGAGGCTAGCTGCTGTCTCTCAGCATTGTGACCTAGGTGTTACTGTCACGGATGACTTAGGTTGGTCTGCTCACATTTTGACTGTTGTGTCTAAAGCGAGACAATTCACCTACCAGCTGTCTAAAACATTTGCAAGATGCGATGTAGCCACAAGCAGGACTCTCTACACAACCTATGTGCGTCCTATTCTGGAATATGCGGGGCCCTGTTTGGTGGGCCAATCTGAGGGGTGATCGGGATCTTTTGGAATCTGTCCAGCGGTGGAACACCCGTCTTCCATTTGGCACAATCCGCCCTGATTACCAATCGAGGCTGCGGTTGTTTGAGTTGCCCTCCTTCTCGGATCGTAGAAGAGGGGGAGATCTGATAACCACCTATCGAGCACTTCACTCCCTCTTCGGTACGGATATGTCTTACCTCTTTTCACTTAACCATTATCGAGCCTTAAGAGGAAACCGTTTAAAGCTTGCCAAGGAGAACTTCAGGACGACACCAAGGAGCCAGTTTCTTCCCAACAGAGTGTTCGAGGCGTGGAATCGACTCCCTGCTGAAGTTGTGTCATCGCCATCGGTGAATTCTTTCAAGAACGCTCTGGATGGATGGTCTACACGGGTTCAATAATTAATTCAATTACATTGCGTTCACCACTCAATTGTTTCACTTCTAGAGTTCTTTCTCAGTTTCATTTTATTTTTGTTTTTTGAGTTTATAGGTTTATCTTTACTCTTATCACTTATGTAATAATAATAATAATAACAGTAATGAATAATTTGACTTTCATTGTGAATCTGTCAATATGTTGTTGATTATTTGGGTAAATAATGAATTAAAAAGTTGTTTAGACTTGAGCACAATAAAATAACCTGAATTCCAAGCTTGTCTATAACGCTTTAATAATAATAATAATGTTTATTTCTTATAGGTATTTCTATTTTATTATCTTAAATTAGATGTAATGATATAATTGGAAAACAGAAATAACTTATTTTGAGTTCTGATAATATTATAGAAACATGGACATGTTTTTAGTTAGTTTTATGAATATTTTTTCGGCATAAACTCTTATTTGGATATAAAAAAATACATACCCGTAATCCCACCAAGACATGATTCTAGCATCTTCAGGAGTGTTCATTTTCAACCAATAATAAGCTTCTCTAAAGTCGTCAAAAATTATCCTGCCTCCATCATATGACCTTGCACTTAAGACAATACTAGGGGAACTGTAAGCTTCGGATGTTACCCAAGTACAATGGAAAGTATAAGAAATAAATAGTACACAAACTATTCCAACAAAAGTTAACGATACTTCATTTTTAAGAATATAGTTTGATTCCAGACGTTGCTTCTTTCGGTTTTCCTGTGGTTTTGTTTGTTCAATATTTTTCATAAACTTGCTTAAGAGATGAGATACTGCAATACCTCCTAAAATGCACATTACTGGGGCAAGAACTAGCATAAGACGAACCATAACTCCCTGAAAATTGAAACATATCTTTTAAGGTATTAACAATATTATTGGCATAAGTAATATTATTTTTGTTAGTCTTAACTATTTCCACAATGTAAAAAGATTTAAAATCTAAGTTTACTATAGTTCTCTTTAAAGTTGAAAAATATATCTAGAGGCAATTGAAAGGTGGCTTCGAGGTTGCTATATAAGATGTTTTTAAAGGTGAAGCTTTTTCTCAGTAGATAGAACATATTGAAATAACAAGTATCACAAATCAAACTAAGATCTTGGTGGCTCGCCTCAAATAGTGTTTCTATTCTTATAAGTAATTTTCTACATTTCCATCTCAAATGGCAAGCCTAAAAATGAAATCTCATGATGAAGCTTTATCATCTTAACTCTTAATATGAAATATACTTTAGGAAAAGATCATCAAAATTTTGTACTATGCTAACTTTGAGTCATTGATATATTACAGAATAATATTCTGGGAAAACACCTCCTCCTTAATTAGGATATTTAGGAAACATAAACCTTTGTGTGTGAAAAGCATTTTCACACTGACTGGGCTGGATGTTCCGAGATGTTCTTGTGAAAAGTAATAATGAGTAATCAGTTTAAAAATGCAAATAATTCAAGGGGAATTATTAATAGACGATATTGATGTTTTCATCTTATGACTATCCATTGGATATTGAAAATCAAACACTATACTTAATAAAATTTTAATAATGTGATACCACAGGTTTTGATTATTACATCATTGTCAAATTTGAGAAATATAATGCTTCTAGATATATAAGGTATTATTTTGTGGTGAGGGGATGATTTTACATGTAAAAATTGGGTATCAGTTTATTTCTAATTGATTGTTATTTTCAAGCATTCTAACAAATTTGTTTAAAAGATTTTGACATTTATGGACGATTTCAAGGTTGTTAATATCTATACGGTCAGCTTTAATATGTTCAAAAACTTTTGTCTATAGTCAGATGTTCTTTCAATATCGTTTCTATTCATTTGCCCCCCCCTAAGAATTTTTCCTAGATTAGGACAGCCTGAAAATGGCCTCAGACTTCCGCACCACTTAATGGATTTGTTTTTTGTTTTGAGTTGCGCAAAACATTACCTAGATTAGGACAATCAATCAGATACAATCTGGGAAAGCCATTTCCAATATGAAATATTCTATTCAACTTAAAACAAAAATAAAATTCATTGAAAGATTTCGGAACTCTACAGAATCCATTGTAGTGACTGTAATGCAACTTATATGGGTTAAAAGAATAGAAACTTTGAAAATAGTTTGTAGCAACATCTGACTACAGACAAGATCAGCAGTCTTTGAATATATTAAAGCTGTCAATCACCATATAGGTACTAATAACCTGAAAATCCTCCATGAAGGTCACAAAGGCTATAAAACGAATTTGTTAGAATGCTTGAAAATAATCAAGGTGCATAAAAGTCACAATATACAAACACTGAACACTCAATAAGAAATAAAATTAATCTCCAAATATAACACGTAAAATCTTCCCTTTATCAAAAAAATTATACCTTATATATCTCAATGCATTCTGTATCTTTTCATACTTGACAGTGATGTAACAATCGAAACCTATCAAGTGTCACTGCTTATTTTATTCCGTTTCAAAATTTACCATTCTTATTGAAAAACCTTGTAGAATACATCATAAATAACATTTTTAGACGGGCATTAGGGTAATGTTTTCTTTGTTTCTTAAATTTAACAACCTTAGAGAAAAATTCTTTCACTCAATCTTTGAAATCATTAAATTTCAGAGAATATCCTTTATATTTAGTTTATAATGTAATTTGTTGAAAATTAAAAAAAACTTACTGCAAAGTATATACTGCTTATACCATATAAAATGATGAATATGTTGGCATCAGATAATTGATTGAAACAGAAATATAATCCTGCAGGGAACAGGAAAACCAAAATCTGTAAATCAAAATAAAACGAACTCCAAGATGTAGGTTGATGTTCTGAAACACTAGCTATAATAGGGATGTGGTTTTTAGCGTATGATGGATCCAGAAGTGAATAGAAACGGCCAGTCCAGGGGGAAATTTTTCCTGAGAGAGTCAGTATTCCAATTCCTGCTAAGAATAACAGGCCAACAGTATACATCAAAAAAGTTGAGAGGGTTTCAAACTCTGATTTGGTCACTTTGCTACGGAGGTAATCCACTAATGCCATTATTTGACACAAACCAAACACTCCTAAAGCCTGAAAATATATTTCAGAAAAATTATTTTCATGAAAATATTATTGTAGAGAGTAATGATTACTATTTTGTGAAAATCCATTTAAAGTCTTGGAATACACAATTCTGATATTATTTCTGTACCTGTTTAGATATAAAATAAACAGTTAAGTCAGAATAACATCGTATTTTATAATTTTTTTAGATCTTTAAGTAGAGTCAGATATGTACATCTGAAAATAATGCACCTATCAAATGCAGTTATATGGCTATTTTTTAATTCAAAAAATATATTTTCATACTAATATTTCATATTGAATTACCTCCTTTATTTTTAATTAATCAAATTTTTTGTTTCAGATCAAAATAAGTTCTTACCAGCATATGTTCTGAACTCTGCACTGGTTGAAACCCAACAAATGAGATTTGCATAGAAAGAATTGTTCCTAAACAATATAGTGTACTATAAGCTACGTAAACTCTATGTGAAAAACGTCCAGTAGCCATAAGAGTTAAAACATGAAGAGGTATAAGATTTATTAAAAATACATAGCCTCCCCAAGAAGATACCTAAAATGAAAAAAATTAATTGCCATATGGGATAAGTTAATGATGTAATTACCATATAAAAATAAGCAAGGGCAGAAATAGTCCCCCAATAAATAGTACCAGTTTTAACAGCCTTTATCCACGTATAATAAGTGAGGAGCATACAAAAAATTGCAATTCCTTCATTGTCATAACTTCCAGCTACAGATCTACTGATATAACCAGGAACAATGGATACCAAAGAAGCTGCTATTAGACCTGCTCCTTCACTTTTGACTTCTTTCGTTAATAAATATGTTATAATAGTTGTGAATGATGAAAACAGTGGTGCCAAAAAAACACAAACATTTCTAATATCAACTGTGATATTCAGTAACCAACAAAGTTTGTAAATTACTGTAGATGTTACCATCAAGCCTGGGTAAATAGTACCTGTAAATACATTAAATGTGAGCTTATGCGTGGGCCGAATTGGACATATTACCCCCTATTATCCTGCCTAAAGGATACCATGCTCTATCATCAAACCAATTATGAAAGGCGTAAAAGCCATTCTCAGCCAAATATTTTGTAGTTCGATAATTGAAATATGGATCAAATTCATGAATAACGCTTTCAAACCTAAGTACAGAAAAAAGTCTGGTAGCAAAGGCTGTAAGAAAATATGGTTACTATAGTTATATTTCATGTATGTGTTACTCTCACATAAAATTGACGCTAAAGTTAATATAGAAAATGTCAGCAAGGTGAGTTGTTCCTCAGCTCTGTTTGCAGATTTCTTTCCTAGACCCAACATTTTAATTTATCCTCCTTGAACTATTACATCAGTTCATATTTAACTTTAATTTTTCACAATTTCATCAAACTACCGGATCTAGCAGGCGTATACAAAATTCTTATAAGAGCAAACTAACCTAAACTGATTGACATATTTGTCATTTAAAACACAGCAATGTCAGTTCGCATTTGAATTCATCGAAAAAATATATGAAATTCATAATTATGAAGGTATAAATAGATTATTAAACAACAAGAAAAGTTTTTTCAAGTTATTGTTGATAACAAATGAGTTAAATTTTCTGTTATATTGCCTTTTCAGAGACAATTAAAATCCGAATATGTTAAGCATACATTAATTGAATCAATTGGAATAATATAAACTATTTTCATTCCTCTCAAAATGGAATTTTGTAACAAAATTCTTGTCATTTTTAAAATTTACTTGCTTCTGTGTTGTTCCAGATATATTTTTTCTATGATTCGTATAATGGCTGTTGAAATTGTCATCAAGATTGTCAATTTTATGAGCCCTAGTCCTTACTGTGTCTTGGTGTATAATTTTATGAAACTAATTTCTTCTATTTGAAAATCTGTTAGTTTACTGATATTCCAATTTAAAAGTAAGTTCCTAGGAATATGTAGCATTTAACAATAAGTAGTAAATCGTCGATAAATATCCGGCCTAGTGGAGTGATTTTTTTGTGTGCCCAATTTTGTAATTTTTTTAAGATATGGCAGATTCGGCAAGTGAATCCGATTCCAGTAGTATAGATGGAGGCCCAATAATGATGCCTCCTAGTCCAGTCACCCGGGAACAATTGCAGAAAAGGATAGAGAGCTTGCAGCAGCAAAATAGGGTTTTGAAGGTGGAGTTGGATACTTACAAACTTCGCGTGAAAGCCCTACAGGAGGAGAATAAAGGCCTACGTCAAGCATCTGTTATTATAGTGAGTTTTTTATGAACAGAAACTATAAATTTAAGCCTGTGAAGAATTTATCTCCAGCCTGGTTAGAACGTGCACTGTACAATAAGAATTTATTTTTTATCAGTTGTGTTGATATAACAGGTAATTCAAGCAATATTCTAGTAATTGAATTCAAGGTATATGTTGTTGAAACTTATGACGATTTTCAATATGAAAGAGCACCAAAGATATAATTGGTTTGGGTGCAGAATGCCTCAGCCGAAGTCAAATGACCACTATATAATATTTAACGATATATGTTGATTATTAACATATTGACAGTTATTTCACATTCTCAGAAATCTTCATTCTTCACATGACAATTTCTAGAACTATAATTTTTCAGTTTTCGGTTAATTTACATTTTATTTTTTTTTAAGAACTATGAGAAATATTCTGTAAGACATTCAAATCTATTACTTCCAAAATCTGTATAAGTATATGCATTAAAAAATTAACAAAGTTTAAGTATGTTCTGTAAATTTTCAAATGCAGTGATCAAAAATCTTGGTGAAATTGAGGCGAGTTTGATTTCAACAAGAAAAATGTTACAAATAACAGTGGATTTCATTGAATACATGATATAAGAATTGCTGATGATAAGGATCATTTTGAAGTAAAACCATGCAGTCAAATTTTTAGTGGTTACAAGATTTAACCTTGCTAATATCCGATAGATGATTTATCTCTTACTTCTCAAAATTAACTATTTATGCTTGAGAATATGTTCATAGTGCACACATGTCGAAAGGCTTAGATATTTCTTTGTGTGGAGATGTTTTGTTGCAAGAAATAGGTTTATAAAAGTATATTACTCTTTAGATATTTTTTGTAAAAAGAGTATTTTTCACAAACGAAAGATACTTACAAAATTAGGAACTGAAAAATGATTATGTTTTTTAGCTCAAATTCATTGCATCAAAAAAAGTTCTTAAACATATTCTATTACTAATAGTCGATATGATCTCCATGTTGTAGTAATATATTGACATTTCTGCTTATTGAAATAATCAAGCAGTTGACATTCTCTTGTGAAATATTATTCTATCCCTCTACCTCCACTACGACTAGTTTAAGGCAGGATGATAAGTTTGTGTAGGCTGTAGTAATATAATGCAATGTTTTCTGAGATTTATATTGGACATATTGGCTGGCCAAATCTTTTTACTGATGTGTCCTGCTTCAAATGTATCTTTCCCAATATGATCTGGCATTGCCATATGAGCTACATGGGAAACATGATGAAGTGTCCAAATGAAGTGTCACTATACTATAAGCTAACTACCCATCATATCAAAAGTGTTGGAAAGACTTATACCGAAGAATATAAATGCCCTAATGTCTGGATTCCTTCTCAGACTTTGGATTTCATCAATCAAGAGTTTGAATATAAATTGTACTGCCCCCCATTATTTCTGGAAATAAATCAAGTATTCGACAAAGGCTGTCATGCAGGATTATTACATAAAATCAAATGTTTTTTTCCTCTGAGGTACTATTCCATCTTGCAGTCTTATCTCACAGGTAGGGAATTCAGGACCAAAGTAGGGGAAGAAACATAAAATTATTCCATAAAAGCTGAAGTCCCTCAAGGAAGCTTCTTCGGTCTGGTTCTCTGTATTTCTGATTTGCTAAAATGTATGAAACAACCATTGCAACTTTTGCTAATGATACAGTAATTCTGGCTCCTAATGTAGACTTGTAACTGGTCCAAGAATACTTAAATTTACTGTGTATCTAGGCAAAACATTTTAAAATTAAGATCAATGAAGGAAAATCTAAACAGGTAGACTTCACTCTGAGGAAGGAACCATGCTCATCAATCTACATAAACAATAATATAATGCTGAAGGAGAAAACCATCAAATATCCAGGATTTCACTTGGACACTAGGCTAATTTGGAAAGAAAACATCAAGAAGAAACAGAAACTTTTTTAAATTTAACACTTTATTAGCAATCAGAAAACATTCATTCTATGAGCTAATGTGATGGCTTAAAGAGCTGCGGGTTCTCAGAATATGTGATGAGGGCTCCAGTGAATTGTTCTCTTCAATCCTCCATCAGATCTTCTGGCAGTTTCTTTTGAGTCTTCTGACATCCTGTGGTTGTATTTTTGTGATCATGTAATTTTTCATGGTGATTTAAACTTCTTTCTTTGATGTCCTTCACATATTACACCTTCAGATCTTTGTATTATAAGGTCTGATTAGTAATTAGAATAATTGGAGCTTTCGCTATCATACGCAGTATATTTAATTGGCTTCTCTGTATGATAGCCATTTTCGACTTGCTTGTGCAGCCCCACAATTCTATTCCATATACCTATATTGGTCTGATGACAGTTTTTTATATTAAAATTTTGTTCCCCAGCGATAAATTAGACTCTTACTATTATCCAATATAGATCTTTAACTCGCAAATCAATTTGTTTCCCTTTTTTGCAAACATGCTCTTTCCAAGTATCTATACGTTCTTAATGAAGACAGGTGGGCATTGATCTTTTCTTAGAGTGAAGTCCACTTTGTCAATTTAATTTAGATGATTTCGTAGGTGGCTAGATGCCAATGCTGGATCCTTATGTTTGGCAAGAATAGCTGTATCATCAGTAAATGTTCCCGTGGCGGTGTGCTGTATATGATAGAGAAAGGGACCCCAACACAGTACCCTGAGGTACTCCAGATGTTATTGGGTACTTTTCAGATACTTTGTCATTTATCCTGGTCGCAAACTCTCTGTTATTCAGATAAGACTTGAAAAGTTTGAAATAGGCACTAGGGAGAAACTTTTTTATTTGAAACAGCAATTCTGGATGCCAGACCTTCATTCGGTTCTCCCGAATAATTTATAGCGAAAATATTTTTCGGAATATTTCCACTGGAATAAACACTCTGTGGGACCCCAAAATTCTCAGTAAATAGCTCGATAAATCCTGGTTTTTATACCCGGACCATGGCTGATTTCCGTCATATTCACAATATTTAAAGGAGCCAGCGATAACGTTCAACACGTCTGCATTCATTAAACACACGTTAATGATTAGAAACGAATTGATCTTGAAATTCACTGGCTAATCGCAAGAAGCTCAAAACTTCCAGTAGAGAATGAAAAATTGATCTACAAAATTATCACCACATACTACTCTGTCAAGAAAGTACCAGGAATTTCCAATTAAAACAACATTTTTACATTTAATCGTCAAAATTTATTGGGTCGCCTTCAAAATAGGCTCCATTTGCTCCAATACATCTATGCCAATGGCACTTCCAATTATCGAAACATTTTTTATAGGCGCTTTCCGGGATGGACTTTAGCTCTCGAGCCGAATTTTGTTTTATGACTTCAATCGACTCAAAACGGGTGCCACGAAGGGGCAATTTTAGTTTTGGGAAGAGGAAAAAGTCGCAGGGAGCCAAATCCGGCGAATACGGTGGTTGCTGAAGCACGTTTGTTGAGTTTTTGGCGAGAAAGTCAGTCACAATCGTAGCTCGGTGAGAAGGCGCGTTATCGTCATGCAAAATCCATGAGTTGTTCGCCCACAAATTTGGCCGCTTCTTACGGATACGCTCACGCAAACGTTTCATAACGCCTAGGTAATACTCCTTGTTTACCGTCTGACCCTCTGGAACGAATTCGTAGTGCACCACGCCACGGATATCGAAGAAAACAATGAGCATCACCTTCATTTTCGAGCGGCTTTGGCGTGGTTTTTTCTGTTTCGGCTCATTTTTTGCCACCCATTCCGATGATTGCTGGCTTGTTTGCATATCGTACTCGTAGACCCAGGTCTCATCACCAGTTATAATGCGTTCCATGAATGTAGAATCGGAATTACAGCGATCCAGCATGTCTGAAGCAACCTGTTCGCGACGACGTTTTTGAAGAAAATTCAGGTCTTTCGGTACGAGTCGTGCGGCCACCTTTCTCATGCCCAAAATATCAATCAAAATCGTACGTGCGGACTCGTGGGATATCTTAAGATCATGTGCTATCTTTCTCAAGCTGGTACGACGGTTTTCCAGCACCCTTTCCTTAATTTTATCGACGTTATCTTCGATCGAAGCCGTCGATGGGCGTCCGCTTCACGACCGTCCTTAAAGGCTCTGTACCACTGATATGCACGAGTTTTCGATAGAGCATTATCACCAAAGGCCTTTTGCAACATTTTCAATGCATCGGCACACGAAAATTCATTTGCAACACAAAACTTTAAACAAATTCTTTGCTCAACGTAATCACCCATAGTAAAAATCGGCACGCACTCTGACATCGACTGAATTAATCAGCTGTTGCAAACACACTAGTTGACAGATCCCGCTCAAGCTTGGCATAGTAATTAAGGACAGTGGTACCAACCTAGGAAAAAAATTTTTTACCTGCCTCATTGCCCTGACAGATTTAAATCGATAATTCCTGGTACTTTCTTGACAGAATGTATATGGAAAAAAAAATTGGGGATGCACAAGCCAGTCAAATGTAGTTATTGTACAAAGTTACCAATAGAAAATACAGATAGCCAATGCTCCATGGTATGTTACCAACCAAACACTACATGAAGATTTGAAAATACAGTTTGTCCATTAAGATATCAAACAGAGAAGTATTATAGTAACCAATATGCAAAATGCTACGCTATAACAACCACTAATAACAGATAACCAACAAAGAAGATTGGGAAGACTATGGCCAGCTGTCATAATGGAAAACTAAGAGATTCTCTCTCAATTGAGGGAAACTTGTCATGTTAATTTTATTATTGTGATGAAATTTGCTCCTAAAATGTGTATTTTGATTGCTGATGAGAACAGATATAATAAAAAAATTAATCTTTTTTATTATATGAATGTTACAAATAGGCATGTGAGTAGTTCGTTTAAGAGGTCGTTTATTTACCTGAAGTTCAGATAAACGACGCTTTACTCTACTTAAATTTGCATTATGCATTATGGTTTCATCTGCAAACTGTAGATGTCAATATAATATGGGCCTGAAAGATGAAGATGTTAAGTATCTGCAAGTATATTGTACCAAATCACAATCCTTCCTTTTGCTAGACACTTGGGTGCGTCCACTACATGAGCTGTTTTCCATTATACAAATTTTGTATAGCTTTTGCAGACGATTAAGATATAATGAATATTTTCTATACTTGATTAAAATAGCTTGTTTAATATAAAGCAGTAATTTTTACTCAATAAATAGAAATTTAAAATAATAAGAAGCGGTTTTTTACTTCATAGAAAGATTATTCAAAGTAGAAATTTCATGATGAATGCACAAAAATGAAAAGAAAGAGTATATTAAAGACTTGGCTGAATATGCTTTCAAAAATTAATAATAAGTGAGGCTTTATGATGTATTCTATGGGAGTTACTTTGATAGGTAATATTCTTTAAATAAATCTTAATTGTTTCCTCGGTAACTTCATGCCAATCCTAATGTTCCTTAAATACATGTTATTTTTATCACACCAAAAAAATGGTTTGAGTGGGGTCTTTTATACACAGGAATTCCAACACTTAATGTGTATAATTTTGATCTATAATTGTGGTGTAAATTTCCAACTGAAGTTTCATCAATTTAATGTTTGAATGTCTCATAACATGTTACTTGCTCAACTTTCCAGAATTGTGGGAGAATAATAAATGTTTATAATCTGTCTTTTTTTATCAGCAAGCGAAAGCAGAGCAAGAAGAAGAATACATTTCTAACACATTGCTCAAAAAAATTCAAGCTTTGAAAAAAGAAAAGGAATCACTAGCTCATCATTATGAGAGAGAAGAAGAATGCTTAACCAATGATCTTTCGAGAAAACTCACTCAACTACGCCAAGAAAAATGCAGGCTAGAACAGACTCTGGAACAGGAACAGGAGTGCCTTGTCAATCGTCTTATGAGAAAAATAGAAAAGTTAGAAGCAGAAACCCTCGCTAAGCAAAGCAACTTGGAGCAGCTCAGAAGAGAAAAGGTACATATATATTGTTATTTTATGATATTATGCAATATCAATCTGAAACAAATGGATTATAGTGCAAAAAATATGGTCTTATTTATGTGTGCGCCTACATATGCTGAGGGTTTTGAAAGCATTATGCAGTAATTTGGCAAAAAAATTATATTATTGAATATGCAAAAAAAAAAACGGAAAAATCTATTTCATTTTTATCTGTTACCACCTGAATGATTCAGCTGAACGTACATATGATATAGTCACATTGAAGTAAACACCACTCCTGTTATTACCGCTCTTTTGCGGCTCTTGTTGGGATTTGCAATATTTTCATCCATTGAAAAATGACAGCGAACTTTCTCTACTATAAAAACACTCAATCACTACTCTCATTTTGTTCATGAACAATCTTTGAACATCTATGGTCTTTTCTTTTGGAAATATTCAGTATTTTATGATCATCTATGGCTTGGTGTTTCACACACCCGACTGGAAAGAGGAGATTCCTCTTTGGTGAGGCTCGCAATTTGGAGGGGAAACAAATTTTCTCATCAGGATGGCCGGCCACCATTTCATTGTTGGGCCGAAATCGAAAAATAACAATGCTGCGCCTAAGACGGCGTAAGAACAGCGTAACAAAGCCTAACCAGAACACAAGCTGCACTAAAGTTCTGAGTATCACAGAAGATCTAGGAGTATCAGAATAATAATAATATTTTATATACTACTCTGTCAAGAAAGTACCGGGAATTTTCAATTAAAACAACATTTTTACATTTAATCGTCAAAATTTATTGGGTCGCCTTCATAATAGGCTCCATTTGCTCCAATACATCTATGCCAACGGCACTTCCAATTATCGAAACATTTTTTATAGGCGCTTTCCGGGATGGACTTTAGCTCTCGCGCCGAATTTTGTTTTATGGCTTCAATCGACTCAAAACGGGTGCCACGAAGGGGCAATTTTAGTTTTGGGAAGAGGAAAAAGTCGCAGGGAGCCAAATCCGGCGAATACGGTGGTTGCTGAAGCACGTTTGTTGAGTTTTTGGCGAGAAAGTCAGTCACAATCGTAGCTCGGTGAGAAGGCGCGTTATCGTCATGCAAAATCCATGAGTTGTTCGCCCACAAATTTGACCGCTTCTTACGGATACGCTCACGAAAACGTTTCATAACGCCTAGGTAATACTCCTTGTTTACCGTCTGACCCTCTGGAACGAATTCGTAGTGCACCACGCCACGGATATCGAAGAAAACAATGAGCATCACCTTCATTTTCGAGCGGCTTTGGCGTGGTTTTTTCTGTTTCGGCTCATTTTTTGCCACCCATTCCGATGATTGCTGGCTTGTTTGCATATCGTACTCGTAGACCCAGGTCTCATCACCAGTTATAATGCGTTCCATGAATGTAGAATCGGAATTACAGCGATCCAGCATGTCTGAAGCAACCTGTTCGCGATGACGATTTTGAAGAAAATTCAGGTCTTTCGGTACGAGTCGTGCGGCCACCTTTCTCATGCCCCAAATATCAATCAAAATCGTACGTGCGGACTCGTGGGATATCTTAAGATCATGTGCTATCTCTCTCAAGCTGGTACGACGGTTTTCCAGCACGCTTTCCTTCATTTTATCGACGTTATCTTCGATCGAAGCCGTCGATGGGCGTCCGGAGATTGAAGGCTCTGTACCACTGATATGCACGAGTTTTCGATAGAGCATTATCACCAAAAGCCTTTTGCAACATTTTCAATGCATCGGCACACGAAAATTCATTTGCAACACAAAACTTTAAACAAATTCTTTGCTCAACGTAATCACCCATAGTAAAAATCGGCACGCACTCTGACATCGACTGACTTAATCAGCTGTTGCAAACACACTAGTTGACAGATCCCGCTCAAGCTTGGCATAGTAATTAAGGACAGTGGTACCAACCTAGGAAAAAAAAATTTTACCTGCCTCATTGCCCCGCCAGATTTAAATCGATAATTCCCGGTACTTTCTTGACAGAATGTATATAATCACATATATAAAAGCATATTGCTTTGGCAATATGTCGGGAAATTACCAGAAGCGCTCTATTCTCAAACAGCTAATATGTATATTATTTGAAGATTTTAATATAAATATCTCAGAGAACTTCATTTCAAACATCACGACAGTAATGTTTGGAAACATTTTGAAATTCTATAAATTTTATCATATGCTTTGAGGATAAAATATAAGGATTAATTTTTGGAACCTTTTGTGAATATCTATAGTTGTAATAATAGGTTGGGAAAAAATAAATCCATTATTTTTTTGGTAGATGGCTGTTGTGATCGATAATATATCTGGTATCAATCAAACAATTTCAGATTCATGCTTGTTGTTAAGGTGACATTTCACATTAAAAAAATTCTTTTGCTGTTTTTTCTTTGATCAATTCAGTTGCGAGTTACAGGGTGTTAAAATGGAAGTCAACAAAGAGAAAATTCGGTACATTTTACCGTTTTTCTTTAATAAAGGAGAAAATGCAAGCCAGGCGGCTGAAATTGTGAATGGTGGTTATGATCCCGATACTGTAACAGCTAATTAAAAGTGATTATATCAATTTAAACGGAATTTTAAAATTTGTTACAGTAGGGAGAAATACATTTTCGGAGAATTATAAGGGTGTTAGGTTTCAGGTATCATTTGAATATTTCGGAATTGCACACTTCAGTTTGGTCACTCTTAATTTCAATTCAATCTGGTATACAGAAATAATTTTGAAATCATGAATAATCAAATTGACCACTGTAATTCTCAAATATTTATATTTATTTATTATTTCGAATTATTTAGAAGTGAACAAGGTACAATAACCTTAGAATGTCGTTGACACGATTTCGAAGTACAAATGGCAATCAAATATCGACATGCGCAGAAACGACTTTCCGCTCCCCCTATTCATTGCAAAACCTTCGAAATGATGCGTCACTGAACTTATATTGCCATTCAAATTTCTTGAGGGGATTGAATCAACTGGACTGTTTTATGTGGGCTACCATGTATATTGTTCTGCTAGCTCAGTGCTTAGATTATCAGATTATGAACTTATATATTCCAAATTCTAGTCTGTCCCAGTTAGAAAAATTTCTAGTCAAGCAGTAGTCACTAGTCACTGATCCCTGTTGAGTAAAAAATTAACAGCTGTAGGTCTAAGATGGTATAAAGTTACAATAATAAAATCTAATTAGAACAGAACTGATTTTTCTAATTGGGTAAGCTTTTGAAAGAGCTTTGAGAATATTTCTCTTGGGATTTTCATATTAACTGTATTTCACTGAATAGGAAACAAAAAGATTATATATATATATTTACATATATAAGATTATTTGATGATTATGAACTTGACTAGCTTTCTCCGTTTTCTGATGTCACAATAAGATTGGAGATTAATACAGTGGACAATTTTTACTTTGATTAATTTGCTTCTGATTTCTCTGGAACTCATAGGTCTTTCATGAAAATCCCTGCAGAATATCACAAGAAATTTAACTCAAGAGGATCTGTTGTGTTAAGGAGTACCAAACAATGAATAGAATTTATCCATATCCAACCAGACGAGACTCTTAGATTTCTAGTTCATTGCAATGATCATTCATTAAAATGTCATGTATTTTGTGTGAAAGATGTACAAGTTTATTTTTGGTGGTTTAAACAATTAATTTAACAATTGTTCAACAATGAAAGAGATAAAGTATATTTGATTTACTATTAAGGTGACACAATATGAAATTTTTGAGAAAATTAGAAAGTATTTGATTATATAATAGCAAAAGTTGAAGATATTGTGGATCTCACCTTTTAACATAATTAATTGAAATAAAGGAAATGTTGTGAAGTATGTAAGAAAGTTTTCAAGCACTAGATCAGTAAGATGTTTGGAATAATTACTGAGTGAATTTCCATGCATTAGGTCGAACTAGAAAATACGTTGGAGCAAGAACAAGAGGCCTTAGTCAACAAACTTTGGAAGAGGATGGATAAATTAGAAACTGAGAAACGGATGTTGCAGATCAAGTTAGATCAACCTGTTTCAGATCCTGCAAGTCCTAGGGAAATAAATAATGGGGATACTGCAAGCAACCTTACTTCACATATTCAAAATCTCCGCTCAGAAGTTTCCAGGTAATGTTTTTTCAACAATAGCGATATAGTTAGATTTTTGTAATTAAAATTTTTTAATGCATTTTTCATTTAAATATATGATAAAGGGGCAAATTTACCATTGTTTTAGGGTGAAAACAGGTAAATTATAGAAAGTTTTAGTGATAGAAATTTGGTGATCTGAAGAATACTTCAGAGTTGTGAAAAAGCTTCCAGATCAAAACTTTAAGAACATTTTTTATTTGAAGATAAAACAATGATTATTGCAATATGAACTGTCTTTATTTGAATAAATTATGTTGAGTGTGAAATATTTATGTTTTTTAAATAAAAAGAATTTTATGTTAAGGATATAAACTTAGAAATACCTGACATGATTTCTATATGGAACATATATGGATGGTTCAGTTTTCAATGACTTTATTTGGCTGAAATTTCTAGATCAAAGTAGCAACAGCCGGTTTGAAATAAATGATTTGCACCCTCCATTTTTTTTTAACTTTTTTATAGTGATTCAGGATTGAACAGTTGTACAAATTTAACAGATGTTACTTTAATAACCTAATAACTTTCAATAATTTTACATGCTCAAATTAGCATATGCATAAAATACTTTTTAAATTAGTTTAATATTGTTTTGAGTGATTCCTCCTAAAAAGGTAGCGAGTTTACCTGGATAATTGTAACACTTATAGTCATCTCAAACAAAAATCAGAATTGATTATTACTCTGTAGAATTGTTATTCTTTACTATGTAAAGTTCCGTACTTTAAGGACTTTCTGAAAACCCTTACTTTTCTATCATGATCATCTATTGTAGAAAGAGAAAGACTGTTTTGTGTAGACAACTCAAATTACACTTAAAGTAGGGCAAGCAAACAGTGGTAGAACGTTAAAATATTCGAAACACAGTACAAATCAAATAGTATATTCTTTCTCATAATAAGAAGAAGAAACAACCTTTGGTAAAATGAAACTGTAGTTATAGTACCATTCACTAAAAAACGGAAGTTGAATGGTTTAGAACCGTCGACTATCCGAGGTGAAATAATACAATTCTCATTTGAGGCAAAATACCTGGTAATAGTCCTGGACAAGACCCTCACCTGGAATGCACACCTGGATAAAGTGTGTCATAAAGCCAGAATGGGTTTCTGGACTTGCAGTAGGATCTGTGGTAAAACCTGGGGCCTAAAGCCCAGGCAGATGTACTGGCTATACACTATGGTAATTAGACCACGGATAGTGTATGGCGCTGTAGCGTGGTGGAAGAAAGGCCAACAAACGGTTGGTGAACAAAAGCTCACCCGACTACAGAGACAGGCTTGCCTTGCAATTACAGGTGCGTTTCGCACCACACCCACGGCAGCCATGGAGGTCCTACTAAATCTACCACCCCTGCACCTACTCGTGCAGAGGGAGGCGGAACGGACCACATACAAACTATATCAACTGGCGATTGACAGGCCAGAGGCAATAGTGATGGGAGGCTCAAGACTGCTGGACGAGCTTTTAACGAACAGTATCCTATCGATGCCCTCGGATCTAATGTCAAAAATCACGAGCCAGGAACGGAATTCCAATGTAATCGTCCCCAGCCGGGACGAATGGACCCAGCATGCTGAGGTTCTATTGAGAACCGACCTTGGCTTGTTCACAGACGGCTCGCGAACGACGAACGGAACAGGAGCGGGAGTCTATGGGAGTAAACCGAGAATTAACATTGAGTCTCGGTCAAAAGGCAACCATATTCCAGGCAGAAATATTTGTCATTGAGACCGCGGCGGAACTGCTGATAAAACAGCAAATCCACCACGGTAAAATCAAAATATTTACTTACAGTCAGTCAGTACTAAAAGCTCTGGAATCCAGCTGTTTTACATCCAAAACAGTCTGGAGTTGCCGCACGGCTTTAAACAGGCTCGGTATGTATAACGGAGTCACTCTGGTTTGGATACCGAGCCACTCAAACTATTTGGGTAACGAGGAGGCGGATCGGCTGGCATTTGCTGGAGCTGCGCTGCCTCTGGTAGGACCGGAACCATCCCTGGGAATACCGCATGACGTGGCTAACGAGGCGATAACAGGCAGAATGAACTCAAGGCTAGAGTCTTTCTGGCGGAGCCATTCTGGCCTGAAACACTCGAAGTTGTTCCTTGGAATTATGTCGGAATTATGACAGGTCACTGCAGACTGAAAGCGCATTTGCACAAAATCGGTCTGGCTGAAGACAATGAATGCAGGCTGTGTCTTGAGGACACTGAAACAGCCATGCACATCGTCTCAGAGTGCCCAGCGGTGAGTCGCATCAGATTCGAGGTCTTTGGCCAGGCTTTTATAGCCCACAGCGAACTGAAAAAATTACCCCTGAACAAGATTATCGGTTTTATCCAAAAACTGGATCTCGTCGGGGAGATATAAATTAGGGGTGAACCACAATAGTCTGTGCGGACGCAGAGGTAGGGTGGACAGACGCCCGCTCATCATAAATAATAATAATAATAATAATATTTATCAGTCTGGTGCATACTCTACTTTAATGGTACGTACGAACACAGACTGAACCTAATAAAACTAATTACACATATTCGTAGGTCGATAAATATCTCATTTAGGATATCATTCTTGCACAGCGAAGGAAATCTTACACCCAGTGCTGAACCTACAACTGTAATTTATTTTGGACAGCGTTGAATCTATAGGTAAAAGGACGGGTGGAAGGGTATTTGGATGGAAAGCGTTTAATACAGAAAGTGAGATTGTTTTATTTCCAGAAGGGGCACAAAATATATCTTGAGTCGATTGAGAAGAAAACTACTAAGAGTACTGTATCTGACTTTATCGGGTTGGCGAGGACTGATGATGCTCGGAACACGAATGAATATTATGGTAACCACAATACCTCGGGGACAACGATTCATCTTTCTCTCACACATTTTATATCAACTTTGGGTATCCAGAATATTAACTGTCTCTACACAATATATAGTTCTCTAACCAGGACTACTCAAGAAGTCACCCTAAAGGACATTACAGTTTCATAATGCATATAATTTCTCAAAGTAAACGGGCACACATCGATTATTAAAATAGATTATATAAACTGACTAGAATATTATAAAAAAATACAGTTTGCTATCACCTTTAGGAGATAAAAAATGTTACAATGAAAAACAAAGAAATAGGAACTGAAGGAATCGCACAATCTAGGTATCAAATCAGTTATATACCATGCAGTGAGAATAAAATGAATATCACAATAAGTAACCATTATTAATTATTACAAAAAAACAAGAAAGCAGGCACTGAGAGAAAGTATACTATGTAATTAGGTGAATCCTAAGAGTTTTATTACTTTTATACAAGAACAACGCAGTCTAGCACAGTATTTCGACTGTAAATATAACTAATAAATAATACAAATGGAATAAACAGACAAGAGGATTACATGGAAAGAAAGAACATGCAATGTTTTTTACATTAAAAACTACTATGTGAAGTATAAAATGTATAGTTAATTAAAATATATATGAGAGGTTTCACTTACCAAGAGGAACTATTATGTGTAAGTCTATCTGGAGTACCTATAGTTAGATTCGCAGCCAGGGATCACTCGGGAGGTTTGTTTCTTAGATCCTTCTTCTCTACACTGGCTCGAAAACAAGAGATACCCCCTCTTCATTGCAATACTTGGATATCCATCTTTGTTATTGTTACGGAGTGCACATGTAGAGTTATGGTATCACAGAAATTAAACTTTGATGTAGGTATAGGCAGATGCAGGAGGTGTGCATCATGACATATTCTTGTCTTCTCGATCACCTGTATGATCCTTAGAGATTGCAAATCTATTCGACAAGATTCGTGGAATTTTATACAGAAAGTAATAGTATAAGTATCAGAAAAATCTTTACATCAATTTTCATGAAAAAAGCAAATTCAACAAAAACATGGATTAAAAAAAATGTATATGAGACAGTAATTTATTTCCACAAAAATGTTTGTACTACTACAACAATTGTTTCACCACGATGTGGCTTCTTCAGGTATAACATTCGTGGTGAAACAATTATTGTAGTAGTACAAACATTTTTGTGGAAACAAATTACTGTCTCATATACATTTTTTTTAATTAAAATTAGTTTCCACCAAGTAAAGACCGAATCAATCAAATAAAAACATGGATATTGCATAAAAATCATATAAGAACTTCATAGAAAAATATTTTTGACAAGTATAGCTTCTTGCAGTTGATATCACACTTGTAGCGTACAAAAACAATCTTTAATAGAGGAAGGCATGGTTTCTGTATTGATTAGTCACAGCTCTACAAAAATGATAATTTTACCCATTCAACATTCAGGAGCTTTTCGCTGCACTTGAGCATTGTGGATGCTCCCTATATGTGGTATGATTCTTATTTGAAGCATGTCTTATACATGTTTTATCACAGTCAGGTCGAGGAAGTTTACTGGCCATGGCAATATTTTGATTCCCTCATAAGTTATCTAATTACTGAAAATACCTACAACATACAGACGAACATTATCATACATCAGGTGGAAGTTTACAAGTGGACTATCAAAGGATGCACAACAGGATGTAGAATACTATCCAAAATTGTTGAACTAACAAAACTCTGTGGAAAAACTAACCCTGTTCAGCCTCCAATAATGGCTCATATTTCATATCACTTCTGTAACTGTGCCCATTATTGGGAGTGTCCCAACTATTCTAAATTTCCACTTCATCTTCACACTGTTGACTGATGAGAATCCGGACTGCTCCCTAACTAAAGCTATGGCCCCCCTCCTACTTATGAATTCCTTACATTCAGTTCAAACACGCTCCCCGATTCCCTTATGAAAGAAGTGGACACCTGATATGGTGTTGAAAACGGAGTCCGACTTTGTGAAGGCGATTACTCATGGTATTTCTGTCGATGGTAGACTCCCAACTTATTGATATAAAAAATGCAAAATTCATGTGATATAAAATTTATAACAATCATACTTTCCAAATATTCATGCATTTTTTCCAATGTGAAATTGTTTAGAAGGTAGAACTCGTCAAAATAATAATAATAATAATAATAATAAAGTTTATTTCAAGAATAAACACTTTACATCACGGAGGAACATGAGATATGACCTGTATGCGATACTAACTTAATTAAAATTTCTGAAAAAATGTTCCATAAAGATAATTGAAAACAACAAAAAAATAATTACAAAATATTAGGAGAAAAAATAGAATTGTCATTCATATTATAGTTATTGTCCTTGTTTCAACTCGAGGGCACTTCATATCCGATGTTTATTATTATTGTATTATAACTGTCACAATCAGGTAATTATTATTAAAGTCACTATCATTGAATGAGTCATAAATTGGTGAGTGAGCGTCCTGTATTTGGGATGTCAATTATTATTTACCAAGTCACTGATTATCTTCCTGTTCTTACCATCCAACCAAGCTTTTAAACGCTTTTTGAACATTTTAATGTTCCTCAAATGCTTCAGTTGATCAGGGATGATGTTATAAATTTTTATTCCTAGGTAGGTGTGACTTCTTTGACCTATACTTTTATTGCATCTGGGTGGTTGGAATGTATGACCTCTCGCTCTCGTCGTATATTGGTGTTGTAACGTATTTACAGTTGCTTTTCCTGAGAAGATGTTAGAAAGAAGTTTAAGAGCATACAACTGCCTCACATCTTGAACTTTTGCTACGTCGAATAGCTGTTGACTGGGGAAGGTACGACTTTTCTTGTGGATTATTTTCAAGACCCATCTTTGAATTACCTCCAGAGGTTTTATCTGGTTTTGATATGCACCACCCCATCCAACTATACCATAGCAAATTTGGGATTCAACTAAGGCTTGGTAAAAAATCCTTAAATGCTTCATGTCACTAATGCTTTTACGTACTTGTTTGAACTTGAAAAGTAGGCTTCTTATCTTATTTACGAGATTTTTTATGTGCTTGTCCCATCTTAGCTGTTGATCAATGGTGATGCCTAAATACTTGATGTCCTTCGTCCTTTCAATCAATGTGTCACAGTCAATTTCTAGATTTTCCATCTCGGGCGGGCTCAAAGAGGAAGAGCCGAAAATCATATATTTCGTTTTATCAACGTTGAGTGTGAGTTTATTATTTCTGAACCAATTTTGTATTTTTAAAAACCTTGTTTCTGCCTTTACCTTCAATTCTTCCCATGCACCCGCCCGATACTGGACGACCGCATCGTCGGCAAAACAAATAGCGTCCGCAGACTCCTCCATCTTCAGTAAGTCATCTATGTAAATAAGGAAAAGGATAGGTCCCAATACTGTCCCTTGTGGGACTCCGAATGTCACAGTCTCCAATGAACTTCTGGTCTGTTCTATTTCTACCATCTGTTTCCTGTTAGACAAATAACTCTTTAGCATTTCATAAATAGGTCCCCTAAATCCATATTTCTCGAGCTTTCGAAGTAATCGAGTATGACATACAGTGTCGAATGCTTTACACAAATCGATGAATATACACAACGAAGGAATTTTTTTATCCAGACTTTCGTATAATCGACCTGTTAATTTTCGAATTGCGTCCTCTGTCGATTTACCCTCCATAAACCCGTATTGCTTGTCGTCAATAATGTCGTATTTCTTCAGATAGCTCATAATACGCTTTTTCAGAGCTTTTTCAACTATTTTTGCCAAATTAGATATTAAAGATATAGGTCTATAGTTATTTATTCGTGAGCGATCGCCGCTTTTGTAAACTGGTTTAATAATGCCTAGTTTGAAGGCATCAGGAAAGCAACCTCTTTCGAAACAACTGTTTATCAGACAAGCCAAGGGTGGTGCTATTTCGGTTTTAATTTCTTTGAGCGTTTCTGATTTAATTGAATCATGACCTGTAGCTTTGCCCAATTTGAGCTGCCCTATAATATCCTGTATTTCCATGGCGTCAACAGGAGCCAAGAAGAAAGAGCCGCACTGACTAATACTCGGTTCGTTGTATTCTACGGGACACTGAATTTTATCCGCTAACTCTCTTCCTATGTTGGTGTAATGCTGATTGAACATATTGGCTATTTCCTTTTTATCCTGAATTTCAACTCCGTTGTAATTAATATGGTTTATTTCTGCATTCGATGTTCTGGTATTACCGCATATTTCCTTCATACATTTCCAGACAGCTTTTGATTCAGATTGATTTGAATTTATTATATTCTGTAGATATAGTTTTTTTGAGTTATTTATTAGTATTTGAAGTTTATTCTTATATTGAATGTATTCAGATTTTAGAACATCATCGTATGGATTTTCTCTCATTTGTTTATAGAGGTTATTTTTTTTGTTGATTGCTTTTAACAGAGCCGGTGTAATCCATTTTTTGCGAATGACTTCTTTTTTTTTTAATTTTATAGTATGTGTGTTATTTTTAATATGATTAATTAATGTTTCAGTGAAAGAATTAGCCACAGCGTTAACATCATTCTGTTCATGCATTTGCGACCAGGATTCATTTCGCAAATCCATTCTTAAGTTTGTGTAGTTTATGTACTTTTTCACTTTCCGATCGTTATCTTTATCCACTTTCGTTTCATCAGATATATTTAGAGTAAGTATGACAGGAAAATGGTCAGTTATAAGATAATGCAATATGTATCCCTTTATACTGTCTAATTGATTTTCAAGGTTCTTTTTCTTTAAAAATATGTGATCGATACAACTTTTCCCAGCTGGTCGAGTATATTCATTTATAATTGACATGAACCCGAATGTATACATTATATTATTATAATCTTCAACAAACTCGTTATCTGCCAACAAATTAATGTTCATATCTCCGACCAACACATGAGTTTCAACCTGATGCATTGTTTCCAAATAACTAAAGAGATCTTTATTAAAGGTGTTTACGCATGATTGGGGAGACCTATATACAGCTGTCAGGGTGATGCCGTTGTTGTCAATAACCTTTATTTCCAGAGATTTACTCTCACCTATACTTATTACTTTATGTGTAAACTGTATATTTGTTCTGAGATAAACTAAGACACCATCATTTTTGTTTTTGGTACCTTCACTATATATTGCCTGATATCCATCAAGTTTGAAAATTTCCGGGTTAGCTATCTGAAATGTTTCCGTCAATACAATAATGTTGAATTTGAGTGATAGACATTCCAGAAGTATTACTAATTCATCGAAGTTTTTATTGATGCTTCGAACATTCATGTGAAATACTTTAAATGCATGTTGTTCAAGATTTTTGAATGACCTAATATCTTCCACTATTTGTGTTTCATATTTACCCTCCTGATACTCCTCAATAAACTGATTCATAATTTAGTTTGAAGATTTGGTTGAGCCCGTTCTTAACTTCATTCCCAACCTGGAGTCCTTTTTATGTGTTGACTTCCCTTTCGAAGTTTTCTGGATTCTCGGAATTCCAGGTGACTCCCTGGAGATGAGTGATGTTTTTAGTAATGCACTACTCGATGCAGCATGGTCGTCCGTAGTTTCCCAGCCTGCTTCGCTGCTATCTTGACTTTCCTCGTCCTGAAGATTTTTCCGTACCTTGGTTGGATTAGGAGAGGTTGAAGGTGTTGAGGGTGCACTGTGAGGCTTTCTCTCTGACTGGATGTCCACCAGGTTCTCCACTGTATACTGCTTAGTGCCAATTATGAGACGATCACCTCGAATGAATGATCTGCAAGATGCATTAGTTCTTGCTTGGAGAAGACTACTTCTTAGTATCTTGGATTCATATCGCTGTTTCAAAGTCAAGTCGTTAGCTATACTTTGGTTGGTGCCTTTCAATTTTTTAACTTTCGAGAATATAAGTTTTTTTTTCAGGTTTGAAATTGGTTCTACCTTAATAGGAGCTTTTTTTGTTTTTCCTAGCTTGTAGCAGTCGTTGATATCACACTCACTGATCTCTACCTCTAATAAGCGATTCAGTTCGTTGCAAATTAAGTTCGGAGTAGCGTTGTCTTCCAGTTCATCAAATCCAAACAGAACAATGTTATTCCTTTTGTTCACTCGATCCGTATATTCCAATTTCTGTTTTAGAGTAGAGTTTTCCTTCTCCAATTGGTCTACCCTACTTTTTAGGGAATGTATCTCAAGCAAAAGTCTAGCCTCGGCAGCAGCAATTGAGCTCTTCACTTCGTTCTTGCTCTTAATGACTTCCTCGTATAACTGTTTCAGAGTGATATCCCTGGTAGCATCTGAAGTAATCTCGTCCAGCGTCATCACAAATTTAGTACGAACGTGTATGCTCCTCTTTAGGACAATCTGGATCCTGCAGGTGTCTGTAGCAGCTGTATGCTCACTATTTAACCTTAGTAAACTTTCAACTAATATTCAAATTTCTTCAAGATTTCTTCACTAGAAGAATTTTTCTTTTTGGAAAAGAACATTTACTTTGACCTTAGGGATTCAGTTTTACAGTTTTTAATATTTAATGTTCGCCCTTTACTATGAAACTTTTTGAAATACCACGGACTACAAATCGGCGATGTTTATATGTGGAACATATAAATAAACCATTTCAACAAAAATGACATATGTAAAATATTCAATGGGATAAAGATATAAGCCCTTTCATTCTAACTTGATTATTCTATACAATTTATGTCCAGTTCTGTTAGTTCTTGCGCCGCCAGTAGTATGATCGAGTAGTATGATGCGGTGTGGATTGATGCATGTATCGATTCAAACACTGAATCTAGATTACCATTTCAACATAAAGATTCAACATACTTTTTATTTTTTTACGTAAATTTCTCGAAAGATCCCTCATATTTATAAATATAGGGAGGTAATACATGTGTCCATGTAACATCAGGAGTAACATATTTCACTTTATCTCACAATAAATGTATCCGTCTTATGGTTTCACATAGAATATTGACTTGTTTGATTTTTGACTGGGTAAATTTGAATATTCTTAATTCCTATTAGGCGAATTTTTAAATGTTTTATTTTGAAAGAATTGAAAATAATGAATACCAAATACTCGGCAATAAAATTGAACAATTCATTCACATAAGTTGTTCATTACTCTACATCTCTGCACTCACTTAATTCGCAGATATTGAGGATTTCCCAACAGATATCTTTCTGCTGCAGTTTGCTTAAAATTTTTGAATGAAAATGCGGCATCTTTCAAGAAATTCACTAAAGCCACAAAACAAACGCAGCAGTTCTAATTACCCGATACTGATTTAGCATATGGCTATCCAAGCATTTGAAGTAACTGAAGTAGAAATTTTCTGCAATTTCCAGATTTGGAATTCAACTTATAAAGCCTATATATAACTTTACCCCCTTTAATATTTTATAGTAGCGATTTTTAATAATATGGTTTATTTCAATGAGTTCCATCTCATCTTTGAAAACACTATGTGTACGCAAGTTTGGCATCGACTGAAGGCTTTTCACATTATAGTTTAAGAATTAGTTCTTACATTTAACAAATAGTATATATTGAACTATTGAGCCAGTACTATTTGATAAAGTATCATAATTGACATGATATATTATCCTGATACTCCTAGATCTTCTGTGAAGATCCCTTAGAAGCTTTTTCAGCTTTTCCGAGTTAGAAGTTCAGTTTTGTTCTGGTTAGGCTATGTTATTGTGATCTTACGCAACTTTAAGTCACAGCGCTGTTAATTTTTGACCCAACAGTGAAATGGTGGCTGAAACTTGTTCAACTAGAAAATTTCTTTCCTACTTGAACAGGATTTGAGCCCGGCACCTTTCGGTTCCCAGCCCAATACTCTAATCACTGAGCTATCGGCACACATAAATACAATACAATTAAAACAAAGTTTTTAGACATTACTATTACTGACAAAAGATTGAAATGTTTCTCTGGCTAACAATTATTGAGTAACTAGTATCTGCAATATGTATTTTAAATCTACATCTCTGCATCAGGATTTGTCAAGTTATATGGCAGGGTTTCTATCTTGAATTGTGCTCAATTTCGATAGACATGGTTGGAATTTAATTGGAGAAATCGACTGAGTACTAAGTTGTTGTGGGTACTGGTAGTAGAATCAGATTGAACAGAGTCAGATATATTGAATAAGTGTTAAACTTGCGATTCTTAGGAGCATTTTGAAACTGTTATAGTATATTCTGAGGGATATTCATAAAAGATCTAGGAGTATCAGGATAATATAACAACATAGTTCAAAACTTTCCATTCTGGATATGGGATTATTACCCTCAATTATTATTATAGTAGGGGATGATTCTTTGTCTCATTTTATATGTTGCATAATTATTTTATAATTCAATATGTATTCAGTGCTTCTTTTTCAATTCTAGGTTACGTCAAACTCTGACAAACAGTCAACAAGAGCATACTCAGAAGATGCAGCGTTATGCTCAAGAAGAACGTAACATCAAGGAAGAGAATCTCAGATTGCATCGTAAACTTCAAATGGAAGTTGAAAGAAGAGAAGCTCTATGTAGGCACTTGTCTGAGAGTGAAAGCTCCCTAGAGATGGATGAAGAGAAGCACTTAAACGAGCAGGTTGTAGGTATGCGATATCATACTCTGTCACCTGTGCCGTTTAACCCATCTAACCTGTGCCAACCCTCAAGTCCAGGTAGTATTGATGTCATTATTAAACTTGCACAAGGTTATGAAGTTATAAGTTCAATTTTAAAATGACTCTACACGGTATATTGTCAATTTCCGATAAAATAATATTAGAATTTTCTGTGTGAAAAGCGATGAAACATGGAGTTGTACGGAGATTTGAAGACCAAGTGTGGTATGGGACTTGAGGAGAACGGAACAGAATGGATTTTAAATATGACAGTAGATCCTAGATTCATTATCTTAATTTGAAATTGAACTACAAATGAAAACTGTAATGTCCCACATTTAGTGCGTTCCACTAGGCGACCACGACGCCCAAAACGCTCGTGCAGTTCTATCACCTGCAGATCACGGTCGTTGCGGTTGTTCTTAAAACGTCATCAATGACGTCATTGATTTCGACCGCAACAAGCCCGCGAAGACCCATGTTCTGAGCTGGGTCGAAGTGTTTGTTTACATATTTTCCATCATGGCGGCGCAATCAACTCTGGTTTGCTCAGAGAGGGACCTTTTGGTGGAAGTAATTGTGTCTACAGAGGATGCAAGACGTGCACAAGAGGGCAAAAAATGATTATTATATATATATATATATAAAAATTTTTTTTATTATTTTCCCGTTTCATCCATTGTTTTTGAAATACATCATATTTATGATTGATTGGGTCGTTGCTTGGTAGAAATCAGTTGTAATTGTCATTATAAAATAAAACACTTGTTTACATTTTCTACTTTATATATATTACATATATATATTATATATATATTTATATATATTACATATTTATATTATAAATAAAGTAGAAAATGTAAACAAGTGTTTTATTTTATAATGACAAATACACCATAACCTGCGAATTGTCATTCATCTGTATTTGATAGATTCGGTGTTTACTTGGTGGAAACTCATTTTAATTAAAAAAATGTATATGAGACAGTAATTTATTTCCACAAAAATATTTGTACTACTACAACAGTTGTTTCACCACGATGTGGCTTCTTCAGGTATTACATTGTACTGTCTGATGGTATTCAGTGTAACCGAGTTTATATACATTTTTAGGTACGTGACCAAATAATAGAAGCACAAGTCATAAAAACTCTAGGTGTTTATTGGAGTTTGCCGCTAAAAATGCCATTAAGGAAAAATATTCAGTAATGGAGAATGATCGACATCTGTTTGTTCGTTCAAAAGGATTTTACGGGCATTATACCTGTTGATTTCAAGAAATTCTAAAAGTGTTAATCTAGAACTTTTGCTTTCAACGTGGATAATTTCATAATTATTGTTGAAATTATGCCTAAATTCCTTAAGATGATTAGCATATGTCGAATGTACAGAATTGTATATATAACCCCTTTGGTGTTCTTTGACACGTTTCTTGAATGATCTACCAGTCTGGCCAATGTATACTAAAGGGCAATCTTTGCAGGTTAACTTGTAGACTCCGGATTTATTTTCTTTATTTGTACGATCTTTATTGTTTTTTATGTAGGTACTAAGGTTATTAATTGTCTTAAAACGTCAAACAACGGTTACAATCCCTTTCTTATAGACAAAATGGTATCCAATAAACAAAAGAAAATGGCATTAAATCTCGTGTACCCAATCATAAAAGAGGACAATACACAGAAATATTTTTCGTTGTCTAATGTCAATGGATTATCTGAAAATATTGCTAAATATTTTAAAAGTTGTTTCAATTATAACGCGGCTTTTAAGACAATTAACAACCTTAGTACTTACATAAAAAACAATAAAGATCGTACAAATAAAGAAAATAAATCCGGAGTCTACAAGTTGACTTGCAAAGATTGCCCTTTAGTATACATTGGCCAGACTGGTAGATCATTCAAGAAACGTGTCAAAGAACACCAAAGGGGTTATATATACAATTCTGTACATTCGACATATGCTAATCATCTTAAGGAATTTAGGCATAATTTCAACAATAATTATGAAATTATCCACGTTGAAAGCAAAAGTTCTAGATTAACACTTTTAGATTTTCTTGAAATCAACAGGTATAATGCCCGTAAAATCCTTTTGAACGAACAAACAGATGTCGATCATTCTCCATTACTGAATATTTTTCCTTAATGGCATTTTTAGCGGCAAACTCCAATAAACACCTAGAGTTTTTATGAATTGTGCTTCTATTATTTGGTCACGTACCTAAAAATGTATATAAACTCGGTTACACTGAATACCATCAGACAGTACAATGTAATACCTGAAGAAGCCATATCGTGGTGAAACAACTGTTGTAGTAGTACAAACATTTTTGTGGAAATAAATTACCGTCTCATATACATTTTTTTAATCATTCATCTGTCATAGCTAATCGCTCACAATACCCGTTCCACTTGCAATGCCAACAAAAACATTCGCGGACTTGTCAAAAGCTAGTTGAACGGGAAAGACCTTGAGTGTATGCGTGAGTGTTGTGGTCGTCTAGTGGAACGCACGGATTGTTAGGTCTTTCATAAAGTATCGAATGAAAAATGAAATTTAACTCAGCCCACTTCTTAACTCAATATCAATGTTAAGTACATTTCAACAGATGATTCTCTGACTTTCGTTGAAAGCATATTTATGAATTAGCTGAAGGTTTAAAATTTGTTTGAGGGTTTCTATAATTTATTCCTGTGTTCTTTAAAATCCTTGAGAAGAAGAGAAAATGAATAGAATTGTGGATTACTTTGAGACCAAGGAAATATGGAGTAAGTTCTTTCTAAAACTAACATTGTTTAAGGAAGAGCAATTCCATTGCAACAATTATGAAGGGGATCTTAAAATTTCCCATCGAAGTTATTGATGTTTAGAGGATAGGGAAACTTGTTGCTGCGACCTAAGAAGGGCTTTTGTGTGGACTGAAATATCTAGTTGAATGAACTTAAATTTTGTGAACTCTTGAAAAATATTTTATATTTTTCATACTGTATTTGAATAACAACCAAATAGTGGTATGGAAAGAATCATAATCCTTTATCTTCCAAAATTGCCAGGAATGGATGGAGTAAGTCCAAAAATGGTTAAAGAATTGCTGAAAAAAGGAGTAGTGCTGCTGACATATGTTCAATGCCATCCTGAAATAGAATTATCAGCCAAAACAGCTGAAATCTGCAGGGATAATCCTTATTTCCAAACCAGGAAAATATCATAGCAAGGTCCTGGAAAAGATTTTGATGCACAAATTGAATTAAAATTGTAACAAAAAGGAATGGATACTACAATAAGTTCAAATTCAGAACAGAACATTCCACTATACAATAAAACCATCGAATAACATCAGCCAAGCCTTAGAACACGAAGAGTACGTCCATCTGTATTCTTGGATATTACTCAGGTATTCGATAAGGTCTGGCATCCAGGTTTGCTGTTCAGAATAAAAAAGTTCCTCCCCATTGCCTATTTTCAACTTTTCAAGTCGTATCTGAATGATAAAGAGTTTGTGACTAGGATGAATGACAAAGTATCTGAAAAGTACCCAATAACATCTGGAGTACCTCAGGGTACTGTGTTGAGTCCCTTTCTCTTATAAACAGCAGATCTGCCTACAAACAGGCACACCACCATGGGAACATTTACTGATGATACAGCTATTCTTGCCAAACATAAGTATCCAGCATTGGCTTCTAGCCACCTACAATATCATCTAAATTAAATTTACAAATGGCTGCAAAAGTGGAGAATCAAAATTAATGAGACTAGTTTACAAAAGTGGACTTCATATTAAGAAGAAATCAATGCCCACCTGTTTTCATCATCAATATACAGATACCGGAATCCACAACTACCAAATACTCGGGAATGCTTTTGAACGGGAGACTCGCCTGGAAAGAACATGTTTGCGAAAAACGGAAACAAACTGATGTGAGAGTGAAAGATTTATATTGGATAATAGGAAGAGAGTCCAATTTATCGCTGGAGACAACATTTTAATATACAAAACTGTCATCAGACCAATATGGGTATATGGAATAAAATTGTGGGGCTGCACAAGCAAGTCAAACATGGCTGTCATACAGAGAAGCCAGTCAAAGATACTATGTATGCTAGCAAATGCTCCATGGTATGTTACTAATTGGACCTTACAAGGAAGAAGGAAGGACATCATCAAAGAAAAAATTATAAATCTCCATGAAAAATTACATTATCACAAAAATACTTCTCTCCAACCAATATTCGATCGAAGATGACAGAAGACTCAGAAGGAACTGGCCAGCACATCTGTTGGAGTATTGAAGAGGACTAATCACTGGAGAAGCTCTCATCACGTCATCTGAGAGCACACAGCTCTTATGCCATAACAAGTATTAGTTTTTAGAATAAGCGTATTCTAATTGGTAGTAAAATGTAAAATTAAAAAAAAATCGACTGTTGATTTTCAGTTTCCTGTAAAGTTTTTTCTCTTCTTAATTTGATTTATAATGTGTGGTGGAAATGCGTGCCGAGAGTATTTTCTAGCCAGTTTTGGTGTATTTTTGTTTACTAGATCTGCTAGTCTGCTTTGGAATTCACTTATATTTTCACCCATTATTGTCGTATCCGCATTGATGAAGTTTTCCATCTCATCACTGACTTTTTCGAGGCTATATTATTTAGATTCAAATAGACATCCTTTGTTAGGAATGGTGGTTGGGTAGAGTTAGAGTGATCTGAATGGTCAAGTGGTCAGATCCTAAGTCTGGAATCAGTTCAGTTTTTATATATTCTTTCACATTTTTGGTGCACAGAACTATATCTGGGGTACTAGGTGGATTATTACTCATGATAAATGTTGGTGGAGTTTTGATACAAGTGAAGTCTGAAGAAATTGTCAAATTTCATTGCTAGTGGGTTCGCTTTTCCAAGATTAAGTTCTCTGCTACCGCCTCTAGTGTTTGGTTTGTTACCAATTTTTTTCAGAATTGCCCAGTCCCGGTAATATATGTTGTGTTGTTCATTTATTTTGGCTTCAACAAATGAGGTGTACATTATGATTATTTTCAACATTACGGCTTATTATGTATGTCTTTGAGAGGTAATTATTTGTACTGGCATATAACAATTTCACAAGTCTGCATTTAGGTTATTTTAAAGAAAAACATTATTTAACGCTGATAAATAATAATATTTTTTTATTTCACCTGGTATTATGCATAATAGACCATTGTTAAACAGATAGTCAACCGGGGAGGTAGTGTCGGAAATTATCTCCGAGTAAAATCCTAATAACAGTAACAGTAATCAGCTACCGACTCCAAGTTGAAAAACTTGGATTGATCGAGCTGATTATCTGGAAATCAGTGAATTTTTAAAATAGTTGATATCAGAATATCACACATTCAGTTCGACATTCTTGCAGATGTGTAGTGATTAGAAATCGAGTGTCAAAATTTAGCCTGCAAGATCTTACGGCGCAGATGAATTTGAAGCACTCTGTCTCCCAAGAATATCTCAACAAAGTGATACAACGGATACCTGTCTGGGAGAATCAGGAGAAAAGGATTCCAATTATACTATCGTGACGCGAAACAAGCGGAAAAAACGAACGAAAGGTCGAGACGATCCGGCAAAAAAAGTTAACGATTAGAAATCGCCCCAGAGTTTAGATTACAAGAACCACAGTTGCCAACTAATTCGCAAAAAACACATAAGTCAAACACAATGATGGAAACAGACACATCTGAAGTCGATAACCTTACCACATTAAAAACAACAAAACAGCTATATTCCTTCAATACATATGAGAATTTATTCCACATAAAAACTGTTCCTAACACAACAAGACTTCAAATTGCCGAACAATGGATGAAATTGTTCCCAAATGAACGCGACATAATTGAAGAAACCACGCAGGGATTATCATTAAATCAAATAATTACAAGGATAATCTCATAAAAACGCTAAAACATATGAACGAAAATAATCAACACTTTTTGTGAAACTTCAACTAACACATCAGTTCCCAACAAAACCAGACCACACTTGGAATCTTTTTCCGCCGTAATCTCATATGTGGAAGCAAAAATAAAAGAAGAAGAGATTAGTAATTTTCTTATGAAAAATCAAATTACGCACCGATATTGTGAAAAAATTATCTCAAAAAAGACCAACAAACCATCCTTATTTATACACATAATAACTAGCGAAGTACAATCATATGAAAGACTGATTAGTGAAGGAATCTTCCTCAGATGCAGACACTATGTTGCCAAACCTACCCACCTGATCCTAAACCAGTACCATGCGCAAAATGTTCTCAATTTACCCACACAACAGACAAATGCAATTCACCAACACTATGCTGCAGGTGTGGACAACAACATAAAGAATCAGACTGTACAACAAGTTTGCCTTCAAGGTGTACTGCATGTCAATCCACAGAGCATGTAGCATGGTCCCTAAAATGCCCAAAAAGACCAGTTAAGCCCATAGAAGGTATTCCAAACATCAGAATAAGATCGATGAACAAAAAAACAGTCAATATGGATATTCAAAAAGTGGAAAAGAGCAGAATACACAAAGCTATTACAATACACGATCATATCATAGAAACATACATCAACAAACCCAAAAGTACTGAAAGACAACTGCAACGGTAGCTCAGTGAATTCTGAAAATAGAAAAAAATAAGAAAACACAAAAGATACGCTGGAAGCACTCAAACCTACCTTTGTTGGGATGAAAGCCAGAATGGGGAGTTGGTACTGTCTTGGTATCTATTTGTAGTCTTTGGAAACTTTTTATACACTTCAAGAAAATTAAGAGATTATAGAAAGTAACGAAATTTCAATTTGAACTTAGAATTGTGTTACACGCCTTTATTCCGTTAAATTGAATTTATAATAATTATCTCTGGCACATATGTGTCCATATGCAGGCCGTAATATTCCAGCGTATTTATTTACAATTAGTAATTGAAAAGGGAAAATGAAAAACAAAACCCGACGTGTTGCTTCAACGGTCGTGGCGAAATAAACAGAAAAATATATTTAAATTTACAATAAAATAAAATTTAGAATATTAAGTGATGCATTAACAATAACAATTGATTCAAAAACTCCAGAGAAGCTTCATTTACAACTACAATATTAACACTGTACCCACTTTTGTTGGTAATGGACTTTACATACTCATGATTGACCTCAAGAACGAAAACAAAAACGTGGACACAGAGCCAGCGGATGATATGCATACTTAAGCTTTTATATGCCAATATTAACAGCTACGTCAACAAAAAAGAGGTGATTTGACACTATCTTGAGGATAAAAATATAGACTGTACAATGTTTGTGGAAACTAAAACTAAAATTACCACAAACATTCAATACGGGGATTGGAGAACATTATACAAACATTGAACCAAAACGCCAGGCTGCTAACAGATTAAAAATTGGTAAGAACAATCCACCCCACTTCAATAACCCATGGAACGATGTCCTGCATTTCAATCCCCTTCAAAAATGAAAAGGTCCACATTTGTTGAAGAAAACTTGTTAGTGAAAGCATCACAATATAAATCTTGCATCATTATAGGAGACTTCAACATAAACAAGCGGAAGAAAACACAAATTAACAACTTCCTCAGACACTCAGATTTCATCAAAATTGATACACCACCAACATTCCTAATGGAAAACAACCCAGACTACACCAGATTTGCTATTGTGTACAAGAAATATAAAAGACAATATTCAAAACGTAACCATAACCCCAGACTTAGGATCAGATCACCTTGGAATTGAGTTCTCACTAGATACAAAAAAAGAACCTGAAGAATACACTCAAGAGACCAAATTACTTTACGAAAAATGCAACACTGAAGAAGTGAATAGAAGAACACTCAAATTGATTGAACCCCAGATTGAAATCACTTCTGAATACATAACTTTACCACAATACTATCAAGAATTATAACAGGGGTCACACTGATATTCAAAAAACAGTACTTCAGGCAAACCCTCCCTCCCTACATCATAAAGCTGATACGAGTTAAAAAACAATTGTATTGTGAATCTCAGACTACTAAGAACCAAGTCTAAAACGAAAATTCGATATACTGAACAATGATATTCATAACATGATTCAGATCCATTAAATATCTAGAGGCTTGCAAGGAAATCGAAAAGCACAAAGGCAGGACATACTGGAGAACGATTAAAACACTTGCAAAGTACACAACCCATCAACTTTCAAATACAATTCAAGTCAATGGAGAAACTTTTATCAAGGATAAAGACATTGCTGATGCTTTCGCAAAATATTTTGAAAAGTTGTTTAGAAGATCCACAAACAAAGAATTCGATGAGGAGCATAGGAAACAAATAGAGAATTGGTATGCGAATGACCTACCCTGCATTCCATCAGATGATACATTTGAGCCCATATTGGAGGAAGAATATTATACAGCACTAAACCATGGAAACAACACAACACCTGGCTATGACAACATACCCAGAAAAATATTGAGAAAATTAGACCCTTCAATTCACAATGTTATAATCAAAAGCTATAATTACTGCCTCTCACGCTATCTCTTTCCAAATGAATGGAAAAAAGGCATTTTGATTACCGTCCCCAAGGCAAAGACAGATCATTCCAGTATAGGGAACAACAGACCTATCACACTTCTTACCTACATTGGCAAAAAATCTTGAAAAAATATTAGAAGAGAGAATACGCAAAGAGATAGGAAAATACTACTCTGTCAAGAAAGTACCGGGAATTTTCAATTAAAACAACATTTTTACATTTAATCGTCAAAATTTATTGGGTCGCCTTCAAAATAGGCTCCATTTGCTCCAATACATCTATGCCAACGGCACTTCCAATTATCGAAACATTTTTTATAGGCGCTTTCCGGGATGGACTTTAGCTCTCGCGCCGAATTTTGTTTTATGGCTTCAATCGACTCAAAACGGGTGCCACGAAGGGGCAATTTTAGTTTTGGGAAGAGGAAAAAGTCGCAGGGAGCCAAATCCTGCGAATACGGTGGTTGCTGAAGCACGTTTGTTGAGTTTTTGGCGAGAAAGTCAGTCACAATCGTAGCTCGGTGAGAAGGCGCGTTATCGTCATGCAAAATCCATGAGTTGTTCGCCCACAAATTTGGCCGCTTCTTACGGATACGCTCACGCAAACGTTTCATAACGCCTAGGTAATACTCTTTGTTTACCGTCTGACCCTCTGGAACGAATTCGTAGTGCACCACGCCACGGATATCGAAGAAAACAATGAGCATCACCTTCATTTTCGAGCGGCTTTGGCGTGGTTTTTTCGGTTTCGGCTCATTTTTTGCCACCCATTCCGATGATTGCTGGTTTGTTTGCATATCGTACTCGTAGACCCAGGTCTCATCACCAGTTATAATGCGTTCCATGAATGTAGAATCGGAATTACAGCGATCCAGCATGTCTGAAGCAACCTGTTCGCGATGACGTTTTTGAAGAAAATTCAGGTCTTTCGGTACGAGTCGTGCGGCCACCTTTCTCATGCCCAAAATATCAATCAAAATCGTACGTGTGGACTCGTGGGATATCTTAAGATCATGTGCTATCTCTCTCAAGCTGGTACGACGGTTTTCCAGCACCCTTTCCTTAATTTTATCGACGTTATCTTCGATCGAAGCCGTCGATGAGCGACCGTCCTTGAAGGCTCTGTACCACCGATATGCACGAGTTTTCGATAGAGCATTATCACCAAAGGCCTTTTGCAACATTTTCAATGCATCGGCACACGAAAATACATTTGCAACACAAAACTTTAAACAAATTCGTTGCTCAACGTAATCACCCATAGTAAAAATCGGCACGCACTCTGACATCGACTGACTTAATCAGCTGTTGCAAACACACTAGTTGACAGATCCCGCTCAAGCTTGGCATAGTAATTAAGGACAGTGGTATCAACCTAGGAAAAAAAATTTTTACCTGCCTCATTGCCCCGCCAGATTTAAATCGATAATTCCCGGTACTTTCTTGACAGAATGTATATACCGCAATATCAATTCGGATTCAAACAGACATCGACCATACACTCTTTAATTGTACTCACTTCAAAAATTCAATGCAATAGAAAAATGGGAAATAAAACAGCTGCTATATTTATGGACATTCAAAAAGCCTTCGACAGTATCTGGCACATCGGTCTGATCTCCCCATCTATTTGACAAAAATGATAAGCTATTTAATTTTAAACAGAAAATTACAGGTACTGTCAAAAGTGAAGTGTCAGAAGAATTTACACCAGCACAAGGCTCGCCGCTGTCTCCGCTGCTTTACAACTTGTTCTACTGTGACATGTACAGACAATACAATGACAGGAACCAAAACATCAACAAGCATGCATACATTCTTCAATTTGCTGATGACACAATATTAATATCCCACCACAAAACATTGTAAGAATGTATGAAAGAACTACAGAAGTTGGCAGGTGTCACGATGGCATGGATGAGACGTTGGGGGATACAACCCAACCCAGCAAAATCCAAACTCATCATCTTCAACCACAAAATCAACACTAACTCTCCCAATATAAAACTTAAAGGTAACGCAATTACTCCAACAGATTCATGCAGATACCTGGGCATACAGATTGACAACAAGTTGAACTTCATAGCACATTTAAAACTCCAAAAGAGAACAGCTACCACACGAGCGGGACACTTTAGGTCTCTTACTTATAAAAACAAAGGAATCAGCAGTAAAACAGCAAGTATAATCTACAAAATGATATGCAGACCTTTATTGGACTATACAATATTTTCAAATTCAACAAAAACAGCTCTGAATATAATTGAAGTGGTGGAAAGAACTTGCTTACGAAAAATTACAAAATTGAGACATCCTGACAACCCACTCTACAATCCATCCAATTAACTTTTATATCAGATAACAGAAATCGAACCAATAATGAAAAGAATGCAAAAACTCGGCAAGAAACTCATCACAAACTAAAATAACATCAACATAATCGAGGCAGTGATACATCACTACACCAAAGGCAAAGTTGCCAGCTTTGCTACTCTTCTAGCACCTGAAATCCCTAGAATAACAGTCATTATTTTTCAATAGTCTCTAATAATTTCTGATTATAATATAAAATTGTATATAACTGACTGGAAGACTACGGTCGATGGCCATTTGATTGCAAGATCAATAAATTTAGTTTCTCCCTCTTTCTCTCTATAAAAGACCATGCATTAGTTGAAATCAGTTTAAGGAGCTTTAAAAAATATACAAGTGTTCCATTTAAAATAAAGAGGACGGACTGTGCTGGACTTGCGTGAATCACCTGTATATTTAAATTTATGGTTAAAAAGCGCACTATTGAATTTGAAAGTTGACGTGTCCCAGTGTTATAATTTTCTGACAAAAGGATACAAAGAATTTTATTCCATAGGTGGTTTCCACACTGCTTATGTCTATAAAGTGAAACAGTGTTTCTAAGGCATTTTATGCAGATATACATTTTCATATTGTTACTTGCAAATTAAAACAGTAAAAACTGATACCACGAAATAATATCAATTAATTGAAATGAAGAGAATCCATACACCTAAAATAATGCATAAACATAACGGAACATGACCACCTGTTGAGAAAAAGCTTAATTACCACAAAAACTTAAATTTAAGCCTCACTCCATTATGTGAAACGTTGTGCTCATCTTTATATTTTCTTAGCGACCAAAACGCTTTTAATTATATTCCTCAACTCGAAATTATCTCAAATAAAAACATTAAGTGCAACTTTAAATTACTTAGCATTTCTCTATAAGATAATTAATTATCTGTCTAAATGGAACAACTGTATTTACCCAACATAAAAAGTTATAACCAACTAAAACTGAAACAAACAAAAATTAATCTTGAATTTATATCTGAACAAAAATAAATAGACCTAGGAGTCTTTGGAGTTTTTTCTGAACAATTGAAACTTTCAAAATCTAAACTGAAGGCTAAAACCGATTCAAAAATAAAAAAAAATTTCAAAGTAGGATAATTTTCCTTTACCAATATTTCAATCAATCTGACGGATACTCATTCTCCGATATTTTCAATCTATTCTAATTTGTGAAAAATAAAATGAAAATTCATTATGGTCAAAATCTGTATAAAATAAAATCCAAAATTTGCCGAAAAGTATTTTATACCAACAATAAACGGAAATTTATTTTCCTATATCAATATCACACTTAACTGAAAAAGAAAAAAAAATCTCAACTTTCAAATGAAATGCAAAAGTGTTAGTAATGGTGTTCTAGTCTTCTACCATCTTAAACGATCTGAATTCAAATCTCCATTATCTTCTAATGTTTTGTTCACTTTTGTTTCAACTTGTAAAATAAATTTCCTGTGGGTCTTGAAGTCATCCTCTACCAATAATTCACAAATGGCTGACGTCAATGAGGGGAACAAATTACCCAATTAAATAAACAACAGAAAATTCTTTTAATTTTTTTCACATTATTCCTCATTATACAAAATCTGCTGATATACATTTTTTCATGAAAGATCTCATCTTACTCTGAACAAATGATCACTAACTATATTACCAATATTATGCCAATTTAATCCTAAAGGAAATATTAATCTCTTTCCTGCAAACAAAAAAAAATCCTATATCACCTCCTTCCACGTAGAATTCCATAGTACAAGAAAGCGGAATAATCTTCGAGAAGTCTTCCACTACGCACCTACAAAAACAAATATTCTCCATCTTTCTGCGGACTCTTCTCAATATAAAACACTTATTTCGCCTCTCGCGAAATCTAGTCCTACTATGAACTCTTCTCAATAAAATACACTTATTTCGCCTCTCGCGATACCTCTGTCCTCCGGCGGACTCTTTTCAACAAAATATACTTATTTCATTATTTAAATATTTTAAAAAATTAAAAAAAAAAATTTTTTAAATTAGCTTTCAAAAAAAAATTTAAAAAAAAATTTTTTAATTAAAAAAAAATTTTAAATTTTTTAAAATATTTAAATAATTTTATATACCTTCTATCAAGAATTAACCTCTATTTATGTTATACTTATTTCGCCTCTCTCGAAATCCCCTTACTTCCTGAAAGAGAAAAACATATCCTGGGATAAGCCCCTATTTCGTCTCTTACGGAATCTCCTATTCCTATATAATTTACTTTATCATATTCTCTCACGAAATTCTTCATTACTTCTCAAAAAAAAAAAAAAAAATTAAAACTCAACCTCCCTCTTAAAAAATTTTCCTAATACACAGATAAGACCTTCTTGTGACATGATTCACTCGTTTTTCTCGGAAATATTCTATAAATAATCCCTTCATAAAATTACTCATTTATTGAAACAATTATTATACTACTCTGTCAAGAAAGTACCGGGAATTTTCAATTAAAACAACATTTTTACATTTAATCGTCAAAATTTATTGGGTCGCCTTCAAAATAGGCTCCTTTTGCTCCAATACATCTATGCCAACGGCACTTCCAATTATCGAAACATTTTTTATAGGCGCTTTCCGGGATGGACTTTAGCTCTCGCGCCGAATTTTGTTTTATGGCTTCAATCGACTCAAAACGGGTGCCACGAAGGGGCAATTTTAGTTTTGGGAAGAGGAAAAAGTCGCAGGGAGCCAAATCCGGCGAATACGGTGGTTGCTGAAACACGTTTGTTGAGTTTTTGGCGAGAAAGTCAGTCACAATCGTAGCTCGGTGAGAAGGCGCGTTATCGTCATGCAAAATCCATGAGTTGTTCGCCCACAAATTTGGCCGCTTCTTACGGATACGCTCACGCAAACGTTTCATAACGCCTAGGTAATACTCCTTGTTTACCGTCTGGCCCTCTGGAACGAATTCGTAGTGCACCACGCCACGGATATCGAAGAAAACAATGAGCATCACCTTCATTTTCGAGCGGCTTTGGCGTAGTTTTTTGAAGGCTCTATAACACTGATATGCACGAGTTTTCGATAGAGCATTATCACCAAAGGTCTTTTGCAACATTTTCAATGCATCGGCACACGAAAATTCATTTGCAACACAAAACTTTAAACAAATTCTTTGCTCAACGTAATCACCCATAGTAAAAATCGGCACGCACTCTTGACATCGACTGACTTAATCAGCTGTTGCAAACACACTAGTTGACAGATCCCGCTCAAGCTTGGCATAGTAATTAAGGACAGTGGTACCAACCTAGGAAAAAAAAATTTTCCTGCCTCATTGCCCCGCCAGATTTAAATCGATAATTCCCGGTACTTTCTTGACAGAATGTATACTACGTATATGCTCTCAAAATTCCTACTTAATCCTCAAAGCATAATTTTTTTTCTCAACATAAACAATTATCTGATATCTCTCAATTTCATATCCATCATACTGATCTGAAATAATCTGAATAATTTATTCTCCTATAATTTTCTTACTTATTTGAAAAGTAATATAAACTATCCCAATATTTCTTCTGAAATTTCTTATTCATTATGTAAAACAACCTTTTCCAACAGAATTTCTAATCAATTGTTTCAATTAAAATAACCTACATTTCCAAAAAAATTTTCTGTACTTTTCATATCCATTCTATCCATAAATGAATTCAATTTTCTTTTAAACTTTTATACTCTCTTTAGAAGAAAAAAAAGTAATGAAACTAAAATTTACTCGTAAATAAAACTGCAATCTTTCACAACCGTTTTGAACATTCAATTCTAAAATTTCTTTTCTCTGTCTACTCAGAAAAATACAAAACAATCCTACTGCTCAGTCACCATTTGTAACACACCAATTGAACTGTAACACCCTTAGGGTCGTTTCCCTTGATATATAAGGGTGATTATCTCAATGTAAGCGTAACTGTGTGAAACTTTTAATATTTCCTACTTTCAAAAAAAATTTATATATATTAGGAGTACAAATAAGTTTCCGCCGTTTTATTGTAGATGGCGCGGCACGGAGTTTCGGTTAGCTTTCGCAGATGATAACCGGCTTAAAAAATAGTTTGGACATTCAAGAACAACATAACCTATCAATATCATTGATTTTATATTGGTAAAATATAATTTTTATAAGTTGAGAATGTCAAAATTTGAGCCAAGTAAGCGTCATTTGCGGGAAATATTAGTTTACTTCTTTAATTTAAAGAAATCTGCGTAGAACGTAGAAGACAAAGATCGCAGTGGAAGGCCAAAAATTTACGAGGATGCAGAATTGGAGGAAGATTCATCTCAAACACAAAAAGAACTTGCTCTAACATTAGAAGTAACTCAGCAAGCAGTCTCACATCGTTTAAAATCATTAGGAATGATTCATATTTAATTTGTGTTAAAAAACGGCGGAAACTTATTTGTACTCTCTTTTTGGAAAGAACTTGGGTTCGTGCTCGTCGCACGAAGGACAAGTCTTTTGTTTTAAAATTATTTTCTGAGGAGATGGATAGAGCAAAAATAACACATTTAAATGAGATCAGTCGATATAAATTTCGATATTCACAATTTTTCACAGTCCTTTGAAAAGCAATTGATGTAAAACGAGAATCTAAAATGAAATCATAGTAAATATTTAAATCAATTTTTGGAAGACTTCAGGACCCTGAACTGTCAATTTTAATAAGTCATACACTTTCGTTCTCGCTTATAAACGATTTATATTCAAAACCAATAAAGAGACGTTAGTGAAGTTACAAAAAAAATCCTACCTTTTTCAGGACACCGATCCACAAAACCAGATATCATGTTCAATAGCTGAACCCTCTACACAGGGGTGTTGGCCTCAGCCGAAAGGCACAACACCCCTTCAAGAACAAACACTTTAATTTAGCCTTTTCAACCTGAATTAAACTAAACTATCCTGACCACTAACCGATTAGTGACTGTCTGACACCAATGCCTAACGACGACTTCCTTTTTTTTTGGTACTTCCAAAACGTTGGTTTCTATCCTCCTACTTAAAATTTTCCCTACGTCGGCTTTTTCGAAGTTCCCATCTTTTCAACTCCTACATACCTCTAAACCATCCAGATCCAGAGAATTCCCAATCTTAGCCTTGAAGTCCTTTGTGTCGTCTGCACTAAAATCATAATCGCGAACTTCCGTTCCCAAGACATCCTCGTTTAAATTTACATGCATTGATCTATTGATTAATACATTGCTACTTTAAGATTCTCACCCGTTGTTTATGCAACTATTAGTGCCACTTATCAGCCACGGTCCTCTCAAGTCCGCGAGTTTTATTTTAATAGACTTCTTCAGATCAAAATTCATTTCGCTATTTCTAAATAAAACATAGGCCCTTTATTACAATAGAATGTGTGTATTCTGATTGCTAATAAATATATTATAATAAAAAAAAAAAAAAAAAATTGATGAAAGATCAGTTCTAAAGTAATAATTATTCCCAGGTGGATCTTCAATGCAAGCACCGTCACCACGTGATTCACTGGTAATGGGAAGTTCATTAAGATGCCATACATGTGGTCAGTTGGTACCTGCTCCCATGCATCACGGTAGTACTAGCAGTTCTCCAGCACCTGCTCATCGGAGACCTTCAGAAAGGTTTATTAAGCCTGCTATTCCTGCACTACAGCCTGCCAGTCCTATGGATACATCTGTTGCAAAAGATTAAGGTTTGTATTTCTTATTACTCCTGTAGTAATAAGAAATAAATTATTTTAGTTTTTTTATTCTCCATATTATTTTTCCTAACATTAAACACCAACATATATTAAGTAACTATTATATTTCATACATTTACATCTGAAGATAACTATTAGAAATTAGTGTTCTCCAATTGGATACAGATTTTTTTTTGATTTTGCTATGCCTGTACAAACAGATATAGGAGAGAAGGGTCAAAATTTATTTAATTCCGATCCAAGTCTGGCCGTAACTGAGTCATCAATGCACAATATTTATCATATTTCCATGAAGTAAATATCAATATACTACCTCATAGTCGCTTGATATGAAAATATTTTGATTTTGCTTCTCTAACAAGATATTTATAGAGAGAAAAGCAAAGTCAAAGCATTTTCATATTGACATATGCAATAGTATATATGAAATTTATTAGAAGTATGATAGATCTTTGGCATTGATGATTGAATTCCTGGCTCAGAAATTCATGTCAACTTCAAAGGTTAAATATTTATTTAGCATTATTATTATGAATGTTTTTTCATGAAATAATTTATTTTGAGTTTTTTCTATGAATTGCTCTAATCCATAATTATTTCAATTCTTCATTTTAACGAAATGAAAAAAAAACTGATTTTTTGAGCATTTATTCGTTCCTTTTAGAAATAAAAATAAAACATTATGATTTAATATGAATCTCACATGGAAATATTGTTGGTTAAATTTCACCCACTACTCAACAAATTATGTTACTATTTTGTTAGCAGCCCTCTTCTACTGTAGACTTTCCTCGTACCCAGATATTAATACATACTTTCTTTGACTAGAAAATTTCCTTTCTACCCAGACTTGAACTCGGGAAATTTTGGTTCCTAGTCCAGCACTTTACCCACTGAGCTATCGGCACTCATGGAAAATGACATCATCAAATATCTGCTGCGATTTCTCACGGTGTCACGGATTTAAGTGGTCCAATTTTTAATGAATCTGCCACATAGATCCGGTTGAATTTGAGCAATGGCATTGGTTATGGCATTGGAGTTTAAGGGCATCAGTAGTTTGCTTATTGGCACTTGGTGGCCAACTCAAGTAACCTGTGTGAGAGATGAGCATATTCTCAAATCGCTAATGCAGAATGTCGATCGTGGCGTCCGTTGTGTAGCACGTAGCACCATCCTACTGGAAACACATGTTGTGTACATCCATGTTTTTTTGTGCCTGGCTAAAATCCGCTTCAAATGATAATTTTTTGTGGATGGATTGTCACTCGATGAACCTCTGTGGGTTGGCGTCGCCCTTATAGGACGCCATTGTGCTTGTTGACGTAGCCATTCACTCAAAAAATGCGCCTTGTCAGCAAAACTGATTTTTCGGCTAAAATTCGGGTCCTCTTCCAAACGTTCTGAAGTCCACCCAGCTAACAAACTGGCCTATGGCCATCATCTTCGAGTCCCTAGGTAACTTGGATCTTGGACAAGTTGAGGTTGGTCGTCTCGAATTTAGCTACCAATACTACTTTGAAGGGTCTGCACGCCTGCCGTAAATGGGCGTAACGCACGTACCGTTTGCACTCTTTTGATAATGAAGTTTTATCATCAGGAGATGCTGCTCCATCATATAACTTCTCATGGTGGTTTGACATCTGTAATTGAAAGATAAACAACAGGTTAGACAGACGCCACCAAAACAAAATATCCGCCACAAGCTTCCAACATCGACCTGCCTAAAATAAAAAATTCTTTACTGTGAATAGTAGATTTCATTTCAGTAGTTTCTTTCACAACTGTCTGGTATTCATGATGTTTATCGTTTTATTCAATTTTCAGCTCTAAAGAAACAAATTTCAATGAATGTCCTTGTAGTCTGACCTGAAGAGACCAGAGTACGTTTTATAGGTGCTTGCAAGATGTGTTTTTATTGTTTTTTGAAATTTTATTTTTAATATACCACCTACTGGACAACTTTAGAAGTAGAGTTTTTTATTATACATCTTCTTTCTTGAGCATGATGTAATAAAAATTAAAATATAAAATTCAAAAGTTCGAAAAATAAATTATATGTGAATGTATGTATTTAGAAATTGGCAATGAATTATTACCAATGAATACAATTTACAGCTTGAACATGAAGTAACCAAATACTGTGTGCTGATTGTTGACTTGATCGTGAAACATATTCTTGCATTTATACACAAGTTATACTCCTATTTGACGGCTCAGTCATATTGTATATATAAAAATATATACAGAGGAAGTTGAAGCTTCATTTGAATGCAGTTGCGGTAAGAAAAAGTATTCAAAATGGTGAATAGTTTGTGAAAACCTATGTCATTATTTAAGAAGTTTGTATTGTACTGATTAGTAGGATTTTCTTTTATAATTTTAATCAATATCTGTTGATAGCTATAAGAAACGGTTCATTAAACCCTTTGTCAGTTTCATGCAAATGATTGGGCTGTAAGCTTTACTAACTGAATGTTTGCTTTTTGGTGCACTCTGGTTCTTGAGCCAAAGTCCATTTTTTCATATTTATTAAGTATATTCGAGTATCAGAATGTATTGCTTGTGAAATATTCTTGATGAGGAAAATTTATTTAAGGAGAAAACTGATATAATTGGATCAAATATGGAACAGGGTATCTGTAAAAAATTCTACCCTAAACAGTCATATTAGTTCTTAACAAACAACTTGAAATAATATGTATATGATTACTGAGATTGCAACACAAAAAAAAATTTGGATTTGTTTTAGGCAAATGTTCCAGTTTTGAGAATGGCTTTTTTATAGTCACTTTTATGTACTGTTTCTTTAAATTAGAAAAACATTTTGATATTTTTGTAAAATCGATGAAATTTTTACTGCTAATATTTATTAGATTGTTCATAAAATAGAAACGACACTAAAGAATAACAAGTGATGAAAGATGTTTATTCAAGTAATTTCCTCAACTGTCTGCTTTTGTAGCAAAAACTTAGAAAATCAAAGTTTCCAATTAAACAACGATTTAAAAATATAATGTGAGTTTGAAAAATTTATCCAAATGAAACTTTAATACTAATAATTAAACTTGATGGAATATAAGGAGCTCAGGTTATTTCTGGAATTTCTGTACAATTTTCAGATTAATCAAAAGTCAATTTGAATTCAACATCATTTCAATCACTACTATTTCTGAATAATTTTTTTGAACTGTTGAAATATAGAAATAATTTCAATTGAGAAACACTATACTAGTTCTCATTTCACATTGTTTAGTCTGTTGATACCCTTGTTTTTTTGTAGGTAGTGTTAGTCATAAAAGTTCAATTCGTACAATTATATTTTTGCAACTGCAACAAATATATAATGATGTATACATGCTACCATTCTAGGTGTTGTTTGTATTTGATCTATGAATCTGTAATTTTCTAAGTGTTATGACTGTTGCTAAGATAAAGGGTGATATTAGGATAAAAAAGTTTGTTTTTGGAAATGTTTTTTGATCTTGGCTGGGGTTTCCTTTTTGATTTTAAGTTATCCTATTCTGATTCAAATAAAATCCTGTTTAATAATATTTGTCTTTCTTTTAGTCTAGTTGTAATATTCTATTACATCACTTACTTGATGCCAGGAGCTTTAGTTCACTCATAGAAATCCTTAAATGAAATTCACTGGTAATAATATGTAAGCAACCTGTACGAGTTCATTCACATTCCAATATTCAGATTTAGTTGTGGACAATTTCAAACAATGTTTGTAGGAAATTTATTAAAAATATTTTGTTTAATTGCTTTGATTCTCACAAAATTTCTCGTAAATATTCAGATACTGGTATTAGATTTAATCATTTGACACAAATATTCAAACGTAAATATAAGGCCTGCATAGGTGAAAATTATTACTTATTCCTGATTACATTGAAGGAAAGTTTTAAAAACCCTAACTACCAACTGTAAATAACCCTCCGTCGGGCGCAGCTGGCCTGATAGGCCAGCAACACTTTTATTTGGAGGTCATTCCTTGTCTACTCGTCCCAGTGTACATCTAATAGTTTCCTATTTTATACCTGTGATCAGAACGCCTTACATCATTTAGCATTTAATTCTTGCTCTGCTTAACTGTGATCTCGTGGCTTGTGAGGCTGACTGTGTCCGATTTCCTTATATACTATGTACCTTAGAAGGGAAAAAATGTTATTCTCATTTTGTCTCCCCGAGAGACCAATGCTATTGCTTCATCTACTGGAGAACAGAAAAAGCCAGATGTGATCGTCTTTTATAATACCACCAAAGATAATTGATCAACTATGTACACTCACAGTTGATCAAATATCTCTCTACAAGTCTCAACTACGATTTATAAAAAGTTTTGAGTCTTTTTGTTGTAAAGGATGAATTTTAATGAACATCTAAAATCAGCAAATTCTGATATACCTTTTCTTGATTAATGATTTTTCATTAATATGGAAATTTCTTTGATTTAATGACAAAAATATATCTACACTTTTAGTGTAAGCTGTAATATAAAACGTGTTAATTTTTTATCTGTCTGAACGTAGCCAGCATAAATTCACAAATAATTTTGATGGAAAATAGCCCAGAACTTCCTGAAAACTTTGTTCCATCAACTTATGATTGGTAACTAGCACAGCGCAGTCAGAAGACAAGTGGAATGCCGACTTAGCTGCAAAACTGACTAAAAAGGTTCTTACCTCAAGAAGGAAGCAAAAAATCTCCTTCCTTAACTCCCAAAAGACGAATATGCCGATCCTTTGGACGAATGACAAACTAATAGTGTCGAAATTGCTAAAAACCGATTTGCCTAAGTCTTGTAAATACAATATGTCAAAGTTGTTATTCGGAATCTGATTAGAGAAACTTGCAATCAGGATTTAATCGTGATAGTGACAATGAATTTTTCCACTGTTTTCTACTTGTAATAAAGGTTCTTTCACTACGAATGATAGGATTTTAATTTTAAATGAAACAATAAATGTTTGACATATCAACTTGATTCTTGCTTTGTTTTGATGTTTGAACAATGCAGCCAGGGCCAGTCTCACTTGATTTGGTCCCTTCAGCAAAAGGAAAAATTTGGCCCCTTTATATAAAAATCGGTGTTCAGAATATGGGTATCAATATCAATGAATTAGAGAAAAGAATTTCACTTTTATTTTTTTCATTTATTTAGATACATAGAATACGAATCTTATATCCAGGTAAAAATTTTTTTAAACAAACCAAAAAAAGGTAAGAAAGTAGAAAAAGAAAGATATTTAGCAAAATAAGTAAAATATATTATAGTAAATTAGATAATAACGAGTAGTTAATCATAACATAGTATCAAAGATAATTCTAACATTTTTATCTTAATTTCAGTCCTAAATTACAGTGTTAGAATATTATAATAAGATTTACTAGAACCTGCCAATTTATTTATAATTAAATCATAGTCAACATTTTTCAGTAAATCTTTTTCAATATTTATTATAATTAAAGATTGTAATAAGTCTTGACTTAAAAGCGATCTTAATCGGTTTTTAATTACCTTCAAAAGTGAAAATACTCCTTCGCATGCGACTTGTGTACAAGAAAGAGAAAGGATATATTTGTACACAATGTATAAATTTGTAAAGGTACATATATGCTCACTCAATATCTTAAAAGTACAGTGAATACAACCCAAACATTCATTTTTATCAGAATTATTTACACACAAATCTGTTAAACTATAATTTTTTTAATGTATTAAATAATTGTACAAAATTGGAAAGTTCGTTTCTTAACTCAAAGTCATCAATTTCAAGTTTTTCGGATATAGATTTCAATGCGGTAGGAATAGTAGCTAGATCATATTTTTTATAATTTGTAGGATTAAGGTAAGAAAAATCTTCATAAAGTTTGCTATTTTGTTCAAATCTGTCCCTTATACTCTGAACTGCTTGATTAACAACTGTCTTATAAATATTAACTTCAAATGCTTTTAATGGGTCGACAACAACAAAATCATCAGTGTGCTCTCCAGCCATCACTTTTCTTTTTCTAGATCTTTCCTGGGGAAGCTTTTCTTGAATTATAATATCTGCAATGATGATTGTCTCATTCTCCATCAAGTATTTTACGAAGCTGTTTGTTTTTTCGACAATTAGGAGAAAGTTATTGTACATATTATTAATGTTATCTTTTGTATTCTTTACAATATGATGATTAATATGATATGATAATTAATAATTACAATAAGAAATCGATACCTTCAGTTTGAAGATAATTTGATGCTGGTGTAGCACATTCCAATATTTTTATCATCATGAACGAAATGAGTATTGTTTCATGTTTGGTATAATTTTCTAGGAGACTTAGAGCTTCTGAACTTGTTCTACTGTCGAATTCCGGACCTGAACTTATTTTCTTGAGCACAAGTAAAAGGGTAGAGAAAATTTCTTTGGAATAGTCGTCGAAAAAGCCAAATAAATTCGATATAGCTTTGCTTTTACTCCACCACCGAGTTTCTCCAATTTTCACTAATTTTCGCATATTTTTTTTCTGCATGATTTAAATCCTCCCAACGGAACCTTTTATATGACTCAGAAACTCGATTCAGCAAGCCAAATTCAAGATGTGAGCTATCAGCAATAACCAAATTTAAGATGTGAGCATAACACCAAGTATACACAGATTTTAGAACAAAACTCTTGATATGAGCTTGAAGACCATTATATTGTCCAGACATATTGGCTGCCCCATCAAAGCTATATCAAATTATTTTTTTTTCATCTAGACCTACGCTATTAAGAACATCGATATGTTTGTTTTTTAGTGCCAGACCTGTACTGATTTCTACTGGAACAATGTCTAATAACCAATACTAAACCTTGTTCGTTTACATAACGCACTATTATAGAGCATTGTTCTATAACACTAATATCTTGTGTAGAATCTATCTGAACACTGTAATTCCCAGCTTTTTACCTTCGGGTATTTTTAGTTTAATTTCATTTCTTATTATATTTATTATTTTATTAACAGTAGACTTACATAAGAGAAATATTAAGGCGGTTAGTTCTATGTTTATTTTTACGTAACGACGCCTGTTCTGCAACCTTTTGGACGTAATTTTTTAATATGTCGTCATATTCAGCTAATAACAAAACTAGTTCCAAAAAATTTCCTTTATTTATCGCTTCAGTGCCATTATCATCTGTTATCAAATTAAATGCAGCTTCATCTTTTCCTCTATAGGCAATACCTTGTTTAGCTAAAAAACATATTATGTCAATAATCCTAAATAAGCATTGGCGATTTTTTTTAATTTCCTCTTTCTTCTTATCCTGTATTTCTTTATTTATATAGTGCTCAATGTTTTTGCTGTGCTTCAGTGAAAAATATGTATTTACGCCTGAATATGACTTTGAGATTTTTCGTGTATTTGTGCAGACTGATATACTAGTATACGCGCTGTAGAGTGTTGAATAACATTTTTATAGGTTTCAGTTTGTTTTGCAGTATAAAAATCCTATTAGTCCCTATTGAATTCCCCCAGAAAAGAATCCCATACCTGAGTCTTGAATACACATAAGCGTGGTATACTGTCAAAGCCGCATCGAAACCGATAGTGTTTGTTAACGTTCTCAGAGCATAGCAGTATCTACCAGGTTTTTAGCAATATTGTCAATTTGTGGTTTCCAATTCAAGTTGTAATTAATCTGAATTCTCAGGAAAGGTATTGAGTTCTCATTTATGATATTATCATCATGATAAGTGACATTTAACATTTAGACTGGTCGGGTCCTTTATTGATACGCCGGTCAAGCTGCGACAGAGCAAGGCAGGTTTCTGGGCGAGGAGCGAAGAAGTTGTTCGCTACAGATGTAACTAAGCTATCAGAATGAAGTCAAAATAAGCCAAAGTTTACTGATCAAAACTTCTACTTGGTATGAGAGAATAATGGAGACTGATCAAAATAATTATTTACAATAAACAATATCAATAGCAAGCTGTCATACTTCATGAAAATGAAATAAAAAATAATATGAATTAATTCCACTCAGTTAATGTTAATTGAAAGGGGTGAGATGAACGAGCAGGCAAGCAAATAAAACGGATATTGAGAATAGATACTGGAAAAGCGTAGGCAAGAAAATAGTTAAAATTAGTCTGACAATCACAATACCATTTCGCCTTCAAACGTTCTTCCAAAGATCGAGTCTGAACGTGGATCATTAACTTTGGTTATTGGACAGGTCGTATTCGACGGCGGCCGGAAAGTTGAATTGTTGCTACAGCCACAATTTACCATTATTTCGATATAGTTTACTGACCAACCATGTAATATTTTGATTATGAATTACGATGAGAAAAACTAAAGTTCTCATTTCATTAAAAACAAATGCAGAAGGTTTAGTAATCCTCATATATTTGATTTTTACCTAATAACATATTTCTATTTTAACGGATGTTTTTTTCACAAAAAGAAATATTAGGCTATGAGTTACAATTTCAGAAATACCACACAGATTATGCTGACACTGTCTATAATCTGTGATCTTAATTTCCGCTAATATATATTGAATTGTGTTGAGTTTTTGGCGAGAAAGTCAGTCACAATCGTAGCTCGGTGAGAAGGCGCGTTATCGTCCCATAGTAATCACCCATAGTAAAAATCGGCACGCACTCTGACATCGACTGACTTAATCAGCTGTTGCAAACACACTAGTTGACAGATCCCGCTCAAGCTTGGCATAGTAATTAAGGACAGTGGTACCAACCTAGGAAAAAAAAAATTACCTGCCTCATTGCCCCGCCAGATTTAAATCGATAATTCCCGGTACTTTCTTGACAGAAGGTTCGAAAATACAATTCTTCCGAATTAAATTTTTTAGATTCAGGTTGAATTGGATGTGAAGACAAAAATAATATTTTTGAGTACACAGAAAAATCTATGGATGGTGGAATAAACTTGACTACATCTTCTGGATCGTCTAATACCATACTACGCTCCAATTCTTCGTTTTTAATTTTTCCGCCACACTCCTCTTGTTTGTTACCACAGGCGCTTTTTTTGGGAAACAAAGTTGTCATACTAATATCTGGAATATAAGCTAGTATTTCATTACAATCTATAGTTACTTTAGAAGAATCAGAAGTCGAGAAAGAAGTGCCGAAGTCGAGTGCATCTTTCAAAATTGACGGTTTTTTTTTCAAAGTTCTCATTTGGATTTTTGTTTGAAAAAGATTTTTTATTACTCTGATCAGAAGAACCAGCAGCTTGCTCCAACAATTTATTTTGTCGCTTTGCCCATTTCTCAGTTCCAGTTTTATAAATTCTCTTTGCCTTTTTTGTTGGCTGATCCATCTGCAAAAAATTTACAGCTTTTCATTTCCAGAAAGTAAAAAATAAAAATAAACTATGTGCCAAATCTAGACAATTACTCTGTTATCTGCAATTTCCGTATATGTTTTGAAAATTTTAAAGTCTACAACGGACGATGAGCGATAATTTAACTATATATTAAAATAGTAAAAGTAAACCACAGATGTGCGTGACGTCACGCAGTGCTAACTTCCAGACGCGCAGGATCCCGACGGGCGAAGCCCGTCGCCTGGATATCGTTGCGGACCGAAGGTCCGCACTTCCCTCTAGACCGGTTTACCGTTCCCGTTCCGGGATGACCCTCCGTTCCCGAGATACAGGCGGATAAAGTTCGGGAATTTTCCCGCGCACTCCAACAAGCCCCGCCCACCGTAACCTCGACCCGTTTCTGTGGTGTACGTATAGGGGCGATCCGCGAAGTCAAGTACGGAGACCGTCCGAAAATTTTCGGACCGTCGGAAAAAACGGATATATCTAGCGACGGGCGAAGCCCGTCGCGAAAATACCCATTCGGACCGAAGGTCCGATAGACCCGCTACCCGTTAAAGCCCCTATATTTCGCGGATTACTTTCCGTCGCTATGATACGAGCGGATGATAATTTCCGGACTTTTCCCGCCCTCACCAAACGGGTACCGCCTTACGCGTATGCCGCGTAGGGATGACCAAACGGGGGTGACCAAAGACGGAATTTCAACGAAAAGTAGATCCCACCTAAAATTATAGAAAATTATTAAAAAAAATTGGTTTTTTCGAGGTGGATCGATCGAAAAATATAGATCAATCGACTCTACTCGTATAATATTATATAAGTAATGGAATGAAAGAGAATCCTAATCTGCACAATTAAAGTTTTTTTTAATATTATAAACTATGGGTCAAATTTCGCTCATGGGTACAAGATTGTATTATGAAGCAGTTCTTCAAATAACGTTTTTCTTTAATTCCCTCTAATATTACAATTTTGGTACTTTTTTGGAAAAAAAATACTTTTTATTAAATTTGAATGAAGCACAAACCAAAAATGAAAAATTTCCATGTAATACGTATTTTTAAGAACAGAAGACAGCTTAAAAGACATTCGAAATTCATTTCATTTTAAAACCTTTCGAAAATGGCCAAAGGCGCATATAACTTAAAATATGAAAAGAAAAATTCTCAACCCTTGACCTTGATTTTAGTATAAGAACTGTCAAATTGTCAAATATCAAGTCTACTATTATTATGTAGTACTAGTATCATGCGAAACTAAATTAATCAAATAAAAATCAAGTATATTTTGTAAGTATATGCTAAAATAAACTTACCTTTTTTATGAAAATTAATGAATGATTCACTAATAAAACACAAATACACACACTTTTACACTGTTACTCTGCCGAAACACGCTCGCTATCTGTTATATTTGTAAATAAGGTTGGATGTTGGATGGCGGCGAGGCGAGTGTCAACCCGAGCCTAGGTACTTCCCCGAACTATCCGGGGTTTTTCTGCTCGGCAATGTCAATTGCGCCTACAATGATAGACTTCGGCCGTAGTGTTTGGCGTCCAATGGTAAAAAGATAAAAGATATAAAATTTATTTTTGACGTTTTTTTTTATTTTCTCTTGCTTCGATTTTATTTGTTTTAAATATTTTATTTTTGGATTTGGCCCCCTGGCCCCTAATTGCCATTTGGCCCCGTCGGCAATTGCCGACCTGTCCAGTCCGACCCTGAATGCAGCTATGTTCGGAATAGGATATCGTTCAAATGTCCACCACGGCTGCGTTGACACTGATACACCCGATCGCTCCAATTTTTTATCAGTCTGTAGAATAATTCGGCTATATTTCGTCAATAACTTTACGAATATTCTGTTCCAAGTGACAAGTCTGTGGCTTGTTAGCATAGACATAGAATATAATCCAGAGGTGTCAAATAATATGACCTAGGCGGTCAATTCACAAATCCTTATCGTGAGATGATCCTATCTTCAAAATTTTCCCTCTGCAAGTGTAGCATAAACTTTATGACATGTAGCGTCATCTCTTCATTATTGATATTCTCAAATTCTGACAATAGAAATTCAAGTAACAAAGTCCTATAGAGATTGTTGTTCACGGTTACGGCTGTTTCATCCGCATTTTGGAAGAAATAAGGTCCAACGAAGTCGCCTTGCCATAAATCGCAAACCGCACCACATTGAGTTTTTCGGAATGCAACGGAATTTCATGTAACATTTCTGGGATTTCCTCGCACCAATAACCCAATTTTGCTTATTAACTAAGCCATTCAACCAAAAATGCGCCTGAGAAGAAGATTTTTTGCCCCAAATCAGGATCGTGGGCACTCAAGGGCCCAGGCAGCAAATTGTCGGCGCAATCTGTGATCGTTTGACTTTAGTTCTTGAGTCAATACGACTTTGTAATATTTTCCTCACTTCGCACGTTTCGTCATCTTTTTAGTGGCTTTTTGTTAGTGAGTTAACTCACGTTCAAACTTTTTCACCTGCGCAGAGTACCGATGACTACGACCTAATTCTCAAATGAATAAACGTTGAGTACCCACAACTGAACTTTGCCACTTTGGTAATATATTTTTATTACTTCCATCTGATCGAGAAGAATCGAACTTGCATCATAATACTGTACTCTATATTATGTATAATACTGCATGGAAATGAGAAAAAATGGATTAGAAACCGAAAAATCTCTATATGAAAAACTAACACCCATACTGAAAACCTTTATAAATAAATCCACCCTATTTTGAATGTGATTTTGTATTAAAAAAAAAATATTATTTGTTCAGATTAATTTTGTTATAATTAACTTTTTGTTTCCATTCAATATGTTTTAGTTATTTTCCTAAGATCCTACCAAAGGTAATCTCGTCACTGTTTCGAAGCAAAATGAATTTAGGGAGAAGATGGAACATATTTATATGGGTATTCTTTTGGTCGAGTGTTCTCGATTTTGTTTTATTTGATGGTGCGTCCGACGAAGGGTTAAATAAAAATTTCTAAATGGTAAATGTTTTATTAAAATAGTGAGTAAATAGATACTGTTTGCAAAATATTATATACATTCAAGTTGTACATGAATGTTAACCATAGATTCCTCTCATCATCTTTTTTCATTTACCATTTGTCCAGATTCAGTTCAAGCAAAAAGACACAGACTTTGAAATTTAAAAAAATTCAGTTTTTCCTTTGAAGCTTTAACATGGTTATTTCGAGGGGAATACATTTTGGTGGTAAATTTTTTATTAGTAGGACACATATTCTCCAATTATCATTATTTCATAAGAATGAAATGAGAAATTACACCGTTTTCTATTACTTTTTATTAACTGAATATACAGTGACTCTAGTTTCGTAGTGTTTACTACATTTTCAAACTTATTAAAACAAATTATATCTCAACTATTGTATATATTCGTTGAAGGCTTCGGCGAAACTTCGAAAAGTGGGGCGTGCCACAAGCCCGTCTGCTCATTTAGTGTTTGAATATTTCCATGAATTCCAGGATGTCTAGTTTTTTACTTTCGCTTCTAGGTGCAATATTTCAAGATTGTCCAATTTTGGGAAGATATGATTGCTTTCGAATTTTTAACAGCTTATATAATATTCAACCTTGAATATTTTAAAAATGATGCATTTTAGAAGAAAAGTAAGTGTATAAATTGATTGAAGATTCTTAATATGACTTTATCTACTTACAATGTTAATTTGTTATAGTTTTATATAGTAGCGGCGTCCTGCTGGAACCAAATGTCTTCTACGTCCACATCGTACCACTTGGTCGAAGAGAAATTGATTAATCATTGTTCTGTAGCGACCACTTGATGGTGATGGCCTCAACTAGCGAGAAATGATAACGGCAGCTCAAAATCCGCTCTAAACAGTTACTTTTTGTGGCATTATGAGTGCTGATAGCTCATTGGATACAGCATGGGGCTGGGAACCGAAGGGTCCCGGGCTCAAATCCCGTTTAATGATGAAATAATTTTCTATTTGGGTGGGTTTCGGCCAACACTTCACTTTCAAAAATTAACAGTGCTGTGACCTAAAGTTGCGTAAGGACGCAGTAACGAAGCCTAACCCGAACATAACTAAACTCTTAACTCGTACAAGCTGAAAAAGCATCTAAGATCTAGGAGTATCAGAATAATAATAATAATAATGAAAATACTATAATAATAATAATCGGCGAGTCTATCATTGGGAAACCAATGAAAGCAGGAAAAATTATATTGGATGGAGTAATCCGTTACTTTGTGATAGTTCATTTTAATTTGAATGAAAAGAGAAATTACTTTGTGTTCTATCAGTTTTTATTAACTGAATATACACTGACTCGAGTTTCGTAGTGTTTACTATATTTTTGTTGGAGTTGGTGAATTAAGAAACAAGGATTCGTCTTCAATAATCTTTATTTACTCGTACAATCTTAAAAACCTCTAAGCGTCGTTAAAAACAACTCTAACATCTATATGTGCTACCGGTTAAGGTTAACAACGAACAGGACTTCTTAAGTGGGGTTAACCTCAGTCATCCCCTTCATCCATAGAATCGCTTGAGTCTTCTTTAGTGATACCGTCTTAATGTCCGTCATGCAACATAAGTTACATGCGGTTGTATCTTGGGTTGTCGTCCGGCAGAGCGAACTTCCAACACTCCCTCCCTCTGCGGGACATCTATCATATCATCTTAGTTGTCTGAAAAGAAACATAAATAAAAATCTTAAATACATCTTAATTTAATATCTTATCTCTAAGATATTTATGAGCATCTAAAGGTAAAGGTTTTGTCATGATATCTGCAATATTCTCTTTAGTTGCAATCCATCTAACTATGACCCTTTTTTCTTCCACACACTGTTTTATAAAATCTCCATGTGTGTCAGCCATATGTCTTTTTGATCCAGTCCTTTCTCTCTCTAATAAGGTTTCATGGATCACATCTAATTGATCATCGAACATCTTTAGTTTGTGACTACCATCTTTCTTAGTGCAATCTCCAGCAGATTTATTGTCGCAATAAACTGTTATAGGAAATAAAGTTTTACCGATCATAAATCGGGTAGCTTTATCCAAAGAGATTACTTCCTGGCATGCGTCACTCATGGCTAGATATTCCGCCTGACAGGTGGACAGAGTAACATAGGATTGTTTGTGACTTCTCCATGCTATAACATCACCAAACAATTTTATAACATAACCTCCAGTGGAAGTTGAGTCAATATGGTCTCTAAAACTGGCATCGGTGTAAGCTTCCAGATTGTCTGTTTCAGTGGTATATTTCAACCCTGAATCAACAGTTCCTCTTAAGTATCTGCAAATTCTTTTCACCTCTTTCCAATCATCTTCAGTGGGAGCTAGTTGTTTTCTTGCCAAATAGTTCACAGCGAATGCTATATCCGGCCGTGTTCCATTTGCCAAGTACATCAAGCTTCCTATCGCTTCTCTGTATGGGACCTTCATCTTAATATCATCTTTGTTGTCATCATCTAATACATCTAAATTATTTCTCTTCTTTCTATTTTGAACCTGTCTTGTCACCATCGGTGTATTTTGTGGGTTGCATTCGATCATGTTGAATCTCTCTAAAATACTCATCGTATATGTGGATTGATTTAACATCGTATACTTCTTAAGTTTGTTTCTTTCAACATTAATGCCTAGAAAACTTTTCGGTTCTCCAAGATCTTTCATATCGAATGCATTACCCAAGTGACTCTTAATTTCCTGGAGTTTATTTTCATCGTTAGTGGCTACTAGAATATCGTCTACGTATATAACTAGTATTGCCATTTTCCCATTTTTCCTCCAGGTATATAGACATGGTTCGTGTAGGTCATTTTCTAATCCAAGCTTTTTGGCTTCTTCTGTGAACCTCTGATTCCATCTTTTTGGGCTTATTTTCAAGCCATATAATGCTTTCTCTAATTTGCATACCTTCGAATTTTTTATTTCCAAATCTACCTCTAAACCATCTGGAATTTCCATGAATATTTCTTCATCTAAAGTTCCATTAAGGAACGCTGTCTTAACATCTAATTGACAGGCATACAAGTCAAACTTGTTTATTATTGCAAACACAGCTCTAATGACTGGAAGTCTAGAGACTGGTGCGTAAGTATCTTTTAAATCATACTTATTCTTATCTTTGAAGCCTCTAATAACTAGTCGTGCTTTATATCGAGTTGCACCATCTAATTCTAGTTTCCTTTTAAATACCCACTTCGAATCTATGATATTCGCTCTTTTATTTGCTGCTTGAATTTTATTTTTATCGACTAATTTCCACACATTATTTTGTATCATTGAGTTGATTTCCTCTTGGACCGCCATCTTCCACAGATTACCTTCTCTTGAGTTTATAGCATCTTTATAATTTAATGGTTCTCTGTTCAAAGTGGCCAAGAGGCATCTCCTCAATTCGTCTTCTTTTTCAGCATCTCTAAAGTTTTCATCTAAAGGGTTATCTAAAACATATAAGTATTTAGCATAACTAATATCATCTACAACCTTTTTGTTTTCTTCTAATGGTCTCTTTAGTGAGCTTCTAGTGCATGGTTTTTCGAAAACCTTGTCGACTATACCTTTCGGTAACTCTAACTGTTTGGATTCTTTTCTTGGTCTACCTCTTTTTCTCATCTTTATGTTTGGTGCTTCTATATTCTCTTTAGTTTCACCTCTACAATCTTTCATCCAATCCCAATCTGTTTTGTCATCTAAAGTTGGAGAGTTGTTTAATTCTTCTAAAGGATCTCTTTTATAAACATCTTTATAGACAAGTTTCTCGTTAAATCTAACATGTCTTGACTCAAAGAATTTCTTTGAGCTTGGGTGCCATATCAAGTATCCCGTGGAAGTATACCCCACGAGGACAGCTTTCAATGCACGTTCTCCAAATTTCAGATTGGGCTTGGGAATTTTGATGTATGTCATACATCCAAACCTTCTGATTTGATCAAAATGACATCTAGAATTTGATGCAAATCTTGTTAAAGGTGTTTCATACTCTATAGATTTATGTGGTGTTCTGTTGTATGCGTGCACAGCAGCATCGACAGCTAACTCCCACATACTCTTGGGTAGTCCAGAATCAAACATGTAAGCTCTCACTTTTCTTTGTATGGTTGCATTAAATCTTTCAGATACCCCGTTATGTTCAGGTGTATAAGGTGGTGTGAAATCAGTTTCGATATTTTCTCTCTTTAATACATCTAAGAATTTTCTTCCAGTAAATTCAGTGCCTTGATCAGATCTGATATAACATACCTTCTCGTTATGGCCTAATAGATTACGAGTGGATATTAGGAATTTTTCTAATGCTTCGCCTGATTCATCTTTAGTTCTCAAACAATAAGCTCTAGCTAATCTTGAGTAATCATCTACATAGACATTAATGAACCTCTTTTGTCCAGGGTGAGATTTTGGTGTAATCGGACCCATAATGTCAGTATGTATGACCTGAAGTGGTCTTTCGGCTCTTTTACGAGTCTCTTTGAAAGGCAGTTTTTGCATCTTTGACATGATACAAACTTCGCATTCTAATATGGAATCGTCAAATATGACTTTTTCCAACCTCTTATCTAGCTTTTGCAGCTTTTTCAGATAGTTCACAGAAGCATGACCTAATCTTAAGTGCCATAGCATGGCTTCGTTGAAACTCTTAGTTCGATTAATATCGTCTTCTAAAGGATTATTAATGAATAGTTCCTCTAAGTTTTGTAGTTCATCTAAGTCATCTAATTTTACTACATTTCTATTCTTCGAACTACAATCCCAATTCTTTATTTCATCTAGAGGTTTTTCCGATTCTACTTCTTCAGTTGAGGTTTTGAGAACCTTCTCGTCTAAGAGAGAAATGAGATGTTCGTCTTCCTCCCTCCCAATCACAGAATGGGATACTTCTATTTCAGGTTCTCCCTCCGAATTTAATAACTCTACCTCTTTATTGGATTTCTGTGATTGTCCAGACGTCTCATTCTCTTTGAACATTACTGCTCTGCAGCAATAATGGTCATATTCTACTTCATCGTTCAGCTGAATCTGGTTCGGCTTTTTCACTTTGAAGTTTAGAATCCAATTAGGTTTTTCATATTCTCCCTCTAAAACAATCTTATTGGTTCGTCCATCATGAACTTTCAAAACTCTATCATCTAAATAAATTTTAAGTCCCGAATCTGCTAACCTTCGAAGTGACAGCAGATTCTCGGACACATCTTTAGCAGAAAGTACATTTAACAATCTTAAACTCATACTCTTAATTGGATCTGTATATAAAATAAGATCTCCTTTACCATCTATTTCAATGTCAGCTATTTGATTTTTATTTGCACTCTTAATTGTTTTGTTCTCTAACCTCTTAAAATTACTCAGAAACAATTGATCATTTACTATATGATCAGTAGCTCCAGAGTCAGCAACAAAACTAATAAAATCATTGGAATAGCACTCACCTGGGGTTTTTTGAACAATCCCTGAAGCTCTTCGAGCCTTCATTTGTGTTCTTACCACCTCCCTCCTGTTAACCCGGTTGTGCTCAAACCTCTTCTTTTTCAAGTTCCCGTTTCGCTTAGATGAGGCATTGAACGTCTTCTTAGAAATTGTGTTGGTGCACTCATCACCTCTATGGCTCTTGATGGACTGGCACCTATAGCAGAACCACTTATTCTGCTGCTTCAGGAAGCATTCGTTGGACCTATGACCTTCTTTATTACATCTAAAACATCTTAATTTAGGTCCAATTACTCTCTGAAGTTTCGGAGATGACTCTTTCTTCTCAGAGTTTTTCTCTGCTTCTAATTGGGAGATAAATGATTTTATCTCCTCTAGAGTCATCTCCATTGAAGTGGTCTGCCTCTTTATCAGATCAGCATTCCTTAGTTCCGGTATCACCGGGGAAACTGCCTGATAAAATGCTGATCTGATCTCTTGAGTGGTCAATGCAATAACATCCTCACAGGTTTCATACTCCCTCACGATGGAGTCGAACCTATCGCAGAAGTCATTAACCGTTTCGCCCTTATTCATCTTAATGGCATATAGCCGAGATCTCACAGAAGTGTGAGTGATATTACTCTCACACTTTCTGGAGCTTCTCAAGATTTTAATAATCTCCATGGGCTCTCTAACATTAACCACCTTCTTATGGTAATTTTCATCTAAACGGTTAATGATGATGTCTCGAACCCAATTCTTCCTCTTTAGTGTGCTTGCCTCCGATCTAGAGCAAGCACCATCGTTGCTGGGTTCGATGACATCAAGGATATCATTACATGTTAATTCTGACCTGAGATAGTCCATCCAGATATCGAAATTGCTTTCTTTAGAGAGCTTATAGTCTCTCTTGATGACTATTTTGGTAGAAAGCAATTCCTGTGCCACCACCTTCTTCAAATGCTCTACCTCTTTATTTTCTTTCGAAACATCTTTATTTGCCAACGCAATTTTCTTTCCAGAAGAGCCCTCTTCCTCATCTATTTTCCTCTTTAGCGGGCTGGTTTGAGCAGAACCACGGTTTTTTTTCAGTCAGGATTTTCAGGCGAGTCCTCTCCGCTTCTACGTTGTCTCTGGCTATTTGACCTAATGTTTCCACCATCGACTTAGCCCCTTCCATGACATCTTTCAGCATTTTTGCTGCCTCTAAAATTTTGGTAGCGGCTTCACTAACCATATTCCTCTCATTAGCTTCTCTTAGTAACACATCATTGATGATGTTCAAGCCTTCTCTTGATCGTACTGTAAAAATGAAAATTTGTAATACCTGGATTTCATCTAAACTCTAATTTGTAAGGCCTTCATCTTAAGTTTTCATCTAAATCATCTAACATCTTATTCTATGAATTATATTCTACCATCTAACCTCTAAATAATTCATAATTCTTAAGTATCATCTAAACTCTTAAAATTTTACAGTACTCTTCCTCTCTAAATTTTGATAGCAGAAAGAGGTACCTTTGGTATGATCGAGAAGAACAGTATATATTTTTCTCTCTTTAGTCTCAAGTATTGGAAAATTCTTACCTCGGGACGTATCATTATTGTCATCTAAAAATTGCCTTTCTCGTGCATCATCCATGGTATAGTCTGTAGAATTACCTTCACTGGAATCATCTGACATACTGTCATATTCGACTAATCTTTCAAATTCTGCCATCTATTTCGGGATTATGAAACAAAAATATTTATATCATGTATTTCAACAAAATACGTGCATTATGCACATTCTTAACTCTTTGTGTCATCTAAAACCAGGTATTAGATATAAACATTTGTTTCGTGCTTCTGAATTGCCTCGGACGCACAGCAATCTTTGGCAATTCGAAACAGGAAGTCAAGTCCTCAAACAGCACCACCTCGCAAATGTGCACCATTCAACTGTGGCATCACGTACTACAATGAATACCTGTCGATAGGTTTGGCCAATAGCACATGTACGGGATGCATGTTGATTCCTATGATATCCCTAGCTCAAGAACAAACAATACCGTACAACAAGTTTTGTATGAACCAAGCCCCGAAATAATTTTTTATGAAATTTTTACTGAACTTATAGATAGTTCAAGTAAAAAAGTATAATTTTTATCTCTAAGCTTCTAAAATTTTAACATCTTTACTTCTAATATTTCAACATCTTAACCTCTTAATTCATCTTTAGTGTGCCTAAACACTTTTTATGGATCAAACATCTAACAATCCATCATCTTATCATCTGAACTCTTAATCACATCATTCAATTTAATTAAGTGATGTTTTAATGAATCATTCATCTAATAATGCATCAAATAAATATAAAAACTCTAAAGTATTTCATCTAGAATGAACAATGCATTATACTTCTAAAAATGCATGGTAGAAACATCTTAATTGATCGATTTCATCTATAATGGGCAATGCATTATACTTCTAGATATGCATCTATAAACATCTAAACTCCTAAGTGTTTCAATTAAAATGAAACATATAGAAATGTATCTATAAACATCTAAAGTCTTAAGTGTTTCAATTGAGATGAAACATTTATAAACATCTAAACTCTTAAGTGTTTCATTTAAAATGAAACATTTATAAACATCTAAACTCTTAAGTGTTTCAATTGAAATGAAACTTTTAGAAATGCATCTAACATCTTAATTGTTTATTCTAAATCATCTTAAGTTGAAGTACAAACTTACCTCGAATATTTGTTACTTCCTTTTCTATTTACACGTGGTAAACAAAATAAACAATCACTTGTTCTCACCAATTTAATCACAATCGCAGTGTAAACGTGCACTGGGCTACCATAACCTGTTGGAGTTGGTGAATTAAGAAACAAGGATTCGTCTTCAATAATCTTTATTTACTCGTACAATCTTAAAAACCTCTAAGCGTCGTTAAAAACAACTCTAACATCTATATGTGCTACCGGTTAAGGTTAACAACGAACAGGACTTCTTAAGTGGGGTTAACCTCAGTCATCCCCTTCATCCATAGAATCGCTTGAGTCTTCTTTAGTGATACCGTCTTAATGTCCGTCATGCAACATAAGTTACATGCGGTTGTATCTTGGGTTGTCGTCCGGCAGAGCGAACTTCCAACAATTTTCAAACTGAATAAAACAAATTATATCTCAACCATTATATATATATATATATATATATATATATATATATATATATATATATTCGTTGAATACTTCGGCAAAACTCAGAAAAGTGGGTCCGTCTGCTTATTCAATAGTTGTCGGTGCGTGCTTTTAGTGTTTAAATATTTCCATGAAGTCCAGGATGTCTAGTTTTTTCCTTTCGCTTCCAGGTGCAATATTTCAAGATTGTCCAATTCTGGGAAGATATGATTACTTTGGAAAAAATGTTCCGCAAAATAAGAGTTATCTTTCCGGTTCCCAAATAAAGATTGATGTTCTTTGTACCTTTTGTGGAAAGATCTCCCGGTTTTTCCTATACAGGTATGGAAAAGACAGTAGGAAACAGGAAAACATTGGTAATCTGAAGAAGCAGGAATATCCAGTGGAGCAGTGGAAGGAAAAATCAAAACCTCAGCGTGATGCGCACTTTTCTGAGTTTTGCCGAAGCCTTCAACGAATATCTATATATATATAAATATATATATATATATATATATATATATATATATTGGCTTCAAAATTGGGTCATCTCAAAAGACAAGAAGTATTTCAGACGGGATTCGGAAATTGCCTGAATGAGGGGGGAAGTAGGATATATATATATATATATATATATATATATATATATATATATATATATATATATATATATATACTACTTCCCCCCTCATTCAGGCAATTTCCGAATATATATAGATAATAATATATATAGATATTCGTTGAAGGCTTCGGCAAAACTCAGAAAAGTGCGCATCACGCTGAGGTTTTGATTTTTCCTTCCACTGCTCCACTGGATATTCCTGCTTCTTCAGATTACCAATGAATTTCCTGTTTTGTCTGCTTTAGGCAACCATTTATGGGAGTTCATTACTTTGCGGGGTTGCCAGTCCTCCATCAGGCGCCTCCCCGGGTGGCGGATAGGGGAATGCCTCCCAGATATGGGTGGTACCGAGGAAATGCAATACTCGGGGCAGACCAAAACTAGCAAACCGGCAGCGTCTGACCCAGAGTGGGCGGCTGCAGACAGCGTCTGTTCTCCATGTTAGGAGCGGCTGGAAGACATTCGCCAACCCGTCTGGCCAGCGTGGCGAATTATGGCCAAAATCCCTATCATAGCGATTTTTCAAACAAATGGAAATGTACCCCAGGTGGGTGGACCATACACTGGCAACTCCCACACCCCTTTAGGGGTCTGCCTCACGGATTCTGGGGGAAGCAAAAGGTCGCTATCACCACATACCAGGAAGACAAACCCAAATAAAAGTACAAGTATCAAAAGAATAAATATCATTACATACAACGTGAGAACTCTACTCTCTGAAGAAAATATGGTTGAGTTAGAAACTGAAACACAAAAGATCAAGTGGGACGATATCGGACTCAATGAGGTCAGGAGGAGAGGCGAAAACCTAATAACACTCAAATCCGCTCACTCATTCTAACATGCCAGAGAGGATGACAAATCAGAGGGCGGCATTAGCTTTCTCATCAATAAACGACTGAAAAATCAAATTCAAATGGTTGAGAAGATTTCAACTCGAGTAGCCTACCTCGTAATAAAACTCAACACAAAATATAGTATCAAGATTATACAGGTTTACGCCCCAACGTCATCTCACACAGATAAAGAAGCGGACATTTTCTATGAAGACGTAAGTTCGGCACTGAACAGCATAAAAACACGGTTTACCATACCCTGCGGCAACTTCAATGCGAAAGTATGAAAGTGGATAAATCAGAGACATGCCTGGGAAATTTCGGGTCCGAAGTTAGAAATAACCGGGGGGAGACTATGCTGGGTTTCCTACTGCAGCATAACCTATACCAAATGAACAGCTTCTTTTGTAAAAAAACCTCACAGAAGGTGGACATGGTCCAGATGGCAAAACCAGAAACGAGATCGATTTCATAATCACAGACAAACTGCAAATTGTGGAAGACGTGTCAGTACTTAACCAGTGTAGAACAGGAAGCGACCACAGAATGGTACGTTGCAAGATCCGTATAGAACTCGACAAGGAGCGGTATAAGTTGATAAGGAAACCATCCAAACGAATACGAACAGGTCCAATAGATACCCAAGGATTTGCTGCTCACATTGCAGGTTCACTGGGGGGAAATGTCCAACATAGTACAGATATCAACGGCTTGAACTGGGAAGTAACCGAGGCTTTAAAGGAAGGCCAAGACTTATTTTGCCCAAGAAACGAAAAAGAAGAGAAAATCAGTCAAACCACAAAGGAGTTGATCCTCGAACGAAACCAAATGAGAAAATCTAGAAACACCACCAGTATAGAGATGAAAGAAAGAAACAAGGAAATCTCTAAAGCCATCAGACGGGATATCAGAAACTACCACAGCAGAAAAACTCAAGAAACAATAGAGAAAAATAGAAGTATGAAAGTACTGCGCAAAAGTCTCGCCGAAGGTAGATCTGAGATAATCAATCTAAGAAATAAACATGGCAACATCACTTCAAATCGAGGTGAAATCCTTGGCATCGTGGAAGAGTTCTATTGCGAACTATACCGCAGCCGCATCCAAGAACCCTTCAATTTAAACGTGGTTACACGAGAGTGAGGTGTCACAAATCAAGGATCGGAAGAGATGCCGGACATCTTTATTGAGTAAATAAAAGGAGCGCTGTCGAAGATGAAAAACAATAAAGCACCCGGAGAGGATGAGGTGGTTGCAAAAGCAATAAAAGCGAGAGGTCCTCTCTTACTGGAAAGGATACGAGTGCTTTTCAACTTATGCCTACACCAAAGCACTATCCCAGATCAGTGGCATGAAGCTACCACCATACTACTTCATAAAAAGGGAGATAATATGAACCTGGAAAATTACCGCCCAATAACCCTCCTCAGCCATCTACACAAATTGTTTACTAAAGTCATAACATCAAGGCTGGAAAGCAAACTTGAGCTTTACCTGCCAAGAGAGCAAGCGGGTTTCCGATCGGGCTTTGGGACAAATTATCATATACAGAGTATAAAGACACTCATTGAAAAAACCATCGAATACAATAGGCCACTGGTTCTCCTGTTCATAGACTTCCACAAAGCTTTTGACACTATAGAGATGAAAGCCATACTGGACGACCTGAGAGAATGCCGAGTAGATTACAGATATTCAAAACTTATCTAAAATATATACAAAAACGCTACTATGTCAGTTAGACTACATGAAGCTACCAACCGTATCAAAATCGGAAGAGGTGTGAGGCAAGGAGACACCATGTCTCCTAAATTGTTCATCACAGTCCTGGAACATGCCTTCAAAACACTTGATTGGGATACAAAAGGAATAAACATAGACGGACAGAAGCTTAGTCACGTCCGTTTCGCGGACGATATCGTCCTAACAACTGACGATTTAGGAGAGGCGAAACAAATGCTCCATGCATTAGAAGTGGCATTCTCCGGGGTCGGTCTGAAAATGAACCTTTTCAAAACAAAGATCATGACAAATCTTGTCATGAGCGAAGGCCTAAACATCCATAGTACAGAAATAAAATGGGTCGAAAAATACACCTATCTGGGCCACGAGATTAGAATATCTAGAGATAATCAGACATGTGAGATGCATAGAAGGATCAGCCTTGGATGGGCAGTCTACGGAAGGTTGAAACACGTCTTCAAGAGTGACTTACCTATCTATCAAAAAAGAAAAGTTTTCGATCAATGCGTTCTACCAGTGCTCACCTATGGCGCGGAAACACTCACCTTAACAAAGACATCCGCAAAAAAACTGAAGGTTGCACAACGTAAAATGGAAAGGTCAATGACTGGATTGAGTTTGATAGACCACGTTACAAACCAGGACCTGCGGAGAAAAACCGGCGTAATGGACATCGTCGAGCGAATAACCACGTTGAAGTGGAACTGGGCAGGTCATGTAGCCAGAATGAGCGGCGATAAATGGACAAAGAGGTTGTTGGAATGGAGACCACGCACCGATAAGCGGAGTAGAGGAAGACCACCTACACGATGGACCGATGACCTGAAAAGGATTGCAAACAACTGGATCCAGGCAGGCCAGGATAGAGTCAGGTGGTAAGTCATGAGGGAGGCCTATGTCCAGCAGTGGACGCTCTGAGGGCTGGTTGATGATGATGATGATTACTTTGTAGATTAATATTCTTTGAATAAATCCAGATTGTTTCCTTCGCAACTTCGCGCCAACAGTGAAGCAGTTACCCGCCAAATAGTGTTGTAGCCATTGAAACAGCCACTAGAAGGAGTAGTGTCCGGAGAATACAGGAGGTGCGGTAAGATATACTATTTGATAGTTTCTAAATATCTTTTGACAACATTCACGACGCGACGCCGGGCGTTGTCATGCAGAAGAATAATTGACCCTATATTCCAACCATTTTTCTTCTAATATAAGTTTCAAACGAAGTAGTCGCAGTCTGTACCGATCACTTGTAATGGAATCACCATGTTTTAGCAGCTCATAATATATACACCCCTTTGGTCCCACTAGATATACAGCATAACTTTCAAACCATTAATAATCAGCTTTGATGTTGATGTTCAGGTCAATGACAATACTATTGCCTGGGCAAAGAGTAGTATTTGTTTCTTGGGGTTGTCGTAAAAGATCCGTTACCAGTCACTACCTGGTGTAAAAAATCTTTTCTTTTTTGCCTTTAAAGCAGATGCTCACAAGAAAATAATCACTTCTCCAGATCTCTTGGTTTGAATTCATGAGGAACCCAATTGCCTTGCTTTTGAATCAGGCCCACCAGTGTATAGACACTGCTTATTGGGTCACCTCCAACATAATTTCAATCTCGTCTTGCGTTAGACTCTGATCTTCATCGGGTAATGTCTGTAATTCATTGTCTTCGAAGTTTTTTGGCTGTCCCAAGCGAGGAATGAAAAAAAACCTTTTTTGAAGCACCTTAAACATTCCTACATGATACTCAATTGTTTCAGCCGTTACTATTTAATAGTTGATCATAATTAAAACAAATTGTAGGAATTACTATGTTTTACTACCAAAAAATATATATTACACATTTTCTTGTGACTCGAGTTTCGGGAAATGAACTATCCCATTGAGCTATCCCGTACTTTACAGAGTACTCTAAAAGATCCGCGGTGTTACGGAGTACCTATCATTGCTGAGCCTATATACTACTAACATTCGTGAAGGAAAAAAAAAAGAGTGTGGTAATCCTCCGAGACTTAACGCCGGCTTCAGATCGTCCAGTTTTCCTCTGTTAGAAATAGCATTGTCCATTGTTCTTTAAAAGTTAAGGATAGACACACAGGGAAGTCGACTAAGCTGCTCTCACATGTAAGGTTATTGTATTGTATTGAATTACCTTAGGTCAACGTGAGTGTGATTTGTATCATGTTTTCTTAATTCATTGATTGATTTCTCTGTATTAATACTCCAGCTAGAAGCGACCTGTTTGCTTTAATCTGAATTGACCATCTAACATATTACATACATGTAAGCGTGTTTATCTTCATTCCATTTATTTGAATTTAGAGGTGGTTAACAATGGTACTTTGTTTGAGAGTTCAGAGTGTTTAGAGTTAATGAAATATGGATTCACAATTAGATACAAACAACAACCCTGTGTCTTTCGGAGGGCCGCAACAAGTTCTTCCTGAACAACTATTATTGGGTATAAATATCATAATGAATAAGTAGTTAAATAAAGGACACCACAATCTAGGTATCTTCAGAATGCCGCAACAAGACATTCCTGAGCAACGATATTATGCGCCCAGATTATACCAATCTAATTAGATCATAGGTGTGTGAATGGGGAATTCCTGACCAAAGGGTTATTGTTAAACTATCTCGAAGATCTTTGTTACATGTTCCTACTGTCAGGCTGTCAGGGTGTTCACTCAATTGATTGCACACTAAATATGTTTTACGATATTAGAAAGGTTGTCGATCTCTGGAACCTTAATTTTATGAATGAAGTTAAAGACAGGGTTGATGAATGTATGGAAGCTGAAGAGAGGGCTCGGGTTTTTTCTCCTGGGCTTTTTCCCTAGAGCGATCCTCGCTCTCATACACAGAGTCAGATGCGGGGCCAATATTGTATTTTTACTTATCCTTGCATTCTGAATTTCCCGTCACTGTTTCCTCGTTCTCGTTCAAGTGTAACTTGGGTTATCTACACAACGTAACGTCCTATTCTCTCGCCACTAGACGATCACGTTAAAAACGTTAGCGTTCTTTAGGTAATCATAACAGTGTCCCTTGGTAACTCTTAGTAAGTAAACTTCTTTTAAATGCTTCTGATTAATTGCATGCTTTACATTTTTAAATACCACCTTTGTGTTAATGTGAAATTAATGACTGCACGCTCGTTCATTGTACTTCGCTTTCCATTCTTGTATTTTTGCTCCGATGTTATTTAATCCAACCGGAATGTTTTAACTAAATTGCATTGCCTTTGTACATGACTAAAGCGACCCTCAAAAGTTTCTGTTCGTATTGTATACTTTCTCTCGGTGCCTAATTGCTTTTGCTGTATTTGTAAATAGTGGTTCTTTATCTGCGTAATACTTGCGAATAGGGATCTTATATTGTCTGTTATTACTACTTGCGGTGCTTGATATGTAACTGATTTGTATGTTATCTTGTGTGATCCCCCAGATACCCATTTCTTGGTTCTTATTGTAACGTCCATTAACCCGCCTGGGTGATGGGGTACTGTATCTATGTATTATGTCCTAGTCAGTTTGTGTTACCTATTTGTCATATGCATGTGCCCGCTTACTTTGAGAGATTGTATTCCATGTGAACCAGTGGCTTTCTTTAGGGTAAATTGCTGGGGAGTCCTGGCAGAGGACAACATATCGTATAGAAAAAGTAAATAACTCCAGATATCCAAAGGTACTGTGATATCCGAGGTATTGTGATGTCTCCAGGGATTAGTTTACGTGACCTTTCAGGTAGTGTTCGGTTCGTTCTTCAGTAATATCTGAGCCTCCCTGGGCCCGAGGAGGTCAGATACAGTTCCTTTGATAGTTACTTCTCCGGTTGACTCGAATTAGGTTAGATCCCCTCTTCAAGGAGATCTCCTGGGTATGCCACAATTACCCTTACCTTACTGTCCATTTAAACTTACCCCTTGTAATTGAGGTTCAGCACTGATTACCGGAAGTACAGTTGAAGGTGCGCATGCTGGCTGTATCCCCTTTTTCCTGCATAACTTTACCCTTTCCGCTGCATAAGAATGATATCTGATTTGAGCGAATACCGACCTAACAATATGTAGTAATAAGTCATTTAGACCCGGGGCGCTATTGGTTTCACAGGGCCGCTTTGCGAACCACTGCGTAGAGTAGATTTAACCACAGGCTGATGAATGTGTTTCCATTTATCGAGGGTTGTTGCTTCTGAACATTATTAATAAAAATATATTATTCTGGTATTATTGTGTTTTGAATATTTGAACCTCCCGTCACTGTTTCCTTGCTCTCGTTAGGTGTAATTTGGGTTGCCTACACAACGTAACGTCCTATTCGCCCGCCACTAGACGATCACAATAAAAAGGTCAGCGCTCTTTAGATTACTTCGTATAATTCCAGATCTTTAAGAGTACTCCGTAAACCCCTAGATCTTTTAGAGTACTCCGTAAACCCCCAGATCTAAGAGTACTCCGTAACACCCTGGATCTTTTAGAGTACTCCGTAAGGTACGGGATAGCTCAGATGGTGCCGTGACCAGGAAACCAAAACGAGCAAGGAAGTGGAAGTTCAAATATTTTAAAATCAATTAACACTGACACAAGTGCATGACACAAGTAATCTGCCGGAGTTTTGTTTTACAGAAAATGGATTCAACGAACCAGACTGGCCCTGCCAATGGGACGATAGATGAGACAGCAATGACAGGATGGAATCCTGTTGAGACGGAGCAAGCCCTGACCCAGATGACGACCGTGAGAAGCCTCCAAGCAATTAACCAGGAAGGACGACTACCCCTGACTGCAGCCCTACTGAAGTCCTAACTGAGCCGTCCAGCACATTACTCCTCTGTACTGGGAAGCCCTTGAACCATCATAGGCTATTGCATGCGGAGATCACATCTACTGGCCCTTCTGTCACACCCACCCCCGTAACTTGCAGAACAGTCCATGTTGTAACAATGTCACCACCTCATTTTCATAACTCACAGATATCCTGTCATCGGTAGCCTAACAAGATTCATATGCCTTGGAAAAGACGGTCCCTGGAATTGATCGATCTAGGGGCGCCCAACTGAATGAACCTCACTCTTCTCAAGACAGGCAAACCCTCATCAAAGGTTTGCATGTAACTAATCCAGGGGATACCTTTCTGGGAGATACCCCCAGTACCTACTTCATAATCCAACGAGACCTAAACCCGCAAAGTACAGTCCATGACGTCAGGAACCCACTGTTATCAATCTGTCAATGTCTGATAAACGATCAGACACACCTTCTCTAACTTGGCCAAAATCATCATTTTGTCAGTTTTGTATACATTTATTTTGTATCGTAGGGGCGTCAAGTGATTAGGGGCGTGTGAACATTTTTCCACGATGCTCCTTGAATAGCCCTAGTCACCAGGGTTGCTATGCTACGAGAATTCTGAGGTCCTCTTAAGCCTTTAACACAAACATCAGACCATCTCATCATCACTGTCAGACATTATTTGCCCTCTTCTACATATCACTCACTTTTGCTCACACTATTCGATTCAGGATGGAGTATTTCTGGCAGAAATGCTAAAAGACAAAAATCCACCCCTTTTATAAGATTCTGAAAACATGTAATCCCCCTCTGGATAACATCTATCTCGATGGAACTATGGGCCATAGGAGTGCCCTACTTTCCAGGTGTGACCCACTTTCCGAGTGCCCAAACCCATATACCACTCTCACCAAAGCGACCTTTGAAGCAAGATTAGGACTGTTTGCTGAGACCTATTTACCAAACAAACCTAACAGCACAGAGATGATCCACAGGCAATCAACTACAAAGGAGAGAACAATCAAACCCTGATGCAGCCCAGGAAAACACATCAAAATTCCACCTGTTATAATCTGGACTATACATAACAGATGGTAAACAACATTCAAACCTGTATTGACTGATATAGCCTCATAACGACCAATGGGTAGGCCAGTTCAACATCACGTATCCCGAATTTTCTGGCCATAGATAATTTATCTGGCCAGATAAATTAAGATGATGAGACCCATTTGCCGACCTACCGAGTGCTGAAGACCACTATGGAGCCACCGACTGTAATCTAGGCCTTCCACGGCGAAAGGCCCAAATACATATGCACTGACAGCACTTACCGATCAATAAAAATACTACTGCGTCAATAGCTGAAGCCATACCACCACCAGGAAGACAACTTTTTGTTGCTAACTTTTTATTTTTAAATGTAGTAACTTATCTTCGTTCAATTTCTTTCACTTACCATAAGTTACTAAGGGGCGACTGAAGAGAACCGGATCCTCTAAGGATCATACGAGTCACAGAGTCTCTGATAGATTATATAAATTCCATCCTTATGTCATTGTATTTACCCGCGTTATTTCTGTGTCCAAATGCTCTGTGGCGCTGTAACTTGACAAGTAAGTGATAAGTGAGAATAACAAAGGAGAACAATGTCCTTATAGCGTCCCCATTGTATTTGAATTAATTCGAGAGGAAGGTTCTTGGAAATAAACCTCCTGAGCAACTTAGTAACATATTTGAGATAATAGTAATTATAACAGTGTCCCTTGGTAACTCTTAGTAAGTAAACTTCTTTTAAATGCTTCTGATTAATTGCATGCTTTACATTTTTAAATACCACCTTTGTGTTAATGTGAAATTAATGACTGCAAGCTCGTTCATTGTACTTCGCTTTCCATTCTTGTATTTTTGCTCCGCTGTTATTTAATCCAACCGGAATGTTTTAACTAAATTGCATTGCCTTTGTACATGACTAAAGCGACCCTCACAAGTTTCTGTTCGTATTGTATACTTTCTCTCGGTGCCTGATTGCTTTTGCTGTATTTGTAAATAGTGGTTCTTTATCTGCGTAATACTTGCGAATAGGGATCTTATATTGTCTGTTCTTACTACTTGCGGTGCTTGATATGTAACTGATTTGTATGTACTCTTGTGTGATCCCCCGGATACCCATTTCTTGGTTCTTATTTTAACGTCCATTAACACGCCTGGGTGATGGGGTACTGTATCTATGTATTATGTAGTAGTCAGTTTGTGTTACCTATTTGTCATATGCATGTGCCCGCTTACTTTGAGAGATTGTATTCCATGTGAACCAGTGGCGTTCTTTAGGGTAAATTGCTGGGGAGTCCTGGTAGAGGACAACATATCGTATAGAGAAAGTAAATAACTCCAGATATCCAACGGTACTGCGATATCCGAGGTATTGTGATGTCCCCAGGGATTAGTTTACGTGACCCTTCAGGTAGTGTTCGGTTCGTTCTTCAGTAATATCTGAGCCTCCCTGGGCCCGAGGAGGTCAGATACAGTTCCTTTGATAGTAACTTCTCCGGTCGACTCGAATTAGATTAGATCCCCTCTTCAAGGAGATCTCCTGGGAATGCCACAATTACCCTTACCTTACTGTCCATTTAAACTTACCCCTTGTAATTGAGGTTCAGCACTGATTACCGGAAGTACAGTTGAAGGTGTGCATGCTAGCTGTATCCCTGTTTTCCTGCATAACTTTACCCTTTCCGCTGCATAAGAATGATATCTGATTTGAGCGAATTACGACCTAACAATATGTAGTAATAAGTCATTTAGACCCGGGGCGCTATTGGTTTCACAGGGCGCTTTGCGAACCATTGCGTAGAGTAGATTTAACCACAGGCTGACGAATGTGTTTCCATTTATTGAGGGTTGTTGCTTTTGAACATTATTAATTAAAATATATTATTCTAGTATTATTGTGTTTCGAATATTTGAACCTCCCGTCACTGTTTCCTTGCTCTCGTTAGGTGTAATTTGGGTTGCCTACACAACGTAACGTCCTATTCGCCCGCCACTAGACGATCATGATAAAAAGGTTAGCGCTCTTTAGATTACTTCGTATAATTCCAGATCTTTAAGAGTACTCCGTACCCCTAGATCTTTTAGAGTACTCCGTAAACCCCCAGATCTTAGAGTACTCCGTAACACCCTAGATCTTTTAGAGTACTCCGTAAGGTACGGGATAGCTCAACTCGGATGATTATTCGAATAAAAATCCTCGTAGCCCTTCGATACTAATCGCTGCTAAGCAGCTAGCTAGCACATTTTTATAATATCGCCAGCATTGAGTATCCAGCTGAAGCGGCGGTGAACCTTTGATTACCACTAATACTTAACAGAAGAATATGAATTTATGTCATGTCATATTTAGATTATTCAGAGAAATTAACTAGAAATAAGAGGAATTTTTGATTCCCTTTGAGCTATACCGTACTATACTGTACTTTACAGAGTACTCTAAGATATCCGGGATTTTACGGAGTACTCCAAGATATCGGAGATTATATGGAGTACTCTAAAGATCGCTAACCTTTTTATCGTGATCATCTAGTGGCGAAAGAATAGGACGTTACGTTCTGTATATAATCCAAGTTACACTTGAACGAGAACAATGAAAAAATACAATATTTGTTTGCGGAAAGTAGGGTCCCGCATCTGCCTCTGTATATGAGAGCGAGGTTCCGCTTTAGGGAAAAAGGGTCCTGTCTTCAGCTTCCATACATTCTTCAACCCTGTCCTTCCCTTTTTTCATAAAATTAAGTTTCCAGAGATCGACAACCTTTCTAATATCCTAAAACATATTCAGTGTGCAAGCAAAGGTAAATACAGCAATCAATTGAGTGAACACTCAGATAACCTGGCGAGCTATCCCGTACATTACAGAGTATTCTAAAAGATCTAGGGTGTTACGGAGTACTCTAAGATATGGGGTTTTACGGAGTACTCTAAAAGATCTAGGGGTTTACGGAGTACTCTTAAAGATCTGGAATTATACGAAGTAATCTAAAGAGCGCTAACCTTTTTATCGTGATTGTCTAGTAGCGGGCGAATAGGACGTTACGTTGTGTAGGCAACCCAAATTACACCTAACGAGAGCAAGGAAGCAGTGACGGGAGATTCAAATATTCGAAACACAATAATACCAGAATAATATATTTTTATTAATAATGTTCAAAAGCAACAACCCTCAATAAATGGAAACACATTCATCAGCCTGTGGTTAAATCTACTCTACGTAATGGTTCGCAAAGCGCCCTGTGAAAACAATAGCGCCCCGGGTCTAAATGACTTATTACTACATATTGTTAGGTCGGTATTCGCTCAAATCAGATATCATTCTTGCGCAGCGGAAAGGGTAAAGTTATGCAGGAAATGGGGGATACAGCCAGCATGCGCACCTTCGACTGTACTTCCGGTAATCAGTGCTGAACCTCAATTACAAGGGGTAAGTTTAAATGGACAGTAAGGTAAGGGTAATTGTGGCATTTCCAGGAGATCCCTTGAAGAGGGGATCTAACCTGATTCGAGTCGACCGGAGAAGTTACTATCAAAGGAACTGTATCTGACCTCCTCGGGCCCAGGAAGGCTCAGATATTACTGAAGAACGAACCCAACACTACCTGGAGGGTCACGTAAACTAATCCCTGGGGATATCACAATACCTCGGAACAATTATCTAGCAATCAGGATATCTGGAGTTATTTACTTTCTCTATACGATATGTTGTCCTCTACCAGGACTCCCCAGCAATTTACCCTAAAGAATGCCACTGGTTCACATGGAACACAATCTCTCAAAGTAAGCGGGCACATGCATATGACAAATAGGTAACACAAACTGACCAGGACATTATAAAATAGATACAGTACCCCATTACCCAGGCGTGTTAATGGACGTTAAGAACAAAGAAATGGGTATCCGGGGGATCACACAAGAGTACATACAAATCAGTTACATATCAAGCACCGCAATTAGTAAGAAAAGATAATACAAATCCCTATTAGCAAGTATTACGCAGATAAAGAACCACTATTTACAAATACAGCAAAAAGCAATCAGGCACCGAGAGAAAGTATACAATACAAACAGAAAACTTGTGAGGGTTGCTTATGTACAAAGGCAATGCAATTTAGTTAAAACATTCCGGTTGGATTAAATAACGGCAAAGCAAAAGTACAAGAATAGAAGCGAAGTACAATGAACGAGCGTGCAGTCATTAATTTCACATTAACACAAAGGTAAAAATGTAAAGTATGCAATTAATCAGAAGCATTTAAAAGAAGTTTACTTACTAAGAGTTACCAAGGGACACTGTTATAATTACTATTATCTCGAATATGCTACTGAGTTGCTCAGGAGGCTTATTTCCAAGAACCTTCCTCTCGATGGAAACCAAATACAATAGGGACGCTTTAAGGACCTTGTTCTCCTTTGTTATTCTCACTAATCATTTACTTGTCAAGTCACCGCAACACAGAGTATTTTTACACAGAAATTAAAGCGGGAAAATATAATGACATAATGGTGGAATTTATATAATCTATCAGGGACTCTGTGACTCGTATGATCCTTAGAGGATCCGGATCTCTTCACTGGCAATAGGAACTTGTAACAAAGATCTTCAAGGTGGTAAAGAGATCCACATATCTTCATAAAGGAAGATTAGGCGAGAAGAACCACCTAGGGAATTTTATACCTACTTGTCACTGTCAATGCAAGGAGTAAGAGTCTATGGTCGCTTCGTAGACTTGCGCGCGCGTCTGAATATGTAAACATAATCGTGAGATATGATCCTTGGTGCTCCAGGAGATTGATCCTCCACGACTGAAAGCCGGTTTCAGAGAGTCCAATTTTCCTTTGTTAGAACTAGAACGCCATTGTCCATTGTTCATTAAAAGTGAAGGTTAAACACAAAGGGAAGACGACTGAGCTGCCCTAACATGTAAAATTATTGTATTGTATTAAATTACCTGAGGTCAGCGTGAGTGTTATTTGTATCATGTATTCTTATTCCATTGGTGGACTTTACTGTATTGATGCTCCAGCTAGGGGCGACCTGTGTTCTTTAATCTGAATTGACCATTTGACATATTTCATACATGTAAGCCTCTTTATCTACATTTTATTTATTGGGATCTAAGAGGGGGTTAACAATGGTACTTTGTTTGAGAATTCAGAGTGTTTAGAGTAAATGTAATGGGGATCCACAATTAGATACTGACTCAACAACCCTGTGTCTTTCAGAAAGGGCCGCAACAAGGCCTTGCTGAACAACTATTATTAAATAGAAATGTTATAATGAATAGGTAGTTAAATAAAAGACACCACAATCTAGGTATCTTCAGAATGCCGCAACAAGACATTCCTGAAGAACGATATTATGCGCCCAGATTATAATAATCTAATTAGATAGTAGGTGTGTGAATGGGGAATTCCTGACCAAAGGGTTATTGTTAAACTACCTCGGAGATCTTTGTTAGATGTTCCTATTGCCAGGTTATCTGTGTGTTCACTCAATTGATTGCAGTATTTAGGTACCTTTACATGCAAAGTAATTATGTTTTAGGATATTAGAAAGGTTGTCGATCTCTGGAACCTTGATTTTATGAATAAAGGAAAGGACAGGGTTGAAGAATGTATGGGAGCTGAAGAGAGGTCAAGGATTTTTTATCCCTGACTCTTTTTTTGTCCTAAATTATAACCTCGCTCTCATACACCGAGTCAGATGCGGGACCCTACCTTCCGCAAACAATTATTGTATTTTTACTTATCCTTGCATTCTGAACTTCCCGTCACTGTTTCCTCGTTCTCATTCAAGTGTAATGTGGGTTGCCTACAAAACGTAGCGTCCTATTCTCCCGCCACTAGATGATCAAAAAGTTTAGCGTTCCTAAGAGTAATCCGTAAAATCCCAGATATCCAAGAGTACTCCGTAAAATCCCGGATATCTTAGAGTGCTTTTAAAAGATTGGGAAAGCTCAGTAGACACAATTACTTCCACCCAAAGGTCCCTTTCTGAGCAAACCAGAGTTGATTGCGTCGCCATGATGGAAAATATGTAAACAAACATTTCGACCCACCCCAGGACATGGATCTCCGCGGGCTTTTCGCGGTCGAAATCAATGACGTCATTGATCTGCAAGTGACAGAACGACACGAGCGTTTAGGATGTCGTGGTCGCCTATTGGAACTAGAGCTGTGTCGATCACGATTGAATGAATCACTTTGGTTCGATCATAACCTCTTACGGAAACGATTGGGTCACGTATCTCGAAATGATTCGATCATATTCGGTATTTGATTCGAAGTTCCAACTGTCAGCTGACACAAATGGCTGTGTCTTTCTCTTTCCGTTTGTACGAGATTTGTTGATAGGTTTCTGTAATTTTACAAGTTCACCACCAATTGCAGTATTCTTCTTATTGATGGCACTCATATCAGTCAGAAGAGCTTCACGATTCTCGATTTTTGAATAGGTTGAATGAAAGTTGGAGTGATATCAAATGATCGAGGATCAAGATTGACCCATATTTGGTATAAATCAGTAGTTACAGTTTTGCACTGTGTTCCTATGACCTGCGATCTGATAATCAGATACCTTCAATGTTTTTCGGGTATTCGATGTTAAATGTAGTAGATATTGAAGCTCTCGAATGAATGTGGATGTTGCGAGGGAGCTTCCACCTCTTAGTTCGGTAGACGGCGTTTCGTTTCCGAGCATGCGCATCTGAAACTCGTCAGACAGGCTTGATGCGCAGGCTCTGCCTGTTACGCCGGTGACCATGCGTCCGCTTGGAACGCTGATTTTTAAACGCATTGCCTTACTCTATTTGAACCTGGCGGGGACGGTTAGTCACGATTCTTATGACTGGTCGGGTCCTCCATCGGTACGCCGGTCAAACTACAATAGAGCAAGGCAGGTTTCTGGACGGGGAGCGAAGAAGTCATTCGCTACACACTCCTCCTCCAGTGAGCGTCGATAAGGTCACGGATTAGGACGTTGGGTGCAGGCAAGGATACAATCCACCGCTGGTCTGGTCGCGGTGCCATCTCCAGCGGGAATCTGTGGAACGAAAGGAAAGTGCCATCTCGGAATATGGGTTAGGGGGCAATTAGGACCACCTAATGAATGGGTTGGTTCGCTTTTAAAACAAACCCCTTCCAAATCACGTCGGGGTCACCAATGAAGCTCTCGAATGAATGCGGATGTTGCGAGGGAGCTTCCACCTCTTAGTTAGGGAGACGGCGTTTCGTTTCCGAGCATACGCATCTGAAACTCATCAGACAGGCTTGATGCGCAGGCTCTGCCTGTTCGCCGGTGACCATGCGTCCGCTTGGAACGCTGACTTTCAAACGCATTGCCTTACTCTATTTGAACCTGGCGGGGACGGTTAGTCACGATTCTTATGACTGGTCGGGTCCTCTATCGGCACGCCGGTCAAACTACGATAGAGCAAGGCAGGTTTCTGGACGGGGAGCGAAGAAGTCGTTCGTTACAATATCAACAGAAAATTTATTGCGTTTTACGGGAAATCTTTCAGGAGTTCATGTCGTAGTACTGTTCTATTTTCTATTACTACTGTACTAAAATATAATAAAATGTTCTCAAAATTATATCGACTCGAGATAGATAAATAACTAACAGTGTGGTGGAACCTTAATTATGGCTTTCTCTTTGTTATTTTATCTCTAGAAACCGGAGAAGTTACTATCAAAGGAACTGTATCTGACCTTCTCGGGCCCAGGATGGCTCAGATATTACTGAAGAACGAACCGAACACTAAGTGAAGGGTCACGTAAACTAATCCCTGGGGATATCACAATACCTCGGAACAATTATCTAGCAATCAGGATATCTGGAGTTATTTACTTTCTCTATACGATATGATGTCCTCTACCAGGACTCCCCCGCAATTTACTCTAAAGAACGCCACTGGTTCACATGGAATACAATCTCTCAAAGTAAGCGGGCACATGCATATGACAAATAGGTAACACAAACTGACCAGGACATTATAAAATAGATACAGTACCCCATTACCCAGGCGTGTTAATGGACGTTACAATAAGAACAAAGAAATGGGTATCCGGAGGATCACACAAGAGTACATACGAATCAGTTACATATTAAGCACCGCAATTAGTAAGAAAAGATAATACAAATCCCTATTGGCAAGTATTACGCAGATAAAGAACCACTATTTACAAATACAGCAAAAGGCAATCAGGCACCGAGAGAAAGTATACAATACAAACAGAAAACTTGTGAGGGTTGCTTAAGTTATGTACAAAGGCAATGCAATTTAGTTAAAACATTCCGGTGGGATTAAATAACGGCAAAGCAAAAATACAAGAATGGAAAGCGAAGGACAATGAACGAGCGTGCAGTCATTAATTTCACATTAACACAAAGGTGATATTTAAAAATGCAAAGCATGCAATTAATCAGAAGCATTTAAAAGAAGTTTACTTACTAAGAGTTACCAAGAGACACTGTTATAAATACTATTATCTCGAGTAGACTACTAAGTTGCTCAGGAGGTTTATTTCCAAGAACCTTCCTCTCGAATGAATTCAAATACAATGGGGACGCTATAAGGACCTTGTTCTCCTTTGTTATTCTCACTAATCATTTACTTGTCAAGTCACCGCAACACAGAGTATTTTGACACAGAAATTAAAGCGGGTAAATACAATGACATAATGGAGGAATTTATATAATCTATCAGGGACTCTGTGACTCGTATGATCCTTAGAGGATCCGGATCTCTTCAATTCATTAAATAATTTCTCACATCGATCTCTACTTTCACCTTATATCACTTAACAGGCACAGTAAAGGAGCCGATCGGAATCTGTTATTCTATCGTCATCGATAATAGTCACCCTGTCATCGAGACATCGAAATGATCGAATTTTTGACCCGATTATTTCGTCAATGGGTCGTGATCGACCCGGGCCTCGTAAAACCCGTGATCGACCCAGCTCTAATTGGCATGTACTATATGTACTATTATCTATGGCTAATCCTCTATACTCTATGCATAATTTTATATATTTCTATGTTAGGTTTTTCATGGTTCAATCAGAAATTTAAATCATCTATATTTATCCAAATTACATCTTTAAGTCTTATCTATTTTGAAAATTGAGATGTGAAGATGATGATAAAACCTTATCTTTATAAATATACCTGAATGATAAGACTTAGAATTCTTTTTCTACCATATCGTTTTTTTATAACAGGTTGTAGCAGATTCAACAAAATGTTCAGATTTTTCATATTTTAGCGAAATGTTTAAGACTATCAAGAGAACTAAAGAAATTTTATTATTCACAGGATTTACAATGATATGTAAGGGTAAAAATATTCGGCTGTTTTAAAATTTTCACACAATTATCTTTGTAGTATTATTTATAATTTTTAAATTCATTGGAAGAAGTGGAACTGTTAATATGAATAATAGAGAGTTCACTGAAGAAGACAGTATTTTAGATATAAAAAATAATGAGCAAGTAATCATGAAAGCTTCTAAAAGAATACAAGATTTAGAACAAAAAATTGCAGTGCTTGAAAAACAAATACCAAGAATTTATCCTGATGTTCGATACTTGAATTATTTGACAAGGAAAAGAATTTTAGTGAGTTTCTCTAAATCATATGAAGAAGATAAATTGTATATTCTTCCCATATTAATTTCCTTAAATAATGCTTATTTATATATGCATTTGTAGATCACTGGAGGTGCTGGTTTTGTAGGATCTCATTTAGTTGATAAATTAATGAGAGCAGGTCATGAAGTCATTGTTGTTGATAATTTTTTCACAGGCAGAAAGCAAAATATTGAACACTGGATTGGACATGAAAATTTTGAAATGATTCATCACGATATTGTCCACCCGTTATATATTGAAGTAGATGAAATTTATCATCTGGCAAGCCCAGCAAGTCCACCTCATTACATGCAAAATCCAGTGAAAACTATAAAGACAAATACTATTGGAACTATTAATATTCTAGGCAAGTAATAAAAAGTAAATACTTAGTGAAAGTATTGAATAATTTTTTTGTAGGTTTGGCTAGAAGAGTAAATGCTAAAGTTCTAATTGCTAGTACTTCAGAAGTCTATGGTGATCCAGATATTCATCCTCAACCTGAAACATATTGGGGACATGTTAATCCAATTGGTGAGTGGTGTTTTATTACTTAAATTGAGCTTGTTTTGTCCACTACAATTATTTTACAAGGTCCAAGAGCTTGCTACGATGAAGGTAAAAGAATTTCCGAAACTTTAACATATGCTTATGCACAACAAGAGCATATGCAAGTTAGGGTTGCAAGAATTTTCAATACATATGGTCCTCGAATGCATATGAATGATGGAAGAGTGGTTTCAAATTTCATACTCCAAGCCTTAAAGAGCGAGGTTATTACGGTAAACTTTAAAATATTGTACTTTATAAAATGAAATAACATATTTTTTTCAGATATATGGATCGGGCGATCAAACAAGATCATTTCAATATGTCACTGATTTAGTTGAAGGTTTAGTACTTTTAATGACTTCAAACTTCACACAACCTGTGAATTTGGGTAATCCTGTTGAACACACCATCAATGGTGAGTTATAATAACAATAACAGATGTGGCTTTAATTTAGATTGCATATCCCAAAAATCAAATCAAATAAAAATAATGGTGCTTGAGGAGCCGATTTTTTATTTGTAGGCTCTGTGACATGATTTGTGATTGAATGTAGATGATTTGAAATTCTACAAAATATTTCGAAGACATGATTTGTCATGAAATATGATAATTTCGGTTTCCAATGAGCATTTTGTGGTAGGGAAGACATATATTTTTTGCCTGGGTGGAAATTGAATGACAAGAGTATCAGGTTCTGTGTCTAAATTTTTTTCCCTGTACATGGGGCAAAATTTTTTATTTCAAAGTAGGATGAAGTTTTAAATAGACCTTGAGTATGTTTTTCATCTTCGAAAATATTTACAAGACCTGCATGCTTGTGGTTCAGAGTGCATAAGCAAACTTCAAATTTCAATATTTGAAGAACTTTTTTCATATCCTTGCAGACGCTAATTAAAAAAAGAGAATTTCATTGTACTAGTTTTTGATAAAAAATCTGTGGACTTATTATTAACATTTATGGCAACCATATTGCTTAAAGAACAGCATATATTGGTAGAAGGTTTAGATGTTCTAACTTTGTGATGATTGAAGAAACTGAAAATCTCAGGGATGCAAGGTATATACATTACATTATTTCAAAAAGGTATCAGGAATTGATCATTTAAAAAGCCCACTTTGAAGGATTGCCGAAATTCTTTTTATCGTTGAGTTGGCACAATTCTTGTTTATACTCATCTAGAGTTTTAGCATCATCTCTCATTTAGTTTGTTTACACTGCTTCATTTTGTTACCTCATGTCAAGTGTCTTTTACGATTTTTAAAAATGTCAAAGAATCGATCTTAAATTTTGTGTTGCAAATGCAACTTCCTCTGCTGAAGCGCTGAAAATTATACATATGGCTCACAGTGAATCAACCTCATTAAAAACACATTCATATGAGTGGTACAGTATATTCAAAAGTGCTCAAGACGTGATGGAAAATTTTTCCCATGCTAAGTGGCTATCAACGTTTTTATTTGAATTTAACATTGTTAAAGGACATGGTGACTCCAAAAATTCCTTTAAATTTGTGAGAGATGGCCGCTGAAGTTTTCATGTCTCAAGAATCAATTTGTACCATTTTAAACTATTATTCAAAAAGATTCATTCTCATGATGTTGGATATCCATGGAATAATATTAATCTATTGAAAACATAATCTAACAATTGGCATTGTAATATACTGAATTGTTTCAGCCGTTACTATTTGGTAGTTGATCATAATTAAAACAAATTGTAGAAATTACTATGTTTTACTACCAAAAAAGATATATTACACATTTTCTTGTGACTCGAGTTTCGGGAAATGAACTATTCCATCATCAGACAACTGAAGACCTAACAGTGGTACAGTGGTATTTAAACAAAAGTAATAAATATTTTGAATATTTCAATGGATTCTAGGTAACACCTAATAGTGGTGCAGAGGTTTACAATCGGAACGTGATAAAAAACTGGGTTAAAAAAGAGGGGCCTTCTAACAGAGATCGGAATGTCGGCAATCGACAAAGAAGGTTGTTAAACAGATGGTACCCATTTAAATTTCTCAAATAATTTTTGGGGTTACATAGCTTTGTAACCCCAAAAATTATGGCAATGTAATAGTTTAACATTTATGAATGAAATTATAACATTTGCAAGAAATCTCATTCACATGTAATTAAACAAAATATATATTAATGTGTTAATAGACCCCTTAGGTAAGTACATTATTGTTGATGTTGTCTACTGAATTTCATGGATTATTAAAACTTAACATATTACTTGATATACACTTAAAATATAAGTGACAGGAAGTGTTACACCCAGAAGGAATACTTGATTTATTGCTAATGTTCTAATTTTACATCAAGAACGAAACAACTAAATTTACAAGATTTTAGATTATTAACATCTTATCGAGAAAAAAAATGTGTTTGGCTATCCTGTGGTTGAATACATTCTGGTACACGACAAAATTAGATGGACATTGTCTGCCTATGGTACCTCGTTCCAAGCAACTTGAACTTTATGGATTAACAATGTGACTGTAGAGGAGAATGTAAAGTGGACCTTCTCTTTCCCATCATATCCCACACATATTTGATGGGATTCAAATCATGTGAACAAGATAGTCACAGAAAACCCGCTTCTTGGAAAAAGCCCATAGTTCGATGATCTAGGGACGTGCGTTTTCCTGAGAAAGTATGTGTGAGCAGCCATTTAAATAAGGTATGAAAGTGATTTGTATGACATCGTCAATTAACATGCAGCTGACATACTAAAATAAATGAAAGTTGTGAGAAGCTGTCATAGGCAATGGCCCCACAAACTATTAGTCCAACTCTCTTGTGTACATGCTTCTAACCACCAAATTCAATATCATGTCTCTCTCAGCAGGGGCGTCTCATCTTTCTACAGCCATCTTGCATGCCTGGACAGAATCCCAATTCTTTGATGAAGACAAGATCATACCTTTCTACCTCTCAGTGCTGCCGTTCTCTGCGTCACGTTAACAACAGTAAAAGGAAGCACTAATTCATATGTTTTCAATTATTCAAGAGATAAAATATTGTTTTTACAAAAACATTATTGAAGATAAAACTTTGACATTGTTACCATGGCCTGCTTTAAATATGCTTAATCATTTTGCTGCCATTAAATCAAATTAAAGTAATTATTCCTTCTGGATGTAACTTTAAATGTCACCGGATATATAGGTGTGGCAAATTGAAAGATCAGTTTTACAGATCAGACATGGCCAGGGATGATGTATTCCCAAAATTATAATTCAAAAGGGTATCAACTGATTACTAATTAAATAATACACATATATGTTGATTTCTCTTTATTATTATAAGTTGAACAAATGACGCTTTTATTACATATATATCTAAAAGGATTCAAAATTTCAAGATAGGATTACATTAAAGATTATATTAATTTTGGAAAAATCAACGGACTCCTACGAAATTAGACCCAATATTCTGGTCATTCAGTAAATTCCCAAAATTCCTTAATTGGCTTATCTCTGAATTTTCTAGGATGTTTACCCTCAATCCTTTATTTTCTTTAAAAAAATGTATTAAATTTTAACTGATGAAATAATAAAGATTATTTCCGCAAGTTTTTAATTTAAAACAATTGTTTCGCCAACACTGTAGCTTTGTTAGGTTTACATTTTAAACTGAAACGTTTTCGGAGATAAAAGAAGTATTGATAATCTATTTGTTATACTATGATATGCAGATACCTTATTCTGAATTGGATTAAACAAATTTTCATCAACTGATTACTGTATCTTCACCTGCATAACATATAGATAATCCATAATACATTCAGTTATTGATTAGTATCTGTGCTGGCAGACTGATTGATGTGATATTTATAACATCATTTAGAGGATATACATTATATATCATTAGCATTTTGGGGATATATATCATCCACAGTGCAGATTAATTTTTTGTGTACATCCATCAGCTGGAACAGAAATTTTCCCTGTTTGGGTCAAAAATTAACAGTGCTATGACCTAAAGTGGCGCAAGATCGCAGTAACAAGCCTACCCAGAACACAATTGAACTCCTAACTCGCACAAGCTGAAAAAGCTTCTGAGGATCTTCACCAAAGATTTAGGAGTATCAGGATAATAATAATAATACATATAATTTTGTGGCTATGAAGAACAAGTTTAACTGTTTTTAATTATGGAGAAAAGTACTTATTGGGGATTAGATTCTTTTTTTTAATGAGAATAATTTGCAGCAAAAAAAAGTTAATCATCATATAAGAATATAACGAATTTTCTCATCTGCCTTTTATAAAGAACACCAGGTTGCCCAATCATAAAAATATTTATTTTCTCTCAATATTTTTATGTGCAGTTACATAAAAATTAAAATATAGTTCTTTAATAAAATTCACGATGTTATATAAACAGATCCAAGAGTAAGCAATAGAGTTGAGATTATAATCATCTTTGGGAAAAGTTTGAACACACTGTTTCAATTTCTGAGCGCAAGAAAACTACTTGAAAGATCGCATAAAAGCAATGTTTATAAATGTTGCAGAAATATGGAGGTGTTATTGCGCATTTATGTAACCATTAATATAATGAAACATTATATCATAATTAGTCAAATATTCTAAATGTAAGAAAAAGATTAAGAAATTAGGGGTTTTGTGTGGTTAGAATCACGCACTGATGCAATCTTATAGAATGGAAAAGAAATTTTATCTCTGGGTAGTCCAAGTTTAATGGAAATTTTTTAATAGGAAGTCAACCAAGATGCAATTTTACTAACTTGGCAAATCTTATTGAACACTTCTGACCTAATCATCTAAATACCATGCTAAAAAAATAGGCTCCATGACCAAACATAAAGATGGGAAAAGAGCATTTTTTTATAATGTCTAATTTCACAAATTTCTTTTCCATAACTCCAAAAAATGCTCTTGATGAATGGATTTTTCAAATTCAATTTCTAAAATCTATATTCTTCTCAATGTAAACTGATGTTTCAATTGGAAAAATGTGCAGCTGAAGCTCATCATATGGAAGTTTACGGTGGCTATGCTCCAACTGACAAGTTATGTTGAGGATGGTTTCGGCTCTTCAAAAGAGGTGATTTTATCGTTTAAGATAGACATCGCTCGGAACAGCCAAAAATTACATTAATTATAAACATTACTCGATGAAGATCAGGGTCTAAAGCAAGACGAGATTGAACTTATATTGGGGTGACCCCAACAAGCAGTGTCTGTACGTTTGAAATCTATGAACTTGATTCAAAAGCAAGGCAATTGGTTTCCTCATGAATTAAAACCAAGAGATATGAAAAGTCAAGTATTTTCTTTTGAGCATCTGCTGTAAAGTCAAAAAAGAAAGGGTTTTTTTACACCGGGTGGTGACTAGTGGCAAAGAGTGTTTCTTCTATGACAACCCCAAGAAAAAAAAAGATTACTTTTTGCCCGTCCATTTGTTACTATCAACTTCAACATCAATATCAAAGCTGAACATTCATGGTTCAAAAATTATACTGTGTATTTGGTGGGACCGAAGGGGCATTGTGTACTAAGAGCTGCTAAAACCCGGTGATTCCATTGATGTGATTCGGTGCAGACTGCAATTACTTCGTTTGAAAGGTGCATTATAAAAAAACTGTGGGAATATAGGGCTAGTTATTCTTTTGCATGACAACGATCGGCCTCACGTCGCAAAAGTTGTCAAAAAATATTTAGATACTGTCAAATGAGATATCTTACCGCACCCCTGTATTCTCCGGTCATTACTCCTTCTGATTATTGGCTATTTCAAAGGGTGCAACACTATTTGGCGGGTTACCGCTTCACTTGTTTCAAAGAAATCGAAAATTGATTTAAAAATTGGATGGCCTCAAAAGACAAGAAGTTTTTCTGAGACAGTATTCTGAAATTGCCCAAAAGGTGGGGAAAAGTGATGTACAATATTTCCATTAATTTGTTAACTCATCTTTTGAAATAAATGCATATTTTGAGGTAAATAAACGGACCAAATTAATTTGTACTCCCAGTACTACATTTAATGTTCTACCCGACTTGAATCTTCAATTATTTCAATACATTTCCCATTTTATTTATTATTATTTATACAGTTAGCGGGCGTTTGTCCATCCTACCACTATGTCCGAACGGACTATTGTAGTTCACCCCTAATTTATATTTCGAAATCCAGATTTTGGATACATCCGATAATCTTGTTCAGAGGTAATTTTTTCAATTAGCAGTGGGCTATAAAAGCCTGACCAAAGACCTTGAATCTGATGAGACTATCCGCTAGGCACTCTAAGACGATGTACATGGCTGTTTCAGTGTCCTCAAGACACAACCTGTATTCATCGTCTTCAGCCAGATCGATTTTGTGCTATTCCAAGGAACACATTCGAATGTTCCAGGCAAGGAAGGCTTAGCCAGAAAGACTAGTCTTGAGTTCATTCTGCCTGTTATCGCCCGCTTAGCCATGTCATGTGGTATTCCCAGGAATGGTTTCGGGCCTACCAGATGCAGTGTGGCTCCAGTAAACGCCAGCCGATATCCTCTTCGTTACCCAAATAGTTTGAATGGCTCGGTATCCAAACAAGAGTGATTCTGTTATACCAATCGTGCTTAAAGCTGTGTGGCAACTCCAGACTGTTCTCGATGTACAACAGCTGGATTCCAGAGCTTTTAGTACTGACTGACTATCAGTAAATATTTTGATTTTGCCACGGTTTGGACCCTGGAGGTGGGATTTACCCACCTTTGGGCCCTCCTTTGGGTCCCTTTTGGTTTTTGCTCTTACCGACTTGAACACTGGCTTTGAGGAAGACGCGGTCCCCCTCCCCACTCTGACCGAGTCAATTACCTCCGCCTACTCTAAAAGTCGGTTTTTTGTGCCATCTTGGTGATCTTTGTTGTCCGGAAGTGGACTCTTCCGAACCCAAAGAAGGGTTTGTAGGCCTGGTCCTTCAGAACTTCCATGGAAATGTCATCCGTGGCCACTGTCCAGACTTTGCCTGGCCCTGACAACTCCCTATGTAGAATACTCCACTCACGAGTCCTCAGGGTATGGTTGATTTTTCTCAGTCTGCTGAGTATCTCCTCAAACTGAAGTCTGTTTTCTGGGTCCTCATCTACGATGAAGACTGAACAGATATAAAGTTTGGGAAGGTCCCCGCTCCTTACGAGCTTGAGGTCCGCTCATGATTTGAGTGAACCGCCCTCTGCAGTAACAACCAACTGATCCCCCAACATTGAGACGGCGGTGTAAGGAGAGCAGCAAACCGACCCTGATCCCTCTCGCCACCACTTCTTTAAAAAGATATTCTCACTTTTGCAATTTTCAGGGGAAATGAACTGAATGAAACGCGTAAAAGTTTCTGACTTCACGCCATTTTTTATTTAATAAAGTTGCCTCAAATTTATTTGTTGATATCAGATATTCATTCAAAAACCAAACAATTTTCAACAAATTCGCTTAAAAATATGAATATCGAGACTTTAGCATTGAAAATAACGAATTTTTATTTTGTTCGGAATTAATAACAAAAATTTTGTGCTTTTTATAAGCAGTTTGAAACAATTGCTTCTTTCTTGTTTACCTAAGTTATAGTGGTTCAGAACAATGTTATTATTCTTGTTGAATAAACATGTGCCACACCCATTACTATTATCTAATTCCTGTAGCACTTCTAGATACTATCTAAAATGTGTATTTCTTCATAGAATTTGCAGAGATCATCAAAGACCTTGTAGGGGGAAACAGTAAAATTATTCATATGGCTGGAGTACAAGATGATCCACAAAGGAGAAAACCAGATATAAGCAGAGCTAAAAAGTACTTGAATTGGGAACCAAAGGTGAACCTAGCTATTGGTCTCCAGAAAACTGTTAACTATTTTAAGGAAGAGTTAAGAAAATTTAGGCATACACAAAGGAGTAAGTTTGTAAAATCATGAATTCTATTTCCATCCTGGATTTTGTGATTCCATTAAAATAAATACAAAGACAATAAGAGTATTATAAGTATTTGGAATATATGATAATTATGTAATGTAGAAAATTCTCGAATAATCGACATGTCCAAATTCCATTTTTTCATATGTGCACAGTGACTCCATATTTGAAACTTAAAAGAGCTGTTATAAACATCACACATTGGAGTAATTCCAATAAACCTAGGAATGGTTTAGCTCTAGGTTTCTTTTTGACCATACTTTCCCCAGAACACCTTTGCAATCCTAAACTTCCCAAGGCCCCAGATGATCTTTAAGACTTTTTCAAGAGTTTTTATGAATTAGGAGAATCAGCTGTGTTCTGGTTAGGTTTTTAAGAGTCTGGCTAAAATATTTCAGTTAAGGTGTCATACAGATAAAAATCAGATTTTGGTGTTGTTGTATTCAGCTTGACCTTCTGAACAAGAAAAGTAAAACCAATATGCAGCAGTCTGTCTTAGTTTAGAAGTTCTACCTTACGTTCACTTTTTCACTATAAAAATCACTGCTCTTATTTAGTTCATAAATCATCTTTTGGAATTAGAGGCTCTTTTCGGAAATATTCAATATTTTATGAAAAAAACATCGAAATTCCAAAGTGATCACATAATCTCGAACTTTGGCGAAGTACGGCGATCTTCAAGGTAAGTTTGGCATCCATATTCCTTCGCGAATATGACAAATGAAATTAAGCAGCTGATAGCTAAAAGTATTAGTTTTAATGAATATTCAAAAAAATTAGAATATGTATATATTATTTCATAATTATATGTAAATACCTGGTAGAACTTCGTTTCAAATATCGGAACAATACTGTTTGATAACCATACAGCACCGATTACAGAAGAGTTTTACCTAGGAGCTTCTTTGTGGACCTTGATATATGACGACTCCACCATAATCCATTCACACAGCCTATGATCTTCCTGTTGTGTTAATTCCGTTTTTGATCTCTACCAATTCAAGCCCTTTTCTTGTGATGGTGGCACCTAAGCATTTAAATTGATCCACTCGATAGCGTCCAAATATTCCGTTTATTACAGACTGACTTTGAGACCTCATTCAATTTACTCTTCATATAGTCTCCCTATCATTCAAGATCATAGGCATCCTGAGCAATAACACGATGATCGTTGGTAAAGTTTAGCGAATACAAAAAGTGATTATAGATAGGGAAATCCATCCCCGTACATTTCCTTCTCAAATTTCTCAAAGTGTATTCGATGTACACATAGAACAGAGAGGGAGATAAGCTACATCCTTTCCTCAATCCTTATTATAGTTCATTTATTAGTAATCAGAATACATACATGTTCTATAAGCTTATTTGCTAACTATAGAGCTTGAGGCTCTCACATGACATTATAAGGCCTTTTTCAGTGAAAAAGCCCCTTCAACTTTATCTCAAGTCAACTGGTCATTTTCTTCTTAATCTTCTATATTGAGGCAGTACTAATGGATGCAATAGATGGTGACTTTCCAGTTTAGAATGATGTTTCTTGCTCTTCTCTTTAATGACATCCTTTACATAAGGAATTCGTAAATCTTCGTGTAGGGTTTGATTAGTGGTGTACCATGGAGCTATCATTTGAAGTATATTTGATTGGCTTCACTGAATTATTGATATATTTAATTTGCTTGTACATCCCCAGAGCTCGATATCATATACCCATATAGGCTTTATCACTCTTTTATAGATGAGTATCTTGTTTTCCACGCATTTGCACAAAATCGGTCTGGCTGAAGACGATGAATACAGGCTGTGTCTTGAGGACACTGAAACAGCCATGCACATCATCTCAGAGTGCCCAGCGGTGAGTCGCATCAGATTCGAGGTCTTTGATCAGGCTTATAGCCCACTGCGAACTGAAAAAATTACCCCTGAACAAGATTATCCGTGTTATCCAAAGACTGGATCTCGTCGGGGAGATATATATTAGGGGTGAACCACAATAGTCCGTGCGGACTCAGTGGTAGGGTGGACAGATGCCCGCTCGCCATAAATAATAATAATAATAATTTTGTTTTCCAATGCCAATTTAGGTTTCCTACCTATGTATGTCTGCTATCTAAATGCATGCCCAAGTATTTTGTACTCGAGACCTCTGGAATTTGTACATTATTCATCTATACAGGTAGACAGTGGCCACTTCGTAAGGTTTCATTCACTTGCACAGATTTGGACTCATATATTTGGATTTTCCACCTGTGGAGCCATTTTTGGATTTCGTTCAAATGTTTCTGGAATTTATTGTTGGCATTTTGTGGATCTTCGTCAACATTTGAAGAATTAACTGGTGAACTGATATTTGCATTAGGATTATGATGGATATTGAACCTTTTATTTATATTATTTGATTTTAGGAGTTTGAGATAAAATTCACATCCTTTGTAGTTAGCAGGATGGGCACCCTCACATTTTACTGATGTTTCTTTGCTCTTTTTGCAGCTAAGTGTGTTCGCCTCCACCTTTGACACAAACATAAGGTGCCCATATGGTTGGCATCTCATGCACTGTGTGCCTTTTGCTATTCTGAGTGGTCCTCTTTAAATGAAAAGGATGGTTAGATCTTAACCTATTTATTGAAATAATGTTACCTCTCGGGAGGTCAACCCCCATGAATTAAGGTAGCCAGGGCATACATTATGTGCAAATGTACGATTTCCGATATTAACCTTCCATTCCTTCCTCCATCTTTCCCAGACAATTCTTTTGTATCTAGGCTAAAAATCACTTATGTCAGTGATAGCAGATTTCTCACAGCCTTTTTTAGCAAAATGGTCAGCTTTGTCATTACCTCGAATAACTTGGGACCCAAATAAGCTTTACAGAGAAACCATGTTCAGAAAGATACTGTAAATTAGCTCTAATGGAAAGAGTTATATGGTCGTTTTTAGCTTAATTTTTCCATGAGTCATGAAAGCCAATGAATTGTCTGGAGAGTCCTTGGTAACGTATTCCATAAGAGTGGAATGAACTGTGAGAGAAGCAGGGAAGCTGGTCGGAGGAATAGAAACCTGAATCATCTATGAGTGAAAAAAATTCTATTATGGGTGACGGATTGCTAATGGAATCCCAATGTTTAAGGGAGAGGATTTTAAGTAGGACATGGCCATTATGGATTCTATGTAATTTAATTGCAAGAAAAAGTCTGTGATATTTGAGAGGGAGTTCATTAGTTTCCGCCAGAATGATGGCTATGAGGGTGGACTTCATATAACCCATTGCAATGTGCAAAGCAGCATATTGCATATGATCACACTTAACAAGAAGGGCTTTCGGACACTTTCCATAAAATTTATTGCTATAATCAAGGAATGGGCGAACAGTTGATTTATACAAAAGAAGTTGCGTTGAAGGATGACAAACCCACCAAGTCCTGCACAAAGCCTTCATTACACTAACACCTTGCAATGATTTAGAGCACATATTGTTTAGGTGATGAGATCAGTCAAGGGTTTGATGGATAGTAACACCCAGATATTTTAAAGGTCTCACCTAAGGGATGTCTTTTTGAAAGAGGACATGATTTATCAGGGGATAATTGGAGAGATTTAGAGATTGCCCATTTTTCACCACATTTCAAGGCTCTGGTCATCTTTTCGAATGTTTCTTTGGATAATGTAGGGATATAGGGATAATTGTTGTCATCCGCATATTTCAAAATGGTAATATCAGGAACATCCATGTATCTCTGGATGTCACTGACAAAACAATTAAATAAAGTTGGATTTGAAATTTCTAAAACAAGCCAATATTTGATTATTTGGGGCCAAGAAGTTTCCTCGAATATGGATCAATAAGAAAAATATTTTTCTGTAGTGTCAGAGATCTTAGAAGTTCTATGATAGATCTAGGGATTTTCATATCTAGGAGAATTTTTTCGAGGAGTCCAAACTGCACAGAGTCAGTTATAAGCCTGTTTGATATCCAAAATCGCCATAATCACACACTCATTCCTCGAAAACAATGAATATATTGTTATCAAAAACGACATCATTCACTAACTTTCCTTTGCAAAAATCAAACTGTAGTTCCCGACTCAATTGATTGCTGGTAATTTTTTTCTAATCTGGTGGTCAACAGAGATTCCAAAATTTTTAGGACACCAGAAGTCAAAACGATAGGACGGTAGTTGAGTGGATCATCTGGAGATTTAATGGATTTACATATGGGAACAACGACCGTGTCCCTTAGTGACAGAGGAATATGAGGGTTAATAAACAAATTATTGGGGGATCTGGGTCAGTAACTGCTTAGCTTGAATTGGCAAACAATTAAACATACCATACGTTATACCATCTTTACTTGGGCAAGATTCCTTTTTAGATTTTATACATAAGGAAAGTTCATCTAAGCTGGAAAAGGTAAAGGGGAGTATATTTCAAGTATATTTGCCTGATGAGTGGCCGCATTTTTAGGACGGCACAATTGATCTATTATTTCTTGACCACAGGTGTTAGAAATACCAATTCCAATTTTATTATATGCAACATAGACATGTGTTTTGAGTTCCGAGTGAAATTTGATTAGTTTAGGCGAAAATATCGACTTTTTTCGAGTTTTTCGTGATATAAGTGAGAGCATATAATCACCATGAACGTATGGCGTAAAGAGTGCTTCCGATAAATCATCGATTTTCCCTATAAATGGCTGAATTGTGCGTAAAGGAAATGCATTCTCTGTGAAATTCGCTGAACGTACGAAAAAACAATAATAACAGGTGTTTGGTTTGAAGGACTTCAACAGCGGATATAAAGGTGTCCATACAATATAGTGCAAATTGAGGATAGGATGGAATGCGATATTTGCAAAATAAAAAAAGACACTTTAAAGTGTGATGGGTGTTCAAAGTCTTTATGCAAAACTTGTGGAGGCTTAACATCATCCGAAGTGAAAGTGCTACAGTTGAATTCAAGAGTTATGAAGTTTTACTGTAAGAAATGCTTAAGTCGAGATAGTATAGAATTATTTCAGAAAATAATAGAAGATAAAGAAGCACTCATAGTGAGTAAAGAAGAAATTATAGAGAGTAAAAATGAAACTATCAAATATCAGAATACAATAATTGAGATGTTACAACAGCAAATTCAGAAAAGTTCTAATGATACCTCTAAAAGAACTTATAGCCAGGTAACCCAAACTGATGGAAAGGACTCTGTTATCCTTATAAAACCAAAAGATCAGAAGCAAAATACGAAGTTAACTAGAAATACTATCCAGGAAAGTATTGACCCGGGCAAAATTGGGGCAAGTATAGTAAAGGTAAAAAATGCAAATAATGGGGCGATTACAATTCATTGCCAAGACAAAAAATCTGTTGATAATATCATCACAAATGTTGACGACAAACTAAGGGAACAATATGAAATATCAGTGGTAGGAAAAAAAAAACCAGTGATAAAAATCTTCAATGTTAGCCAAAGGGACGCTGTTGATTCAGATACCCTTATTGAGAAAATTGTATATCAGAACAGAATTACAACGATAGAAGAGAAACGTCACATTAGGTGTCTTTATAAGGCTGAATCAAAAACTAGGAACGGTTTCTACGTTATTCTGGAATTGGACTCCGAAAGTTATAGCTGTATAAATGAATCTAAAGCGCTACATATTGGTTGGAGGTATTGCCGGTTCGAGGAATATGTGAATATTATTCAATGTTATAGATGTTGTAAGTTTGGACATCAGGCAAAATACTGCAATAGTGTAAAGGAGGTTTGCTCTAAATGTGGTGGAGCACATAAATATAATGAGTGCAACTCTATTGAAAAGGTGTGTGCTAACTGTAAATATGGTGTCGATATCCTTAAAATAAAAAATATTGATTACAACCATGAAGCTTCAGATAGAAAAAATTGTCCACATTATCAAAGAATTTTCAATAATCTGAAAGAGAGAATTGACTTTCCTGAACCAATGAGTCCTATCCAGTAGCAATTAACAGACAGTAAAATTCTCTATACAAACATACAAAGTTTAACTGCGCATAAAGACGATCTTGAACTGCTCATCCACGATTATAAACCTGATGTTGTGTGTATTTCCGAGACTCATGTGACCGAACAACTGCAAGAAGTCGAGATAGCAATCAATGGTTATAACTATAAGTCTTCATACTCCACTAGTAGACATACCGGGGGCGCAATGATATACATTGCAAATCACTTAAAGTTTAAAGAGAAAACTTCTATCTGCATTCCGATGAATTTCTGGTGTACCGGAATCGAAATTTCTCTCAACGGTAAGAAGCATACAATAATCAGCTGCTACCATTCTCCTAACTCCAATCATCAACAGTTCTTAGAAAAGCTCGAGGAAATGTTGGAGGACCTTGTGTTGAGCGACACAATTGTGGTGGTTTTGGGTGATTTCAATCTGAATCAAGCGAAAGATGAATTTTACAGTTTGAAACTGAAACAGATTATACTTAACGCAGGGTTCCATCAAATAGTAAAAAACTTTACTAACATAACTGAGACATCTGAGACTATCATAGATCTGATTATTACTAACGATGAAACCTTAACCTATGGAATTCATTTGACTCCGAGAATTTCATCACATGTCATTCTGACTATTCCCATTAGATACTTAAAAGACACCAAGGATGAAGTAATACAAACAATGAGAAATTATAACAAAATTAATGAACTTGAACTACAACTTCATCTAATGAATTCCAGATGGAATTCAAATTCCGCAAATACGGATGTACTAGCGGATTCTTTGGCCTTTACTCTTATTGAAGCAATTAACAAATTTGCGCCTAAAACAATAGTTCGTAATAAAATCATTAATAAATGGTGGTCGAATGAGTTAAAACTCAAAATAGCTGAGAGAGATTGCCAATATAAGAAAGCTTTAATAACTAAAGAAAAATCCGAATGGAACTTGTTCAAGATTCTTAGAAATGCAGTGGTGGCAAATATAAGATGTGCAAAGAATAGCTATTACAGAGAAAAAATTGATAACAATAAGCATAACCCTAAAGAAATGTGGAAGACTTTAAAGAGCCTTATTCAAACAGCTCCACAGAAAAAGAAATATATTATATTCGAGAACACTCAAGTAACGACAGAAGAAGAGATAGCAGGTCATTTCAATGAATTCTTTCTTGATAGTATTGAAGAAATTTCTTTGGATATAAAAAAAAGCCCGAATATTGATTACATGTGCAAAAATATAGAAACCTCAAAAAATTTACTTTCAAGTTTCAGGAAATTAGAGATGAAAGAATTAAAGGTCATAATAAAATCTATGCAGAACAAAAATAGTAGTGTGGATGGAGTGAATATACGAATTCTGAAAACTTCATTCGAAATTATAGGAAACCGGTTTTTGGACGTTATAAACACTAGTCTCGGAAATGGCTCATTCCCGTCCTCTTGGAAGACTTCTACTGTCATACCCATAGAGAAATTACAAAACTCAGTTATAAGCTATGAATTCAGGCCAATTAATATGGTACCTTCCTACGAGAAACTATTGGAAATGGTTGCGTATAAACAACTTATGCACTACTTAGAAAACAACAATATACTTATTAAAGAGCAAGCAGGGTTCAGAAATAAACATGGCTGTGAAGCAGCCCTCCAGTCAGTACTCATCAACTGGAAAAGTGCCCTCTATGAAAATAAAATAATAGTTGTGGTGTTCCTCGATTATAAGAGAGCCTTTGAAACAATTGATAGGCAGGTGTTAATATCTAAACTTAGAAAAATTGGTATTCGTGATAAAGCCCTCGATTGGTTCATTTCTTATCTAAGTGGTAGATTTCAAGAAACTAAATTCGGTAATGCTACATCTTCAAGAAGAGCAACAACTTATGGAGTGCCTCAGGGAACTGTTTTGGGTCCGGTCTTGTTTTTGTTGATGATTAATGATATCAAAAACTATATCTTGAACAGTAGAGTTCAACTTTTTGCAGATGATACTCTTCTCTACCTCACTGGTGATAATGTTGATAATGTAGTGTCTAATTTGAATTCCGATCTGGTACTTCTCAACCAGTGGTTATCTGATAATAACTTGAAACTTAACCTAGACAAATCTAAATATATGATTGTAAGTAACAAATTCAACAAAATATCTATGACATTTAATAAAATAAAAATAGGTCGAACAGAGTTAGAAAAAGTGAATGAATTCAAATATTTGGGAATAATTATAGATAATGAATTAAGCTTTCAAGCACATTTTGAATATATTAAGAAAAAAGTTTCGAAAAAAATTAGCTTTTTAGGAAGAATCAGTAAAAACCTAACTAAGAATTCAAAAAAATTAATATACAGTTCAATAATTCATCCGCATTTCAGATACTGTTCAACAATTTTGTATTTAATTAGCGATTCTCAAATAGGTGAATTACAAAGAAAACAAAACTGGGCTTTAAGGATAATTTTGAGATGTAATAGACGTGCAAATATTAAGAAAATGTTAACAAAAACCGAATTACTGAGTGTAAAACAGGAAATTATTCTAAATACGTTGATATTTATATACAAAATGTTACACGGCATGCTTCCATCACATTTGCTTAACGAATGTCGGTTTGTTAAAGATATACACTCTTATGATACGAGACAGGTGCATGACTTCTATGTAAATACAGTTAGAACAAAACGTGCTCAAAATGATCTTTTCCACAAGGGACTTATTCTGTATAATGATCTACCCGAGAATGTAAAAAAAAGCCTGAATGTAAAAAACTTCAAAAAACAATGTGTCTCCGTTGTTCTGTCAAAGTATACATAGTTGAAATAGTTTAAAACAAGGGTATTCTAGAGATACCAAAACTGTATTTTTATAGCATTTGTTTCTTTGCTAAATAAATATTATTATTATTATTATTATTATTAAATAACCTGAGCTGTTGGAAGTTTATAACCATATTTGAATTTAATCATATCTGACCATAGTTTCTTACCATTGCAGGTAGATACTTTCTCACAATTTATTCTAAATGATTCACTCTTAGTTAGCCGAATTTTATTTTTAACTACATCTTAAATGTTTTTAGCATATAGGTATTGTTCAGTAGATGGATTTTGTAAATATATTTTAAATGCTTCAGATCTTTTTATTACAGCCTCAGAAAGCTCATCATTCCACCATGATTTTCTATAAGTAGTTAATCTAGAGGGTTTCTTTTTAGGAATAGATGAATCCGCTGCCTCTTTAATGAGGTCACAAAATTGTTTAAGGGTATTTGGGTTTTGGGAGATGATTCTATTGTTAATGGTTTCCTGATATTTAAACCAGTCAGCCTGAGAAGAATTGTATACTCAAGTAGAGAGGCGAGAGAGAAATGTGGTAAAAGGATGCTTGGAGGGGTTTAGCGATGTCAATATCAGGAAATGGTCACTACTTCCAGGGTCAAAAATTACTTCGATACTGAGATCGCTACAACATAAAGTTACATCAGGAGCACTTAAGTTTTTACCAGGAGCAGTGATTCTTGTAGGGGTGCCATCGTTCAAAATGCATATGTCCTCGGAAAGGAATTCAGTCACCATTTTACCATTTGAGTTGATTTTTAGAGGCAATAGATATTAATAATTGTGAGATTTATAGGAGTTAACATAATACCATGAAATTCAACTTCGTTAGGACATTTAATATTATTCAGGTTAAGTACCGTGAAGGAATTGTTGGTTTTTATTAGAGTGGCAGTATCTCCAGCTTGAGAGATTCTATATTGCCCAACAATATGGAACCCTGAAACTTTGAAATACCAAGACTCATTAAGCCAGGTCTCTGACAATAAAACTTTACTTGGTGAGTACTCCTCAATTAGTGATATTAGATTCTCGTTATTAGACAAAACGGATCTGATGCTCTACTGTAGGTCGTCCATCAAGAAAAAGTTTAAACCCAAAAGTACAAAAAATTTAAAAAAACAAAAGACAGGAACAACTTGGGAAATCTAATAGTGAGATGAGGGATATAATTAAGACACAGGGAAGGTCTTTATCAACTACAGGGAACTGAGGTAATATGGTTTTCAGTAAGGTAGAAATATTTTTCAATAACTCTGAACCTTTATTCTCAATAAGACGTTTAGAAACTAGGTTGAAAAGTTCATCATCTGATGGTGAGGTATTTAAATTTAATGGGCTTTAGTTTGCTTTAGAATTATATACAGTTTCAATTGAATTTTTGTCATCTACTATGGAAGGGAGAAATTGAACAATTGTGAATCATGGAGCTCATGATCGTATCCAGGAGATTGTGGGTTTTTCTCTTTTTCTTACCTAAAACTGCAGAATAGGAAAAATGTGGGTTTGATTTTAAAGCTAAGTAGAGTCCTTCTATTGTGCACAGAAACAACCGATGAATCATATATTGTATTAGTAACTATAGAAGAGAGTTGAGGAAATAAATTTGAACAAGTTAGCATGCAGAGAAAGAACTATTCTGAGGTGTTAGCTTTTCCTTATGTTTTGGAAATTAGTTTGATGGCTTCAAAATAAGAGATATTTTCTACAGCTATTATATTATTAATTTGCTTTTGTCGTAAGAACTCCGGACAATTACGATTCGTGTCCACCAGATCAGAAAACACGTTGCAGCTGCTAGGATCAGGATAATCAATTGCATTGTGATTATTTCTATAATTTCTACAACGTTTAGACTCCCAACGGATCATTGCAATTAACCTTAGTATGAGCCTGAGAGATTTTTCCCCTGGAACGCTAATACCCAAGTTACTCGATGGAACGTAGGAAACTACACCTTCTTTAGTTACTTGTCTATTGAGTGGTCATGCATCTAATATTTTCTACTTATTGATGTTACTTAGAAATCTGAAATAGGATGAGAAGCTGTAGCTCGGATTATAGTTTATTCAGCTCAAAAAAGAGGATATGAAAAATCCAGATCCCAGAATGATATCCATCATTTCGAAACTTTCACATAGACGATTATTCGTGAAATGATTCCCCTTCATTTAATGGAACTTTTAAAAAACTCCTTGTATACACAATTCCTTCCGCATCTCATATCTCATTAATAAAGAAAATTGAATTAAGAGAAGTCAATTCAATCTATTTGCTCTAGAACATAAAAATTATATTAATACCAAATAATCAATTTATTCCATTAAATAAATAAGATACTTTTTGAATATTTTACACTTGATCAAAATTTCAACTATTTTCCAAATTAAACATGTTTCAGGTTTTTTAATGTCTTCAATGAATTCAAGGGATTCCCATCTTGGAGTCTTAAGAAAATTATTAGTTTATTCCAAATATTATTGAATAGTATTAGGATTCAATTTTATTCTCAAATATTTCAAATAAATGCTTGGAAAAATTATTTTTATAGAATTAGGTAATGTTTCCGTCATTCTGGAAGAATTGAAAAATTTAACTCAACTGGGTTCCTTTACTGATATTAATTTAAATTGTATATGCATAAACTACTTTTTAAGGACTATTATTTCAAAGTCAAATTTGTGTTATATCTTTATTGTAAATATATGTTGTGCCAATTTTGTTTTTATTTCAGGCTAAAATGAACTATGATATTCTTTTGTTATTTTACTACTTGGTTATACAATTACTCAACAGCTGTAGCAACTGAAAGTAAAATAAATCATAAAAGATCATTTAAAAAGTATCCACCATTTGTAAAAAGAAGAGTTTCTCAGTGTAATTCGTTTAGTCATTTTTAGAGATATTTTATTTAGCCACAGAAGAATTAAAATTAGTTATATCAGTATAATTGATATTTTTTCAGAGGAGTTTTAGATAATTGAACTGTAACAAATCAGAAAATTATTATAGACTATTGAATAAAATTCCAATAAACTTACAATTATGATACGAGTACATTTAAAAATGTGGCAGCTGTATTTCATTTATTATTAAATGGTAATTAAATTGATGAAAATAGTTTGGTAACAATCTTATTCACTTTTATTCCAACATAACATTTTCATTTCAGTCAATATGTGAAACATTTGAAACAAAAAAAAATAATTTATTATATAAAAATAAAACTACTTTTCCAGTAAGAACCAATCTGAGTTTAATTCTTGCATAGAATTTAATTTTGGTTTCAAATGTCACTAAGCATCAAAGGATACAAATATTTTGCAAAAATTATCTACAAATGATTCAGAGAAGCAAACATCTAACTGAGCAAAAGTGAAAATAAATTATAATAAAAATTACTGAAATCTTTTGAATAGAATTCCAATATACTTCCAATTATGATACAAGAATCTCCGAAAACATACCTCAGTTGCCATGGAATGAAATAAGAAATTACATCATTTTCTATTACTGCATATACAGTAGCAGTTTCATTTCTAAAACGTGTTTTCGCTCGAATATTTCTATCAATCCAGGATGTCTAGTTTTATGCCTTTCGCTTCCAGATTTCAATGCTTGTCTAATTCAGGAAAGAAAAATTCTTTTTGCAAAACTAAAGTCATGTTTTCTGTTCCTAAATGATGATTCTTTGAACCTTTTTGGAAAGATCACTCAGTTTGTCTTACATATATGGTACCGCACTGAATATTATTGTCATATACAAAATAATTGAAAAATATGTCCCTAAATCATTCAATAAATCATCAAATTTTCCATGTTGGTTGAATTCAGCAACAACAAGGGTAATAAATGAGAACAAGAGGGTTCACCGCAAGTGGAAACTGTATAAAAATTTGCTAGACTACCAAGAATTTAAAATTTTGAGAGGCCAGTCAAAGTTTCTGATCGAGTCTGACTACAGTAATTATAATCACTCAGTTGAATCCTCAGTCATTTCCAATCCGAAAGCCTTGTGGCACTTCGTAGAAAGTAAAAGAGGAAATCCTGTGGTGGTGTCGATCAAAGATAAAAACTCTGGTAGTGTTTTAACACAATTGAATCAGAGCATTGCAGAGGAGTTTTCGAATCACTTCGTTTCTGTATTCAATCCGCCTCATTCTGTCAATACTGCCATGCCGATGAATAATAAATATAGTTCACACCCTATAAACTTGAACAGTATCCAATCTGAGGTTATTATGAAGAAGATCAATAAGTTACCCAATTAACCCCCTGAACCAGATATGCTGCCAACATGCCTGCTGAAAAATTGTGTGCATGTCCTCGTTAAGCCACTACACAAATTGTTCAATATATCTTTGAGAAAGGGTTGCTTTCCACAAATATGGAAAACTGCATTGATTGTTCCAGTACATAAATCAGGCAACAAACAACTATTAGAGAGCTACAGATCTATATCTAAACTGTGCATTATTGCCAAAGTTTTTGAATCGATTACTTTCGATTTTTTATACAATGAGGTTGAAGGCATTTTAAACGTTGAGCAGCATGGGTTCATGAAGGGGCGATGTGTAGAAACCAATCTATCTGTAGAAACCAATCTATCTATCTATCTGTAGAAACCAAACACTCAATTAGATAGACAGGGGTCCTCAGGTTGATGCCGTTTACACCGATTTCAGCAAGGCTTTCAACAAAATTGATCATGCTATCTTGATGCGGAAGCTTGCTGGTGTTGGTATGCATGGTGCTTTGCTTGGTTGGTTTGCTTCTTATTTGGTGGGCCGACGTCAGTCAGTTGTAATCAGTGGATGTTACTCCTCTTAGGGGGATCTCACTTCTGGTGTGCCACAAGGGCCACATTTGGGTCCCCTGCTTTTCAAATTTTATATTAATGATATCGCAGGCTGCTTCAGATTTGCCAAATTTTTGATGTACGCTGATGATTTGAAGATCTTTGCTGTTGTTTCTTGCCTACGAGATATGATCGAGTCTCAGGAGGATTTAAATAGGCCCAATGAATCTTGTCGCGAAAACTTTCTGTATGTCAGCCCAGTAAATGTCACCACATAACTTTTTCACGAAATAAAAACATTATTAGTACTCAATTTAACATCAACAGTTGTGTTCTGACCAAGGTATCGCTGGTGAAGGATTTGGGAATGATTTATGACTCAAAGCTTATCTTTGACAACCACATCGCATATATTTCGAGAAAAGCTCACAATATGCTGGGTTCCATAATCAGAGTTTGTAAGCATTTTCGTAAGCATCAATCCCTTAGAGCATTATACATGGCTATGTCCAGAGTGCGTTGAGCTACGAATCGATAATTTGGAATCCTTATTACAATATCTATATTAGTCGACTGGAAAACATTCAGAAAAAGTTTATTAATCATGTCAACAAAAAATGTTAGAAACATATTACTGATGATTGGGGTCGAGTTATGAAGGAGTTAGGGTTAACTACTTTGGCTGAGCAGAGAATGTTGAGGGACGCAAAGTTTATTTACAAGACTATTAATTCTCTTGATTCCACTGAAATTGTGAATATGCTCAGTTTCAATGTACCTAAATATTGCACAAGAAATAAGTTTTTGTTCCATATAAATCAAAGTTCTTCCAATTATCATCTGAATTCACCATTGATGAGATGCTGCAAAACATATAATACTCTATCTAATCTCGCTGCCGTTGACGTTTTTTTCTGATTCTTTATTGGCCTTCTCTTGCACTTTGAAACGATTTCTGGGAAATTACTGAATTTTGTTTCAGTATTTGTATTTTTTTTATTTATGGTTCAGATGAGTTCACTGTTTTCCTTGTTATTGGTTTTTAAGTAAGATTGTGATTGGATTATTAGTGAATACATAATTTTGGGTTCGTCCCATCTTGTATTCCTTCAAACAAATAAATAAATAAATCAGTGAGTTAGAGTATGTGTAGGTCAAACTAGGAGATCTTTTAAAAAAAGGTTCAAAAAACATCAATCAACATTTAGGAACCATAAAGATAACTTTAATTTTGCAAGACATTTTTTCGAAAACAAATCATGTCTTCCCAGAATCTTGAAAATTACACCTGCAAACGAAAGGCATAAAACCAGACATCCTGGAATTGATAGAAATATTCAGGCGTAAACAGGTTTTAGAAATAAAACTAGCAGACATACCTTTGGCAGGTCCCACTCATCAAAGATATGCACAAGTCTATGCAGTTACGCAGTTTGAAAATATAGTAAACACTATGGAATTCGCTCACTGTATATTCAGAAACAAAAGTGATAGAAAACGAATATTTCTTATTTTATTCTATTTTAAAATGAACTATCACAAATTAACGGACTACTCCAATGTCATTTACCATTTGATAGTAATAAAACTGAGTTATCAATGGTTAGAAACAATCTTATCAAATTTTATTCCAAGATAACATTTTCACTTCAGACAATATGAGAAACATCTGAAATAAAAAAATTAATTAATTAGAATATTCTATGAAAATTAAAGGACTCTTTGCCAGTAATAAAAAATCTCAGTTCAATTCTTTCATCAATTAAAATTATGGTTTCAAATGTCATTAAGCATCATAGGATAGAAATACTTTTAAAATATTATCTGCAAATGATCCAGATAAGCAAATATCTATCTAAGCAAAAGTAAAAAAATTAATTAAAATGATTTTAGTCCATTGAATAAAATTCCAGTATACTTACAATTAAAATATGAGTATCTTCAAAACCTAGCAGCATTATTTCATTTACCATTGACAGCAATGAAATTGAGTTACCATTGAAAATATGAATAAAAACAAAATTCTAACTTCCGATAATATTTTATTGACACTACGATCGTTACGTCATATCATGACTTCTTCAGGTGAGTATTACAAGATACTGAGTATACCGTGAACAAGAACTTCATTTTATAGTACATGGATATAACAAAAATAGAAGAGGGGGTGAAGAGAGTTTTACAATACTTTTGGGAAACTGAAAAATGGTTCAAAAAAGATTCAACAAAGGGGAGTTACTTAATTCTGTTTGGTTATTCAATAATATTTTTCTTTTATGCTATCTATTAATTTCTAAAGTTTCTAATAAGTTTAATCTAAAACTTTTGTTTTCTAAGTGTAAAATTTCAAAGTTACTATTAAAACTATGTCCTGTGTCTAGAAGGTGCTCTGCGTAGGTTGAATTTCCCTTTTTGTTACAATAACATTTTTCATGTTCCTTAAGTCTCGTCTGGAACGATCTTCCTGTCTGACCAACATATACAAAATGGCAAGTACCGCAAGTTAACTTATAAACACCTGATTTCTTGTTCTTAGACGTTTTATCTTTATTATTTTTTATTAGTTTTCCTAGAGAGTTATTCGTTTTATAAGAAATTCTAAATTTGTGATTCTTCTTTAAATATCTAGCTACCTTTTCTGTTTTTGGTCCCGAGTATGTCAACGAAATGTATTTACTTTCAATTGGATCATTATTAATGGGATATACTAATTTCAAGGCCAGCTTTAATTGTATTTTTAAGAAAAGATTCTCAATAATCGGGATGTTGAAACCGTTGTTCAACGTAATCTGTTTGGTAATGTTATATTCTTTGTCAAAATTCTCACGTGACATGGATATGTTGGCTAATCTATATAACATGCTATTGTATGCTGCTAATTTTTGTGAGTATGGGTGGTTTGATGTGAAGTGAATTGTGCTATCTGTATGGGTTGGTTTCCGGTATATTGAAAAAACGTGTTTATTATTAATTTTTGTGATAGTTAAGTCTAAAAAGTTTATACTATTGTTTTTTCCCCCTTCATAAGTGAATTGTATGGTTGGGGATAATTTGTTTATGAAATCCACAAACAAAGAAAATTGTCTCTCAGTGCCAATGAATAAACATAGAACGTCGTCGACATATCTATACCAATAAATGAAACATTTAAAATAAGGGCTATTTATTATTCTAGTTTCTAAGGAATCCATAAAAATTTCGGATAGTAACGGACTCAAAGGATTTCCCATAATGAGGCCATCGTTATCTATGTAAATCTTGCCGTTGAACGTGAAATAATTTTGTTTCAAGCAAACTGTCAAAACATCCATTATTTCTTGTTTTATTACCGAATTGGTTCTTTTTCGGAGTAGCAGGTTATCTACTAATTTTATGGTTTCCTCGACTGGTATGGACGAAAATAAATTCTTTACATCAAACGATATAAGCTTTGCATTATCTGGAACACGTACATCTTTTATGTTATTTACCAAATAGCATGTATTCTTTACAGATAATTTTGCTTCAAAATTTGTTTCCGATAGTATGATTTTAATAAGTGCCTTAGACAATCTATATGATGGCGCTGTAACAAATGACACAACTGGTCTGATGGGACAACTTTCTTTATGTACCTTGATTAAAGAATACATATTTGGTGGTTGAGGATTCATTAAAGTTAAATTAAATAATGGTTTAGTACCGAAAAGTGCCGTAGCGTTTTTTATGGCTATTTTTATTTCATTTTGATATTTATCTGTTGGGTCCTTTTTGATAATTGTGTACTTATCTGGGTCTAAGAATTCTGTTGTTTTATTTATATAACTTGTTCTATCGATTGCTATTACTGTATTTCCTTTATCGGCACGCGTGAATATTAAATCATTTTTTAAGATTTTAGTTTTTATAGATTTTATTGTGTGATTGTTATTATTCGGGTGATAATTACATTTTTTATTTATAATATTAGCCAATGCATACTTATCCTTATTTGAATTTTGACAATTTTTGAGTGCAAGTTCTGAGTCGTTAGCTAAATATTCTTAAGATTTCTTATTGCTATTATTTAAATTGTACTTATATCCTTTTTTTAACAGTTCTAATTCGGTATGGTTGAATTTTACCTCGGAGATATTCATGAATCTAGGATAGAAAATATGTTCGGAATATTTTTTTGGAATTTGTTGATTTAAGTTAATTTGATTCTTTTTAGTTACTAAATTTTTTAATTTCTTTTTCTGTATTTTGTATTTTTTATGTATCAATTCATCAATATCATTTCTAATATTATTATCTAAGTTATCGAACAAGACATCATGCATTCTATAAGTCAACTCAGAGTGTATTACCTTAAGATATATGTTGTATGCGTCTCTCTTCTGATATTCATGTTTCCTGTCCATTTTCAACCAGGTCTTCATTCCTATCAATCTACCTCTATCTGCTGCTGGGGTCTTATTCCTAGTTTTCAGTTGTATGTACTTGGGGATGACTTCAAGTTCTAGGCAAAATATTAGCGGAAATTAGAATTTTGTTTCTATTCATATTTTCAAGATAAATTTCCGTCAAGTAAAGACCGAAACAATCATAGAGTTACCATTGGTTAAAGCTAATCTTATTCAATTTTATTCCAATATTACATTGTAATTTCAGAGAATGTGTGTGAAACACCTGAAAAAAAAAAGAATTAGAATAGTCTATAAAAATTAAAAGGACCATTTGACAGTAATAAAAAATCTCAGTTCAATTCTTTCATCAATTAAAATTATGGTTTCAAATGTCATTAAGCATCATAGGATAGAAATACTTTTAAACTATTATCTGCAAATGATTCAGATAAGCAGATATATATCTAAGCAAAAGTAAAAAAATTAATTGAAATGATTTTAGTCCATTGAATAAAATTCCAGTATACTTACAATTAAAATATGAGTATCTTTAAAACCTAGCAGCATTATTTCATTTACCATTGACAGAAATGAAATTGAGTTACCATTGGTTAAAGCAAATCTTATTCAATTTTATTCCATATTACATTGTAATTCCAGAGAATGTGTGTGAAACACCTGAAAAAAAAAAAGAATTAGAATAGTCTATAAAAATTAAAAGGACCATTTGACAGTAATAAAAAATCTCAGTTCAGTTCTTTCATCAATTAAAATTATGGTTTCAAATGTCATTAAGCATCATAGGATAGAAATACTTTTAAAATATTATCTGCAAATGATTCAGTTAAGCAAATATCTATCTAAGCAAAAGTAAAAAAAATAATTAAAATGATTTTAATCCATTGAATAAAATTCCAGTATACTTACAATTAAAATATGAGTATCTTCAAAACCTAGCAGCATTATTTCATTTACCATTGACAGCAATGAAATTGAGTTACCATTGGTTAAAGCTAATCTTATTCAATTTTATTCCAATATTACATTGTAATTTCAGAGAATGTGTGTGAAACACCTGAAAAAAAAAAGAATTAGAATAGTCTATAAAAATTAAAAGGACCATTTGACAGTAATAAAAAATCTCAGTTCAATTCTTTCATCAATTAAAATTATGGTTTCAAATGTCATTAAGCATCATAGGATAGAAATACTTTTAAAATATTATCTGCAAATGATTCAGTTAAGCAAATATCTATCTAAGCAAAAGTAAAAAAAATAATTAAAATGATTTTAATCCATTGAATAAAATTCCAGTATACTTACAATTAAAATATGAGTATCTTCAAAACCTAGCAGCATTATTTCATTTACCATTGACAGCAATGAAATTGAGTTACCATTGGTTAAAGCTAATCTTATTCAATTTTATTCCAATATTACATTGTAATTTCAGAGAATGTGTGTGAAACACCTGAAAAAAAAAAAAAAGAATTAGAATAGTCTATAAAAATTAAAAGGACCATTTGACAGTAATAAAAAATCTCAGTTCAATTCTTTCATCAATTAAAATTATGGTTTCAAATGTCATTAAGCATCATAGGATAGAAATGCTTTTAAAATATTATCTGCAAATGATTCAGATAAGCAAATATCTATCTAAGCAAAAGTAAAAAAATTAATTAAAATGATTTTGACCCATTGATTAAAATTCCAATATACTTACAATTCTAATATTCGTATCTTCAAAACCTAGCAGCAGTATTTCATTTACCATTGAACAGCAATGAAATTGAGTTACCATTGGCTAGAACTAATCTTATTCAATTTTATTCCAATATTACATTGTAATTTCAGAGAATGTGTGTGAAACACCTGAAAAAAAAAAGAATTAGAATAGTCTATAAAAATTAAAAGGACCATTTGACAGTAATAAAAAATCTCAGTTCAATTCTTTCATCAATTAAAATTATGGTTTCAAATGTCATTAAGCATCATAGGATAGAAATACTTTTAAAATATTATCTGCAAATGATTCAGTTAAGCAAATATCTATCTAAGCAAAAGTAAAAAAAATAATTAAAATGATTTTAATCCATTGAATAAAATTCCAGTATACTTACAATTAAAATATGAGTATCTTCAAAACCTAGCAGCATTATTTCATTTACCATTGACAGCAATGAAATTGAGTTACCATTGGTTAAAGCTAATCTTATTCAATTTTATTCCAATATTACATTGTAATTTCAGAGAATGTGTGTGAAACACCTGAAAAAAAAAAAGAATTAGAATAGTCTATAAAAATTAAAAGGACCATTTGACAGTAATAAAAAATCTCAGTTCAATTCTTTCATCAATTAAAATTATGGTTTCAAATGTCATTAAGCATCATAGGATAGAAATGCTTTTAAAATATTATCTGCAAATGATTCAGATAAGCAAATATCTATCTAAGCAAAAGTAAAAAAATTAATTAAAATGATTTTAACCCATTGATTAAAATTCCAATATACTTACAATTCTAATATTCGTATCTTCAAAACCTAGCAGCAGTATTTCATTTACCATTGAACAGCAATGAAATTGAGTTACCATTGGCTAGAACTAATCTTATTCAATTTTATTCCAATATTACATTGTAATTTTAGAGAATGCGTGTGAAACATCTGAAAAAAAAAGAATTAGAATAGTCTATAAAAATTAAAAGGATCATTTGACACTAATAAAAAATCTCAGTTCAATTCTTTCATCAATTAAAATTATGGTTTCAAATGTCATTAAGCATCATAGGATAGAAATACTTTTAAAATATTATCTGCAAATTATTCAGATAAGCAAATATCTATCTAAGCAAAAGTAAAAAAATTAATTAAAATGATTTTAACCCATTGATTAAAATTCCAATATACTTACAATTCTAATATTCGTATCTTCAAAACCTAGCAGCAGTATTTCATTTACCATTGAACAGCAATGAAATTGAGTTACCATTGGCTAGAACTAATCTTATTCAATTTTATTCCAATATTACATTGTAATTTTAGAGAATGTGTGTGAAACATCTGAAAAAAAAAAAGAATTAGAATAGTCTATAAAAATTAAAAGGATCATTTGACACTAATAAAAAATCTCAGTTCAATTCTTTCATCAATTAAAATTATGGTTTCAAATGTCATTAAGCATCATATGATAGAAATACTTTTAAAATATTATCTGCAAATGATTCAGATAAGCGAATATCTATCTAAGCAAAAGTAAAAAAAATTAATTAAAACGATTTCAACCCATTAAAATTCCAATATACTTACAATTAAAATATGAGTATCTTCAAAACCTAGCAGCAGTATTTCATGTATTATTCAATGGTAATAAAATTGAGTTACCATTGGTTGGAAATAATTTTATTCCAGCATAACATTTTCATTTTAGACAATGTGAGAATCATGTGAAACAAAGAAACAAATTTAGAATATTATATTATTATTATCATTATTAATATTATTATCCTGATACTCCTAGATCTTCTGTGAAGATCCCTCAGAAGCTTTTTCAGCTTCTGCGAGTTAGGATTTCAGTTGTGTTCTGGGTAGGCTTTGTTACTGCGATCTTGCGCAACTTTAGGTCACAGCATTTTTGACCCAACAGTGAAATGGTGGCCGACACCCATCCAACTAGAAAATTTCTTTTCCACCTGAACAGGATTCGAACCCAGACCTTCCTGTCACGAGCCCTATGCTCTAATACTGAGCTCTCCGCACTCATAAGAAAAATGTAAAAATTGAAGGTAATCTTCTTTTAGTGTCAACTAATCTCAGTTTAATTACTTCATCAAATATAATTATGGCTTCAAATGTCAAAGCATCATCGGATAGCAATACTTTTCATATATTACCTGCAAATGATTTAGAGAAGCAATTATCTATCGAAGCAAGTCAAAAAAATTTAAATAAAAATAATTTCAACCTATTGATATTCCAATATATTCACAATTATGATATGAATATCTTAAAAACCTAACAGCACCTATGTATCATTCAATAGTAATGAAATTGAATTACCAATGGTTAGAAATAATCTTCCTCAATTTTATTCCAACACTTCAGACACTGTGAGAATCCTCTGAAATAAAAAAACAAATTAGATTATATGGAATTTAAAAGTACTCTTTTCCAGAGAGAACCAATCTCAGTTTAAAAAGTTCAAAAACCTAGCGGCAGTATTTCATGTACCATTCAATAGTAATGAAATCGAGTTAGAAATGGTTAGATACAATCTTATTGAATTTTATTCTATCATTTCTATTTATAGCATTTTTATTTCAGACAATGTAGGAAAAATCATCTAAAAATTCAAAGTTTTTTTTACTAAGAACAAATTAAAGCTCAATTCTTTATCAAATGAAATTATGGTTTCCAATGCCATTAAGCATTTCAGTTGAATAATACACATAAAATACTCACTTAAGTTTTCATGTCTGATCATATTAGGAATATGAAGATTCCTGGTTGGCGTCTAGAGTTCGTAAGTGTTCGACGTTACGGCTCCGATTTTGGAGCCATTATCAAGAACAATCGTTTAAGTTAGTGATTCACGCCGGGGCCTCAATCTGCCTACTCCCCTGGTCTCATCACCAGTAGGCTCGGAGATCAGTCATTTCTACTAACTCCAGCGAACTTCGCTCAAATGACGCGTTTCGTTTATATAGTAACTTCTTCAAATGTTACAAACAACTAGTTTGAAATTTGATAACATACTGTATTTGAAAGGTTGTTTTGAGATAAGGTAACAATAAATTTTTTTCATTACATTTGGTAAAACCACCATCCCTAGTCTTGAAAAAACGGAAAATCTCATGAAAATAATACATGGTTGAAAGGCTCCATTCGTTCTGCATCATTACATATTGCCAAGAAAGACAGAAGATTGATAACGTCTGGCATCTTGGTTTGCTCTATAAAATCAAAAAATATCTGCCTGGTTGTTATGAATTAGTGAAGTCCTATCTTAGTGAAAGACGATTCAGAGTGAGAGTTGGTAGTGAGGAATCTAACTACTTCCCAATACAATCTGGAGTTCCTCAGGGTAGTGTCATTGGAGCACTGCTGTATGTGCTGTACGCCGCTGACCTGCCTACAAGTCCTCGTACCGTATTGGGAATTTTCGCAGATGATACAGGCATTCTAGCTGTTGAAAAAGTTCCACAAAATGCCACTAATAAATTACAGAAACATTTGAATGAACAATCCCAAAATGGCTCCACAAGTGGAAAATCGAAATGAATCAGTCCAAATCTGTACAAGTGAATTTAACCTTACGGAGAGGCCAGTGTCCACCTGTATATTTAGATGATGTAGAAATACCAGAGGTCTCAAGTACAAAATACTTGGGCATGCATTGAGATAACAGACATACATGGAAGGAACACATAATTAAGAAAAGGAAGCAAATAGACTTAAAAACACGAGAACTAAATTGGCGTATAGGTAGAAAATCTAAATTGGTACTGGAAAACAAGATACTCATCTATAGAACAGTGATAAAGCCTATATGGGTATATGTTATGGAGCTCAGAGGATGTACAAGCAAATCAAATGTATCAATAATTCAGAGAAGCCAATCAAAAATACAACGAATGATAGCAAATGCTCTATGCTGAATCACTAATCAAACTCTACATGAAGATTTACGAATCCATTATGTAAAGGATGTCATTAAGGAGAAGAGCGAGAAACATCATGCTAAACTGGAAAGCCATACCAACTATCTATTGCATCCATCAGTACTGCCACAATATAGAAGACCAAGAAGAAAATGGCCAGCTGACTTTGAGATATAGTTGAGAGGGCATTTTCACTGGAAAAGGCCTTATGTCATGTGAGAGTCATGCTCCATAGTTAGCAAATTAGCTTATAGAATGTGTGTATTCTGATTGCTAAAAAATGTATTATAATAAAAAAATTCATAAAAATGTTTGTGGAAATTGAAATTTACTATTTATCCAATTTGTATTAAGATAGTCAACTCTTCTATTGGAACCAAAATAGAATTAATTTCCTCAATATTCAGAGTTTAGGAAAAATGTTCTCTGCATATGATCATTTTGATAATGTTTACAATTGATGGTTTATTCCATTTATTATATCGATACAGATTTATATGAATGTATTGAAAAATTATATAAATAGGCAAAAGGAACATGCAAAATTAATGACAAATATTGTACTCACAATGTGTTGTAGCTTTGTTAAGAAAATTCATCTTTAATTTAAGTACTACTCCTACCATGAAGGAGTACTTCGCCCAAACTGCTATTTTTTCAGTATACCTTTCTGAACATGAACACTATTTTATTGAATATCAATTTTGGGCTTTCGAAAGTTCTACTATAAAAGTGTTCCTGTTAAGAATTTACCCTGTAGTAACTACTTAATTTTTACTGTTTAGAACCCCGCTTTTATTGCCCCCATTGTATACAGAACAATTTGAAAATTTGCAACATCTGAAATGATAAAATATGAAAAATTAATTAAGAATTCAGTTTGCTAGAAAATAGTTTTTCAGTATTTTTTTTATTTACTCATTTAACAAATGCATATCATTGAAAAATATCAAATCAAGGAAAATTTCAGAAAAAATATTAATGTAATTTAGGAACTTACAATATTTGGATTATGCAAACAAATGAATTATAAAATTTATTATGGAACAACAGTAAATACTTACTTCAGGTTCTTCCCAGTTTAAAAAATTCAGTCTTTATATTAAATTTTTTCTAAGAGATCCCAAATGTAACATGGATCAAAATTTACTTTATCTCAAATTATTCAGTTCAAACTTTGAATTTTCTTATCATAATGATACAATTAAACTTAATTTCAAAGATTTTAAATATAAATTTCGACTTATACTATCAATATATGTATTAGAAATATTTCTAATTTCAAAAATAATATTAAATTTTATTCTGACCGGAACGATTAAAAGAAACAAAATTTATTTTAAAAATTTATTAGAACTTAGGTTAACATTTTTATATAGAAGATGGATACAGCATCTGAAACAAAAAAAAAAAATTAGAATTTTACATAATACTGAAAAATGCATTATTATTTTGTAAAAGTTCTCAGTTTAATTTACTCATCAAATGAAATTATGGTTTCAAATGTCTTTAAGCATCATGAATAAATATTTTTTATGTATGGTTAATCACTAATGTTATTTTCAAAGAACCACGTAATATTGAGTATAGAAAAAAGATTTGATTTCTTTCTTTCCAAACAGCATGGTAAACCAGCAGAACTGGAGTTATTAAGCAGATTAAAATCAAAGAGAATTACAAAAAAGACAGAGATGCTGAAGAGAGTGGCAGCTAACTTCCAAGAACAGCATAGCTGATCGTGACCATCACATGTAAAATGTTTTCCCCATAAAGTTATTGTTCTGAATAGATTTTAAATAAAATTGACGATTTCATGAATTTTTGAAAAACGTTATATCTTCACTGTCCCACCTGTATAATAAATAATGAATTATACTTATTTCATGATTAGTGTCAATGGTATAAATAGCTTATATTCTGAATTGAATTTCAACATTTATGTAGCCTATTTTGGGTTTTAACATCAATGAATTAATTTACGTATAAAATGTCATAAAATGAAAATGAATTATTTTTTCTATTCCATCTACAGAAAATTATGAAATTTGTACAACGGCCAACTGTGTAGCTATATTTACGCACTGGGCAACATAAAACTGTAAGATTTAACTTTACCATAAGCAAAAAGCTCGATCAACAACCAATAGGGTAGCATCTGAAGCAACTCGATAGAATAAAAAATTCAACTTTACCGTAAACAAAAAGCATGATCAACAACTAATAGGGTAGCATCTGAAGTAACTTGATAGAATAGTTTTTATATGTAGGTATGTATATATGCGGTTGTAGAAAAAGTATCATACACAACTCTTGTAGGACAATTGCGCACTCGGTGCTTCGCGGCTAGGGAGTACCTTTTTCTAGTCTTGCATATAATGATGACTCTAGTTATGTAATATACTATTCAGGACGAGTATCACTATTATTTTCTCATTAATCTAATATATTTTTTATACATATAAAGTGAAATTTAAATTGGAGAACTTCCACCAAATATACTCCAAATTAATTATTGATGCATATAATTATTGACAGTCATTTGTTACAATACAGACTACTGCAAATGAGACTTACGATTTACTGTTTTGACCGGATCAGCTGTGATTCTGCTGAATTTTAATATTTTTAACAGAAACAAGATGCTCGTCTAAAAATTTATTGAAAAAGTACAGTACCTTTTTCCTAAGTTAATTATTAAAATATGTACGTTGCTATTGATTTAATGATTCAAGTATAAAGTATTCAAGATCGCAGTAACAAAGCCTACCCAGAACACAACTGATCCAACTCGCACAAATTGAAAAAGCTTCTCAGGGATCTTAACAGAAGATCTAGGAGTATCAGGATTATATATTAAAAGTGGGTTATGTCTGAAGACTTTCTGAATAAAAACAAAATCCTTCAGAAGGAAATGCATTCGGTCATTATTTTAATTAATAACCAAATCACAAATAAACAAAAGGTTGAATTTTTCTCATATCATGTATGTTCTTTAGTAGTGATCATGACTCCTAAAAAGGTTGAGGAGAAAAGTTACAACAAAGAAGGATTTTTAGGATCATATCAATATGAATCATATTGGGAAAAAAACAAAACTAATAAGCTAATATTCCTGCTTTGAGATCTAATGTTATCAACAATGAATTAAATTTCAATTTTTTGATTGAAAAGATGGTACTTACAATTCTAATACGGTGTCCCATGGCTTTGGCAGGCAGATTCCTGTTAAACTTAGCTCTCACAGCTCCACTTGTACCATGAGGTCTAGTTACTTTACCCCAAATGGCTCTGACCTTAGATTTCACTGATTTAGGTTTGCCGGGAACACAGGTCTTATTTTTTGCCTTATAAACGTATACGCATTTTTTGCCCACATAAAACCAACTATCTTCTTTTTGAGAAGTTCCCTCAACTTTCAAAAGGGCAGTATTTTCATGCTGGTTCCTCAATCCACGTTTGTATCCAGTAAAAATAGCTTTAGCATATAATCTTCCATGCCTTTTTTTTGGTCTCCTACTTTTAACTACAGCTGTTTTCTCTCCAGCAGCAGCTTTTTCCGCTTGCTTCTCTACTTTTGGTGATTTCGCCATTTTTACTGAAACAAAAAGAAATGTCAAAAAACTCAACTCATATTTAATCTAAAATCATCACAAAACCCATGTAAGAAAAATGTTCAATATATATCAGGTTTAATTATAAATCATACCAGATTTGATATTGTTATAAAATTTTTTCAAAAAAACGAACTTACAAATATATACCAAACATATACTAATAATATATACCTACCCAGCTAATAACAGGTTAAAAGAGAAATCAACTTTACTAAGCGTGATAGTGTTGAGGTTTGAGGTTAGTTGCTATGACTGTCACAGAGTTTATTCCTTTTCCTTTTTTCTATCGCTCTATGATACAAGTAAAATTCATTTTGAGTCATATATAATTTCACCGATTTCTACAGAATTTATATACTGTAACGGTAACTGTTTCATCTCCCAAAAGACTCATATAATATTATACATAAATATACAGATTATCCGGTTTCAACTTTTCATCATGCTGAAGGTGACTACGACATTATAATTTTATAGACTTATAGTTTAATGATTATTAAAAAAATGTCATTTTTTATATATATTTTTATTGTTGACCTAGAGTAACAACAAACTGCGTCGATATTAACTGTAACGAAACATCTACTTCATCTGTGGAATAGTCATTTTTCACATATTTTAATGATCAATCCCTTAAGTGTGAATTAGAATCTAATGCGCATGTATGATTACTAACCTAATAAATTTGAAATTTCATTTTTAGCGCATCGTTAACACACAGTTTACAAATATGACTGATTCGGATTTTCGTGATAAAAATTTAATTAAAATATTAGAGAGCTATTTCCACAAAATTATTTATAAAAAACAATTCTTTCACCAACTCTGTAGCTTCTTTAAGGTTAATTTGGACTAATTGTAAAAGACAAACATTACAGTTTAATTAAATTTGATCTGGGAAAACTTGATAAATAAAACAGTTCAATATAATTGGTAAGTGGATGGGAATTTCCTAATCGAGTAGAAGTAAAATTAATGTTAATGTATATTGAAGTAAATCCTTGATTTCCGATAATATTTATTGAATTATACAAGTCAAAATGTATAATTGACCAAACAATAGTTAGTTATTAATTTTCAGATGATGATTTTCTGTAGTTATATTTTTTTGTGTTTCTTATTATGTACATCCGAGTCATTCTATACAGTGTGGTGTCTCAGTGTTAATAAATTTATTATTATTAATTCTTGCACAATTCAATATATATTAGCGGAAATTAAGATCACAGATTATAGATGTTGTCAGCGTAATCTGTGTGGTATTTCTGAAATTGTAACTCATAGCCTAATATTTCTTTTTGTGAAAAAAACATCCGTTAAAATAGAAATATGTTATTAGGTAAAAATCAAATGTATAAGGATTACTCAACCTTCTGCATTTGTTTTTAATGAAATGAGAACTTTAGTTTAGTTTATGTAGCAACAATTCAACTTTCCGGCCGCCGTCGAATACGACCTGTCCATTAACCAACGTTAATGATCCACGTTCAGACTCGATCTCTGGAGGAACGTTTGAAGGCGAAATGGTATTGTGAATGTCAGACTGATTTTAACTATTTTCTTGCCTACGCTTGTCCAGTGTCTATTCTCAATATCCGTTTAATTTGCTTGCCTGCTCGTTCATCTCACCCCTTTCAATTAACATTAACTGAGTGGAATTAATTCATATTATTTTTTATTTCATTTTCATGAAGTATGACAGCTTGCTATTGATATTGTTTATTGTAAATAATTATTTTGATCAGTCTCCATTATTCTCTCATATCAAGTAGAAGTTTTGATCAGTAAACTTTGGCTTATTTTGACTTCATTCTGATATCTTAGTTACATCTGTAGCGAACAACTTCTTCGCTCCTCGTCCAGAAACCTGCCTTGCTCTGTCGCAGCTTGACCGGCGTATCAATAAAGGACCTGACCAATCTAAATGTTAAATGTAACTTATCATGATGATAATATCATAAATGAGGACTCAATACCTTTCCTGGGAATTCAGATTAACTACAACTTGAATTGGAAACCACAAATTGACAATATTGCTAAAAACCTGGCAAGATACTACTATGCTCTGAGAACGTTAACAAACACTATCGGTTTCGATGCGGCTTTGACAGTATACCACGCTTATGTGAATTCAAGACTCGGGTATGGGATTCTTTTCTGGGAGAATTCAATAGGGACTAATAGGATTTTTATACTGCAAAAAAGGTGCTTAAGAACAGTCTTCAAGATAAAACAAGCTGAAACCTATAAAAATGTTATTCAACACTACAGCTTGTATATACAGGTGTCCCAACGACAATTTGACCCCCCAGAACTCAGAAACGAAGAAGTTTCCAAGATTTGGTAGCATCAACCCCCAACATTTTTTGAATAGGGAAGAGATGTCGAGGGTATCAGAAGGGTAACTCAAACAGAAACCCTATACATTCAAATGCATCAGATCTGTAAGTATTGATAGGGAACTTCCAGAAAAAAATGTAAGCTATGTAAAGAACTAACGTATGTATTGTTCAAAATGACCACTACAAACCTCCATACAATAATGATATAGTCTACTTTCAAATACTTCTCATTTTCGAAAATGTCTGGTGTCAGTAATTGGCATTCTGTGATGATTCTTTGTCGCAGTTCTGCAAGAAGGGTGGAGTTGGATAGACTTTGAACTGTAGATGTCTCCACAAAAAAAAATGTTGGGGGTTGTTGCCATCCTCAGTTGGTTTTTTCGGCAATGTCGTCCTTGGAATTCTTTCTCCCTAATACAAAACTTGAAAATTATTTTTGGACTCTTAGGTTCTTGAGTTTGGGCGATTCAACTGTAAATTCAACATCATCTTTTGACTGTAAGTTCAATATTACATTATTTTGTGAATAATGAACCGGTTTTGAAAATTTTAACTGGGTTGTGTACAGAACATAAATAATTTTCAAACTCCACACACATCTCCAAATTATGTTGGGGATTTATGACACCTTCATGGGGATGTTTTTTTTGGAACAAACTCATGATGTAAATTCGTCCCTCTCAAAACAGAAATTGGCCTGTTTTTTCAAAATCTTCGTAAACTCTTCGTTTCTGAGTTCTAGAGGGGTCAAATTTTCGTTGGGACACCCTGTGTAGAGTGTATAATGTATGTGATCAACAATTATAATGATTTCAAAATCTTGCTTCTAAAGCATAAATATAACATTAGGGGTAAAACTTAACTATATGCAGAAAAAAACAGACACTATCTATATACAAATAAATGCTTATTATTTTATGCTTAAAATCCGGAATACATTACCCCACAAGTTCAAAAATAAACATGCTGTATTACCAAAGAAAATTCTGAAAAAAATTTTAGTCAGAATATGCTATTATAGTATATGATTCAAAGTAAAACACTTTATTTCCGCTAATATTTATTGTTTGCACAAAAATTGTTTCGTCAATTACATTTTGATTTCATCAGGTGAGTATGGTAACTGAATAGTTCAGATTAGTCTTCTAATTCCAGTTGTATGTAATTTTATAATTTTGAGCCGAAAATGTTCTTGAACAATTTGGTTGCAATACACGCCAACTTTCGAATGGAAAGAGCTAGAGCCTTGAAACTTTCAGGGAAGGTTAGAGTCTAAATGACTCGAAGTTCGTTAATGAGCGAATTCGGATCAAAATTTTTGAAATTATTTGCGTTTGAAAACTTTCGCATGTTCGTGAGGATAGTGATAGCAAATAAAGAAAAAAATTGTGAACAGATCAGTGTTGACCGGCAGCCTTAAACACTATAACTTTCAAATGGAAAGAAGTATCTACCTCTTCAAGTCTGAAATTTTTGGGTCAGGTTTGTGGCCTGAATATCTCGGTTGAGTTTCTCATTAGGTAAAATCAGTCTAATGATTTTGCAGTTATTCCCATTTGATAATTTTGTTTTATTTTTATTAATATTTTCTAAACTAAAAACTGATTGGCCTGAAATTTGGGGTTAAGAAGGATGGATAATGGTAACGCACATGTGCCTGCAAAATTTAAGGCAGATCGTAGGAACAGAAGATTCAAAATAAAGACAAAAACTTTGTGAGCGCAGCAGAGTTAAATGCTAAAGAAACAATAGCAACATTTCCTCGATCGAGTTTTAAAGGCTAACACAAAATTTCGTGAAGATTGTATTATTAGAAGGCAAAACAAAAATTTTGTGGGGATCATGGGTGATATGAACTAGTGCGCGAAAGCTCCCGACTTCACGGCGGTGCTTTTCCCTTTTTTTTTATTTGACAATTGTTTATCCGTACATTATCATGCTTACTAGCTTTCACCATTGGAAGTACAAATAATTTATACAGATATCGAAAAGACAGTTGGAAACATAGGTTAATCTAGTGTCCAGTGGAGCAGCGGAAGAATCAAAACCCCAGGGCGATGCGATGACGAATAAACGACTGTTCTCTCTCAATGGCTCCCATCGAAGCAAACTTCCCGCTGCCATTCAGAGAGAATAGTCGTTTATTCATCATTGCATCACGCTGGAGTTTTGTTTCTTCCACTGTTTCACTAGACTCTGAATTTCCTGTTTCCGGCTGTCTTTTCCATGCCTTTATACTTATAAAATCATTAGATCTGAAATTACCAAACCAGCCAGAAGATTTATTGTTGAATTAAATTTGCGTTAAAAACTTATAGTAGTTCAGGTCAAAAGATAACATAGGGGGATATTGAGAAATGGCAGTGCATATTTGTTAATTAAAAAAAAATAAAAGTAATTTCCGCTATTTTTTGATTTTGCAGCAATTGTTTCGTAATAGAATGACTTCATCTGGTGTTTACTTCTACTCTGATAAAGTAATGAAACAATTAAATATGTACACTTTGAAATGATTATTTGTGAAAAAATGGAAATATGATATAAATTATTTATTATGAATCAAAATATGTACAATTCATTTATTATCAACAATTACCAGTTATTTTCAAATATATTTTTAACTGACAATCTTTTAGAATTATAGTGGATCATTTCTTCAAACACAAATACAAAAGAAACAAATATTCACTTTATATTTTCATGTGTAAATATATATACAAATTCCGCAATAATATGGCCCTGAAAACATGTATGTACATTAATATACAGGAATTCCTCAAAATATAATTCATAAATGTTCACTGCATTATTCAACAAAAAAAATGATGGGCTAAATATATAAATAAATCAACAAAGAGTCACTTAAATTTTTCAATTGATTTCAGTTAATATCCGTCACTTTTCACTATCACTTTCACAAAAAAATATGGTGAAAAAACTAAAATTCACTCTTAATCAAAGTGGAATTTGAATTGGAAAGGACTACCGTGAAAATGTTGAAAATGGAAATTTGGTGGCATTCCACTTTTTCCTGATTCTGGATCTAAAGGATCTTCACCCATATCAAATTGTCGTCTCTTCTCCTCATCTGTCAAAACCTATAATGAGAAAAATATAAAATGTTAAAAATCTCGCACCTTGATACAATATATTTTCAAAGGTATGACCATATTAATTTTTTCGCTAAAATAACCATGGATGGAACAATCTTTTAAAGTTTGTCCATGTACCTACTGTAGCTGAATATACAGATGCCCCAAAAAATAATGTCAAGCGGAACTCTATTCCAGTTTTTGAATTATGATGTCAACAAGAACAAGACTTCAATAACACATGTGCACTATTATAGAGAACAAGCTAAAATAATATTCTAAAAAAATTATTATTTTTTTATAATCTATCTGATAAAAAATTCTCAAAAAAACACTTGAAAATATAATAAATAGTGGACTAAACAAAATTATATTACATGAGGGTGATTTGGGTAGCCCTATCTCTGAATTATGCTTGACACTATTTTCTGGGAAAACTATAATCAGCCTTTGATAGAATTTATATAATATTAATTCATTTGAAGTTTTAATTAATAACATTTGGGTAGTATTCAATATATTTTGTAGGATTTTCCTGTTCCTTCTCAATGGCACTGAGTTTCATTGTACATAACAGTACCAACTTGAGTGATTTTAGCAGGAGTAAAATTAAGTTCATGCGGTTTTTGGTCGGAAATTGAAGCTTCATTGTGAAAAATGGGTTATATATTCAAAGTTGTCTGTCGTTAGCCACTACTTTTTCTCATCTTACTGGCAATTGACGGATCCCATCGGCTCTTTAGTCGCTATCCATGCATCGATCCATTTTTTGACTTCGTAATTGGAGAAGTGCTAGTCAGCCAGGCCATGTTGCATCGATTGGAAGAGATACAACATGGCCGGAAGGTGCCGGCTGTACGACGACTTCCCGTTCGGGAATTTCTGAGTACGTTTTAACGGACGACGCAACATGTGACCGTGCATTGTCAATAACTTAGTCGTCTCTTTTGGCGTATTGACGCCTTTTTTCTTGCAATGCTCGCATCAATTGTCATCAGTAGACCTCCCCTGTGATCCTTTCATTTGATTGTAGCAACTCATAATACACCACACCCAGCTGATCCCACCAAATACACAGAATGTTCTTCTCGCCATGAATATTCGGCTTAACAGTTGAAGATGAGGCATCATTGGATTATCGTAATGGACCCACTTTTCATCACCAATCAAAATTCAAATTTTTTTCTTTTGACATGTCCAATACAATGTAAATTGTGAATAATGGATCAATAAAACTTTATTATTATTATATTATGAAATAATGATATCTATCTACAGCTGCTTTTCCATGTGTCAACACTAGGTTAACCAAGAAAGTGGAATATTCACACTTGTTATTTATTGGAAACCAGCTGTACATGGCCACATGTTCTTGTGGTTCAATCTGGTTTAATAGGAAAATATAGATTCAAAATCTACGAAAATTAAATATAACAAAGGAATCAGAACTAAAAATGGCGGCAATAGCTGTCAAAAAGAATGTATTGGACATGAGTAAGATGGAACAACGGTGTTTGTGTGTGTTCACAAATTCGACTTAGTTTGAAAATTTGCACAGACTTCATTAGAAGTTTTTTCTTATTTTATAATGGCGTTTATTGAAAAATGAAGGTAGTATCATAGTTGGATCACTGATATCATGAATAATTGTATTAATAGAAGTCTGGGGTATTCATATAAAATTTGTTTCTGTCAATTTTCTAAAGATGGAAAGAGATTCAGCAATGAGTGTCATAAGAAACCACGTAGATTCCACTAGAATTATAATTTTTCTTTAAATCCTGAGGGGATATCTTACATTCTAACGTAAACTTTAATAGATCTAAGGCCCGGATTACTCATAAGCCAGTTTTCGTGCCATTGGATAATTATCTTTCCTGAGAAAATTTTACGTGTGATAATACCTATAATCTCCAGTGACAGCAATTAGTAATGAAATAAATATATATTTTATTGCTCTGCCTTGTGCCAATAATGCATGAAAATATGTGCCGGTATATTCTCAGTATGAAAAAAATTACCACAAACATTCTTGCAACCTTCACAATGGCTAAATATATTCAAATTATTCACTCTTGGTAAATTACTTTATTACTATAACCTATTGAACCCTTATTTAATATATCTATTCTGCATTTTTTGTACTTGTTCAATTGAGAAATCATATAAAGAGCAAACTATGATTGTTATTTCTTTGTACATGATGAAGCACGCGAGCGAATATTCAGAAAAATTTCCCAGAAAACTCCTAATAATATATTAGGAGTACAAATAAGTTTCCGCCGTTTTATTATAGATGGCGCGGCAAGGAGTTTCGGTTAGCTTTCGCAGATGATAACCGGCTTAAAAAATAGTTTGGACATTCAAGAACAACATAACCTATTAATATCATTGATTTTATATTGGTAAAATATAATTTTTATAAGTTGAAAATGTCAAAATTTGAGCCAAGTAAGCGTCATTTGCGGGAAATATTAGTTTACTTCTTTAATTTAAAGAAATCTGCTGCTGAGGCGCATCAATTGCTCGTAGAAGCATATGGTGAGGGTGCCTTGAGTGAGAGAACGTGTCGAGAGTGGTTTCAAAAGTTCAAAAACGGTGATTTCGACGTAGAAGACAAAGATCGCAAAAATTTACGAGGATGCAGAATTGGAGGAAGATTCATCTCAAACACAAAAAGAACTTGCTCTAACATTAGAAGTCACTCAGCAAGCAGTCTCACATCGTTTAAAATCATTAGGAATGATTCATAAACAAGGAAATTGGGTTCCGTACGGCGAAAAACTTATTTGTACTCCTAATATTATTTCTTCTGATTCTGATATCAAGGTTTTTTGTTCATGCATCAGTGACTGAGTGAAGTAAAGTGAAATTCTTTCAATTCGTATGAGAAAAACGAACATCCATATTGAACATAACAAGGGACATCTTCAATAAATTGGTAGGTATATCATTATATATACAACATGATTGGATTATTTCAACTTGAATGAGATCAACCACCTTTCAAATGAACACTTTCAATAATATGACAAAAGTAAAACATGTCCTGAAATTTTAAAGGCAAAAATATTTTTTTATCAAAATAATTTTCATGAAAGATCTTCACGGCAATGCAAGTATTAATTTTTTTTGGTTCATTTCAGATTATGAAATGAAACAACCAAAGAAGCCCTCTGGAGCCCAGTTCAGAAAGAGAGCTGAATTGAAATCTGTATCAGACAACTCTACAAACATCAGAATGCTGCAACATAATATAAAACCAGTCCAACACGCTAAATATCTAGGAATCATAGTTAATAATAACACCAACTTTAAAATAAAGGAGCATCAAGAATCTACCAAACTATATGTAGATCGATATTAGAATATGGACACCTAATATATAACAACTATAGAAGACCCTCACTTAATAATATCAAAGCAGTAGAATGCAAAAGCTTGAGAACTCTGAGTAAAACAGGCTATCCAGGAAATCCACTCCCGAACCTACCAAATGATCTGAACTAATAAAAAAAAAACAAAAGAAAATACCCAATGGATGCAATAAGGAACCTTTCCGGTAGAGGCCATAGATACAACCGTCAACTTCACACTGAATTTTTTTTTTAAACTATGTACAGTTTCCAAAATATACTGTTCATAAAAAAACGTATTATATATTGTCGCAAGTCGTTAGCCCTTTGCTAGAGCAATAAATATCTTTTCTCTCTTTCTGAAACCTAAAGAAAGCAGGAATTACTGCGATTCCCTAAAAAGTTGGCTTTCGGAAAATGAAAATAATAAAATAGAGGCACATGCAAACTCTTCATCTTCAACATGTAGTACAGAAATTAATATACACTCCACAGATTCTACTAGCGTAGAAAGTCAAAATCAAGTTGAAGAAAGCGAAAAAGCAGAAATTGTTTGTTTCGATCTTGATCTATCAAACTGAATAATTAATAATGAGGTACGAGATTTCACATCCAAATATGCGATTGTTCAAAATAAACATGCCAATTTTTCCATGACAAAAAGATTGTATGTATGTATTATTCAATACTCAATAAAAAAAACTTCAACAGAAATTTGGCCAACTCTGAAAAGTAGTGAGTTTCACACCACACTGAGGGCAGCCAAGGAGGTCCTACTAAATCTACCATCGGAGGCGGAATACAAACTATATCAACTAGTGATCGACTGGCCAGAGGCAATAGTGATGGGAGGCTCAGGACGAGCTTTTAACAAACTGCACCCTATCGATGTCCTTGGATCTAATGTCAAAAGTCACAGTCAAGAACGGCATGTCAATGTAAGCGTCCCCAGCCAGGACGAATTGACCCAGCATGCTGAGGTTCTATTGAGGACTGACCTTGGCTTGCTCACAGACGGCTTGTGAACGACGGATGGAACAGGAACGGGTCCACAAGAGTGATTCTGTTATGCTTACCGAGCCTGTTTAGAGCGGTGCGGCAACTCCAGACTGTTTTCAATTTAGTATTGAATGACTATCGCTAAATATTTTGATATTTCCGTGGTAGATCTGCTGATAAAAGGACAAATCTACCACGGAAATATCAAAATATTTAGCGATAGTCATTCAATACTAAATTGAAAACAGTCTGGAGTTGCCGCACCGCTCTAAACAGGCTCGGTAAGCATAACAGAATCACTCTTGTTTGGATACTGAGCCACTCAAACTATTTGGATAACGAAGAGACAGATCGGCTGGCGTTTTCTGGTAGGCCCAGAACCATTCCTGGGAATAACACATGACGTGGCTAAGCGGACAATAACAGGCAGAATGAACTCTAGACTAGAGTCTATTTGGCTGAGCCATCCAGTTCTAAAACATTCAAAGGCATTCCTTGGAACAGCTTTAAACCAAAAGATAGCAGACCTAGCGCTAGGTCTGGACAAAATCAAACTCAGAATACTTGTAGGGATTATGATAGGTCACTGCAGGCTAAAAGCGCATTTGCACAAAATCGGTCTGGTTGAAGATGAAGAATACAGGCTGTGTCTTGAGGACACTGAAACAGCCATGCACATCGTCTCAGAGTGTCCAGCATTGAGTCGCATCAGATTCGAGGTTTTTGGTCAGGCTATTATAGCCCACTGTGAACTGGAAAAAATACCCTCAAAGAAGATTATCGGTTTTATCCAAAAACTGGATCTCATCGGGGAAATATAAATTAGAGGTGAACCACAATAGCCCGCGCAGACGCAGTGGTAGGGTGGACGGACACCCGCTCACTGTAAATAATTGTAATAATAACTCTGAAAACTGGATGAAAAAAACTGAGTACAATTGATTAGCAATTCACAGAAGTGAAAATTTAATTGAATCGGTCCTTATTTGATGGAAATTCATTTCAATTAAATAAAATAATAAAGAATATTCACATTTTGAAATCTTAGTCCAAAATGTAAACCTGAAGAAGCCCAATTGGTGAAACAATTGTTGTGTTAATATTATTTATCATTTTATTTAATCACGGAAATGATTGACCAAGAAATAAGTTAGTGGAAAATGTTATTGCAGAAAATTGTAGTGGTAAAAAAGACTTCATCTACTCGGTTTGCCATTTTGAGGGTTAGAAGAAGTATTTTCCAATGTGAATGGCAAGTATATGATGATGCTTGAAGTACTAGCAGAATTCTACTCTCTTTTAGCCAATCACATTAGAAAATATGGAAATCCTGGAAAATTAAATGTTTCAACTATATGCGATGAATTTATTAAATTAGTTCAAAAAGAAGTATTGAACGATATTTTAGATGAGGCCGAGTTCCACATACTTTTCAATCATTGTGAATTCTACTCCAGACATTTTTTATGTAGATCAACTATCATTCGTTATATGAAACGTTCAAACTGAAAGATTTCTCCAGTTTTCACTGAATATGAGACACAAGGCTCTTGATATGTTTACTGCTATAAATGATACCCTATAACCAGTGGCGGCTTGTCCTATGAGGCAGTGCCTCACCAAATGAATTCTGGAAATTACACGTATTACTCGAATATTTTATTAATCCATTTCATCTTCTATTTCACACCATATGGTATGGCACTGAGTCTCTGTTCCATAATATCCATGCTCAATCCCACCATTCTTGTATATTCCATTTTTGGAATAGGGAAAAGATGTCGAGTTTTGGTTAGTGTGAAAGTTATTTATGTTCTGTGCACAATCCAGTTTAAATTTTCACGGTACTATTTTCGAATTCGGTGATTTTTTTAAAGCAAATTGATATCATTACTTACAGGTCTGGTGTATTTGAAGGTATTGGGTTTCTGTTTGAGTTACCCTTTTGATAATGTTCAATATCAAATTGCTTAAAAAAATCATCGAATTTGAAAATTTCAACTAGGATGTTTAGAGAACACATCCGCCATCTCTTTCCAATTAAAAAAAAATTGGGGGTTGTTGCCACCCTTGGGTGGTTTTTTCGGAACAGTGTCGTCATGGGAATTCTTTCTCCCTAATACAGAACTTCAAAATTATTTTTGGATTCTCCAAAACTTTTAGGTTCTTGACTTTGGGCGATTAAACTGTCTGTTCAATATCACCTTTTGACAGTAAGTTCAAATTATATTATTTCGTGAATAGTGAACCGATTTTGAACTGGGTTGTGCACAGAACATAAATAACTTTCAAACTAACCAACACTCGACATCTTTTCCCCATTCAAAAAATGTTGGAGGTTGATGCCACCTTCATGAGGGTGGTTTTTTCGGAACAAACTCATGATGGAAATTGGTTTTTGAGTTCTGGAGAGATCAAATTTTTGTTGGGACACCCTGTATATGTTTATCTCAGTCAAAACAAGGAAATTGAAAACAAAAAATTTCAGTCACCTTCTTTTATCTATTGCTGTTTTCTCAAACAGTATTATACACAAACATGTAACTATAAATAAAAGTGTTGATCAATTTTTGAACATTAACCCTAATCTTATAAATTTTGTGAATTTTTAGAAATTTTGTTCCAAGTGGATGCAGTCAATTTTAGTTTTGGGAAGAGGAAAAAGTCGCAGGGAGCCAAATCCGGCGAATACGGTGGTTGCTGAAGCACGTTTGTTGAGTTTTTGGCGAGAAAGTCAGTCACAATCGAAGCTCGGTGAGAAGGCGCGTTATCGTCATGCAAAATCCATGAGTTGTTCGCCCACAAATTTGGCCGCTTCTTACGGATACGCTCACGCAAACGTTTCATAACGCCTAGGTAATACTCCTTGTTTACCGTCTGACCCTCTGGAACGAATTCGTAGTGCACCACGCCACGGATATCGAAGAAAACAATGAGCATCACCTTCATTTTCGAGCGGCTTTGGCGTGGTTTTTTCGGTTTCGGCTCATTTTTTGCCACCCATTCCGATGATTGCTGGCTTGTTTGCATATCGTACTCGTAGACCCAGGTCTCATCACCAGTTATAATGCATTCCATGAATGTAGAATCGGAATTACAGCGATCCAGCATGTCTGAAGCAACCTGTTCGCGATGACGTTTTTGAAGAAAATTCAGGTCTTTCGGTACGAGTCGTGCGGCCACCTTTCTCATGCCCAAAATATCAATCAAAATCGTACGTGCGGACTCGTGGGATATCTTAAGATCATGTGCTATCTCTCTCAAGCTGGTACGACGGTTTTCCAGCACCCTTTCCTTAATTTTATCGACGTTATCTTCGATCGAAGCCGTCGATGGGCGACCACTTCACGACCGTCCTTGAAGGCTCTGTACCACTGATATGCACGAGTTTTCGATAGAGCATTATCACCAAAGGCCTTTTGCAACATTTTCAATGCATCGGCACACGAAAATTCATTTGCAACACAAAACTTTAAACAAATTCTTTGCTCAACGTAATCACCCATAGTAAAAATCGGCACGCACTCTGACATCGACTGACTTAATCAGCTGTTGCAAACACACTAGTTGACAGATCCCGCTCAAGCTTGGCATAGTAATTAAGGACAGTGGTACCAACCTAGGAAAAAAATTTTTACCTGCCTCATTGCCCCGCCAGATTTAAATCGATAATTCCCGGTACTTTCTTGACAGAATGTATATCATTGGGAAAATTTATGATAGATACTGTTTTATTCCATTATGTATACAACGAATTTTCATGAAATAAAAGTCATGAACACATTCATATTGATGATATGATTGACTTAGTACAATAGTTTTTGTTATTAGTAGAGACAAAAAAATGTATTTACCTCCTTTGCAGCAGCAATATCGACAAATTTCTTTTCTGCAATTTTCTTCATTTTCTCATCATTTGTATAATTATCTGGATGCCACTTTTGTGCCATTTTTCTGTAGGCCTTAACAATTTCTTTCTTCGTAGCAGAACGTTTGACACCCAGAATTTTGTAGTAATCTCTTTTTTCTGATTGTTTCTGTCTCTGCTCAGCTTTTTTGAGGCCTTCTCTTGCTCTTTCATCATGGGGATTGATTTCTAATATTTTCCTAAAAGTTTATAAAACAGTTAAACCATAAACCATAGCTGTAGCATGTGAATAGAAGGTGCATAAATGAATTTCATTCTTGCCCTTGGCAAATCTATTTTAATAAACTTACCTATAATCTCTCATGGCATCATCATACATTTCGGTTTGCAGATAAGCTTCTGCTCTATTGAAATAAATATCTACATCCTCTATCAGATCGAGAGCTTCTTTACATATTTGAATGGCATCATCTGATTGCTCACTCTCTGTGTAACAGGCACAAAGCAATTTCTTGGCTTCAAATATTATGTTAGGAACATCTTTTTCGTTTTTCAAAATTTTTTCTGCATTGGATATGCATTCTGAGTATTCTTTATTTTCAAGAGCAGACTGAGCCTCTGCAAAAATAATGGTAATTAATGACCTGATTATAAGAACACAAATGAAATTTCATGATAGCAACTCAAGATACAACAAAAGGTAACGAAAAATTCTAATATTCATTCAAATAAAATTCGAGAAAACCACTTGTCCAATCAGTTATGATTCTCACGAAATTTTGCGTTAGGCTACTTGTCCTTATTTTACACCCAAGTGCTAAATTTAAACTCGAATGTAGGACTGGTGCCCTGATTCTAGAAGAATCTTCTGCTTACAAAATATATGTTTTTAATTATACGATCCTCACATGTCATTATTATAATTCTAAATACCAAACTCCAAATTGATAAAATTTGTACCTTCGAAAATATTGGTAAAAAAATTCAAATGAGAATAGTTGGTCCATTAACAAACTTAACTGAGAAAAATTTGTGAAAATCAATTTAATATTGATTTTCATCAAGTAAAGACTGATTCACTTACACTTAACTAAGATATCAAGATCAAACCTACTTTGAATGTTTCAAGTCTCTAACTCTTTCTGTTCGAAATTTAACAGTGTTTATGTACAAACCGGCCGACAATTGGGCATAATAATAACACGCTGTTTCCTAAAAAAAAAAGGCGAAAAAACCACGAGTGTAACTTGTGAAAGTTCAGAGAATGGTCTGAAAAAGGAAAATGGTTTCATTATTTGGCCAGTGATAGAACAACTTCATTTGATAGATAATGATTATTGATTATAGATTTGTCATGTAGCATCACAGCAGAATAATGTTATCAACTCCCTTTAAATATTAAACAAAACAGAGGCAGTTCTTACTTCGAATATATAACCTATTTTTTCAAAAAAATTCATAACTGACTCAATTCAATAACCATTGTAAAAAGATGTTAAAATTTATATAAACGATACTTTTATATTCCATGTAGAATAAACTACTGGAAAAATCACTGCTCAACAAACACAATAATGTCTTCTCCATTTTTTTCAATTCTAGTTTCTCTGATAAGTATATGAAGAAAATGTCTCATTTTAAATAATCAAGGGAAATCTGTAAATATTAATTCTAACATTAAAAATGTGATTGCTTTTTTGCAGTTTCATCCTAAATTTATGTAAAAACATCTACTAAGTAATTGGTACAGAGGAACAATTTGTAGCCTCATGGCTTTCTTCTTTTGAATGAAGCAACTCCACCTCCGGAGAGCCTGATGCCTTCTTCTGTAACAAGCCAAGATCTCAAATGAGATCACTCAACTTCAATTGGGTCAATCTGTGCTGTTGATTATTTTTTTCTTTAAAATAAGGGTCAATAATATAAAGTTGCATCTTCTTCTTCCAGCCCATGATTAATCCTGATCCCCCACCTTCATACCAAAATAATGTAGGCTGTTTTCACAAGTGTTGTCAAATTACATTTCTGTGATGAAAATGTTATTTCACCACAAATATAACAGAAATTATTCATTGAACTTACACATTTCAGTGGTAATGTTAGTCTTAATAAATGTTGCCAAAGAAGAATGGAAAATTTCCATGAGCAGTGTATATGCTCATAAACTACCGTCTTCTAAATTACTGTTGTATTTTAAAAGTTGACAAGTCTGTCCACATCCAAAATATCCCGAAACTGAAAATTTTAACTATTGAGAATATGAAATGTCACTGTATCTCTAAAACAAGAACTAATCAGTAATTTTTATAGTGACTTTTCTAATTCTACGGTGGAAATATATTGAGAATCAGCTAATTTTGAGCCAAAAATTTTAATTTGTTGGGAAGTGAATTAGTTAGGTCTTTTGCGCATCTTCTGACTTATTAGTCATCTTTAGCTATTGAAAAAGTTTAACAGAACAATAAATATTAATTTTTAGTTCGAAATAGATGCTAATTTTCAACAGTCCACCTGTGCGATATCATTAATTATTTTTCAGTTAAATTGATCTGACCAAATGCTTAACTGATCAATAATTAGTTTGTATCTATCAAAACACTGATACCATTAATTTTAGTTAATGAGGTGGTAACATATCCAGATGATAAGGAAAATTTTCAATTGTGGAATTTTCTTTTATGGTTTATCAAATAGTGCAACCACTTTATCTTTTTTGACCATCAGCCGATTTCTTAGATGATATTTCATATAAATCTCCATAGGGATAGCATAAATACATAAATTTCCTTATATTCTAGAATACCAAACTATAATAAATATGCTGTAGCATAAGAAAAACTAAATGTACAGGGTTATCCATTAGGTGCGTCCGAAAGTAAACGTAAATAAAACATGTTTTCATTCAGAATATCGATCAAATTTTTATTTCAATATAATGCTTGGACCTTGCTATTTTGTGTGGAATACAACATCATTTAAATGTTCTCCGCGCGATCTGTTACAGGACTCGATCCTTGTGAGGTAATTCTCGATGACTCACTGGCATATTTCGGGCAATATCTCACCAATAACTTTGGCGCTGAAGAATATTCGATGCGAAAAATCTTCATTCATAAGTTATTGTTCAAGCACCCAATCAGCGTATGTTCTACACATTCTATGGTCACCTGGCTTTAGTTCTTGTGTCAACTAATCTTTATAAGGATGGAGATGCAAAATACGCCATAGCGTACCGTAAGAGAGGCCCAAATGTTGTGCGCGCCAATGAATTGATAAATCTGGATCTTCTTCAACACTTTCACTTATAGTGGAAATATTTTCGGTCGAGCGTGCATTTCCATGATGTATGGACATTAAGACATCAGTAACAGATCCAGCCTCTTCGAATCGCCCAGATGAACGATTATGTCGACCGTGATCTGCCCATACTGCAGAGTCATTGTTCTTGTAGTAAGTTTTCATAATTTTCAAACGTTCAGCAGTAGATTAACTATTCATATTGTTAAATTGCTAACCTTCAACTAAACATATGAGGCTTTGGATCACATTTCTTTTCGATATATGTCATTGAAACAGGGCTGTGAAATCCAGAATACGAAATGGATTACCCATTATTTTGGAGGTTGAGCCCATGTGCGAGCTTGAAATTTTTGAGAATATGTCATATAAATGCTAATTTTCGAAATTACAAATAAGTTTATGATACAAGAATAATAATAACAGGAATTTATTTGTCATAGCAAAAGGCAAAAAATAAAAAAAATTGTATACTAGAGATAAACTATAACAGCTGCCTCAAAACCTATTGTTAACATAGTATTTTTATACAAACTCTCATTATATTGTAGCATTATACTGAATTGTTTCAGCCATTACTATTTGGTAGTTGATCATAATTAAAACAAATTGTAGAAATTACTATGTTTTATTACCAAAAAATATATATTACACATTTTCTTGTGACTCCAGTTTCGGGAAATGAACTATCCCATTACACAAGAAAATGTGTAATATATATTTTTTGGTAGTAAAACATAGTAATTTCTACAATTTGTTTTAATTGTACCGTTATGTTTAGAGATCATTTGCATGATTTATTTGAAGAAATATCAAATGACAAAAAAAAAAAAATATATATATATACTACTCTGTCAAGAAAGTACCGGGAATTTTCAATTAAAACAACATTTTTACATTTAATCGTCAAAATTTATTGGGTCGCCTTCAAAATAGGCTCCATTTGCTCCAATACATCTATGCCAACGGCACTTCCAATTATTGAAACATTTTTTATAGGCGCTTTCCGGGATGGACTTTAGCTCTCGCGCCGAATTTTGTTTTATGGCTTTAATCGACTCAAAACGGGTGCCACGAAGGGGCAATTTTAGTTTTGGGAAGAGGAAAAAGTCGCAGGGGGCCAAATCCGGCGAATAAGGTGGTTGCTGAAGCACGTTTGTTGAGTTTTTGGCGAGAAAGTCAGTCACAATCGTAGCTCGGTGAGAAGGCGCGTTATCGTCATGCAAAATCCATGAGTTGTTCGCCCACAAATTTGGCCGCTTCTTACAGATACGCTCACGCAAACGTTTCATAACGCCTAGGTAATACTCCTTGTTTACCGTCTGACCCTCTGGAACGAATTCGTAGTGCACCACGCCACAGATATCGAAGAAAACAATGAGCATCACCTTCATTTTCGAGCGGCTTTGGCGTGGTTTTTTCGGTTTCGGCTCATTTTTTGCCACCCATTCCGATGATTGCAGGCTTGTTTGCATATCGTACTCGTAGACCCAGGTCTCATCACCAGTTATAATGCGTTCCATGAATGTAGAATCGGAATTACAGCGATCCAGCATGTCTGAAGCAACCTGTTCGCGATGACGTTTTTGAGGAAAATTCAGGTCTTTCGGTACGAATCGTGCGGCCACCTTTCTCATGCTGAAAATATCAATCAAAATCGTACGTGCGGACTCGTGGGATATCTTAAGATCATGTGCTATCTCTCTCGAGCTGGTACGACGGTTTTCCAGCACCCTTTCCTTAATTTTATCGACGTTATCTTCGATCGAAGCCGTCGATGGGCGACCACTTCACGACCGTCCTTGAAGGCTCTGTACCACTGATATGCACGAGTTTTCGATAGAGCATTATCACCAAAGGCCTTTTGCAACATTTTCAATGCATCGGCACACGAAAATTCATTTGCAACACAAAACTTTAAACAAATTCTTTGCTCAACGTAATCACCCATAGTAAAAATCGGCACGCACTCTGACATCGACTGACTTAATCAGCTGTTGCAAACACACTAGTTGACAGATCCCGCTCAAGCTTGGCATAGTAATTAAGGACAGTGGTACCAACCTAGGAAAAAAAATTTTACCTGCCTCATTGACCCGCTAGATTTAAATCGATAATTCCCGGTACTTTCTTGACAGAATGTATATTATGAATGTGATCTATGTACATTTAATTCTAGCCCAATATGTATAGCTGAATCCTTGAAACAAGGTATTTCAAGATGAATATACAGACCAAGATCTCTCATCAATAATTCAGAAATTAGTATTTCATTTCAGACTATAAATTAATGGATACATTCTCAAATAATAACATTATGAAGGATATTTAAAATATTATTAAACTTACCTGTCATGAATTTCTCAATTTTTTTCACTTTTTTATAGAAAGGAAAACATTCTTTGTGATCAGGATCCAATTTTAAACATTCCCTTATGCTTTTTAAGGAATCAGTTGACTGTCCAACTTTATATAACAATGTGGATAACTTCAAGAAACCTTCCGTATTATCACTTTGTAATTTTGTAGTTGTTTTTATGTCTGAAATAGCAGCCATGTAATCATTATTGGCTAAATGCATTTCTGCCCTGAGTTCATACAGTGAAGAAGCCCATGGACTAGTTTCCAAAGCTTCTGTAACCAACTGTACAGCATTCACGTAATCATCGTGTCCATAATAATATTCGGCAGCTCTCTTACGTTCTTTGGCTGGTTCTATCCTTTGAAGTAGTTCATTTGCTTCCACATTATAAGGATCATTTTTCAACTGAAAGAATAATAATTTTAATAATTGTGTGCTAATAGATAGGCAAAAATTTCAAAAACCGATTGACTAATCTCTAAAACTTTTTGACGGATTTTCATGCGGTCTTCACAGGTAGATAAAGAAAACCTGGACCAACATTTTTGCTTTGTTTGAGCGAAATCAGTAACAAGGGAAAAAGATAGTCATTCAAACCTAATGAGTATTGACTTATCTATACATCCATACCTATTATAAAACAGAATTGGAATGTCTGCACATTGAATATATTGAAATAAATTGGAGATAATGAAAAAAGAGTAATAGAACACAAGAAAATTGTTTTTTATTTTTGTTTGTCCGTCTGTTACTACTAATATCTGAAACTTCTTGACAGATTTCTCAAGCAGATGACGAAAGTCTAGATCAACTTTAGTCTTTGTTTCACAGAAATTGAATGACAGGAAAAAAATAACAAGACAAATTCTTTGATGAAGTTTCTACATAATATCGATAAAATTAATTCTTAAATTTCGAATCTTGTTCATTCTATTGGGAGCATAAATAAGTTTGCTTGGTTTTTGTTCCCTCTCATTAGAGACGGCCCTGTCGTTCGAAATTAGTTTGTCATTCGATACTTATTTTACTTATCTTTTAAAGTATCAGTTTCGAGAATTGCCCTTGGAACTGTTTACACATCAGATTATTGGTTTTTTAATGATTATATATGGCATTAGAAAACATGGAAAGTCATTTGGAGATTTTTTTTATATTTATGCCTGTTAATTTCACATGACCCAGCATTCAGAATTACAAACTGACTCTATCCTTCTTTACTTGCATTATTCTCATGATTTTTCTTTAACCAATAAGAAGATTTGTTTCGTTTCATTCAGTCCACCTCCAAATGGACCTTCCAATCATTTACGTTAATTTCCCTCTTTTTGTTAGAAGGGGTGCATCGAGCACCTCTAACATTCAGTCTTTGGAAAGACTGTAAAATTATTATTATTCGTGATAATCAAAGTGTTCGCATGTAGCCCTTGCTACATTAAGCACTATCATTCGGATAGTCAAATTTGTTGTACGTAGCTTGTGACATTTGGATCCAAGCTATCGTGGTTATTAATGGTACATAGTAATCCAGTCGATTGCCAAAGTATTGGCAAATTCAATACATTTATTGTTAATGCAATAATCATTCCTTTAACTTGGTTTATATACAGTAAATCAAGAAGTATAGTTCGCTGTTGTCATAGTGTAATACAAGTGTTTTACTTTAATTCCTTAACATTTTCGTTGGTTTATCTTATTGGATAAACAAAGCTAGTTCATCATCGAGATAATTACATACAAGTGCCCTTGAAGTAAAACTATTCGCTAACTACATCAAAAATACAGTCCACTTAACCTTTCGAAATTAATCAAGATTAATTAATTTGCGATTGCCTGATATTTCAAAAGGCTGGAATTAATAGGCAAAATACTGCGGTAAACTAACCGTGGTACGAAACAGTTTTGATAACAGATGTTGCTACTAGTTTATTGTTTCAATCTGGCATCGCCTTCATTTTGAAGTGTCATCATTAGACTTCCTACTTTCCAGTATGTGTCATTTCGTTGAAGTATAAACAACATAGTTTCTATGTGTTCTGAAAATGTCAACTTTTGTAGTGAAAAATGTGTTTTACTCCATTACTTCAATATGAAGAAAAAAGCTGTCTAAAGTCATCGTATTTTAGTGGATGTTTATGGTGACCGTGTTCTAGCTGAACTAAGGTTTAAAATGAAGAATTAGAGGCAAGACTCTATAAAGATCCATCACTAATGCAAGGGGAACTCTCAAAAACACTTGGAGTCACTTAACCAGCCATTTTACATCGTTCAAAAGCAATGGGAATGATCCGAAAGGTAGGAAATTGGGTGACGTATGAACTGAAGCCAAGAAACGTCGTTTTTTCACGTGTCAACAACTACTCCAACGGCATCGAATTGTGACTGGCGATGAAAAATGGGTCCATTATAATAATCCAAAACATCGGGCAAAGTATGGATGCCTCAACATGAAACTGTCAAGAATATTCATGCTGAAAAGATTATGCATGTATGTGGTGGTAACAACTGGGTGTGGTGTATTATGAGCTACAATCGAACGAAAGGATCACACGGGAGGTATACCGACAGCAATTAATGCGTTTGAGTCGAACATTCCGAGAAAAACGGCTGCAATACGCCGACAGACACGACAAAGTTATGATAATGCACGGCTACATGTTGCATCGCCCGTTAAAACGTACTTAGAAATGCTCAAATGAGAAGTCCTACCCTACCCGCCGTGCAGCCCAGACATTGCTCCTTCCAATTAATCTTCTCCGGATTGATGCAACATGGCATGACTACTGACCAGCACTTCTCCAATTATGATGAAGTCAAAAAATGGATAGTGGCCAAAGAGCTGACCTTTTTTTGAGATGGGATCCATCAAGACCAGAAAGATGGGAGGAAACATTAGTGGCTAACGACAGACAATACTTTGAACATATAACCAATTTTTCACAATAAAGCTTCAATTTTTGACAAAATACTACATGAAGTTATTCATACTCCTAAATAACTAAAAAAAAAAAACCAAAATTAGGCCCAAGTGGCAGCAATTCTATGTAAAATTTCATTTTTGTATGTCAAGATACAAGTCCACATGATTGAAGTCACAGTTTTGAAATGAAGTAAATTAAATTTTCCTGTCTGTTGAAAATCTTCAACTCGAAATTTTTTAACAGACAGGTGAAATTACTTATTCTGCTTCCTAAAAATACCTTTAAAAATAATCTGTATTTTATATCAAGTAGGAATATTAAGTTCCATGAATCTTTGAAAAAAATAAACAATGACCACACATATGTGTGGATCTATATATAAATTATTAGGTGTCCAAATTATCTGGAACTCTGGTCTATGGACTTTTCAAATAATTCATTATAGATGAAATACAGTATAATCGTGTTAATATGAACACTCGGTAGTATGAACTACTCCATAACGTGAACATAGAATTTACTGTATTGACTATTCTGTAATATGAACATAGTATAATATTGTTAGTATGATTTTAGGACTTACCTTGAATTTATTTGTATTCACTGGTTCATTCATGCATTAGTTGTGCTCAGGTTTTATTTCGAAGGGGACTATAGATTGAATGATTTCAAACTGTGAATGAGAAATCAATATTCTTCATAAAAAAGCTAATGTCCTAGAAGACCTTAATAAAGACCTAAAGGTCACTCTACTGGTGCAGAAATATCAGACTGCTAATTCAACAGTTTGGGCTATAAAAAACAAAAGGAGGCAAATCCTTGAGAGAGTAGGCAGTATATTTTTAAATCGACCAAAAAATGTACTTTAAAGAAAGTCAAAATGTCAGAACCAGAAACTGAGATTTATAGATGGTTTCTTGCTCAATGCGAAAGAAATATGCCAGTTTTAGAGAAATTCATTAGTGTGCAGGTTTGAATATCTCTGAACTCAAAGCAAGAAATGTATAGCTTCAGTGCTCCAAAGAATGTTATGGTGTAAAATTCTTGAACTTTCAAGTCAGCCAGAACTCATGTCTCATTCAAAGAAATGCTGAACAAAGTCAAATGTTGGAATAAAATATTGATGAATACAAAGACTGAAAATGGCTAAAATTTTCAGTCTTGTGGACACAGCTCACTGAGAGGAGAGTTATAGATTCTGTTGATGGATAAACAAATTCATTTTTGCTGAGTCAGTTGGAGTTTCACACATGAAAGCAGTTCAAGCTATTAACTTAGCAATCGAATGAAACAGAATACTCTGGATGTGAATGAGATACTTATCCTTGGAAAAAAACATGAGGGAGCTGTATTACAGAAATTTGCTTTTCGAAGAAGACGCATTCCAAAATAACATAATTTTTCTTCGCAAAAGATTAGTCATTATAATCAACTATTATTAATTTTCAGATATAAACTCTTCTTATTATGATATAATTTATTGTATGTTTATGTGTATCATTAATATTGGTATTTATATACTTGGTAAGGAATAAAACCTAAGAAAAATCTAACAAATATAAACAATTCCATTAATATAAACAAGCCAGAATTTATGTGTTCATATTAATGAGCTTGCACTATATATTAATATTTGTACAACTTACCACATTGTAAAAATCTAATTGTGCCTGATCATAATTGGCTTGCTTTAAATGTATTAATCCCCTATTCATTTTGGCAGGGGTAAAATCTGGATTTAAATTTAAAACCTTATCCAAGTCATTAAGTGCGTTTTTGGCTTTACCTAAGGCTAAATATACAGTTCCTCGTTTAAAATATGTGAGGTAATTTTTGGGATCCCCATCTGGAATACGAGTTATTAATGACAGACATTGAAAAAGTAAACATAGGATCACTTACCAACAGCTGAATGATAATGAATAAGTGCATCTGAAAATTGACCTCTAGCTAAATATTCTTTGCCTAATTCTAAATGCCGACTGATTTCAGACTGACTCACACCCTCTGAAACTGAAAGAATAGGAAACCAATAAGATTTAATTTGAGGTTTCTATATAATGTATATCTACCATTCACAAAAAATTTCAACACTATCAGTGCTAAATAAGGCGATAATTTAAACCAAAAACTAGCGTAAACTTCCATTCCGTTATTATTTACAAAATCTAACATATTTCAGCTTTAATCTTCGCAATTTCAATTACTTCTACACATTTCGTTAACTATGAAAAACTGATCATTTCTGAGTGTTACAGATACATAATTCCAAAATTGTCAACTATGACACAATATACGACAACAACGAGGGTTAATCGTGGGCATGTATGATTGGTCCAACACATCGAACACGTCTGCGCTATAAATTGCGCACTGCGGATAATTATTCAAATATTACAAATTTGTATAATTTTCCGCGATTTTGTCAGAAATATATATCAAAGATGGGGTTTTCTGCAGGTGGTTTTAATCCTAAAAATCAATACACTAATAATTTAGATCGATTAGTAATGGTCGTTTGGCCACAAGTAAGCCTACCTGCACTGAGTGAGACTAATTATTCTGTTTTACTTTAACATTACAGTATAGACGTCTATACGTCTATAGTACTCCCTAGTAGCAACTCGTAGTTATTTGAGAAAAGGAAGATACATTTTTTAATGAGGAATGAAGTGAACTTTTCTGAATCAATAAATTATACTTTTTTTAATTTAGAAAAGTTATTATCTTTCATATCAGAAATCAACGTGTATATGGATATATGTATACGGACATACAGTTGACTTTACAGAATCTCAGCCTTCAATTTCAAAAAGATTGTGTTTTCACAAGGACATCAATAAAATTACACTTCGCGCTTATTAAACTCTCAAGTTAAGTGAAAAAAACAATAAATGAATTAGGCAGCTAACAATTCATACCATCAGATTATACGAATATTGTCCCAAACCAAATCCGAGTTTATGCAACCAAACAAGCAACGAAATCCCTTCTGGTTTGCAGTTTTTCGATAATTTTATAGCAGGTGTTTTTGTCATGGGCGTACCCAGCGAGGGACAGGAGGGAAGCAAAAAAATTAATCGTTATTGAATTTTGTTGCTGAAATACATTACAATTCTTGAAATAACTATTTTAATAATAAAAAAAATATTGGATAGAGTAGTCCGTTACTTTGTGATACATCATTTTAGTTAGAAAAACGAAATTACTTTGTTTACTATCACTAGCTTTATTTAATTACACTAGCTACATTTAATTACTGTTTCGTAGTATTACTACTGTAGCGACCTGTCGCTCCTCGTCCAAAAACACCTGCTCTGTCGCAGCTTGAGCGGCGTACCAATAGAGGACCCGACCAGTTTAAAGATTCGTGACTAACTGTCCCAGCCGAGTTCAAGTAGGGCAAGGCACAGCGTTTGACGATCACCGTTCCAAGCGGAACGCATGGTCACCGGCGTCACAGGTAGAGCCTGCGCATCATGACGAGTTTCAGATGCGCAGACTCAGAAACGAAACGCCGTCTCCCGAATCAAGAGGTGGAAGCTCCCTCGCAACACATCCGCATTTCATCCGAGAGCTTCATTGGTGACCCCGACGGGATTGGGGGGGTTTGCTTCAAGAGCGAACCAACCCATTCATTAGGTGACCCTAATTACCCCCTATCCATCATTCCGAGATGGCCCTTTCCTTTCGTTCCATAGATCCCCGCTGGAAATGGCACCGCGACCAGACCAGTGACGGACTGTCTCCTTGCCTGATCCCAACGTCCTATTCATAACCTTATCGACGCTCACTGGAGGGGGAGTGTGTAGCGAACAACTTCTTCGCTCCTCGTCCAGAAACCTGCCTTGCTCTGTCGCAGCTTGACCGTCATACCAATAGAGGACCCGACCAGTCTAAAGATTCATGACTAACTGTCCCAGCCGAGTTCAAGCAGAGCAAGGCACAGCGTTTGACGATCACCGTTCCAAGCGGAACGCATGGTCACCGGCGTCACAGGCAGAGCCTGCGTATCCTGCCTGTCTGACGAGTTTCAGATGCGCAGACTCGGAAACAAAACGCGAGCCGTTTGTTTAAGAGGTGGGAGCTCCCTCGCAACAGATACGCATTTCCTTAGTGAGCTTCACTACATTTTCAAACTGAAAGATTCAGTTGTGTATTTTTTTCTTTATAGGTTATAGTCTGCACGTTCAATAGATTTATTGCCAGGTCATTTTGGTGTTTATGAATTTCTAGAACTTCGAAAATATTCATTTTATTGCCCTTTGTCGCAAGATAAAGAATCTTTTAGTCCAGGGAATGAATATATGGTTTATTTCAAAGAAATGACTAGCAAAATTGTCTCCCTGTATATAAAGGCGGCTAGTATCTTTGTATCTGGTTTCGATACTTCTATAAAAAAGATTACTTACAATATTGAAAATTATGGAATTAGGGTAGTTTATCGTTATTTTATTGTCGATCGAAATTACGTACATTCGTACTCAGTTATTTTCTATAGTAAAACAGAAAAATAATACTACAAATATATCGAATTATTGATATTTTTAGAAAATAATCAATAAATATCGTCGATATTTCAATTCCTATACTATCGATATTCGATATTTTCAATACCAATACTCTCGATAGACGATATTCGATATTTATTTTTAGAGTATCAAATTCGAGTTTTTTTCATATTTCGCATTAAAATTTCGACCACTCGAAACATACTATACACTGGTTCAGTAGTATAATTGGTCGAAAATCCTGATTTAGCGTGACTAGATTCAGTTGAAAACGACATATTCAGTAGTTGGCTCTATTTTTTATGAAAAAAAAAATAAATAAAAGAAAGTTATGACTCAATCTTCCCAAAAGCTCTGTAAATAAATAGACACAATAAAATTGGAATATCATTCAACGGGCAATTCAACAACTCGTCGCTTTCAAAAATCTTTCTGTACCTTAAACATTCTAATTAAAATGATCTATCACAAAGTAACGGACTACTCTATCCAATATTTAAGCATTTATTGCTGGAATTCCCAATATCCCTTATCGACGTGACTTGTACGTGACTCATATTTACCTATATGACATTGTTGGTCGTATAGGTTTGTGATGTAATAAAAAAAATATAATTATTTCAAGTTTTTCGGTACAATTTTCGTTATCAAACACCCTTTTCTCAGATTACAGATATGAGCAAACGTACTCGTCAGAACACTTTGGGTATGTTCATCAAAAATATAAATAAGATGAAAGTTTCTTCTGAGCCCTAGGTTTGTCATTTTGAAACAAAGGACGATTCTACATCTGGTATATCTGGAATTGCCGATAGAAATATTGAGTCAAAGTTGGAATCGCCGTCGGCTATAATAAAGACAGAATTGTCCTTGTCATTATAAAATAAAACACTTGTTTACATTTTCTACTTTATTTTTGGTATTGACGTACGTTTCGTCTTTGCTAGAAAGACTTCATCAGAATACGAAGTAACAGTTGTTGTACAATGAATTTATAAGATTTTTTACAGAAGGTGTACATGTGTTTTTAATTGTCCATTGATGCTGCTGGGTCTTCATCATATGAAACTGATACTGGAAGTTATATCGCTAAGATTAATATTTCGGAATTGGAGAAATATATTGAAGAATGGTTTTGTTCCTGGAAGGGATTTCAAATTTTCGTACTCTGTGCATCGAATAAGTAAAGAGGGTGTTAAATTTTATTTATCACAAAATCATTTTCATTATTTCTCCTGGTTGACTTATTCTAAATTTTTAGACGGTATTTTTTGTAAATCATGTGTTTTATTTGCTAAGTCTAGAGGTATTCATAAGTCCACGCCTATTAAAACTTGTGGTAAGTCCATTACACAATTTGAATATCAAAACAGATTTAATCTGTTAGTCTTCTACAATTTTAATTTCAAAAAATGTATTCAAGAAACTTTAAGAATTATGAGCAGTGCTTATAAAGACATTAATTTCATTCTAAAAGTTTCTTGAATTTTTTTGTAATTAAAATTGTAGAAGACTGACAGATTGAATCCGTTTTGATATTAAAATTTTGTAATAATCCTTCTATCAGGTAAAAAACCGTTTATAATTTTTTTCCATTCCAGAAGTATTCAAACTATCAAACGGTAAAGATGGAGAGCTGTGATCGTTCATAATAACTCAAATTATCATAAGGAAGCAATACAATCTTCTGAATGTTTCTTGAAATCTTATGAGAACCGTGAAATGAATGTTATCAACATGCTTGACTCGAAACGCTTGGAACAGATAAGTGAAAAAAAAAGAAAAATAAAGACCATTTCAAGTACTGTAAATTTCCTAGCAAAACAAAATATTCCTTTACGAGGTCATGTGAGTAGGTCAGACTTCACTGGAAAAACTGAAATAAATGAGGGAAATCTTACAGAATTTTTGCGACACCGAATAGAAACCTGCGGAAATGACCAAATGCTCAAAGATCACTTTAAGGCGTCATCTTCTCGTATAAAATATGTGAGTCCCTTGATACAAAATGAAATGATTAAGTGTTGTTTTTGTCTGAGATTATGGCGAAATTTAAGCCTCAAAATATTATAGCTTCGATGAAACTAGATATTAGCAATATTTCCCAAATGTCGATCGTTATCCGCTATTTGAACGAAAAACTAGATGTGGGATAAGATTTTGTGGGCTTTCTCGATTGTCACGCAAAAGATTATAATGACTTCACTAAAGAACCCATGCAATTATGCATACAATATAGAATGTCATTTTTGCGCTAAGCATCCCCTAGAAGATCAATATTATCATGAATTTTAGTGGTCAATAGGCATTGAAATACTGAATTGATTGTTTAGGAGAGCTCTTTATTCTGTTTCAAGCTCCTATATTACAAAATGCATATTGATCAATGATGATATAATATAATTGTTTGAAACAATTATAATGAATTTTTAGGGGAGGGGTGCTTAACACGAAAAGAAAAGTTCAACTCTATCCATAGATATATAAACATCTATGCCTCCACATATATGACTATGTAACGTCGGGAAGGAAATCGAAACATGTCAAAGTTAATAGCATACCTTATTTTCTTTTATCATATTTCTGCAAACATGAATTCAATTCAAGTAATTGTTTTCATCAGGGATGAATATATTTTTGAAATTTATCAAGAAAATTACTTGAACTTATACTTTTTTTCATTTCATTCGAGAAAAAATGCTCCAATAAGGAATTGTATAAAAGCAGATATTGCATCTGAAGTAGATATCTGCTCCAAACACCTGACAGACGAGATCCAAACGAAGGACAAAGACACTAGCGGCAAGTTCAACTCAATAACAATCATGGTATTTTTCTGCAATCAGTTTTATTTTATATTGTAGTATTTTTTAATTTACTTTTATGTTATGATATGATATACTGTATATCCATAAAAAATTTCCCCTTCATGTGTTCCCCTTTTGTTCATACAATATTGTAGTAACTAGAGTTTAGATGATACATATTTAATTGAAGCTCTCGAGTGGTCGATAGGTCAAGGAATAGGACGTTGGGTGCAGGCAAGGATACAGTCCGCCGCTGAGCTGGTCGCGGTGCCATCTCCAGCGGGGATCTGTGGAACGAAAGGAAAGGGCCATCTCGGAAATATGGATAGGGGGCAATTAGGGTCACCTAATGAATTGGCTGGTTCGCTCTTGAAGCAAACCCTTCCAATCACGTCGGGGTCACCAATGAAGCTCTCGAGTGGTAATGCGGATGTTGTGAGGGAGCTTCCACCTCTTTGTTAGAGAGACGGCGTTTCGTTTCCGAGCATGCGCATCTGAAACTCGTCAGATAGGCTTAATGCGCAGGCTCTGCCTGTTACGCCGGTGACCATGCGTCCGCTTGGAACGCTGATTTTCAAACGCAGTGCCTTACTCTATTTAAACCTGGCGGGGACGGTTAGTCACGAATCTTTTGACTGGTCGGGTCCTCTATCGGTACGCCGGTCAAACTACGACAGAGAAGTCGTTCGCTACATAATTATTTAAATATTTCAATATTTACAGATATATTCTGTTAGCCTTTTACATATTTAATTTAAAAAATGATGTTTAATATTATAACTCCAGGAATTAAATTATTGTCATATATGCACTGCTTATATCAAACGACATATAAAATAAACATTCATTATAAGACATCCAAATGAGATAACAAAATCCAATAAATATAAATTGTTAACAAATATCCTATAAATAGAATATTTTGAGTAGACAAAATATTTAATTTATAGGATTTTTGTAAACAATTTATTTTTATTGGATTTTGTAATCTCATTTGGATGTCTTGTAATGAATGTTTATTTTATATGTCGTTTGAAATAAGCAGTTCTTATATGACATTAATTTAATTCCTGAAGTTATAGTATTAAATATAATTTTTTGAAATTAAATAAGTAGAAGGCTAACAGAATATATCTGTAAATATTAAAATAATTTTATACACCTTCTATCAAGTATAAGCCTCCATTTATTTTATTACATATTTATAAAATTCAAAGATTGATTTGTTTGTTCAGAGAAAAAATTTAATTTCACTTGAAAATGATAAATACCCGTACAATCATTTAGCACCTAACAATCATGAAATTTTTTTCTCCATTTCAATAGCAGTATTCTGGTATTTTACTTGGGTAGAAATTTATTGAATGATATCTTTAACAAACTTATAGAAAACTACTGAAAAACATAAATATCAAATACCTACAGAAAAATACATTTATTTCAAGTTTGGTAATATACAGTCTCCAAGAAAAAATTTACTGATGAAAAACAAAAATATCCAGCACCTACAAAAATATAGATTCATTTTATACTAAATTTTGTAATATACAAATAAATACATTAAGTATTAGTTACATAAAGCTCATGTTAAAAAGCCCCATTGGCTTTCAATAGTTTGAAAGCCAATGGGGTTTTTTAACATGAGCTTTATGTTCTCATTGACAACCTGCTACTAACCAGGTATTCAAAATTGTTGTCACTGAGGGCATGACACCTAGGCGCATTTACGATGGAAGCAAAAGAAATCATTCTCTCCACAGGCGCACTTGAAGGCAGATGAGTATTGTATTTCAAAAATAGTTTTCTGAAGGTGGAAAATTCATTCAAAACTTTGAAATTAGTTCTCTGATCTTCCAAATATCTAAGAATTTCCAAATTTGAGCCATCTATTTCCTGAAGTGAGGACTGATAAAGCTGTGGGTTGCTTTGCTGCGAAGTTTCATGTGTGGTTTATCCATGGGGGTCAAAATCGAAGAATTTATCTAGAAAGTTGGATGAAATGTTAGTTTCCGTAGATTTGGTTTCCTGTACTTTTATCATTTTGGCCATAGCAGAAGTTATCTTTTTTTTTATTGTATCTTAATCTCTAGAAGCCTCATTGGCTATGGCCCCATACAATCTAAGCTTGAATTGAGGTATTGAAAATGGATTGCGTCATCTATGTCGTGCCTTGCTATGAAGAATGAATCAAACCTTTTATTCAATCCCTTTGTAGCGAACAACTTCTTCGCTCCTCGTCCAGAAACCTGCCTTGCTCTGTCGCAGCTTGACCGGCGTACCAATAGAGGGCCCGACCAGTCTATAGTTTCGTGACTAACCGTCCCAGCCGAGTTCAAGTAGGGCAAGGCACAGCGTTTGACGATTACCATTACAAGCGGAACAAATGGTCACCGGCGTCACAGGCAGAACCTGCGCATCACGCCTGTCTGATGAGTTTCAGATGCGCAGATTCAGAAACGAAACGCCGTCTCCCGAATCAAGAGGTGGAAGCTCCCTCAAAACACCGCATTTCACCCGAGAGCTTCACCTAAATGCAGGCATTTAGGATGGATTTGGCAGGTTCTGTATTAATATTTTCGCCGTTTTGAAGTTTAATCAATTTTACTTACAGTGATATCAAACATGGAAGAAGGTATCCATAATAGCAATATTTTTCTCCTTGTTGTATATCTAGAGCAGAAGCTACGGGTGCCTATATTTGGCTATAATTTTGTAAATACTGTATTTCAGTTCCTCTGAAAGTTTTTGTATTCAATCTCATCAACAAATTATTCAGCTTGTCCGAATGTCTAAGAATTTGCTGAATTGAATCAAATAGTGAGTTTCATCTTGTGGCGCCTGAATAGCTTAGATATTGACCTAAAAATTCTTTGATAATTTCAGCAGACTTGGGAAATGAACATTTTTTCCACAGAATAGAACACTTATGCAGAACAGCAGTATGTTTGCTTCTCCACAGTGTATTGCTTTGAATCGTTTTTTTCACATCATTCACTGCAATCACGTTAAGAATGTGACTGGCACATCTTTTGTGGTTTGGAAACTCTAACCGTACTTGATCGGGTGATTCTGGTAAGTGATTCGATTCATCCATATGTTCAATCTCTATGAAGGTCGGAAAATTTTCTTCATCATCATAATTTTTTTCATCAACTGACGGCACTGAAGAAAGTGAATATATAGGAGAAGCTCATCAACCGCAAGCAGACGTCATCATATACCAGAGCCTACCAAGAAACAATTACATCCAGCCGAAAGCAGTTGGAACTACACAAAGACGCAGGGCCTACCAAGAAACAATTACATCCAGCCGAAAGCAGTTGGACTACACAAAGACGCAGGGCCCACCAAGAAGCAATTACATCCAGCCGAAAGCAGTTGGAATTACACAAACACGCAGTTTGTTACATATTTTGTTAAAGTGCAAAAATTTCTTGTGAAAAACGTGGCATTTTGGAAGTTATTTCTACCTGTGAAGGATTACCCCTAAAGCAGATTTACACAACAGGCAGGATCACCACTCAAGCAGGTAAAGGTCATACCACAACTGTCCCTTATATTATCCCTTTTTCTCAGAATTATTTTGCTACGTTACTTTATCATTAGCCGTTTAATCCTTTTAATCGGTAACACTCGTTCTCACAATTCTCTTGCTAGGTCATTCCATTTCCAAACGATTAAAATTCTATTTTTACTTATGATTTATGTATCAGAATTCTAGTTGTTCGTTATTTTATCATTAGCTGTTAAATCTTTTTTAATCGGTAGCACCTGTTTTCACAATTCTCTTGCTAGGTCAGTCTATTTCAATACAATTTAAACTTTTCAGTTATTGGTGATCTTTTAGCGGATTTATAAGTACTTGATACACACGTTCAAGTTCTTTTCAAAGTCAAATTCTGTTCTCATTAGTAATCCACGTTTCTCAGAATCTTAACTCGAAATGAATACTGAGACCACTGCTAGTCACCCTAGATCATCGAATGCAGCACGTGACCAATGCGCACACTGAATTTTTGGCAACAGAAAAAGAGTTACAGAGTTTAACTCTGGTTACGGATGAAGAATACGTTCTTGAGTTTGAAGACAAATATTTCGAGCTAACAGAAATCGCCCGAAAGCTGCGAGAGTCAGCATCGGAAATAGACAAGAGAAAGGTTCAACAAATGCAACGCGCCCGAATCGAGGACTCCAAAGTCAGTTCTACGCCAGTGAATGAGTCAACCACGTTTTTCAGAATTGAGAGTCAACAATCTCAGGTTGAAATGAATACTGAGACCAGAATTCATTATTTAAATGCTCAACGCGGGCAATGCAAAAGAGCTCTAACATTATGCGAAGGTTTTCTGAAACGCTTTGACATCGGAAAGGTTTTGCTAGTCACCCTAGATCATCGAATGCAGCACGTGAACAATGCACACACTGAATGTATGACAACAGAAAAAGTGTTACGTGTATGCGCAAAGTGTTTGCGCATGTACATTCTATAGTATTTTAATATTGTTGTCTATTGTTCTCTATGAAAGAGGAATAACCACAGAAACCATAGATGAAATTTCATGTAATTCTTGATGTACCAAGTCAACTATTTCTATGTATTCACTATTCACAACTCCTTCACAATTCACAATTCAGTATTCAGTATTCTAACACACACAGTCTCCCAGAAACTATGGGACATAGCACACACAGAAGAAGTATAGTAAGTTAATTTTGTATACATTATCATTTTTTAACACATTTTTTATACTTCAATATATTTTTTATACTTGTAGTATTCTTTCAATCCCTGAAACCATGTTCAAATATTTTAATACAATCATTTAATACAGTCCTCTTAATTCTTATCTAGTTTGTTGTTCTATATTGTTAGTTATATCTGATAATAATTCCAACACAAAGTCTACACACAGACTACTTATATTGAGTATATCTTAGGGATTTAAATCCTACGTTGATTCCGAAATACGCAGGCTATTTTGATATACTGGCAATATTTCTAACCAGCTACTAATCTTAGGCAATTTCGATCACACAAAAATTCCATTTGCAATATACTCATTGCAAATTTACAATCGTATAATTATAAGATTTAATACAATAGATGTGGTAGATTCAATAAAATAGAAAAAGGCTTTTTACTTGATAGAAGAAATACAAAAAAATTTGAATATCAAAACAGATTTAATCTGTTAGTCTTCTATAATTTTAATTTCAAAAAAATTTTTATTCAAAAAACTTTTAGAATTAAATTAATGTCTACAATAAGCACCGCTTATATTTAATAGACGTATATATTCAAAACTCAATATACAATGTCAAATGGAATAAATAAACCAACCAATATAAAAAAAGCAATTAAAATTAATAAATAAATATTTGAAGGAGACAAAATTTTGTTTCTGATCTTACCATAGTGAAACCAATTCCTTTTCAAAAACATAAAACACAACTTGAATATTTCTCAAAAAATATAATTTATTTGAAATATTCGATATATTTAAATATTCGAATAAGTTAATTCGAAAATCTCTCAAAACACGCAATATATCTTCAAAAAACAATTAGAATACGAATAATCTCTTCATCGGCCCTAGATAACATTTAAATATCAAAATCAACTAACCATCAGTATATTTGAATATTAAAACAAATTGAAATATGTTTATCTTCTACAATTTTAATTTCAAAAAAATTTTTATTCAAAAAACTTTTAGAAATAAATTTATGTCTAACAATCACCGCTTACATTTAATAGACGTATATAATCAAAACTCAATATATAATGTCAAATGGAATAAATAACCCAACAGATATACGAAAGTAATTAAAATTAATAAATAAATATTCAAAGGAGACAAAATTTTATTTCTGGTCTTACCGTAAAGAACACCAATTGCCTTTTAAAAACATAAACACACTTAAAGGACTTCTCAAAGAATATAATTTATTTGAAATATTTAATATATTTAAATATTCGAATAAATTATTTCAAAAATCTCTAAAAAAATGTGCACTATATCTTCAAAAAACAAATATAATTCTAGACAATCCCGTCTTCAGTCCTCTTTTAACATTCCAAATATCAAAATCAAAAACATAACCTATATCACTCACGTGTTAAAAGACTTAAGCTTCGAAATACAGATCAACTATATAATTCAAGATTGATCTATGTTCTAACAAAATCAAAGAACAGTGTGAGTTATTTTAAGGTTTATTTAAATTCATTGACATTCTATAATGAGATTTATTGAAGCCAAAATATAATTATATATTATATATAAAATAAAATAGAAAGGCCTTTTACTTGATAGAAGAAATATAACAAAATTTGAATATTAAAACAAATTGAAATATGTTTATCTTCTACAATTTTAATTTAAAAAAAAAAATTATTCAAAAAACTTTTAGAAATAAATTTATGTCTAACAAGCACCGCTCACATTTAATAGACGTATATAATCAAAACTCAATATATAATGTTAAATGGAATAAATAACCCAACAGATATACGAAAGTAATTAAAATTAATAAATAAATATTCAAAGGAGACAAAATTTTGTTTCTGGTTTTATCTTTAAAAAATACTACTTGCCTTATGAAAACATGAACACACTTAAAGGACTTCCCAAAGAATATAATTTATTTGAAATATTTAATATATTTAAATATTCGAAAAAATTATTTCAAAAATCTCTAAGAAAATGTGCACTATATATTCAAAAAACAAATATAATTCTAGACAATCCCGTCTTCAGTCCTCTTTTAACATTCCAAATATCAAAATCAAAAACATAACCTATATCACTCACGTGTTAAAAGACTTAAGCTTCGAAATACAGATCAACTATATAATTCAAGATTGATCTATGTTCTAACAAAATCAAAGAACAGTGTGAGTTATTTTAAGGTTTATTTAAATTCATTGACATTCTTTAATGAGATTTATTGAAGCCAAAATATAATTATATATTATACATAAAATAAAATAGAAAGGCCTTTTACTTGATAGAAGAAATATAACAAAATTTGAATATTAAAACAAATTGAAATATGTTTATCTTCTACAATTTTAATTTCAAAAAAATTTTTATTCAAAAAACTTTTAGAAATAAATTTATGTCTAACAAGCACCGCTTACATTTAATAGACGTATATAATCAAAACTCAATATATAATGTCAAATGGAATAAATAACCCAACAGATATACGAAAGTAATTAAAATTAATAAACAAATATTCAAAGGAGACGAAAGTTTGTTTCTGGTCTTACCGTAAAGAACACCAATTGCCTTTTAAAAACATAAACACACTTAAAGGACTTCTCAGAGAATATAATTTATTTGAAATATTTAAATATTTCAAATAAATTTTTTGAAATTAAAATTGTAGAACATAAACATATTTCAATTTGTTTTAATATTCAAATTTTGTTATATTTCTTCTATCAAGTAAAAGGCCTTTCTATTTTATTTTATATATAATATATAATTATATTTTGGCTTCAATAAATCTCATTATAGAATGTCAATGAATTTAAATAAACCTTAAAATAACTCACACTGTTCTTTGATTTTGTTAGAACATAGATCAATCTTGAATTATATAGTTGATCTGTATTTCGAAGCTTAAGTCTTTTAACACGTGAGTGATATAGGTTATGTTTTTGATTTTGATATTTGGAATGTTAAAAGAGTACTGAAGACGGGATTGTCTAGAATTATATTTGTTTTTTGAAGATATAGTGCACATTTTTTTTAGAGATTTTTGAAATAATTTATTCGAATATTTAAATATATTAAATATTTCAAATAAATTATATTCTTTGAGAAGTCCTTTAAGTGTGTTTATGTTTTTAAAAGGCAATTGGTGTTCTTTACTGTAAGACCAGAAACAAAATTTTGATTCCTTTGAATATTTATTTATTAATTTTAATTACTTTCGTATATCTGTTGGGTTATTTATTCCATTTGACATTATATATTGAGTTTTGATTATATACGTCTATTAAATGTAAGCGGTGCTTGTTAGACATAAATTTATTTCTAAAAGTTTTTTGAATAAAAATTTTTTTGAAATTAAAATTGTAGAGGATAAACATATTTCAATTTGTTTTAATATTCAAATTTTGTTATATTTCTTCTATCAAGTAAAAGGCCTTTCTATTTTATTTTACATCAGTATATCATACCTCAGAATGTAACACGGGACTTATTTGAAACAGACTAACTTTAAAAATCCAGGTAGTCAGTTCGTCACAAAATCACAGAAAACTGTAAGGCATTCTATGGTTTTCTTCACACCATTGACATTCCACAATGAGAATTATTCAAGCCTAAATATCCTTATTAATGATATTTGGTACAGATCAGTCGAAATATTTAATTTGATTAAGGTATTAATCATACACTAGCGCCATATGTATGACAATTCTGAACTAAAACCAGCAGTGAAGAAGAACCAACAAGTTCTTATTCGTTAGGATGTCTGTACTTATGTCCCAGTAATCAACAAAACTTTATGGGGCTGGTTTGACATCAGAATTGATTTACAGATATATAATATCTTAAAGGTAAGATCAGAAACAAAATTTTGTTTCCTTTAAATATTTATTTATTAATTTTAATTGCCCTTTTTATATTGGTTGGTTTATTTATTCCATTTGACATTGTATATTGAGTTTTGAATATATACGTCTATTAAATATGAGCGGTGCTCATTGTAGACATTAATTTAATTCTAAAAGTTTTTTGAATACAAATTTTTTCGAAATTAAAATTGTAGAAGACTAACAGATTAAATCTGTTTTGATATTCAAATTTTCATAAGATTCAAGATAAAAAAAAATATTTTGTGAGTGGGGCAGCAATGATGGTTACTGAAACCATAGCGGAAGTTCTATGATCGACTTTAAATTAACCATTTAGATGTGAATTAACAACACAAAGAAAGTCTAATGTAAAATTTCGTGAATATTATAATCAAATGATTAGAAAAGATTATTTTGTGAGCAGAGCAGTGTTAGTGCTACTGAAACCATAGCAACAATTTAAATTTGGCATTCAAATGTAAAATAATGACAAGAAGGCTAATGCAAAATTTTGTGAGTATCGTGGGTGATATGAACCAGCGCGTAAAAACTCCTGACTTTACGTCAGTACTTTTCACGGATTTTTCAATATAGACGGGGATATTCGGGTAGAGTTTCGTAATTGATAAGACAGCAATAATAGTTATCTTACGGAAGCAGAGTTTTTTCCGTGTATCGTGATTCATCCCTTGAATTTTTTCAGACTCAGTCACATTTACATTTAATGAGTACCTATTCTTCACAACGTTAGTGGTTGGCAAAAAGAAAATTTTCAAGATATAAATGATTATCTGTTTGATTGTATCGGTCTTTACTTGTCGGAAATACATCTTGATGATTAAAAGTAAAACAATTTAATTTCTGCTAATTTATTTAATTTCACAACAATTGTTTCGTTATAACAATATGACTTCGTCAGGTGGGTACCAAATTGAATAAATTAGCGGAAATTAAATTGTTTAACTTTTAATCATCTAAATGATTATTATCTCATCATCTATTTTTATCCGATAATTTTCTGCAATGTTTTGGCTAGGCTATTTTTTCCTCATAGAATATCAGATTTATAATATCCATTCCGTTATTTTTTGCAAGTTCACTATTGTACGACTTTCATATCAATGAAAGTCTGCTTCATTTTGATGAGTTTTACGTCCTTTCAGAAAAATAACCAATTACATGGATATAAATAATTCCTAATAAATTTAAAACGCCTATATGATGCATTCAAACACTGGAAATGAAATAGTATAGAATTTATGCAAAGTTTAATCAATCAAACCTGTTTCTGCCTGTCATCATTTCTGTCGCAAAAAACTCTTGTCGCAAAAAAACTCTTGAATACATAAGATGAATATGTTGAAAGTTGATTCTGCAATTAGCTGTTACGAAGGCTTCAAAAAATTCAGTGAATGGACTGAATTCTACCGTCATTTCCGCTAGTATAACAAAGATTTCTCCTGCCATTTTCTGGGTGACATGGTCACTCCATTTCTCAAATGGAAGTTCATTATAAAATGGTATGCACTTCCTGTTATTCGCAACAATGCAATATAAGTTGAGTGCCTAATATGCATTCTATTAGTGCAAACCTACTTAGGAAAATTGTGATGGGGAATTATTTACGCCTAAGTCACTTAAAAAATGCAGCAGCAATAAGCTACTTCAGAAAAATATCCGGTATTCAGTATTCAAAACACATAAACATTATTCTGGAATAATTAACGTTAAGAGAGTTATTGGTAAATTAAAAAAGTACGCTATAAAACAACCATATACGAGTAACTGTTTCCGATGAATAATTTTGTTGAAGTATATAGAGAAAGTCCTTTATTGATTGTGTACAAATAATCCATATAAGTGTAATCAAATTTACAGCTGAATCTAGTAAATGTTTATTGAGATTTCAAACATTATACTTAAAAATCAATAATAGTGAACTGTATGATCGTTATTTGATATCTTCATTGATAACCAATATTTGAAAGGTTAGGTTCTAAATCCAAACACTTTCATAGAAATAACAATGCGAGTTTCTTGATTCTCAATTTGAGTCATCATGAACGAAATTGATTGTTCAAATAAATTAGTTCGGCTGATCTGTATCAAATATCATTATTAAGGAGTGTCATCTATGCTAATAGCTGACAAATCGAGACAGTGTAACATACAATGTTACAACAATTCTAAACTCAAACCAACCCGATAAGGTTTTGTTGATAACTGGGAAATAAGTACAGACATGCTCACGTTTCTACAATGAATTGTTAGAAATTTCTTCAGTGCACCGTAATGTCCAAAGACCATAAATCTGTCAAGTACCTAAATTTGTTATGCACACGAACACTAAGGTATTATTAATAAGGAGTATGGGTTATGGTTATAGGAAGTTCTACAAATCGAGACAGTGTAACATACATCTATGTATAACAATTCTATACTCAAACACACCCGACAAGGTTTTGTTGATAACAGAGGCAAATTGAAGATATGCGCACGTTTCAAACTGATTGGTTTTCGTCAGTGCAATGTATGCTAGTAACTCCAAATCTGTCAAGTATCTTTATTCGCTATACACCTCTGAGATATTGATCCATTTTTAAATACGACACAACGACAGTATAACTAGCTTAAACCAAGCAGGAACAACAACAAGACAACCATAACAAGAATACTATTATATTTCCCGGCTAAACTGCGTGTTTTCATTTTCAGTTTTTTATCTACCTCTTTTAAAGTTCTCTCTGTTGGAGTGTTGGTTTTTTGCTGTATGTTTTTGATTGTTTGCTGAGGTTTTGTTGTCTGTTTTGGAAGTTCTCTATTCGTTGTTGCTATTGGGGTACCTGGAGCACTCTGTGGTTTTTTTGTGGTATTGTTTCCAGCTTCCTCTTGACTCTCCAACTCCTCCGCTGTGTATGTTTTACCATCCACGTGTAATCGGTTTCCTCTTATATAGCAATTACCCTCTCTGTTTCCCTTTGCTAGGTTTAGATGTTTCCTCAAAATGCTGTTCTTGTATTATATAAGGTATTAAACTTGACAGATTTGTAGTTACTAGCATACATTGCACTGATGAAAACCAACCAGTTTGAAACGTGCGCGTGTCTGAAATTTACCACTGTCATCAACAAAACCTTGTCGAGTTTGTTCGAGTATAGTCTTATTATACACAGATGTATGTTACACTGTCTCGAATGAAGAACTTTCTATTACCATAGCTCTTACTCCTTATTAATGATATTTGGTACAGATCAGCCGAAATATTTAATTTGATTAAGGTATTAATCATACACTAGCGCCATATGTATGACAATTCTGAACTAAAACCACCACTGAAGAAGAACCAACAAGTTTGAAACGTTAGGATGTGTGTACTTATGCCCCAGTGATCAACAAAACTTTATGGGGCTGGTTTGACTTCAGAATTGATTTACAGATATATGTTACACTGTTTTCATTTGTAGAAATTTCTGTTACCATAGCTCACACTCCTCATTAATGATATTTGGTATAGATCAGCCGAACTAATTTATTTGAATATCGCTATCCTAATTATGAGCATTACGGCGTATTATGATCTGACTTGAGCATGACGAAAGTTTTTTCTGCGTTTGTTACATGGAAATATCAGGAATACATTTCCTTACTCGAATTAGTTCGTTATGGTTTGTATATTTGAGCGCCCTGGATTTACTTATATCGAATACACTACACAACACCATTTTAGAAGACAATCAACGTGGACCAGTCCAAACAGTTAATAAAAAAATCAGATCGTTTACATACTCGTTCGGAATAGATGAAAAACAGATACTGAATTGTTCCAGCCGTGACTATTTGGTAGTTGATCATAATTAAAACAAATTGTACAAATTACTATAATATGTTTTACTACCAATAAAAATATATATTACACATTTTCTTGTGACTCGAGTTTCGGGAAATGAACTATCCCATCATCAGACAACTGAAGACCTAACAGTGGTACAGAGGTATTTAAACAAAAGTGATAAATGTTTTGAATATTTCAATAAATTGTAATCCTCTGTACCACTATTAGGTGTTATCTAGAATCTATTGAAATATTCAAAATATTTATCACTTTTATTTAAATACATCTGTACCACTGTTAGGTCTTCAGTTGTCTGATGATGGGATAGTTCATTTCCCGAAACTCGAGTCACAAGAAAATGTGTAATATATATTTTTATTGGTAGTAAAACATAGTAATTTTTACAATTTGTTTTTTTAGATGGGAAGCTTCAGTAAAAATTGTGAAAACAATTCCTGGAGCGTAGTGTGGATCTGATCACAGGTTGCTAAAAATGAAATACATGCAGAAACTCCACGCAACATGAAAGACACTGCTTGTAAAACAGGTGCGCGTTCAAGATTCAGAAGAAATCGATATCAAATTGAATAACGAGAAATAATCACAAATATCAGAGAACACAAATGAATTATGGATATGTACGGCAGAAAGATAGTGCAAACAGTAGAGAACCCAAAAAACAATCATTGGATGAGAGAAGGGACCTTGGGATTATTTATTTATTTATAAGTATACCGCTTCGACAGCAAGGTCATTAGCGGGATTGTACAATAAATTATTTACAAAATATTTAAATTGAGGAAAACTTCAAAATGATATTTAACAAAATAAACTTGTACTCTGATTATTAGATTTTGACACTTATGGATTTGATGAATGCCATTGTGTTTAAGCAAGTTGATTTGTCAGTCTTGAGAGCTTCGTCCATAGTGTTGGCTACGGTGTGAACTATTCTCTGTGGTTGGAGTGCTGGACATTTTACCATTATGTGTGGGATCGTGATTTCTTCATTGCATGTTCTATATCTTGAAGCGTTTTCCTTTGCTAATAGATGGCTGTGTGTTAAGAAACTGTGACCGATTCTTAGTCTTCTGAGGATTAATACTACTCTGTCAAGAAAGTACCGGGAATTTTCAATTAAAACAACATTTTTACATTTAATCGTCAAAATTTATTGGGTCGCCTTCAAAATAGGCTCCATTTGCTCCAATACATCTATGCCAACGGCACTTCCAATTATCGAAACATTTTTTATAGGCGCTTTCCGGGATGGACTTTAGCTCTCGCGCCGAATTTTGTTTTATGGCTTCAATCGACTCAAAACGGGTGCCACGAAGGGGCAATTTTAGTTTCGGGAAGAGGAAAAAGTCGCAGGGAGCCAAATCCGGCGAATACGGTGGTTGCTGAAGCACGTTTGTTGAGTTTTTGGCGAGAAAGTCAGTCACAATCGTAGCTCGGTGAGAAGGCGCGTTATCGTCATGCAAAATCCATGAGTTCTTCGCCCACAAATTTGGCCGCTTATTACGGATACGCTCAAGCAAACGTTTCATAACGCCTAGGTAATACTCCTTGTTTACCGTCTGACCCTCTGGAACGAATTCGTAGTGCACCACGCCACGGATATCGAAGAAAACAATGAGCATCACCTTCATTTTCGAGCGGCTTTGGCGTGGTTTTTTTGAAGGCTCTGTACCAGTGATATGCACGAGTTTTCGATAGAGCATTATCACCAAAGGCCTTTTGCAACATTTTCAATGCATCGGCACACGAAAATTCATTTGCAACACAAAACTTTAAACAAATTCTTTGCTCAACGTAATCACCCATAGTAAAAATCGGCACGCACTCTGACATCGAGTGACTTAATCAGCTGTTGCAAACACACTAGTTGACAGATCCCGCTCAAGCTCAGCATAGTAATTAAGGACAGTGATACCAACCTAGGAAAAAAATTTTTACCTGCCTCATTGCCCCGCCAGATTTAAATCGATAATTCCCGGTACTTTCTTGACAGAATGTATGTCTTTCCTCTGAGTAATGATTGGAGGAAGGCAGGATATTGAGGTATCAATTAGGGCAAGTTTCGATATTTGTGTTTTCCAATTTGTGTTTTATTTTGATTTTATATGAATTAGCCAAGTCGTAGTTGGTTAAAATGATTTTTTCTTCTCCATCATGGATGGCTTCTTTTGCTGCTTCGTCTATTCTATCGTTGCCTTCAATACCACAATGTAACGGAAGCCGTTGTTGTGAGCTAGGGAAGAGATGAGATCTTTTGACTGGATTTTAATGGGTGTTCCGTCTCATTAGAGACGATTATTTCGAACGACAGGGCTTTTACGTTGATATGCGATCTAGCAGTTTTGAGATTGTTTCAAACTGTTTATTTTTACTCGACACTTCAGATTATTGGTTTTCTAATTATTATGTATGGCCTTAGAAAACATGGAAAGTCAATTAGAGATTTGGATATATTTATGCCTGTTAATTTCACATGACGCAGCATTCGGAATTACAAACTGACTCTATCCTTTTTTACTTGCATTATTTTCATGATTTTTATGTAACCAATAAGAAGATTTGGTTTGTTCATTCAGTTCACTTCCAAACGGACATTCCAATCAATTACGTTAATTTCCCTCTTTTTGTTAGAAGGGGTGCATCGAGCACCTCTAACGTTCAGTCTTTGAAAAGACTGTCAAAGCATTATTATTCGTGATAATCGAAGTGTTTGCATATAGCCCTTGCTACATCATGCATTTATTATTCGAGTAATAGTCAAAGTTGTCGCATGTAGCCGTAGCTATATTATGCATTATTTTCCGAATAGTCAAGTTGTTCGTTTGTAATTGTACAAGTAGTCCGGTCTATTTAAGCCTAAAATCAGGAGGAAGGTTACATAAATTCCCATAAAGCTGAATATTGGCATAGTTGTTCAAAACATCATTATAAAGAAAATCTCAAAAGTCCTCATCGTTCGGAGGTGTGCTAAAAATTTGGCACGGGGTCAAAGGTCAAAAAAATGAGTTTTTTGCGATTTTTAGCGAAACGGTGAGTTTTTTCGCAAAATTACCCCAGTACAAAATTGTAGATCACGAAATTCTCTACAAAAAATATATCTTTGAATAATCAAATCAGCTGGACCCTAAAGACTGGGGTTGGAAGTTGATCGACAATACACTAGAGCCAGTTCAAACTTTACTTCCACCAGCACCTGAGAAACTTCTCAACACAATATTTTGCAACTGCAAGAAACGTTGTAGTGCAAAATGTGGTTGCAGAAAAGTTGGACTGTTTTGTTCCCTGGCATGCACACACTGTCAAGGCCGATCATGCTCGAATGTTGAGTCACCAACTCTTGAAGATTCGTTTGATACCGATCAGGAATCGCTATTGGGGCAGTTTACGTGTGAAATAGAACAAGAAGAAGAAGAAGAACAAAAGGATGAACAGGAAGAAGAAGGAGAAGAAGATCAAGAAGAAGAAGAAACAGAAATCTTGGACAGTTATGAATCAGACGACTAACTTTTTATTTTAAGTATTTTATTTAATTACACCGCCGTTGTTTTTGCCCACTATAATATATAATATTATTTTGCAATAGTTTTAAAACATATAAAATCTCAGCAGACCCGTGGAATAGGCCTACTGGGGAAACCACGTTAAAAAAAACGCGCTTTGTACACTACCTCATAGGTGGCGTGGAAACGTGTGCAAAATAGAGGGATTACGACTGATCCAACTTTTCGGAACGTTATATCTCCAAAATGGTGGCTTTTAGGAAAAAAATTATTGATATATTTTTTGTAGAGAATTTTGTGATCTACAATTTTGTACTGGGGTAATTTTGCGAAAAAACTCACCGTTTCGCTAAAAATCGCAAAAAACTCATTTTTTTGACCTTTGACCCCGTGTCAAATTTTTAGCACACCTCGGAACGATGAGGACTTTTGAGATTTTCTTTATAATGATGTTTTGAACAACTATGCCAATATTCAGCTTTATGGGAATTTATGTAAACTTGAATGTGTAAATAGACCGGACTAAAGCTTAACGCGATTGCTGTAAACGTAGCAATCCACCTCAGACTTGTTTGTAGTGTAATTGTCATCACATTAGCTTGGTATCATATACAGTGATACCAAAATATATTAGTTTGTTTTGTTATAAGTGTTTTACTTCAGGTCCTCATCATCATTGTGGTTCATCATTATCAGATAAAGGAAGCTGTAGACCACCGCAAATAGAGTGTTCCTTGAAGTCAAAATCACCGCTAATAACCAAAATACAGTCCACTAGAAGCCGTTAGAATTAATCATCGAGATTTATTAATTTGCAATTGTCTATTTTCTTAAAATACTGAAATAATAGGCAAATACTACGGTAAACTAACCGTGGTACGAAACAATGGGATTGGTGGAAAAAGGTTGCTGGAGTGTTTGGATGGCGCTTAGGGAGTTGGAACAGATGATAGAGTAAGGGATTTTATTTTCAAGAATTAACTGCCGGGCTTGCTGGATCGCTATCAATTCGGTGGTAAATATACTTGTTTCTGCAGGGAGTTTGAATTTTTTTGTTGTGGTAGGGGTGAGAAATGCGCATCCAACTCCTGTAGATGTCTTTGCACCATCAGTGAATATTATATTTTTTTGTTTATGTTTTTCAATATTTCTCGGAATCTTTGTTGGATAATGCATGGATGGGTGTGTTTTCTTGTAGGCTGTGAGAGATATCTCAGTTTCAAATTCTCTGTTTGTCCATGGTTCGTGTACTAGTAATCTATAGCTAATAGTTTCAGGGATATTTGATCCAACTATTGAATGGTTAACTCTGAAATATATTGGGGTTTTGAGATTTCATTGTTTTATGTAGCGTACTTTAGTTTAAGTGAAAGAGAAACTGAAATCAAATTTTTTGGAGCATTCCAACTTCCGTAATGCTGCATGCATTAATTGGGATTAGTATAAAGTATAAATACCACAACACGCAAAAGACCACATCCAAAATATGGCAGAGTTTTTTGAGTAACAGAACTCAGATGGTACGAATTGGTGATACACTCAGTGATGCATTAAGTATCCGATGTGGTGTTTCACAGGGCACGGTTTTGGGACCGGTACTTTTTATGCTTTATATGAATGACACATTGAATGTCCATTCTTTTGGGAATGTTGTCAGTTTCGCTGATGATACGGCTATTCTTTATAATGATGCATCCTGGAAGGAATTGAACCTTAAGATTGAAGATGACTTGACGATAATTTTGAGTGCCTTAAATCATAGAGATTTGACTGTGAATCCTGAAAAGATGCTCTTGAGCTGAAGTATCTGCAGATTTCGCATTATGCCCTAGTGGAATCTCGTCTGCGTTATAGCATTTTGGCTTGGAGTGGTCTATATGATGCACTTTCAGAACCTTGCAAGTAACACAGAATTCTTTCTTGAGGATAATTTTGCATAGGGAGAGGTTATATTCTACAGTTAAACTATACCTGGAGTAAGGAATTCTTGATATGAGACAAATATATGTCCAAGGTATAATAATGTATATATTCAAAAATAAAAACAGTTTAATCTACTTCAACCACAGATATTCCACTCGCGGGAGGACAGAGAGCAAAGCTTTATCATGTAGGCCAAATAAGGCTATTGGACAGCACACCTATTCACATCTTATTCCATATGTTTCCAATCATTCGCCTCCTGAATTGAAAAGTAAATTGTGTACATCGAATTGTTCCAAAATGTTCAATAAGAACATTATTTGAAGATGATTGGTAGTGAATCACAATTCTTAAACTATTGAATATTAAATGTCATACTGATATATGGAAATATATAGATAGAATTTATTTGCGTTTTTTTGGTTTTTGTTAGTTAGATAGAGTGAACCTTCGTCGAACTATATGATTTGGAGGTATTACTTTGTTTATTCATTTATATGGGTTTCATTTGGATTGTGAAATACATATTCTTCTGTATTTCCATTTTATTCTTTGTATATTAAACATTATTATTAAACAAAAAATAAAATTGAGCTGCGTCAAACATAAGAACAATTATATAAATAAAGAATGTCAAGAACTAGATCAACATGCAACTCGCCATGACAGTCACGAGCTATTCAAAAAAGTGATTCATTCAAGACACAGCTTCAAGCCATTCAAGATCAAAATAGAAAAAAAAAAACTGCCGAAGTCTGGAGAAATTACTCGGCAGAATTATATGATGACACCTCACAAGATGTTCCACACTTAGGGCAAACGAAATACAGAAACCAAATCAATCATCCTTTGTGGTGCAGTAGTCAAAGCTATCGAACAGCTAAAAATCAAGAAAGCCTCAGAGACGAATGGCATAGCAGCGGAAACAGAAAGCAATGGGCGAGATGGGCATCGATGTGATACTAGATCTGTGTAAGAAGACAACAGGTGAATGAATGGTGTGAATAAACCTTTATCCCTATTCGTAAAAAAGGATGATTCACCGTATGCAGTAACTATGAAACCATTGCTTTTATCCCTTATGCAAGCAAAATCTTGATACACGTGATCCATGAAAGAATATACTAAAATAGAAATGCTTATCCTGAATAAATAGAAAAAATCACAGAAGTTTTAGTTAAATAGCGCATTTCAGGATATCGTGATTACAATAAATAACCAGCCAAAAACAAGCCCACAACAATGAAATTTGAAGAGAATATGAGGAAATAAATATGAAAAATATATACGAAGATAAAGGATGTATATATTGTCTAAAAGTATCGTGAATAAACTGAAGATGTAAGGACCAAAATGCGGAAAAGCATAAACTCAATATCATCTCCCTCTCATTAAAAACCCCCGGTTGAGAAAATCGTGTAAAGTTTTTCTCCTTCGATACATAGAACCCATTTTTATATTTTTCTATTAAACAAAATTATACTATTTGCGACGTTGAACTCCTGAGGCATCATTTTATAAAGCCGGGATAGTAGATATTCACAATGCCGTTGTATATTATTGTCTTTTGGCATCTTGGTACAGCCAATAGACCTGACATCAGATAACATAATAGTATTTCATATAGATTAGCCAACATATCTATGACACATGAAAATTTTGACAAAGGGGTACAATAATATTGAACAGATCGCGTTGAACAACGGTTTCAATGTTCTAATTATCGAAAATCTGTAAAAATACAATTAAATCTAGCTTTGTCATTAGTATACGCCAAAAACAATAATTTAATAAGAAATAAATATATTTCATTAATATACTTAGGATCAAAAACAGAAAACATCTCCAACAAAACCATTGATTCATTAGGAAAATTAATAAAGAATAATTAATAAAGATAAAATATCTAAGAACAAGAAATCAGGTGTATATAAGCTAACCCGCGGTACTTGCAATTTTGAAATTTTACACGTTCAAAACAAAAGTCTCAGAATGAATCTTTGAGAAACATAAGAAATTAATAGGTATCATAAAAAACAAATTTTATTGAATGAACAAACAGAATTGAGCAGATCCCCCCTATTGAATCTTTTCTGAAATATTTTCGGAATTCCCAAAGATATGTAATACTTCCTTCATCCCCTCTATTTTCTGTTATACAACCTGTACTATATATAGACATTTTCGAGCTCTGTTTAATCAGTATCTAGTAATACTTACCTGATGAAGTCATGGTATGACGAAAAATTGTTGTGAAATAAAATATTGAGGGAAATAGAATACTGGTTTTTATTCATAATTTCAAGCTTAATATTTTGTCTTTATTACTTAATGATAATAAGCTATTGACATATAAACAGGAATGGTCCCAGCACTGTAGAAGTTTTTCGTGACAAACTGTATCGAAGGTTTTGTAGAGGTCAAAGAATATGCATAATAATGGAATAGCATCATCAGTGGACTTTCCTTCTCTTAAAGCCTATTAAAAGCTTGAAATTATCATATACTTCTCATAAAACTTCACAATTCTAACTTTCATGATATGTTCCATTATTTTCGAAATAGGTGATATGAGAGAAATAGGACTGTAATTTGTCATTTCCCATATATAGTACTACTAATCTTGAAAAGCGGCTCGACAACACCTTTAAGGGTTTGAGAAAAGAGCCCCTCATGAAGCAACAGTTTATCAAGTGTGCTAAAGCTAATAGAGAAAAACATGAGAATTCAATATACCAATACTGCTGTTTTGTGGATCACATGTCTCCCATGTCTCTCATTATATTCCAGAGAGAATCCCGTTTTACGGAATCAAAAGCTGTTTTGTGGATCACAAAACAGCTTTTGATTCCGTAAAACGGGATTCTCTCTGGAATATAATGAGAGACATGGGAGTGCCCGACCACCTGGTTAACCTAATAAGAAAGCTATAGAATAAAACTAAGCCAGAGTTAAAATACAAAGAACATACTCAAAAGTTTAAACGAAGAAAAGGCTGCATAGACCTTTATGATACAACAAATATTCTGAATTATAATGAGACAAGTTCTAAATGAATGGGATGAAGGCAGAAAAATAAATCATTTGCGCTAATCAGCTGACACGCTCGTAATCGCGCAAATGAATCGAGATGATTATCATCATGGAACGGCTTGAAAAGATAAGTGAAGAATATGGATTTCAGAATATCATCGGAAAAACAAAAATAATGATTGTTAATAGGGAAAATAATAATATACTGCAAAAAGCCAAGCAGCAAATTTTGAGGTGGTGCACAACTTTGTATACCTGGGTTCCATGGTAACCAATAATGAATACAGCACCTCAGAAATCAAGTGAAGACTTACAATTGCTCGAACTACGACAGAGTAATTGGAAAGATCCACTAATAACTAGAAAAACCAAGCTCAGATTGGTCAACGTCCTCATATTTTCCATCGCTACATTTTCAGCTAAAACGTAGACTCTCAAGAATATTGAGAGAAGCATTCGAAATGAGGGGTTACAGAAGGATTCTGCGCATGTCTTGGATGTAACACAAAACCAATCAGTCAATCTTGGAAGAGCTCAACATAAAAGAAAGATAATTAAAGTAACTTAACTGGGCATACCTAACCTACTTCGATCACATTCGAGTAGCCAGAAGAACAGGGACTATGGAATTAATGATTGTCAAAGGAAAAGTAGAAGGCCGAAGACCAAGGGAAAGATCTTCAATGAGACGGACTGATCAAATGAAGATTCTGATGGAAAAAATAACGCATCAGGCACGGGATCACCGAAAATGAAGCATGCTAATAACGTTTAGGGTGTCACCACACCCTGTCAAGGTCTGAGGAGGAGGCTACTATTTTAAGGGATTATCTACTCATTGAGAGATTAGGTAATTTAATTATAGTGTTCGGTGTGTTGGTATTACTTATTGCACGAAGGAGATTAAGCAAAAAAAAAATCGTTTAAGCGGATTCAACAAGGCTTTTTGATGAAGGTACTCGGGTAAGCGTAAGATAATTTCACGAGTAGGTACTCTATTCAACATTATTTGTAATGGCAGTTGTAGATAGAATATTCAATAGGTTTGAAATTGGGAAATGAAATGATTGAATAACTAGTTGATTGAAAACATCGATTGATTTGACAAATTATATGTGTATAACATATTATTAATCTCTACCTAATGGGCCCAATTATAATTACATGCACCTTGTTCAGAGTTCTGATAAATATTCTAGGTCATACCTATGTTTTCATCAATTTATGCAGTTGAATTTTCACGATTCATAGTAGGAGTATTATCACCAAAAAAAAATCAAGTAATCTTTCATGTCCATTTAAATTTTTATTCATAAAAAACGCAGGGTGATTTAAACTTCAATAAAATAAATGGAGGTTTATGATTGATAGGAGGTATATAAAATAATTTAAATATTTAAAGATGTGTTCTGTTAGCCTTCTACATATTTAATTTCAAAAAATTATATTTAATAGTAACACGTTAGGATCATTCTTAAACCACAGAATTATTTATTTCGAGCTATATTAGACTCCATTTGAATGTTAAGCATTCACTTACCAATAAGATTTCTGAATTGAAGGTTAAGTAAATACTTTTGTTGATTGATGTTATATTTTATTGAATACGATTGAGTACTGACGAAGCGAAGTCTCTCTTAAAACTTGTTTTTAAGTAATGTTCATACATACCTTGAGATTTTCTAAAAAGTATCTTAGTTATATATCCAAAAATATTGAATATCCTAAGTAAGTTTTATGATGAAATTCTTAAGATTATGTCGAACATTTTTGAAAGATGTTTGTTTTCATAAGAGGGATGAGCAGAAACAAAATTTTGTCTACTCAAAATATTTAATTTGTAAGATTTTTGTTAACAATTTATATTTATTGGATTTTGTTATATCATTTGGATGTCTTATAATGAATGTTTATTTTATATGTCGTTTGATATAAGTGGTACTTATATGACATTAATTTAATTCCTGAAGTTATAATATTAAATATAATTTTTTGAAATTAAATTTGTAGAAGGCTAACAGAATATCTGTTATCTGTATCTGTATTTGATTGATTAGGTCTTTACTTGGTGGAAACTCACTTTAATTAAAAAATGTATATGAGAGTAATTTATTTCCACAAAAATGTTTGTAATATTACAACGATTGTTTTACCACGATGTGGCTTCTTCAGGTATTACATTGTACTGTCTGATGCTATTCAGTGTAACCGAGTTTAAATACATTTTTAGATACGTGACGAAATAATGGAAGCACAAGTCATAAAAACTCTAGGTGTTTATTGGATTTTGCCGCTAAAAATGGCATTAAGGAAAAATAGTCAGTAATGGAGACTTATGAACATCTGTTTGTTCGTTCAAAAGGATTTTACAGGCATTATACCTGTTGATTTCAAAAAATTCTAAAAGTGTTAATCTAGAACTTTTGCTTTCAACGTGGATAATTTCATAATTATTGTTGAAATAATGCCTGAATTCCTTAAGATGATTAGCATATGTCGAATGTACAGAATTGGATATACAACCCCTTTAGTGTTCTTGGACACGTTTCTTGAATGATCTATCAGTCTGGCCAATGTATAACTAAAGGGCAATCTTTGCAAGTCAACTTGTAGACTACGGATTTATTTTCTTTATTTGTTCGATCTTTATTGTTTTTTATGTAGGTACTAAGGTTATTAATTGTCTTAAAAGCCGCGTTATAATTGAAACAGCTTTTGAAATATTTAGCAATATTTTCAGATAATCCGTTGACATAAGATAACGAAAAATATTTCTGTGTATTGTTCTCTTTTATGATTGGGTACACGAGATTTAATGCCATTTTATTTTGTTTATTGGATACCATTTTGTCTATAAGAAATTAAATAAATTAATTAAATATTATTGAACAAATAGGGTCAAACAACGGTTACAATACCTATTTGTTTGCTATTGTTCAATAATATTTGCTATTTGTTTAATAATATTTAATTAATTTAAGAATTAAATATTATTAAACAAATAGCGTCAAACAAAGGTTACAATCCCTTTCTTATAGACAAAATGATATCCAATAAACAAAAGAAAATGGCATTAAATCTCGTGTACCCAATCATAAAAGAGGACAATACACAGAAATATTTTTCGTTATCTTATGTCAATGAATTATCTGAAAATATTGCTAAATATTTCAAAAGTTGTTTCAATTATAACGCGGCTTTTAAGACAATTAATAACCTTAGTACCTACATAAAAAACAATAAAGATCGAACAAATAAAGAAAATAAATCCAGAGTCTACAAGTTGACTTGCAAAGATTGCCCTTTAGTATACATTGGCCAGACTGGTAGATCATTCAAGAAACGTGTCCAAGAACACCAAAGGGGTTATATATCCAATTCTGTAAATTCGACATAAGCTAATCATCTTAAGGAATTCAGGCATAATTTCAACAATAATTATGAAATTATCCACGTTGAAAGCAAAAGTTCTAGATTAACACTTTTAGAATTTCTTGAAATCAACAAGTATAATGCCCGTAAAATCCTTTTGAACGAACAAATAGATGTTAATAAGTCGCCATTACTGAATATTTTTCCCTAATGGAATTTTTAGCGGCAAACTCCAATAAACACCTAGAGTTTTTATGACTTGTTCTTCCATTATTTCGTCACGTACCTAAAAATGTATTTAAACTCGGTTACACTGAATAGCATCAGACAGTACAATGTAATACCTGAAGAAGCCACATCGTGGTGAAACAATTGTTGTAGTAGTACAAACATTTTTGTGGAAATAAATTACTGTCTCATATACATTTTTTTGAATATATCTGTAAATATTAAAATATATAAGTAAACTTCAATAATTGAAATTTCCAGAAAGGAAAATTTATGCACGACTTGGATGTTTTGCTAAGGGTGAGTACTAACATATAAACACTATTGTTGAATTATAAAACAAATTATAACTTATTATTTTGATCAAATGAAATAATAAAGAATATTCTCACAATTTATTAATCCTCAAAAATATATTTTTTTCGTTGATTTATACATTAATGGCCGAGTGTTCACTTCACGATATCCCCACATTACAGTAAATGATACGGGAATTTCTAGGGCACCTATGAAACCCGCTACTATGAAACCATCTAGAAGAAATGTCGACAATAAATGTATCAACAAGAAGGATAAACAAGTAAAAAATTCCACAGGCTTACAACGTAATGTTAGTCGAGGAACAACTACAGCCATCGAACAAAATGAAGAATGGGGGGTTGTTTCCCATGAAAGAACAGGTCGAAAACGCAATCGAACACTAGTCGTTGGGCTCTTCCGTTCAATGTGAGCGACTCACTTCCAAGTACCCAGAGCTATTCGTCGTTCAAAGTACTTATACCAAGCTCTGAATACGATAAAGCATCAGATGGTTCAAATTGGCCTAACAGGGAAAGTATTCATCTTTTTTTTTCACCCCAGGAAAGTGAACCGTCCAGCAGAGTACCTCTGCTAAAGCTCTAAAGTTGAGGCTTCTACATTTGAATGTCCAATGTATTCCGAACAAGTTGGATAATCTGGAATTGCTTTTGGCTGAAAATAGTCCTGATATTTTTAGCATTGTTGAACACTGGTGCAATCCTAAAAGTATTAAAACAATGAGTATACCTGGTTACCTATTGGCTGGTGCGTGTCAGTTTTTTCCGATGAGATACATAGTGAAATACGTGGAACGATTCCGGTAACTTTCAGGTATTTCTGGACAGTCTTTAATACTCTTTGAGTCACTGTTCAAAATTGGTTGATTATCTTTGTAGTTGGCGATCTTAATGTCGATTATCTGAAAGTTGAATGTACTAATCGTAAACTTCTTTTGATCGAAAAGATTTTGATTGTTTCACTTTGAAGGATTCTTCTGAATACCCCACAATTGTAATGGTCATACATCTATTTCCAAAGTGGATTATATTCTAACTGGTGCCGATCAATCAGACTATAATGTAAAAGTTTTTGAACCTTTTATAAGTGACGAGCTATCTTGATGGAACTCAATTCTATATTAGAAATGACTGATACTCAATCTGTGTCAAAGGTAGTAAGAAACTTGAGTCGGCAAAATCTCACCAATTTTGGGCTTCATATTTCAAACTTGATTTTCAGGAAATTTATGAAACTGATGATATTGCCAAATGTTTCGAAGTATTAATTAACATAATTCGAAGTACATTTAAATTTTGTTGCTCTCTAATCAGGTTGAACACTAGTAATGATCATGTTAAAGAGTGGATCACCCCGGAAATAATTCTTGCTAAACGGGAACTTATGAGTCTGCATTGCTGACGTTCAAATATAAAATGAGAAGGACTTCCTGTCCTCTTCATGCACCATACATGTATGTTGAATACAACATTTTTTTCTACCTGGATTTGAAATATGAAATAGCTGATATAATGAAAACGTTAAAAAATAAAAAGAACACAGGTGCGGATTCAATTTCCGTTAGAATTTTAAAATTGATAAGTTCAAATATATGACCTAAAGTGACATAAAAGTGGCGCAAGATAGCAGTAACAAAGCCTACCCAGAACACAACTGAACTCCTAACTCCGACAAGCGGAAAAATCTTCCGAGGGATCTTCACAGAAGATTTAGGAGTATCAGGATAATAATAATAAAAAAAATATGTGATCACTTTGCTTACTGCATTAACCTGACTGTGAGTTCAGGCGTGTTTCCTTCACTCCTCAAAAAGCCCTAGTTGTTCCAGTTTTCAAAGACCTTCAAATTCATAATTGATAAATGTTACAACTTGGGCTTCCGAGGTGTGTTTTTGGATTGGATCCTCAGCTATCTCAAGATACCCTCAAGGGTAGTTTCATGTTTGTCAAAAATCAGAGCTCTTCATCTGCTGAGTACGATATAACTTTGGGGGAACCACAAGGGTCCGTTCTCGGGTCACTTCTATTTTTACTTTTTATTAATGATCTTCCTGATAATTTGCGACGAATAATCATCGATTTATGTAACTGTGTAGAATATCACACTATATTATCACTCGCAAAAATTTATTATGTATTGGCCTATTCGCTGATGATGTTTCAATGGCAGGCCTACTTTTGAGGAGTTCAGATGTGAGCTTTCAGTACAGAGCTTTGTGAGCTGCTGTCAGGCAAATAATTTGATGGTCAACATTGATAAAACGGAATGCATTCAATTTACAATCGGCCATAATGATCGTAGAGTTGACATTCGCTATTCAGATACTGTCAGCCTATCTACGGATAATACTAAATTTCTTGGTGTCTATGCATATTGAATATTTGTGTAAGACATTGAATAGTTCGTTGAATTGAATCAGTCCTTACTTGATGAAAATCCATATTGAATAATATTTAAATAAGGTTATTCTGATTTTCACAAATTTTTATTTTTATGTTTACAACAATCCAACATAGAATTCAATATAAGAAAAACAAATGTTAACTTCCGCTATTTTATTGATTTACACGAAATACTCACCTGATGAAGTCATGGTATGACGAAACAATTGTCGTGTAAATCAATAAAATAGCGGAAGTTAACATTTGTTTTTCTTATATTCAAGATGAATTTCCGTCAAGTAAAGACAGAGACAATCAACAACATAGAATTTGTGAACATTTGAAGAGTTTCCTCAATAATAAAAGTAATATTACATATTCCAACCATTTGTTAGAAACGGGACATACTTTCAACCATAATTTTGAAATTCTACATACATAAAGTAAAAATTATGCCTTACATCTGTTAGAATCCCTAGAGATAAATAAACATAATAAAATTGGAATATTACTTAAGGAATAAATAGATTTGAATAACTCACCTGTGTTAAATATATTCAGATAAGCTGGAATTTGCAGAGACCCTTTTTTGGGTTTTAGTGCTCAATAAAAATTTATTGTACTTACTGTAATATAAATAGTCACAGATTTCGGAAACAAGCTTAGTTATTCAAAATGTAATCTTGCCTGATGATGCTACTGTGATAGCGAAACGATTATTAAAAACATAACAATAAAAATTTCTGAAAATCAGAATAACCTTATTTAAATATTATTGAATAGTTCATATTATGTTATTAATAGAGTGAAACATTTACTCCATAGAAAATCTCTTGTTAATATATAACAGTTTAGTCTATAGTCACCTCTCATATAATGTATTGCTGTGGGGAAACTCTTCAGAAGTATTACAGAAACGGATCGCATGTATGGTATTTAATATAACTCCATGTTCGACCTGTAGATCCATGTTTTTAGAAAATAATATTTTAACGTTGTCCTCCATTTGCATTTTAAAATAAGTTATATATGTAAAGGAACATGAAAAAACCTTGTTGAGTTATTCAGCTTTCATGGATATAATACCATAAGTGAGGGATCAATGTATTTCCCAAAACACAATACAGCCAAGTTTGAGATGTCCCCTATTATATGTATCAGTGCATCAAACTTTATAATCGTTTGCCGCATGGTATTCGATCTCTTAATTTCGAGAAACTTAAGAAAACTGTTATATTGCTACGTAAATGTTATTATTCAGTAAAGTATTATCTTTCTGACATATTAATGAGTACTTGATTTTGTATACTCATATTTTTTTGAAATTTTGTTATGACCTGAGTTATACATTTAATTGCCAAACAGGAATCAATAAATTGTTATTATTATTATGATTTTGGACTTCCATTGCCTGAATTATTTCTATATACAATGTTCCTTAATGCTGATAAAAAACTTGAACAAAATCTTTAAAGACAAGAAAAATGTTACAAAAATGCGAAATGAAATATAAAAAAATACATAAAATATATTCTAAGATGCGAACAATTATCAATTTATATATTTATTTTAACAAGACTCAATCAATCAAGAAATCAAACTAGAAGAAGTGAAAGAATATATCAACAAAAGTTCAAAAAGAAAGCAACATGTAAAACAATGAAGACGAGGAAGGATAAGTACAAAAGTTCTTTCAAAGTTGTCATACCACAGGAATTCAACGATATGTGAATGAATTCAAGCAAATGGGAAAAGGATATCAGAGAGAACTATTTTCACCATCTCAGATGACAATCGCGAGAATTGAATGTATGCATAAAAATTTTTCATCAAAATATATCAGAAATAAAAACTTGAAATTGGATATATTTGTTATGTCTTTTGAAGAACTTTAGTTTAAATTATACACATATATATGTTGATCTCTATTTATTATTGTGTTACTTACATGACGCGTTTCGTTTACATAGTAACTTCTTCAAATGCTTATAAACAACTATGTAAACGAAAAGCGTCATGTAAGCACCTCAAAATAATAAATAGAAATCATCTATCACGTAAAGGCCAACACGATACGAAGTCTCTTGAAGAAGGTTCAGGTAAACTTTGTCTTACAGAACACTGGTTAAACAAAGATGGAAAATTGCCAAATGGTTTCATGCTACACACGGGGAGATCCATTTATGGTGGGTCATGCCTAAAAAACACTTGTAAAGATATTGAATTAAATCATATGAAATCCATATGAAATAATATTTAAACAATTGTTGTAACCATTATAATAAAAATTGTGAAAATCAGAATAACCTTATTTAAATAACACTTGTGAAGATTTCGAAGATATGCCATGTATAAAAAAAATGCATGTTGAGTGTCAAATTGAAAAATACTATAAGTAGAAGTTTTATCGAAGTTATCTAGAGGATATACAGATTTTTGTGGATAATATGCAACGAGTTCTAGATGAAGTGAATACTAATTTATTTAATTATACTATATTATAATAATATATGGAGACTTCGATATGTATTTAATGAATGATAATAACTCAGAGGTACTATTAGTGAATTTTTTGACACTTTTAATTATGAGTAGACAATATTTAATTCAACTAGAAAACCGAGTTGGAAAAAAAATTTTTGGACATAATAAGAACATAACATCAGCTTTTTCGGACCATATATCTCAGTTCATCACAGTAGAAACTAACATTCCCAAATAAACAAACACTGGTAGTCCTTTTGAAGAGCGTTTTTTCACTAAATCTTGATTGAAAGGACTCTTCTTATGCTTGCAGGACTGGTCCTGAGAGGAGGATCATGGGGGTCATGACAAACACACGCGCTGGGCACCCCTGCACCAAAGAATAGAGAAGAATTTCTTCTCTATTTTGTGCCTGCACAATGGCCTGGGACGATCCTTGTGTAGTTCGTCAGTTCGTGTAGTTTTCTGTCCCTTACCGCCAGTGCGCTAGGCGTACCTTTCGCTTGCTTGCTTAGCCCAAATACCTAAAATTTTACCAGTCAGAAGCAGAGTTCTTGAAAGTTGTTCCAAATTGCCTTGCAGGAGATTGTTAGTAATACATTATCATAGTTAAGTCGTTATTAAGTTGGGCTAGCATGCATGAACCTCTTTAAACTTATATGATTCAGAATAAAACACTTTATATCCGCTAATATTTTATGTTTACACAACAATTGTTTCGTCAATTGCACTTTACGTCATCAGGTGGTCATCAAAATATATCACTACGTGACCATCGCGACGATGGTATATTGTTGTCCAAAGAATCAGATAATGGCGGCATGGTAGCTGATGAAGGAAATTTCAGAGCCCCTTTGAAATTCTATATAAAATCTGGCGACACAAAATTGCAGCATTATTTAGAGACTTCTAAATCTAACGCAACATACATCAGTAAAACTGTGCAAAATGAATTGATTGATATTTTTGTACATCTGAATTAACTCTCTCATTATTATTGTAGCTTACAACTTCTTCGCTCCGTGTCCAGAAACCTGCCTTGCTCTGTTGCAGCTTGACCGGCGTACCAATAGAGGACCCGACCAGTCTAAAGATTCGTGAGTAACCGTCCCAGCTGAGTTAAAGCAGGGCAAGTTACAGCGTTTGAAGATCACCGTTCCAAACGGAACACATGGCCACCGGCGTCGCAGGCAGAGCTGCGTATCACGCCTGTCTGATGAGTTTGAGATGCGCAGACTCGGAAACGAAACGCCGTCTCCCGAATCAAGAGGTGGACGCTCCTTTACAATACCGCATTTCACACGAGAGCTTCATTATTATTATTATTATTATTGACGTTTGTAGATAATTCAGGAACATTATTGTAGAAAGTGACGGAAGCTAAATACTTTTATTCGATGAATAAAAACAGATATATCATATATCTCACAGGTGGGCCTATCATTTAGATATCTTTACAATGGTATCATAAAGGAAGATTTGGAGATTTTTTGTGATACATACGATAATCATAGATGTGATGAAGTGGATAACAATAAAAACGTTATAGAGCCTCGGTTGACACTGACGAAAATCGTTAAAAATCTCTGTCAGAAATTTAATATAGATTTAACATGGTATGTGGCTATTGAGACTGGCTGCTGCTCGGTTACGGCGCCTCAGATACAAGAGGTGCTGTACAGGAGTTGTCAAAAAAGAGTTGTATATGCCAAACATTGCTCGTGTATCAATCAAGTTCTTAATAATACATTAGATACGTCATCTAAAGTTATTTCGGGCCCGATGAAAAAAGTTGTTGCATTTACCAAGGCATCCGTTAAGAGACATCAAATTTTTAAAAAAGAACTTGGAGTTACAATGCAAAGTATCTGCGAAACGCGCCAGGTCGAGAGGCATGATGGGCATCTAAAATTTCAAGGGGAAAACTTAGTGAAAATTTGTAGCGCTCTGGAAAAGATTTTTTCTTGGGACGACCACAAAACTGCCAATGACACGCATTGCTTACTGCAAACGTTGCGCAGTTCGGACTTCATCATATCATCTACCTGCTTGAGTGATGTTTTAAGTACTTAAATATTTTGTTTTTTATTCTTAGATACTAATGCATGAACGTAAGATCTGAATAATTCATTTTATTAGTAACTTTTCAGGATTTCAGTAGAGCCAGTTCAAATCACCGTTTATATAACGTAAAGAGCCAAACTGAAGTTTAAATATAACTTAATATTTTTCAGGTACAACAGTAGCCTTGAGCAGAGTATTGCAAACAAGGTCAATTGGTTCAAAAAGGGCTACGGACGCCATAAATGATACGATGACTACTCTACGAAATAAAAGAGAAAAGGCTGACACAATTTTCCGACAGCTTTTTGAAAAGGCAAAAGAAGTACCTGAGCAACTAAATGCAGAAATGCTCCAGAATAGTATCACGATAAACACACAGATCCAATAACCATCTTGCTCAATCTTCTGAAGAGTATTTCCGCAGGACTGTATAAATCCCTCTTCTAGATTCTGTAATAAACGACTTAGAGGACCGTCTATCTCTTAAAGTACCAAAATTATTTCAAGTAGGCATTTTTATTCCAAAGGTCGTTTATACTTATGAAGATGAAGAAAATGAATTTAAACAAATTGTAGAAATTACTATACTAAATTGTTTCAGCCGTTACTATTTGGTAGTTGATCATAATTAAAGCAAATTGTAGAAATTACTATGTTTTACTACCAAAAAATATATATTACACATTTTCTTGTGACTCGAGTTTCGGGAAATGAACTATCCCATCATAAGACAACTGAAGACCTAACAGTGATACAGAGGTATTTAAACAAAAGTGATAAATATTTTGAGTATTTCAACCTCACCACTTAATAGTGGTGAGGTTCACAAGCGGAACCTAATGAAATATTCAAAATATTTATCACTTTTGTTTAAATACCTCTGTACCACTGTTAGGTCTTCAGTTGTCTGATGATGGGATAGTTCATTTCCCGAAACTCGAGTCACAAGAAAATGTGTAATATATATATTTTTTGGTAGTGAAACACAGTAATTTCTACAATTTGTTTTAATTATGATCAACTACCAAATAGTAACGGCTGAAACAATTCAGTATCTGAAAATGAATTTGTTAAACAGCTTGCAAACGACTATGGACTGCTAATAGACAACACTCCCATTTCCAGTAATTATAAACGAATATCGGCTGTTGAAGGTAAAAAGACAGTGGAATCAGAATATTCCGCAGTCGATTTCTCATCTTCTAGAAAATTGTAATACTAAAATGTATCCTAATGTAAGAAAATTTTTATCTATTCTTGCTACAATACCAGTTAGTGTAGCCACAGAAAAAAGGCACTTTTCCATTTTTAGGAGGCTCAAAACTTGGTAGAAGACCGCCGAACTGGATTGACACTTCTCCTCCACGAATGTCCATTCAAGTGGAGAACGTCATAACTCGTTTACTCGTTTCACAGAGCAACACAATTGAAGTTTAATTGCCAAAACACATTATATATACATTATAATATATATTATATATATATATATATATATTTATATATATATATATATTTATATATATATATATATATATATATATATGTATATATATTTATATATATATATATATATATATATATATATATATATATATATGTATATTCATGTTTATATAATACATATATTTATATATATATATATATATGATATATGATATATATATATATATATATATATATATATATATATATAAATATATATTTTTTTTTTTTTTTTTTTTTAATTCACACTTCTTGTGGTATTCGTGTTACCCGGGCGCGTGCGCCAAGAGCAACTCCGGTGCTAGTGGGGATATACAATTTTCCGTATAATGCTGACCGTTCCCAACAAGACTGCTTTCTGCATCCATGTGCTGGTATTATTTGGCAAATCCAGTTCCTTTAGGTGCTGTGTCGTCCTTCGATGTACGATGTACGATGTACGATGTACGATGTACGATGTACGATATATATATATATATATATATATATATATATATATATATATAAATATATATATATATATATATATATATATATATATATATATATATATATATATATATATATATGTTTGGGCAATTAAACTTCAATTGTGTTGCTCTGTAAAAAAGGTTTAATTTTATTTCAAAACAAATTAACTATTATAATTTTATATATTTACCTGTAAAAAGAGAAACGGCAATTAAAGCTATTTTCAAAAACAAAATATTTGACAATATTAAAATAATTATACAATGAATTTATTGTACGAGAATCGCAATTGAATTGTTTATTATATATCACGTTTATCAATCGCATCTGTATCCTTCTTATCTCACATAAGATGCGTCGTATTTCATGAGACATGCGTGTTGTGGGAGCGCGGTAATATTTAAGTGAAATGGGAATTCATTTTACATCTAAACACCTCCCCCCCCCTTAAGAAGAAGTTTCTGTTTGGATATTTTTTAAAAATTTTATAGGGTCCAATTATCAGTTCATCTAATTTTAGTGTATTTAATCGATTTCCATTCTCAACATATACCAAATCTCCAGTGTTCAAATCGCAGTTTCTTCTATTTTTATCAAAATATTTCTTATGATAATTATGTGATTGAATGGTGTGTCGAAGGCAGTTCTTCTGTCTTGAAATAAATTGAATGATTTCTCCTGTGTTTCAATTCTTCTGGTAAAAGATCGGTATTTTTTCCTTCTAATAAATAATTTGGGAAAAATCCTGTTATTCTGTGTTCCGTTTCATTATACTTTTGGATGCATTAATGCGCAATTATTGTCCATGCCATTTTTTCATTCTTTTCATTTATTCTTCATCTAATTTTATTTACAATTATTTGATTTAATATTTCATTCAGACCATTTGAAAATGGTGCATTTACTGCAGTGAATATACAATAGGATCATTTTCTTGGTCTAAATAATTTTTGCATTCTCTTGAATTTATATATGGGTACTGGTCTGCCAAAATGATTCCAATTTTATTAGAGGGTGTCACTTTTTTGAGTAATTTAATGAAATCATTAGAATTCTGTGTTTTTGAAGTCGAATTGAAGGCATATCTTGTGAAGTGGTCAACAAGAAGATGTAAATAAGTCTTTGTAGAACGTGATCCACCGAATCCACCGATAGTGTCGGTGGTCCAAAATTATATTTTCCTCTTGATTTTTTTCTTGTACAGGTTACACAGTTATCACAAATATTCTTGATATTATGTGCCAAGTTTTTGCAGTATAAAATGGCTTGATTTCATTTTGCATCTGCTGAATTTTCAGGTTACCATAATGGTGATGTATTTCTTTTAGAAATTTCTTGCTAAATTCCTGAGAGAGTATAATTTTTTCTTTATTTTTGAACTTTTGATAGTATAATTTGCCTTTCAATTTCAAAGTTTCCTCTTCATTTTCGCATGGTTTTAGTATAGGGTTTCGACTCAAGCAATCTGATTTTAGGTTGAATTTTCCTGGTGATTATATTACTTCAAAATCAAATTGTGAAAGATATTATGTTAATTCTCCTAGCTATTCATCGGTTCTAGATTTGACATTAAATTTTTCTAGAGGTTTGTGATCAGAAAATACCGTAAATTTTTTTCCAACGAGCCAATATTTTAGTGTTTCTGATATTGCTAGACATTCAAGAAACACTGCTTTCTTTCGTTTTTGACCGTCGTTCAGTTTTCTTGAGAAATATGCGCAGGGTTTTCCTTCTCCATCATTCTGGGATTGTTTCAGTACAGCTCATATTCCCTTTATACTAGATCAGTATAAATGTGTATAGGTAAATCTAGATCAAAGATTGCCAGAATTGGCCTTGAGCAAATCAACCTCTTTACTACCTCTAACGATTCTTGACACTCTTCAGACCAAATGACTTTTTGTCCTTTTCTCAATAAATTATGTAAGAAATCCAATATTATTGATATCTTGGGAACGTATTTTCCATAAAAGTTTATTTTTCCTAACAGCTGACGGACATTCTTCTGTGATCTGGAAATAGGAAAATTTTCTATAGCAATTAGATTGTCCTTCAAAGGAGTGACAGTATTATTTTTTATATGTCGCAAATATTTTATAGAATCTTGTGCAAAATGACACTTTGAAAGTTCCAATTTGAATCCTTTTTCCACTGTTGCTTTCAATAACAATGATAAATGTTCAGTATGCTCTGAGAAAGTTTTGGAAAAAATGAGTATAACGTCAATATAATTCACAACAAAATTTGATAATTTATATTTCCTGATGATACTACTGAAAATTCTCTGGAAAATTGCAGATGCTGCTTTCAAACCGAAAGGCAAACAAGTCCACTGAAAATGTCCTTCCTGAGTTACGAATGCTGTTTTCCTTCTGTCTTCAATTTTCATTGGAATTGACCAATGCGACTGAGGAACCACAATTTTATTCAGCTCACGAAAGTGTATGCACAGTCTAAATTTTTTTTATCTTCTTTCTTTTAGGCTTGAGTGACAGGTGCCGAAAAAGGACTATATAACTCTTCGTTCAGTTTTTTCTGATAATTTCGATACTTGTTGTTCTATCTCTTTTTTTTCTTCGATGGTACATCTATATGGCCTCTTACTACAATATTTATCCACTATAAGGTCAATATACGCTTCATAATCTTTTACTGTGCCCACATCATATTTATCTCCAGCAAAAAGGTGATTATATTTTTCTATTACTTTATGTATTTCAAGCTTATGCTCAGATTGTAGATGATCTACCATAATATCATAATTTGTCAATTCCAAATGTTCATTAAAATTTACTTTCAATTCAATTTTCTTTTCAAAATTTTCAACCAAAAGTTCGGAATTAATTTCATTTTTATTATTTCCATGTGATTGTCATACAGGTATTCTGATGAAGTCTTTCTAGCAAAGACGAAACGTACGTCAATACCAAAAATAAAGTAGAAAATGTAAACAAGTGTTTTATATTATAATGACAATTACAACTGATTTCTACCAAGCAACGGCCCAATCTATCATATATTTCCATGTGATAAGTCTGTAGATTTTTGGGTTATCACCAATTTTTCATTTTGAATAAGAGAAAAGTTTTCTATACAATATGGCCCAATCAGAAAATCATGAAACTTTTTTTCATCTATCACAAGAACTGACATAATTTTTTCGATATTTAAAATTTTAATCTTTAGAGTAACTACTCCAGCAGCTTTCCTCACACCATTAATCATTCTTAAATTGAAATTTTTGTTGCTAGTGCTTAATTTATCTACTAATCGTATTGATTTTGAATTTATCAAAGAAATATTGGAACCATCGTAAACTCCTGAAACTTCTAGGGTGTCATTAAGTAACCGTTTAATCTCGATTAATGGTGGAACAATTAGTTTTTTTGGATCGATTTCATCCAATTCTCTTTCTCGTTTCAAAATATTAATGCTTTTAATTTGATCTCTTAGTGTATTATGACTTTTGTTTTTGAACCAACATAAGGATTCAGGATGATAACGAAAACCCTTGTTCTCTTTTTAACATATTCTGCATGGCCTATTTTTGAAATTTTTTTCTTTGTTTTTGTTTGGAAAAATTTTCACGACATTTTTTCTGAATTTTTTTTGTGCACTAAATGCTCTAAAGCTTTTATATTTTTAAATAGATCGTTAATTTCGCTTATGCTATTTCTATCAATCTTATCACATATGAAATTCGGTAATCCTGCAGCAATAAGATCGATAAGAGTACACTTATCTATAGTCCCATTTATTTCTAATAACAGTCTTTCTTTTTTTAAAGCATATTCTAGCAATGAGACTTGTATATATCTGAATGATTTGGCATACCTGACTGTTGTCCATCCCCATTGCATTGGTTTCACTGAAGCTGTTTTTCCATGTTATCTATTATGAATTTATTGTGTATTTCATGAACATAGAACTATACCGGTCAAGACAAGACTCCTCCAGTTGTAACCTCAGTATTTTCTCATTATCTTCCACTATTCCCAAACGAGAACTCTAAAAAATGTCCATCCATTGAGATACGTTGGAAGTCCTTGAGCTGAATTTTCCCATCACGAATTTTTTTGACATTTTTCCCATGTCGTTGTGATTAACTGTTTCATTCTTCCAGTCACTAATACTATTCAAGATTCTTGTGAGTGCCTCCTCCGAAACTCCAGAACAAGCTATTTCATGTTGAGTCAGTTGTTCAATTTCCTCCAGCAAATATCCTTCAAACTGCATATTTCCGTTGTCATCCATATATACATGTTTCATAACTTCAGTCAAAGTAATCCACACTTGTCTTCTATCGTGCCTTTTTTTGTAATGTAGATTTCACATTTTGGGAGGCCTGGATCTTCTTAATAGCTATATGAAGTTTTGCTGGCTGGAATTGTTCAGGAATGATGAAACTCCTAAATCTTTCACCGCGATTGATGTTATACAAATTATATTCTTTTTTTTGTATCATCTGTGGCCTTTACGACGAATTCAAATTTGAATTTTTCCATATTTCAGCTGAGAAATTGCCCTTTTATAATGTGTTTGGGCAATTAAACTTCAATTGTATTACCTGTAAAAAGAAAAACGGCAATTAAAGCTATTTCCAAAAACAAATAATTTGGCAATATTAAAATAATTATACAATGAATTTATTGTCCGAGAATCGCAATTGAATTGTCTTTAATATCGGGTGTTTTTCAGACTGATAAATTGAAATAAAACACATTTAAATTAAGATTGAAGCCAAATTTGTTTTTATCTGAAAGATGATTTTATGACATTTATGTTTTAAAGATAATTTCCGGCATATGTGCACCACGACTAGCTCTGAGGAACCGTATTCGACCAGACCAATTTTGGACCACTTTTTCGAGTAATTGAGGCCTTATTTCGTCAGTAACACGAGTGATGTTGGCTTCCAAAGCGTCTATTGTTTCTGGTTTATCAGCATAAACCAATGACTTGACTTAACTCCGAATAAAATAATCCAGAGGAGTTATGTCGCATGATCTTGGAGGCTAATTAATTGGACCATTTCTAGAAATAATTTTATCGCCAAATCTTTCTTTCAATAAATCAATTGTTATGGTAGCAGCATGAGGTGAAGCACCATTTTGTTGGAACAAAAACACTTCTGGGTCGACACCATTCAAATTTTGAAACAAATAATCATTAACATTGGCTCCAGCATCGTTTTTAGAGAAATATGGACCGATGATGCCTCCAGCGTGTAAAGCACATGTGCTTTACACGCTGGCGTATTTGCGCATTTTTCAGGATGCAATGGAACCTGCAGAACTTCTTGTTTTCACTCCATATACGGCAATTTTGCTTGTTTACATAGCCATTCAACCAGAAATGAGATTCATCACTAAACACAATTTTAGGATAAAAAGTGGATCAACGTCAAGCTGTTCTAGGGCCCAATCAGCAAACAAACGACGCTTATTATGGTCAAGTGGCTTCAGTTCTTGAACCAGTTGGATCTTGTACGGGTGCAGACCAAGATCTTTACGCAAAATTCTCCATGTGGTGGATGCACAGAATCCAAATTGTTGTGAACGTCGATTAATAGACAAATCTGGATCACTTTAAAAAAATACCCGATATATCACGTTTTTCAGTAGAATCTGTATCCTTCTTATTTCACATGAGATGCGTCGTATTTCATGAGACAAACGTGTTGTGGGAGCACGGCAATATTAAAATGAAATGGGATTTCATTTTAATCTTTTTAAATATATAACTGTAATATATGTAAATGATCCCCCCTATTATATAATGAGGACAAAGATGAACCAGAAGTTTTCTGAAAGAGGTACACTGGCAGGAGGGGGAATAGATAATGGCCCAGACTGGGAATAAGAATATCAAGCAAACACAAAAGAGATCTGTATGACTAAATAATTGAAGGCATGGTTACATGGAAGTATTGCAAGCGGTACTCCAGCATATTGAAATGTGTTTGAACAAATCTCTTGAAAACATTTAGATATATAATAAATAGACCTTTTAGAATTCTCTGTGGAACCTTTTTTGGCGATTGAACTTGTTATTCTGTAATATACCATCCAAACAATTTGTAATTGGTGATGATTTGAAATAATTTGGTTAATACTTTATATTTCCTTTTATTCTTTATCAGTTAATTATTGTTAAAATATATACCCAGTACATAAATATATGTTCATATATGTGCGACATGCGCAATGTATTTTTCGACATCTTTGATCTTTTGTGGATTCTATGCCCTCTCTGTTATCTCTAACTTATTTCTTTTGGTTTTTAACAGTCGTAGAGTAAGACTGTATTATAAGTTTATATTTTTAATGTTTAGTAGTCAGTGTATTCACATCACAGTTATTTTCTCCATATCAATAAAGACTCTGTAAATAGAACAAGGTGCGTGTTTTCTTGTGTTTTATAACATGTTATGTGCCCAGGACGTTATATATCACGTGTTAAGTGATATACTGTGAAATAGTGTTGTGATCAGTCAAACATTAAAAAAAACTCAATATGGCCGTTAATTATTTCGCAAGTGTGCCTAAGCTAGCCGGACGCGAAAATGATCAAGAATGGGTCTTAAAAATATGCTTGTGCATGAAGGACTAAGCAAATGTATCACTGGCAGTGAATCGGACTCCACTCTATTGGCAAAAACCAAGGCAAAAATAATTTTAACGAATGAACCATCACGTGAGAGAAGCGTAATAACTGAAACTGAATGGATGAAACTGAAGAAACTATACGACGATAGCGGTTTTTCCAGAGAGATTTGACTTTTGAGGACCTCAATATCAGCCAGATTGGAAGAATATCATTGTATGGAGAGTGACATAAATCAGGTCGTTGAAACATCGCAGAAGCTGAGGAGAACGGGTTTCAACATCAATGAAGAATGGGTCGGTTCACTTCTTTTGGCAGGATTACCTGAGAAATATTCACCGTTAATCATGGCTGTGGAACATTCAGGTATGTCAATCACTACAGATGCCATTAAAATTAAGTTGCTCGACATGCAAGTGGATGGCGTAGGGACGTGGAAAAACATTTTCTGCAAAGAACGCAGTAAAAAGAGAACAGTTCCCTAAGAAGTCTAGAGATGGCTGCAGAAGCCATTAGGTTAAATTCCAATGAAAATGTAAACACTCGGTATAGAAGCAACAAGCACATGACACAAATGTGAAGAAAAAGGACATTTTATGTCGCAGTGGCCAAAGAAAAAAGCAACTTATGCTTTGTTTTGTGTTTGCTAATGGCTCATTTAGAAAAACCGACTAGTACATCGACAGTGGAAAGTTTTCACCTAACACCTAACGATAACCTACTTGTTAACAGAAGCCTAAAATTCATGAAATCGTATGTGCCAATGAATCCATATTAGCAGTAAAAAATGCAGGCGGCATAAAAATGGAAACCATAGTAGAAGGAAAACCAGTGAATGTGCTGCTACAAAATGTATACTTTGTTCCAGGACTAACTGCTAATCTAGAACTGTTAGTCAGTTAATAAAAAACGGATCCTGAGTAAATTTTCATGCCACAGGATGTGAAATTTATAATAAAAATAACTTTTCTTGTAGGGATAGCCGACATAAAGAACTATGTTTATAAGCTAAGATTAATCATAGAAAGTTCGACAGCGTTGTTGGCTACAGCGATGGTTACACCTGACCTATGGCACAGAAGGTTAGAACACATCAACACAGACGTTCTAAAGAAGATGCCTGAAGTAGTTGATGGTATGTCACCGTTGAAGGTTGAAGAAAAAATACAAATGTCTAATTGTGAAGTTTGTTACGAGGCTAAACAAAGTAGATTGCCGCTCTCAGCAAAAGAAAGTAGAACTAGTAATATATTGGACATTATTCATAACGATCTCTGTGGACCTCATGAAAAATTGTGTGTAGAAGGCTCAATATACTTTTTAACATTCATAGATGATTACTCGAGAATGTTTTTTTATTTCAAAATTTGAATATTAAAACAAATTGATATATGTTTATCTTCTACAATTTTAATTTAAAAAATATTTTATTCAAAAAACTTTTAGAATTAAATTAATGTCTAAAACAAGCACCGCTTACATTTAATAGACGTATATAATCTAAACTCAATATACAATGTCAAATGGAATAAATAAACCAAAAGATATACGAAAGTCATTAAAATTAATAAATAAATATTTAAAGGAGACAAAATTTGTTTCTGGTCTTGCCTTCAAAACGCCAGTTGCATTTTAAAAACATGAACACACTTGTAGGACCTCTCAAAGAATATAATTTATTTGAAATATTTAATATATTTAAATATTCGAATAAGTAAATTCAGAAATCTCTCAAAGCATGCACTATATCTTCAAAAAACAAATATAGTTCTAAGCAATTCCGTCTTCAGTCCTGAAATATATTCAAAATATCAAAATCAAAAAACTAACCTACATCAAACAACTCACCACGTGTAAATGAATAATGCTTCGAGACATAGATCATCTTTATAATTCAAGATTGATCTATGCTCTAACAGAATCAAACAAAATTTGTTTCTGGTCTTGCCTTCAAAACGCCATTTGCATTTTAAAAACATGAACACACTTGTAGGACCTCTCCTTTAAATATGTATTCATTAATTTTAATGACTTTCGTATATCTTTTGGTTTATTTATTCCATTTGACATTGTATATTGAGTTTAGATTATATACGTCTATTAAATGTAAGCGGTGCTTGTTTTAGACATTAATTTAATTCTTAAAATTTTTTGAATAAAAAATTTTTTAAATTAAAATTGTAGAAGATAAACATATATCAATTTGTTTTAATATTCAAATTTTGTTATATTTCTTCTATCAAGTAAAAGGCCTTTCTATTTTATTTTTTTATTTATTTTTTTAAATCAAAGGATGAAGTCTCAAAACATTTTTACTAATTCAAATGTTTAGTGGAGAATCAGAATGAAAATTCTGAAAACAGATAACTGAGGGAAGTATGTTGGTGGACCTTTTCAGGATTACCTCAGAAATAATGGAATCCTTCACCAAAGAACGAACAGCTATATTCCAGAACAGAACGGTATGGCAAAGAGGTTCAACAGAACAATCGTAGAAAAGGCGTAGATGTTTACTCTTCGACCAAAACTTGGACAAGCTTTTTTGGACTGAAGCATGTAATACTGCTTGCTTCCTTATTAACCATTCTGTTACATCAGGTAATCCAATGACACCTTATGAAATGTGGCTCAACAAAAAGCCAGACATAGGTACCATTCGAGTGTTTGGAAGTACTGCCATGACACATGTTTCAAAAGAAAAGAGGTAGAAATGGGACAGAAAGGCAAATAAATGTATCCTTGTAGGATTCTATGAGCGCACAAAAGATTACCGACTATACGATCGAAAGAGCAGAAAAGTCTTCATCAGTCGGAATGTCACCATAATCGAGAACTCTGAAAAAATAGATACTGCTGTGCAAGAGGAAGAAACGAAGCAGGTGGTGACAGATTCAGTGGGGGATTTCTCATTAAAAAAACCGTAGACGATGTGCACAATTCCGAACCTGATCTTCTCGTAGTTGTATCAGAGGAGCTGCCTAGAAGATCCCAAAGAGTAAGAAAAAAAGAAATGACCCAGACTTCGTGACATATGCATATTCTGAACATATAACTACACTAATAACCTATTAACTGTTACAGATGCGTTGTCTAGGACTGATGTAAATTTTTGGACAAGTGCCGTCAAAGAAGCACTGCAGTTATTCGACGAAAACCAAGCATGGGAATTAGTCGATCCAGAGGAAGATACCAGATGAGTATTCAAGAAGACCAGTGCTGACGGAGAAGTGAAATATCGGGCCAGGTTAGTCGCCAAGGGGTTCACTCAAAAATTTGGAATTGATTATAACGAGACATTCTCTCTTGTAGTAAGGTATTCGTCTCACAGATTTTTGTACATAAAAACCGCTTTTCCGAATGGTCATTTATCAGAAAAAGTTCTTATGAAAATACCTGAAGGTTTTATGTTCGGAGTCAGATGAATGTGAAGTTATTGAAACTCAATAAGGCTATTTATCCTCTCAAACAATCCGCTAAATTTTGGAATGACAAAATTAACGCAGTATTATTAGAAGTAGGATTTGCTAATTCTAAGTATAAACCTTGTCTTTTTTTCAGAAAGGTTGAAGACACCTTCATATTTATAACTTTATATTTGGGTGATTTTTTCATTTTTTCAAATAATGTGTGGAAATAAATAACTTGAAGAATGAACTGAGCAATATATTTACGGTTAAATATTTAGGTGTTAGCAAGGAATGTCTTGGTATGAATGTCAATTATGATAAGGAACATGATATTTTAACTTTCAACCAGAAACTTTATATTGATCAAATTTTGAAAGAATTTAATATGTCAAATTGCAAAATTGTAGAAACACCTATGGAATGCAATCTCAGTTTAGAAAACGGTAACCAAAGTGAACGTTCTAAATATCTTTATCAAAATTTAATTGGTAGCCTTATGTATTTAGCTGTTTCAACAAGGCCAGACATTGAATTTAGTGTGAGCTATTTAAGCCAGTTTAATAAATCGTATGGTCAATTACATTGCAAGCATGCTAAACGCATATTAAAATATTTGAAGGGAACTAAGCATTATTGCTTACTTTTTTTGAAGGCAAACATGGAACTGGTAGGTTTTGTAGATGCCGATTGGGGCAACAGTTTAATAGGTAGAAAATCATACACAGGGTATGCTTTCAAATTTTGTAGTTCCCTGCTCTCCTGGCAAAGTTGTAAGCACTTTCAAGTACTGAGGCAGAGTACATGGCTATATCTGAAGCGGTGAAGGAAGCTATATATTTAAAAGGTTAATTGTTGGAGCTTATGGAAATAGCTCTTTGTGATAATATGTTTATTGATAAACAAGGTGCATTTAAATTATCTGCTAGAGATACTTTTCATGGAAGGTCAAAACATATTGACATTAGGCATCATTTTATTAGTGAAGTTGTTGCGTAGAGGCAAATTATTTTGAAACATATACCGATACATGAAATGCCAGCTGATATCCTAACAAAAAGTTTGCCACCTGTTAAACATAAAGTTTTTTTTTTAAATGTTGTGTCATGATACTTTAGTAGTTTTTTTTGTTTGACTTTTATTTCTGGTACTATGTAAGTGGAGGTGTTGAAATATATACCCAGTACATAAATATATGTTCTATGTGAGACATGCGCAATGTATTTTTCGATATCTCTGATCTTTTGTGGATTCCATGCCCTCTCTGTTATCTCTAACTTCTTTCTTTTGGTTTTGAACTGTCGTAGAGTAAGGTTGTATTAATATTTATACTATCATTATATTTTATATACTAAACATTATGTTTTTAATATTTGGTAGTCAGTGTATTCACTTCACAGTTATTTTCTCCATACCAATAAAGACTCTGTAAATAGAACCAGGTGCGTGTTTTCTTGTGTTTTATAACAATTACCACCACAAATGCTGATAATATATATATGTTATGAAGTGATACAGTGTTATTAAGGGTTTGTTTAAAATTCAATTCTAAATGTTCTAAAAGATTTATTTAGATTAAAATCTGTAGAAGTTTTTCAGATTTAATCCAGCTATTATCTGTAATTTTCAAAAACTCTTCATAGTAAATTTTCCATATAAATTCATAATGAACTCTGATGAATCATATGAAAAACTTTGAGAACTAGATCAAATCTACTTGGCTATTAATAGATAATGTGCAGGAAAAAATGATCGCATATGAAAAATATTATCATTTCCAGACAAAAATGAATTCCTTGTTTCTGAAATATGTTGAAATTAAGAACAAAAACATCACAGATCCTGCAGTAACTATAAAAACACGTGATGCGAATGAAAAATAAAAAGTCCATATAATATGATGCTATACCCGTTAGACTTCTGAAAAACAGTGCATTAATACTGACCCATATGATCAATAATGTATACAGTTAATTATCCATAAATTCACGAAGAATCTTGAGTTAATCGAATTCACAAAAACGGTAATAAGAAGAATTACGAAAATTACAGACTGTTCCATCTCATTAGAGACGGGCCCTCTCGTTCGAAATGAGTTTGTCATCGATACTTAGGTCTTTTACGTTAATACTTCGATCTAGCAGTTTCGAGAATTGCCGTTGGAACTGTTTACACTTCAGATTATTTGTTTTCTAATGATTATATATGGCCTTAGAAAACATGGAAAGTCATTTAGAGATTTTGATATATTTATGCCTGTTAATTTCACATGACGCAGCATTCGAAGTCATAAACTGACTTTATCCGTCTTTACTTGCATTGATCTCATTATTTTTGTGTAACCAATAAGAAGTTTTATTTAGTTAATTCAGTCCACCTCAAATGGACCTTCCAATCAATTATGTTAATTTTCCTTTTTTTGTTAGAAGGGATGCATCGAGCACCTTTAACGTTCAATCTTTGAAAAGCCTGTAAAATTATTATTCTCGTAATAGTCAAACTTGTCGCATGTAGCCTTTCCTACATTATGCACTATCATTCGAATAGTCAAATTCGTTGTCCGTAACTTATGACATTTCGGTCCAAGCTATCGCGGTTATTATTGTTAATATAGTAATCCATTGGATAGCCAAAGTATTGGCAAATTCATCACATTTGTTTTTAGTGTAATAATCATATCTTTTAACTTGGTTTATATACAGTAAACCAAGAATTATAGTTGTTATTATAGTGTATTACAAGTGTTTTACTTCAATTTCTTATAATTTTCGTTGATTTATCTTATCAGATAAACAGAGCCATCATTCAGATAACTACATAAAGAAGTAGAACTCTTCGCTGAAATACGCCAAAATACAGTCCACTTAAACTCATCGAAATTAATCAGCGATATTAATTAAATTGTAATTGTCTATTATTTGAAAATACTGCAATAATAGGCAAAATAAAGCCGTGGTAACTAACCGTAACTAACCGTGGTACGTTACATGTGGTCCGGATATACAAAATATTTTGGTCCATACGAGCCGATATACGATAGTGGAAAACATTGGAATATTGAAGCATCACCTGTCACGGACGTTGGTACCTGGTTTTTGGAGAAAGCAGCGAATGCAGAACTAACCGATGAAGCTCATCCTCAAGTGCCTATTAGTGCAAACGTGAGAGTTCATCGAAATAAGTGTAAGTGCGCTGAAATTGTGTCGTATCACGTGCATTCTGGGTTATTCCAGGATTAAAAGTGGTAAATCAATTGTACCACCAATTAAACTGTTATCATATCATATGCTCATATCTTTTCCTAAATTCCGAAGATTGTGTCTATTTCAATATTGATTTATCAATCCATTAATAAAATGTAGGTATCAGAAATCAGGCTCTTAAAAATTAGGCGAAAATATGCTATAAGGAAGCTCTCCTCTTTCGAAAATTATTTGGAAACAGCAGGCATCGGTTTTACATTTTTGGAACAATTACTCGGCGAAGTAGACCGAGCGCACGATACCTTTATGTAAATTCAATCCGAGGTGGAAGTACTCGCTCAGGAATCTGAAGTTATCAAAAAATTGGGAAATGAATTTGCTGAGAGGTATTGAGTAGCCTTTCGCAAAGCAAGAAATTTGTTGAAATTTCGCGAGTTGAACAGGACTCCGGTATCGCCTCTGCAGGATTTAGGACCCTGTACAGCGATTAATCGACCCAAAATTAGCAACTCGCAAATCGTGGCCCGTTAAACGAAGGATATAAAATTATATCCCCATTTAGTGAAAACAGATTTCACGGTGTCCAATACACCATATATACCTGCGATCAAATCCCTTCAAAATTCCTTTTCCAATGCAAAATTGCAATTGGCAGAAAACGAATCTGACAATACTAATAAATCAGTCGACAAATCACTTGACGCGACGTATACAGGTCGTAAAAACTTCAAGGGATCGTTTGTCCATAAGGGTCTTTGGTCAAAATACCTGACTTCGATCCTCCCATTGTGTTTTAAAGTACCTGATGTTGCAGCGGAAGTACGAAATCTTTTATTATGCAATATTCAAGACGATTTGTTATCGAAACAAAATAAGATTGAATATTGTCTCTTGACCTTAGCTATGATTTCGAAATGCACTTTTAAATCCGTAGAAATTTGGGTTATATATTTACAAGGTACATATCGTCTGAGGAAAATTACGGCGATCTTGTTATACGGGGCCAAACGCTACACAATTGTGTACAAACACACATTTTGCATCCTAGTCCACTACGGCTAATGCAAAATACAGCCAAGTGGCTTTCGAAAATGTTTGCAGATACTGATTTACAAGAGGCATGCTTATTCCTTCCTTTCCAAATTTCTAAGAAGAAAAGGAAGAAACATATCGATCGCGATATACTTCGTTTTGTCATTCGCATAGAGCAATTGCGATTTGAACATGCAGGTATATACCCAAAGCGGTTGTGGCACCGTCATAAGATGAGAGTAAAAATGAAGTTATACCTGTACAATTAAAGATCTTCTGATAAGTTATTGATTTATAAATTTATCCAAAAATTTTCCGTTTTCATTATTTTCTCGAATAACTATATTTTGTTTTGATAATTCTACCCTTTGTACTTTGTACTTGTCAATGAATTACATATTTTATTCACTTTTTCGCGATCATATAAATCACAAGAAATTCTCTTGTCATGTTTTTATTTTCGATATCTCTCCTCATTTTGGAGGAATTGAAGAAGATACGTTAAAATCATTCACAACTTAAGTTTGTTAGATTCGTTAGTGTTGCAATACAAATATTCGTGCAATTGAAATAGAACCAGTTCAATTCGCGTTCTTATAACGTATGTTTTTTGAATCAAATGAGCAACATTATATTTATTGCAATTTTCTTATCGGTGGTACATTGACACATTTTTCCACAAAAGGATCTTAGATAGATATCCTCAAATACTTGTCGATTTTGTAACTATTCCAGCATTTCTTAGTGACAATGGTAAAGAAAATGTGTCAACAAATTTTGTTCTAAACTACTCTACCTTGTATAATCAACCATTGTCTCACTATCATTTATGTAATTTGATGTTAATTTATGCCCTTTTATGTATCATGCTTGTACCGACAGCAATGAATTTCAGCTATTGATTTTCTTTGTTGATTATAATTGTTTTATTTTAATGCCATTTATGCAATTCAATATAATTTCATACAATTTAATGTAGCATGTGTCTATCTACATTTATGTATTTCATGTATTGATTATTTCGTTTTTCCCAATTGTTTTATTTAGTTATTGTTTTCAAGTAATCATCACCCCTTAAGTTTTTCAACGTGATCGTTCAAGGAGGAGAGTATGTTCTGTCTCATTAGAGACGGCCTTGTCGTTCGAAATTAGTTTGTCATCGATACTTAGGTCTTCTACGTTGATACTTCGTTCTAGCAGTTTTGAGAATTGCCGTTGTTGGAACTGTTTACACTTCAGATTATTTGTTTTTTAATTATAATATATGGCCTTAGAATTTTGGTATATTTATGCCTGTTAATTCCATATGACGCAGCATTCGGAGTTATAAACTGACTCTATCCTTCTTTATTTGCATTGATCTCATTATTTTTGTGTAACCAATAAGAAGTTCCATTTAGTTCATACAGTCCACCTCCAAATTAACCTTCCAATCAATTATGTTAATTTCCCTCTTTTTGTTAGAAGGGATACACCGAGCACCTCTAACGTCCAGTCTTTGAAAAGCCTGTAAAATTATTTTTCTCGTAATAGTCAAACTTGTTGCATGTAGCCTTTGCTACATTTGGATAGTCAAATTTGTTGTACGTAGCTTGTGACATTTCGGTCCAAGCTATATCGGTTATTATTGTTAATATAGTAATTCATTCGATTGCCAAAGTATTGGCAAATTCATTACATTTGTTTTTAGTGTAATAATCATATCGTTTAACTTGGTTTATATTACTTTAATTCCTTACAATCTTCGTTGATTTATCTTATTGGATAAACAAAGCTAATTCATCAACGAGATAACTACATACAAGTACCCTTGAAGTGAAACTATTCGCCAACTAAGCCAAAAATACAGTCCAGTTAAACCTTTCGTAATTAATCATCGAGATCAATTGAATGGCAACTGCCTGTTATTTCTAAATACTGAAATAATAGGCAAAATACTGCGGTAAACTAACCGTGGTACGTCACACAGACCAATATCCCTACTTTCAAACTTCAATAAGATCTTCGAGAGAATAGTTTTTGACAAAACTATCAACTTTTTTGAGGCTATCAAGATCCTAGTGCAACAGCAATGTGGTTTCAGACAAGGAAAATCAACAATAAATGCTCTATACTAACCACTAAAATCAATAATGAAATCATTGAATAAAAACCATGTGATAGCAGCACTCTGCTTCGATTTAATACAGGCCTTTGACAGGGTGAATCACAAGATCATAATGAAGAAAATGGAAAAATATGTCATAAGAGGTGTAGCTTTTAGACATTCTGCGTCTTATCTAACCTTATCGTACATTATACAGGGTGAATCATAGTTATTGGGACATAGGTTAATAACAAGTTATTTGGACCAAAGTTTGGACCAAATATGCCTTATTAAAATATTGTTGTGGAAAAAGATACAGGGCGTTACAGTTGAATTGTTTTCTTTTTTGCTAATAATTTGACTGCTCATTTATCAATTGTTATCAAAATCGGCACAGAGGCATAACTTTGGACGAGGAACATTATTCTATGTATTACTTCAATTTTTTGATTGGGGGCACCATGTGAGTCTTTTCTGATGATGAAATTAAGTGTTAGTTTTTCTTGACGAAACCTGATAGTGATTTTGATTAGAATATATAATGTAAAAATCATTTTTACGTAAAACTGGTACTCTACTTTGAATACGAGAATTTCACTCGTTTTTGAGAAAAATTCAATTGATAAATTCATTGTCTCAGAAAGGGATTCAAATAGTAGATAATGAAGGAACCTGAACCGCAAGGCTTCTCTTTCAACAGTAAAGAAGAATTAAAATCAATTTGATATATTATAAAAAAACAAACTTGAAGTAAATGTTTTACGTGACCTTTTCCTAGTTCTATGCCTTTTATAATTCTTGTAATGAAATACTTCCGAATGTCAAAGAAAACATTGTTCTGCCCCCTTATAAAATTAGCCGCATTTTATATTCTTCTCCAGCGTTCATCTCCCGAATTAATTTCATGGGCATAAACCAAGGACTTGACTTATGTCCCCAAACATAAAAATCGAGAGCGTTATAATCAGGACTTCTTGCAGGCCATTCAAAATCACTTCCTCTGCCAATCTATCGATGAGGAAATATTTATACCTTTTTTCAAAAAGCTCTTTCAAAAAATTTTTACTTTATAAAGAAGAATTCCTTAAGTTTATGTTCGGCATTTTTGGAGTGGAATTTGGTTTTCATAATACCGTTATGAAACAATGCTATTTCCACTAAATGTTTGTTGATTAAGTTCGATCAATATTCTATATATTTTTTTGTATTCTTTTATCCCCTTTTGATATTGTGTAATGAGTGTTAATTCTATATGTCTAATAAAATTGGAATGGTGTATTCTAGGCATTTATTTGATTTAATTTTTAAAAGTTTCCAAGAAATTCACTATGCAAACACTAAGATGGTAATTACAAGCAAAGGCATATACCTAATAAAACAAAACATAACGAAGAATGAAAAATATAACAAACAACAGTATCATATTTAAATAGAATTCAAACCGTGATGCAGCAATGAGACACAACTGAGCTCATCAAGTTAAATATTAAATATGTCTACAACCATACTATTGGACAGCACGTCATTGCGAACTCTGAGCATGCGAGTAAGTGAGAAAAAGTCTTTTCGAGTTTTGTAAAAAAAAGATATTACTGAATACACAAGAAATAAAATTTAGTTCACAACTGATACATTTTTAGAGGAAGGGATAAATAAAGCAATCTCAAAATTTGTGAACTTCCTTAATTTTTGTGCAGTCGTTTATGTGGACGAAATTACGGTTTGTACTTCAACAGGCATGAATTTATGTTTGACAAAAAATGGTTAAATTTTGTTTCATGAACTCGGTCTGAGCATAATTCGAGTATATATCAAGTTGAAAAATTGTTTTGTCATCGAGCATTCAAATGATTTTGTGACATGAATATTACTTAACGAATTATAAGCAATAAAAATTAAAATGATGACATGTTCCAGAATATTAGCACGAAATGTTTGCGTGTGGTAGGCACCTAATTGTAAAGACAAATAAAAAAGCCATTTTCTATTTTTATAATGTATCCATTGTGTTACAATCCATTATCCGAATTAACGATCCATTCATTTCAAAAATTGTTTGTTGTTTAGGATTTTATTTACATTCTCTTCCATCCGAAATTTGCGCAGTATTTGAAGTCAATCGATAGAAAGCAAATTCTGCAATTTGTGAATTTACAGTGAAGACAAATTTCTGCATAGAGAATCATTATATATATATTTAAAATTTACTATGAAGAAGTTTTTTGAATATTACAGATAACAGCTGGAATTAATTTTCCGGAACCTTTACAAATTTCAATCTGAATCAATCTCTTGAAAACAGATAACACTGTATCTAGGGCATGTTTAAAATTTGATTTATATATTATATATATTATATAATTATATATATATATATATATATATATATATAACTATAGAATAATGACCAAATTATTCAAACATCACTCAATACAAAATTTGTTTTGATTGGATATTAAAGAATTACAAGTTCACTTACCAAAAAATGTTCCACATAGAATTCAAAAAGGTCTTTTTTTATTTTTTTTACGATAATTTCTTCATAGTAAATTTTCAATATATATATATACTTTGAGACACTTTTTGTATTATCAGGGATCTTCACATAATAATAATAATCACACATGCGGGTGGCGGTTTTTCTAATGCTGAGTCTATGTCGTATCTTGTTTCATTATATACTTCTTTGAAATAACCTTATTTTTGAATAGACCATGGTTTTTAGCATGTTTTTTATATACTGAATTGTTTCAGCCGTTACTATTTGGTAGTTGATCATAATTAAAACAAATTGTAGAAATTACTATGTTTTACTACCAATAAAAAGATATATCACACATTTTCTTGTGATTCGATAATGAATGACTGTACGGAGCTATGTAAATCGAAAATATTTGAGATATTTAAGAAGTAACATCTGTTTAAAACCTTTTTCAACGAACATAAAATGAATTTAATGAAAAGTAAACAAAAATTCAACTTTTGCCACTCATTCTTTAGAAAACAGTAATTCCTTTCGACGAAAAAAAATCTTAAGAAAATTTTACATGTAGATTCAAAAGAAGAGAAACTTGATTATTGAAATTTTCAAATGCGTTCACAATAAAAATAATGTAAAAAATAATGAATTACTGTATGGAGCTTTGTAAATCCAAATATTTGAGATATACATTCTGTCAAGAAAGTACCAGGCATTATCGATTTAAATCTGGCGGGGCAATGAGGCAGGTAAAAATTTTTTTTCCTAGGTTGGTACCACTGTCCTTAATTACTATGCCAAGCTTGAGCGGGATCTGTCAACTAGTGTGTTTGCAACAGCTGATTAAGTCAGTCGATGTCAGAGTGCGTGCCGATTTTTACTATGGGTGATTACGTTGAGCAAAGAATTTGTTTAAAGTTTTGTGTTGCAAATGAATTTTCGTGTGCCGATGCATTGAAAATGATGCAAAAGGCCTTTGGTGATAATGCTCTATCGAAAACTCGTGCATATCAGTGGTACAGAGCCTTCAAGGACGGTCGTGAAGTGGTCGCCCATCGACGGCTTCGACCGAAGATAACGTCGATAAAATTAAGGAAAGGGTGCTGGAAAACCGTCGTACCAGCTTGAGAGAGATAGCACATGATCTTAAGATATCCCACGAGTCCGCACGTACGATTTTGATTAATATTTTGGGCATGAGAAAGGTGGCCCCACGACTCGTACCGAAAGACCTGAATGTTCTTCAAAAACGTCATCGCGAACAGGTTGCTTCAGACATGCTGGATCGCTGTAATTCCGATTCTACATTCATGGAACGCATTATAACTGGTGATGAGACCTGGGTCTACGAGTACGATATGCAAACAAGCCAGCAATCATCGGAATGGGTGGCAAAAAATGAGCCGAAACCGAAAAAACCACGCCAAAGCCGCTCGAAAATGAAGGTGATGCTCATTGTTTTCTTCGATATCTGTGGCGTGGTGCACTACGAATTCGTTCCTGAGGGTCAGACGGTAAACAAGGAGTATACCTAGGCGTTATGAAACGTTTGCGTGAGCGTATCCGTAAGAAGCGGCCAAATTTATGGGCGAACAACTCATGGATTTTGCATGACGATAACGCGCCTTCTCACCGAGCTACGATTGTGACTGACTTTCTCGCCAAAAACTCAACAAACGTGCTTCAGCAACCACCGTATTCGCCGGATTTGGCTCCCTGCGACTTTTTCCTCTTTCCAAAACTAAAATTGCCCCTTTGTGGCACACGTTTTGAGTCGATTGAAGCCATAAAACAAAATTCGGCGCGAGAGCTAAAGTCCATCCCGGAAAGCGCCTATAAAAAATGTTTCGATAATTGGAAGTGCCGTTGGCATAGATGTATTGGAGCAAATGGAGCCTATTTTGAAGGCTACCCAATAAATTTTGACGATCAAATGTAAAAATGTTGTTTTAATTGGAAATTCGCGGTACTTTCTTGACAGAGTAGTACAACAAAATGATGTAAAAATAATGAATGACTGTATGGAGCTATGTAACCCCAAAAATTATTTGGGATATTTAAATGGATACCATCTGTTTAACAACCTTCTTTGTCGATTGCCGACATTCCGATATCTGTTAGAAGGCCCCTCTTTTTTGAACCTGTTTTTTTATCACGTTCCGATTGTAAACCTCTATACCACTATAAGGTGTTACCTAGAATCTATTGAAATATTCAAAATATTTATCACTTTTGTTTAAATACCACTGTACCACTGTTAGGTCTTCAGTTGTCTGATGATGGGATAGTTCATTTCCCGAAATTCGAGTCACAAGAAAGTGTGTAATATATCTTTTTATTGGTAGTAAAACATAGTAATTTCTACAATTTGTTTTAAGCATATTTTTTATTTTTGTTTCTATTCTTGCAAGATAATTAAATTTGAATTCTTGATTTCTTAAGGGATACAAATTTTTTTGTTATCAAATTAATTGAATCTTCGTTTATTTATATTTTTGGTCCTAATATACATCATATATAATTTCTCTTATTTCAGGATGATCTTCGGGTACAGTGTTGTGCTAGGGTGATATGAGGATAGCGCATATTAATGTTCGCTCTTTATTCAGTAGTTTCAGTGAATTTTCAAGAATAATATTGGAGGAGGATTTCGATATCGTTGCGGTGTCTCAGACGTGGCTTTTGGGTTGTGTGGATGTGAGAATGGTTGGTATTCCTGGTAACACGGTTGTTCGTAGCTCCCCTAGACCTACAAGAGGAGGAGGTGTATTCATGTAGGGTTCTTCCACTAGACATTGTATTGAGTAGTAGTTTTGAATGTTAATTTTTGAGGTTCAGATTTTGTCGCAGTAAATTTATCATCGGTGTTTTTTATAGACCTCCAAATGGTAAGATTTCATAGCGGATTCAGATAATATTTTATCGAACATTTTCATAACTGCTAGTGATTTTATATGTTTGGGTGAATTAAATGCCTGTCTGTGCTGAGCATAATTCTCGTGTGACTTGGAGAACACAAAACCATATGAGTATTCATTCTAGAAAAGACCACGATATTCCATCTAACATTTCTGACTCAAAAAATTTAAAAAAATACTTCTCATCTCTACTAAATAATGTATCGAAGGAAACCGCTAGTAAAATAAACTTTTATGATAACGCAAGGTTTCATTCTCATACTAGTTTTTCAATTTCAATGACATCTGTTGATGAATTTAATACCATTCTGCACGGTTTGCGGTCTGATGCGCATGGTATTGACAATATTAGTGCTACTATGTTGAAATACTGCAGCCCGTTCATTGATGAGGTAATGTCAATATGGTCAATAGCCTGTACTGAACGAAAATATTCTCCCGATTCTTGGAAGATTTCTATTTCTAAAAAACCTGATTGTAAGCGTTATGAGGAGCTGCGGTTGATTAGTATATTGCCTTCCATTTCTAAAATATTTGAACGTGTGTTATATATTCGATTATTTGAATATTTAAAAAAATAATATTTTGCCTCAAAGTCAATGCGGCTTTACGAAGGGGTCCAGCACGCCTACGGCACTGACAATGGTAATGGACGATTTGATAGGTGCTCATGGGGGCTTAGCTAGCCTGTTAATTGTGTTGGATTATTCGAAGGCTTTCCATACCTTAGATCATATATTCCTCATTTCTGAATTAAAAAATTATGGCTTTGATGAGTCGGTTTGTACTCTTATGGATTCATACATCCGGGGTAGAACCCAAATCATTTCTAATGATGTGAAATACTCCTCTGGTATGACTGTTCAGACAGGTGTACCGGGTGTACCCTAGGGTTCGAGTTTAGGTCCGTTGTTCTTTATGGTTTATTCTGCAGATGTCCTCAATTCGGTTGATTATTGTAGCGTCCAAGCACATACTGACATCCAACTTTATACCAGTTTTAATTCTAGTTATGTCAACATTGTCAATGATCGCCTTAAAGCTGAACTTGTGAACTCATCAAGAATCTCTAGACAGCGTGCACTCAAACGTTAACGCTGAAAAATCAAAATTTATATTAGAGTAAGATCCCAGAGCGATAAGACACAACTTATTTTCACATAAATGAAACCTCATGTTCTCAGTAGTGTCTTATGTGCTCAGAATACCTGCGCGCTTGTGGAGCTTGCCGAGTGGCACCTGGGCAGGTACCAGGTGTGAAAGGTAACTAAAATTAATAGTTACCTAACTTAAATTTTCATAGCTGATTTTTAAATATATTTTGTAGAGTGTTATTATAAAGTTATACCATAAGCGTCAGACACTTTTCATGGGCCAGAACTTTTGTCAGACGCTTTAAAGCTCTACAAAAAATAAATTAACTTAACTTATTTTTACATGTCTGACATTTAAATATGTTGTTCAGACAATTGTTACGAAGTTATATTTAATTAGTCAGACAAAATTGATTGACCAAACACCCCCTAAACAGCAAAATTATTCTGCCGTGAGTATAAGCACGAAGGCATTATAGGTGCGTTTCGGAGCGAGTGAGACGGTCTTACTAACTCAGTTCCCCTTCTCTCATTCGTGTAATTCTTCTGTGTATTGTGTATGTGTCCTTTGGGTACAACCTAATAGTATACAGTATAGTTTGGATCTGTGACACCACATGTTTTTGTTATTTACGTCGTGTGATTTGTGAGTTATTTACATTATTAATTAACGTGAAAATCATTTGTAAAAGCCAGAAATCGTCTGTGATGAAATCTTTAGAGAATGGAGTAGAGCACATTGCACCTGATCGAGTTGATATTTTATTAATAGATGGTTTCTTTTTACTACATACTATGAAAAATGTCCCAAAAACATTCGGAGGTATCTTTAAAAAAATGCTCCTACTGGTAACACAGTTTGCAGCCACAAGATACGACGTTATTTTTGATCAATATCTATCTCCTTCGATCAAAGATTACGAAAGAGATCTTCGCCGAGAGTCGACTCAACTGGATTTTAACATTACTGGCCCCGATCAAGTTAGACCATCAGATTTTTTGAAAGAATTAAAAAAATATTCATTTTAAAGAAGCCCTCGTAGAGTTTGTTATTCAACACTGGGCATCTGATGAAATGGTACCATTCGTTGAGAATAAACACATACTTATTAACTTTAAGCAATGTCATTCCTACGTAGTTGATGATAACAAAATTGTGTCAACTGTAGATGACAGTTTGTCATGTCCAGAGCATGACGTAAATAACAAAAACATGTGGTGTCACAGATCCAAACTATACTGTATACTATTAGGTTGTACCCAAAGGACACATACACAATACACAGAAGAATTACACGAATGAGAGAAGGGGAACTGAGTTAGTAAGACCGTCTCACTCGCTCCGAAACGCACCTATAATGCCTTCGTGCTTATACTCACGGCAGAATAATTTTGCTGTTTAGGGGGTGTTTGGTCAATCAATTTTGTCTGACTAATTAAATATAACTTCGTAACAATTGTCTGAACAACATATTTAAATGTCAGACATGTAAAAATAAGTTAAGTTAATTTATTTTTTGTAGAGCTTTAAAGCGTCTGACAAAAGTTCTGGCCCATGAAAAGTGTCTGACGCTTATGGTATAACTTTATAATAACACTCTACAAAATATATTTAAAAATCAGCTATGAAAATTTAAGTTAGGTAACTATTAATTTTAGTTACCTTTCACACCTGGTACCTGCCCAGGTGTCACTCGGCAAGCTCCACAAGCGCGCAGGTATTCTGAGCACATAAGACACTACTGAGAACATGAGGTTTCATTTATGTGAAAATAAGTTGTGTCTTATCGCTCTGGGATCTTGGACTATATGTTTTTCTTCTAAAATAGTCAGGGACGATCTCAATCGAGCATTGAATATTGATATTGGTGATACTAAGCTTTCTGTCAGCAGTGTAGTAAAAAATTTGGATTTTTTTTCGATAATGATTTCAAGTTCAGTGAACATATAAAAAACTTAATATTCAGATCTTTCAGCAATCTAAAACTGATCTATTGCAGTAGAGATCTGATGAGCCAGGGATTGAGAAAAATGCTATGCGAGACCTTAATTCTTTCGGATTTCACTTATTGCGACTTTTTGTATGGTTCATGTTTGCGGCAAACGGAAAAAAAAACGCGGCAAACGGAAAAAAACGCGTTCAAAAAGTTCAGAACAGCTGTTGTCGTTTGGTTTTTGGATTGCGAAAATTCGATCATATATCGCGTGCTATGGTGGATACAGGATGGCTCAACATGGAAAACAGGAGAAAACTTCGTCTGGCTAACTTCACCAGACTTTGAGGTGACTGATTCATCCCGCTATCTCAGAGATAAGTTCATCCCTGTGGATTCTAGACACGACAGAAATACAAGGTCGGAGGTCGATTTTTTATTCTACGTCATCGGACGGCCTTGTTCTGCAGGTAGTTCATTTAGTATGCAGTATCGCTTTACAATTCTCTTCCTGAAGAGTTCAGGAAGATGAATATAAATAAATTCAAATTTAAATATAGACCATACTTGCTAAGCGAACAGAACTTAATGATTGTGTTAGTGGATGTTTGATATGAGTGAGTGACTTAAAACTTAATTCTGAAGGTTTTCATGAGATTCATTTAGATTCAAATGTGTAGAGGTTCTGTAATATGCAAATACTTCTTCATAGTAATTTTCAATTTACATATATTTATAATTGAGAAATCTCTGTGTATTACATCACATGAACGTGGCGCTCATCTAATGCAGAGTCTAAGTTATATCTTCTTTCATTGTATATTTCTGTGATATAACCTAAGTTTCGTATTAGGCAATCCATCGATCTGTCAAAACAAATGCAATATGGCGGCTGTTGGCATACATTGTATTTAAAGGTATGCGACCGTAGTGCTAATATTCTTTCTCTAGCGATTTCCAGTGTGTGATTGGGTTTTATTTCTTATTTGGATAATAATTTGTGCTTAACTAAAGAAAAATGCCTCTTACTTGCATCGTGATTGGCTGTGGATCTCGTCACGAGAGGGATAAAATGGGGTTTTACTCTGTTCCTATAGTTTTAAACCACAAGTTTTTCTAGTAAAAATGAGTTACCTAGTAAGCGAAGAGACCTATGATTAGCTGCAATCAAGAGATATGATCTCACAGAATCCAAGGTCAAGTATCCGAGGTCCTGCAGTAGACATTTTATAACAGGTGAGTCTCGATATTTCACTGAACGCTATTTTGCCTTACACTACTCGATAATATAAACACATTATTTTCGTGCGAACCTGCTGCTTTAGAGGACGAAAACAATCCTGACTGGGTTCCTCCGTACAACATGGGACATTCAGCACAATGTCTTCAAAAAACATATATTGATGTTGAAAGGTTCGAGAGGTTGGACAAAAGAAACAAATTATCTTAGGTAAGTTGTAATGCTTCAAGTGAAATACTTACATTACTTTCTCAATGTTGTGACTTTGTGTTCGCCACCTTTGACGTTCTTGTCGTTCGCCAATATATTACTTGGACCATCACTTCCATATGTGTTGCTGGAATCTTTGGAGTTTCTGAAAACGATATAATCGATTCTTCAGGATATCGTTTAGATCTGGTTCTGGCAAAGCAGTAAGAGGTCTACCAATAAGAGAGTGAGAAGGAGTGATAGAGTTTAGGTCAGCTGGATCTGCTGATAGGGGTGACAGGGGTCTAGAATTCAATTGCTTCAGTTTGCGCCAAAACTGTTTGAAAATCTTCATAAACGAGATTTGCATTGCCTTTTACTCTTTCCAAATGAAATTTCATGGATTTCACACCGGCCTTCCACAAACCGCCGAAATGAGGAGAATTCGCGAGATATAGCTTCCAATCTATATTCTCATTACAACAATAGGACTTGAAAGTGTCATTCTTTAGAAATGTGGCTAGAGCTTCGAGTTCGTTTTTAGCACCAATTAAGTTGGTTATATTATCTGAATATATTTTTAAAGGTTTACCTCTTCTCTGAATGAAACGCCTCAAAGCATTCAAAAAATCATCTGTTGGCATATCAGTTGCAACTTCAAGATGAACAGCCTTTGTTGTGAAGCAGATAAACAAACATACCCATGCCTTTGATGCTTTATTGCACCGTCTCTTGCGCTCCTTTAAAATGAAGGGACCAGCGTAATCAATTCCTGTGATGTAAAATGAGGGAGTCCGAACTAAACGATCTCGCGGCATATCTCCTATCAATGGGTGAACTGTTTTGGCATCTGCGTTGATGCTACGCACAACGCATGTCTAAAATGCATGTAATTCTATGCTTATTATTACACTTGATGTGTCGATCAATTCGTAAGTCGTTGAGCTTTGTAAGATCCTTTTTCAAGTAAAAGCCACATTGTGCATATATTAATGGAAACTGACTCATCCCACGAAAGTTTTTTTGGTCAATATTTTAGTAACACTATTTTGCCAACAATTATACACGGACTTAGTATGCCTAAAGGGTCATATATTTGGGCTATGTTGGACAATATGTTTTGCTTAGTCATCCTCTGAGGAGCTCTACCCTCATTGATATAGAAAAGTAATGTATCAGAGTGACATGACCACCTAAGACCTAATGTTTTTACATATTCTCCTGAGGACCGAGGTGCAAAATATCCAATTTGTTCTCAGAATTGTCAACGAATTTCAGAACTCCTGTATCATTTGAGATCCACTTACGCAGTTCAAAACAACCTTGACTCAAAATGTGTTTGATTTCTTGGATTCGAATTGACAAATGCTCTGAAGAATCTGAGGACGTTAAGAGATCATTATCAACAATTTTTCTAAATTGATCTGAAGATTCCTTGTAAATTTCCTTTATGTTAAATAAGACCTTCGTGTGATTATGAATAAGAATGCGCTTGTTGCTATATCTTTCACACAATGAATTCCAAGCGATTTTATAACTGGCAGAAGAAATTTCTAAAGAAGCTATAATTTACGCTGCTTAACCTTCTAATGATGCTCTTAGATAATGGAAACGCTGTATTAAATCAATGGATGAATTTTTATTGATTAATGAATCAAACGTATTGTGAAATTCTAGCCACCTTTCGTATGAACCGGAGAATTTTGTTAAATCTACTGTTGGTAGTTTCAAATTTCGTTTTGAATACCTTGTGAATTATTTTGAACTGACGAATTATTTACTATGAAATGATTAGCTTGTGAGGTTATTGAATAGAAATTATTTTCAAAATCCTCCGATTCTTTTAATTCGGGGTCCTGATCTTCAACCAAGCAAGTAATCGAAATTTTAATCTCATAAAATTCCGGTAATGATTTTCGGATTTTTGAGAATTAAACTGAATTTTGAGGAATCACTTTCTGACGCGCATTTGTGTACAAAATTTTTGAAATTAGTGAGACGACTTTTGACTGCTCCACGTCTGATATGTTACTTCTTCAATTCAGAATTCATGATGAAGTAAATGAATTATGTAAACAAATGTGATTTATAATTGGCAACGGAAATCTATGAATAATGTGAAAAATAATGAGTTCTTCACTGGAAATTAAGATTATCAATTGTAATATCGTGGGTAAAATAATATAAGTATGTTTAACTCAGACTTTAATAATAAAATAATAATGTACACAACTCGAGTTACAACAGAGAAAGAGAAAGAGTTTTTAGGTTACCAAGCGTACCTAACTTAAACCATAGAATGCAATTAACATAGAAAGTATTTTCTTCATTTATTTTACAAATACTACTTTTATTTATATACATGATATTACACTCCTCCGTCACTAAATCTTTTAGGAGGTCTTATATTTGTTCTTAACGGTTTTTTATATTAGGGGATAACAAGGCACTTTCATTTGTTTGTGCACTTTCTCCCTCCACTAAAACTGACTCTTCATTATTAGACGGTAATTCTTTTTCAACAGATTCCGGAACCCTATTGTGATCCTGAAAATCTGGTGGTTTAACTTCCTGACTAGGAACAATTTCCTTTGGTTCAATGTTATTACTTCTAGAGTCTTTTATAGAAACATATTCTTCCACATTAATATCACAAATGTCATCATAAAAACTTCCTACTTTCCTCATTTGATCAATATGCCTCCTCCAAATTAATTTTTCCTTCAATGTTTTACAATTATAATTTTGAGTACCGAGAATCTGTACAATTACAGCCTTTTCCCAAGTGATTTTATTTGGTGTTCGATAGTCTTTAATATAAACAACCTCACCTTCTTCAAATTCTACCATTCTTTTACCATGGTATTTAATCTGTCTTTCCAAAGCTTTTGAACGCCGACTTTTTGTTAACAGGCCTAATCGAGTTTTTACATGTCTTCCAAACATTAATTTCGATGGTGTTTCACCAGTGGTACAGTGTGGTGTATTACGATATGAAAATAAATATTTACTCATTAATATTTCCGTACTCTCTGATTTTGTTCTGATATCTTTGAGGTATTTATTTAAAGAATTCTTAAATGATTTAACACCGTTTTCTGCAAGACCGTTTGTTGAAGGATGATACGGTGGGGATCTAATATGAACAATATCATTAAAATTACAAAATTTTTCGAATTCTTCGGAAACTAATTGTGGACCATTATCTGATACAATTGTATTCGGTAAGCCAAACCTAGCAAAACAATCACCTAATTTGTTTATAGTGGTAAAAGAATCTAATTTTTGCATTTCATAAATTTCAGGCCATCTCGAAAATGAATCTATAATTTTCAAATATGGTTTATTATGGTAAGGCCCCAGAAAATCGATATGAATCCTATCATATACATGTTTACCTTCTTGGAATTTAATTAGTTTGGATTTTTCTGGCGTTTTCATGAAAGTCGCGCAAGCATCACAATTTTCAACATAATTTTCAATATCTCTTTCCAAACTTGGCCACCAGACATACTGTCTGGCTAAAACTTTCATTTTAGTCATGCCATTGTGAGCACCATGAATCTCATCCAACATCTGACTTCTTAATTTTGTTGCCATTATTACTCGATAACCCCACATTATCAAATTATTCTCAATACTTATTTCGGAGGATTTTCTTTTGAATATTTCAAATTGTTTGTTAATTTCATCTGGCCAGCCGTTCCTAATAAACAAATAAACTTTACTTAGTATTGGATCTTTTCTTGTTTCGTTCGCTATATTATTTGCACTGATCGGTATTTGATCTAATAAGATATTACAATATTCGATGTCTGGGTCTGCCTCTGTCATTTCACTGCCTTTAATATGTTTGAATACATAATCGAATCCACTCAAGAAAACAGCCCATCGCTGCAAGCGTCCTGCCGCCATTTGAGGTAACCCTTTGTGTTCTCCAAATAATGCCTTCAACGGTAAATGATCTGAACACAAATAAAATTTATTTGCCATCAAATATTGATAAAATTTGTGTACCCCCCAGTATATAGCGAGAGCTTCCTTGTGAACAACTGAATAGCCCAATTCGCTTTTATTTAATGTTCCTGGGAAAAAACTAATAGGTTTTTCTGTTCCATCTTCATATACTTGCAAAAGAACCGCCCCTATTCCTACTTTAGAAGCATCACAAATCACTTTAAGTGGAAGCCTTGGGTTAAAATGTGCTAAAGTTTGGTCTGATAAAATAATTCTTTTTGATTCAGTGAATGCGGTATCACAATTTTTGGACCACTTAAATTCAACATTATTTATAAGTAATGCGTACAAAGGTTCCAATAACGTTGATATATTTTTTATAAATCTAGAATAATAGTTAATCATGCCCACATATGCCTTTACTTGACTTACATTTCTTGGTCTTGGGCATTCTGCAATAGCTTTAGTTTTTTCTGGATCTTTGTGCAAACCATTTTTATCTATTATATGACCTAAATATGATATCCTTTTTTAACATAACTAGAGGTTAATTCTTGATAGAAGGTATATAAAATTATATAAATATTTTAAAAAATTTTTAAAAAAATTTTAAAAAATTAGCCTTCTACATATTTAATTCCAAAAGATTATATTTAATGATTATAACTTCTGAAAATAAATTAAAATAATGTCGTATAAGTACCACTTATATCATGACATAAAATAAACATTCATTATAAGACATCCTAATGGTATAACAAAATCCAATAAATAAAAATTATTAACCAAAATCCTATAAATTAAACATTTTGAATAGACAAAATTTTGTTTCTGCTTATCAATCTTATGAAAACCAATATCTTTCAAGAATATCCAACATAATCTTAAGAATTTCATCACAAAACTATCTTACTTAGACTATTCAATATTATTGGATATCTAACCAAGGTACTTTATATAAAAACTCAAGATATGCAAAACATTACGGAAAAACAAGTTTTAAGATCGACTTTGCTCATCAGTATTCAAATATTCATATTCAATAAATATAACATCAATCAACAATAAATATTCAACTCACCTTTCATCCACTAGAAAAAGTTCTACTTAAATGAGACCTTTAAATAGGTATTCACTACACACAGAAATATATCTGTGGTTTACCCTTGATCTAGAAGATTGAAAGACAAATTTAACGGCCTCTGCTATAGCACAAGGACTATCTGTATAAAGAATGTTAAGGAAACCAAATAATTATATATTATGAATTAAATAACATAAATAGAGGTTAATTCTTGATAGAAGGTATATAAAATTATATAAATATTTTAAAAAATTTTTTAAAAAATTTTAAAAAATTAGCCTTCTACATATTTAATTCCAAAAGATTATATTTAATGATTATAACTTCTGAAAATAAATTAAAATAATGTCGTATAAGTACCACTTATATCATGACATAAAATAAACATTCATTATAACAGATATATTTCTGTGTGTAGTGAATACCTATTTAAAGGTCTCATTTAAGTAGAACTTTTTCTAGTGAATGAAGGGTGAGTTGAATATTTATTGTTGATTGATGTTATATTTATTGAATATGAATATTTGAATACTGATGAGCAAAGTCGATCTTAAAACTTGTTTTTCAGTAATGTTTTGCATATCTTGAGTTTTTATATAAAGTACCTTGGTTAGATATCCAATAATATTGAATAGTCTAAGTAAGATAGTTTTGTGATGAAATTCTTAAGATTATGTTGGATATTCTTGAAAGATATTGGTTTTCATAAGATTGATAAGCAGAAACAAAATTTTGTCTATTCAAAATGTTTAATTTATAGGATTTTGGTTAATAATTTTTATTTATTGGATTTTGTTATACCATTCGGATGTCTTATAATGAATGTTTATTTTATGTCATGATCAGGATAATAATAATAAATAAAAAAAAAAAAAAAAAAATATAAGTGGTACTTATACGACATTATTTTAATTTATTTTCAGAAGTTATAATCATTAAATATAATCTTTTGGAATTAAATATGTAGAAGGCTAATTTTTTGAAATTTTTTTAAAAATTTTTTAAAATATTTATATAATAATATCCTTTTTTCAAAAAATTTGCATTTTTTTAAGTTCAGCGTGAAGCCAGCATTTAGTAATCTCTCAAAAACGTTTTTTCAATTTTTCCAAATTATCTACCCTATTTTTCCCGGTAACCACAATATCATCTATGAATATTATTACACCTTTTAACCCTTGGAGAACTTTCTCCATGGTATTTTGAAAAATTGAAACCGCTGGTTTTGTACCATATGGCAACCTATTTACTTTATATATACCTCTGTGGGTACTCCACGATAAAAGAAATTTTGTTTCGTTGTCTAATTCTAATTGGTTATAAGCGCATAGCAAATCCAATTTAGTAAATTCATCCCCTCCTTGAAGAGCTGCGAAAAATTCTTCAATCCTTGGCAAGGGATGCTTATAATCTTCAAGATATTTATTTATTGTAATCTTATAATCGGCACAAATTCTAATCTTGCCATTAGGCTTCAATACCGGAACTAAGGGAGTACCCCATTCGGAATTTTGAATACGAGTGATAACACCTTGTTTTTCTAACTCGTCCAATTCTTTATCCATCAGTTCTTTGAATTGGAATGGAACCGGTCTTGGTTCCTACAGAAAATCGGTTTAACTTCAAGATCTACCGAGAATTTTACTTTTCCTAATTTATACAAGCCTAACTTATTTGTGAATAACTGTTCAAATTGTTTAAGAATTTTGTCTAAATTGTCGTTATGATCGAGTTTGTTCACATTAGACACCATCGAACCCTGCAAGGCAATATTGAATAATTTAATTAAATCTCTACCTAATAATGGAACCATTCCATTTTTGACTATAATGAGTTTGCAATTCCCTTTAAGAACATTTTGATATTCAATGTCCACATAAATCTCTCCATCTGGAGCAATTACATTACCCTCGTATGTTTTCAACTTAATTTTCGTTGGAAATAATTTACAATTTTTAAACATGTGTTCAAAAACATTACCAGAAATAACAGAAATTCCCGCTCCTGAGTCCAGTTCCATTGTCAAAGGTTTTTTTATTAATATGCACTTGAACTTTATATGGTTCAATAGAACTGGTTCTACGTTTAGTCACAAAAAACATATCAATGAAATCTGTTGGACTACTCTGATCCTCTACTATAATTTCTTCCTTTACAAAGTGATTGCGGTTTGAATAACAAACCTTTGCCAAATGTCCAAACTTTTTACAAATTGTACATTTATAAGTTTTGAACTTACATTTACTGAAATTATGATTTTCCTCACCACAAATTCTGCATTTGGCTTCCTGAATCTTCGGCTTGTTTTCTCTCTTCTCTTCCCTTGGGTATGGTTTTCTTCCATCTGCTTTTTTCCTTGATTCTTGGGTAAAACTAACCTTGTTTATCGTTTGGGTGAAAGAACTGGTTACTGCTGCTTCTTTCCTCAATGCTACTTGCACAATTTCTTCCAAAGAAATGGTATGGTCCTCTTCACAAACTCTGTCTAGAATGGCACTACTTTTCAAACCTGACACGAACCTATCCTTAAGTATTTCGTTCAGGTTATTTCCAAATTTACATTGGATCGCTTTGTTTTTTAAACGAACAAAGAATTCTTTAATACCTTCATTGTCTAATTGTCTCAGGCTGTAGAATTCTATTCTTTCCTTGAAGACAGAAATCTTCTGTGAAAATTGTTCCTTCAATTTCCTGCACAATTCGTGATAACTTTTTTCTTTTGGAAGTTCTGGATCACACAATCCTCGTAGTATTTCATATGCCTGTTCACCAACCATTGTTAGAAGAACTGCTACTTTCTTGTTGTCATCGATATAATTAGCCTCGAAATATTGTTCCATCCTCTCCTGATATGTACACCAGTCTGTTCCCATTTGATATTCATTTAAAACACCTATCGTACCTCTTATGATATTTGGATACTGGCTAACAGCCGCTGAATCGCCTTGATTCTTCTGGGAAGTTGATTTGTGTGCCATTTTGTAATATTGTAGATAACTTCACAAATACCAATTTTCCTCGTCGCCACTTGTAATATCGTGGGTAAAATAATATAAGTATGTTTAACTCAGACTTTAATAATAAAATAACAATGTACACAACTCGAGTTACAACAGAGTACCTAACTTAAACAATAGAATGCAATTAACATAGAAAGTATTTTCTTCATGTATTTCACAATTACTACTTTTATTTATATACATGATATTACATCAATGAAACTAAAATGTATGCATTATTCTCAATATTTGTTCCCACCATCAGTAGGAAAGCCAGATTCAAAATATTTATACGATTCCAAACTTTTATAGATAGGTCTTCATCTGCACATAACTTTTTGTTTTGTAATCACCTTCTTTACATTGTGATAACTTTTTCTTCGTTTCTCTGGTGTGGAGAAATCACTACTTGACATGTCACCCAAATAGGACCTCTTTCTGTAATAAATGAATTGAAGTTATTTTTTAAATATGGAATATTCCAAGAAATTCACGAAATATCTTTTCTTTCTTGGAACATTCTGGCATAACGGTTCAAGAACCTTGGATGGTTCATTTTCATATTCCGAGGCAGTTAAAGTCACTGAACTAGAAGCAGTTAAAGTAGCTGAACATGATGATGACATTTTTGACGATGGGCCTTCAGTATAATCCATGGCAGATGCAATTTTAAGTGTTCTAAATGTACAAATTGAATGAAGTATACTACAAAAATGAGTGATTTTGTGTATATTTAAGAACTAGCAAGGAATATTTGTCTTTAATTGAAGCAATCAAATTATTTGCATACATGATTTGCATCCTTAGAACGGTACATACATTAATAACATTGAAATTATAACAGAAATTATATATAAATAGAACTCATTTCGTTTGTGTAATTGGGCTGCAAAAAGTAGCTTCCTGATAAGGAATTGTTTTGTCTGAACTGAAAAATAATTCTTTCGATTATTTATGCAACAAAGTAAATTTTAAGTTACCAATTGATTATATGGATTCAAATTACAAATATAACATATTTCTTGGATATCATTTTACCTGTCACATAGTATCTCGAATGCAGATTGATCAATTCCATTAGCCCTGTTCCAATGTTGTTTGAATCGAAATGGTTTGAACATATGAAAACATGCTTCTTCGAAGGAACAACACTTTGAAACCGAAGAAGCGAAGCCCAAATCCCTCTTTTTTCGGTATCACGAGGAAATCGGGAATAAATATTCACATTACAAAATATTAGTGATGGTAATTCTACGGAGACTTAGAATCTGATGTTTCAAAAATTATGGAAAACTTTTAAATTAACATTCATTTTGGATATACTTACCCCACTGAAATATGAAATGTGTTTTTACCTGTGTAACGATAAATGAGGATTGGAACTCTCCGTATTTCCACATTTTTCACATTGACGAACCATGTTGCCAACAAATTATAACCAAATTCACTCCAAATAGCTCAAAACTTCGAATAAGTATTTAAGGTCGGTAAATTCCTTACTGATATTCCACTACAAAAAACGACTTCTTCTGTGACAATCTTGCAGTTATACATTTAAAGGAGGGAAACAATTTGGTGCCATTGGCTACTTTAAAATGCAGTGTTGCCAACGTTACAAAAATATCCTGTGCGTGGTATTACCAAAAAAGAAAATTGTACATTATCTTTTATTGGTCATTTTACTGAACCTACTTTCATAAAATATTAATATGAAGCTATAACTGAGAGAAACTTATGGATAAATAAGAATATAAATGATTAATAATAATGTGAGACTTGAATGGTAACTAAGTTTTCAAAAAGAAACATATTCTCAAATAACAAATTTGGCAACAATGGACTGGATTCTTCTTGCAGTGGACGAGTTGAATAATGAGCGATTTAATGTTGGCCTCACTACCGATTGTAAACAATTGGGTCGTTTTTAAAGTCTAATAACCCTAATGATCTCGTACAGCAACCTTTTTTACTGAAATCAAGAGACGATGTGGTTAGGGGAGAAAACTTTTGGTAAAGCAGAAAAAACTATGAAAAGTAAATCCATCAACAACATGAAAAGAAATTCAAAATCATTTCGAAAAATTACGAAGGAAGATTGTAATACCAGGAGAGAGGATCCTTTAATAACAGGAACGAACGTTTATTCTTCCACTTTTGCGGGCGTACCAAAGCGTGCTTTGGTGTATTTTGGTGGAGTGGGTGAGAAAGTTCAGGAATCGAAGGTTGAAGGTCATCTGAAGGAAAGGTTTCCTGGAAAGCATTTTTTAGTGGAGAAGCTTCCTAGTCGTGCTGACGCGGGGAGTAAGCATTCAAAATTGGCGCTGACATATTTTCAATTGAAGATCTTTATAAACCCCAAAATTGGCCACTTGGTGTACCAGTGAAGTGATTTCGGTTTTTTCGGGAGAGAAATGTCAGGGATCAAGGACGACATTAATATAAAAGATGAAAAAGTTATATATCAAAACTATGAGTTAATTTTAAACCAGAACATTCAATGCCTGACCAATAAATGAGACGTTTACTTTGAATGCTTCAAAATAAACTGGCCTGCTTGACAGAGCATTGGATGAGTGAGGAAAAACTGAAAGGCAGATGATGATGATGATGATAATGATGATGATGATGATGTGATTAAAAATATAATAATAATAATAATAAAATGGGGTGATACAGATCTTGTAAAGTTGAAGAGAAAAGTAAGGGTAGAACTGACCATTCATACGAAACATCATATCCTAAATCAAGTATGATGCCTCTAAAATAACGCAACTCACTCACCGGAAGGAATTCTTATGCAAGCACCCAAACGCAGTCCCAAGATAATCTCAAGATTGATGACTTATATTGATCCTGGTATGAGCACCGTCACAGCCTGTACGTCTTGACCCACCGAACCCTTGTGAAGTCATTTGATTGATCCTGGCGCCAAGCACTAACGGCTAAGCCATTTCGTCGAGATCCTCAAACCCTAAAATGTTACGCATTGATCCGGGGCCAGGACAAGCCGAATACACATATCCCGAACATGGGGGTCTGCGAACAGGTAAATAAAATACCTGCCTAGTCCAGCATGCAGACTTTCAAACACTGTCCCCTCGAGTCCAACACCAATGGGGTGGCCAGATGGTACAAGTAACACCTGAGAGCAATCCACCCCCCAAGGTAGCGCAGTATGCTACATAACGCACTCTCTAGGGTAAAGTGTCAAGGGAGAAGTGCTGTGCTGCGACAGTCTCCCTGGCCTGGATCGAACACGTGAATTCTACCAAGTTTTCATATTGGCATGTGAGCATGGCTCTTCACCAATTGACTACTCAGCAGTCTCCACAGTCCACCCATAGAGATCGAAAGTGTGATAAGAATTACGCCATATCATCGCGCGAAGCGAGAACCCCTCCGAAGAGATGAACCCACCAGCTTCTAGTTTCGGCCCTGGCTCGAAAGCCAGTCTGACTGGTAACAGCGAAGCACTATCTAACCTCTACTGGCTGTGCAAGTCAGTACCCGAGTTGGCTTGTGACGCAACTCCCCCGCCGGAAGGAATTCTTATGCAAGCACCTGAACGCAGTCCCATGAACTAAGATAATCTCAAGATTGATTACTTCTATTGATCCTGGAACGAGCACCGTCAACACGGCCTGTACGTCTTGACCGAACCCATGTGAAGTCACTTGATTGATCCTGGCGTCAAGCACTAACGGCTAAGCCATTTCGTCGAGATCGACAAACCCCAAAATGTTACGCATTGATCCGGGACCAGGACAAGGCCGGTCGAACCGTCAAGTCCCGCTAAACCCCGAGTCATTTCATGAAAATATCCCGAACATGGGGGTCTGCGAACAAATATATGAAATACCCCCCTAGTGCAGCATGCGGACTTTCAACCACTGCCCCCTCAAGTCCAACACCAATGGGGTGGCCAGGTGGTACAAGTAACACCTGAGAGAAAACCACCCCCCCTCTCCGAGGTAACGCAATATGCTACATAACGCACTCGGCCATTACACAGAGAAATCCGGAGATTTTCTGTGATAGGGTAAAGTACACTAGTTTTAAGGGAGAAGCCCTGTGCTGCGACAGACTCTCTGTGACTGAATTAATCAAACGACTCAGCCCTCCATTTCACCAGAACGGCAAAAATTTGGCCCCATTCGGAGATCTTTCATCACACAGGTCCAGTGAGTGGCGCGAATGGCATTACGTTAGGCACCACGACTTAACCCCCCATTTCGCCGGGACGAAACCAGGGTCCTAGTCATGACAAGCACCCTCATCTCGTCAAAATCTAATGCCTGGGGGGCGGGCCTGGATCGAACACTTGAATTCTACCAGGTTTTTGTGTTGGCATGACGAGCATAACTATTTCACCAAGTGACTACTCAGCAGTCTCCACAGTACACCCCTAGAGGTAGAAAGTGTGATAAGGATTGCGCCATATCATCACGGGAAGCGAAAACCCCTCCGAAGAGATGAACCCACCAGCTTGCAGTTTGGGCCCCGACTCGAAAGCCAGAAGCCAATATTAGTCTTTCCATTAGCTTGCCCATCTCATTTAAAAGGCATACCGGCCGGTATGGCTTTGGATCGTCAAGCATTTTATTTTTGTTCTTCAGTAGAAGACAAATTTTACCCGTTTTCCAAGCCTTAGGAAAATATGATAGCCGAAGGCAGGAATTATACAGATTTATGAAAGAGTCTGGGTTGCTAGTCCAGAGTCTTCGAATGATGAATCCTGAGATTCTATCAGGGCTAGGGGCGCAGTTTTTGCGCATGTTGTCTAACGCGTTTTCGATTTCCCATTTTTCGAAGGGATCAACGCTTTGTGAGCGATCAAACGGCACCATCTGGTTTGCAGCACGCACTGTTGATTGAGTTGCTGAATCGTCACTTATTGCATCTGGCGGGATGAGGCGTTCCAGTATTGCCTCCGCGGTTTCCCGCCAGGTTTTCGTATGGGCCCCGCTCGGGGTTCTTACTGAGCTCAAGATTGGTGGTACCGATAGTTTACCAGTTACTACTTTGTAAGCCACCGACCATGACTTTTGGGCTTCTTTTTTGACAAAGTTATGCCAATTTTCAAGTTTCGCTTTTCTTATTGAACTTGTATAGTTGTTTCGGATGGTTCTGACCTCCGATCTGATCCTGTCGATTATTTCTTGTGGGTCTGCATTTCTTTCAGCTTGCCTTAGCCTCTTCCTTTATCGGTTGAGGTTTTTCTTGGCAGGCTTTAGCTCATTTGTTCACCACCCCATCTTGTATGATGGGTGGGTGGTGGATGGAATGGATATTTTGGCTGTGTCGTGTATAACTGTAGTTATCCTGACAACCAGCCTGTCCAGCTCTACCGTGTTCCTGCAGTTCAGGTTCACGTTTAGTAGACGATTGTCAAGCACTACATCAAACAGTTCCCAGTCCGCGTTCCTCGGGAGGAATCTGTGCTGGTGTGCGTCAACCCGATGTGCCTTTATGGGCTCAGAACTGAATAGATCGAAAATAATGGGTCGGTGATCATTGCTCAACCAGTGTTCTTTCACCGACCAGCCCAATATTATTCTACACGTGTGTCGCGTACACAACGTGATGTCAATGTTTGATTCGCCATGAGATGAGGCGAATGTTGTCGGGAAGCCCGACTCCTTCAGCACTATTAGTTCGTGATTGAAGATGAAATCTTCTAGAAATTTCCCCCGATGGTCTCTCGTATCAGACTGCCAAAGAGGGGATTTAGCATTAGAATCCATTGTAATTGCAACTTTGTTCCTTTCGTAGTCAAGTTATGTCAATATTTTCTCGATCTTCATAAGGAACGGTTGAATTTCGAAAGAAAATTGACAGTATACGTTTATGATACATACTGTCGTCCCATTAATGCTTTTCACGTTTATATAAGTTCCAAATAAGTTAAATTTATTATAGGATTAAATACTGCTATAATCAAGGCAGGATTCTCCCACTGGATATCGTTCGAGCGGAGAGCCCAAGACCTCGTACCTCACCAAATGCATGGTGAGGGTCTTGTATAACCACTATGTCACTTCTGTTATCTCAGAAATAACAGTCAATGATTTCTGCGCATTAGGCTGCATTACTTTCAAGCCGAAAGCGAGGCAGTGTTTACGAGTGCTCTATAGTTGTTCTCGTGCCGTTTCTGCACGGGACATGATCTGTTAGATGCATAATGCGCATCATCCCACATGCACACTTTGCAATTTATGTACCGCGGAGCGCTTTTTCTATTAGGACAAACTCTTGTCGCATATCCTCTTGTTGTAAAATGGCAGCAGGTCTCAACCTGCTCTTTGCAACCCGACGAGAAGTTCCCGTATCTCTGGCACTTGAAACATCTTCTTATACTCAGATGTTCTCTGGCTTTAAACGACTTCATGTCGTAGTAAGCTCTACCTTCTTTAAGGATAGTGCTTGTTAGCTCGTATGGGGCACTTATGACCACTTTGGTCTTGCCCTCTTTAGTAGGGTACTTGTACACTACCTTTGTGCTCCTTATAACAAGATCTTTTTGATCTTGGTTTTTGAGATTTTTAAGGACTAGTACTTCAATGAAGTCTTTGTCCTCTGAATCTTCTACTGCTACGTCCTGAAGTTCCACCCTTGGAAGTAGTTTCTTCGGGATGTTGCAGACAATCTCGCTTTCAGCGAGTGTGTTGTTTATGAGATCAGCGTCAGTTTTGGAAGCTGCGCTGATCACGATTGCACAGTTCTTGAGCTTAGTTAAGCTCTTGATTTTTGCGCTGAGCGCGTTTACTTTGAGTGAGTGCGACATGGCTTTCGTCATGTCGTCAGTCGTTTGGCTCGATTTGGGGATCACGATTAGTACGTGGCCCCGCGGTTTCTTATTTTGTGCCTGAGCCTTCTTGGGCTTAGGAAGGTACTTGATAATTGTCTTCGGGACTTTAGAGTTCAGACCGTTTCTTGCTGCTTCTAAGTAGATCTCTGGGCCTCTCTTCTCTGGCCTAGAGGCTTGCTTGCTTGCCTCTCGCGCATTTCGTAGCCTACCTCTCTCATGTAGGCGCCCTTCCAGGAATTGACGCTTGTTTTCCGTGTCCTGAACAGTTCGCTCCATTAGAGCGAATAGCTTCAGGATGTAAAGTGAAGCCATTTTGCTGATTTTGGAGTTTGCGTCATGCACAAACTCCTCCAGCTACTTACGTGTTTGATGGGTTGCATAGAGTCCCCATCATCCGTGTTAATATTTCCACCCTCCTTTTCGGGGGGTGGTGCTCTATCTTCCCCGGAGCCACTATCTCCGGGGTACTCTTGACCTATTTCTTGTGCGTAGGTCTGCTCTCCTTGTCACTTTTATTTGATCAGTAGCTTTTACATTTCCCGCAACCTGGCCGATTGGGGACATGGGTTTGCCTTGATCGCCTGATGACGGTCCGGGGGGACTCGACGCTACATGCGCCCCCGTACCGGAGCTGAGTTTCCGTACTCTGCTCAGTAAGTTTCTATTACTAGGGTTCATCATTTCATAGTAATGTTTTGCCATTGCCTGCTATCAGCCGCTCCATTACTGAAACGTTGCTGACTCTCGCCACGAGGAGGCTGCAGGTTGGCCTTTGGAGAGTCGTTAGAAATCATCAGTACATTCAGCAACGACATAAAGATAGAATTTGGCATTGAAAACTGCGCGTATATTCGTGCGAAAAAAGGAGTAGTACAGAACACGCCGAGTTTTACTTTAGCGGATGGTTCGAAATTTGGTGTACTTCTACCAGAGGAGACATACAAATATTTGGGTGTTCTGCAAAGCCTCACTACTGATGAAAAACAACCAAAACTAAAATCGAGGAAAATTGCATCAAACGACTGAAAACAGTACTGAAAACTCAGTTAAACGCAGGTAACCTTGGCTCTGAAATCAATGCCTGGGACATTCCAGTGATTTCACATACTTTTGGAGTGATAAAATGGACAAAAACAATTCTACCAGGTTTTCATATTGGTATGTGAGCATGGCTCTTTCACCAAGTGACAACTCAGTAGTCTCCACAGTCCGCCCTTAGAGGCAGAAAGTGTGATAAGGATTACGCCACATAATCGCGCGAAACGAGAACCCCTCCGAAGAGATGAACCCACCAGCTTCTAGTTTCGGCCCTGGCTCGAAAGCCAGTCTGACTGGTAACAGCGAAGCACTATCTAACCTCTACTGGCTGTGCAAGTCAGTACCCGAGTTAGTTTGTGACGCAACTCACTCGCCGGAAGGGCATCTTATCCAAGCACCCGATCGCAGTCCCACGAACTAAGATAATCCTAAGATTGATGACTCAATTGATCCTGGTACGAGCACAGTCAACACGACCTGTACGTCATGACCCACGAACCCTTTTGATTGATCCTGGCGTCAAGCACTAACGGCTAAGCCATTTCGTCGAGACCCACAAACCCTAAAAAGTTACGCATTGATCCGGGTTCAGGACAAGGCCGATCGTACCGTCAAGTCCCGCTAAACCCTGAGTCATTTCATGAGAATATCCCGAACACGGAGGATTGCAAACAGATATATGAAATATCTTCCTAGTCCAGCATGCGGGCTTTCAACCCCTCGAGTTCAACACCAATGTCAATCCACCATCCGAGGTATGCTGCATAACGCACTCGGCCATTGGACAGAAAAATACGGAGATTTACTGCAATAGGGTAGAGTTTTAAGGGGGAAGCCCTGTGCTGCGACAGATTCCCTGTCACTAAGTTAATCAACCGGCTCAGCCCTCTATTTCACCAGAACGGCAAAACTAGGGTCCTATTCGGAGATCTTCCTCCATACAGGTCAAGTGACTGGCGCGAATGGCATTACGTTAGGCACGAAGACTTAACCCTCCATTTCGCCGGGATAAAACTAGGGTCTTAGTCCTGACAAGCACCCCCATCTCGTGCCTGAGGGGCGGCCTGGATCGAATATACTCAGAATTGTACAGGTTAATTTGTGAGCAGAGCTCTCGAACAACATTAAAGAACCATTGTCATCACCGTTGTCCCGGGTTTCTGCTCAAGTTTTGACACTCCAGCAGACCCCCGATAAGCTGAAAGAGAAAGATAGAAACTTTAGGATCAAAGAGGGCGCCAGAATTGGGGGAGAGCAGAGCGTATCTTCCAGGACCCTCAAACCTCGTCGAAACGTCGTAGTCTCCCTTTCCCTCTAACGGATCACTTCTGACCCCCTACCGGATAAGATAAGCTTAAGGATCCACGAATGGGGCCGAAGTTAGGGGCGAAACTTCGGCCCCATTCGTGGATCCCTACGCTTATCCTGGATCGAACAACAACTCAGTATTAGTACGTATTAACATTGGAGCAGAGCTCTTGGATAATGTTATGCACTTATATCATCATAGTAGTCCCGGGTTTCCGCTCAGACTTGTTCAGCCCCAGCGAACCCCCAGATAGCTGAAAGAGATGACACGGTTAATAACAAAATAGGAAGGGCGGGTTTCCGCTCAGACTTGTTCAGCCCCAGCGAACCCCCAGATAGCTGAAAGAAATGACATGGTTATTGTCAGTACAGGAAGGGCGGGTTTCCGCTCGGACTTGTTCAGCCCCAGCGGAAACCAAGATAGCTGAAAGAAATGACAATGTTAGTATCAAAATAGAAGAAGGGGGGGGGGTTTCCGCTCAGACTTGTTCAGCCCCAGCGGAAACCCAGTTAGCTGAAATAAATGATATGATTAGTAACAAGAACCAACTTCTCGAGCCTTTTCGGGATGTTGAATTTCTGAAACATGGAATTTATTTAGAGAATATAGATGGGGTAAATGTAGCAGTGGATTTAGTAGTATAAGGAGGTTGATATCGTGTGATGAATTAGTTATGGCCCTGATATACACGTTCCAACATGGTTTTGGTAATAATCGATATTTGTCGATAGCCGCTAGGACTATCAACAAGGGAGTGTGAATTAAGGTGACAGGTTTGGATGCCCAGCGGACGATATGTAGCGTAAGCGCTACATTCGAACAAGATATGCGATGATGTCTCGTCCGCCGCGCCACATGGGCAGGAGGATGAGGTTTTGGAGGGTTGTCCTGAAGGGGCCGTGCCCTGTAATGAAGCACGTTAAGGAATAGGATGGCTTGAAGTAAGGGTTCTCGCTAGCAAAGTTGGCGTTTGGAAGCCAGAGATGGGTGTTTCTGCCTGACGGGCAGAGGGCCCAGCTCTCCTGCCATGAGTTTGGAGGTTGTGTCAGAGACATCCATGGAGTCGAATGTCCTGTCACGGAATTTGTATGCAAGTCCGCGTCTAAAGTTGTATCTGGCAGAGTTGTATTCTGCCATTAGGTTAAGAGGGATGAAGCCTGTGAGAACCTCGAGAGCCGACGTGGCTACGGTTCTACAGGCTGGCGACATGAGGAGGAGGATTGACCCTTGACAAGCGGAAAGGTTTCGGAGAAAATGAGAGTTCTTGGCGCGGTGGATCCATACCGAGGAACAGTATAGAACCACAGGAAGGAAGACGGACTTGTAGTAGACGCGCTTAGCGTTTCTACCGTCGTCGCCTATTGCCCTAGAAAGTCACCTGAACTTCATGTTCAGGCTTGATATCTTCGACCGGATGTAGGTTATGTGTGGAAAGAAGGATAGTCCCGCATCCAGGACCACCCCAAGGTATGTAGACTGGGTGGTCCACCGTAGTGGACCTTGGGAGAGACGAACGTTTGGTGGTGATCCTTTGATATGAAACCTGAAGCTTGTTTTCGAGAAGCCAGTCCTCCATGACAGAGATTTGAATAGCGAGGGCCTCTTTGAGATCCTTGCGGCTTTTTGAACGGACGACGAGGGCGAGGTCGTCGGCATAGGCGATGCTTATGCTGACCTCAGGGGACAGGAGAGGAGAGAGGAGAGCGAGAAGCTCGTCGAAGAGTACGTCTCTGGATCGAACACGTGAATTCTACCAGAATAGTTATTGGCTATTTGAGGGAGACCTCTTTTCCAAGTGAACAGGTGAATTCTACCAGAATAGTTATTGGCTATTTGAGGAAGGCCTCTTTTCCAAGTGACTACCAAGCAGTCTCCACAGTCCACCCCTAGAGGTAGAAACTGGGATAAGAATTACGCCATATCATCGCGCGTGGCGAGAACCCCTCCGAAGAGATGAACCCACCAGCTTTCAGTTTGGGCCCCGACTCGAAAGCCAGAACCGTCTGACTGGTAGCAGCGAAGCACTATCCAACCTCTACTGGCTCAGCAGGTCAGTACCCGAGTTGGTTTGAGACGCAACTCACCCGCCGGAGGGAGTTCTTATCCATCCACAGGCCGGTCGAACCGTCAAGTTCCGTTAAACCCCGAGTCGTTTCATGAGAATATCCCGAAAATGGGGGTCTGCGAACAGATAAATGAAATACCCCCCTAGTCCAGCATGCGGACTTTCAACCACTGCCCTCTCGAGTCCAACACCAATAGGGGTGGCCAGGTGGTACAAGTAACACCTGTGGGCAAGACCACCCCCCCCCGAGGTAACGCAGTATGCTACATAACGCACTCGGCCATTACACAGAATCCGAAGATTTATACTGCGATAGGGTAGAGTACGCTAGTTTTAAGGGAGAAGCCCTGTGCTGCGACAGACTCCCTTGTCACTGAGTTAATCAACCGGCTCAGCCCTCCATTTCACCTGCGTAAAACTAGGGCCCCATTCGGAGATCTTCCACCATACAGGTCCAGTGACTGGCGCAAAATGGCATTACGTTAGACACCAAGACTTAACCCTCCAATTCGCCGGGACGAATCTAGGGTCCTAGTCAAGAGAGCACCCCCATCACGTCAAGATCTAATGCCCGGGGGGCGTTTCCAAGTGAACAGACTCAGAATTGTACAAGTTAAAATATGAGCAGAGTTCTCTTATAACATTAATGTACCATTGTCATCATTGTTGTCCCGGGTTTCTGCTCAAGTTTTGACACTCCAGCAAACCCCCGATAAGCTGAAAGAGAAAGAAAAGAGTTTTTTGGAGAGAGGATTATAGAACACTCCGCGCCAGCACAACTAGGTGAGGGACCCCCACAAGTCACCTCTCCCACACCAAAGAGGATCGCCGTAGCGATCCCACCACTCAATCATTTGGGCAGAGTGCCTATGGATTATGAAAGACTGAAGCAACGAATCAACACAGATAACGGCCTGTCAGCATGGACCCCACGCGCCACAGGGTCGCTTTGGTGTTCGCCGCCAAAAGCGAGGTTCCGAAGCATCATAGGACTGGGCCTTAGGATCAAAAGGGCGCTAGAGTTTGGGGGAGAGCAGAGCGTATCTTAAAGGACCCTCAAACCTTGTCGAAACGTCGTAGTCTCCCTTTTTCTCCAGCGGACCACTTCCGAACCCGCAGCGGAAAAAGTTAAGCTTTGGGATCCACGAATGGGGCCGGAGTTAGGGAAGAGCGCAGCGAATATCCCAAGCTCCCACACTTGTTCAAAACGTCGCAGTCTCCCTTTGTTCTCCAACGGACCAATCAGCACCCCGCAGCAGGAGCTTCAGGAACTAAAAACGGAGCCAAATTTGGGGGCGAGCAGAGCGAATCTCCCAAACCCCCCAGCTTGTTCGAAACGTCGTAGTTTCCCTTTTTCATTCAGCAACCATTTAAGATCCTTCAGCGGGCTAAGAGGACGAAGGTTGGAAACCCACGCTAAGGACTAGCGGGGATCGCCTTCGCCAATGAAAGAAAATACAGAACTCTAATCGATCGCAGGGTCGCAGATTCTGGTCGTCAATCAGAGCCAGCTTCCCCGTACGATTCCAAGTCCTGCGGTAGGAAAAGGTAGGATTGGAACAACATGATGGAAAGGTATTATGCAAGAAAGAAACGAAGAAAGGAAATTAGGATTGCGAGTCTCTGCTTTAGGCATCATAACCATATCCTCCATCCCATAGATGAAACTAGGACACTCGTTATGACAAGCTCCCCCACCACGACAAGGTACAGAGACAGGGGGGGAGTTCCAAGTGAACAGGTGAATTCTACCAGAATAGTTATTGGCTATTTGAGGAAGGCCTCTTTTCCAAGTGACTACCAAGCAGTCTCCACAGTCCACCCAGAGGTAGAAAGTGTGATAAGGATTACGCCATATCATCGCGCTCGGCGAGAACCCCTCCGAAGAGATGAACCCACCAGCTTCCAGTTTGGGCCCCGACTCGAAAGCCAGAACCGTCTGACTGGTAGCAGCGAAGCACTATCCAACCTCTACTGGCTCAGCAGGTCAGTACCCGAGTTGGTTTGAGACGCAACTCACCCGCCGGAGGGAATTCTTATCCATCCACCCGAACGCAGTCCCATAAACTAAGATAAACTCAAGATTGACGACTACAATTGATCCTGGTACGAGCACCGTCTAGCGGACTATACGTCCTGACCCACCGAACCCATGTGAAGTCATTTGATTGATCCTGGCGTCAAGCACTAATGGCGGAGCCATTTCGTCGAGGTCCACAAACCCTAAATAGTTACGCACAGATCCAGGGGCCAGGACAGGCCGGTCGAACCATCAAGTCCCGTTAAACCCCGAGTCGTTTCATGAGAATATCCCGAAAATGGGGGTCTGCGAACAGATAAATGAAATACCCCCCTAGTCCAGCATGCGGACTTTCAACCACTGCCCCCTCCAGTCCAACACCAATTGGGGCGGCCAGGTGGTACAAGTAACACCTGAGGGCAAGCCCACCCCCCCGAGGTAACGCAGTATGCTACATAACGCATTCGGCCATTACACAGAATCCGGAGATTTATACTGCGATAGGGTAGAGTACGCCAGTTTTAAGGGAGAAGCCCTGTGCTGCGACAGACTCCCTTGTCACTGAGTTAATCAACCGGCTCAGCCCTCCATTTCACCTGAGTAAAACTAGGGCCCCATTCGGAGATCTTCCACCATACAGGTCCAGTGACTGGCGCGAAATGGCATTACGTTAGACACCAAGACTTAACTCTCCAATTCGCCGGGACGAATCTAGGGTCTTAGTCAAGAGAGCGCCCCCATCACGTCAAGATCTGATGCCTGGGGGGCGTTCCAAGTGAACAGGTGAATTCTACCAGAATAGTTATTGGCTATTTGAGGCATGGCCTCTTTTCCAAGTGACTACCAAGCAGTCTCCACAGTCCACCCAGAGGTAGAAAGTGTGATAAGGATTACGCCATATCATCGCGCGTGGCGAGAACCCCTCCAAAGAGATGAACCCACCAGCTTCCAGTTTGGGCCCCGACTCGAAAGCCAGAACCGTCTGACTGGTAGCAGCGAAAGCACTATCCAACCTCTACTGGCTCTGCAGGTCAGTACCCGAGTTGTTTGAGACGCAACTCACCCGCCGGAGGGAATTCTTATCCATCCACCCGAACGCAGTCCCAAGAACTAAGATAAACTCAAGATTGACGACTACAATTGATCCTGGTACGAGCACCGTCTAGCGGACTATACGTCCTGACCCACCGAACCCATGTGAAGTTATTTGATTGATCCTGGCGTCAAGCACTAATGGCGGAGCCATTTCGTCGAGATCCACAAACCCTAAATAGTTACGCACAGATACAGGGGCCAGGACAGGCCGGTCGAACCGTCAAGTCCCGTTAAACCCCGAGTCGTTTCATGAGAATATCCCGAAAATGGGGGTCTGCGAACAGATAAATGAAATACCCCCCTAGTCCAGCATGCGGACTTTCAACCACTGCCCCCTCGAGTCCAACACCAAGTGGGGTGGCCAGGTGGTACAAGTAACACCTGAGGGCAAGTCCACCCCCCCGAGGTAACGCAGTATGCTACATAACGCACTCGGCCATTACACAGAATCCGGAGATTTATACTGCGATAGGGTAGAGTACGCCAGTTTTAAGGGAGAAGCCCTGTGCTGCGACAGACTCCCTTGTCACTGAGTTAATCAACCGGCTCAGCCCTCCATTTCACCTGAGTAAAACTAGGGCCCCATTCGGAGATCTTCCACCATACAGGTCCAGTGACTGGCGCGAATTGGCATTACGTTAGACACCAAGACTTAACCCTCCAATTCGTCGGGACGAATTTAGGGTCCTAGTCAGGAGAGCGCCCCCATCACGTCAAGATCTAATGCCTGGGGGGCGTTCCAAGTGAACAATAAGAACAACCATGACAAAATACAGGAATCATCACCCAAATTCATCGAGTAACCGTATGAATTTACCCAGAAACAGGAGTGAACGCGGACTCCTAAATTTTGAAATATTACATGTTAACCAACTACATAAGCTCTACACTTACCTCTCGACATCTGATGATCCACTTCATAAAGCCGTCATTCTGATTGATGTTAATCTCTCTCCTCTCAACTTAGCAAGTCGCACGCCTCCTGAAAAACAAAAAACTATCAACTCGATGGAACAAGAATGGAAGAATAAAGTCCTTCACGGAAGATACGCTAACGCACTCCACAATCAGGATGTGGATATGCAGCTGTCAATTACTTACTAGACTAGATTTATTAACGAAATTCAGGATCAGGTTGTTTCACTAGGAACTACCTCAAGCGTATACTGAAAGAGGAAATAGTTAACGATAGATGCAGACTGTGCAACACTACAGTGGAAACAATCCAGCACCTTACCTCAGCCTGCAGTTACCTTGCTCCGAAAGACTATCTAGACAGACACAACAGGGTGGCTTGAATCCTGCCCCAGAAAATTTGTTGTAACGAAGAACTCGTTAAAAATATTGAACCCTTTTACAAATACAAAGCAGTGGACTTCTTGGAAAATGAGAGAGTCAAGATATATTGGGATATGGGGGTAATAACAAACAAGGAAATCAAACAAAATAAATCGGATATATTGCTCATGAATAAGAAGGACAACACCGCCATTATAGACGTCGCCATACTCTTCGACGAGAATGTGAGAAAAGCTAGACAGGAGAAAACATAATACCTAGATCTGACTAATGATTTGAAGAAAATCCACTGACTGACTGTTGTGCCAATAATTCTGTCTGATAACGGCCTTGTAGATAAAGAACTGCATGGGTACTTGAAGCTGATAGGGGTTAAGGAGCATTTGAAAATAATACGCCTTATGCAAAAGGCTGTGATTTTGTCCACCTGCTAAAAAGGAAAATAATGGCTAGAGATTGAATCGTTGGTGTTCAGCACCCCGGTTTATCATCATTTCTACCAATTTAATTGTGATTGAAAAAAACATAATAATAATAATAAAATAGGCCGATACAGATCTTGAGAAGCTGATGAAAAAGTAAGAGTAGAACTGACCATTCATAGGAAACATCCTCCTAAATCAAGTATGCTGCGTCTAAAATTACCCAGAAGGGAAGAGAGGTCATCGATATCAAGAACCTCCACGATGTACAAATTCAAAGTCTACAGAGATAATTTTCTTCTCGAAAAGAACTGTCTACTTTACACTCAGTTGTGTGCGATATAGATTGAAACTTTAGCCCCTTGAACCTGGCTGAAATTGACAGATGTGATGACACCGTGAGGAATAATATCATGAAGCATACTGAATGGCGGAGCAAGGCTCTCCACGGATGACATCCCCACGCTCTTGACCAGACATACGTCGATAGTGTAGCGTCGGGGTTCATGGTAGCCATCCAGGATCAGGTAGTCAAAACAAAAAACTACCTGAAGTACATCATGAAATAACCAAATATACAGGACGACAAATGTCGAAGATGAGGGATTAGATCTGAAACGATCCAGCATATAACATCTGCCTGCAGTGCCTTGAGCCAAACTGAATACCTTCACCGCCATAACCAATTTGCTGCAATCATTCATCCAAATTTATGTAGCAACATCAAGCTATCGGACAAAAAAATAACAATTCAGTTTACACAATTCACTAGAAAAATTGGGAATTCAAAAAAACGTGTTCATACTCCTGCAGAGAGCGATCGTGCGGAACACCACTCGCATAGTGCGAAAATTCCTGGCTTAAATGTAGATGAGAATGTTGTGACGCAGTCTGCATCTCATTGAAAACTAAAAGTAAAGAATAAAGAAATGATGATAATAATAACAATAATAATAATAATAAGCTGTCACTGAAACGCCCCAGGACACCATCTATTACGACCGATCAATAATAACTGAGAGAAGTATTCTCTTCAATGAACCGGATATCGTAGTGCGAGATAAACGAAAGAAGGCGGCATTGATCATAGACGTGGCAATACCGAACACCCATAATTTACTTTATACCATTGCAGAGAAGAAAAGGAAGTACACAGACCTAGCAGATGAAATTAAGAAAATGTGGGGAATTGAAAAAGTGCCAATTGTATTGTCATCTACAGCGATTATACCCATTGACCTCCACAGAAGTCTCGAGATCCTTGGGCTACACAACAACCTTTTCTAACTCCTGCAGAAGGCCGTGATCCTGAACACAACACGGATCATCAGAAGATTCTTGAGCCAGGAATAGGCGAGAGTGCTTGGTATATATTATGCCCGTACGTCGTCAAAATACCAGGGAGAGTAGCCTGAGATCAACTGGAAATAATAATAATCATAATGAAGCTCTCTGTGAAAATGCGGTGTTGTGATGGACCTTATACCTCTTAATTAGGGAGACGGCGTTTCGTTCTGAGTATGCTCACCTGAATCTCTTCAGACGGACGTGATGCGCAGTCTGCCTGTGACGCCAGTGACCATGTGTTCCGCTTTGAAACGGTTGTGGAACGCTGTGTGCCCTGCCCTATTTGAACTCGGCGAGTACGGTCGGTCAGGAATTTTTAGACTATTCGTGTCCTCTATATGATACGCCGGTCAAGTTGCAACAGAGCAAGGCAGGATTCTGGACGATGAGCAAAGAAGGTGGTCACTACACTAATAATACTGATAATAATAATAATAATAACTTTATTACTGCGACATATACATATGACTTTCTATATAGTATAATAATAATCTTTATTCACATTAAAAAAATAAATATGTATGTACATGGAAAAATACATATAAATGTTGAATGTAAAAAGGAACTGAAAACGACTGGAAACCTGGAAGTATCTCATATTTCTTCAAATGCACTTAAATTTGATCGTACATAATCCGTTCTAATATCTTTGATTAACACGCGAGAATACTAGTAGTACGTAAATCACTCAGTTGAGATATATTATCCCTCGTGAGATTTTCTAGCAGTCAGAAAAGGCAGATTCAAGTATACAAGAATTTATGATGTTAGTTAAATATGGCAAGATTTTAGGACAGCATAACTGAATCTTTTCGAGATTAATTAAATCCGGACAAGTAGCTCCCGATTTTATTTGAGTCAAATGTTTCCCGACGCTTGAAACAGAAACATCATCAAAATGTAAAAGACTGTCAAATATATGCTTTCTATTTCCTGAATAAAAATTCAATAGAGTGCGATCAGTCAAAACATTATTGGAAGCTTGTAAAAATTAATCATTCATTTCTTCAGGTATATTTAAGTGATCAGGTATCAATGACGCCAGGGATTTTTCGTAAATGTTGAGCTGATTGATCTTTGTCCAGAATACTTTAGCACCATGGATGTTACCGCTAACGAGAAACTCCAAATAACGATTTTTTTCGTAAGAAATAACTATATTGGTTTGGTTTCTCAACTGTTTATTAGTATTCCCAAGTGTGACCTATTGCCTGACTTTTTGAAGGCTTGTGGTTTTTTAATTTGATCATAATTTGAATATTATCAGTCAATCTAGGGGGTTTAGTGTTTCTAATGACAATTTTTTTTGACGGTGCTAATATATCAAACATGCTCTTAATAAATTTGTTCAGAAGAAGAACCTTTTGATTCATATCACGAATGTACGAAACATTTATAAAGGGAGTTTGTTGTAAAAATGTCTTAAGCAAATCCTTATTAATTTTTTTTAAGTCTCTTATATTAAATTCTTTCGTAATATTTGTTGTGTAGGAATTTTTAAGCAAATAACTAAATGGTGATCCGAAATATCTGGAGCATCCGTAACGTTCACATTCACAATTTGAATTTTATCTGATATAAGTATTATATCAAGCAAACTATTCTTTAAGCCCGAAATTCTAGTAGCACTGTTAACTATTTTTCGTAGGTTGAGTGAGTGTACACTGTCTAGTAATATTTTTGTACTAGAATTATCCAAATCCATAAGATTAATATTCAAATCGCCTCCAAGAATTATATCATCACAAGAAGCAAAAACTAAAGCAGCAAAACTATGGAAGTGAATAAACACTTGTTTTGAATTTATTTCATTAAATTACATAGGCCAAAAATCTGAAAAGATTGCTAGATATTTAAAGAAAAATATAACATCTCTTTTAAAACTATTAATTCTTTAGGCAGCTTAATAAAAAATAATGAAGACGTCTTTCCTAAAAACAAAAAATCAGGAGTTTAAAAGTTAACATGTAGTCATTGCCCATGTTATGTGGGACAGACAGGCCGTTCATTCCAAAAAAGGATACGAGAACATGAAAAATGTTACATTAATAATAAACCGAATTCAACTTATGCCAACCATTTGTTAGAGACTGGCCATAATTTTAATATGAACTATGAAATATTACATATTGAAAACAAAAGTCAGAAACTAAATCTTTTAGAAACGTTAGAAATCAATAGATATAATAAAAGACAAATTTTATTGAATGATCAAATTGATTCAAATAGATCCCCCCTACTTAATATTTTTCATTAATTGTATGCCATCTCTTTCCACCCCTCTATTTTTGGTACCAGAGCTGTGTGTTTAAGGTCATGTTTTGCATTGTATACCTCAGTTTAAATACTCACCTGATGAAGTCATGGTATGACGAAACAATTGTCGTGTAAATCAATAAAATAGCGGAAGTTCACATTTGTTTTTCTTATATTGAAGATGAATTTCCGTCAAGTAAAGTCCGAGACAATCAGAAATTCATTACGTCTAGGAATCGACGCAGATCTTTGGCAGTAGTTGGCTGAGAGTACTCTGGGATGTAATTGATCCTGTTTTGTAGTGGTTGATCATTAGATGGGACAATTTCCTATTTGGATCCATTACTATAAGAGCTGAAAGTGTAACACATATCGCTTCGTCTCTTTCATATAGGGAGCGACTTTGGCAAAAAGCTACGAAACATGGACATTGGGTACTTATCTTTCAGGATGCCGTTCGATAATAAAATCGCTGTTACTCGTGTAGAGCTGTTATGTTCAAAAAAAAGTATTCTAATTTCTACCCTTTCTTACACGGAAAACATTTTAACTGTACTAATAATCGATTTGATACGGTTGTCATATTCTTGATTGAATAAAATTATATAGATTATTTCCATGATACATTAACTAAACGACAATTGTTTAGCCAACACTGTGGCTTTGTAAACTTTAAATTTTGAACAATTCAAAATGTGATGTTAATGAATTGTGAAAATAATCTATATTATTTTATTCAGTTAAAATGAATTTCCATCAAGTGAGGACCGATTAAATTACATTTTTGTTATTCTTGATATTAATTCAGAATGAACAGAGGAACATATTTAATTGAATCAGTCTTTGATTGATGAAAATCTATATTAAATAATATGGTTATTCTGATTTTGACAAATTTATTGTAATTATAATACAATGATCGTTTCGCGAACACAGTAGCATTTTCAGGTAGATGGTATATCTAACATTTTTCAATAACTGTTATTCGAAAATGTAAGATATACCACCTACATAAAGATACTACTGTGTAAATGAAACGATCGTTGTAATTATAATTAATTACAATAAATTTCTGAGAATCGGAATGATCTTATTCAGTTTTATTTTTGGTGATAAGATAATAATAATTAAATCTGTACTTTTCAAATAACACTCTTATGAGGATGATACTTTCATTATTTAACTCTCAATCTGTTTCCAATAAATGTTTCGTCTCGAAACTTGATAATTTCGACTCTAATTTTATGGTCAGATACAACTTGATGATATATTGAATTGAATCAGTCCTTGCTTGGTGAAAATCTCAGAAATACCTTCAGTGTATTTTAAAGAAATGTATTTGAAATTTTCTTTTATATTAGGATAGACCATATTTAAAGCTATTTTATTATTTTTATTCACCTTAGGATCATAGTCATTATTAATAGCTATTTGTCTAATTATGTAACGTTCTGAAATATAATTTTCTCGATTCATGGGAATATTAACTAGTCTATGGATCATACAATTAAATGCTGATAGTTTTTGATTTGAAGGATGATTTGATTTATTGTGTATAAAAGAATCCGTATAGGCTGGTTTGTGAAATATTGAATTTTGAATTTTCTTGATTCAACTGTTACTCGAATAAATAATTCACGGATTCTATTATACACAATAAATCAAATCATCCTTTAAATCAAAAATTATCAGCATTTAATTGTGTGATCCATAGATTAGTTAATATTCCCATGAATGGAGAAAATTATATTTCAGAACTTAACATAATTAAACAAATAGCTATTAATAATGACTATGATCCTAAGGTGATAGACAAATTGTTGATGAATAAAAATAATAAAATAGCTTTAAATATGGTCTATCCTAATATAAAAGAAAATTTTAAATACATTTCCTTAAAATACACTAAAGGTATAATATTTCTGAGAAAATTGCTACACACCTCAAAAATAAATATAATATAAGAATTTCATTTAAAACCAATTCAAACTTGAGTAAATTCATTAAAAATAATAAAGACTGAACACATAAAGATGATAAATCGGGGGTTTATAAGTTAACCTGCGGTGATTGCCCTAAAGTTTACATAGGACAGACTCGAAAAACTTTCCGACATAGAATTTGTGAACATTTGAAGAGTTTCCTCAATAATAAAAGTAAGTCTACATATTCCAACCATTTGTTAGAAACAGGACATACTTTCAACCATAATTCTGAAATTCTACATATAGAAAGTAAAAGTTATGCCTTAAATCTGTTAGAATCCCTAGAGATAAATAAACATAATAAAATTGGAATATTACTTAACGAACAAATAGATTTAAATAACTCACCTCTGTTAAATATATTCAGATAAGCTGGAATTTGCAGAGACCCTTTTTTGGGTTTTAGTGCTCAATAAAAATTTATTGTACTTACTGTAATATAAATAGCAATGGGTTTCGGAAACAAGCTTAGTTATTTAAAATGTAATCTTGCCTGATGATGCTACTGTGATAGCGAAACGATTGTTGTAAACATAACAATAAAAATTTGTCAAAATCAGAATAACCTTATTTAAATATTATTTAACTTGATGATATATTCAAAATGAGTTATCGCAACACCATTTTCAAAATCAGGCATTCGAATTTACAGGGATGAAAAAACGAACAAGTTGTTCCCAGACGTATAGAAAAAAATCGACACGTTCAAGGGTTTCCCCATATATTAATTTTGAAGCTGTAAAATCGGGGTTTGCAGCTTTAGTTGGCCATCTGTTTGTGATTAAAACCAGAATTGATGATATGTCGAGGAAAACCTTTTTATTTTTAATGACATGGAAAAATATGTATCTCCTATTCTATAATTACAAGAATTTTCAGATGGAAGGATATAGTGAGAAAAAAAAACAGTCCTGATTACATTCTGATGACCAATCTTTCTTATTTGAATTTCATGCGCTGAGATTGCTGCGTAAAGAAGGTTATTCGATAAGATTTTTATTTTTCTCTTGACGACAATTGATCATCGATTCACTAAAATATCGAAAAATACTGGTGCCTCTATTTCAATGTCACGGTATACTTAAAAACTTGAATGAAATGTTGAGATAACATGCGAGGCATCCTATTCATAACCTGAATTTTGTAATTTCTCAATATTTTCTACACTCACTACCGACTCAATATCTTGGCATTCCGTTTGCATATTTAAACATTGTAATTCTTTATACCCAGTGACCCACTGAATATGTTTCATCTAATCGTTTATCTCTTTATATCGAAATTATAAATTCACTTGTAACGGTTTTCAACGCCACTGAGCGTGAAAGAGTAAGCGAAATGAATTTTTGTTTTAGTTTATCCTTTTTGCCTTTCATTACAAGGCCTACTTCGATGTAACTGTAAGTTAATTCGAACGAAATCGGATAGTTACACATTCCTTGATTGATGCGGAATTCGTTGTACGTAATTGCTTCATAAACCATTTAAAAATGTCACGATCTTTCTTTAACGTTCATCGATTATATTCCGATAATTTTTTTCCGTGAAAATAATATTTAACTCTTATTGCTTTTTCTATTTGAAGAACGCTTTTCCAAACAAATAGCTGTTTTTTAATAAATCATTAGTCATTATAGTAATCGAAACAGTTTGTTTTGCATCCACCCAAAAACGGCTCAATATTTCAGTTTGTGAAAATTAAATAATTGGATGACAGTTTATCTATTTTCTGCCAATCGAACGTAATAACCGAAATAGAAATGGAAGTTCATAAGGACAGATAATAGGAAATATTTACGATAACTTTAAACTTAGTTCAATTTTCATCCCAATTCATTATCCATATTGTTTATCTGAAATAATTAATTGATGCAGATGAGTCAAAATTGAGGATATCTTCTTCCAAAAATAATTAATAAGTAGTATGGCTTATGGGAAGAGAAAGTTCTAAGAATCGTAACAGTACAACTTGCTCTGTGTAATAAATCAAAACTCAAATAAGCCCGAATAGGATTTGTTGATCGCTAAGATATAAGCAGCAGATATGCACATGTTTCAAAGTTTACTGGCTTCAATCATCACTGCTAATTATTGGCATTACGGCGTAATTGGATATAACTTGAGCACAAAAAGGTTTTTTACTTAGTAATCAGGACTACAGTTCATTGATGATTAAAGTAAAACAACTTAATTTCCGCTATTTTATTTATTTTCACAACAATTGTTTCGTCATGACGAAATGACTTCGTCAGGTGAGTATGGTACCATACTCACCTGACAAAATCATGTTGTCATGACGAAAAAATTGTTGTGAAATTAAATAAAATAGCGGAAATTAAGTTGTTTTACTTTATTCATCGAGATGTATTTCCGACAAGTAGAGACCGATACAATCAAACACTACAGTTCATTGTTCTCTTTAACTTGAAGGGGTATGCTGTGTATGTAGATTCATTAGGTTGCGCTAGTATCTGACAAAACTAAGTGTTCATCTGCGGGGCGAATATAGGAGCGTAGCTTAGATACATTCCTTGAAAACTATAGGGGTACTGTATAGGGCTACTATAGCCATCAACAAAACCTACTCGGGCTTATTCGAGTGTTGATCTGTTAGTAGCATGCAAGTTGTTCTGTCTTGATTATAAGAACTTTCTGTTACCATATCTTATACTCCTTATCATTTATAAATAAATGATTGCTGAAATTGAACTCCTGGAAATTTTGAGGAGGCACAAACAGTTGGTTTATTTCCGTAGCCTTTTAACATAATGAAAGGAAGTACGATGTGAATATTGAAGAATATGAACGAACTGTAAATTTTTATTTCATCCATTGCTATTAACTTTAGAATTTGAAAAATTCATTTAGTTAATATAATAATAATATGGTTTATTCTGTAAGCTACAACTGCTACAAGATATAAACAGTAATCACAGAGGCGTGAGCCTGTACATGATTTTAAAGTAAAAACAAAAATATAATACGGTAGCCACTATTCAAATTTACTAACAAATTCTCATCAATTTACATTCAGAATTAAAAATACAAAGGGCATACAACAATACAAAAGTTCATAAAGGAAAGTTCTCTCATCCGGTAAGTAACTATGTGATTCAATATTGGTTTCAAAAAAAAAAAATGTTTACTAGGTGTTTATTATCGCATTGAAATAGTGTCTCCCTTTCTCAATCACCCAATTTTTCAATGTTCTTTTATTGGAAGTGGGGTTTTTTATCATTTTTAGAGCCATCGGAATTGAGGCATATATTCGCGGGGCTAGATAGGCGAAGCACCTCTGTCCTATTCTTTTCTCAGCTCTAGGTGTAAGGTATTGATGGATCTTGTTTCTTGTTTCATACTCATATTCATTACGTATAAGTTGAGTTTTTCCTGTATTTACGCCAAGTAACATCTGCAGTACACTTTCAGTTTTTTTAGACCTTAGCAAGGCCTTCGATTGTGTGTCGCATCGGATTCTTCTACAGAAATTGTCCAGATATGGGTGTGATGATGACTGTATCAAATTTTTAGGATCATATCTAAATAACAGGAGACAGAGGGTTTACTTGAATGGTAAATGGTCAGGAATAAAGGAAGTGGGCACTGGTGTACCACAGGGCTCGATCCTTGGACCTCTCCTTTTTATAATTTTTATTAATGACTTCTCGTATTTCATGAGCGAGTTTGAGCATATTTTGTGGGCAGATGACTCCAGCATCTCGCTCTCCGGGTCTGATCTGGACTCTGTGGAGGGGTTCAGGTGCGATGCAGAATCGAGGGCCAAAAGGTGGTTTGAATCCAATGATCTATGTTGCAACTCATCTAAAACGGAACGTATGCTTTTCAACTTGAAAAGGCAAGTCTATACGGGGGATAAACAATCGGTTAGATTCTTGGGAATACATTTTGATCCGAGCCTTACTTGGAGTTTTCACATAGAGCAGGTGGCTTCTAAGATCACTAAAAACATCTATCTTTTGAGAAATTTGTCTGGCACTGTGTCAAGATCCGTACTAAAAACAGCTTATCATAGTTTGGTTGAATCGCACCTTAGATATTGCGTCATTCTATGGGGTAATAGCTCTGGTCGTGATAGAATTTTCAGGTTGCAAAGAAGAGCGATCAGAGTTGTTGCAGGTCTAGGCTACCGTGACGATTGCATTAACGCTTATAAATCGTTTAAGATTCTAACTTTTCCATCCATTTTTATTTTTGAATGTCTGGTCTATGCGTTCACCAACTATGATAATTTAAATAAGTGTGGTGATGACCATAAATATAACACCAGGTTTAAGAATAATATTAAATCAGATTTTTATCGCTTGGAAAAATCTAAAAATGGTCCAAACTTTATTTCACACAAACTCTTCAACAAAATACCTCATGATATTAGATGTCTGCCTCTCAAAAAGTTTAAAACTGTGGTGGACAGTTTGTTGAAGCGAATGGCATTTGGAAGCGTGCACGGGTTCCTGTCTGCTGATCCTGCCATTTTTTATTCTGTGATATGACAGTGATTTTTTAATTGTATAGTAATTGTATTTGTAATATAGCTTTAATTTTTTTTAATATACCTCATGTATATTGACCATTGACGTGTGCAATACAATATATTATGTTGTAAAGATCACTAAATAAATATCTATCTATCTATCTATCTACAAATAGTTGGTGGGGGTTCATAACCTGGGAAATAGCGAACAAATCATCTGACAGATACAGGAGCGGCTTTCCATATATAACACGGAGTATCCATTTCTGGATCATTTCAACCCGCCTCATATGACATCTGTATGCTCCACCCCAACCAATTATACCATACCTTATTTGAGATTGACATAGAGCTGAGTATACCATCATTAGGCTTGTTTCATTAAGGTAAATTTAGTTAATATTGTTTCGACCATCCACCGTCTAGCTCATTACTGAAGTACTTTTTATTCCTGAAGTGCTTATCTGAAAGGCTTTTGAAATATCACTGTTTCTTAATAGTACCTGATAATCAGTTCAATATATTTCATAAAAATTATCTAGTCTGAGGCAATCTAATCAGACTTGATGTGAACTCATATAGTTTGTGAGTGCAATCATTGTTGAAACTTTAGCACTAGCGAAGGATTCACATATTAGAGTTATCTATTATTGTGAGCTTTTTCAAGGGAACAATGGGATATCGTTTTCCTCAAAAGTTTATAATTTTCCAATTTTGAGCCGTAAATGGTAACAAACGGCTAGGTTGAACTCACTGATATGAGTCTATTCAAAAGCGGTAAATATGTGGTGAAAGATTTTCCTCACTCTGGCCGGCCATCAACGTCTTCAATTGAACATAATATGGATAAAATAAATGAAATAGTGACTGAAAACGTCACTTAAATCTGAGAGATTTAGCCGCAGGAATTTCTGTTCTGTGGAATCAATGAATACCATTTTAACGATTGTTTGGGCATAAAACGCGTTGCCGCTAAAGATATGCTAGAATAAGTCAATTCCGATCCTACATAAATAATATAAAATGCTTGGTAATGGTGTTAAGACCTGTGTTTATGGGAGCGGGGTTGTAGCCTCGGAATTCCTGTGCAGAAGGGGAACAGTAAATGAGGAATATTATTTGAGCGTAATGCGTCGTGTGAGAGAGCAAATTGGTCGAAATCTTTGGATCATTGGATGGAACGAAGAAAATACAAAAACAACCTTGATTGTTGTCCTTCTAATTCCAGATAAAATATGGCGATGAATACCTCCAACCAGTGTATAAAGCATAGTTTTAGAATCGTCTACAGAAAACTCCAGAGAGAACTTCATTACAGTTGCATATCAAACAGCTTCGAAAAGTTTTCTGGAACATCTTACTGTTCAAATATTTGTTGATCCATAGATTGAGGGATACTGACATTCAACAGACACTATACTTGGTCTGACCTAAGATCTTGAATGATGCTTATACATGCATTGAAATTTTAGCTGTGAAACAGGCGAAGCATAAAAGCCACATTAAAGTCCAATGTATATACATTCTGTCAAGAAAGTACCGGGAATTATCGATTTAAATCTGGCGGGGCAATGAGGCAGGTAAATTTTTTTTTCCTAGGTTGGTACCACTGTCCTTAATTACTATACCAAGCTTGAGCGGGATCTGTCAACTAGTGTGTTTGCAACAGCTGATTAAGTCAGTCGATGTCAGTCGATGCGTGCCGATTTTTACTATGGGTGATTACGTTGAGCAAAGAATTTGCTTAAAGATTTGTGTTGCAAATGAATTTTCGTGTGCCGATGCATTGAAAATGTTGCAAAAGGCCTTTGGTGATAATGCTCTATCGAAAACTCGTGCATATCAGTGGTACAGAGCCTTCAAGGACGGTCGTGAAGTGGTCGAAGACTTGCCTCGTTCCGGACGCCCATCGACGGCTTCGATCGAAGATAACGTCGATAAAATTAAGGAAAGGGTGCTGGAAAACAGTCGTACCAGCTTGAGAGAGATAGCACATGATCTTAAGATATCCCACGAGTCCGCACGTACGATTTTGATTGATATTTTGGACATGAGAAAGGTGGCCGCACGACTCGTACCGAAAGACCTGAATTTTCTTCAAAAACGTCATCGCGAACAGGTTGTTTCAGACATGCTGGATCGCTGTAATTCCGATTCTACATTCATGGAACGCATTATAACTGGTGATGAGACCTGGGTCTATGAGTACGATATGCAAACAAGCCAGCAATCATCGAAATGGGTGGCAAAAAATGAGCCGAAACCGAAAAAACCACGCCAAAGCCGCTCGAAAATAAAGGTGATGCTCATTGTTTTCTTCGATATCCGTGGCGTGGTGCACTACGAATTCGTTCCAGAGGGTCAGACGGTAAACAAGGAGTATTACCTAGGCGTTATGAAACGTTTGCGTGAGCGTATCCGTAAGAAGCGGCCAAATTTGTGGGCGAACAACTCATGGATTTTGCATGACGATAACGCGCCTTCTCACCGAGCTACGATTGTGACTGACTTTCTCGCCAAAAACTCAACAAACGTGCTTCAGCAACCACCGGATTTGGCTCCCTGCGACTTTTTCCTCTTTCTAAAACTAAAATAGCCCCTTCGTGGCACCCGTTTTGAGTCGATTGAAGCCATAAAACAAAATTCGGCGCGAGAGCTAAAGTCCATCCCGGAAAGCGCCTATAAAAAATGTTTCGATAATTGGAAGTGCCGTTGGCATAGATGTATTGAAGCAAATGGAGCCTATTTTGAAGGCGACCCAATAAATTTTGACGATTAAATGTAAAAATGTTGTTTAATTGAAAATTCCCGGTACTTTCTTGACAGAGTAGTACTTTAGAGGAGCCAGGGACCACTGAGAATACTGAATAATGAATACACTGGGTAGTTAAACACAGAGCTTCTAGGAAGAGCATTCCAAAAGATTTAAGAGTTGAAATTGATATTAAATAGGACTCATACGCCAATAAAAGCCAGCCAAGGAAAACAAAACCTACCTCGAAAACTGAAACTGATTGGTAAAATGTGGCGACTGCTGTAATGCTGTAGTACAGATTCATGCAGTAACAAAGTCTGTCAGTATTGCTGTAGACGGTAAAATCAATGAATGTAAGCTAAAATGGCTAACAAAATCACTGGGAGATCCGATTTTGTGAAACTAATTAGGAAGACCTTACCTGCGATGGTCCGTTTACGAACAGTAACAGGGAAATATGTTTCTACACAGGGAGGAGGGGAAAATAATCATAGAAAAAGGGGAAGGTGCAGTTTGACATTAAGGTTTGGTAAGAGATATCACAGAAGTTGTCATAAGAATTGAAAGTATAGAGATAATATTCCATACATGTGAAGAAACACTGGTTTAAGTTATTTTGATCCAAGGCGTTATCCTACCTGATTAGGGAGAGAATATAATAAATCGATATCTGAACTGAAACTGCGACAAAAATTATTCTAAAGCATAATCATATCTAGACCTGAATCAAGTGAAAGATAGAGATGAAGTGTTCATCACTGATGATACTGAAATGGACACGTCACAGGTCTAGAAAAATCCTGCTCCATTCAACAGAATTCCACTCGTAAAGAATGAAAATGTGTGCAAAATTATTGAATAAATGCCCAGAAACATGCATAGAAACATACGATATTCCTTGGTTTTCACTCGTGGTCTTGGTGGTGAAGAAAGATGGTGGCACCGGATTTTGACCGCAGGCAATTGAATGAGGTCATTCAAAAGCACCGTTACACTAATCACATAATACATGACTCGTTCAAAATGATTTCATACTGCAGATTTAGAGAGCAGATGAAACTGAACTTTGAAAACAAAAAGAAAATGGCTTTGAACCAGCAGTATTTTAGCGATTATTAAAAATTATCGATCGTAGAAACCATTCGATAAACACTTAAAGAGCCTGAGAAAGATGTAACAGATTAACGTGGTGTAAATATAAAATTGAGTCCTCGACAAGATAAAGACAACACAGGAGTGGCTGTAACCACAGGATAAACAGAAAGTGCGTTTGTGTAATTATTATGCAAATTCTTCTTAATAATGGACGGTATTCTTGAACCTTTGAGTAGAATAATGCAGAAAGGAAGGGACTTTTGCTTGGTATGGGGAATATGCGACTGTTTCCACCTGTTCTACAAAAGGTTTTGGTAACAGCCTCTATTTGGAGCTTTCTATAGGCTGATGAGATGTTTTTGAACACGGACGCCAATAACATGGTTATATGAAGTGTGCTGTGGACAAGAGAAGGTTATTGAACACATCAGTAAAGTGCTGCCGTTCTGAATGAACGTACTGCGACGTTGGAGGAAATTTACTTGTTGTTATTGAATATATCCAGCATTTTAATAAATAACGATGGGGTCAAAAGTTCTTACTTAGGACGGATCCTGATGCTTCAAAATAGCATCTGTAATTTGTGAACTCCAGACAGTTATGTTGCTTGACCGATAAAGATGTCACAAGATAACAATATTAGGTTTCTTGAAGTAGGAGGTTAACTCAAGAAAAACTGTACGATATCAGTATTTTTCTTCACTTTATCATGGAATATTTATATATATATATATATAACATATATATATATATATATATATATATATATATATATCTATTTCAGAAGTGTACTTACTTCATTAAAATAAAAAAATGTTTTTCCTTCAGAGCTTTACTTGCTTTTTGCCATATTTCAAAAAGTGAGTGAATTATTTTCAGTATCTTTCTCTTGAATTAATAGGAAATGAATTTAGATCTACATCAATAGTTGCTTCCTTTCCATTTACAATCACTGTATTTAAAAAAAAATTATTTAATGTGCTACAATGATTTGAACAGAGTTTATTTTGAACTAAGCTCAAACCATTGTGTTTTGAGGGTATTTAATTATTTCGACGTCCTTAGTCATTTGCAAATTGAATCGTGGAAAAGTTCAGTGTTGAAAAAAGTTAAAGTTATTGACCGTTCAAACAAAAGTGCATTTCGTGATTTCTTGCCCGTATGATCAATCTACCGAAAATGCTATTTGAAAATTTGTGGAAAATCTGGGTATGTCGTAGAAGTTAGGACGTCCGTACGTTCACGTGCAATACGTTCTATCGAAATTTTTTTAGAAGTGAAGGAGGATGTGGTTGAGAGTCCAAACACATTCCTTCGACGTACAGCGCGGGAATGGCACTCGCCAACGGCTACCTTGCAAATGATATTGACGAAAGATTTGTCGATATACGAGTACAATATTCAATTGACGCAATAGCTTGATTCTCCCAACCATAACGACTTACAGAACATCGATTCGTCCTATTATAAAAATGTTCATATCTGGCTAGTTCTACGACATATAATATATAATACCAGAGGAATTCTAGTTCACTTTGAAAATTCGTTACAATTGAGAAATTTTTTTAATAATAATTATTTAAACATTGATTAATTTGTTGAATTTGAAAAACCTGATCATAAATATAACTGAGAAGATTATATTAGCTCATGTGTATTGTTTTATGAGATATTGAATATGCAATTATTTTACTTTCTTTACACTAGTGCGTGAAAGTGACATTTTTCAAGCATTAACGTTCCTGAATTTGGCTGATTTAAGTATATTTATAAAAAAAAACATTTTTTGCCAACATCTTTCACTTATATTCTATCCATCTTAGCAAAGTTTATTTATTCTGGGTATTGTCATTGTTTTTCAATATACTACTGTTCAAAAAAATGAACCCAGATTATCATATCATATTGCGGCGAAGTTCTTTCTACGATTTATAGTAGGCTAAAGTACACTACTAAGCGTATGAAAATGATTTTTCACCCTGTCGAATCTGGTGTATTTCAGTATTCAGTGTGAATTCAGTTTGTCCCGGGTACCGGGTAAAGTTGCGACCTGCATTTCGGACTAAAGCTTATTTTCAGAATTTTCATCATTATCAGGAATACAGGATATCCTTGAACATTAGCTGCTAATATGCCATTTAGCTGCGATATACGCATTTCCAGCAATTCTTTTTTTTATTCAATTCCTAGCCATGAATTGAAAGACTGAACAATTTTATCGTTTCGTTCTCATTCTGAAAAATGAAGTATTGAATGGACCTTTTTCATTTCTAAATTGAAATATAGTACGAAAATTGTTTCAACTGAAAGGAGTTAAATTAGTTTAGGTTATTGAGGTAGAGGAAAATCAGCACTCTACCTGCTTCCTGAACTGAAATGAATTCTGATACTCGTACGGGTCATACTCTTGGAAAATTAATAAAATTTGTGATGTTTAAAAGTGCATTTTTTGCGTGCTAGTTTCAGGAAACAACGTGCCATCATTTCGCTCAAATATCTGTAATTTTCGTATAATAATGTAATAATGTAAAATAATAAACGATTAGGTTGGACTCACTGATGGAGAATCCGAGATCGAAAGTAATTCTGTTCTACACTATAAATAATTTTATATTCACGACAACTTATCTTTAAATCACGAATTGTGTTGGCTTCTTCTTGAGAGAAAGATGCTTATTAACAACTAGTCTGAAATTTGTTTACATACATTATTTAAATGGTTTCTGTTTGAAATAAGGGTACAAACATTTTTTTAAAATTATTTTTGATTAATCTACTGGGTCCCTAGATGAATAGAACCAATAGAGATGCATTAGAAAACTCAGTTTAAACATTCAATTAATTCCCCGAATTTCTGAATCGTTTTATTTTCAAACAAAACTGAACCTTTTAGAAAATTTAGAAATTAACTGTTTTAGAAATTCCGGGAATTTATCGAATGAACAAACTGAGTTATCTAATTCACCTCTATTGGATCTATTCACCCAGGAACCCGGTGGTTTTACCAAAAGTAATAAACTTTTTTGTTTTACTCTTATCTCAAAACAGGAACTATTATTTAAATACAGTAGTAACCAAATTTCGGACCAGTTGTTTATAAGCATTTCAAAAAGTTGCTATGTAAACGGAACGCGTAATGCGACAAGCTCAAATAATAAATAGAAATGAATATGATGATATATGTGCATTATTCAATTAGAGTGTTCTCTTGAAAAATTCTATTTGAATACATAATGGTTATAATCTCACGAATTTTTTTGTAGTGATGAAAATTTATAATACTCAAGGAAGTTCGCGAGTTTTAAAATGATGTAGAAAAAATATTGATAGTATATGAATATACCATGATCTATAAAGTGAATTTTTTCTCATCGATGATGAAATATTGAATATTCGTGTAATATTTTTAAAGGTTTTCAAGAAAAAAATCACTATAGCCGTGAATTTGATTCAAATTATTGAGAGAGGAAATTGAAAATTAGTACTTTTCCTCTAATAAAATAAAATTAATTAATGTAGGGGATCCCGTATTATTTTATAAAAGAAACGCAGTTATGTTTTTAAATCACGTGTTTTTAGGCGAATCAATATTCAGGCGGTCCATTGGACATTGTGATATTATGCTTGTAAACAAGATTGTCAAAACAACCTGTTTTAGAAGTCGAATAATAAATAACTCACGAAAAAATCTAAACAAAACCAGTGTCGTGCACAGTTTATCGTTGTTATAATGCATTAAACTCAGGAACATCGACATATCTATAATTTTCTTTGACTTTATGAATATCATATGAATGATGAAATGCAGATAGAATTGGGAAAATAAAAAAACAGAATTTTGGCATTTTTGCGCGCTCATACCTACAAAGGCAATATCATTTCCGCCAAATGTCTGTCTTCTACGAATTTTTAGCCGAAAGTGATCTCAAATTATTAAATTGAATATCAATTCAATTCGTTGATTGTGAGCACAGTTATTTTTGAAAAAACTTTTTTCAATAAGTTTATATTGAAAACTCATTCACAAGATCAAGTTTGTAAATGGATAGAAATATTTTAAACTGAAATTTTGTTTCTCAATACAATAAAAAACAAACCCTGGTAGTTGAAATCTTGTTCTGTACACTGTCAAAAATATTTCTGGAAATAGAATTGGATAAACTCACCGTGTTGTTTGGATGACGTTGTTTGAAACATCATCAATAAAAGCTCTGCTTTGTGATTTTTCGGAATTATGAACCTCATACCTACCTATATGGACGCGCTATCATTTTGTCTAATTGCCTGTTTTCTGCGAATTTTGAGCCGAAAAAAATTGATTCTGCCATCCTGGGCATTATAAATTGAGATATATATGTTTAAAAAAATTCATATTAAAGATCAAATTTGTGAATGGACAGATATATAACAGACCAAAAATTTGTTTCTCAATGTACGAAAAAAATACATATCCAATTGAGTTGAAATTATGCCAGTTTTGTTAAATATGCAAACTAATTTTAAAACAGATATGACTACATACTTTGAATAACTCCCAAAATTGCTGGAAACGCAATCAATAAAAGTTTTGGTCTGTGATTTTTTCGAATAATAAATCGTGGTGTTTGAAATGAACGACCTATCTGTTTCACATATATACATGGGCAATCACTACATGTTAACTTGTAAACTCCTAATTTTATGTTTTTAGAAATGATAATAATAGTTCTATAAGATATGTTATAGTTTTCTTTTCTTTTCAAATATTTAGCAATCTTTTCAGTTTTTTGTCCTATGTATAAACTGAAAAAATATGTTATAGAATCAATAATTCATTAGGTATTATTAAAAAAAAAATAATAAAGACGTCATTTCTAAACACAAAAAATCAGGAGTTTACAAGTTAAAATATAGTGATTGCTCATGTGTATATGTAGGTCGTGTGTTTCGAACAAGGATATGGGAACATGAAAAATGCTAATCTATAATATAAAAATGAATCGCAAAATGTGTTGGTAAGCGCATAAGTCAACAACGCCTGGACCAATTTGGCCAATTTTTTGGAGTTCAAGGATGGTTTTTACGGCAAGAAAAATTCGAATAATTGCCGGAAAAACCCTTAAAACAGTCCTTTTTTCCCATACAAACGTTTTCTAACTAAAGCGTAGTCGATTTAAGCTTTATTGCTATTGTATAAAGTACATATTAAATTTCTTTTGTTTTACTATCGGCATGCGACATAAAATGCAAGTTTTCACGTCATTCCATCAGTCAAATACAAAAGTTTTAATATCCCTATTTTACAGACATAAAACATTGGTACGGCTTGAAGGACTTCAAGTCAAATCAAATAAAGAAAATAGCAAACTGTCAATGTCGATTTGCCGTTGTACATTGTGTTGTTTTTCTTGGATTTTCTGTAACCTAATCTACTGAGTTTGCTTTTGTTAACTAATACACGAAACAAATTCGTATATCGTGTATTGTGCAGAGTGTTTACTTGATTGGTGTTTAGTGACACAATAATTTATATTGATATATGATATATATGTAAATGCACAGAATGTCGGTCGGATGACTATTCTTCCAGCAACATACATCGGAAGCCTTCGGCATATGCACGAATATGCTCAAGATGCCATGTCGTATGTTCGTCATTATGGTACAGCAGATTTGTTCATCACATTTACATGCAATCCGCAATGGATAGAAATCAAGAAGGAGTTATTCCCTGGGCAATCACCCATTGATCGTCATGATATTACAGCCAGAGTCTTTAGACAAAAGTTGAAATCTTTAATGGATTTCATCGTAAAACATTATGTGTGAGACACGCTGCTGGATGTATTCTGTGGAGTGGCAGAAACGAGGATTGCCACATGCACACATTTTGATTTGGTTGGTTGAAAAGATAAGGCCAAATGAAGTTGATGCAGTGATATCAGCTGAAATCCCTGATGAACAAGTAGATCCTGGATTGCATGAGGTAGTTATCCATTTTATAAAAGACATTCAAAGCACACATCAACGTTGAATCTTGCCATTCAGTGAAATCTATTAAATACATTTGCAAATATGTAACCAAAGGGAGTGTGATTGGAATTGGGGCAGAGAATTCTAATGATGAAGTTACCCGATACCAAATGGGCCGCTATGTTAGTAGTAATGAAGCAGTTTGGTGAATATTTTCTTTTCCTATTCATGAGAGACACCCTGTTGTTGTTCACTTAGCTGTGCATTTAGAAAATAGATAAAGAGTGTATTTTACAGCACAGAATGCAGTACAAAGAGCTGCTCAGCCACCATCTACGACATTAACCAGTTTTTTTGAGACATACCAAAACGATGATTTTGCACAAACATTGTTATATTCTGAAATGCCAAAATATTATACCTGGAATCAATCCTCAAGGACATTTATACGACGGAAACAAGGAAAACCAGTTGCAGGATACAATTGATACAATTGATTTGTGGATCAAGTACAAGGATTACGGAATGAAATGGGAAATCCAAATATACAAATCAGTGAAGAAATTCACAATGAAGCATTGATTTCAATTGAGGACATGTGCTTGATGATATCAAACAAACTATTAATTCAATTAGGTCTGGCCGCGCCTAATCGCCCAATGCATGATGCTTTTAACCAAGAGTTGCATCGAGAAAAACTGTACGATCTCAACACTTTGAAAGAATTTATTCAAACAAATCATCCACTGTTGAATGAACAACAGAAGTATGTATTTGATACTCTTATGAAAGTAACAAATGATGAAACTGGCGGGATTTACTTCTCAGATGCACCTGGTGGTACAGGAAAAACTTTTTTGATTTCTATCATATTAGCAACAATTCGCTCACAAAATAAAATTGTATTTGCACTCGCTTCGTCGGGAATTGCAGCAACTTTGCTTGAAGGTGGTCGAACAGCCCATTCAGCACTTAAATTGCCATTAAATATGCAAAGCAATGAAACTCCAACCTGCAACATTTCGAATAACTCTGCAATGGCAAAGGTTTTGCAGCAATGTAAAATTATTGTTTGGGGTGAATGCACGATGGCACATAAAAAATCTTTGGAGGCTTCAGTCAGAACCTTAAAAGATCTACGGAGCAATTGTAAGCGATTTGGTGGTGCATTGGTTTTATTAGCAGGAGATTTTCGTCAAACATGGCCAGTGATTCCACGATAAACGCCAGCAGATGAACTCAATGTATATCTAAAGTCCAATTTGTGGAAACATGTCAAAGTACTTCATTTGAGCAAGAATATGCATGTCGAGTTGCAAAATGACCAATCTGGAAACATATTCTTTAAACAACTCATTGACATTGGTAATGGCAAATTCCCTATAGACACGTTGACTGGCTGCATTAACTTTCCTCAAAGTTGTTGTCAGTTAACTCGATCGAAAGACGAACTCATTCAGAAGGTGTTTCCAGATGTTTCTCAAATTTACAGAAACCATGATTGGTTGAGCGAACGAGCTATATTGGCTGCAAAAAACATTAATGTGAATGAATTAAATTTCAAAATTCAAGAACAAATTACAGGCGAATCGAGGATATATAAATCAGTTGATTCGGCTACTAACCAAGATGATGTAGTCAACGATCCACCGGAATTTTAAAACTCGCTGGACTTGCCAGGGTTGCCACCTCACAATCTTCAATTAAAGGTTGGATCGCTTGTTATAATGTTGCGAAATATCAACCAACCGCGTCTTTGCAACGGAACACGGTTAGCGATAAAAAAATTACTAAACAACGTGATAGAAGCAACTATATTCAAAGGAAAGTATAAGGGAGAAGATGTTCTCATACCGCGCATTCCAATGATTCCGACTGATGTGCCATTTCAGTTTAAACGACTATAGTTTCCAGTGCGGCTTGCTTTTGCTATGACCATAAACAAGTCCTAGGGGCAATCATTAAGTGTTTGTGGTATTAATCTGGAAAACCCATGTTTCTCACATGGTCAATTGTATGCTGCCTGTTCCTGTGTTGGAAAACCATCAGATTTGTTTGTTTATGCGCCAGGTAATCAAACAAAAAACATCGTATATCTTAAAGCACTACAATGATAATAAAACTATTTTTTGTTAATAATTATGATTCACATGATTAACAATAAAGTGATTACTTTTAAATCCTCATATGATATGTTTCATTTAATTATTTTTTATTCACAACGCCCTTTCACCAGGGTGACGGTTCTGTTCAGGAGAATCTTTTTCCCCGACTATAAAATACGTAGGAACAAAAACTGCCACATTACAAATCTTTTTGACAGGACGAAGTCTGTCGGGTCCGCTAGTACATTAATAAAATTCAACTTATGCAAACCATTTGTTATAGACAGGTCATACTTTTGATGGAAACTATGTGTTCGGATTTTACATCGAATAAGAAATTTTTGATATTTGTTTCTCACAGTTTTCTTAGAAACCCATTAGAATCGATGCCATTTCAACACGACAACAGGCGAATGTCGTTTCGGGATTTACCTGACCCCATTTCGAGCCCTAAGAGAGTCAATTACCCAAAAAGCTGCGTTGAAGATACATTCCCAAAAAAAGTCGCATTTTGTCGCTTGCACAAAAAGCATAAAATAAACCGCCCGCTTTTTTACGTTCTCTCAAGTTATAATAACACGTCTCTCTCTCTCTCTTAATAACCCATAACGCACTAAAGGCCTGGAAGTGAATGTATTATCTACATTATTCGTAATTAGATAGTAATTTTTTAAAGGTAAACCCAAGAGTGAAACCAGTAAAAGTATGAAAAAGCCAAATTTCACATTGAAAATATGATGGAAGAACAAGGACTTGACATTGAGTCTGAAACAACAGAACATGATACTTTATTTAATCGATATCTAGATTATGTAGCTATGGTTGAAATGAAAATACATTCACTTTCAAGTGCACACCCAAATTCAAAATCTCAAACGGACGAAATAAACTCACCAGTCAACATTAATACAAATAATGTATGACTTTAAGATACTTATTAACGGAAATGAGAAAAAAATTGGATTGCTTGAAAAATTTGAAAATCGATACAGAACACTCTGTTATACTCAACATACTTTGTAGAAAGTTTAGCTGCTGAACTCTTGAATTCTAACTTATGGTGGCATTGCCCTAGCTTTTTGCAAAAGGTTTCATTCGACCCATCCCAATTTGAAACACAACCAACAATAATAGATTTGCCCGAACAAAGAAGGTAACACAACTTGCACAAGTCCACTCAAAGCCCCAGACTGAATTCTGCGAATACGTCTTATCAATGTTTTCCAAATTCTCCAGACTATCCATACAATCACATATTTTATACGATTCTCGTACAATTGTATAGAACCCGACAATAAAAGGTTAGGTCCTTTAAATGTTGACGAAATTCAGGATGCAATGAATAAAATTGTCAGAAATCAACAATTTTTGCACTTTTCATGGAAAATAACAGAACTAAAATCTGGAAAAGGTCTTTCGATTAATAACCGCTTAGTCCTCAAGCCATTTTTGAACAAGGATGTGTATTGGTGGTCGTCTTACCCACGCAGACGTTCCTGAGGCACAAAAGCACCCATTGCTTCTCCCCTCCAATAATCTTGTAGTATCGCTTCTCTTTGTCCACGAACACAAACATCTTAGTGACGCGGGAGCCCAAACGGTCCCTTCAAATATTATATTGAACTTTTGGCCACTGAATGCGTTGAAAGGAATAAAACGCATTATAAGAAATTGTAATAAATGCTTCCGATTCCAGCTTCGACCGCCTCATCAAATCATGGGAGACTTGCCAAAAGATGGAATAACTTCAAAAGATTGGAGTAGATTTTGAAGGCCCCTCGTTAATCAAATCCTCCAAATTGAGAAAGTCGTCGCTACAAAAGTGCCACATTGCTCCATTCGTTTGCATGGCCACTAAAGTCATACACCTAGAACTTGTTACAGCCCTCTCGGCAAATCCCTTTTTATTAGCACTCTAACGATTCATTTCACGCCGGGGAAGCTCATCAGTCATTTATAGTGACAATGCCATGAACTTCTCTGGGTTACGCAATCAGCTCCGTGCATTGAATGGATATTTAAAAAAAATGCGGAGGTTACAGATTGCATTAAACCGTTTGCAGCTGAAAATAGAATAACTTAGAGGTTTATTCCTCCACTCTCCCCACATTAGGGTGAAATTTGGGAAGCTGGAATCAGAAGCACCAGAAACCACCTGAACAGAAACATTGGCGATGCACATCTCACATTTGAGGAACACAAAACCATATTAACTCAAATCGAGGCTATTTTAAATTCTCGTCCCCATTGTTTGTTGTCTAATGATCCGACCGATTTAGACTGTTTAACCCCTGAACACTTCCTTATTGGAATCAGTCTTATTGCATATCCCGAATCAGACGTAGCCAGTGTCCCTGAAAACAGGTTGAATCATTTTGGAAAAGATGGTCAGTTGAGTATCTGAACTCACTACAGAACCCATCGAGAAACGTAAAGGTCAATGATTTGGTCCTATTAAAGGAAGACAATGTTCCTCTTTTTAATAGGCCTAGAGCCAGAATAGTCGAAATTTTCCCGGGCTCTGATGATAGAGTAAGAGTTGTAAAAATTCAAACCAAACTTTGCCCCTTGCCACAGGATTCTTAAATCCAGGATCCCACCACTGGTTGTTGTCTTTTTTATTCACCCTTCTTTCTCATGAAATTCCAAATCGCTCCAAGGTAACTTTTTGTGTTTTTTGATGAACCGTCTAACCCGACAAAGTTATGTTCGGATTTTACATCGAACAAGAAATTTTTAATTTCCGATACAGGTACATAACAATTATGATCCCCGTGTCAGGAATCTAGGCCTTTCAAAAATGTTTCATTTTTTCCTAGAAACTTCTGGGCCTTTTAAGGACCTAAAATATTTATCCTTCGCAGTTCTCTTAGAAACCCATTAGAACCGATGCCGTTTCAACACGACAACAGTCGAATGTCGTTTCGGAATTTACCTGACCATATTTAAAGCCCTAAGAGAGTCTCTCATTCTGTCAGTTACCCAAAAAGCAGCGTTGAAGATACATTCCCAAAAAAAAGTCGTATTTTGTCACTTGCCCATAAAGCAAAATGAATCGCTCGCTAGTTTTACGTTCTCTCATGTTATAATCACACGTCTCTCTCTCTATCTTTCTCTCTTAATAACCCATAAAGCACTAAAGGCCTCGAAGTAATATATTATCTACATTATTTGTAATTAGATAGTTATTCGTGAAAAGTTAACCCCACAGTGAAACCAGTAAAAGTGAACCCAGTGAACTCAGTGCAATTGAACAACGGTGAAAAAGCTCAAAGAACTATTACTCCACAAACAAGATAGTGTTTTTATCACAATTAAAGTTAAAACTACACCGCAACAACTCCCTCAATTTGGGTAATCAAACCAAAAACTGTTTATTTATGATATAAAATAAACCATTAAAGCCAATTATACATTCCTCTCTCAACTCCATATGCTTACCCAAGAATTTGCATACTAATTGGTTAACATTCAATCAATTACTAGGAAGAATTCAAAAAGGTATCTCTACATATCAAGCAATTCTTTACAATATGAAATATTATATATTGAAAAAAAAAGTCATACACGAAACTTAAAAACTTTAGTAGTAAAGGAAAATGGCAATTTTTACAGAAAATTAATATTTCAAAGAAAAACAATGTACCTTACCTGAAAATTTGAGTGATCCAGATAAACTGAATAATCATTTTGTAAAAAATCATAATGTGAAACCTAATGACGCAGTATTTAATTTTTATGAAAATATTATAACATATTGGAGGAGGTAGAAGAGCTATTTGAGTTTAGGTTAGTTGATCCTGATGAGGTTGGCGGGATAGTGGAAAGTATTCTATCCAATGCTACTGGTGCCGACAACATTAATATAAGAATGATCAGACTGTGTTGCCTATTCATCATTCCCTATATAACACAGATTATTAATGAATGCATTCTTACGTCGTATTTTCCCAATTTGTGTAGAACTGCACTTGTGTTCCCCTTACCGAAGGTCGATTGCCCTGCCGATCTAAAGTAACTTCAGTCTATAAGCATACTGCCTGCGGTATCGAAGATTCTTGAAAAAATTATGGAGGGCCAGATCAGAACTTTTTTATCGAGGTACAATATCTTACCTACGAATCAATCGGGATTTAGTCTCACAGTTGAGAGACAGCACTGGCTAATGTAGTTCATGATATGTTGAAGGCGGCAGATGGTGATATGGTTACGGCGTTTGTAACATTGGACTTTAGCAAAGCGTTCGATTCCCTTTCACACACGTTAATGTACAAGGTGCTTCACTATGTTGGCTTTGGTGAGAGTGCTAGAAATCTGGTCCAGTCTTTCCTATCTGGGAGATCACATTGCGTGGCATCTCAGAGGTGTTATTCGACTCCTTTAGAGCTTAGAGTTGGGGTCCCTCAGGGAAGCATTCTGGGTCCTCTTCTGTATATTATATATACATAAAATTTCCATAAATGTCTAACAAACTGCATGATTTATTGTCATGCCGACGATGCGCAATTGTATTTTTCTTTTCATCTGAGCCAGATCTTCTTAGCCGAAGAATTAATCAATTCGGATTCAAACAAATTTTTCGAAATAGCCGAAGATCACCTCCTCAAACTTAATTCTGAGAAGTGTTCTGTTGTGGTATTTGGTAGCAAACAGAACACAGAAGTAGCTGAAGAAACATTGCAGATCAGAATGAATACCTCTGGCTTCCTCTAAGACATGTAAAAACCTTGAACTACTCATGGACTCACAGTTACGATTCAATGAACATGTCAACAGTAAAATTCGTTCAGCCTACAACTCTCTAAGATGTATCTATCCCCTACGATGTTACCTATCTTAAGATGCCAAAAGATTGCTCTGTGACTCACTTGTTTTATCCCAATTCAATCATTGCCTCAGCGTTTACTACCCGTGTTTGAATGTCGTGGGTAGATACCGTATCCACAAATACAGAACAACTACTTTAGACCGATTTATGGAGTGAGAAGAAGAGATCATATTACTCCATTTTTGAAGCGCTCTGGTTGGCTGAATATCTCCTCCCGGTATAGGCTCCATGTAACTTGCTTAGGTTTCAAGATTCTGAAATTCAGGACGCCCCGATACCTCTATGATAGGATTCAATACAGACACGAAGTTCATGTCCTCAACCTGCGTCATACATATTTGGTCACGGTTCCGCAGTACTGAAAAGAAATTCACAAAGGGTCTTTTTCGCACACGATTTCTGACGCTTTGAATTCACTGGGTAATATAGATCTTCGACAGACGGTATCTTCTTTCAGGAGTCGCTGCAAAAACCAACTGATTCACTTGTAAAGTAGATTTCTACTCTTTCAGTGAGATCTTGTTTTTAAAATGGAACAGAATGAATCCTTTCCTGCTATCTTCGTCCTTCCCAAAACTATTCCTTTCCTCCTAGTATTTAAGCAAATGTTTATTTGCATTTCTGCTCTGTTTTAATTTTTTGATGTACTTAATTTGAATTTAAGGCTTAACAGATTCCTTCTGGAAATCAAAACCCTGTATGCCTTTTGTTACCAATGGCTGTTGTAACAATAAACGTATTATTATTATAAATGTTGTTATTAAATTCAAATAACTTATATTTCTTGCAACTTTGATTGTCTTTACATTGAATAATTGTGAATTGAATTCTCCCTGTGAGTTCTATTTAAAATTTTTCAACATTATTTCTGATTTTTAACCAACGTTCAAATTCATGAAAATACACACCTACTGCCTTTTTTAGAAAGATCTTTATTTAGAAATTCACAATGGAGAGCTTAACACAGGAGCAAATGCCAATGATAATACTAATCTAATATCAATATTGATGTAATTTTTCATATTCTCATCTGAAAAATGCAAGTATGTGGGATGCTACGGCGAAGTTGCGAATTGCAACGAAGCAAAATGGTGCTATTTATTCCTTATGGGACTGGTTTATTTTAAAATACGGGGTTAGGATTCTGTAACTCCTCCTCACCTAAAATAAAGATATCACCTTGATGTGGTGTAGCTTTCATAACTGTCCTTAAAAAAATTTAAAATTAAATAAATATTTACAAACAATATCATAAAAATTAATGAATAGAATAAAAAAGTTAATCTTGAGTGCCGGAAATTCCATTCTCCTAGGTATTCTAGGAAGACATTTGATAATCTTTCTTCTTTGGAGACAAATTTTTTCTATGGATATATCTGAAAGCATCTATCTATGGACATGACATAGTCAGCGCTTCAAATCTTGATTAATTGAAGTTGAACATTATTCAATTTTGTGGCAACATTGAGCCAAATCTACTCAGAGATATGAGGCTATAACAGATTTAGCTATTATTTAGCTCAACAAGGCGAATTATTCGAAACCTTAATAAACATTATTATTATTGATTTGGAGCTTCTGCTTCGAAGTCAGTGATTTTTTTTATGGTTTTTAGAATGTATATAATTTTATCAGATTTATTTTATGCTACTGGAATTCATTTTATTTTCAAAGTCTTTACGGCAATTATTTTCATAAGAGAAATTATTCATTGCATTTATTGCAACAGATAAATTTCTCACATGCTAAGAAATTTCGTAAACAGCCTCTCCACCAGTAAGAACGAAACGCACCCTCACTCTAACATTTTCTTAGTGAGGATATAGAGTCCAAATTAGGCTTGCAGCGGAATGCTTCATCGTCCACCACTGTTTGGCAGTGCCAAACGGTGGTGGACGATTCAAACAGCCATCCAGTTGAATATCAGTCACCACATATAACATAAAATGAACTTATTCTTGTGATGGGCAACTGAAATGATAGCTCCTCTTCTAAATGCATGATGAATCCTATATTCCGAACATCTCTTCCAAACGCTCATCAGACCGGATCTACTATAGGGCACCAAGACGTAGACCCTGCTAATAAGCGACCTGAACAAGCTCGACATTTTCCAAATGCGATGTTTTCGGCAGATCCTCGGAGTTTCGAAACGACTTCATATGGGAGAGATGCGACCACCAACTAACCAGAAGAAACTGGTGGAATCAGTCCGGGCACATGCACGGAAACTACTACTTCTTTATATGTATAAAGGAATAGAAGAAGAAGAACAGAAGAGACTGAGATGGTTCGGACACGTTTGCAGAATGGACAAAGAACGGATAAAATTATACTATCAGAAACTAACTTTGAAGCCAAATTTGCAATAAAAAACTCTTATCAACTTATACAAAAAATTAAGCATATACATATCCCAAACAATGCCAAACTTGTTTCCTTTGATGTAAAAAACTTATTTCCTAGTATACCGGTCAGTGAAATCATAAAATAAGTTGATGCTTTATTACTACAAAAACGAACTAATCTTGTTGTAAAAACAGAAATATTAGACGCCTTAAACGTTTACCTAGGTCAAAATTATTTTATGTTCAACGGCACTTTTTATCTAGACGAAGAAAGTCTAACAATGGGGAACCCATTAAGCCCCTTGTTATCAGAAATATTTATGGATCACGTAGAAATCAATATCCAAGAACTCCTATATTTTGAAGATTTCGTTTATTGGTACCGCTATGTGGATGACATAATTATTTAATGGCACAAATAGACAACTTGGTTCATTTTTGGAATCTATCAATAAATTATATCCAATAATTGAATTCACATAGGAAGATGAAGTAAATAATAGCATCAATTTCTTAGATTTAAAAATCACCAAAATTAATAATAGACATGACTTTTCCATACACAGAAAACCTACACATACACATGGTACGATTCATTATACTTCAAACCATCCATTTTCACAAAAATTGTCAGCTTATAATAGTATGCTTTATAGATTGGTTAACATACCCATGACGAAAGAAAATTTTGACAAAGAGTATAAAACCATTAAACAAATAGCTTTCAGAAATGATTTTAATCCGTTAATTGTAGACAATTTACTTGATAAAATAAATTACAAGGAAGCAATATCACTTGTATATCCAAAATTTCAAAATTCAAACGAAACCAAATTTATTTCATTAACTTACATAAGCCAAAAATCTGAAAAAATTACTAGATATTTAAGAAAAAAGAAAAATATAACATCTCTTTTAAAACTATTAATTCTTTACGCAGCTTAATAAAAAAATAATAAAGACGTCATTCCTAAAAACAAAAAATCAGGAGTTCACAAGTTAACATGTAGTGATTGCCCATTTGTATATGTGGGACAGACAGGCCGTTCATTCCAAACAAGGATACGAGAACATGAAAAATGTTACATTAATAATAAACCGAATTCAACTTATGCCAACCATTTGTTAGAGACTGACCATAATTTTTATATGAACTATGAAATATTACATATCGAGAACAAAAGTCAGAAACTAAATCTGTTAGAAACTTTAGAGATCAATAGATATAATGAAAGACAAATTTAATTGAATGATGAAATAGATTTAAACAGATCCCCCTACTTAATATTTTTTATTAATTGTATACCATCTCTTTTTTACCCTCTATTTTTTTGTACCAGAGCTGTGTAATTAAGGTCATGTTTTGCATTGTATACCTCAGTTTAAATACTCACCTGATGAAGTCATGGTATGACGAAAAAATTGTCGTGTAAATCAATAAAATAGCGAAAGTTAACATTTATTTTTCTTATATAGTTGTTAAATTTTGAATTTAAATTTTCGAGAAGAATGGAAATGATGTTAGAATTAGGTTTCTCTAATTTCCACATATTTGTTATTGTTGCATCCTCACATTTTGAATAACTATTCTGATAGCGAAATAATTGTTATATTTATAATAAATATGCAGAAATTGAAATAATATTATTTAAAAATTTTTTAATGTATTTTCATCAGGGAAACCCCGTTTCAATGAAATATTTTAGATTGATTTATTTTAGTTGATTGAAAACATACCATATTGTATTTATATTGAATAAAATAAAAACCGAACATCGATCTTCATTGTATTCTTCATTTCACATTATTTCATATAAATCCTTCTACGCTCGATTATTTCCTATAGCTGAAATAAGTCTCGAGATATAGTGGCGGAAAAGGGAATAAGGGGTAGCTGTTATCGTCACTATAGCTAACAAATACTGCAACTGGTTGCAAATATTAAAAACCGTTTCCTTTGAAATTTTTTTCATGAAGCAATGATTAAATAAGTTATTGGAGGAATCTGAAATAAAACATTAGAAAAGAAAAAAGATTTTACTAGGAACAACATCTCTGAATGGTTTCTATCTAAATGAACAATCTGCCTCTTGTTTTGAATTCTGCTCACTATTAAATTAGCTTCCTGAATACTGAATTGAGAAACAAACTACAGCGGTTATCGAACCTTGCGATAAATCAATTCGCTTTTGTTCGTTCTTTCAAAAACTGAAAACGAAACAAAATACTGCGATAACCAACCACGGTACGAAACATTTTTCCTCAGATTCAATATCCGCCTTGAAGAACCATTGTTTCGTACTGCGGTTAGTTTACCACCGTATTTTTTTTGTACTTAAAACAACAAACAATAGTAAGAGTACTGCGATTAGTTTACCAACGTATTTGTTTACTGTTCAGTACTTAAAACAACAAGCAATAGAAAAATTATCAATCACAATGATTAATTTTGACTGTGTGGGTACAAATTGAATCTGATGTACTACAGCAGTGTTGAACTTCAAGAAGCACGATGAATGTAATTATCTCGATGATGACTGGCCCGGTTTATCTAGAAATGAGATGAACTACGACGAAAAGAGACTCGAAGATTTATTACAATAACGTCATATATTCCTTTGGTCACTGCTGGAGGATTAAATATAAACCGTTCTTTTTTTACCCATCGCAGTGTGAAGTGACGCATATGTTCGAAGGAATTGTGTTGGGAAGGGAGAGAGACAACGCACCGGTTCACTACAGTGGATTGGATGTCAGTGGAATGATGTCTGAGTAAGAGTTACATACATTCTGTCAAGAAAGTACCGGGAATTATCGATTTAAATCTGGCGGGGCAATGAGGCAGGTAAAAAATTTTTTTCCTAGGTTGGTACCACTGTCCTTAATTACTATGCCAAGCTTGAGTGGGATCTGTCAACTAGTGTGTTTGCAACAGCTGATTAAGTCAGTCGATGTCAGAGTGCGTGCCGATTTTTACTATGGGTGATTACTATGGGACGATAACGCGCCTTCTCACCGAGCTACGATTGTGACTGACTTTCTTGCCAAAAACTCAACAAACGTGCTTCAGCAACCACCGTATTCGCCGGATTTGGCTCCCTACGACTTTTTCCTCTTCCCAAAACTAAAATTGCCCCTTCGTGGCACCCGTTTTGAGTCGATTGAAGCCATAAAACAAAATTCGGCGCGAGAGCTAAAGTCCATCCCGGAAAGCGCCTATAAAAAATGTTTCGATAATTGGAAGTGCCGTTGGCATAGATGTATTGGAGCAAATGAAGCCTATTTTGAAGGTGACCCAATAAATTTTGACGATTAAATGTAAAAATGTTGTTTTAATTGAAAATTCCCGGTACTTTCTTGACAGAGTAGTATATATGTAGAGCAACACATTATATAATTTTAATCCCGAGAAGCCAAAAAACATTTCGAGTTTTTGTGTCGATTGACTCTACAGTTCGTACAAACATTTTTTAAGTGGCCGTTCAGCAATAGAAAATGTGAGTCATACCCGCCGACCTCGAACAAATTTTATTAACATGAACATTAGTGCGATCTCTGAGCTTATCGCAGCTGACCGGTGACTTGTAGTGAATTCACTAGTTAGTGTATTGTCATGTGAGCGTAGCTCTTTCACCAAGTGACTAGTTAGCAGTCTCCACACTCTGCTCCAAGAGGCAGAAAGTGTAAAAGGGTTACGCCTTATCATCGTGCGTGGCGAGAACCCCTCCGAAGAGATTAATCCACCAGCTTCCAGTTTGGGCTTCAGTTCGAAAACCTACAACCATCATCTTGGTAGCAGCGAAGCACTATCCAACCTCTACTGGATTTGCATGGTCAGTACACAAGTTGTTTGGGCCGGAGGGGCTTTTTATCCATACACCTGAACGCAGTATCACGAACATAGATAATCAAGATTGATGCCTCAAATGATCCTGGTACGAGCACATTAATCTGGCCATGGACCCTCGTGAAGTCTTTCAATTGATCCTGTCATCAAGCACCAATGGACTAGCCGTTATGCGAGATCCACAAGCCCAGAAACGTCTCACAATCAATCCAGGTTCAGGACGAGAACGGTCGAATCGTCAAGTCCTGCTTAACCCTGAGACATTTCATGAGAATATCCCGAACATGACTGTCTGCGAACAGATAAAAGGAATACCCTGCTAGTCCAGCATGCGGACTGCCAACCACTGCCCCCTCGAGACCAACACCAATTGGATGGCCAGGCAGTACAGAGGTGACGCAGTATGCTACATAACGCACTTGGCCAATGGACAGAAAAATCCGGGGATTTACTGCAATAGGGTAGAGTACGCTAGTTTTAAGGGAGAGGCCCTGTGCTGCGACGGACTCCCTTGCCACTGAGTTGATCAACGCGGCTCAGCCCTCCATTCTACCTTACAGTGAAACTAGGGCCTCATTAGGTCGATCTTCCACCACACGGTTCTAGTGACTGGCGCGAATAGCATTACGTTAGGTACCATGACTTTATCCTCCATTTCACCGGGATGAAAATAGGGTCCTAGTCAAGACAAGTGCCCCAGCGCGACAAGCTCTAATGTCATGAGGGCGCTGTGATTTGTAGTATAGGAAATGACTGCAAAAGTAGGAATATCGTGGGGAAGTATCAATCAATCATTTCTAACTAGTTGGGTTATCGATAACTGTCGCCTACTAATGAAAATCACAAAGCGCAACTTCTTATTGTGCGTGAAAGGCTTTTAACGTGTTATCGTCACATCGTTATCTGTGATGCGACACGTGTGTATCATTACACTCTAGAATCTAAACAATCAAGCATGGAGTGGAGACAACCTGGAGAAGCCCTACCTCGGTCCAAACCCGTCATATATATTTAATATAATATAATAATTCATCAATTGTTTTTTATAATAGAATATATGGTTTGTTTACCTAAGACCAGTTGATATTGGATCCAACCCTATATAATACCAAGCTATAAAGTTGATTTTTTCGTACTAACAGCAAGGATAATGAATTTTCCCACAATTCTTCGATCGATAGGTTTTGAGATGTTAGTAAATATAATAAATGAGAATAATTTAGGCCATAAGCAATAAGGTTGACTATTACGAGATTAATAATGGTTTTTACTTGTGTTACAGGGTAATTTGAACTTAGGAGTAGCAGATAATGAATGCATTTGTCCGATCAAGATAGAAAATGACAAAGAATCCAACGGCAATAAAATTTAGAGCTCGAACGATAGAGACTCCAACAGACGTAGCTCGAAAATGCTAGATGGAAATATTTAAAGGTTAACTGACACCAAAGGAACAGAATAAATGAATTATACTCTAGGGCAGAAGGGCAATCTCCTAATAATATGATATATAATAACAAAGAAAATTAAAAATTGGCACAAAACTAGTCTCAGTACTCGTATATATAGGTAGTTTTCTTCAATTCTTGATATACGATTATAAAGTGCTAAGTGTTATGAGCAGTAAGATTTATCTTTAGTAGTTTTTATTCTGAATGAATATGAGCATTTTAGAACAGGTTTGAGAAAAAAATTGTTTCAATAAAAAATTTTTTCGGAAGGTGAAGTAATATACAGAAATGTATAAAACCTCAAATCTTTTTTGGACTAAAACGAAGTAATTTTCAAAAATCTGTTTCAATTATAATCAACAACCAAATAGTAACAACTTAAGTAATTCAACATCAGCGTGTTTTTCAATTCTGTTAGTGATGAATTATCAAGCTTGCTTATAATTGTATTGATGATTTTAGTCTGACAGAGTGCTACGTTTAAAATTTCAATATCTAGCACAATAATCTAAGGAAGTGAGTCACATAATTCTATTTTATATATAAAATGAAATATCTGCACAGCGCAATATTATCCTAAATGAGAAAGTATGGGCGCTGTAACTTTCAATATAATAATATTGCCAATTTTATTTAACAGTTCATAAGTTGAATGTTTAATGATTATCTAAAAATATTTTTTTCACTTAAATTGTATGGATTTGCCATCAGTAGTTTTGGGAAAAATCACTAGGTTGATACAGCGGAATAATATATGAATGACTTGGCAGTTAATGTGAAATCAGATCAAACCGTCTCCTTCGTTGATAATACTTCTTTTCTAAATATAGGGATGGACAACCAGACCAGGAATTGGAAGAGAAAGACAAGAAGACACTAAAGGAAGCCCAGGTATGGTTCAGCGCAAACAAAATGATGATGAACAGTGATAAAACACAGAGACTACTGTTTTAACCAAAGAGGTCTTCGGACAATCACATGAGGCGACTTGGTGTCTTTTTGAAATCAAATCTTAAGTTTTCTGTTTACGTTGTTGAAATGATTCCTAAGTTGTCAAGAGCTACCTATGCAGTTAGTAGAATAAAGCAAATAGCAGGAGTTGAAGCAGCCAAGATTATTTATTTCAGCTACTTTCATTAACTTCGGCATTCTTTTCTGGGGGGATTTATCTGAAAGTAAGAAAGTATTCATAAAACAGAAACAGGTACTGAGAATACTATGTGGCGTATGTAGTAGATATAGATGTAGAGAGCTATTCCTTAGAGAAAAAAATTCTTACCGTGACGTCTATTCTTATACTAAATATTGAATTGTATCAGTCCTTACTTGGTGAAAATCCATATTAAATAATTTGAAATAAGGTTATTCTGATTTTCACAAATTTCTATTGTTAAACTCACAACAATTGTTTCGCTATCACAGTAGCATCATCAGGCAAGATCACATTTTGAATAACTAAGCTTGTTACCGAAATTCGTGGCTATTTATATTACAGTAACTACAATAAATTTTTATTGAGCACTAAAACCCAAAAAAGGGTCCCCAAATCAATGATTTGGTTTATTATGTATAATAGAATCCGTATAGGTTGGTTTGTGAAATATTGAAAAATCATGTGAATTATTTATTCGAGTAACAGTTAAATCAAGAAAATTAATAGAATTATTAAGTTCGGTATCCATAGTGAATTTAATTGAAGGATGTATTTCATTGATGAATAAAAAGAATTTTTTCAAAAGTCTGTCTGTACCTGTGAAGCAACAGAAAATATCGTCTACATATCTATACCAATATAAAAAGTATTTCTTAAGGGGATTTTGGTGAATTTTAGTTTCAATATTGTCCATGAATATTTCTGCTAATAAAGGACTTGAAAATTATTTAATTCTAGGACAGTAACTGATTTGCTAATATAATCACTTTCCGTTAAAGCAATAATAGTGTTACCTTTATCGGCTCGGGTGAAAATTAAATTATTTTCCGTGATTTTCTGATTTATAGTTTTAATAATTTTCACCCGAGCCGATAAAGGTAACACTATTATTGCTTTAACGGAAAGTGATTATATTAGCAAATCAGTTACTTTCCTAGAATTAAATAATTTTCAATTAATCAAACACAATCCAACGACAATTTTCCAAAATCAAATTAAATCCCTAATAACCCCGGAATCCAGTCTTTTTCTGAATACTCCAAAAAATAAATTAATTTTAATGAATCCACAACCTCCAAAAATGTATTCTTTGATTAAATTACACAAGGAAGATTATCCTATTAGACCGGTTGTTTCGTTCGTTAGTGCACCTTCATTTAAACTTTCGAAAGAACTTATTCAGATTATTTTAAAAGAAACTAAATTCCAAGCTAAATACTCGATAAAAAATTCACTACAGCTAATAAACAAAATAAAGAATATCCACTTACCTCATAATGCTAAATTCATTTCATTTGACGTACAAAATTTATTTCCAAGTATACCACCAAACGAAACAATTAAACTAGTAGATAATCTATTAATCAACAACAGATGCAATACAATTATCAAAGAAGATATTTTAGAATGTCTAGATATTTGCACTAAACAAAATTATTTTCAATTTAAAAATAAAATTCATAAATCTGAAAACGGTTTGATTATGGGAAATCCCTTAAGTCCTTTATTAGCAGAAATATTCATGGACAATATTGAAACTAAAATTCACCAAAATCCCCTTAAGAAATACTTTTTATATTGGTAGACGATATTTTCTGTTGCTTCACAGGTACAGACAGACTTTTGAAAAAATTCTTTTTATTCATCAATGAAATACATCCTTCAATTAAATTCACTATGGAAACCGAACTTAATAATTCTTTTAATTTTCTTGATTTAACTGTTACTCGAATAAATAATTCACATGATTTTTCAATATTTCACAAACCAACCTATACGGATTCTATTATACACAATAAATCAAATCATCCTCTAAATCAAAAATTATCAGCATTTAATTGTATGATCCATAGATTAGTTAATATTTCCATGAATCCAGAAAATTATATTTCAGAACTCAACATAATTAAACAAATAGCTATTAATAATGACTATGATCCAAAGTTGATAGACAAATTATTGATGAATAAAAATAATAAAATAGCTTTAAATATGGCGTTTCCTAATATAAAAGAAAATTTTAAATACATTTCCTTAAAATACACTAAAGGTATTTCTGAGAAAATTGCTACATACCTCAAAAATAAATATAATTTGAGAACTTCATTTAAAAGTAATTCAAACTTGAGTAAATTTATCAAAAATAATAAAGACTACACACATAAGGCTGATAAATCTGGGGTTTATAAGTTAACCTGCGGTGATTGCCCTAAAGTTTACATAGGTCAGACTGGAAGAACTTTTCGTCATAGGATGTGTGAACATTTGAAGAGTTTCCTCAATAATAAAAGCAATTCTACATATTCCAACCATTTGTTAGAAACAAGACATACTTTCAACCATAACTTTGAAATTCTATATATAGAAAGCAAAAGTTATGCCTTAAATCTGTTAGAATCCCTAGAAATAAATAAACATAATAAAATTAGAATATTACTTAACGAACAAATAGATTTAAATAGCTCACCTCTGTTAAATATATTCAGATAAGCTGGAATTTGCAGGGACCCTTTTTTGGGTTTTAGTGCTCAATACAAATTTATTGTAGTTACTGTAATATAAATAGCCACGGATTTCGGAAACAAGCTTAGTTATTCAAAATGTGATCTTGCCTGATGATGCTACTGTGATAGCGAAACAACTGTTGTGAGTTTAACAATAAAAATTTGTGAAAATCAGAATAACCTTATTTCAAATCATTCTTATACTTACTTGTGTAATGTACATCCATAATAAGGACATATTATTGAAAAACAACTTTAATCACAACTATGATAATAGAAACAAAAACAATCATACCATCGTAGAAAAGTATAACAGTTGAATGTAAGTCATCTATAATCTATAAATCTATAAATATTTTCAACAAACTGCCTTCCAGAATGAAGAAATTAAATCGAATAAAGCTTAAGGATGATCTAAAATGTCTTCTTATGAATAAAGCATATTACTCAATACATGAATACCTGAATGATATTTTTCAATAAAAAAAAATATTTCTATAAAATACTTGTGAGGCCAAATTTATTTATTTATTGTTTGTTTGATTAATGTTTTGTTTTGTTTTATACATTTTTATTTATATATACTTATGTGTCTTTTTAGACAAAATTGTACCTCCCATGAAAATTTTGATGGGTTAAAAATTTATTCATGATATGTACTTTATTGGGATTCTATGATATGTACTTTATTGGGAATGAAGAAATCAATTATAATCAATACATTTTCATGAGATTTTCAGAATGAAGGTACATATTTCAAAATGTTAACCATTAAATTACAGGTTTTTAATCGAACCTCATGGTAACACTCTATATCTGCTCTCAAGTCATTTTCGGGATTCATACACTTCCGTCATTTCTATCAAAAAAGTCATGATATTCAGGAAAAATTTCTTCAGCATATAAAAAATTAAAAGGCAACTTCATCGTATACCAATCTTCAAGATAGAAGCCTCACTCCAAAGAAGGTTATTATCCAAGTCAGGTTTGAGGGTTCTAAGGTTATTCTCCTAGCGGAGAAATTATATTTTACTACTTTGCATAAAGCTATGCAATATATTTGAACAAATGAATACCATTGTTGTTGATTATTTTTCATTTATTATTGAATGCTAGTATTTATAACCTGTTTTTTATTTTCGTGAGGAAATGAGATAGAAAATAAGCGACTTTTTTGTATAAGCAATAATCACATATTCGAAAGTACAAATCATTTCATAACAATAATGATATCTTTCAGTGAATATCGATGTTTCTTTTTCTTGGTTTTCTACGCCCCTGTTGGTCATAAACAAGGCAAGAATAACAGTAACATACACACTCAAAACTGATCAACTCTTCGTTGACCTTCACGTTGGTCAATAGATCGCTTTGAATCTTTTGTTTTGTGCTATCTTATAATATACATTACCTGAGAGGTTTCTTTCGGAGTTCCTTTGATATCTCTGAACATTAAATATTCTATTTATTATTTCGTCAAATTATAAATCATTGGTTTGTACGCAGTAAAATATTCTCAATTCACTTTTCTTATTAATGTAGAATTCAAAAATTTATCCAAAGCTGTTCTCCATATATCTAGAGTGTTTATTATAAACTATTTGAGGTTTTTAGGAACTTGACAGAAAATTATTCATTGTTTTGGGAAAAAGTTCTAAACGGTGGATGGACAGATTCATTTTCATCAAATTTTTGACTATTCTGTTCTATAGGATATAAAAACTTCGAAATAAGTATTCAATATTTGGGAATAATCAAACAACCATTAATGATTATGAATAGGACAGAATGAAAGAGAAAGAATATTTGATTAGTTTCGAAATGTATCCTAAACTTTCGGTAAATGGGATGAAATGAATGTGATTTTTTCGGAGAGAACCAAATATTATCATTTTTTAGTGACAACCCTATTTGCTGCAAAATCTTGTGATATTAAAAAACTTTTGTGGTTTCAATAGTTTCTTTCAATGAATTTTCATTATTTTTTTATTTTTATTTAACAGTTCTTTCATTTGAATATGCAGTAACTGGTTTTTCCAAAAACAACAATTCGAATTTAATTGAAAAATAATTTTCCAGAATAAGTCGTTATTTGTTTGCTTCGAAATAAAACACAATATCTATTCCTGAACTGAGAAAGAGTGCATTGATTATTCAGAACGTACGCCAAGTGCCAAATGAATAATTAAAATAATACAAAAGCCATATCAACCGGTATTTTGATTTGTTAGCCTGCTTTAAATTTAAACATGAAACATTAATATTTTTCAAGTTCTTGTATCTTCTCAACGAAAACAAATCTATGTTGACAGGAAATGTTAAGAATTAACGCAACTATCATCTGGAAGAGTCGTTCATAGAGGTCATAAAATATCCCGTAGATCAAAATACGGAAAAATATTTATATATGTCCAATTTAGATATTGGATTTCACAAACAAAACAGAAAAGTAGTATTTATATTAAAAGAGGTTTTGTTGTCGGTTGAGGACATCAACTTTCTATTAGCAAACAAATTAAAATATTCCAGTCATCTGACAAGTCTGTAAAAAGATAGTACAATAATAAAATGGAATTAAGAGATGATAAACCTAAGCAGAATATCATTATCTCAAAGTCCAATAGTAAAACAATGATATATTTTCACTGGTACGCAGTATCGTCTATGTATGTATTAGTTGTTATGCATGAATGACGACGTCGGGCGTGAAATATCGGTGTTTTCAATATTTCCGTCAGATATCTCCGTATGTGTTTCAAAAGAAATCATCAGCAGTTACAGGTAGTCGTAAATGCAATAAGTGATGATGAAAAATTTCTTGCAAGGTTGTTAGATGTTGTATCAATTTTAAGCATTTATCTTTATAAGATGGTGTGATGAATCTGGCTCAGGTTCCTTATATAGGTACTATCATTCATGGGGTTTTTGTTTTTCTTTATATATATATCATCTCCTTTATGTTCCTTTTGTCACTATTAGTCTCGTGTGCAAGAATCTTCGTGATTTTGAAGTCTGGATTGTGGTTGTCTGTTATTTTATGACACTTGTCAGATGACTGGAAAGTTTAAATTCGTTTGTTTATAAAATTGAGATTGTATTGTTATGAAATTTTCAGCTAAAATAAATAATTATACAAAAATATCAATGAAAAGACTCACCGATGAACATGAGTTGACTCGTTAGACTGTAATCAGATCTAAATTAATATATTTCTGGCCATTCTGGCAGAAATATTAATAATACTGAAGCTCTCGAATGAATTCGGATATTGCGAGGGAGCTTTCACCTCTTAGTTCGGAAGACGGCGTTTCGTTTCCGAGCATGCGCATCTGGAACTCATCAGACAAGGCGTGATGCGTAGCTCTGCCTGTGACGCCGGTGACCATGCGTCCGCTTGGAACGCTGATTTTCAAATGCAGTGCCTTACTCTATTTGAACCTGGCGGGGACGGTTAGTCACGAATCTGTCGAATGGTCGGGTCCTCTATTGGTACGCCGGTCCAACTACGATAGAGCAAGGCAGGTTTCTGGACGAGGAGCGAAGAAGTTGTTCGCTACGATACAATTCATGAAAATATTCACAAGCCAAAATGATGAAAAAAAAAACAAATTTGGTATACATAATCACTAGTCTAGTGAAAATTCTTTAGACGGTGATCAAAAATCAGAAATCTTTTGAAAATTTTTAGATAGAATTCATAGGGAGTATTCAATTAATAATTATTCAATGTACAGGCAGCCAAAGTTGCAAGAACTAGAGGTAATTTGAATTTAGATATCTAGTTTGAAATTGGTGAAGAAAACGATGGAAAGATTTGTTATTATCATGAATCATATATTTACTTTAGTGAAATTATTGACAAAACAGATTCAATCTGTTAGTCTCATACAATTTTAATTTCAAAAAATTTTATTCAAAAATTTTTAAAATTGAATCATTGTCTTATAAGCACAGCTTATATTTAATAGAAGTACAAAATCTCTTAAAAGGGTCTTAAAATTATGTTCTGTATTTTTGAAAAGGATTTAGATTTCATAAGTGTAAGATCAGAAACAAAATTTTGTACCCTTCAAATATTTAATTATTAATTTTAATTGAGAAGTTATATTTGTTGGGTTATTTATTCAATCTGATATTGTATATTGAGTTTTTATTTTAAACGTCTATTAAATTTAAGCTTTGCTTATAAGATTTTGATTTAATTCTGAAAAGTTTTGGATAAAATTTTTTGAAAATCCCTTAAAATTATGTTGTGTATTTTTGAAAAGGATTAAGTTTTTATAATTGTAAGATCAGAAACAAAATTGTGTCTCCTTCAGATATTTATTTATTAATTTTAATTGACAATTTATATTTGTTGGGTTATTCATTCCATTTGATATTGTATATTGAGTTTTGATTTTATACGTCTATTAAATATGAGCTGTGCTAATAAGACATTAATTTAATTCTGAGACTAACAGATTAAATCTGTTTAGATATTCAAATCTTGAAAAATTAATTAATTCAATGAAGCATAGTGTTTACGTCAGAAATGTTGAAAATATGTATGTGAGAAATATTCTCAAAGATGCTTATGCATCGATAAAGTTGTAATATCATATAAGCTTAAGGAGTGTAATCAAGTTTATAGGTAATTTTGGGTAATTTATAAGTTAGAAGCATTAGAAATTGAACTTTGTGAAATTTTGACACTTGAAATACTTCACGGATGAAAATAAAGCCTTTCACTATTTTGTTTAACATAAAATTGGTATCAAAAGCTAGATAAAAAAATAGGCTAATTTTCTAGAATATTTTCAAACCAAGAAACATTGTAATTTTTTGAATAATCATCGAGAGCACCCTTTTTCAATAATTTGAACAAATGCTAGTAAGCTTTGGAATTCAATTTTTCGAGAAAACTTTAATAGGACGAAGCAGAGAAAATTCCATTCAATATAAAAATGCTTCAGAGCCCATACACGTCGCTCTGAATAAATTACTCTTCAAGAATCCAGTTCCGCAACCTAAACAGAAATTGACTTTGTTATTGTGAATGGACATATAATCAAGAAACACATTACCACAATGTTTTAAATGAAAATATCCCACATATAAAAGAAGTATAAAACAAATTGGATGTTAAGAAAAAATCAAGGAAATTGGTTGAGAATTCGGAACATTCTAGAAAACAAATTCCTGAAACAGAGAAAGGCCACTATAAAAGGAACATTGATAACAGATGAACAAACTTACCAAAGGTAGAAATAAGTTTATTTATGTAAAGCTCATCAATTGCAAATCAAAACATTTCTTGTTTACCTTAGTATAACGATATTAAGAGATACGGTAAGGTTAGCATAGAAACATAGACATTATATTAGTTTAGTAGACATATATTTATAAGTCAGATTACTTCGATTCAACATATATTAAAAAATTAAATTATTAGAATTCAAATTGAAACTACTCAAAATTAATGATAATCAGATAATCCAATTTTCAATTATAAAATCATAATATTAAGAGTTAGTCGGCGCAAAACACAATACATTCAATTAGATACAAGGGTGATCAAACAAGTATACATAATGAAAATTCAAAAAGTAAATTACATAATTAAAATTAACCCTTAAAAAATGTTCCAACAAAATTTGTCTGATTGAGGCTAATAATTAATCATTAATAATAAAAAATCGTTTATAAATTATATATATATATATATATATATATATATATATATATATATATAGTAAAGTTGGTTTTCCTCAGGATCTTGGATTTCAAAAAAACAAATTAAAAAACTACTATGAATATAAAAAAGACGTTTCGTCCTCGGTTGAGAACATTCTCAATTTTGTTAGTATACAAATTAAAATTCTCTCTGTCATGTGCATTCTGAAAAAAGGTATTACAATCATAAAAATATATGAAACAGGACTAAGGGGTGACGTACTCAAGCAGAAAATTAGTATCATTTAGAAGCCTAACATCCAGGAACAATCAACCCTCCACTGGTATGCAGCATTGTCTAAGTAATGGTTCACAATAATACCCGAATGACGCGGTCTGCCCTGAAATATCAGGTGTTTTTAATATTTTCGTTGGATATCTCCGTATGTATTCCAAAGGAAAACATTACTGGTTATAGAGGATGGTCGCGAACATAACGATTGGTGATGGAATATTTTTTTTTAAATGTTAGATCTTGTATCCACGTTTAGAATTTTTCTCTATAGGATGGTGTGGTAGATCTGGTTGAGGTTTCTTATATCAGTTCTGTCATTCATGGCGTTTTTGTTTTTTTTATATAAATCATTTCTTTTATGCTCCTTTTATCGTTATTAGTTTCAAAAGCAAGGCTTTTCGTATTTTGGAAGTCTGGGTTGTGGTCATCTGTTAAAATATGTTTGTTAAGTGCTATGCTTGAGTTTTTTAAGTATTTGTGCTCATTCAGTCTATTGTTCAACAATTGAGATGTCATGCCTATATATACTTTCTCACAATCGTTGCAGGGAATACTGTATATCAAATTCGACCTTTTCATTGGTGGAATTTCACTTTTTACCGGGGTAAACCGTTTTTTTCAAATTATTATGTGTTTTATAGCATACCTTCAAATTATGTACTTGCAAAATATTAGCTATATTTTCCGATAGGTTTCGTACATACGGAATGGAGATGTATTTTTCATCTTGAATTTCTTTCCTGTTTCTTGTTTTGTTGTAAAACCTGTGCGTTCTTTGTTTGATAATCTTGTTCACTAAATTAATAGGGTAGTTGTTGTTAATTAAAATTCTCCTAACATTGTTCAGTGTGTCTATTCTCAAAGATGGGCTAGTTAGGGCTATTGCACGGCCTGTTATGCCTATCATAACACTTCGTTTTCGGCTAAAAGGATGTTCGGGTGAAAAGTTCAAATATCTTCCTGATCAGGTTGTTTTCGTATACCATTGTGTGAGTATGATATTATTATTTCTGATAAGGGTTAAATCTAAGCAGTTTATTTTGTTTTCTCTACTGTTTTTATTGTGAATTGTTTTTTATCATGAAAAAGATTAAACGCACTTAAGATTTCATTCGTCTTGCTTTGGGGTATAGCCATGATGCAATCGTCTACATATTTCTTGTAGAAGAGTATTTCAATGTTCAATTTCTCAATTATAAGTTCCTTTACCATTTCCATCACTAGTTGTGCAACTGGGCTTGAGATTGGTGAGCCCATGGTACATCCATTTATTTGTTGGTAAAAATTACTTTCACATTGGAAATAATTTGTTGATAACGTTAGTTCGATCGCACTGACGAATTCTTCATAGGGTAAAGAGGTGTGTTCGCTTAGTTCAGCCCATTTCTTGCCTAACGCCTGCCCCACAAGTTGGTTGGGGATGTTTGTATATAGGGATACGACATCTAAAGAAACTAACACATAATTATCAGGTATAGTAACTGTGTTTATAAATTCTTTGAATGAAAAGCTGTCTTTACTGTAATGTTCGTTTTTTCCTATTATTTTAGATATACTATTGGCAAGATGCTTGGATAGATTGTAGAATGGAGATTTAACACAAGAAACAATTGGTCTCAGTGAGGTAATCTCCTTATGGAGCTTAGGTAAACCATAAATTTTAGGAGATGGAGCATTATTTATTTTCAACAGTTTTTCCGCCTCGGTCGATATTAAATTTTTTTCACGCCATTGTTTTATTAGTTTGTTGTTTTGTATTTGGTATTTATTGGTTGGATCTTGCCTGAGTTTTTTGTAGATATTGTCAGTCCGCAAAAGATGCAACATTTTTTCCTCGTAATCATCCTTATTCATAATAACAGTTTTATTACTTTTATCTGGCTTTAGAATGACATGTTGAGGATAAGCTTTAAGAAATGTTTTAGTTTTGTTGATGTTTTTCATTATTATTTTTTGGGCATTGTTAATATGGTGTTCATTGTTTTTTAGTTTTCTTTATGGCTATTTACCGCTTTTGCTACTTTTGTTCTTCTTTCGTTCCTGTCATCCTCAGATGAATTTTTCAAATTAACTTCTATGTTAGCAATGATATAAATAACTGGAATGTTTTCAACCTACTATATACGAGTACTGAGACTAGTTTTGTGGCAATTTTTAATTTTCATTGTTATTATATATCATATTATTAGGAGATTGGCCTTCTGCCCTAGAGTATAATTCATTTATTCTGTTCCTTTGGTGTCAGTAAACCCTTAAATAATTTCATCTATCATTTTCGAGCTACGTCTGTTGGAGTCTCTATCGTTCGAGCTCTAAATTTTATTGCCGTTGGATTCTTAGTCATTTTCTATCTTGATCGGACAAATGCATTCATTATCTGCTACTCCAAAGTTCAAATTACCCTGTAACACAAGTAAAAACCATTATTAATCTCGTAATAGTCAACCTTATTGCTTATGGCCTAAATTATTCTCATTTATTATATTTACTAACAACTCAAAACCTATCGATCGAAAAATTGTGGGAAAATTCATTATCCTTGCTGTTAGTACGAAAAAATCAACTTTATAGCTTGGTATTATATAGGGTTGGATCCAATATCAACTGGTCTTAGGTAAACAAACCATATATTCTATTATAAAAAACAATTGATGAATTATTTTTTTAAATAGTCTGTGCACCTTTACTATCATAAAAAAAAACATTTGGAAGAATCTTTCCTGCAGAAGGTACTGCCTGGCCATCCAATTGGTGTTGGACTCGAGGGGGCAGTGGTTGGCAGTCCGCACTCTGACATCGACTGACTTAATCAGCTGTTGCAAACACACTAGTTGACAGATCCCGCTCAAGTTTGGCATAGTAATTAAGGACAGTGGTACCAACCTAAAATTTTTTACCTGCCTCATTGCCCCGCCAGATTTAAATCGATAATTCCCGGTACTTTCTTGACAGAATGTATGTAACAGGAAGAACAAAATTTTGCTAACACACTTTATGTCATTTGGAATTTCCGTTTGGGACAGGTTGGAAATCCAGTCTGTCATATCTACGGGTTTTTCATTCTTTTGTTTTTTTCTTACAAGATTATTAATTTTATTTATATTATGTCTTTTCTGTTTTAAGAATGGTTTTTCATTCTTCTTTGTTTCAAGATTGATAAATTCTTGTACTACACGGTGGGGTATAAAATTCATAAGATGAACAATTCTATTATTAACTGCCTGATTCGATTTCTGAATTATTGGGGTTGAATCTTTTATTAGGATATTTAAAATTTCTGTTTTATAATTTCTGGTGTAAGCATCGAATTTTCTACAAAGGTACGTACCTGTGGATCTAACACTAAAAAGCTTCAAATTAAGGCAAACAGGAAGAACGTCCATATCCTTGCATCTCAAGAGAAATATTCTCCGGGTCTTCTGTTTGGTAATTTTCAGTTTCAATCTTGATATTTCCTTGAACAACAAACAGTTGGAATTCCATATTGTCGACTGATTTGGTCGTAAAAAGATGTCATGTTGTCAGCTTTTTTCACCCTAGCTGGAATATTCAACTTAGAATTTCTTGAATCTTGTTATTTAAAGTAAAGTTGGTTTTTCTTAGGATCTTGGATTCCACAAACAAAATAAAAAAGTACTATGAATATAAAAAAGAAGTTTCGTCCTCGGTTGAGGACATTCTCAGTTTTATTAGTATACAAATTAAAATTCTCTCTGTCATGTGCATTCTGAAAAAAGGTATTACAATCATGAAAATATATAAAATAGGACTAAGAGGTGACGTACCCAAGCAGAAAATTCGACGTCAAGCCGGAATCATGTAACAGGTTGAGTCATAATAACCGTCAGAAAAATATAAAAGAAAATCCCCGGTTCTTCTGTAGCATGAATATCTATATTGAGACATGAAATTTTATAGATAAGACATTTTTTCTAGGTTTTATCGTTCTATCATCAAATTAAATCAGTCCTTACTTGGTGAAACTCCATATTAAATAATATTTAAATGAGGTTATTCTGATTTTCACAATTGTTCAAGAGTTTCCACAATAATAAAAGTAATTCCACATATTCTAGCCATTTGTTAGAAACGGGACATATTTTCAACCATAATTTTGAAATTCTACATATAGAAAATAAAAGTTATGCCTTAAACCTGTTAAGAGTCCTTCGAGATAAATAAACCCAATCAATTCGGAATATCACTTAACGAACAACTAGATTTAAATAACTCATCCCTGTTAAATATATTCAGATAAGCTGAAATTTACAAAGACCTTTTTTGGGTTTTAGTGATCAACAAAAATTTGTTGTACCTACTGTAATATAAATGTGAATCTGCCTGATGATGTAACTGTGATATCGAAACAATTGTTGTAAACATAAGAATAAAAAAATTGTGAAAATCATAATAACCTCATTTAAATATTAGTTCTAACATTATTTCTGGTCATGACCTTTCAGAAAATTTTGGAAGGAAATAGAAATAATTTTTTTTATTTGGAAGAGGACTCAATAAAATTTTTGTCATTAGTAAGCAGTATGAGCTTTGGTAACAGTTCTACAAGTTCTTCAAATCTAGATAGTGCAACATACATGTGTATAACAATTCTAAACTCAAACTAGATTGCTTAGGTTTGGTTGATTGCTGGCACATAAGTAGCAGACATGCGCACGTTTCGAACTTGTTGGTTTGTCAGTGCCTTTAATATTCAACGACTAATAATCTGTCAGGCACCTATATTCGCTCTGTGGAGAAACACCAAGGTATTTATCTTATACTATCGCCATCTAGTGCAAGCCATACATACCTTAGCGAGCCAATTCAAATAAAGAACTGTATTTAGAATTTTTTTATGTTACAAACGCAGAAAACTTTCCTCATGTTCCAGTCAGATTATTACAAGGCACTGACGAGAACCAACAAGTTCGAACGTGCGCATGTCCGATTTATGCCCCAGCGAACAACAAAACCTAATTAGCCTTGTTTGAGTTTATAATTTTTAATCGATGCACTGTCTTGATTGGTAGAACTTTCTTTTACCATACCTCATACTCATTCGCCCCCCAGGCATTAGATTTTGACGTGATGGGGGCGCTCATCATTACTACGACCCTAGTTTCGTCCCGACGAAATGGAGGGTTAAGTCTTGGTGTCTAACGTAATGCCATTTCGCGCCAGTCACTGGACCTGTATGGTAGAAGATCTCCGAATGGGGCCCTAGTTTTACTCAGGTGAAATGAAGGGCTGAGCCGGTTGATTAACTCAGTGACAAGGGAGTCTGTCGCAGCATAGAGCTTCTCCCTTAAAACTGGTGTACTCTACCCTATCGCAGTATGAATCTCCGGATTCTGTGTAATGGCCGAGTGCGTTATGTAGCATACTGCGTTACCTCGGGAAGGGTGGGGGGGGGGGTTATGGTTTGCCCACAGGTGTTACTTGTACCACCTGGCCACCCCATTGGTGTTGGACTCGAGGGGGAGTGGTTGAAAGTCCGCATGCTGGACTAGGGGGGTATTTCATTTATCTGTTCGCAGACCCCCATGTTCGGGATATTCTCATGAAACGACTCGGGGTTTAACGGGACTTGACGGTTCGACTGGCCTGTCCTGGCCCCTGGATCTATGCGTAACGATTTAGGGTTTGTGGATCTCGACGAAATGGCTCCGCCATTAGTGCTTGACGCCAGGATCAATCAAATGACCTCACATGGGTTTGGTGAGTCAGGACGTACAGGCCGCTAGACGGTGCTCGTACCAGGATCAATTGTAGTCGTCAATCTTAAGTTTATCTTAGTTCATGAGACTGCGTTCGGGTGGATGGATAAGAATTCCCTCCGGCGGGTGAGTTGCGTCTCAAACCAACTCGGGTACCTACTGAGTCAGTAGGGGTTGGTTAGTGCTTCGCTGCTACCAGTCAGACGGTTCTGGCTTTCGAGTCGGGGCCCAAACTGGAAGCTGGTGGGTTCATCTCTTCGGAGGGGTTCTCGCCACGCCCGATGATATGGCGTAATCCTTATCACACTTTCTACCTCTAGAGGTGGACTGTGGAGACTGCTTGGTAGTCACTTGGAAAAGAGGTATCCTCAAATAGCCAATAACTATTCTGGTAGCTCATACTCATTATTGATGATATTTGGAAAATGTCAGATTTGACCAATTCTGCATTATGAAAAGTGGCATTTATTTCATATACAGAACCATGTGATGAACTACCGAGGATGCGATTTTGTAGATGGATTTCATTGAATCGACAAACTGTTTGCAGAAGCGACATTCACTAGTGACGGTTTTCGGAATTACAGAAATATGCAAATTTGATCTAAGAAAAATATGAATTTGCAACACCGTCTTTCGGTTAATATTTGGTGCGGGATGTACAATAATCGTTTAATTGGACTGAACATTTTGCCTCACCAACTGAATGGGGCGACATACGAGAATTTGCAGTTTTTGCGTTCATGTTTCAGGAAACAGCGTACTATAGTTTCACCAAAATGTCAGTAAGTTTCGAATTTTGTGCCGAAAATAGTTTTAAACAGCTAGGTTGGATTTACTCATGAAGAATCCAAGATCAAAAGTAATTCTGTCTGGCCAGTCCGGAAACAAACACGCTAATTTTCGAAAATGTAAGCAAGCTAACTTTCGAACGAAAAAAGCAAAAGCCTTAAACTTTCAGGGAAGGTTTGCAGTTTGAACATCTCAGTTAAGTTCGTTAATCTGCAAAATCGGTGTAATGGTTTCATAGTTGTGCGTATTTGAATTTACTCTTATTTTCCTCAATATTTTCTGAATTGCAAATCCGATCGATCTCAAATTCAGAGCTAGGAGTAGAATAGTAAATAACGCATATGTTCGTGCGAGATTTCGTGAGGATCATACGATTACGAGATTCAAAGAAAAAATATTGTGAGCAGAACAGCCTTGACGCTATCTTAAACAACATAATTTTCGAATGGAAGGAGACCTGAAATTTCGTGAAAGGTTTAGGGGCTGAATATCTCCGTCGAATTTGTAACTAGAAAAAAATCAATTCCATGATTTAGCAGTTATTCACATTGAAAATTTTCATTATTTTCATAAATATTTTCCAAACTACAAATCTGATTGTTCTGAAATTGGGATTTCAGAAAAAAAATAATAACGCGAATGGTCGTGCAACATTTCGTGATTATGGCATGATTAGAAGAATAGAAACAAGAACAAAAAATTTTTGGGCGGAGCAGCGTTGAGCGTTACTGAAACCATAACAGCAATCCCACTATCGAGTTTAAATTTAGCATTCTTTCCACTTTAAATTTTTAATTTTGCCATTAATTTCCAGAATTGTGATGTAAACGAAATAAAAGTTGTGTAAAAACCATACGAAAATTTATGTTAAAATTTTGGAGGAACTACTGCCCCGGCAGACAGCTTGAGGTGGAAATGCCAATTTTCGAATAAGATCTTAAAACTCGAACTTTTCTAGGCTGGGTTTGTACTCTAAATCTATTAAATGTGTTCAAAAACTGGGAAACTGAGCTCAATTGCTTATGACTTATTCTCATTTTAAATTTCATTTTTCAAATATTTTCCGAACTACTAACACGATCGAGTTCAAATTTAGTATTTTAATTTTAACTTAATGGCACGAACGCTTATACCTATTTTCCGATGAATCTTCCAACTACCTCAGTGACTGCGCAAGGAAAGGCGTAGACCTGAGGTCTTTACCAATGCAATACATTTCTATGATGTGGATTCGAAACTAGAAGCTGAGTAATGAAACTATTTATTCATTCAGCTTCAATTTTGTTTTTAGCACCATTTTTAAAGGTTTACTTCTTCCCGAAATGAAACACCTCAAAGTATTTAAAAAAGCATCTGTTGACAGATCAGTTGCAACTTCAAGATGAACAGCCTTTGTTGTGAAGCAGATAAACAATTATACCCATACCTTTGACGTTTAATTGCACCGTCTCTTGCGCTCCTTTAGAATGAAGGGACCAGCGTAATCAACTCTTGTGATGTAAAATGGAGGAGTCGGAACTGAACGATCTCGCGGTATATCTCCCATCAATGGGTGAACTGTTTTGGCACTCAATCGTACACATTTAATGCAGTCGTGAACTATTTTCCTGACTGTATTTCTGCCAGAAATTGGACAAAAATTTTCCCGCATTGACGCCAAAAGAAGCTGAGGACCAGCGTGAAACAATTTAATATGTTTGTCTCTGAAGATAAGGACTGCGAAATGATCGCTAGATAGAAGCAGTACCGGATAAATTTTATCGTACACAAAATTCGCTCTATTCAACCTGCCACCTATTCTAATAATTCCGTCATCATCTAAGAAGGGAGCAAGACTAAGAATTTTACCTTTTGCGTGAATTGTCCTACCTTTGTTGAGAGATGCTAATTCTAATGAAAAATATTTTTCTTGGACGATTTTAATCAGTAAATTCATAGCCCGTTTAACATCATCTTTATTTAGTGGTCAGAATAATCTTTGACTCTTTGAAACATTGAGATTATTTATGAATCTGAGTCGGCCGCGTGTAAATGAAGAGAAATTATCAATAGGAAACGTGCTTTGTATATTTGATGTCATGGTGAAATGGTTTTGTTACTTGAGTTCTAGTTCTTGTTTGGCTACGTTGAAGGCTGTTGGCCAGTCGCTTTGATTTCGTTTAAGCCAGGACCATACCACCATAATTCAGATGAAATAAGATTATTAGGATTGGTACCGCGCGAATGAGAACCCGCAGGGTTATTTATCCAATCAACGTGACGCCAGCTATTGGATTTAGTTATATCTTGTATTTCTGCGATTCGGTTGGCAACAAAAATCTTCAAAGTGCTGGCTGCAAGTTTTACCCAATCAAGCACGATATTTGAATCGCACCAAAAATAAACCTGATTAAAGTGTATATCAAGAGACTTAACAACCTTTTCTGCTAATCGAGCTGCATAAGAGCACCGCAGAGTTGAGCTTTGTGAGATCCCATTTGAAGTACGGCCACATTGTGCATATATTAATGGGAATTGACTCATCTGACGAAAGTTTTTCTTCACACAGTTTTTGTAACAATATTTTGCCCACAGTGATAGTATGCCTAAAGGGTCATAAATTTTGGCTATGTTGGACAATATGTTTCGCTTAGTGATCCTCTGAGGAGCTCTACCCTCATTGATATAAAAAGTAATGGATCAGAGTGACATGACCACCTAAGACCTATTGTTTTCATATTCTCCTGAGGATCGAGGTACAAAAAATACAATTCCCTCTCAGAAGTGTCAACGAATTCAAGAACTTCTGGATCATTTGAGATCCACTTATGCAGTTCAAAACAACCTTGACTCAAAATGTGTTTGATTTCTTGGATTCAAATTGACAAATGCTCTGAAGAATCTGAGGACGTTAATAGATCATCGGCGTAAACATCTTTAGATATTATCAGATAAGCTTCGAGAAATGCCTGCCTATTTTCATCAGCCAGCTGTTGTAAGCAGCGAATTGCAAGAAAGGGGGCTGAGGCTGTACCATATTTAAATGTATTCAGCTTCTGACGCGTATTTGTGTATGAAATTTTTGAAATTAGTGAGACGATTTTTGACTGCTCCACGTCTGATATGTAACTTCTTCAATTCAGAATTCATGATGAGGTTGAAACTAAATGAATTATGTAAAAGAATGAGATTTATAATTGGCAATGCAAATCTATGAATAATGTGAAAAAAATAATGAGTTCTTTACTGAAAAGTAGGATTATAAATGAAACAATGATAATTTTAAACTGATTATGTCTAAATTTAGTGTGTATATCGAATAAATGCAGCTTATATGAACAAAAATCACGATAAATTGAACTGAATCGTCAGATATTATCGTATTTAATGTATAAATGCAATTTATTTGAGGGATCTACGATAATTTGAACTGAATATGTCTCAATTTACCGTATTTTGAATGAATGTATTTTCTACTAGTGGAAGTAAAATAATTAAGACTGAATTTGTCTTAAACTATGAGATGTAATGTGTAAACTACGAAATTACTTAAAATGAAAATAAACTGAGTATGTTTGAAATATCGTACAAACGAAATATATTATATCACTGAAGCAATAATAAATCAGAAAGGAAGTGATTGAGAAGGACTCACATTCCCTCTTGAAATTGATCAATACTGCAATCAATACTAGTTGCAGATGGAATATAATACGGCGTAATTGGATTTGGATGCCCTTTTGTTTTAATTCCTCACTTTTGAACTGTTTGATGAAGTTGTGTATCTGGAATACTGATGCTTCTTTGTTGTATCGAAATTTCTTTTTTGTATTTTGCGCTGGATAAAATACGTATCGAAGAACCTTGTAGTTTACTGTATTTTTCGCTGAATAAATTCGTATCGAAGGACCATGTAATGCTTTGAAAATGACGTTTTTTCTGCTACGTTGAAATGAAAGAATACTGTTTGTAAGACAATATTTATTATTTACACTCAAGAACTATTTTCCTTGAAGGTGCGCTTGAAAAATGAAACAGAAAGGTATGCCTCGTACGGCAACTTCTATTTGAATTCTATACAAAATGAATTTATTACTGCAGGTTTTCAGTCACAGACTGAGAGAAGAAATATACAAAATCTGGCTTCATTCTGAGAATCACCAAAGCAGTCAAATTCTTAGGATACATTGGTGTAGACAGCTTTATTCAATAAAAAAAATAATGAACTAGGAAAGATAATTTTCCATGAACTAAACATGATCTAAACTAAGAAAATCATTACTAATAAAATGAAGAAAATTTGAAGTAAATTCCACCGGGAACGAATATTAGAATAATGACCCAATACAACAAGAACATTTGCAGCTTCTCAATCAAAAACAGTAGTTATTGGCTCTCGGAATCGGAGCTATTTTGCCTGCTCTAGACACAATGATGACTTGCACTCTACACAGGAATATCTAATTTTTTGATCTCGGCTCCTTGAAAATAAAGAACACCTTCTCGCACTCTAGGAATCTTAGCCAGTGGCTCTGGGTTATTCTTTTGCCCAAAATTCATAATGTTTTGTAGAAAATTTCCTCGTACTCTTGGATCATTCTTTCTCTCAGTGATATATTCTTTGATTACTCAGTTCTAGCCTAGCCTTTCTATGAACAATTTTCCGGGAAGTTTGAAATCCTGATTGTTTTCTCTGTATATCACTGAAGAATTTATGGCGGCAGTATTCAGGGAAGAAAACACAATTGTGAGAGTCCATCTCCGTGAATTTCTCAATAGTTTGATATGGCAGACAGTTCATCCACTACATCAACTCCACCTTCAGTAAAGTTATAGAAGCTTATTAATTCAGGTAAATTCTTCTTTCCTGATTCTCGATCAATAGCTTTATCATGGTGCATAGTACACATCAGCAGAATATTTTCATAACTTTCAGGCACATAAAATAAAAGTGTTATGTCTATCTGGGAGCCAAATAAAGAAGTTGTTGCTTCTCTGCCTTTGACTGCAACGGTGGTGGAATGCATCGCCTGTTCTTCCTCAGGGCACCTACTGATGTGAATTTAAGGTCGTTTAGTAATTTCATCATCAATTCGTAACTAGTATACCAGTTGTCAAATGTTACGTTTCGGTTGGAACCAGAAATAGGTGGTTTGAGCGTCACGACAATATCTATTGGGTAGTTACTGCAACTGTAAGTCCCTTCAGGTTGTTTTCCTGGATGTATTTCAAAGTTCAAAAGGTATTAGGAACTGGCATCATCTTAAGCTTGACTTTGATCCCATATTTCGCGGGCTTGTTGGGAATGTACTGTTTGAAAGAACATGATCCACGAAAACACTCCAACTTCTCGTCTATTTCACATATTGCGAAGGAGCGTAGAAATACTCACAATTTTCGATAAATCTTTCCAAAATTCCTCGCACGGGAGCTAATTTGTGGATTGCTACCATTTCTTCACGATTTTCGAATTTATTCAAACGAAGACAGACCATCAAGGATTGAAAATGATTCAAACACATCGTATTGTGAAATAAAGCGATTCCAGTTCCATCCGTTTGCTGCAAGTAGCATAGGTTTTGACGATTAGAACGGAAAAATCCTGCCAATGAGTGCTTTGATTTCGAGAATGGAAGTTGCTCTTACCGTGCTCTCATTTTGATAAGCATGGATTTTTGCTGAATTTTGACATCGGTTCAAAGCACCATGTCTTCAATCAAGCCCACTTCAACGACTGATCGACATTATTCAGAGGCAACTGAATGGCTGTATTTTTTTATTTATTTTATTTGGCGAATCCTTTTCATCTAACTATTTCGAATAGATAATTACATATGTTATATTCTCACAGAAAGCAGGTACACCTAGGTATTTATGCCTGTAATGTGAATCCCTTTCCTGGCGACGATAATGTATAATTTCTTAAATTAAATGTCCAGGGAGACAACAAAATAAATATTATAGATTGCACAAAAAATGAGAAAAATGGAATAAATCATATCACCAGTTGGGCGTCGAAGGAGGTGAACAATCAAAAAGAGAAATTGAAAAAGCAGCGATTAAAAGAATTTTTAGTGATCTGATTCTGTGTAGAGAAATTTCAGCACTTCTAATTTGTACTTTCGAAAAATCAGATTTTTTCATATTTTTAATATTGTCTAAATAATATAAAGGATTTGAGATATATTTTCCATGGAAAATAGAACCCCGGAAGAAAGTTGTAATACACCAATTTAATCTACCCACTCAGGGTCGTTTCCCTTAATATATAAGTGTGTTTATCTCATTATAAAAAACGGTAATATGTGTGAAACTTTTTATATTTCCTATTTTCAATAAAAATAAAGTTGATTCCAATTTTAAAATAATGAAACAAGCAAAAAACGAAATAATACCTAATGTAAACCTTTTTCTGACTATCAACCCTTACCACTGTCATCATTTACTCTCTACATTCTACTCATAATTCCTGAATCTAGTTCCCAACTCGAAAATATATCAAAATATACTTACTTTACTGGACTCTCTTTTTGGAAAGAATTTGCTCGTCGTGCTCGTCGCACGAAGGACAAGTCTTTTGTTTTAAAAGTATTTTCTGAGGAGATGGATAGAGCAAAAATAACACATTTAAATGAGATATCACATATAATGAACTATTGTGGTGTCAATCAATAGAAATTTCAATATTTACAAATTTTCAGTCTTTTGAAAAGCAATTGATGTAAAACGATATTCTAAAATCAAATCATAGTAATTGTTTAAATAAATTTTTAGAAGACTTCAGGACCCTCGACTGTCAATTTTGATAAGTCATGCTATCGTTCTCGCTTATGAACAATTTATATTCAAAACCAATAAAGAGATTTTCGCGAAGTTACAAAAAAAAAATCCTACCTTTTTCGGGACATCGATCCACAAAACCCGATACCATGTTCAAAAGCTGAATCCTCTACACGGGGGTGTTGGCCTCAGCCCAAAGGCACAACACCCCTTCAAGAACAAATACTATAATTTAGCCCTTTATTTTTAACCTAAATTAAACTAAAGTATCCTGACCACGAACCGATTAGTGACTGTCTGTCACCAATGCCTAACGACCACTACCCTCTTTTTTTTCGAACATCGAAAACGTTGGCTTCTATCCTCCTACCGAAATTTTACTGAGTCGGCTTTTTCTATGTTCCCATCGTTTCAACGCCTACACACGTCTAGCCATCCTGATCTTTTGACTGGTCGATTTCTTATCTCGATTTTACTGAGAATTCCCAATCTTAGCCTTGAAGTCCTTTATGTCGTCTGCACTAAAATCATAATCGCTAACTTCCGTTCCCAAGACCTCCTTGTTGAAATTTAAATGAATCGATCTATTGATTAATACATTGTTGCTTTTAGAATTAACGCCCGTTGTTTAGGCTACATTTCTATCTCAAATAATTAACACCGCTTGTCGGTCCTCGAGCTTTATTATAAAAAAATTTTTTGGATCAAAATTTATTTCCCTATTTCTAAGTAAAACATAGGCCCTTTATTACAAAGTTACTTAGCGGATCTTGTCTTTATAGTGGTATTAGAAAATTTAACAGCATTGAAGAGTATCCGGGCTAGGAAATGGTAAGCGTTAAGTGTTATGAATTTAAATATTGTGGTCTCCTTATAGAGCGCTGCTATGTAAATTCTTTTTTATACATAATTTTGACTGCCGTAATTTGTGTTAGTTTTCAGAAGATCTATTCTATAATTATATGCTTCAACCCGTACAATACCAAAACATCTCAAAATTGATTCTATAAATGCAATACTGTAAAATAATTTTAAACACGTAAAACCATTATTCTTGAAACCTAAAAAAATATATGAAACTTGTTCATAAGTGTTCTTATTCTCGAAGTAACATGAGAGATGTGTTCTGTTCATTTGAGATATTGATCAATAAGTACATCCAGGTACTTTTATGATATAGAAGGGCAGTTATATAGTGCAAAGTCACTACAGCTTTACCTTTGTGCTTTAAGGAAGATATTAGTTGGTTGGTCAGTGATATTTTTGGAAAAATTCATCTATTTCATTTTCGTAAACTTCAAACTCAATTGATTATTATTTAACCACATTTGGATCTATTTTTAAGTGTTCTGAATTTAAATAATATAGTCTCCTTATAGAGCGCTGCTATGTAAATTCTTTTTTATACATAATTTTGACTGCCGTAATTTGTGTTAGTTTTCAGAAGATCTATTGTATTATTATATGCTCCAACCCATACCACAACAAAATATCTCAAAATTGATTCTATAAATGCACTACTGTAAAATAATTTTAAACACCTAAAACCTTTATTCTTAAAACCTAAAAAAATATATAAAACTTGTTCATAAGTAAATAAAATAGAAAGGCCTTTTACTTGATAGAAGAAATATAACAAAATTTGAATATTAAAACAAATTGATATATGTTTATCTTCTACAATTTTAATTTAAAAAATTTTTATTCAAAAAACTTTTAGAATTAAATTAATGTCTAAAACAAGCACCGCTTACATTTAATAGACGTATATAATCTAAACTCAATATACAATGTCAAATGGAATAAATAAACCAAAAGATATACGAAAGTCATTAAAATTAATAAATAAATATTTAAAGGAGACAAAATTTGTTTCTGGTCTTGCCTTCAGAACGCCATTTGCATTTTAAAAACATGAACACACTTGAAGGACCTCTCAAAGAATATAATTTATTTGAAATATTTAATATATTTAAATATTCGAATAAGTAAATTCAGAAATCTCTCAAAGCATGCACTATATCTTCATGGTAAATTTTTATATATAATATATAATTATATTTTGGCTTCAATAAATCTCATTATGCAATGTCAATGAACTTAAGTAAGCCTTGAAAATAACTCACACTGTTCTTTGATTCTGTTAGAGCATAGATCAATCTTGAATTATAAAGATGATCTATGTCTCGAAACATTATTCATTTACACGTGGTGAGTTGTTTGATGTAGGTTAGTTTTTTGATTTTGATATTTTGAATATATTTCAGGACTGAAGACGGAATTGCTTAGAACTATATTTGTTTTTTGAAGATATAGTGCATGCTTTGAGAGATTTCTGAATTTACTTATTCGAATATTTAAATATATTAAATATTTCAAATAAATTATATTCTTTGAGAGGTCCTTTAAGTGTGTTCATGTTTTTAAAATGCAAATGGCGTTCTGAAGGCAAGACCAGAAACAAATTTTGTCTCCTTTAAATATTTATTTATTAATTTTAATGACTTTCGTATATCTTTTGGTTTATTTATTCCATTTGACATTGTATATTGAGTTTAGATTATATACGTCTATTAAATGTAAGCGGTGCTTGTTTTAGACATTAATTTAATTCTAAAAGTTTTTTGAATAAAAATTTTTTAAATTAAAATTGTAGAAGATAAACATATATCAATATTTTTTAATATTCAAATTTTGTTCATAAGTGTTCTTATTCTCGGAGTAACATGAGAGATGTGTTCTGTTCAATTGAGATGTTGATCAACAAGTACATTCAGGTACTTTTAGGATGTAGAAGGGCAGTTATATAGTGCCAAGTTACTACAGTTTTACCTTTGTGCTTTAAGGGAGATATTAGAGGGTTGGTCAGAGATATATTTGGAAGAAATCGTTAATTTTATTTTCATATCCTTCAAACTCAATTGATTATTGTTTAACCACATCTGGATATTCCGCAGATTTATTCATTCGAGATGATATGCTTCTTGCTAATCCTTCTAGAAAAATATCAGTACGGTATTATCAGCGTAAGAGATAATGTCTGCCGGAAAGTTACTAATTCGTGATATTCTGTTTGAATAAGTAAGCAATCGAGCCCAGCACTGTACGCTTGCGGTACCCCTACAACTATTATTTTTATATTTTATGCCTGCCAAGTTATCTCTAATCAACTCGACAGCTATATTACGCATCCCACAGTTGCATAATTTGATACACAAAATACTATGAGAGACAGTATCAAAAACCCTTGCTAGATCAATAAACACAGTTAAACATTTCAAAAAATCATCCATGACCTCAACAATCTCCCACTCAAAACAAACAATATCATTTTCAGTACTTGGTTTTTTAACGAAACCGAATTTTTTGTATATTATTTGGCGGTTTTCGAATGAAGAAATTAGTTTAATTTTTATGAAATGTTTCAATATTTTTTCTGAGTTATTTGTCAAGTTGCTAGATCTTTATCGGTCAATAGTTTTTTAATTCAGATTTATTACCTCATTTATGAATCGGAGTTAACACCGAATGTATCCACTGTTGAGGAAATTTTTCGAATTTGTAGCATAATTGTAATATCAGCTAAGATAACGATGTAATTATGTATTCCTTTTTATCAATTGCGTCTACAAGCCATTAACTTATGGAAAAAAGCCACCTGACAAACCAGATATAAATATTGTAACTTCGTTTCGTTTCAGCTGAATATATTTTCTGAATAATAGGTGGATCATTCAAAAATTGCGGCAACGGTTCACATTTCTCAATTTTTTCCGCTAGTTTTTATCCAACCTTAGCGAAATAGTTATAAATATCTACTTTTCTGTCATTATCTGAGATATTTTCTGCTTTGTCGTTCATACTATTGCTATTCCATCGATTTAATTTGAGTTATGTCATTTATAATGCGCCATATTTTCAATATAATTTATTAATCTCGTTTTTCTTCGAGATTTCTCCCAAAAATCAATTTTCACTCATTTCGGAAAAAATGAAATTTTGTTTACAAATAATAAACTTTTTTTGAGAGACAAATACTGCACACTTTTAAAAAGTATATATTCCTTTATCATACATGAACACTAGACCAAAACTCTGTAAATTATTTTTAAAACAATCTTTAATTGAAAGTTCATAAAATTTATAGAAATTAACGAAAACATCACATGTTTTTATAAACATCCACTATGAATTCATGGGTAATTCTGAAAATCACCTAAAAATTCCAAAGCACCAGGTTTTTTCAATCTCAGAATATCTGCTATGTATATTTTTGAATCACATAATAAGTTACGACTATGTGTGAAAAATCTTATACAATTGACCAAAATTGAGCATAAGCATACTTGTATGCCTGGTAGGCGGGTAGGTACCTTTCAATTCTCATTCTGTCGAAAAACGAACCTGTTGGTGATGCGTCTGTTTATAATAAACGTCAAGCAGCTCACAGAAATCTTTCATAACAAATTAATATTTCGAAGTAAGCTTATTACATTCTTGTTAATTCGAACTTTCTATATCTGCAGTTGTGTTGTCATCTGTTACATAGTGTCGATGTAATTATTAGCATATACATATCTAGTGAAAGTGATTGACTTGAGGCAGAACTTGAGTTTATTCACCTGTGCTAATAATGAAATAATTATCCGACATTGAAATGAAATATTCAGAATTAAAGATAAGCGAATTTATGTTAGGAAAGGAAGTTACTACTTAGGAGGAACAACTCTATATATATATAATCAATTATTACGCAACTACAATAATCACAAATGAAAATAAATTGCTTTAAAATTAGAAAATAGCATTCTATATATCAAATATAACAAGACTACCTCATTTAAGTTCTTATTTCATTGAAACATAACACTAAGTTGAACGAAGAGCTCAAATGATAAATTTTTAAAAATTGAGTATCATAATAAAATAGCATTTCCACCAAATTCTTTCTCCTGATTTTAAACTTTCTAGTGCATTCATTTTTTTAAATTTTACACTGGTCAGTCTCATATGTTTATTTGTTTAGATGACACATAATAGAGTTGACAAAATTCGAGTTATTATTTCACATTTAACCACTCAATTCCAACGAGTAGTAAATGAAACTCAATTTAAAAAAACTTTTTATTGATGAACGACAATTGTAAGCCACACTGTGGCTTAATCATGTTCTACAAATCAACTGATCAGCTACAGTGTGGCGAAACAATTGTTAATCAATAAAAAGTTTGTGGAAGTTGAATTTTATTTACTGCTCGTTGGAATTAATCAGTTAAATATGAAATAATCATTCGAATTTAGTCAACTCTATAATGTATCATTGAAATAAACTGAATTCTACATTTGAACTGATCAGTTCAAATGAAGAAGATGATTAAGCCACAGTGAAGCGAAACAATTGTCGTTTATCAATAAAAAGATTTTGGAAAATGAATTTTATTTACTCGTTGAAAATGAATTTCTATCAAGTTAAGACCGATCCATCAAATACTGAATGCCATCTTGATTGAATCTACTTATCACTTATCAATGTTAAGTTTGACTGCAAATCATCCAAATGTTCAATGTAACTAAACCGCGTAGAACCAATTCTGGTTGAAAATTCAGTGACTGCTGGAAGGAATAATAGAATCCTGATACAAGCGCTAAAAATCAAAAATAATGTAATGAATGTAATTCGTTGCCCGATGATGTCGTTGTGTTGGACATAAGCCGTTTCAAGTAAAGTCTGGATATATTGTATGAATAATAAGTTGTACATGTGTGATATATTTTCCTTTTCGTATTTTCTTTCTTATTGTGGGGGTTTGCATTCCTTCTTCTCCTTATATTTCATGTACTTGCTTATTTATTTCTTAAGAGCTACCATAGACTTATTATCCTAAGGAGATGAAACATCCCTCTATTGAAATCTTGTTTGTTGGGAGGCCAACATGCAGATTGTTTGGATAAAGACGAATATTACACCTACTAATAGGTGCGATAAGGATGGATAAATCTGACATTTTGTCGCTAGCAAAGGTATGAGGAATAAAATAATCTTCAAACTCATAACAGGAGGTGCGTGCTACTTTCTATTTTAAAATTTAACTGATTCAGAACAGAATGATCTATCGAATACCAAAGTACAGTACCTAAGAGTAATTCGAATATTTGCGTCCTCAAATCCCAAAACTTATATCAATTTATTATATTGTAAACTTGATTCATAAAATATCGAACTTCAAATAATGGAGATCTAAGAAAAAGGTCATAAGTTCTTCTTGATCTTTAGAAAAATAAATAAATAATTACATTTAGCTTCAGGCTTGTATAAATCTAACTGTTATTGAATAATATACATAATTGTTCATTTCTATTTATTTTTTATGAGTTGAACATATAACAAGTCGCTTCATCAAATGCTTTCAAATAACTAGTAAAAATTTGGTACCAAACAATATTTGAATGGATTCAGAGTTTTGAGATGAGAGTACAATAAAGTTTTTATTACTTTTAGAAAAACCACCGGGTTTCTACTGGAATATACCTAATACTGAGTGAACTCAGCAATTTTGTCTAATCACTCAGTAAATTTCCAGAATTACTTAATCAGTTCATTTCAAAATTTCAGCTTCAGGCATTTATTTTCCTTATAGAAAATCTTGTAATGCTGATCAAAATCATGTTCTTCTGTTATTACATATTCTGTGTATATAGAATCTAACTCTTTATTAAGGATAAATCGCCTAAGTTTATTTATTCAAGTACTAATGGACCTACCGGTGTGTTAAATATAAAAGTTCAAGCAAAAACACATGATAACGTGATTTATTTATTTTAGGTTAAGTTTTTTTTAATTTTCCCAAAGAATTATTGGTTCTAAGGGATATGGTATTGAGGAACTTTTCTATTTGCAGAGATGGCTTAGCATAGTAATTGAAAAAATAGAATGTTTTTTCAGTTTTTAACTTGGATTATATTTCGTGAATAGCATTTTTATACTGTTTTCTGACAATGATATTGTCCATTATTGATTGTGAAATATATTATTCGCTATCAAAAAATCTAAATATTGTTTGTAGAACAAACAATTATTTTTCACAAGATTAATCATTTTACATAACGTGGCATTCAACAATTAATGAAATAAAAGGTTGACAATTGAAAACAATTATTTAGTATACAATGTTACCTATATTTCTGACACACATAAGTAATAAACTAATAATATTCATATAATTCTGAAATTGTTTCCTTATTCTTCATTAACTTCTCTCGATGTAAGTTTTTATAACAAATCTTATTCAGTAAATACAAATCAATTATAACTACAACATACCTATAACAAAAATCGAGAATGAAACGTCAATTCTTCTAGAAACAATTAATCTTTACAAGCAACAAAACTGTCAGTGAAGCGACAAATCTTAATGCAGCTAACTGCGTTGCATCCCTCCATTCAGAACTGAATTATTCCTAGGAACGGAGAATTCTTCATCAATATATGGACGCAGCTTTCTTATATCGAAAATATTTTATTCTTTTTTCTTGCGAACATATTCTATTCCAAAAATCGAATTAGAAAGTTTATTCACTATCTGGACAGGCTGGACATTTCTGAGTTCTTCCAACTTTTTCCGATTAATTTTATTACCATTTTCAGCATAAACTAAGTCACCAACCTCAAAAACATGGTTTTAACTGTTTTTATCAATTCTATCCTTATTATTATTATGAGACCTCACTGGGTTTTGAAAAGCAATTTTTCAACAGTATAATTGCTTAAAACTTCCTTAGGAACAATTGAAGGCATTTTTCCATATAAAAGATACAAAGGTGAAAACTTTGTAACACTGTACATACTGTGCATACTTCAGTATGCATGCCTGGAACGAAACAAAAAATGTTTGCTTATTTATATTTTAATTTCAATTGACAATTTATATTCGTTGGTTTTTCTTCATTTCATTTGATATTGTATGATGAACCTTCACCTTGATTCAAATGAAGCAGAAGAGGGCTTTCTGACATAATTTGACAAGTATCCTCGTTTTATAATTCTGAAATTGTTTCCTTATTCTTCATCAACTTCTCTCAATGTAAGTTTCTATAACAAATTTTATTCAGTAAATACAAATCAATTATAACTACAACACACCTAAAACAAAAATCGGGAATAAAAAGTCAATTCTTCTTGAAACAATTAATCTTCACAAAATAACAAAACTGCAAGTGAAGTGACAAATCCTAATGCAGCTAACTAGACTGCGTTACATTCAATTGAGAAAAAATTTCAATCAACTTTTTATGGGGACTTTTTCTATAAGTCTAACAACGTTATAAAAAGCTCATCATACATTGATGATATAAATATTAAACAAAAAATTGAAGCCATTTTATGAAATACAGATCAAGTTTAACGATTATTCATTAAACCTTGTCACGTATTACAATTACCTGGGGATATAAAATATCGACGAAAAAGTGAACTGTTACAAATAAATTAAGCACAACAAAATAGCTATTTACAGGGCGACAAGAAAAGCTTCGGACAACTTGAATGTGTTCTGGAACAAAACTATTTTAGCGCTGCCAAATAATTTTTATTCTATTAGACTCTCTATACTTTCTGGTACTTATATGTGAATTTTCAGTTTAATATTACTTTATTTTGCAGAGTGTTAGAATGTCAAATAAACGTAGTGCAATTTTGGGGCTGTTTCATCAAGGTAAGCGAAATTGTTCGTTTGCTCAATGTGCCTCGAGAAACCGTGTCCGATGCAATTTGCCGTTTCAACAAGCTTGGACATGATGGCCGTCGTCCAGGAAATGGGAAAAATGCACTATCAAAATGCCTAGCAATCGCAACATCGTCAAGAAGCAAGTCAATCGAAATTCGAGGGTTTCCATGAGGAAAATAGCCCATGAGACCGGTATCAACCGTGAATCCGTTCGTCAAATATCCAAAAAGAAGCTCAACCTCAAGCCATACAAGCTCCAAAAAGTTCAACTCCTCACGAATGAAAACAAGCTTGTACGACTCCAAAGGTGCCGCCAACTCCTTCGTCTCGCCGCCGGTCGCAATGGGAGCGCAATCTCTTCACAGATGAGAAGCTTTTCACCGTAGAACAATTCTACAACCACGAAAACGACAGAATCTGGTCCGCAGAAGCTCTCGGTACGTCGGCCATCGTCGAACATCGTCAAAATCCGCAATTCGTAATGGTCTGGGGCAGAATTTGCGCCAGCGGCAAAACATCCTTGGTTTTCGGGAACCCAAATCAACCAAGAAGTCTATCGCTGCGATATTCTTCAGGTCGTAGTAGGTCCGTGGGCCCAGCAGCACTTCGGCGACACCCATTGGATCTTCAACAGGAGTCCGCACCGGCTCATAAAGCGAAAATGACGCAAGAATGGCGTTAGACCCCTTTTCCGGGTTTCACCACATCTGCAGAATGGCCGCCCTACTCGTCGGATCTCAACCCAATGGACTACAGCGTGTGGTCGATTTTGGTGCTCAAGGCGTGTGCTAAACACCAAAAAAGTTTGAAGTCGCTGAAGCAATCCCTGCGCGGGGCATAGAACGCCCGAACTGTGGCCCATTGCCGAAAATTTCAAGAGCATCTGGAGCTATGTATCGCCGCCAAAGGAAGCCACTTCGAAACCGCTGAAATATGTTATTACCAAATGTTTACGTTATTTATATTCGTTGTTGTTTTGTTTAATTTCTTTTGTTCAATGAAGTTAAATAAAAAAAAGTTTGTCCGAGATTTTTCTTGTCCACCCTGTATATTCTGACTCCTTCTAGACTAAGATATCTCAAAAAGCTGGGATAATACATTGGACACATTGATATCAAGGATGCAAGTGTTTCGAATATTCATAAATTGAAAAAACCAGAATGGGTAAAATTAATACACGAGAATAACTATACCAAATTAAATTATAAAGTTACTATACTGCATGATATACATAGTCAAAAAACACTAAATAGAGGTGAAAATGGAAAGCCCAAGATTCTCCCATTTACGAAGCTATTGAAACCATCAATCAAATCTACCAGATAGAAAAGAACGAAAGTTGTTTTGGAATCATAAATTTTATTTTAGATATTGTTAAACGAGACTTTTCATCATTAATGTGTACTATATGTGAGGAATAGATAAGTGTAAGAAAATAAGAACTTAAAGACATTTTACATAGACCTCCAAATCATGCCGCTTACCTATCCTATACCTATTATAATTGTTGACATAGCACCTTAATCAATGTTGATCTGATCATAGAAACCAATTATTAGTTTGTGAATAAAAATTTTTTGTATAGCGTCGGTATCTTGCTATCCTTTTCTGGTTCAAATTTTTTATAGCTTCTCATGGATTCTCAATTCCTTTTAAGCGCCATAGGTTGAAATTATGAGTGGCTTCAAATCAACTGCATTTCTAGAATTAGAAGCAGCAACTTCACTCCGAATAAGTGAGCATTCATAAGATGCCTCAATCTATCTTGCTGTTGGGTTATTGTTGTTCTTGATGGCACCGAAAAAAATCCCAATTGAACTTGAGAAAGTTTGCGGTTCAAAATATATTTGATATTTTTCTCCACTACATACATTGAAAATATCTTTTTATATATATTCAAAGCCCTAAAAATCCATTCAATGTTACTCTTAGGATATAATCTTTCATTGTATTAATGGCATCAAGGAAAAACCCTGCATTTTTCCTGGAAAAGAGCCTTGTGACGGAAATTCCAGCCAAACTGTTCCTTGAATTCAATATATCGAAAAAATCATTGAAAATCAAAAAAAAATTCTGTGGTAGCTTCCGATGCTTGACAGTCGCGATTTTTCAGATCTTTATACAGAAAAGAAAGTGCTTCACTTATATTTTCCGTACAAGTTTTATCACGAGACAGGCATCGAGGCAAATGAAAATTTAATTTTTTGTGATGGGGTCGACGAAACTGGCATTCAAATCAAAATGATTATCAAAACGTGCACCTAACTTTGCTTCCATTGAAAAGACTACATCAATATGAATGATGTTATTATATTATCTGTCACAATCCTCCTTCAAGGCATTTTTTTACTAGTTCAGATTTTTCAGATGCAATTCGACTATTTAACAAAAAAGTATCCAACTAGTACCTTCCACGAAACATTAACAAACACTAGCATAAATACTAATACCTCAATTACTTCATGTGAAGTGTCAGAGTGAAGATGAAAACCAATATCGACAGACCCAGTGAATTTCTGCCCAGTCCATTCTACTTCTAGTCTTATGGATATTTCATCTAATAATAAAATACTTGAAAGTGGTGTTCAAAATGGAATAAGTGGCAAATGATTTCATTTCTTATCACTTTTTCATTATTGAGGATACCCGAATTTCAAAGTATTACTACATTTTCAAAGTGGTGTATAACAAGTTGTATTCAAAGAATTTTATATGATTGAGGAAGGCTTCAGTTTGTGGAGAACTTGGAAAAGTAGGGAATACCACAGGTTTATGTGATCGTTTTATAGTTGAACTGCGGAATTATTATAATTTTTATAAGCTTCCTGCTCATTCTATGATGTCTAGTCTCATACTTTCATACAAATTTTCAACCAATTTATTTTATTTATTATTCAATTATTTTTAATGATAAAGACAAAAACAACCGGTTTCAGTATTCAGGCGTTAATGAATTATTCGATTTAAGGCGTTTGGCTGATCTGCACCAAATATCTTCAATTATGAGTGTGATCAGCTATGGTAATAGTTCTAGAAATCGAGACAGCGTAACATACATCTGTCTAACAATTCTATACTCAAACTCGATAAGGTTTTGTTGATTACTGGGTCATAATTGCGGACATGTGCACGTTTTGAACTTGTTGGTTCTCGTCAGTGCAATGAAATCCAGCCACTGCAAATTTGTAAAGCACCTATATTGGCTATACCCAGATATACTAAGGTATTATTCATACACAAGCGCCATCTAGAGCATGCAAATATACATACAAGACATACCTTTGCGAGTTAGTTTGTTCGAGTATAGAATTGTTATTCTTTGTACCAAGAACATCAATCTGCAATGAGAAATCGGAAATATAACTCCAATTTTGCGAAACATTTTTTCGAAACCGATCATATCTTCCCAGAATTGGACAATATCGAAATATTGCACGTGGGAGCGAAAGGAAAAAACTAGACAGCCTGGAATCCATAGAAATCCACAAGTACAAAAAGCACGTACCGATAATAAAACTATTAAATGAGCACACGGAATTGTGGTAAACCCCACTTTTTGAATTTTTGCCGAAGCCATCAAGAAATACATATATCAGGTATTTTTTTTAGAGTGATAGAACTTTCGATAGGAATAACTGTGATTTGACAGAAGGTAGAAGCCATATTGTTTTGACATTTCTGTTCAGTAAGCATTGACAAATTATCATGGAAAGACTCACGCCGTAACAACGTTTACAAATTGTTGAAATTTATTTTCAAAATCAGTATTCTATTCGCCAAACTTATAGTGCACTTCGTGAAATTTATGGCTTACATACTCCATCAGAGCAGCTTATTCGTCGAACTATCGATAGATTTCCGACAACATTTTCTCCAAGACAAAGAACTGTATGTACGGAAAAAATACTGTAAGTCAAAGTGTTAATGATGATCCAGGTTTGTCTATTCGTCGACGTTCACAACAAGTTGGACTCTGTGCATCCACCACATGGAAAATTATGCGTAAAGATCTTGGTCTATACCCATACAAGATCCAACTGGTTCAAGAACTAAAGCCGTTTCACCATAATAAGCGTCGTTTGTTTGCTGATTGGGGCCTAGAACAGCTTGAAGTTAATCCACTTTTTTATCGTTAAATTGTGTTTAGTGATGCAGCTCATTTCTGATTGAACAGCTATGTAAACAAGCAAAATTGACGTATATGTGGTGAAAACAATCCTCAAGAAGTTCTGCAGTTTCCATTGCATCCTGAAAAATACACTATATGATGTGCTTTACACGCTAAAGGCATCATCGGTCCATATTTCTTTGAAAATGATGCTGGAGATAATGTTACAGTGAATGGTGCTCGTTACAGATCGATGATCAATGATTATTTGTTTCCAAATTTGTATGGTATTTACCCAGAAGTGTTTTGATTTCAACAAGATGGTGCTACACCTCATGCTGCTACCGTAACAATTGATTTATTGAAAGAAAGATTTGGTAATAACATTATTTCGAGAAATGATCCAATTAATTGGCCTCCAAGATTGTGCGACATAACTCTACTGGATTATTTTCTTTGGGGTTATGTCAAGTCATTGGTTTATGCTGATAAACAAGAAACAATAGATGCTTTGGAAGCCAACATAACTCGTGTTATTGATGAAATAAGGCCTGAATTACTCGAAAAAGTGGTCCAAAATCTGTCTGGTCGAATGTGGTTCCTAAGAGCTAGTCGTGGTGGACATATGCCGAAAATTATTCTCAAAACATAACTGTCATAAAATTATCTTTCAAATAAAAAAAAAAATTAGTTTCAATCTTAATTTAGTCTGAATCCTTCGTCACATATTGCTTCCATAAGTTTTTCTAAATGATCTTTGTTTTATGCAAAGGTTAAAAAAAATATTAGAATATCATCTATGTAGTTCAAACAGATTAAATGTAAGTTATATTTTCTGATAATATTGCTCAAAATACGTTGAAATATCGCTGGTGATGTTTTAGGACCAAAAGGTAAACATTTCCCTTGCCAGTGACCATTTTGGGCCACAAAAGCAGTCTTATATCTATCTTTGATACGAACTCGATGGTAGTGAAATACTTTGCATTCCATGGCCTGGCCAATATTTCATCGATCCATGGGAAAGGTTCTGGTTCAGGAACTATTAGTTTATTGAGTTCCTGGAAATCAACACAATCTACTTTTGGAACCTTCATCTCGTTAATATGCCAGCTTGACTGGTGCTGCGAACGGTGAAGATGATTCTTCGATCAGATTTGCCTTCAACAATTTCCCTATTTGGAACTCTAGCTCTCTTTGATCTTCCATTGAACATCTGTAAGGATTTTCAGCAACAAATTTATGTTCTGAAAGTTTTATATGTGCTTCATTATTCTGAACTTGACCAATGTCAAATTTATGTTTTGCAAAAATATTGTCATATTTATTCAGTAATATATCTATTTTATTGTTCTGATTTGTTGTCAAATGTTCTAATTTTGCCTCAAGAAGCTCTGTAGGTATCCCCTCATTGAAATTTATCGAGTAGTTTCGGTTATTGATGTTATGATTATACAAATCAATTTTTTCACTTCATTAATATCTAATCTCTGATAAATATTCAAATCATAATCTTGCTTCAATTGAAAATTTAAAATAGAATCTAATCCGAGTAGAATATCATACTCAAAATTTATATCATTAACTACAAAAAACACAACTTCTATCTCAATATTATTGAAATTTGAATATCAAAACAGATTTAATCTGTTAGTCTTCTACAATTTTAATTTCAAAAAAATTTTTATTCAAAAAACTTTTGGAATTGAATTGATGTCTATAATAAGCACCGCTTATATTTAATAGACGTATATAATCAAAACTCAATATATAATGTCAAATGGAATAAACAAATAACAGATATAAAAGAAGACATTAAAATTAATAGATAAATATTCAAAGGAGACAAAATTTTGTTTCTGATCTTACCATTATGAACACCAATTGCTTTTCAAAAACATGAACATAACTTAAGGACTTCTCAAAAAATATAATTTGTTTGAAATAATCAATATATTTAAATATTCAAATAAATTAATTCAAAAATCTCTCAAAACATGCACTATATCTTCAAAAAACAATTATAATTCTGATAATCTCTTTATCGGCCCTAAATAATATTCCAAATATCAAAATCAAATAACTATCACTATATCCTACCTCCACGTGTTAACAGGATAAATTGCTTTAAACATTTTTTTTATATCTGTTGGTTTATTTATTCCATTTGACATTGTATATTGAGTTTTGAATATATACGTCTATTAAATATAAGCGGTGCTTATTGTAGACATTAATTTAATTCTAAAGGTTTTTTGAATGAAAATTTTTTTGAAATTAAAATTGTAGAAGACTAACAGATTAAATCTGTTTTGATATTCAAATTTTGTTATATTTCTTTTATCAAGTAAAAAGCCTTTTTCTATTTTATTCAATATTATTGATTTTCTTTTTTGTAGTTGGTTTTCCTGAAAAAGTTGCTCTGTCATTGACTGCTTTAAATATCTTGAATGTGTAATCTCAACTTATCTGCCACTTTCGAATTAAGAAGAGTTACATTTGAGCCTGAATCATAAATTGCACATAATTCATTATTATTTAAGAACACTCCCAATTTAATCAATGGCAGCAAATCTAGTTTTTTTGATTGGATATAGTTTCGTTCAGTGTATGTTGAACCCCTACATTGTTCACTGTTCTTATGTTACCACATATGTTTTTTTCAGAATTATTATTCCTTTTCTTTAGGCGGCATAAAGCCTCTGGATGAAATCTTCCTGAAAACCCATTCCTATCACAAAATGGGCATGGTTTCCTATCATCTGGAGTTTTAATCGTCATAGTTTTTTTTAAAGAAATCTGCTCAGTAGTTTGATTCATTTTCGTATTTTTGATTATTCGAGACTTGTCATTTTTAATTAAGCCTTCTAACTTCCGTAACTCACCCAATAATTTCTCAAAATTCAATACGTCTGATCGACTAATTTATTCCTGTATAAATATTGAAAAATTCATCATAATCATGTCAATCAGTTCATCTGTTGGGAAATTATTCTTAAGATTCAACAATGAATTTTCTTTCCGAAAAGCGGAGTCAACTAAACTTTCTCCTATTCACCTAAATGAATATGCCTCTCTATACCTACTACTCTGTCAAGAAAGTGACGGGAATTTTCAATTAAAACAACATTTTTACATTTAATCGTCAAAATTTATTGGGTCGCCTTCAAAATAGGCTCCATTTGCTCCAATACATCTATGCCAACGGCACTTCCAATTATCGAAACATTTTTTATAGGAGCTTTCCGGGATGGACTTTAGCTCTCGCGCCGAATTTTGTTTTATGGCTTCAATCGACTCAAAACGGGTGCCACGAAGGGGCAATTTTAGTTTTGGGAAGAGGAAAAAGTCGCAGGGAGTCAAATCCGGCGAATACGGTGGTTGCTGAAGCACGTTTGTTGAGTTTTTGGCGGGAAAGTCAGTCACAATCGTAGCTCGGTGAGAAGGCGCGTTATCGTCCCATAGTAATCACCCATAGTAAAAATCGGCACGCACTCTGACATCGACTGACTTAATCAGCTGTTGCAAACACACTAGTTGACAGATCCCGCTCAAGCTTGGCATAGTAATTAAGGACAGTGGTACCAACCTAGGAAAAAAAACTTTTACCTGCCTCATTGCCCCGCCAGATTTAAATCGATAATTCCCGGTACTTTCTTGACAGAATGTATAACTCGTTTCACAAAAACTATCTAAACAGTTATTTTTCCATGTTTCTAAACTTTCGTCTAAACCTTATAAATGATTATATTATATAATTAATTTAGAATCAAACCATTCTTTTGCTGTTCCATCGAGAAACAAACGTAGAATCAGAATTTTGTCGATATCAGCTTCTACTCCACACCTGGTACATTCCGTCTCAAATGTCTTGAACCAAGAAGTGACTGGTATATTTTTTCCATCAAAATTATTCAGCACAGCATCATCCCTTATCTTCTTGAAATACCTCTTATTTTTAAAAATGTTTATTTCGTCAATCTTTTGTGATAGTTTTGCCAGTTCTGGTCCAAATTTTTTTTTTACATATGCAGGTGAATAGGTCATTTGTAGATACTCATCGTTGAACATAACTAATTAAGATTTATATTAATTGAATTGTTGTATGCATAGGTTTTAACCTATGCATACAACAATTCAATAATTCTTTGAAAGGTTCTAGGTCCAGGGTTATAATAATACCAACTTTTTGAGAAAATGGCCAACTAGTTTCGATCAGGGCTTTGGAATAATCTGTGGCTTTCGGAGGAAGCGTGTATAACAATGGTACGATGGAGCTGTAGAATAATGGGTTTAAATTTTGTTTGGAAAATTGTTTAATTTTTTTATATTTATTTTATTCATGTACTATATTTTCTGTTGAATAAAAATATCCCGTATTTAGACTGTCAATGTCGGTTCTCTTATTAATTGAGTTTGATTCTTGTTTGATAAATATCATCTCATGCATTAAACGGTTTTTTTGTTGGATTCTCATTGATTTTGCAGTAAGTTGTGTTATCCCCTAAAATATTTGAAGCTTTTTTTCCATATTGTATATAGCTACGGTTGTCTTACTTTTATCAGCCCATAAGAGTAAGACAACCGTAGCTATATTCAAACAAGAATACAACAAAAAAGCTTCAGATATTTTAGGTGATAACACAACTTACTGCAAAATTAATGAGGATCCAACAAAAAGTGTTCAAACCAAACTTTATAAAATCATAACAAACTTCTATAAAGATAAAAAATTGGAGACAGCGCTTACAAACGTTTTAAGTGTACTTTCTACCAAGAATTCATAGGGTGATTAACCCACTAACACCAATAGTTTAAAAAAAAACAATTTTAATGTGAGTCAATACTTGATAGAAGTAAAATTTAAATGACTTTAAATTCAGAATTATATATTCTAACTTCTACATTATATATTGAAACTATATAAAAAACTATCAAATTGATATCCTTATATATAGTCAATATAAAATATAAAATCCGAGACAATGAAAAATTTTATATTGATTATATATAAGGATATCAATTTGATAGTTTTTGCATATAGTTTCAATATATAATGTAGAAGTTAGAATATAAAATTCTTAATTTAAAGTCACCAATAGTTTCATTCACTGGAATTCATTGGAATATGATCTTAGCAAATTTTTAGCGGAACTTCTAAACCATTCCTTTGAGAAGGATTATAGATACACAAGGAATTCTTTCGAGCTCGTAGACTTTTCGATAACTGTCATCATTTCAGAAAACTACATACTCATTTCATTAGATGTAGTTTCTTTTTATACTAATGTTCCACTTGTTATGGCGATGACGATAATTGAAAAAAATTGGGCAAAAATTGAACCTCACACAGCATTGTCAGTTCAAGAGTTTTTACAACTTTTCAAATTCTGTATCGAAAATAGTTATTTCGTTTTCAAGGATAAAATCTTCAAACTAATTTTTGGACTAGATATGTGAAATAATTTGGCACCAGTAACATCTCATAAAGTAATGGTGAAAGTTCAGAATAAAGCTATTGAAAAATTAAGTTTTAAATTACCATTCTTCAAAAAATATGTCAATCACATTGTCACATCTATTCCATTTGACCTGGCACATGAAATCTTAACAGTTTTCGATAGCAATCATTGCCGCTTAAAATTCACCATTGAATTAGAAACACAGAACAACTCACTACATTTCCTAGATACATTACTTTTAAGAAGGAAAGACAAAATCATAACAGACTGGTACCAGAAACCAATAATTTCTGGAAGAATTCTGAATTTTCACTCAAATCTAATATGACACAAAAAATAAACATCATAAATAATTTGAGACATAGAGCGTTGAAACTTTCGGATAGCGAATTTCACAAAAACAAAATCACTAAAATACAGTCAATCCTAGAAAATAATGACTATCCCACCAAGTTCATAAGGAAAATTCCTAACAAAGAAGTAACTTCGCAAAGCCAACAGCTAGAGGAAAAAGAAGCCGAAAAATATTTCAAAATAATTTACATAGAAAAATTGACAGAAAGAATTAAAAAAATATTCACCAAAATAAACATAAATGTAGCATTTAAATCTGACAACACAATTAAACAACTTTTCACGAAAACTAAAAGTGCAACTCCGAAGGAATTCATTAGTGTAAATAAAATATTCTGCAACGACTGTCAATCAACATACATTTGTCAAGAGGACAGGATCTCTGAACACAAAAGAGTGTCCTTGAATATCCTTAATCCACTGAAAAACAAAAAAGAAAATAACACCGCTTTAGCAGAACACGTGAAAAACATTTCTTCAATTTCGATCCGGGATGTCTAAAAATTTTAAGCAACCAATTTTAAAAAAAGTTTAATGCTTGAGATGATATCTATCAGACAAGACCCAAACTCAATTAATAAGAGAACTGACACTGAAAGTCTAAATACGGCATATTGTTATTTAATAGAAAATATAGGACATAAATAAAAATGAATATAAAAAAATAGAACCATTTTCCAAACAAAATTTAAACCCATTATTCTCCAACTCCATCCTGCCATCGTTATACACGCTTCCTCCGAAAGCCGCAGATTATTCCACCTCAGTCTCTCGACAGTCTCCCATGCGGCACAGTATTTGTCATTTCCAAAATTTTACATTTTCCATACGACAAAAACCAACCGAGATAGAAATGTAAGTTGAAGAAGTCTATTTGATCCAACAGAAAATTTTCCTCACTTATAAAAAATTTTATATTTCTTTTGTAGGTTTCGTTCTTCGAATTTACCAACTAATAGCTTAAGTTTTTGATTTTTAAGAATGGTTATCAATTCTTATTTTATCATGGAGAAACAAACGCTTTGATGTCATCAAATCTGAAATGATTCATTTCTTTTAGTTTCAATATTAGAAATGATATTTACAAACTCCTTTAAAAATTCTAAATTAATTACTAACCTGAAATGAAATCAAAAACAATGCTATTTCTACCACTTAGTCTTTTTTTGTGACTTAAGGCATCGACTGCTGTGGTCATTAGCCCTACCATACCACCTGACGTACACAAACACACCCATGGGCCCAGCGGGACTTGAACACAGAATCCCTGGAACCATAACCAGTAATTTCAATAGTAAAAATATTGTGTGACTGCAGGCAAGGTTATTCTCGGAAGGAATGTAGAAATCTTCTAACTATTCGTGTGGTGGCCAAAATAACCTCCTTCTGGGACTGACTAATCAAGTGGCTATTCTAATTGCAGACGTTGTGTTTTTCGTCATATGGGTCTCCACCAAGCCGTTGACTGACATTATCAGTGGGAGAATTGACGTTTCCTTAAGTCCGAACATTTCCTTCAACTCGAATGGGAGGTCCTGGTAAATATCAGGACACTAAATTAACTAAAATAACTAAACTTAATAGTCAGCCTCTCCGTATAAGCTCTGCTGATATTTTCATCGGCGGGCACTGTGACATCTATTATCTGTACAGACTTTTCGATCTTGTTGAATAACACAATGTCCATGCGATTGTGTGCTATTGCCCTGTCTGTAACCATAATTGTGTTCCAGTACAGTTTGTAGGTGTCATTCTCCAGGACGCAACATGGCTGGTATGTATAGAAATTCCCGGTATTTTGTATTAAAGCCGTTTTCTTCGCGAGTTCCCTGTGAAATATTCTTGCCATCGCGTAATGGCACTCCATGTAGTCTTTTGGGGTCATTATTGGGCAAGAAGATGTCACATACTGAATGGTTTCCAGGGATTTGGAGCATTTTCTGCAGACGTCGGTAGGTATATTGGGCAGAGAAATTCTTTTTATGTACGCTTGGTTTGGCACCACCTGATCTTGAATAGCTATGATCCTTCCTTTGGTCTCCGGGTAAAGATATGTTGCCTTCAGGTAAGTTAGTGACTCTGATTTATTATTATTATCTGATATTATATTTCCAGGATATCTACCGTGAAGTACCTTGCTGTGCCACTCCTCCGAGAGCTGCGCTAGAGACTGTCCCCTGAGGCTTATAGAGGGCTTCGATAATTGCAGTACTGAGGACTCCTCCGCCTGGGATATAGTCTCATAGAAAGGTAAATTTTTCGACCTGAAATAGTTTTTCAATTCTAATACGATTTTGTTATAAGTAATTTGTATATTTTGGAGTCCTTAACCTCCATCAGGTCCACCCAGATAAAGTCTGTTCATAGAAGAATGGGGATGATGAACTCCAAACCTAGTAAGCAGCTTCCTTGTTTGAATGTCTATAGCTTGCAGTTCTGTGGATGTCCAGTGCAGAACACCGAAAGAATAACCAATGCAGAGTAAGGCCAATATATTTATTGAGGTGAAGAGTGCCTTGGAGTTTAGTTTGGCCTTCAGCAAACTTCTAAGCCTGGAAGTACTTTGATTTCAATGTTTCTTTCACATCGGCTGTTTTGATGTCAAGGGCTTGCTAAATACAAAGGCACTGGTACGCTGCTTGTGGCTTCAAACATGTTATTCTAAAGTCATCCCATAGTTTGACCTTTTCCCCTCCTATTCTATGTATTATTATTCTATATTAATACAATATATTATATAGAAGATATAAAAGAATAATAACTTCAATTTCCGATTTTTGTTTATAGGTAAGAAGATAAGATTTGTAAATTTTTATAAACCTTATGAAAATAAAATCTGTTTATGGAGACAGACATCGAAAAACTGTTACAAACTATTAATTACGACGATAGAAGAAAAATAATTATGAAACACGAATTCAAAAGTTCGTTTTTAGAAAGAAGATTCCTTTTTCGGTTTATTAATCATAACTTGGAAAAGATAAAGGATTAAAAACACTACGGTTGAAGACGTACATTTGGTGAGCCTTATATGCTTACATTTCAGTGATCGGATTACAATTTACAATTCAAAAGGATAGCTAGTTTTGAATAATCAGCGTTATTTATTCCCTAGAAAAATAAAGCAACGCTCGGTTGTCTATCTGCATCGTCAGCGTTTTTGGTAGTCGGAATTCCTTACCACGTCCCCTATAAGTTGACAACGTCGTCGTCAGCGGGTTTGCCTGATGGGTTGTTCTCGAGGTCCATGTGGATTATTCCCCTTGGTTTATACAAAAGGTCTCTTATTCTTGTTCTGTTTATCATGATAGTGAAAATTTCATTAATAATACAACAGAACAAAATTATGGTATAGTGTGTCAGCTGAGTTATCGGGTGTAGATACATGGGTTTGCTTTGAAGTTTCTCGGCTTCTTGTAGAATTGAATCTGGCTCTTTAAGGTATTTCAACTGAAGTACAATTTTCTGTTTTGAATGTAGAAATATCTTTGAAATGTTTTGGATTTTTATTTCAAATATTGGAATAGTATTATCTAATATTGAATGTTCAATGATGATTTTGCAACGAGAATCTAGTAAATTTGTTCCTTGGATAGGGTTTTTCGCTATTATGCCGCGGCAGTCTTCTAATACCATCTGGGTTTTCTCAAACAGGCTGAGCAGTTATTTATTTTTCAAGACATGGACGATTTTGAAATCGTTCTCAATCGGAGTTATTCTACAATATTCATCATGTCGGCGAGTAGTAAAGACATCGATGCTGTTCTCTCTTTGAAGATTGTTCCCCAATGTGGATTTTGTAAACGGCAAATCGTTAAAAGTAGTTGCAGGTGTCAAATTTGCAGCAAAAGTTTCCATCCAGGATGTGGTGCTAAAGTGAAAAAGTGCTGTGACGTCGAATTATCCGGTCCTATTTCCGAAAAATCGACCGGCGAGATTTCCCCGATGCCCGATATTGGCAGTAAAAATATTACGAACGAATCTACGCACCAAGATCTCCTTCTGAAAATTATTGCAGAATTGGAATCTAAAAATAACGTATTAATGGAAAACAATTCTCTGCTGAAATTTAAAATCAAAACACTGGAAAATGAGCTGAAATCAAAACAAACAGGAAAAAATAGATTCAACGAGGTGTTGTCAACGTGGGATTCCCAAGATAAGCGTGTTCAGGCTAGTCGCGAATGTGTGGTCAACTTAGGTTCAACTGAGCATTTAAGTTCTGAGCGTGCTGTAACTGATGCTCCCCACCGTCAGACGTACGCCGAGAGAGTGGTCGTTGATAAATCTTCAACTGCCGGTCCCTCTAATCCAGGAAAGAAACAGTTAGCCGGACAGGAACGAAATCGAACAAATCTTAAAGGTTTAAGTTATCTGGGCACACCAACTGGCCTCGATGACAACGAAATATCGCCTAAAGAGGACTCAAACTGGAAGGTAGTTAGCCACAAACGACCAAAACGTCGACCCAGGGAAACCTTGGTAACTGGAACATATTCTGGGAATTCAGAGGTGGAAGGGTTGGACAAATTCAAGGCTTTTCATGTGTCGAATCTCAGACCCGATACCTCAGTCGAAAATTTAGAAAATTTCCTAAAACGGAATTTTTCCAATATAAAATGCGAAAAACTAAACTCGAAATACCCGGACTCGTATTCCTCATTTAAGGTTCTGATTTCTGCCTCAGAATATGAGAAGGCTCTCTTGAGCTCGAATTGGCCTAATAAGGTCAATGTAAACCGTTTTTTCCAGCGTGGGAAATTCAAAGAACGACTGGAATAAGTTCCCCTTCAAATGATCCGTATATTGGGGAATTCAATATTGTCCAATTGAACGTGCAATCTATTTCAAATAAACTAGATGCCCTGGAGATACTTGTGGAGGAAATACACCCCGATGTGCTGAGTGTGGCGGAGCACTGGTGCAGTTCGGATAGTGTAAGTGTTGTGTCAATCGCGGGTTATGTTCTGGCTGATTATTTTTGTCGTAATCAGAGACAACACGGTGGCTCAATGCTATATACCAGGGTAGGTCTTCAAGTGAATAAACTTTCTGTATCGAAATTTTCTATTGAAATGCATATAGAGATGTGTGGTATCGTAATATCTGTCAAGAATTCCCGTCTTGGTATCATAAGCATTTACAGACCTGGCACTGGAAATCTTGAGTTGTTTTTTGATAAATTGTTTTGCGCTCTTCAGGCTTGTTTTGATAAAATAGATTATGTCTTCCTGTGTGGAGACTTAAATATAGATTACCTGAGTCCTGATTCCAATGAATTCAGATTACTGAATGAATTGATGGATTGTTTTCATTTGAAGGTTTCATCTACTGAAGCAACTAGAGTTTTCACATACAGTAACGGTAGAACTTCTATTTCTAAACTTGATTACATCATCATGAATGACCATCTGGAGAATTATAGAGCTACTGTTTTTGAGGCGCATTTGAGTGATCATCGAGCCATACTTCTAAGACTAAATTTTGTACCGGTTTACAGTGATAAATCGAAAATGTCTTTAATTAGAGACTTGAGTCCGGACTGTTTGGCTAATTTAGTAACTCGACTAGCTGAGTATGAATTTGTGGAAGTTTATAAGGAATATGATGTTGATCAATGTTTTGAAATGTTTATCAATGCTATATCTTACTATTTAGATTTGTGTTGCCCCTTGAGAAAGGTCAATAAAGCGGCAGGGAAGCGAAGCTGGGTAACATCCGAAATAATGCAGAGTAAAAAAAATCTTAATAGCCTGTATTGGCTCCACATGAATATCGGTTCAAATACTACCTACGTAAACTATAAAAATCAAAAAAAACATCATAACTCATTAATAAGGTCCACCAAATTTAATGCTCATTGTGCAACTATAGCTAAATCTGAAAATAAAAGCAAAACGGTCTGGAATATTGGTAACAATATCATTGGCAGATCAGGAAATAATAATAATTCTATGTCGATCGTGGTAGATGGGGCAAAGTTCTCCGAACCTGCAGAAGTTTCAGACTTGTTTGCGAGTTATTTTTCCACCACAGCTAGAGATAGACTGTACACTTGCTACGGTAACAACTTGTCACTATCTTGTACTGTTACACCATCCTTAAACTGCAATTTCTTTTTTTATCCTGTTTCTCTTTCTGAAATTGAGGAAACCGTGAAGAAATTGAAAAATAAAAAGAGCGTGGGATATGATCGCATTTCAGTAAGAATCTTTAAAGAGATTTCTCCAGCAATTAGCCGTCACTTAGCTTATCTGATAGACTTATCCGTAACATCGGGTAAGTTTCCAAAAATTCTCAAAAAATCCATTGTTGTCCCTGTATTCAAGAAAGGCACTTTAGAGGATATAACAAACTATCGCCCAATATCCATTTTAAGTGTTTATTCAAAAGTATTTGAAAAAGTTGTCTTTTCGAGAATGGTAGATTATCTTACCAGGTTCAAAATATTGAACTCAGCTCAACATGGTTTCCGTAACTGTCATTCTACTCAAACGGCGGCACTTAGCTTCGTGGAGTCAATATATGAGTGTTTGGATAAGAATATGCAGGTGGCTGGGATATTTTTTGATCTCTCCTGCGCTTTTGACACTCTCAAATTCGATTTTATTATTGACAAGTGTTATAATATGGGTTTTAGAGGGATATTCTTGGACTGGTTACAAGATTACTTAAATGGAAGAACCTTGTCTGTTAGAGTGAACGAATGTTTTTCTGTAGACAACAGTATAGAGATGGGAGTTCCAGGGTTCCGTGCTGGGGCCGCTACTCTTTCTGTTGTTCATAAATGATTTGCCCAGTCATCTAACTTGTCTCCTGTCGATATTGTTTGCTGACGACACATCCGTGGTGGTTTCGGCGCGTAGTCGTGATGAGCTCCAACGGGCTTGTGAAGGTTTAATGGCGGAGTTTTTCGCATGGTGCCGCGCGAACAATTTGATGGTTAATGTCGGGAAAACCGTTTGTTTACATTTTGGCCTTGGTGGCATCGAGATGGAACCTCTGAGATTAACTTTGTCAGACGGCGTGGTGGTGGCGGCTAATTCTACGAGATTTCTTGGCGTACATGTCGACAGAGGTCTCGGTTGGTCATCCCACGTTGACTATGTATGCAAGAAGATCAATTGTTCATTCTTTGCTTTAAATAGGCTCAAAAACACTCTGCCTCGTAATTCTCTTATTGAAATATACTATAGTCTGGTTTATAGCCATCTTGTATACAATATTTTGCTGTGGGGTAACTGCACTTCTGTTTCGAGAGTTTTCGTTGCTCAAAAGAGGATTATGAGGTTAATTTTTAACTTAACTCCCCGTTCCTCGTGCAAACCAATATTTGTATCAAACAAAATATTGCCGCTGCCATGTATTTATATTTTGAAATGCCTAACTTACGCTAAAGAAAATGTATCAAAATGGAAGTCTGTTTCGAATTGTCACGATTATGAAACAAGAAACTCTGATATTTTTCTCATTCCCAAACATAGAACACATAAATTTGAATGCTCTCCATTATATCAGAGTATAAAATTGTATAATCATTTACCATCATCAGTTAAGTCGTTGAATGTAATTCAGTTCAGGAGAGAGGTTAAGGGTATTCTCACATCGAAATGTTTCTACTCGGTGGGTGAGTATTTTTCCGATCTCTTGATTTGAACAACTATGTATATGTATCTAATTGCTAAATGCATTTTTCTTTTTATGACATGTCCTATACACTGTTAATTGTGTCTTACAGGATCAATAAAGAATGTTATGTTATGTTATGTTATGTTATTGACAGGGTGCAAACTTCCTTGGCGGGTAGCTGGAGGCACGGTACAATGGAACTTTCTAGGATACGATAGCTTTTATTGGTCCAATATTCATGATTCTGAATGGTTATCCGGTACTTTCTTGGTGGGATACTAATTATTTGATCAGTTCCAATGACAGACATTTTCGAAAATTTACATTTTGGAAGGATGAACTTGATAAATTGTTGATAATTCTTGTGGTTTGTAAATTTCGTGAAGATATTTTTCAATAGACTGAGTTCATTAACTTTTTCAGAAGTTCTTAATTGGGTATTTCTTTGATTGAAAAACTAATTGTTCTCTCAATCATGATTAAGTAGTTCAGTAGGATTTCTGTTTTGAATAGTTCATTTTGTACAATGATTATGAATGTCTATTTTGATTTTATTTCTTCAAAAAGTGATTTTATTTGTTGAATATTTTCGGTTAATAAAGCTACGTCCTCTGAATTCATGTGAGATGTTCTGATTAGATCCTTGATTTTGAATTTCTTATTTTCAAACGAGGAGTTTGATGACTCACTTTCATGTTAAGATTTTACGGGTATTCTTTCAGAAAAATTTATTTCGACGTCGTTTTCTATTGGTTCAGCAATTGGTTTAGAATATACTTCATTATTTGCTTGCACTAGACATGCAGGGATTGAAATTTTTTTAAAATTAATTTCTGGGAAGATAACATCTCCATTTTCAGTAGTTACAGGTATGGTTACAAACTTCTTCGCGATAACCTTTCTTGGTTTTACTCTGGCAGAAGAATATTCAAGATTCAAAGGGATTTTCAATTTATTGATTTCCAATGTGTTTGGTAATCAATTTTTGCTCCTAATTTTTGTAAATCTGAAGTTCCTATTAGTGTGTCAAATTTTGTATGCCAATCAATAACATGCGAATGAATGTTTTCATGCATTCCTAGCTCGTATAAGATTGGGATTTTTGAATTATCACCTGATTTAATAGTGTTTGCTAGTCCAGAAATAGTAAAGGGTTTTTTGTACAAGAAATTAAAAAAATTTTCGAAAGCTGATTTACTGTTAATTACAGAATTTGTGGCACCTGAATCAATAAGAATTCTTAGTTCTATTTCTGGAAGATAGATATAAGGTAGTTTTGATTTAATTTTTACACAATTTAAATCCATGTTATTTTGGGGTTCCGAGGCAGCTGTCTGAAAATTTTCTTCTCCATAATTAATTTCCCATTCTTTTTGAGAATGAACTTTTTCAGTATAGAATTCAGATTCAAATTCACCGAAATTTTCATTTTATGATTGAACATTAAATAACTCTTCGGAAACAAAATTTCGTTTCTGTTGATTTTGTGGAAATTTCCTTGTAGAAAATGACATAAGTGTAGGTTTTGGTTTGACAACTTCACGATTTGTCGGAAATCTTTTGTTATCTGATATTGGCTTATTAATTTAATGAGGAAAACCTGGTGGATTTCCAGTGTTATGAGAAAATTGAGGATTTTGATTATTGGCTATTTGGTTGGAAAAATTGTTTACAGGTGAATGATTTGAAGGATAATTTTTTGTATGAAATTCATGATTGAATCGTTTTGAATAATTACATGGTGGTGGAGGGGCAGAACGTGCGTATGTCGATTTTTTAGGTAATTCTTGTGATTTCCGAAGGAATTCGCAGTATTCCCATTCTTGTCTTCTATTATCGAAAGATTTGCATCTGTTAATACATTCTTCGATAGTTATTGGATCGAAATTACTCAAATATGTTCTATAAGGTTCTAAGATTCCAATCTGGAATGCTTTTAATGCTAATTGTTCAATATCTTGTTTTTTGTATAGAAAGTAATTTTGATCTTGACGTTGCAATACGTCATTTAGGTTTTTGGAAGTCTAGTATAGTAATTTTTGATTGTCTCGGTCTTTACTTGACGGAAATTCATCTTCAATATAGGCAAAACAAATGTTAACTTCCGCTATTTTATTGATTTACACGACAATTGTTTCGTCATACCATGACTTCATCAGGTGAGTGTTTAAATACTCACCTGATGAAGTCATGGTGTGACAAAACAATTGTCGTGTAAATCAATAAAAAAGCGGAAGTTAACATTTGTTTTTCTCATATCTAGTATAGAAGTGTAAATGATTTTCTGTTTTGAACGCATTGTGAAAGTTATGATACTAGCCGGTCTTCGTTTCGTTGGTCTCGGTATCTTTCTAATAATAGTCGTCTAATCTGAGGTATCTTGGAATGAGATGAAGTCTGTAGCTTCGTCCTTAATTTTGATTTCATTGAAAAATTTAGGACATATGTTAAGCCTTGGTTTAATCTACCTTGAAGATGATGTTAAAGATTGTTACCTTCATTGATGAAAATTGATACATTTTGACCGGGAAGTATTCTGGAATTGAGTTAAATAATAATTATAAGTCCTGTCTAGACATTATTTCGATAGGGTGTGAAGAAGTTTGGCTATTCATTACTGCTTGTGTCAAATTTCTTCTTTGATAAGGTCTAAATCTCTCATTTTTAAGTGATAGGTTATGTAGAAAATTCACTCCTAATTCTAGTGTTTCTGAATATATATTATATATATATATATATATTATATATATATATATATATATATATATATATATATATATATATATATATATATATATACATTCTGTCAAGAAAGTACCGGGAATTATCGATTTAAATCTGGCGGGGCAATGAGGCAGGTAATTTTTTTTTCCTAGGTTGGTACCACTGTCCTTAATTACTATGCCAAGCTTGAGCGGGATCTGTCAACTAGTGTGTTTGCAACAGCTGATTAAGTCAGTCGATGTCAGAGTGCGTGCCGATTTTTACTATGGCTGATTACGTTGAGCAAAGAATTTGTTTAAAGTTTTGTGTTGCAAATGAATTTTCGTGTGCCGATGCATTGAAAATGTTGCAAAAGGCCTTTGATGATAATGCTCTATCGAAAACTCGTGCAGATCAGTGGTACAGAGCCTTCAAGGACGGTCGTGAAGTGTTCGAAGACTTGCCTCGTTCCGGACGCCCATCGACGGCTTCGATCGAAGATAACGTCGATAAAATTAAGGAAAGGGTGCTGGAAAACCGTCTTACCAGCTTGAGAGAGATAGCACATGATCTTTAGATATCCCACGAGTCCGCACGTACGATTTTGATTGATATTTTGGGCATGAGAAAGGTGGCCGCACGACTCGTACCGAAAGACCTGAATTTTCTGCAAAAACGTCATCGCGAACAGGTTGCTTCAGACATGCTGGATCGCTGTAATTCCGATTCTACATTCATGGAACGCATTATAACTGGTGATGAGACCTGAGTCTACGAGTACGATATGCAAACAAGCCAGCAATCATCGGAATTGGTGGCAAAAAATGAGCCGAAACCGAAAAAACCACGCCAAAGCCTTTCGAAAATGAAGGTGATGCTCATTGTTTTCTTCGATATCCGTGGCGTGCTGCACTACGAATTCGTTCCAGAGGGTCAGACGGTAAACAAGGAGTATTACCTAGGCGTTATGAAACGTTTGCGTGAGCGTATCCGTAAGAAGCAGCCAAATTTGTGAGCGAACAACTCATGGATTTTGCATGACGATAACGCGCCTTCTCACCGAGCTACGATTGTGACTGACTTTCTCGCCAAAAACTCAACAAACGTGCTTTAGCAACCACCGTATTCGCCGGATTTGGCTCCCTGTGACTTTTTCCTCTTCCCAAAACTAAAATTGTCCCTTCGTGGCACCCGTTTTGAGTCGATTGAAGCCATAAAACAAAATTCGGCGCGAGAGCTAAAGTCCATCCCGGAAAGCGCCTATAAAAAATGTTTCGATAATTGGAAGTGCCGTTGGCATAGATGTATTGGAGCAAATGGAGCCTATTTTGAAGGCGACCCAATAAAATAAAAATTAAATGTAAAAATGTTGTTTTAATTGAAGATTCCCGGTACTTTCTTGACAGAGTAGTATATATATACTACTCTGTCAAGAAAGTACCGGGAATTTTCAATTAAAACAACATTATTACATTTAGTCCTCAAAATTTATTGGGTCGCCTTCAAAATAGGCTCCATTTGCTCTAATACATCTATGCCAATGGCACTTCCAATTATCGAAACATTTTTTATAGGCGCTTTCCGGGATGGACTTTAGCTCTCGCGCCGAATTTTGTTTTATGGCTTCAATCGACTCAAAACGGGTGCCACGAAGGGGCAATTTTAGTTTTGGGAAGAGGAAAAAGTCGCAGGGAGCCAAATCCGGCGAATACGGTGGTTGCTGAAGCACGTTTGTTGAGTTTTTGCCGAGAAAGTCAGTCACAATCGTAGCTCGGTGAGAAGGCGCGTTATCGTCATGCAAAATCCATGAGTTGTTCGCCCACAAATTTGGCCGCTTCTTACGGATACGCTCACGCAAACGTTTCATAACGCCTAGGTAATACTCCTTGTTTACCGTCTGACCCTCTGGAACGAATTCGTAGTGCACCACGCCACGGATATCGAAGAAAACAATGAGCATCACCTTCATTTTCGAGCGGCTTTGGCGTGGTTTTTTCGATTTCGGCTCATTTTTTGCGACCCATTCCGATGATTGCTGGCTTGTTTGCATATCGTACTCGTAGACCCAGGTCTCATCACCAGTTATAATGCGTTCCATGAATGTAGAATCGGAATTACAGCGATCCAGCATGTCTGAAGTAACCTGTTCGCGATGACGTTTTTGAAGAAAATTCAGGTCTTTCGGTACGAGTCGTGCGGCCACCTTTCTCATGCCCAAAATATCAATCAAAATCATACGTGCGGACTCGTGGGATATCTTAAGATCATGTGCTATCTCTTTCAAGCTGGTACGACGGTTTTCCAGCACCCTTTCCTTAATTTAATAAGTAATAAATGTTGTTTTAATTGAAAATTCCCGGTACTTTCTTGACAGAGTAGTATATATATATATATATATATATATATATATATATATATATATATTAGGTTATTTATTCCATTTGACATTATATATTGAGTTTTGATTATATACGTCTATTAAATGTAAGCGGTGCTTATGTAGACATAAATTTATTTCTAAAAGTTTTTTGAATAAAAATTTTTTTGAAATTAAAATTGTAGAAGATAAACATATTTCAATTTGTTTTAATATTCAAATTTTAGGAAGAAATCTGTAACTGTCAGGGATGAAGTTGATGTACCAAATATATACATAGAACAAATAATACAAAATGAAAGTCAACAAGATGATGAAATAAAGGTAAATGAGGAAAGTAATGACAATCGGAAAGGGAATGCTGCGAGTAGAAAATTAATGTCAGAAATTACGAAACAAAACACAGCACTGTCATTGGCATCAGCGCTGATAAGTAAAGTAAATAAACAACATAATATGAATAACTTCGAAAAAGGGAATTCACGCGAAGCAATAACTAAAAATGTCACCGCAAAAGTAAGGGATAATGCTAAAGAAAGTGAAGACAGACGTGTAAATAAACTTTTTAGAGATGTAGATGAAAGTGAATGGAAAAAGGTGATCTATGAAAAGAAAAGTCTTATATTGAAGGAGGAAAGACCTCAGCCTGTTAAGGGAGGAAAAAACGGGTTCATCAGCTATGAGACAACTAAGCTGTGAGTTTTTAACTGGCTTCAAACCAGTAACAATACCAGAATAAGTGAAAAGCTATATTTCCGAGACCTTCAATTTAGATGAAACGTGCGAAAAAATGAAAACAAGGAAGGATATATATATATATATATATATATATATATATATATATTATATATATATATATATTATATATATATATATATATATATATATATTATATATATATATTATATATATATATATATATATATATATAAGTTCATTTTAACTTAATGTGCCATATGAATCCAAAGAATTGATTTTGGATCCAAGCAAGTGGGAAAAAGTATTAGTCTGAACCATTTTCTCCATCTCAGACGATATCTCCCCCAAGAGAATTGAAGAAAACCATTAATATACTGCATCAAAACATCCAGTGTATAATAAATAAAATCTTGGAACTAGAAATATTCATAACATCTTTAAAAAATACTCCAGATCTGGTGTGTCTCACCGAGAATTGCCTTAACAAAAGTAAGGTTGATCTAATAAAAATTGAAAATTAAAAGTTGATATCATGTAATAAAAGACACCTTACAAGATTTTGAAAATGTACCGATTAAAGAACACATCAGTATTGAGTCTGAGGCTGAAATATCATGTACGGTGAGTAGATCTAGAAAACTAGTAGTTATGTCTATATATCAAACATGTTTGGGAAATGTGCAGATTTTTTTAGCCACCTTCGAGGATGTTCTCAGTGTAGTTCAAGGTCATTTTCTTGATGAAAATGCTTGTTCATAGATTTGTTAACCACCTTCAATTATACAGAGACAATATTTAATCCCATTAGAGTTACAAAGACTACAAGTTTCCTTATAGATAATATATTCGTAAATACATCATATGGCGCAGTTTATTTCATAGAGAGCACATTTTCTATAGGATCGAAAACTGTTGAAGTTATTGAAAAAAGATTTTTTACAAAGACCACACTAAAAGATTTTTTTGTTTGTTTGAGGCATTCAAACTGGGATGGTTTAATATCAGAGATAGATCCAGATGTGGCCCACGAACTGTTCTACAAGACAATGATGGCAAAGATGAATCAGATCATTGCACGGAAAAAAATGAAATTGAGAAGGAAAAGGAATAGAACATAGCTTACTCTGGGTATAAAAATATCGAGTAAATACTTCGTGAGCTCCACGAAAGAATGTTGAAAGGAATGGTGACTGAAGAATACTATAAAAAATACTTTATCCGTTGTGGAATTATCTGAGAAAATCTCTGATCAGGACTTCATAAATAAATCGGAAAATAAGACCAAAGCAACTTGGACTTTAATTAATAATGTTAATATATAAAAAAGGCTACTACAGTGTGGAAGAGTTTATGGCTGAGAAAGACTCTCCAGACTGAGAAACAAAAATGCATCTCGATTTCGTATGTACAAAACTTATCTGAAAAAATAGGTAAAATTCTGAAAGTACATAATCTACAAATTTGCCATAAAACAAATAATACACTGAAGACAATTTTTACGCCATTAAAAAGTGAAATAGCACCTATGAAACAATCCAACTTAATTTATAGTATACCATGCAAGGATTGTGTAAAGGTATATATACTACTCTGTCAAGAAAGTACCGGGAATTTTCAACTAAAACAACATTTTTACATTTAATCGTCAAAATTTATTGGGTCGCCTTCAAGATAGGTTCCATTTGCTCCAATACATCTATGCCAACGGCACTTCCAATTATCGAAACATTTTTTATAGGCGCTTTCCGGGATGGACTTTAGCTCTCGCGCCGAGTTTTGTTTTATGGCTTCAATCGACTCAAAACGGGTGCCACGAAAGGGCAATTTTAGTTTTGGGAAGAGGAAAAAGTCGCAGGGAGCCAAATCCGGCGAATACGGTGGTTGCTGAAGCACTTTTATTGAGTTTTTGGCAAGAAAGTCAGTCACAATCGTAGCTCGGTGAGAAGGCGCGTTATCGTCATGCAAAATCCATGAGTTGTTCGCCCACAAATTTGGCCGCTTCTTACGGATACGCTCACGCAAACGTTTCATAACGCCTAGGTAATACTCCTTGTTTACCGTCTGACCCTCTGGAACGAATTCGTAGTGCACCACGCCACGGATATCGAAGAAAACAATGAGCATCACCTTCATTTTCGAGCGGCTTTGGCGTGGTTTTTTCCGTTTCGGCTCATTTTTTGCCACCCATTCCGATGATTGCTGGCTTGTTTGCATATCGTACTCGTAGACCCAGGTCTCATCACCAGTTATAATGCGTTCCATGAATGTAGAATCAGAATTACAGCGATCCAGCATGTCTGAAGCAACCTGTTCGCGATGACGTTTTTGAAGAAAATTCAGGTCTTTCGGTACGAGTCGTGCGGCCACCTTTCTCATGCCCAAAATATCAATCAAAATCGTACGTGCGGACTCGTGGGATATCTTAAGATCATGTGCTATCTCTCTCAAGCTAGTACGACGGTTTTCCAGCACCCTTTCCTTAATTTTATCGACGTTATCTTCGATCGAAGCCGTCGATGGGCGACCACTTCACGACCGTCCTTGAAGGCTCTGTACCACTGATATGCACGAGTTTTCGATAGAGCATTATCACCAAAGGCCTTTTGCAACATTTTCAATGCATCGGCACACGAAAATCATTTGCAACACAAAACTTTAAACAAATTCTTTGCTCAACGTAATCACCCATAGTAAAAAGCGGCACCACGCACTCTGACATCGACTGACTTAATCAGCTGTTGCAAACACACTAGTTGACAGATCCCGCTCAAGCTTGGCATAGTAATTAAGGACAGTGGTACCAACCTAGGAAAAAAATTTTTACCTGCCTCATTGCCCCGCCAGATTTAAATCGATAATTCCCGGTACTTTCTTGACAGAATGTATTACATATAATGTTTACACCACTCAAGTCCACGAAGCGATCATAGGCTTCTTCTTTCAGCATGGACAATGACAGAAGGAAGCATAATTTTTTTATGTCTCTCATAGTTTGATACTCTTAATTTCCTTTTATTACAATAAATTAATTTCTTCAGGTTTTAGAATTAGTTTCTAGAGTTTAAAATTCTCACATTAGTTTCGGACTGAAAATTTCGTTATCTATATAGGACATTCAAGATATCTGCGTTTTGTCAACCGAAAGAGAAAAGTACAATTTCTTCTAAGGTTTCCTTCACCAGAAAACTCGATAATACCCTCAGTATATTGTTCAGCAGGACATTACTACATTTGAATCTGTTTTTGCACCTGAAGGAGCTCAGTTTGGTACAATGAGTTTATACGGTTGGTAATATAATATTTTAATGATTGCACTCTGCAGATGCTGAGAATTTTCAGCGTGAACGAATTTAAGAAGTAATTCTGATAGAAAAGTTTTTGTTCATGTATTTCTCTTTTTTACTTTTCAAGTCATATCTGCAAATGTTAATTGAAAGGACTAGTCGTTGTATCAAATGTAATAAATTAGATGTTTCCGCATCTTATACTCGTATAATACATCATGATTCTTTTCTGTGAAATATTACCCAATAAATTGATAATTAGTTTATTCCTGTGTTACATAAATGAACGTAGTTCCGAGAAACAACATGTTTCTGCGAATAATTATAGATACTCGGAGTATACCAGTGCTCTCTTAATTAAAAAGAGAAAATCTAATAGCCTTAGATATAAAAGGTACCACTTAAAAAACAAAATGTTTCTTTAGTGTCTCTTATTATGTCTTCATTTTCGTCCCTATATATATACAGGATGATAGAATGACTCCTAGGGATGTTAGTGGATTTTACGTAGTTTTCGTGTTTTTTTAAGTGCGTTTGGAGAATTTCCGACCAGATCAGTTTTTTTTTCATACGTGAGAATTATTTCAGATTTTGTTTATTGATTGATTTTGATTATTTTCATGAATATATAATTTATGAGTCCTAACTTCAGAATATTACAAAAAGTAGTACTCAATAGGATATTCTCTGCTGAAATCCGCCTTCAAAGTGCTGCGATGAAAAATTCATTTTGAATTTTGAAATGAAACGATTTTCAATTCACCTTACAATATATTTTAGCAGAAATTGAAAATTGTTTCATGTTCGAATTGAAAACTCCTAAGATAGTAATATGATTGAAAAATGATTGTTCTCTTCTCCGGATGAATATGATACGAACTGTGTATAAGCAATAAATAATACAGATAATAGGTAGATTAATTCTCCGGAACCTCTACAAATTTATCTTAAAAATCTCTTAAAAACTATTCAGAATCAAATTGAATGATTCCTCAGAAACACTGTTTCACTTTATAGACACATAGAATTATCAACACATGCGAGTGGCAGCTAACCAATAAGGAATCAAATGAATGCTCTAGGTGAAACAATTTTATTCAAAAAAATTCACGCAGTTTTTATCTTCACAATTTATTCAGAATCCTGACACGTGTTCCTTCAAAGGAGTACAAAAAAGAACTAAACTTAAAATTGAGAGTGTAATAAAAGAACCTTTTCAATTTTAAGTTTGGTTCCCTTTTTTACTCCTTTGAAGATGGTCGAAAAACCGAAACACATGTCAGGATTCTGAATAAATTGTGAAACATAAGAACTGTGAGGATATTCTCTAAATAATATAATCAATAAAGAATCAAAAGAAAATACAAAGTATAACTACAAAGCAAATATATTATATATATATATATATATATATATATATATATAATAAGGAAATTCCATCACCAAAAATTGCTCCAATTAAAAAAGGTCTTTTCATTTTTAGATTCAAACTATATATAGCACCTTCTCAAGAAAAGGAATCTGAACATAGGTTAGAATTTCAGATTCTCTATCTGAAAAATGTTCTATATACTGTTTAAAGAGGAAAATAAAAAAGATCTTGAGTTCTATGCGGAGAATTTTTTGATGATGGAATTTGTAATTTCCGAATATCCAATCGAAGCAAATTTGTCTTGGGTCAGTACTTGTTGTTGACTCTTTATTGGTTAAGTGCGGCTCACATGTGTTGATAATTCTATATGTCTATAAGTGAAACAGTGTTTCTTAGTCATTTTATTCAATTTATATATATTTCCGGGTTCATAGCGTTAACCGCCTTCCGGTTCCTAGTTTCCATCGGCCTCTGTCCAACCAGTCTCCTGGTACCAAATTTCTTTCTGATATGGCCTTTTGTATTCCCTGTATCCAAGTTGTTTTTGGTCTGCCTCTTTTTAGTCGTTCAGGGGGTATCCAGTTCAACATTTGTTTGGGAATACGTTCGTCTTCCATCCTCTGTACATGTCCATACCAAGTAAGTTGTGTCTCTTTGATGTCATCTATTATTGTTGTTTCGGCACCCATAATATCTCTTATACGTTCATTGCGTATTCTCTGTTTTCTAGAGATTCCAGCTGACCTTCTCCAGAAATCCATTTCTAAGGCCAGGAGACGATTCTGTTGTAACACACTCAACTGCCAAGCCTCGCAACCGTATAACACAACACTCCTTAGGGTAACGTTGTAAATATCTCGTTTATGTTGTTTAGAGATTTCTTTTGACCACAATATTAAATTCAATGCTCCGATTATTCCGATATTTATTCAATTTAATTTAGAAAATTTTTTGAGAGATATTTCTGGATTAAATCTGTACAGGTTTCGCACAATTAATCCAGCTATTATCTGTAATATTTTCCAAACACCCTTCTAAGTAAATTTTCAATCTATATTCCCAGAACACAATTGAAATCCTAACTCGCACAAGCTGAAAAAGCTTCTCAGGGATCTTCACAGAAGATCTAGGAGTATCAGGATAATAATAATAATACTATATTAGCAGTAAATAATTTGAGTGGTCTGATCAAATTTTTTTTGTTATTTCCCAAAAGTTTATTTTATTGAGTCAATGAAACTTTTACTTGGTCGATTCCAGTAAAACACTTGACTTCCGCCAATATCAAAGTTTTTTTTTTCAAGCAATTGCACATAGGTGTGTTCTTCCGAAGGCACAAACAAGTTTTGAAATTTCTCACTGATATCCTGAACAATCTGGGTTTAGTTTCACATAGAACAATTACTGCAAATGGAATTAAATGAGAAATTACTCAGTTATCTATCAATTTTTATTTACTTAATATACAGTGACTCAAGTTTCGTTGTAAAATTCTTTTCCAGGGCGCTACGCTAAAAATTTTCACTTAGTTGTCTCCTTGAAATTATAGATGCCCATCATGCCTCTCGGCCCAGCACGTCTCACAGATACTTTGCATTGTATCTTCAAGTTCTTTTTTGAAAATTTGATGTCTCTTAACGGATGCATTGGCAAATGCCACAACTTTTCTCATCATGCCCGAGGTTTTCGGCAAGAAATAACTTGGGATGACGTTGCTCATGTACTATTAAGAATGTGATTGCTGCACGGGCAACGTTTGGCATATACAACTCTTTTTTGACAACTCCTGTACAGCATTCCTTGTATTTGAGGCCATAACCGAGCAGATGTCAGTCCTAATACTCACACATCATGTTGAATATATATTAAATTTGAGACAAAGATTTTCAAAAATTTTCTACACCTGTCAAACGAGGCTCTATAACGTCTTTATTGTTATCTACTCCATCACATCTAAGAGTATCGTATGTATCACAGAAAGTCACAAAATCTTCCTTTATGATACCATTGTGAAGATATCTAAATGAAAGGCTTAGCTGTGAGATATGTGATATAACTGTTGTTTCATTTCATCGACTAAAATTGAAAAGTATGTAGGTTCCTTCATTTTCTGTAATATTGTTTCCAGCAGACATCAATCAACTCATTTTGCTCAGGTCTGCTGATGTACGTTGCGTTAGATTTAGAAGTCTATAAATGATGCTGCAATTTTGTGTCACCAGATTCTATACGAAATTTTAAAAGGGCTCTGAAATTTCTTTCATCGGCTACTATGCTGCCATAATCTGATTTATTACTTACCATCTCCTGCAAGGTAATTTGCAACAACTTTCAAGAACTCTGCTTCAGACGTGTAAAAATTTTTATATTTCCGCTAAGCAAGCAAGCGAAATGACTGGCGACTGGCGCACTGGCGGTAAGGGACAAAGAACTACACGAGCTAACGAACTACACAAGGATCATCCCAGGCCAGTGTGCAGGCACAGAATAGAGAAGAAGGAAAAAATACTTCTCTATTCTGTGGTGCCCAGCGCGTGTGCTTGTCAAATATGTGTTTAATCAATAAGAATAGAAAAATATTCACTAGTCAACCTAGACCGAGCCTAGGGGGAGGTCATGACCGCCATGGCCCCCCCTGGATCCGCGCTTGTAAATGCTTTGATGTGTAAAAACAACTCAAAGGCTCATGAATACATAATTTGGTGAAAATATAATATATAACGAAAATTTTTTAAATTTTCTCCCCATATAAGCGCGGATCTAAGGGGGGTTATAGGGGTCATGACTAACCGTGGTACGTTACACGAGCCTTATATTAGATTTTTGAAAAAAATAGCCACAAATTATCGAAAAATAATGCATTAAATAGTTTGACTGATTTTTGATTGTCTCGGTCTTTACTTGACGGAAATTCATCTTCAATATAAAAAAAACAAATGTCAACTAACGTTATTTTATTGATTTTCACAACAATTGTTTCGTCATACCATGACTTCATCAGGTTAGTATTTAAACTGAGGTATACAATGCAAAACATGACCTTAAATACACAGCTCTGGTACAAAAAATAGAGGGGTGGAAAGAGAGGTATACAATTAATGACAAATATTAAGAAGGGGGATCTATTTAAATCTATTTGATCGTTCAATAAAATTTGTCTTTCATTATATCTATTGATTTCTAAAGTTTTTAACAGATTTAGTTTCTGATTTTTGTTTTCAATATGTAATATTTCATAGTTCATATAAAAATTATGGCCAGTCTCTAACAAATGGTTGGCATAAGTTGAATTCGGTTTATTATTAATGTAACATTTTTCATGTTCTCTATCCTTGTTTGGAATGAACGGCCTGTCTGTCCCACATATACACATGGGCAATTACTACATGTTAACTTGTAAACTCCTGATTTCTTGTTTTTAGGAATGACGTCTTTATTATTTTTTATTGAGCTGCCTAAAGAATTAATAGTTTTAAAAGAGATGTTATATTTTTCTTTTTTCTTTAAATATCTAGCAATCTTTTCAGATTTTTGGCCTATGTAAGTTAATGAAATAAATTTGGTCTCGCTTGAATTTTGAAATTTTGGATATACAAGTGATATTGTTCTCTTGTAATTTATTTTATCAAGTAAATTGTCTACAATTAACGGATTGAAATCATTATTTAAAGCTATCTGTTTAATCGTTTTATACTCTTTGTCAAAATTTTCTTTCGTCATGGGTATGTTAACCAATCTATAAAGCATACTATTATAAGCCGACAATTTTTGTATATTTGTATAATGTATCGTACCATGTGTTGGTTTTCTGTATATGGAAAAGTCATGTCTATTATTAATTTCAGTGATTTTTAAATGTGAGAAATTGATGCTATCATTTACTTCATCTTCCTGTGTGAATTCAATTGTTGGATATAATTTATTGAAAGATTCCAAAAATGAACTAAGTTGTCTATTTGTGCCATTAAATAAACAAATTATGTCATCTACATTGCGGTACCAATAAAAAAAATCTTTAAAATATGGGAGTTTTTGGATATTGGTTTCTACGTGATCCATGAATATTTCTGATAACAAGGGGCTTAATGGGTTCCCCATTAAGCATTAAACAAAATAGAATACATACAGAAAACTTCATTTTTAGACCAAAATAAATATAAAACTATCAAAAAAGACCCAACAGAAAAAACAAATCAAATCAGTTATCCTTCAATCGAAAGCACTTTTTGAAAGTATTCCGAATTATAAATTAACTTTAATTGTTGCATAAAGAGAATAATCACATCAGACCCGTTTTTTCATTTGTCTCAGCCCCGTCATAAAAACTTTCAAAATCATTAATCAAAATTATACTAACAGAAACTAACTTTGAAGCCAAATTTGCAATAACCCCTCTATTTTTTGTACCAGAGCTGTGTATTTAAGGTCATGTTTTGCATTGTATACCTCAGTTTAAATACTCACCTGATGAAGTCATGGTATGACGAAACAGTTGTTGTGAAAATCAATAAAATAGCGGAAGTTAACATTTGTTTTTCTTATATTTGACTGATTTGCTGAAATGTCTCGCTCCTTAGCTTCTAGTGTCTTATTTAGATTTTCGTAATATACTTTTCTGAAATGTTGAAATTTATGATCAATTCTTATTTTCAGTTTCAATTTTTTGGCGGAATTCTAAGAATTATGAATTTTAAAAGATCTGTTACAGTTGATGGAAAATATTGAAAACAAATTTGAGTACCAAGTAACTTAGGAATCCAACCTGTTTGTTGCTATCTGAATAATTCAAACAGACGGAATAAAAAACGAATTGCTCTAGCATTTAGTACGAAGACCGTCATTAAATTTTCGGGACGATCCTTGGCTCCTTGCTAATGATATGATCCGTTCAATATAATTGTACGATTCCCGCTCATTGAGACCTCGAAGAGCTATTTTTTGCTGAGAAAATGCGAATTTATTGTACATGTTCATTGTACAAGTTCTTTGACATCATAAACATTATATCGTACTTTGTCAGAGAAATATATCCAATTCCTTTTTTCGCGGCGCAACTTGAGAATTAGTATGAAAACTCAATTATAATTGATATATGTACAAGGTTACCGTGAGATAAGTCGTAGGAGACCGAATTTGACGTCACAGTTCACTTTAGCATAATTAGCTGGATATCTTGAACCGGCGAATTGAAAGAATTTAGGCATATTAATTTGAAAGACAATATTTTATCTGATACTTTTCCACTTCCCGAACAATTCCATTTTAATAAGATCATATTTAAATAATCGATGCTTGCCTGCAACTATTTCTAGACGTTTCCGAGAAATCTTTCAATTAGCAGAATCCATTAAGATATACTGAATGTCAAGAAAATACGACGATTGTTGAATTAAACAAAACGAATAAAAAGCATACTCTCGTTCTCAAAGTATTCCCATTCTAGTCTCAGCATCTATATCAAAATTTTTTTATTGCCTCTTTATGAGATGGCCTCTAGTATAAGTTGCAATTCTTTTATAGCTTCACTATAGTCGAAATGAATACTATGGAGGGGTAACTCCAGTCTGGGAAACGAGTAAAATCACACGGTGCTAAATCAAGTGAACCTGATGGTTGGTATCATAATGCTACTAATATAGGAATAATTCTAGAAAATCACTGACTGGTGAAATCATGAGCTTTTGCGCGCTTTTTACATCTACATATTGATATTTGATTGATTCGGTCTTTACTTGGTGGAAACTCATTTTAATTAAAAAAATGTATATGAGACAGTTATTTTTAGCGGTAAACTCCAATAAAAACCTAGAGTTTTTATGACTTGTGCTTCCATTATTTGGTCACGTACCTAAAATTGTATTTAAACTCGGTTACACTGAATACCATCAGACAGTACAATGTAATACCTCAAGAAGCCACATCGTGGTGAAACAATTGTTGTAGTAGTACAAACATTTTTGTGGAAATAAATTACTGTCTCATATACATTTTTTTAATCTACATATTGAATTTAAACTCGATCGTTGGACTGTAGCTATCGTTGCGGTAACAATTTTTTTGAGATCTTCTGATCATAGATTCTCATTAAATTTAGCAAAAATGTGCGCGTAACTAGTCTAAATACTAAATTTCGTATGGATCGGATCTGTTGTCTCGAAAATATCGGAAAAAATAAGAGAAAATTTCCCATTTATATAACAAAGGAGCCATCAAATTTTATTTTCCGTATCATTTATTAGGACTTGATATGCAGACCAGATATTTTTCGAAAATATTCGAAAACACACAGAGATGCATTTCATTGACAAAGACCACAGTCCTCGCGTTTACTTGCGCGACCATCGAGACACTTGGTAGCTTTGTCGGTTTCCTTCTACATATATTGTTTGAAGATTTCACATTTGAAATTCTATTAATTTAATGTTTTTTCACAAATTTTACCAGTCTTTGCTATTGACTAAGAGTGAACCTAAGTTTTTCTTATTTGTACAAATAATATTAATATTATTATGTTTTAGTCTATTGCAAATATTACTACTTATTTGTGGTATGAAATTTATTCTATAGATTTTTTCTTTTTCTTTGTCCTGAAGAATAGGGTAGAGAGAAGCTTTTTTATGCTGTTTTTTAAAAATTAATTTATCGATTACGTTTGTATTGTAACCATTGTTTGACGCTAATGACTTCAAAACTTTACATATATTTGTTAAAGTTTTTTATCTAGAGAGGGGTTGATAGTAGTCTATGTTCTAGTCTATGTACAAAGGCGTGAAAAGGAGACATTTTTATTTTATGAAGGTGGGAACTATTATTGTGTATTAATGAATCTATGTACGTGGGTTTTCTAAATACGTCAAATTCAAGGAAATTAACATTTGTTGTGATCTGAATATATGAAAAATTTATTGATTTTTGGGAATTTTCGAGTTCAATAGTGAATTTGATAGAATTGAAAAATGAATTTAACAAATTCAGAAACATATTTAATTGTCTAATGTCAAATGCAAAATATATCATCCACATATCTTTTCCAATAAAGAACTTTATTTATAAAATTATCTTGAGAAAAAAATATTTTATTTTCAAGATGGGTCATGAAAATTTCGCTCAAAAATTGTGATAAAGGAGAAATTATACGGCCTCCCTATGGGTTCTCATTCATCACCACTTTTGAGCGAACTTTTCATAACCAATCTTGAAAATAAAATATTTTCTTCTCAAGATAATTCGATAAATAAAGTTCTTTACTGAAAAAGATATGTGAATGATATATTTTGCATTTGGTTAGGTTCTATTAGACAATTAGAAATGATTCTGAATTTGTTAAATTCATTTTTCAATTCTATCAAATTCACTATCGAAATCGAAAATTTCCAAAAATCAATAAATTTTTCAGATATTCAGATCACAAGAAATGTTAATTTCCTTGAATTTGACATATTTAGAAAATCCACCTACACAGTTTCATTCGTACACAATAACAATTCCCACCCCCATAAAATAAAAATGTCTCCTTTTCACGCCTTTATACAAAGACTACTATCAACCCCTGTCTCAATAGAAAACATTAACAAAGAAAGTAAAGTTCTGAAGTCATTAGCGTCGAACAATGGTTACAATACGAAGGAAACCGATAAATTAATTGTTAAAAAACAGCATAAAAAAGCTCTAGCTTCTCTATATTCTCTATTCTTCAGGACAATGAAAAAGAAACATTCTATACAATAAATTTCATACCACAAATAAGTAATAAAATTTGCAATATACTAAAACAGAATAATATTAATATTATTTGTAAAAATCAGAAAAACTTAGGTTCACTCTTAGTCAATAGCAAAGACTGCCGTGAAACATGTTAACAAAGCGGTATATACAAATTATATTGTAATGAATGCCCTGCATTTTACATAGGTCAGACAGGACGATCTATAAACGTAAGGGTAGAAGAACATAAAAAAAGTATTAGGAGTACAAATAAGTTTCCGCCGTTTTATTGTAGATGGCGCGGCACGGAGTTTCGGTTAGCTTTCGCAGATGATAACCAGCTTAAAAAATAGTTTGGACATTCAAGAACAACATAACCTATTAATATCAATGATTTTATATTGGTAAAATATAATTTTTATAAGTTGAAAATGTCAAAATTTGAGCCAAGTAAGCGTCTTTTGCGGGAAATATTAGTTTACTTCTTTAATTTAAAGAAATCTGCTGCTGAGGCGCATCAATTGCTCGTAGAAGCATATGGTGAGGCTGCTTTGAGTGAGAGAACGTGTTGAGGGTGGTTTCAAAAGTTTAAAAACGGTGATTTTGACGTAGAAGACAAAGATCGCAGTGGAAGGCCAAAAATTTACGAGGATGCAGAATTGGAGGAATTATTGGAGGAAGATTCATCTCAAACACAAAAAGAACTTGCTCTAACATTAGAAGTCACTCAGCAAGCAGTCTCACATCGTTTAAAATCATTAGGAATGATTCATAAACAAAAAACGTTAAAAAATGGCGGAAACTTATTTGTACTCCTAATACTAAAACAGAATAATATTAATATTATTTGTAAAAATCAGAAAAACTTAGGTTCACTCTTAGTCAATAGCAAAGACTGCCGTGAAACGTGTTAAAAAAGCGGTATATACAAATTATATTGTAATGAATGCCCTGCATTTTACATAGGTCAGGCAGGACGATCTATAAACGTAAGTGTAGAAGAACATAAAAAAGTATATTACATAATAAAATTGTATAAATAACAATCATTTCATAGATTTCAGTAGAACTGAGATTTCACACGCAGGTAATGAAAGCAGAAGAATGGACCTTTTAGAAAGTTTGGAAATTTGTTTAGCACATGGTAAGAAGCTACCAATTACAAATGAACAACTTCAATTTAATTTATCACCATTGCTCTTATCTGTAAAAGATTAGGACCCAACTAACACCATATTTCTACACTGTTCAAAGTTGTACCTGTGATCTACCCTACCATTATAAACAGGATTTTAAGTTTCGTTATCTTCAGTTTTGAGAATGGGATAAAAACCCGAAACATATATGTCAACAGACATCAAATAAACAGTGAAACAGTTAAGCCAAGTTGTTTTTATTTACTTTATTAATTTAAGAATGTTTCACCGAGGGATATGCGATAAATCAATACCTTTTCACAAAATAAATTTTTTGGATATTCTAATTGATGGAATATTGAAATTTCGCACGAAGATGTGCGTCTTTATTCTTCTTCTAAATGGAAAATTTTAAATCGATCGCATATGTAGTTTCGAATATCATGAGAAAAAAAATTCTCAAATCTAAATAACTACAAAACCACTCAACCGATTTTGTCTATTGAAAAATTTAAATGGAAATGGCTTTAGTTCTTGAACAAGTTGTATCTTGTATGGGTGCATACCAAGATCTTTACGCAAAATTTTCCATGTGGTGGATGCAGAGTCCAACTTGTTGTGAACACGGACGAATTGACAAATCTGGATCATCATTAACACTATGACTTTCAGCAGCGATATTTTCTTCTGTACGTACAGTTTTATATCTTGTTGCTGTTGCATCGAGTAGAGAAAATGTTCTCCGAAATCGATCGATAGTTGTACGAATAAGCTGCTCTGATGAACGATTATGTAAACCATAAATTTCACGAATTGCTCTATAAGTTTGGCGAATAGAACACTGATTTTGAAAATAAATTTCAATAATTTCTAAACGTTGTTGCGGCGTGATTTTTTTCATGATAATTTGTCAATGCTTACTGAACAGAAATGTCAAAACAACATGGCTTCTACCTTCTGTCAAATCACAGTTATCCCTATCGAAAATTCTATCACTCTGAAAAAACGGCCGATCTTTGAAATGTAATTATTTCTCTTAAGTGAACTCAGATAAGGTTGATAGTGGAGGGCAAAATTGAGGGCAAAAAAGAGCATGGTGAGAGACAGTTCCACAGTGGCCTACCTGCCCGTTGGGCCTATGGTCACTGCCCCCATGGGCGCAGGATATGCCCAATCAGCCCGGAAAACGAAACAGTAGTCACCCTTTGCTTCCAGTATAGACTGGTAGCTTCGAAGCACTAACCAACCTCTACTGGCTATGCAGTGTCGTGCCCGAGTTTTTGGGATGCAACTCACACCGAAGGGGTTTTTTGCATCCACCGTCCTTCGACCGCTCAAGCCCCAGACACGCCATGGATACCCCAGCCCATCAACTAGCGTGGTCGAAACCCCTACACCTCCCAGCGAGTCCAGGTTATCCAGGCGCAAGAACTGCGCCGATGGTGGCTTCATATCTCCACAATCCATCCGACCGCTCATGGCTGGAACTCGCCGCAGAAACCCCAGTCGATCCGGGTCCCAGCCTAAAGCATGGTCAAGACCTCTAAACCTCAGGGCCAGTCCTGGTTATTCAGTCACAAGAACTATTACCGTGCACGGCAGAGTACCCTTCAAATCTAGCGTGTAGGCTACGAGTGCCCCTACGAGTACAACAACAATTAGGATGGCCAGAAGTCCGAGTACCTCTGCGGGCCAAACCACCTACTCGTGGTAGCCTTGTTCCCAAAAGGAGCCATTGAAGGCTAACTGTCGCCAAGAAGAGTTCAACTCGATGCGAGAATCCACGAACTCGAAGAGACTAACACGTCATGGTAGCCCTTCCTTTGAAGCTAGCACAGATCCAATTTAGACGCATTCGCTCTTATGGACAAATAACCTGCATTCGGGTAGAACCACGCCAGTTCTCTGGGTGAGCGTCCTGTGTTGCAACACCCAGCCCAGCCTGGTGGGAGAGAGTGTTGTTGGACTGGTCTAAGTTTCTAAGCATTGCTGTGGGTAACACAAGATCGATTAGACAACCTTCTATAAGAAATTTAATGTTGGTGGCTTTTACTTGGTGTGGATCCACATCAAATGAAATGAAACAATAATTGTTTATTTTACTTTTTTATTGTTTATTACAGTAGTCTGTATGATCTGAAGAAGTTACGATGTTAACGAAATGCGTCATCAGTTACTCAATAAAAGTGTAAAATAAGCGATTATTGTTTCCACTTCTATAATAAGATGGCACTTTAACCCATTAGTACCTAGTGTACTATATGATATATCATACACAAAACAAATTCTATTGTTTTTCGTCACGTGTAACACCTGGCTGTGTATGATTTCGATGAAAAGGCTCATATTCCTGTAATACATATTGCGATTTCGGTTTATCTGCTGTAACTTAAATGTGAACTCATTTTTGAGTTGATGCTTTCGTCAGAATTCTAGGAAATGAATTTGCGGTAAGTTAAGTTACAAAATTTCGTCTAAATAACCAAAACTAGAATCAAAATATAGTGTAATTTTTTTTTGGATTGTATTCTCTTTTGTTCAATTGAATTTGGAAAAAAAATTTATTCATAAAATATTATGTGTAATAACACAGAAAAATGACTTTGAATGTTACGTATTACAGCAAAAAACTCCTTCGCTCCTCGCCCAGAAACCTGCCTTGCCCTATTCCAGCTTGATCGGCGTACCAATAGAGGACCCGACCAGTCTAGTCATGATGACTAACCGTCCTCGCCGAGTTTAAATAGGGCACGACATACAGCGTTTGACGACCGCCGTTCCAAGCGGAATACATGGTCACTAACGTCACAGGCAGAGCTGCGCATCACGCCTTTCTGATGAGTTCCAGATGCGCAGACTCGGAACGAAACGCCGTCTCCCGAATTAAGAGGTGAAAGCTCCCTCGCAACTCCGTATTACTTCGAGAGCTTCATTATGATACGTCATTCGTTGGGATGATGAAGTTATGAAATTATATAATTCTTTGTAGCAAACAATTCTACAGAGCATCCACAGGACGCTGAAGAGTTGTTGAACTACTTGGATTAGCTAGAATCTGATGATCCGTGTTATGATCAGATTATGAATCCCTGGAAGTCACGTTAGTTCTACCAAATGATGGAAGAGACAGTGGAAGATGATGCAAATAGCGATAATGAGATTGGACCTTGGAAAAGGATTGCTCTCACAGACTGTTGACATATTTGCAATCAATAAATTAAACTAGAAAAACTCAATCGTATTTCACACTAACTCCCGACCTGATGATAATACGAGTACTAACAGTGATAATGAACCATTAGCAAGTATTCAGAAAAGATTGAAGGTGGAAAAAATGAAATTACTTCACATCCATAACTTTATCTGAGTTCTTTTCAGAAAAAAAAACTACTCTTTGTCGGAACAGTAAGATTCGATCGAACGGAAAGGGCTCCTCTGAAAGATTTGAAGAAGGAAAAAAGAGGAAGTCATCACACACGATTCACGAGAAAGCAGCAATATAATATTGACTAGATAATAAAAATAATAATAATAATAATAAGTGACTTTATTCAGATCTACGAAAATCTTGACAAGTATGGCATTACAAAAGCCAAGTTACTGTCATTTCAAATTTGCAAGGAGAAAATATTTTCAAAACGAAAGGTTTATGTAAACGCTGATCTAAAACGGAAAAAACTACAGTACATTTTGATCAACCTTCCCTTATACGTCTATATAACAGGGGAATGGGAGGGGTAGGTAAGTTCGATCAAATGAGGGGTTTGTATAGATCCCATATCAGATCTTAAACATGGTACTGGCCCTAGATGGGTCAGTTGTCAATATGTGGTATTAGTATCGTCGAGCTCTCCAAATCACGAATGAAACCATTGCACTGTATGAGTTTTGCATAGTGTTAGCAATTCTGACTTCGCCACCTTCTACATCTAATCTAAATCATTGTCGAATATGCTACCAGAAATTCGATTTGATGGGAAAGAACATTGGATTGATTTAAAGTAAACTCAACTCCGATGTGGCAAATGTGGAAAATGTACCAAATTTATTAGTCTGATATGCAATGTCATACTGCATTCTGCAGCATGTTTTCGCCAATATTATAAAAAATAATATTTCGTTGTCATAATTTGTGTTTCTAATTTTCTATTGAAATATTATTAGAAATTCTTCCTTATATTTATTTCTTCATTACCCTGCGTATGATTAATCATACACGAAAAATAAATAATTATGCATATATTTCTTAAAATAATTAATTTTCATCGAATAAATATGTTCGAATCAATATGATATCCTAAAATCAGGAGGAATAAAAAAAATTCTGGGCACTAAAGGGTTAAAAATAAGAAGAAGATTATCCTAAGATAAGTGATATATTTACTCTCAAAATTTCAAGTCTTCATAACTTTATCGAAATACATTGAAGTTGAAATTTTTGAACTTTTGTTATCTTAATATTTAAAATTCGAATATCAAAACACATTTAATCTGTTAGTCTTCTACAATTTTAATTTCAAAAAAATTTTCATTCAAAAAACTTTTAGAATTAAATTAATGTCTACAATAAGCACCGCTTATATTTAATAGACGTATATAATCAAAACTCAATATATAATGTCAAATGGAATAAATAAACCAACAGATATAAAGAGTCATTAAAATTAATAAATAAATATTTAAAGGAGACAAAATTTTGTTTCTGATCTTACCATTAAGAACACCCATTGCCTTTTAAAAACATGAACACAACTTAAGGACTTCTCAAAAAATATAATTTATTTGAAATATTTAATATATTTGAATATTCAAATAAGTTAATTCAGAAATCTCTCAAAACATGCACTATATCTTCAAAAAACGATTATAATTCTAGTAATCTCTTCGTCGGCCCTAAATAATATTCCAAATATCAAAATCAAATAACTATCACTATATCTCACCTCACACGTATTTAACAGGATGATTGCTTCAAACAGACTAACTTTAAAATTCAAGATGGTCTATGTTCTTAGCAAAATCACAGAAAAGTGTGGGGTATTTTTAAGGTTATATTTAAATCATTGAGATTTATTAAAGCCTAAAATATAATTGTATATAAAATAAAATAGAAAAAGGCTTTTTACTTGATAGAAGAAATATTACAAAATTTGAATACAAAACAGATTTAATCTGTTAGCCCTCTACAATTTTAATTTCGAAAAAAAATTTTATTCAAAAAACTTTTAGAATTAAATTAATGTCTACAATAAGCAACGCTTATATTTAATAGACGTATAAAATCAAATTAACTTATTTAAATATTTTAAATAAATTATATTTTTTGAGAAGTCTTTAAGTTGTGTTCATATTTTTAAAAGGCAATTGGTGGCCTTTTTCTATTTTATCTTAATATTCGATAAATGAAGTTCGTTCATCATCGAGATAACTATGTACATACAAAGTGCCTTTTAGAATTTCAACCACCGCTACAGGACATTAGATTCGGTCGACATCATATAGTGCAATTAATCATTCCTAGAAAATGAAAATATATAATTGATACATATTATAAGAGGGTACTTATTTCTTCTATTCGACAGTTTATGCGATACACAGTAAAAACATAACCTCTAAAACAAATACAAGCATATACCGCCCATCGTGGGCGATATTTCAACCCTACGCAATATTTTCTTTTTGCTGATCTGCATAACTTTCTAGCAATATGGGTAAACTATGCAGGGAAATTATAGCCAACTGGACATCAGAAATGATGGACGAATCTATTCGGCTGTTTAAGCAAGGTAAAAGCTAAATATATGTGGAAAAGGTTTGTGGAATTCCGAGGAGCACGCTACGTGATCATATAAAACGTGATAATATTGCGAGATGACTTGAAAGAAGGTCCGGACAAACAGAATAACAAGAAAATTATCTTTCGAAATGAATTATGAAACTTTCCACTATCGGAGTTCCTCCTACGATCAAATCTGGGAGAAGATATATTTTTGCTTATTGTAAGAAAAATGAAGTACAGAACAACTTCAAAAACGATGATGAAATAGCATGCTTTAGTTGGTACAAAGCTTTCACGCAAAGATGTCCTGAACTTTCCAAAAGAAAATCTAAAGCAATGAATTAAACAAAAATTAAACCCATTCAGTGTAAAAGATTATTTCACCAAATTGTCCGATGTAATGGATCAACTGAATGTTAAAAACTCACCACATAAAATGTTTGATTTAGATGAAAAAGTAAAATAGAAAGGCCTTTTACTTGATAGAAGAAATATAACAAACTTTGAATATTAAAACAAATTGATATATGTTTATCTTCTACAATTTTAATTTAAAAAATTTTTATTCAAAAAACTTTTAGAATTAAATTAATGTCTAAAACAAGCACCGCTTATATTTAATAGACGTATATAATCTAAACTCAATATACAATGTCAAATGGAATAAATAAACCAAAAGATATACGAAAGTCCCTAAAATTAATAAATAAATATTTAAAGGAGACAAAATTTGTTTCTGGTCTTGCTTTCAAAACGCCATTTGCACCTTAAAAACATGAACACAATTGAAGGACCTCTCAAAGAATATAATTTATTTGAAATATTTAATATATTTAAATATTCGAATAAGTAAATTCAGAAATCTCTCAAAGCATGCACTATATCTTCAAAAAACAAATATAGTTCTAAGCAATTCCGTCTTCAGTCCTGAAATATATTCAAAATATCAAAATCAAAAAACTAACCCGTATCAAACAACTCACCACGTGTAAATGAATAATGTTTCGAGACATAGATCATCTTTATAATTCAAGATTGATCTATGCTCTAACAGAATCAAAGAACAGTGTGAGCTATTTTTAAGGCTTACTTAAATTAATTTACACGTGGTGAGTTGTTTGATATGGGTTAGTTTTTTGATTTTGATATTTTGAATATATTTCAGGACTGAAGACGGAATTGTTTTTTGAAGATATAGTGCATGCTTTGAGAGATTTCTGAATTTACTTATTCGAATATTTAAATATATTAAATATTTCAAATAAATTATATTCTTTGAGAGGTCCTTTAAGTGTGTTCATGTTTTTAAGGTGCAAATGGCGTTTTGAAAGCAAGACCAGAAACAAATTTTGTCTCCTTTAAATATTTATTTATTAATTTTAGGGACTTCCGTATATCTTTTGGTTTATTTATTCCATTTGACATTGTATATAAACCAATCTTTTGGCTTATTTATTCCATTTGACATTGTATATTGAGTTTAGATTATATACGTCTATTAAATATAAGCGGTGCTTGTTTTAGACATTAATTTAATTCTAAAAGTTTTTTGAATAAAAATTTTTTAAATTAAAATTGTAGAAGATAAACATATATCAATTTGTTTTAATAATCAAAGTTAGATGAAAAAGGTTGTCGGTTCACTCTCCACCCTTCGCAGTCCACTTCCATCTGATTTCCAATGAACACGCAGAAAATGTCACAGTTTTTGCGTGTGTGAGCGCCTCTGGGCAGACAATTCCTCCAATGATTGTTTACAAGGGGCAGAGAAAACTTAATGATAATTTACCTTCGGGATCGGTCATAGAAATATCTAGTAAAGAGAGCATGACAAAGCAGACATTTCTCAAGTGGTTGCGACATTCCACTCAATTTAAGCCAACAGAAACAGCGTTACTGATTCTAGATGGTGCATTTTGCCATATGGATGTAGATATTGTTGAGTTAGCTCAAAGCTTCGATGCGTCCATTCTAAGTTTGCCCTCAAACACAACATACAGTCATTAGATAAAGCTGTGTTTGGCTCCTTTGAACATTTTTGGGACAGTGAGCTACTTAAGTATAGGGAGCCAAACCCTTCCGCAAACAGGGGCTCTTGCCTGTTTGGCAGAAAGCATTAACAATGTCCACAATTCAAAATGGATTTCGGTCCACTGGTATCTCTCTGGTTATTCCTGACTATGCCTATGCACCATCTATACTAACCACCAAGAAAAGAAGAATTTTTCGACGAAGACAATCTTCCACTAAGTTTATTCATAGACAAAACTCAATGAACTCTGTACCTTCATCAAAACCTCTCTTAACTGAGAATCATGATTCAGTGTCTGGCTGCTCCGAGTGGATTCATTCTGACGAAATTAATATGTGTGTTGCAACACAGACTTAGTTGCAAAGTCCCTAGACAATAATAGCTTTAATAAGATGAAAGTTTTAGAAAACATAGTGATTAAGCCGATTCCGTCATTATTCGAATTACTGACTTTGCGGTTATGAAAAATATCGCCAAGCCAAGAAACAAAGCCATTAACTACAAGGCGCAGGTTCTCAAAAAAGACCTATTTGACAAGCGATCTGATACACTAAAAAATGGAAAAAAGAAAATTGGTGCTAAAATAGGTGAAAAAGAAAACGAAAGTTGTTTATGTTCCATTTGTGATGAAGATGACCAAAGTGATATAAATCAATATTCTAAGTGTTCTAACTGGGTGCACGAGTATTGTGTAGGCCTTACAGCCGAATATTTGGAAAAATTCCAATGCCCAGATTGTTTACCATTATGGTCGGTATTTCTGCCTCTATGGGGCAATATTTCGATAACCGTCGATAATATCGCCCATTCACAATGTTCCTAAAAATTAAATTTATGTTAAATTTGTTTCTACTGTAGCGACCACCTTCTCCGCTCCTCGTCCAGAAACTTTCCTTGCTCTGTTGCAGCTTGACCGGCGTATCATATAGAGGACACGACCAGTCTAAAGATTCCTGACTAACCGTCCCCGCCGAATTCAAATAGGGCAAGGCACACAACGTTCGACGACCACCGTTCCAAGCGGAACGTATGGTCACTGGCATACAAGGAAGACACGCCTGTCTGAGGAGTTTAAGGTGCTCATGCTCAGAACTAATCGCCGTCTCCCAAATTAAGAGATGGAAGCTCCCCCGCAACACCGCATTTCCTTCGAGAGCTTCATTGTTGACTTCGACCTGATTGTGGGGAGTTTGCTCTATGAACCAACCAACCCATTCATTTGGAGGCCCTAAATGCTCCCTATCCATCATTCCGAGGCAGCCTTTCCCTTCGCTCCACAGATCCCCGCTGGAGATGGCACCGCGACCAGACCAGCGGCGGACTGTCTCTTTGCCTGATTCCCAACGCCCTATTCCGTGACCTTATCGATGCTCACTGTAGGGGAGTTTGTAGCGACTACCTTCTTCGCTCCTCGTCTAGAAACCTTCCTTTCTCTATTGCAGCTTGACTGGCGTATCATATAGAGGACACGACTAGTCTAAAGTTTCATGACTAACCGTCCTCGCCGAGTTCAAATAAGGCTAGGCACACAGCGACGACCGCTCCAAGCGGAACACATGGTCATGGCGTCACAGGCAGACATGCGCACCACGCCTACCTGAAGAGTTTCAGGTACGCATGCTCAGAACGTCTCCCAAATTAAGAGGTGGAAGCTCACTCGCAGCACCGCAGTTCCTTCGACAGCTTCACTACATTATCGAAGAATATAGATTTTGTTTGGAGAATGTCTTTCTGATTTTACTCTTACCTCAGTTGTTGTCTTCTTATGAACAATTATATGTTAATTTTATTACCCTAACCCACCTTAGAAGCATATTTCCAATAATAATTTTTTAATTTCATTTTTGATATTTCAGTATTCCAGAACCTTCAATCTGTCTGGCAGACGCTTGAAAAGTATGGTTCCAGCATACATAGTTGAATGTTGAAATTTTCAGAAATGACGGTTCGGAATACAGAGTGATTGTTTATGTCGTGTATCATAATGGTGAACATCATTTAATATAAAGTGGCAACCTAAAATATATATACTACTCTGTCAAGAAAGTACCGGGAATTTTCATTTTTACATTTAATCGTCAAAATTTATTGGGTCGCCTTCAAAATAGGCTCCATTTGAATTTTTTGAAAACTTTTTAAGTTTGATTTAAAGTTAATTCTGAAAAGTTTCTGGGAGTTTTTCAAGATTAAGATTGGATAGATTGTGGAGAATTAATCGAAATATTATCTGTAATATTTTATAAACATCTTCGGAGGGATAAAAAATGCCTAAAATATGAATGACAGAAGTTCGAATTCATCTTCATTTCAACCAGGTGTGTAATTTTAATGGGGCATAATCATTCTAGCCAATTAAGATCTAAATAAACTGGGATTTTGTCCGAAATTCTGTGAGCTCAATGAATCATGCTTTCGAAAGAGGATGTGTCATGTTAACGTCGAGGATTGTATTTCATTTGTGTTTTGTAATTCTTCCGGAATCCCACAAGCCTCAAACGTTGGACCTTTATTATTTTTGTTGTTTATTCACGATGTTTTCGATATCGTGAATGGAGAATTATTGGTGTTTTCAGATGATTTGAAAATTTACCTCAAGATAGTAGACACATTTGATTGTACAAAGCTACAGAAAGCGCTCGATCAACTGTCAACATGGTGTTCGAATAATAAGTTATCAGGTGTATATGCATGAAAACGAAATTTCTGAATATGACACGTTTGTTGTTTGAAAATGATGAAAAATATTTCATTCAAAATAATCTCCGTTGCTATTTATACTACTCTGTCAAGAAAGTACCGGGAATTTTCAATTAAAACAACATTTTTACATTTAATCATCAAAATTTATTGGGTCGCCTTCAAAATAGGCTCCATTTGCTCCAATACATCTATGCCAACGGCACTTCCAATTATCGAAACATTTTTTATAGGCGCTTTCCGGGATGGACTTTAGCTCTCGCGCCGAATTTTGTTTTATGGCTTCAATCGACTCAAAACGGGTGCCACGAAGGGGCAATTTTAGTTTTGGGAAGAGGAAAAAGTCGCAGGGAGCCAAATCCGGCGAATACGGTGGTTGCTGAAGCACGTTTGTTGAGTTTTTGGCGAGAAAGTCAGTCACAATCGTAGCTCGGTGAGAAGGCTTTCGGTACGAGTCGTGCGTTCACCTTTCTCATGCCCAAAATATCAATCAAAATCGTACGTGCGGACTCGTGGGATATCTTAAGATCATGTGCTATCTCTCTCAAGCTGGTACGACGGTTTTCCAGCACCCTTTCCTTAATTTTATCGACGTTAACTTCGATGGAAGCCGTCGATGGGCGACCATTTCACGACCGTCCTTGAAGGCTCTGTACCACTGATATGCACGAGTTTTCGATAGAGCATTATCACCAAAGGCCTTTTGCAACATTTTCAATGCATCGGCACACGAAAATTCATTTGCAACACAAAACTTTAAACAAATTCTTTGCTCAACGTAATCACCCATAGTAAAAATCGGCACGCACTTTGACATCGACTGACTTAATCAGCTGTTGCAAACACACTAGTTGACAGATCCCGCTCAAGCTTGGCATAGTAATTAAGGACAGTGGTACCAACCTAGGAAAAAAAATTTTCACCTGCCTCATTGCCCCGCCAGATTTAAATCGATAATTCCCGGTACTTTCTTGACAGAATATATATATATATATATATATATATATATATATATATATATATGTATGTTTGTATGTTATGTGTTTATTAAAAATAACAAATACATAGTATCAACGAAACTCAATGTTTATTAAGAAATTAACACTTACTTATGTATGTACATACATATTTTCTTAGATTACATATTATACATAATACTAAACTGCAGCATTAATCATGAAATAAAATATTTAGGTACGTATGTACGAATCATTTGTTTGCAATATGTATTTGGTAATTTGCATTTGGTAATCATGAAATAAGTAGGTAATAAGTTTAATTTGGTTTAAAATATTTGGTATTTGTCATTTGACGTGAGCAACTTTTTCTCTTCATTGCTGCTATATCACGAATTCGTTTCAGTTGTAGTAAACTCACAGTATCACTCTCTGTTTTTTTTTCAAACTACTTGAGAGCTGTTTCCAGGGCATGAAATGCTACATCATGAGATGTTCCTATATCATTTTCCACGTATATATATTTTCTTCTGTTTTATCTTCTTGCATTTCCTTCTGTTCATTTGCCTGCAAAATGTTTTCTACGATTTCGTCATCAGACATAATCTGAAAGCCTTGATCATTACTGTCACAAGTGACCCACTCTTTCAAATCATCGTCATCACAATCCTGACATATTTTTAGCTTTGACATTACCTCATTCATATCCTCCAAAATAGAATCATCCGTATTGGTTATTGAATTATCATTCATTGCAAGTTCCGACATGTACATGCTTGCATAAATTCGTCTTGTAGGTACATATAAATTGGTCGCGGTTGGTAGTCCGGATAATCGCGAATCCGTATAACTGAGGATAAACGGGTTTCTACTACAGTAGAAACTCGTTTATCCGGCCCTTTTTTGTACACAAGAAAAGCTTTAGAATTTCATTATTTACATATTTACATAGAAGGTCCTGCAGGACTCCCTAGGTTGGAGGTAGAAAATAAGGCATATAATCCTTTTCTGAGCAATGAAAAAATCACTTGTGCATGAGAATATGTTTAGGTTAAGAAGGGAACATACAAGTGAATAATGTGCATTAATAATAGAATGCCTATGTAGAACCGATTTCAAGCGTTCCAGAGCAAAAAAGCGGCTACTCAATTTCTTGCAGACCGAGTCTACATGTCATCAGAAAGAATATTTAAAACCAACTGTTGACTGCAGTAGGTCGAGTCTTGCACTCTGAATTGCACCACAGCTGTTTTTTCACATTCAGTATAAGTGAATTTTTGAAACACCAATCCGAAGAATATCCTATCAGCAGTTCACACTTTGCCCTGAGTTCGAGAAGTGTAGGTGCTATGACTATAAAAGAGGTATCATCTGCGAACAGAATGACTATAATATTCTTGAAAACCGAAGAAAAAGCTATGGTGAACTTAGATATATCATTTACAAAAATTAAGAACAGAAGCGGTCCCAATACAGAACCCTGGCTTACATCCATCACTACAGAGTACCTTTTCGATTCATGTTGACCCACTTGAACATAAAATGAATGGTCTATTAAAAACTCTTTATCCAATCAAGGAAGACACCTCTGAAACCAAGGTTATATAGCTTTCCTGAGATATAATTAAAATTTAAGCAGTCAAAGGCAGATCATCAGATTCATCAAAGAATAAGCCTGCCACACAAACACCACTATCAAGGCTACTATACATTCTGTCAAGAAAGTACCGGGAATTATCGATTTAAATCTGGCGGGGCAATGAGGCAGGTAAATTTTTTTTTTCCTAGGTTGGTACCACTGTCCTTAATTACTATGCCAAGCTTGAGCGGGATCTGTCAACTAGTGTGTTTGCAACAGCTGATTAAGTCAGTCGATGTCAAAGTGCGTGCCGATTTTTACTATGGGTGATTACGTTGAGCAAAGAATTTGTTTAAAGTTTTGTGTTGCAAATGAATTTTCGTGTGCCGATGCATTGAAAATGTTGCAAAAGGCCTTTGGTGATAATGCTCTATCGAAAACTCGTGCATATCAGTGGTACAGAGCCTTCAAGGACGGTCGTGAAGTGGTCGCCCACCGACGGCTTCGATCGAAGATAACGTCGATAAAATTAAGGAAAGGGTGCTGGAAAACCGTCGTACCAGCTTGAGAGAGATAGCACATGATCTTAAGATATCCCACGAGTCCGCACGTACGATTTTGATTGATATTTTGGGCATGAGAAAGGTGGTCGCACGACTCGTACCGAAAGACCTGAATTTTCTTCAAAAACGTCATCGCGAAAAGGTTGCTTCAGACATGCTGGATCGCTGTAATTCCGATTCTACATTCATGGAACGCATTATAACTGATGATGAGACCTGGGTCTACGAGTACGATATGCAAACAAGCCAGCAATCATCGGAATGGGTGGCAAAAAATGAGCCGAAACCGAAAAAACCACGCCAAAGCCGCTCGAAAATGAGGGTGATGCTCATTGTTTTCTTCGATATCCGTGGCGTGGTGCACTACGAATTCATTCCAGAGGGTCAGACGGTAAACAAGGAGTATTACCTAGGCGTTATGAAACGTTTGCGTGAGCGTATCCGTAAGAAGCGGCCAAATTTGTGGGCGAACAACTCATGGATTTTGCATGACGATAACGCGCCTTCTCACCGAGCTACGATTGTGACTGACTTTCTCGCCAAAAACTCAACAAACGTGCTTCAGCAACCACCGTATTCGCCGGATTTGGCTCCCTGCGACTTTTTCCTCTTCCCAAAACTAAAATTGCCCCTTCGTGGCACCCGTTTTGAGTCGATTGAAGCCATAAAACAAAATTCGGCGCGAGAGCTGAAGTCCATCCCGGAAAGCGCCTATAAAAAATGTTTCGATAATTGGAAGTGCCCTTGGCATAGATGTATTGGAGCAAATGGAGCCTATTTTGAAGGCGACCCAATAAATTTTGACGATTAAATGTAAAAATGTTGTTTTAATTGAAAATTCCCGGTACTTTCTTGACAGAGTAGTATATAAAATTGACCAGTTCACATGCTGCACTTTCGTAGAATTGTTAATTGGAAATCCATGCTGACAATTAGAAGTGATGGAAAATTTTTCAAGATAGCTGAACATTTTGTCATACACAATTCTTTTCCTAACTTTAGATGTTGTGCAAAGATATTGGGTGTAGTTGGCTATATCATCGGTAGCTCTATATCTATGATCTATGAATGTTTGAGTAGTTTTTTAGAACACATTGTATTGAAAGTATAATTTAGAACAGTTGCTCCGTAATATCCAATATTAACATTAATGGAAAGTCGAGTGGGAATTATTGTTTGTTGTTTTCAATACTGTAACGAAAGACGAAATAAAGAAGTAAACTAACCGTGATCATTTTCTATAAAAATCCAGGAGATTTTATTGCTACCGAAATTTAATTTCGTGCAAAGCATAGTCATTCTGCTCTTTCTGAACACGATATGTGTTGAGTTCAAAAGTAAAATTGCTCAAATATTAAAGGATTTTTCGATAGGGGTGATAATTTTTCAAATAGAGATTTCTCTCTCTTCATTATCCCACTCGGAGATGTTGATATTGCCGATTTAGGTTTTTATTCTGCGCTATTGAAATGGGGGACGGATTTTCTCAATTGGTGAAAAAAGTGAGCAGTCGCTTATTTTCAATGCTAAGAAGTATGGTAGTTACTCCTCTATGTTTTCGAGAATATAAGGTCTAAGTACGGAACGGAAGGGATAGGTCGGTGCGACACAGGCGGAAAAAAGCTCTTACTCAGAAAACTTCATTATTATTGAGAATAAGCATTCGATATGACACGGCACTTCATATTTACTTGCGTTTTCTGCAGATTCGAATGTTGATGATGAAGCATCTTCTTTGAAATGCGAAGGTTCTACAACCGCACCACCATTACGGGAACATGACGAAGAGATTAAAACACTATCACAATGCGTTAGAAGATAGTTTTGATATGGGTAATTTTAGTATGTTAGAACTCGCTACAAAAGATGTAGAAACTGTTGTGTCTAAAAGGTCTGGAGTCCATCCGCAAGTTTTTCCTGTGGACAGCTTCTCTCATCGCTGCTGAAATTCAAATTGCTTAATGGTGGAGCCAAGTGACTGGCTTGTTTATAATAATATAAAACATATGTTTTCCTTGTTGATTACTTTGTGCTCAACCAGAATCGGTGAGATTTAAATTTGCATCAAATAGTTAGTATTGAAGCTCTCAAGTGGAATGCGGTGTTGTAAGGAAGCTTCTATCTCTAAATTTCATTCGGAGTCTGCGCATCTGAAACTCATCAGACAAGCGTTATGCGCAGCTCTGCCTGTGACGCCGCTAACCATGTGTTCCGCTTGGAACGGTGGTCGTCAAACGCTGTAACCCTTGCCCCATTTGAACTTGGCGGGGACGGTAAGTCATAAATCTTTAGACAGGTCGGGTCCTCTTGTCATACGCTGGTCAAGCTGCGACAGAGCAAGGCAGGTTTCTGGATAAGAAGCGAAGAAGTTTTTCGCTACAGTACACAAAAAGTTATCTGTGGAAAAAGTTGGATGAAAAGTTGCCTGAACAACAAAACAGCCATAGTCACAAAGAATAAAATGAAATAGAGGGAGATGGAGATTGTCTAGAAAAAAGGAAGTACCTCATATCATATATTTCAGAAGCAAGCTCTACTTTTGAGTGAACGGGGTCTCTCTTTTAGGGGGCAGAATCAAAAAGTGAGACAACCTAACAATTTAAATATTTTGGGCTTATTCGAAATTATAGGTCAATATGACAATGTTATAACGAAGCATCCGGAACAAGTACAGCATTTTCAAGAAATACAAAAAAGGATTCAAGCCTATTATTTGCCTTGAAGAACACAAAATGTGTTCACTTCATGTTGTGCAGATTATGTAAGAAAAAAAATTCAGATAAACTCAAAAAATCTAGGAACTTTTCTTTCATGGTTGATGCTGCACCATATTCCAGCCATGTTGACAAAACCGCCTTATTATTCAGATATATTTCTCTCAAAGAGGACATTAAATAATATACGAACGATTTTTGGAGTTTTCTGACTATAACGGAAAAACGGGAGCAGACATTGCAAGTCTAATCAAAAATATGAATATATTCAGATGAACTGGAATTTCTAGAGACTCCATGATTTGGGTTTTCGAGCTCAATAAAAATGTTATACTTACTCTAATATAAAAAAAAGCCGAAATTTATTCAAAAATGTTAGATATACCACCTGCCGACTATATTAGCGTTATCGTTGTATTTTAATGATAATAAAATTTGTGAAAATCAGAATAATCTTATTCAATATTATTCATTAAAACTGTTGTGAAAGTTTCTCCTTAGAAAGATGGGTTTTTCGTCGTATAACCGTCAATAGATTGGAGTAGTAGGGGTAAGGCCCTAACGAGTCTTTGTTCCGGTATTCGGCTGGGTGGCCCTGGGTTTTTTTTTATACAGGTCGAATCCTCCCTATGGACGAATCCCCCCACTGATAAGGAGTGGAAACAGTGCTGGGTTCACTACATCTCAGTTTCCTGGGCTCTCCCAAACTAGCCCAGTGAGCTAGGTTGCAAAAGCTCAGCAAAAAGAGGGAGTCTACCAGCTAAAAGTCCTGTTTCGAGCTATACGAGTCATAGACTCCTTTAACTCTATCGGGATATGAGAGTGGCAATGATGATGGCTTGGACGTCTACCTCCTCTAGAGCGATTATCCAGAGTAGGTTTTCAGACTGTTGGGGCTGTGAAAGGTGTGTCAACCTTCCATCGATTAGTTGTTTATCGGGCTTTTCTTGGAAGTATTTGCACTAGGTGCTGATTTGGCAGAAACACTGGTTTAGTGATTGTCATTGGGGTTGAGTTGGAGTACAAGCTTGGGACGCCTGTATCTGGACGATGAGTTATCATAGTCGACGGCTTGTCTGACTAGTGGATTGGTATGGCTCGCTGCTTTAGCGAGTGTTTTCAGGGCGGTTTCATGGAGAAATTCTTTTAACGGTGGTAAGTTCGCCTTGCGGTGGAGTTGGGAATTGCGAACACACCAGGGTACGTTGAATATGGTCCTGAGTATTTTATTTTGGAAAATTTGTAAATGTTGGAGCTTCGACGCAGAGGGTCCGTGGATCCAGCATGCGGAAGCGTAAGTTACTGTGGGTCGGATTATGGTTTTATAGAGGGTCAGTTTATTGGGGATGGACATTTTGCTGCGACGGCAAAGCAGCGGAGATAGTTTTGATAGCACCATTTTTCCCTTTCGGACGACGTGGTCTAGGTGCTGATTGAATGAGAGTCGTTTGTCAAGAATGACACCTAAGTATTTGACTTGCGACTCCCAGGGGATATTTTCGCCGAATATTTCGACGTGTCTTGACGGTGGTGCTGTTCTGCGTGCCATGAGCATAGCGGAACTTTTTTCGGGGTTGACTTTGATAAGCCATTTACAGCACCATTCTTCCAGTTTGTCGACGACTTCCTGGAGATATTTGGTAGCTAGCTCTGGCTTTTTGGATCGAACAAGTATTGCTGTGTCGTCTGCGAAGACGGCCAGCGAAGAGCGGTCGGTTTTGGGAATATCCGCTGTGTAAAGAGCGTATAGAAGTGGGAAGAGAACACTGCCCTGGGGCACCCCGGCTTCGAGATCTCTAGGTTGTGAGATCGCGTTGGAAATTTTCACTTGGAAGGAGCGATTTTGTAGATATGAATGGATGAGTTGACACAGCTGATTTGGTACTTTCGCTTCGTGGAGTTTGAAGACGAGGCCGTCGTGCCAAACTGTGTCGAACGCTTTCGAGATATCGAGAAATACTGCACCGGTTACTTTTTTCCATTCGAAACTAGTTTGGGCATGTTCTACGACTCTGAGTAGCTGTAAGGTGGTGGAGTGTTGGGGTCGGAACCCGAATTGTTCATCGGGAAGAATATTATTACTGATGGCGAAGTCAGATAAGCGGGAATGGATGAGTCTTTCGACAATTTTCCCTATAGACGACAGTAGACTAATGGGTCGATGATTTTGGGGGAATTTTAGATCTTTACCTGGTTTCGGAATGAAGATCACGGTCGCTTGCTTCCATCTGGCAGGGAAATGGCGTAGTTTGAATACTGCATTACAGATGTCTGTCAGGGCGGATACTGCGTTTTCCGGTAAATTCATCTTGTTAGAGACACAATCAGGTCCTGGGGCCTTCCTCAACTTGAAGCTGGAAATTATCTGGTAGGTGGAATCTACATCTGCTGGTTCGGATTCGATAATTTCGCTCACAGCTTCTTCGACTCTTTCCATATGGTCCAAATCGGCGTCAGTTATGTTGTATCTACATTGGAGTTGTAGGTTGTCGGCAAATTCTTCGGCTTTTTCCTCTTCCGTATACACTATTTGACCAGCTGAACCGTGTATGGGTGGGATTGGCTTTCGTTCGGATTTCAGGACTTTTGACATCTTCCACAATGAGTTGTCCACAGTGTGGAGATCCTGAAGTTTTAGCTGCCATTGTTCTTCCCTGAACGTTTGCAGTGCTTTTCGTACTTCCCATTGTGGTTTGTTTGCAATCGTTTTGTCGGACTGGGGTGGCCCTGGGCCTCGTGAGTATTATTATTTATGATGAGCGGGCGTCTGTCCACCCTACCACTGCGTCCGCACGGACTATTGTGGTTCACCCCTAATTTATATCTCCCCGACGAGATCCAGTTTTTGAATAAAACCGATAATCTTGTTCAGGAGTAATTTTTTCAGTTCGCTGTGGGCTATAAAAGCCTGGCCAAAGACCTCGAATCTGATGCGACTCACCGCTGGGCACTCTGAGACGATGTGCATGGCTGTTTCAGTGTCCTCAAGACACAGCCTGCATTCATTGTCTTCAGCCAGACCGATTTTGTGCAAATGCGCTTTCAGTCTGCAGTGACTTGTCATAATTCCGACAAGTGTTCTTAGTTTGGCCCTATCCAGACCTAGCGCTAGGTTCGCCATCTTTTTGTTCGAAGCTGTTCCAAGGAACAACTTCGTTTCAGGCCAGAATGGCTCCGCCAGAAAGACTCTAGCCTTGAGTTCATTCTGCCTGTTAACGCCTCGTTAGCCACGTCATGCGGTATTCCCAGGAATGGTTCCGGTCCTACCAGAGGCAGCGCAGCTCCAGCAATTGCCAGCCGATCCGCCTCCTCGCCTCGTGAGTAAGTGCGTAAACAGACGGAAATGCTTCTATTCCGTATCTTTCACAAGAATGAAGCTTAACTACCCTGCAAATTTTGTCATTAAATCTAAGCGTACATTCATTCCAAGATGTGGTATTTACAAAATTTGTCCACTGCGAGAGTTTACTGATTGGCTCCATAGTTGTTGGAAAGCAATCTCTGTTAATCAAAAAATCATCTTCTCGGACAGTTCTCATTTTCTATTAAACAGCAACGTGAATAAATAAAATATCACATATAAACATCGCCGATTTGTAGTCCGTGGTATTTCAAAAAGTTTCATAGTAAAGGGCGAACATTAAATATTAAAAACTGTAAAACTGAATCCCTAAGGTCAAAGTAAATGTTCTTTTCCAAAAAGAAAAATTCTTCTAGTGAAGAAATCTTGAAGAAATTTGAATATTAGTTGAAAGTTTACTAAGGTTAAATAGTGAGCATACAGCTGCTACAGACACCTGCAGGATCCAGATTGTCCTAAAGAGGAGCATACACGTTCGTGCTAAATTTGTGATGACGCTGGACGAGATTACTTCAGATGCTACCAGGGATATCACTCTGAAACAGTTATACGAGGAAGTCATTAAGAGCAAGAACGAAGTGAAGAGCTCAATTGCTGCTGCCGAGGCTAGACTTTTGCTTGAGATACATTCCCTAAAAAGTAGGGTAGACCAATTGGAGAAGGAAAACTCTACTCTAAAACAGAAATTGGAATATACGGATCGAGTGAACAAAAGGAATAACATTGTCCTGTTTGGATTTGATGAACTGGAAGACAACGCTACTCCGAACTTAATTTGCGACGAACTGAATCGCTTATTAGAGGTAGAGATCAGTGAGTGTGATATCAACGACTGCTACAAGCTAGGAAAAACAAAAAAAGCTCCTATTAAGGTAGAACTAATTTCAAACCTGAAAAAAAAACTTATATTCTCGAAAGTTAAAAAATTGAAAGGCACCAACCATAGTATAGCTAACGACTTGACTTTGAAACAGCGATATGAATCCAAGATACTAAGAAGTAGTCTTCTCCAAGCAAGAACTAATACATCTTGCAGATCATTCATTCGAGGTGATCGTCTCATAGTTGGCACTAAGCAGTATACAGTGGAGAACCTGGTGGACATCCAGTCAGAGAGAAAGCCTCACAGTGCACCCTCAACACCTTCAACCTCTTCTAATCCAACCAAGGTACGGAAAAATCTTCAGGACGAGGAAAGTCAAGATAGCAGCGAAGCAGGCTGGGAAACTACGGACGACCATGCTGCATCGAGTAGTGCATTACTAAAAACATCACTCATCTCCAGGGAGTCACCTGGAATTCCGAGAATCCAGAAAACTTCGAAAGGGAAGTCAACACATAAAAAGGACTCCAGGTTGGGAATGAAGTTAAGAACGGGCTCAACCAAATCTTCAAACTAAATTATGAATCAGTTTATTGAGGAGTATCAGGAGGGTAAATATGAAACACAAATAGTGGAAGATATTAGGTCATTCAAAAATCTTGAACAACATGCATTTAAAGTATTTCACATGAATGTTCGAAGCATCAATAAAAACTTCGATGAATTAGTAATACTTCTAGAATGTCTATCACTCAAATTCAACATTATTGTATTGACGGAAACATTTCAGATAGCTAACCCGGAAATTTTCAAACTTGATGGATATCAGGCAATATATAGTGAAGGTACCAAAAACAAAAATGATGGTGTCTTAGTTTATCTCAGAACAAATATACAGTTTACACATAAAGTAATAAGTATAGGTGAGAGTAAATCTCTGGAAATAAAGGTTATTGACAACAACGGCATCACCCTGACAGCTGTATATAGGTCTCCCCAATCATGCGTAAACACCTTTAATAAAGATCTCTTTAGTTATTTGGAAACAATGCATCAGGTTGAAACTCATGTGTTGGTCGGAGATATGAACATTAATTTGTTGGCAGATAACGAGTTTGTTGAAGATTATAATAATATAATGTATACATTCGGGTTCATGTCAATTATAAATGAATATACTCGACCAGCTGGGAAAAGTTGTATCGATCACATATTTTTAAAGAAAAAGAACCTTGAAAATCAATTAGACAGTATAAAGGGATACATATTGCATTATCTTATAACTGACCATTTTCCTGTCATACTTACTCTAAATATATCTGATGAAACGAAAGTGGATAAAGATAACGATCGGAAAGTGAAAAAGTACATAAACTACACAAACTTAAGAATGGATTTGCGAAATGAATCCTGGTCGCAAATGCATGAACAGAATGATGTTAACGCTGTGGCTAATTCTTTCACTGAAACATTAATTAATCATATTAAAAATAACACACATACTATAAAATTAAAAAAAAAAGAAGTCATTCGCAAAAAATGGATTACACCGGCTCTGTTAAAAGCAATCAACAAAAAAAAATAACCTCTATAAACAAATGAGAGAAAATCCATACGATGATGTTCTAAAATCTGAATACATTCAATATAAGAATAAACTTCAAATACTAATAAATAACTCAAAAAAACTATATCTACAGAATATAATAAATTCAAATCAATCTGAATCAAAAGCTGTCTGGAAATGTATGAAGGAAATATGCGGTAATACCAGAACATCGAATGCAGAAATAAACCATATTAATTACAACGGAGTTGAAATTCAGGATAAAAAGGAAATAGCCAATATGTTCAATCAGCATTACACCAACATAGGAAGAGAGTTAGCGGATAAAATTCAGTGTCCCGTAGAATACAACGAACCGAGTATTAGTCAGTGCGGCTCTTTCTTCTTGGCTCCTGTTGACGCCATGGAAATACAGGATATTATAGGGCAGCTCAAATTGGGCAAAGCTACAGGTCATGATTCAATTAAATCAGAAACGCTCAAAGAAATTAAAACCGAAATAGCACCACCCTTGGCTTGTCTGATAAACAGTTGTTTCGAAAGAGGTTGCTTTCCTGATGCCTTCAAACTAGGCATTATTAAACCAGTTTACAAAAGCGGCGATCGCTCACGAATAAATAACTATAGACCTATATCTTTAATATCTAATTTGGCAAAAATAGTTGAAAAAGCTCTGAAAAAGCGTATTATGAGCTATCTGAAGAAATACGACATTATTGACGACAAGCAATACGGGTTTATGGAGGGTAAATCGACAGAGGACGCAATTCGAAAATTAACAGGCCGATTATACGAAAGTCTGGATAAAAAAATTCCTTCGTTGTGTATATTCATCGATTTGTGTAAAGCATTCGACACTGTATGTCATACTCGATTACTTCGAAAGCTCGAGAAATATGGATTTAGGGGACCTATTTATGAAATGCTAAAGAGTTATTTGTCTAACAGGAAACAGATGGTAGAAATAGAACAGACCAGAAGTTCATTGGAGACTGTGACATTCGGAGTCCCACAAGGGACAGTATTGGGACCTATCCTTTTCCTTATTTACATAGATGACTTACTGAAGATGGAGGAGTCTGCGGACGCTATTTGTTTTGCCGACGATGCGGTCGTCCAGTATCGGGCAGGTGCATGGGAAGAATTGAAGGTAAAGGCAGAAACAAGGTTTTTAAAAATACAAAATTGGTTCAAAAATAATAAACTCACACTCAACGTTGATAAAACGAAATATATGATTTTCGGCTCTTCCTCTTTGAGCCTGCCCGAGATGGAAAATCTAGAAATTGACTGTGACACATCGATTGAAAGGACGAAGGACATCAAGTATTTAGGCATCACCATTGATCAACAGCTAAGATGGGACAAGCACATAAAAAATCTCGTAAATAAGATAAGAAGCCTACTTTTCAAGTTCAAACAAGTACGTAAAAGCATTAGTGACATGAAGCATTTAAGGATTTTTTACCAAGCCTTAGTTGAATCCCAAATTTGCTATGGTATAGTTGGATGGGGTGGTGCATATCAAAACCAGATAAAACCTCTGGAGGTAATTCAAAAATGGGTCTTGAAAATAATCCACAAGAAAAGTCGTACCTTCCCCAGTCAACAGCTATTCGACGTAGCAAAAGTTCAAGATGTGAGGCAGTTGTATGCTCTTAAACTTCTTTCTAACATCTTCTCAGGAAAAGCAACTGTAAATACGTTACAACACCAATATACGACGAGAGCGAGAGGTCATACATTCCAACCACCCAGATACAATAAAAGTATAGGTCAAAGAAGTCACACCTACCTAGGAATAAAAATTTATAACATCATCCCTGATCAACTGAAGCATTTGAGGAACATTAAAATGTTCAAAAAGCGTTTAAAAGCTTGGTTGGATGGTAAGAACAGGAAGATAATCAGTGACTTGGTAAATAATAATTGACATCCCAAATACAGGACGCTCACTCACCAATTTATGACTCATTCAATGATAGTGACTTTAATAATAATTACCTGATTGTGACAGTTATAATACAATAATAATAAACATCGGATATGAAGTGCCCTCGAGTTGAAACAAGGACAATAACTATAATATGAATGACAATTCTATTTTTTCTCCTAATATTTTGTAATTATTTTTTTGTTGTTTTCAATTATCTTCATGGAACATTTTTTCAGAAATTTTAATTAAGTTAGTATCGCATACAGGTCATATCTCATGTTCCTCCGTGATGTAAAGTGTTTATTCTTGAAATAAACTTTATTATTATTATTATTATCTGCAATCAGTTTTTTAAACAGCAACGTGAATGAATAAAATATCTGCATTCAGTTTTTTAAACAGCAACGTGAATGAATAAAATATCTGCAAAATTTGAATATTAAAACAAATTGAAATATGTTTATCTTCTACAATTTTAATTTCAAAAAAATTTGTTCGAATATTTAAATATATTAAATATTTCAAATAAATTATATTCTTTGAGAAGTCCTTTAAGTGTGTTCATGTTTTTATAAGGCAAGTAGTATTTCTTAAAGGTAAAACCAGAAACAAAATTTTGTCTCCTTTGAATATTTATTTATTAATTTTAATTACTTTCGTATATCTGTTGGGTAATTTATTTCATTTGACATTATATATTGAGTTTTGATTATATACGTCTATTAAATGTAAGCGGTGCTTGTTAGACATAAATTTATTTCTAAAAGTTTTTTGAATAAAAATTTTTTTGAAATTAAAATTGTAGAAGATAAACATATTTCAATTTGTTTTAATATTCAAATTTTGTTATATTTCTTCTATCAAGTAAAAGGCCTTTCTATTTTATTTTATATATAATATATAATTATATTTTGGCTTCAATAAATCTCATTATAGAATGTCAATGAATTTAAGTAAACCTTAAAATAACTCACACTGTTCTTTGATTTTGTTAGAACATAGATCAATCTTGAATTATATAGTTGATCTGTAGTTCGAAGCTTAAGTCTTTTAACACGTGAGTGATGTAGGTTATGTTTTTGATTTTGACATTTGGAATGTTGAAAAAGGGCTGAAGACGGGATTATCTACAATTATATTTGTTTTTTGAAGATATAGTGCACATTTTTTAGAGATTTTTGAAATAATTTTTTCGAATATTTAAATATATTAAATATTTCAAATAAATTATATTCTTTGAGAAGTCCTTTAAGTGTGTTTATGTTTTTATAAGGCAAGTAGTATTTCTTAAAGGTAAAACCAGAAACAAAATTTCGTCTCCTTTGAATATTTATTTATTAATTTTGATTACTTTCGTATATATGTTGGGTTATTTATTTCATTTGACATTATATATTGAGTTTTGATTATATACGTCTATTAAATGTAAGCGGTGCTAGTTAGACATAAATTTATTTCTAAAAGCTTTTTGAATAAAAATTTTTTTGAAATTAAAATTGTAGAAGATAAACATATTTCAATTTGTTTTAATATTCAAATTTTGTAATATTTCTTCTATCAAATAAAAGGCCTTTCTATTTTATTTTATTTAAAATATCTGCAATCAGTTTTTTTCAACTCTTTCAGTACATTCATTTGGTACCATTACGTTTGGAAAAACTCACTGTCTAGTGCTTATTATGGTACTACGGTGTCTTCACTAGTCCATATTTACTCTGAAACAAGCAAGGAAAAGTCGTTATGCAAACTCTTGAAATCGATGAAGAAGATATAAACTTTTAGAAATAAGTGCTTATCACACAGCTGTTATTATGATACAATTAATGCGTGATCGGTTATCTCATGAACTGGTTCTTAACCACCAAGATATTTTGATTTAACAACGTTAGAATTTTATGCTAAAGCAAAAGTTCATGCAAATAAATCGAATACTCTTGGAGAACTTGAAATTAACATAAGCAGCATCATAGCTGCAAAACTAATAGAAATTCTGCATAAATGGTGGATCGAACAGTGTAAAAAATTCGTAATGTTTAGTTCAATTGGATACTGTTCAAATAATTGGTATAAAGTTTTCCATCTAATTAAACAATTTCACAACATTTTTGTTCAAATTTGGTATGTCTAATTTCAATTTTAAATCTGGTTACTCATAGTTGGAGACCCGTTATCAACATGAGGTATTGAGTATTGTTTGAAACATTATGGTGGATATAAAAACATAGTGGATTATTAATTACTCAAGGAATTTATATCTGATGCTATAAAATTTACCTATTTGCTTCGTTTTTTGTATTTATTATATATGAGAAAATTGAAAATAATCGACTATTATATATAGTGCTTTTAAAGAATATTTCTATTTTTTGATGAAGTTGAAGTTATTAAAATTAAACGCCCTTTACGAAAATGAAATTGTTGTGAAAACTCAGGTTAAACAATCCTTCTTTACTTTGATATAATATCGATCGACAGTTTCAAATATTAAAAAACAAAGTCGTTTCATAGTTATTGTATGAAAATTCACCGATATTCGAAATGGAAAAAGCAAAGCCATATACCTAAGCGACCTTAAAACTCACCCTTGGAATTTTCTTTGTTTTCGGATTAATTTAGTATAGACAAGAAAAATTCAATTCTTGAAACATAATATTGCTCTTGCAGAGTAATTGTAATTATCGATAATAGCATGGATTGAAAACCTTGTAAACTTAATATCTATTGTTGGGTGATGATTAATCATTAGCAAAATGGAATTATAAAAATTTTAAAAGCACTAACATGTCAGAAATTTTTGCGCGCTGGTTCAACAATCCATTTCCCCGAAAAATTTCAAAACTTTGAACTTCTCCTTAAAGAAGCTACTTATAATGAATATAGGCACAGAATTCTGTGTTCTGTTATCCAGAAGTCAAATAAATGTTTTTTTTTTGCAATTTTTGTACTCCTGAAGAAACGGGGAATGAAAAATACATGGAATAGCGCCTTGAAAGTATTCGTCCTCCTGTCTTTAATCTATATCTTTGCATATTGACAAGAAAAAGTGGAAACATTATACTAATGAAAACTTTCTACACTCTTTATCCTTTTTGCCGTAATCTTATAAAAAACTTCCAGAAATTCTCGTCATGTATTTTCAAGAAATTATGCATGAGCCTTCGTATTATAACACATTTGATTACTAAATTTGAACTCGATCGAATTTGTATTGATCCGATTCTATCCATTCGTGAACGCATTTTATAGTATCAGACTATTCTGTGAATTTCACGCTTCTAATATTTTTGTTCAAAAATAAGCATTTTAACCTAAAACTGTCACATGTTATATTCAGTTAGCTGTTAGAAATGTAAATTGAGAAATTAAAAAAATGTATATGAAACAGTAATTTATTTCAACAAAAATGTTTGTACTACTACAACAATTGTTTCACCACTATGTGGTGAAACAATTATTGTAGTAGTACAAACAATTTTGTGGAAATAAATTACTGTCTCATATACATTTTTTTAATTAAAATGAGTTTCCACCAAGTTAAGACCGAATCTATCAAATATAAATTAAGAAACCCGAAGAAATAGCATTGTTTTTGATTTCTTCCAGGTTAGTAAGCAATTTTTTTATTTCTTTATATTTCTTTGTATGTTATTGTTTTATTTTGTGTATGTTGGTTTTGGTATAACTCAAGAAAATAAATTCTTCCAGAATCATGACATCAAATCGTCTAGTTCTTAAATTATAACAATAAGAATTGATAACATTCTTATAAATCAAAAACGTAAGTTATAATGACAACATCCATGAAGATTTGCATCGCAATGGAAGCATCCAATACTGATAACAAGAAAAATACATACAAATTCAAATGGGGAACGGAAAATACATATTATGAAGTACCAGAAGACAAACAGGATATATCTGACAATCATGAACTTTGGCTTTACCGAAGGTGAAGAATATCTTGAAATCGATTAAAGTAAGAGATTCATTTCGTACGTGTGTCATTTCATTAACTCCGGAATTGAAAGAAATATATTTTGATGCCGAAGATATGATGTTTAAGAATGAATATTTACAACTGATTTATTCACCTGCATACGTGAGAACAGTATTTGGATTAGAATCACCAAAACCACAGGATACGGTAGAAGTTTCAAGAAAAAGCATGGGGGATAAAAAAGATTTCAAGGCGATAAAGGAGGATTTTGTGCTGAATAATTTTGATGGTAAGTCTTTCAGTGAATTTATGGTTAAGAAAATTCGATACGGAATGCACACGTTGTAAATTAGAAGAAGATAGAGACAAAATTTTGATTTTACGGTTGTTTCTGGATGGAATAGTGAAAGAATCCTTTGATTCTAAATTAATTTCATTAGGTTTTATTTTTAGAGAGTTTTAGTGAAACGAGTTGGCATAAATATAGAGATGCGTATTAATTTAGGTACATAGGAGAAAGTTTAGTTGATTACGCTTTCAGGAAAAAAAAATTGTTGATAAATCTCCGAAATAATTTTCCGACTGACATATTAATTGATTTAATTGTGACAAGTTTGCCAAATATTTTACAAAATAGAATTGATCGAACAAATGTAACAACTTTCAAAAAATTATTGGGTGAGTTACGAAAGCTAGAAAGTTCAAAAAAATATGACAACGATCGAAATAAAGAAAATCATAAAATGAATAAATCTGCCGAACAAATGCCTTCCTATTCACAAACAAATAGAAATCCAGTTAAGAAGAAACCATGCTCAATTTATGAGAAGAATGGTTTCCGAGGTAGATTTTATTCGGAGACTTTATGTCGGTTAAGTAATAAAACCAGTAATTTTGAACAAAAGAACGTACCAGGCAACATAAGAACAGTAAGCGATGTTGGGGTACAGGATGCATTAAATGAGGCCATTTCAAACCAAAAATACTAAGACTGCTGCCATCGATTAAATTGAAGGTATTTATAAATAATAATGAATTATGTGGAATTTACGATTCGGGCTCAAATGTTAGTCTTCTGAATTCCAAAGTAGCAGAAAAGTTATGTCTACGCATTCAAGATAATAGAAACACCTTCAAAACAGTCAGTGGCAGGGCAAATTTTTCAGGAAAAATGATTACAAAAATGAGTATCAATAATATCAAAAAAGAAGTTGTACTTTTTGTAGTTATTGAGAAAAATTTCGAGTATGATATTCTACTCGGACTAGATTCTATTTCCAATTTTTAATTAAAACAAGATTTTGATTTTAATATTTATCAAAGATTAGAGATGAATGAAGGGAGAAAGATCGATTGTGTCCATAATAATAATAATGATCAAAATGATTACACTATCAATTTCAATGAAGGGATACCAACAGAACTTTTCGAAGCAAAATTAGACCATTTGGAAATAAATCAGAGAAATAAAATTGAAGATTCAATAAATGAATATGACCATATTTTTGCAAAACACAAGTTTGATATTGGTCAGGTGCAAAATATTGAGGCACATATAAAACTTTTAGAACACAAATTTATAGCAAAAAAACCATACAGATGCTCAATGGAGGATCAAAAAGACATAGAATTCCAATAGGAAGATTGTTGAAAGCGAATCTGATTGAGTAGTCCTCCTCACCTTTTGCATCACCAGTCACTTTAGCATATAAGAAAGATTATGTGTCGATTTTCGTGAACTCAATAAATTAATTGTTCCCGCACCACAGCCTTTCCCATTAATTGATGAAATCTTAGCCAAGACCCGAAATACAAAATTCTTTACTACATCAGATGTAAATTCTGCCTTTTGGTCGATTCCTATTCGTATCAGAGATAGATATAAGACTGCTTTTGTGACACAGAATGGTCATTGGCAGCGAAAATGTTTACCTTTTGGACTTGAAACATCCCCGGCCATATTTCAACGTATATTGAATAATATTATAAGAAAATATAACCTAAATTTATTCTGCCTAAATTATATAGATGATATTCTAATATTTTCTTCAACATTTAATCAACATGGCGAGTCTCTTGAAAGCAATATGTAATGAAGGATTCAAACTTAAATTTATCAAGTGTAATTTTGGAGAAGAAGAAGTCAAATATTTAGGACATATTGTAGGAAACAATACAGTACGAGCTATTAATGACAATTTAATTTCCATTAGGAATTCTTCTCCACTAGATACTCGGAAGAAGATAAGGCAATTTTTGGGTAAAGTTAATTTTTATCACAAATTTATAAAAGATTCAGCTAGATTATTAGAACCGTTGCATAATTTACTGAGAAAATATGAAAAATTCAATTGGTCATTGGCTTGTCATGAAGGTTTTAATAAGATTAAGTTTCCTCTGTTCTGAGCCAAATCTTGCAATTTTCGACCCAAGTGCCTTTACTACTATATATATTGATGCCAGTATTCCAGGAGTAGGTGTTCTTGAACAAAAACAGATTAATGGTGAAATGAAACCCATAGCGTATTTTTCTAAAAAACTAAATATCAAAAGGACAAGAAAGCAATATTCCTAGAATGTCTGGCAATTAAAGAGGCTATTGAATTTTGAAAATATTTTCTTATAGGACATAAATTTATTGTTGTTACTGGCCATAAGCCATTAGAAGGGAATTCATTTCGTACAAGATCAGATGAAGAGCTGGGTGACATGATGAATTTTCTATCACAATTCGATTTTGAGATTAGATATGAACCAGGAAAAGGAAATGTAGAAGCAGATTGCCTTTCTAGAAACCCAGTTCTGGAAGAAACGGAGGATATGGACGAATGTATAAGAACAGTTATTTTGGTGGAATTAAATGAAATAAAAAACGATCAACAGAATGATCTCTTAAAAATAAATAATACGAGAAGAACTGTTGTACAGAAAGAGATACATTACAAATTGCACAAAAATAACAAAAAAATTATTTTATCCAATGATTTCGGAAAAGAGTTAATCAGAAAAGTGCACAACCATTACGGTCATACTCGAAAGATAAATAATAAAATCAGGAAGTTTTATTACATTCAGAATATGGATTCACCGACAAGAGAAGTTTGTGGATCATGTGACATATGTCACAAAAATAAAACGAGAGTAGGGCAAAAGTATGATCTCCTTTCTCAATTGAACCCAGCAAAACAACCATTTAAAATGATGTCGCTAGACACAATTGGAGGTTTTGCTGGAAACCGCTCTTGTAAAAGATACCTTCATCTCCTTGTGGATCATTTTACTCGATATGCATTTGCCAGCACTTCAAAACACCAAACAATCAAAGATTTCATCAAATTACTTAATAAAATTCAAGAAAAACGACCAATGAAAACACTATTAACAGATCAATACCCAGGAATAAAGTCGGAAAAATTCAGACAACATAAGAGAAGTTTGAAAATACAATTGATTTTCACACTAGTAGACTGTCCTCTTTCTAATGGTCTGAATGAACGACTAAATCAGACATTAGTGGACAGAATAAGGTACAAACAAAACGAAGAGAAAACTAGGGCATGGACGAAAATAGCCGATGAATGTATTGAAGAATACAATAGAACAGACCATTCTACAACTGGATATAGCCCAGAATATTTACTTTGTGGCAGAACTGATCCCATTGCTCCAAAAGAACTTATTGAAGAGAGAAATTTACCAAAAGATAAGGAAATAGCATATAAAAATTCTTTACGCTATCATAAATACAATAAAAGACTGATCGACAAGAATAGGAAACATTATGATTTTAAAATTGGAGACTATGTTTACGTTGAAAATAAATCAAAATTCAATAGAAAAAAACTTGATGAAATAAGAATAAGACCTTTTCCAATAGTGAAAAAAATTTCTAACACTATATATGAGATAGATATTGGAAATAAAAGAAAGGGCAATAACTATTTTTTGATGTAATTAAGTTGCTCCCATGTGAAAACACAAACACGTAACGAGGGGTGCATATTTTGTGTGGGGGGATGTAAAAATGAAACTGTTATTTTTAGGGGAAACAACTTTGTAACTTCTATATTCTATGTTCTATGATCTTTGTCTATGTTCTGTGATCTAGGTTCTATGTCTAAGATTGCAACCTAAAACTGTCACATTTTATATTTAGTTAGCTGTTAGAAATGTGAATTGAGAAACCCGAAGTAATAGCATTGTTTTTGATTTCTTTTAGGTTAGTAAGCTATTTTTTTATTTCTTTGTATGTTATTATTTTATTTTGTGTATGTTATTCTGGTATATTTTAAACTAAATAAAATGAATTCTTCCAGAATCATGACATCAAATCGTCTATTTCTTCAATTATAAAAATAACAATTTATTACAATCTCATATATATATATATATATATATATATATATATATATAGTATGTTTCATTTAACTAAAGGGTACAATGGATTTCTATCGAGTGAAGGCCAGCAGGATACGAAGTATCTGCTTTTTCGCCTTATGGTAATTTTAATTCATTTTAAAATGTTGTAAAGCTAACCAAAACATGTGGTTTCTGAATAAATGCATCAGAAATGAAATGGAAATCAAGCACAGTGCTATTTCTTCGGGTTTCTCAATTCACATTTCTAACAGCTAACTAAATATAAAATGTGACAGTTTTAGGTTAAAATCTTAGAAGTAGAACATAGAAGTAACAAAGTTGTTTTCCCTAAAAATAACAGTTTTATTTTTACATTCCCCCACACAAAGTTGCACCCCTTATTACATGTTTGCGTTTTCAAATGGGAGCAACTTAGTAACATGAAAATGGTTATTGTCCTTTCTTTTATTTCCAATATCTATCTCATATATAGTGTTAGAAATTTTTTTCACTATTGGAAAAGGTCCTATTCTTATTTCATCAAGTTTTTTTCTATTCAATTTTGATTTATTTTCAACGTAAACATAGTCTCCAATTTTAAAATCCTAATGTTTCCTATTCTTGTCGATCAGCCTTTTATTGTAGTCATGATAGCGTAAAGAATTTTTATATGCTTTTTCCTTATCTTCTGGTAAATTTCTCTATTCAATAAGTTCTTCTGGTGCAACGGGATCAGTTCTGCCATAAAGTAAATATTCTGGGCTATATCCAGTTTCGTCCATGCCCATATGTTGTCAGAATTGATTCCTGGGTATTGATCTGTAACTAGTGTTTTTATTGGTCGTTTATCTTGAATTTCATTAATTAATTTGATGAAATCTTCGGTTGTTTGGTGTTTTGAAGTGCTGGCATATGCATATCGAGTAAAATGATCCACAAGGAGATGAAGGTATCTTTTTGAAGAGCGGTTTCCAGCAAAACCTCCAATTGTCTCTAGCGACATCATTTCAAATGGTTGTTTTGCTGGGCCCAATTGAGAAAGGAGATCATACTTTTGCCCTACTCTCGTTTTATTTTTACAACATATGTCACATGATCCACAAACTTCTTTTCTCAGTGAATCCATATTCTTAATGTAATAAAACTTCCTGATTTTATTATTTATCTTTCGAGTATGGCCATAATGGTTGTGCACTTTTCTGATTAACTCTTTCCCGAAATCATTGGATAAAATAATTTTTTCGTTATTTTTGTGCCATTTGTAATATATCTCCTTCTGTACAACAGTTCTCCTCATATTATTTATTTTTAAGAGATCATTCTGTTGATCGTTTTTTATTTCATTCAATTCCACCAAAATAACTGTTCTTATACATTCGTCCATATCCTCCGTTTCTTCCAGAACTGGGTTTCTAGAAAGGCAATCTGCATCTACATTTCCTTTTCCTGGTTCATATCTAATCTCAAAATAGAATTGTGATAGAAAATTCATCATGTCACCCAGCTCTTTATCTGATCTTGTACGAAATTAATTCCCTTCTAATGGCTTATGGTCAGTAACAAAACTAAATTTATGTCCTATTAGCTAATATTTTCAAAATTTAATAGCCTCTTTGATTGCCAGACATTCTAGGAATATTGCTTTCTTGTCCTTTTGATATTTAGTTTTTTAGAAAAATACGCTACGGGTTTCATTTCACCATTAATCTGTTTTTGTTCAAGAACACTCCTGGAATACTGGCATCAATATATATAGTAGTAAAGGCACTTGGGTCGAAAATTGCAAGATTTGGCTCAGAACAGAGGAAACTTAATCTTATCAAAAGCTTCATGACAAGCCAATGACCAATTGAATTTTCCATCTTTTCTCAGTAAATTATGCAACGGTTCTAATAATCTAGCTGAATCTTTTATATATTTGTGATAAAAATTAATTTTACCCAAAAATTGCCTTATCTTCTTCCGAGTATCTGGTGGAGAAAAATTCCTAATGGAAATTAAATTGTCATTTATAAGTCGTAATGTATTGTTTCCTACAATATGTCCTAAATATTTTACTTCCTCTTCTGCAAATTTACACTTGATAAATTTAAGTTTGAATCCTTCATTACATATTGCTTTCAAGAGACTCTCCAAATATTCTAGATGTTGGTCAAATGTTGGAGAAAATATCAGAATATCATCTATATAATTTAGGCAGAATAAATTCAGGTTATATTTTCTGATAATATTATTCAATATACGTTGAAATATGGCTGGGGATGTTTTAAGTCCTAAAGGTAAACATTTCCATTACCAGTGACCATTCTGTGTCACAAAAGCAGTCTTATATCTATCTCTGATACGAATAGGAATCGACCAAAAGGCAGAATTTACATCTAATGTAGTAAAGAATTTTGCATTTCGGGTCTTGGTTAAGATTTCATCAATTGATGGGAAAGGCTGTGGTTTGGGAACAATTAATTAATTAGTTCACGAAAATCGTCACATAATCTGGTTTTAGATCCTTCATCTCTCTTATATGCTAACGTGACTGGTGATGCAAAAGGTGAGGAAGACATCTCAATCAGATTCGCTTTCAACAATATTCCTATTTGGAATTCTATCTCTTTCTGATCCTCCATTAAGCATCTGTATGGTTTTTTTGCTATAAATTTGTGTTCTAAAAGTTTTATATGTGCCTCATTATATATTTTGCACCTGACCAATATCAAACTTGTGTTTTGCAAAAATATGGTCATATTCATTTATTGAAACTTCAATTTTCTTATTCTGATTCGTTCCCAAATGGTCTAATTTTGATTCGAAAACTTCTGTTGGTATCCCTTCATTGAAATTGATGGTGTAATCATTGTTATCATTATTATTATTATTATGGACACAATCGATGTTTCTCTCTTCATTCATATCTAATCTTTGATAAATATTCAAATCAAAATCTTGTTTTAATTGAAAATTGAGAAACTAAACTTTCTCCTATGTACCTAAATGAATACGCCTCTCTATATTTATGCCACTTTGTTTAACAAAAACTCTATAAGCAGTTATCTTTCCATATTTGAAAACTTTTGTCTAAACCTAATGTGATTAATTTAGAATCAAACCATTCTTTCGCTATTCCATCCAGAAACAACCGTAAAATCAAAATTTTGTCTCTACCTTCTTCTACTTCACAACGCGTGCATTCCGTCTCGAATTTGTTTAACCATAAATTCACTGAAACACCCTTACCATCAAAATTATTCAGCACGAAATCCTCCTTTATCCTCTTGAAATCCTTTTTATTCACCTTGCTTTTTCTTGAAAGTTCTACCTTATCCTGTTGTTTTGGTGATTCTTGTCCAAATACTGTTCTCGCGTATGCGAGTGAATAAATCCTTTGTAAATATTCATTCTCAAACATCACATCTTCTTCGGTATTAAAATATATTTCTTTCAACTCCGGAGTTAATGAAATGACACACGTGTGAAATGAACCTCTTACTTTAATCGATTTCAAGATATTCTTCACCTTCGGTAGAGCTTAAAGTTCATTATGGTCAAATATATCCTGTTTGTCCTCTGGTATTTCATAATATGTATTTTCACTGAGAAAAGACCAATCAGAAGCATTCAATAAAGAAATCAAAGCAAAAGTAAAACGACCTTATAGTATAATTTAACAGAAAGTTACAATTAAACTTGTAATAATGAACCTTGAGGTACCACAAATTTATTCCTCGATAAAACTCCACAAAACAGCTTATCCCATAAGACCAATAGTTTCATATTACGCAGCACTAACATACAAACTTTCTAAATTCCTTATAAACATCATCAGAACTTTTTGTGAATTTCAACCACAATTTAACATTAAAAATTCATTATCGCTTATTGACAAAATTTAAAACATCAAAATACCTCTCAATACAAAACTAGTTTTGAAAAAAACTATTCCTGAAAATAAAAGTAGAATCGCTAACAAGATAGTTTATTGGTACAGTTATGTAGACAACATAATTGTATGCTTTAAAGGTACCAGTAGACAACTTGAAGGTTTTCTTTATTACTTGAATTCGTTACATAAAAATATTGAGTTTAGAATGGAAGTAGAAACCGAAAACTCATTGAATTATTTGTACTTAACAATAACAAGAGCCAATGATAAACATAATTTTTCTATTTTTCATAAACCCTCTGATAAGGATATAACAATTCCCAAAAACTCATACCATCCAATACCACATAAATTATCAGCATATCACAACATAACACATAAATTATCAACAATTCCTTCCATTTCAAGTAATTTCAATCTTGAATTGAATTCAATTAAACAAATAGCAACCAATAACGGTTATTCGTCATTACTAAAAGATAATATGATAACCAAAAACAATATCAATATAATCACTAAAGGTAACTCCCAGACTTTAGGATACTTATTAACGGAAATGGGACAAAAATTGGATTGCTTGAAAAATTTGAAAGTTGATACAGAACACTTGGTTATACTCAACATATTTTGTAGGAAGTTGGATTTTGCAAGTAAATGTGATTACGATCCCAAGAGAGATATATCTAAGCTCCCAACTATTGCAGAGTTCTTTGAGATTTTAGAAGGGCGATGCAGAATTCTTTCATCATTAATATCCATTGATAGCAATTGGAAAAATATTTTTCTTATCATACGAAAACTATGCAAAACAACGTACAATCTGCAAATACTCGTAAACATGTTGCCAAATCGACTTCCCACAGAATATATACATGTCCCCAGTTTTTAGCATTCTTCCACGCTAGAAGAATTGAATACGTGAAATCTAACTGCATGTGTTATAGTCCAAGATCCCAGGGCCACTAGACGTCACGTATTTTCTGACGAACGCAATGTGGACAATTGAGTAGTGTTAGTATGTACTAAGAACGCATGTTACCTACTAGCTTGTTTAGACGGCCAGTCTCAGGTATCAGGTAATCAATGTACATAAAAACATTACTTACCTCACATAAATTCCCCAAGCTGATATTCACGTATATTTTAGGCAATGCCCTGAAAAATAACGGCCGGTTTCATAAACGAAATTAAAGCCTCCTTTTTCCCAAAAAGTCTCCTTTAATGATAAAACGTGTTTCATAAACAAATTTTGAGGTAAAAGGAAACTTAAGAGCGTCCTTTATCTTAAAGTGAGAAAATCGGCCCTTTATGGCTGGAAAAGGATCCTTTAACGAGAAGCTCGACACTGCGTAGGTGCTCGGTAAACACGAAAACAGTGGACATCACCTTGTTCTGTCACATTTACCCATTTTGTTTAATTTTAGCGTACTACGAAATATGTTGCACCAAATGTTGAATGCTGATTTTAGTTCTACTTCTTCATCAAATGATGAAGAAATAATTGTGAGAAGACAAAAAATTTACAGGACAGACATTTTTCCACGTTAGATGATCTAGATTTCTTCTATAGTTTTTGCCTGACAAAACCAACTGTTTAATTTTTGCTTCAAAAAATTGCAGATCAATTTGTACTTACCATTTAACAGGTAAACAAATTCCGATTTATTATTTTGTTGATATAATTTTATGTATACCAAATCATTAAATTGACAATTTTCAGAGGCAGCTGTATTGAACCGATGAACCAACTACTTTTTACATTGAGATTCTATGGAACTGGAAATATATGATCAAACCATCTTTAATAACAGTTTCTTGAAGAGACAATTTGAGAGTGGTAAATTTGGACGGTATTTGTTACTTGGTGGTAGTGGTTATAGTTTGCAGACTTATCTTATGACAAAGTTACCGGAAGCTATAACTGCAGCTGAAAATTTATATAAACAGTCAATTATAAGAACTAGAAATGTGGTGGAGAGAAAGTATGGAGTTTGGAAACGTCATTTTCCTATACTTTCTAAAGGAATGAGTGTTAAGTTAACGATCATAAGGGCAATTATTGTTGCTACCGCTGTTTTGTACAATATGTAGATATGAACGAAATATTTCCAAATGAATGATTGCAGGAGGAAGAGGACTTTCAAACAAATTCAACTAATGTTAATGCAGCTCGACAAGCGAAAGTCTATTATTAATAAACAATTTGCTAATTTAAAATTAATATTTGTGTGATAATTGAAAATAAATTCAATTTGTATCTTCAACATGACAAGATTTCATATAATTTTTATAAGATTTTACAAGGTATGTATTTAGATAGGCTTCTATGATTGTATTTCTGATTCATTGTTTTACTTTAGGTAACATCTGAAAAAGTTTCAAGTGAGAATGAAGAAATAAAAATATTATGTGTTATTGAAATTTCTGTTTTTGATTCAAATTTGATTTTAGTCTGCAGCAATACTGATAGAATAATAATACCGCTTTTTCCAGAAAGTGCATTCAAAATAAAAAAGATTTAATTATTATCATTTAATTTGCTCTTCATCTTCATAATTTGCAAATCTAATATTTTAAGCTTTGAATGCTCCTCTTCTTTTCTTCTATTCTCTTCCTTGATAGCCACTATCTGAGCTTCTACTAGAGCTGTTTTTTTAGAATACATCTCTTTCACTTCGGCAAGTGGGTTCGTAACAGTTGGTCTCAACTGTTTGGAAATTGGCTCCCTCAATTTCAATGGAGCCCCACCACCAGTCAATTTGACTGCGTTGAGCAGCTACCACCTTCTAGTTTTAGTTTTTATATTGTCATATTTGGATTTGAGCTGGTCCCCATTTCTCCAATGGAGAACTGTTGCATTGAAAGCAGTTTCTATTCTCTGCCAGACTTTATCCTTTAATATTAAAATTCTCTTTTTCAATCAATTCCAAGAGACATAGTTCCTCCTCAGGTTTTAAAGTAATACTTTTTTTCTCTTTTCTTCCATATACATTCATATAACCCACGTAATAAAATATAACAATTCGCACGTATTAATGATATAAATTTCAATACACTGTCTTCTGCACATAACGATGTTTATGCAAAGATCGATTTACGCTTCTTCTCTTATTCTTTTTACAAGTTCCAACGCATAACTCACAATTTTTACAGAATATCACCAACTACATTCGTAAAATTACTAGTTCTCAGGATAGCCAACATTCGGAAACATATGATCGGCGCATTAAAGGAAGCTTTAAGTAACGGACGGTCGATGTGCGTTTATGAAACTGATGCTCCCATTTAAAGGATCCTTTTTCATAAAGGGACTTTATCATAAAGGAGCCTTTTGATGTTGTTTATAAAACTGGCCGTAAGTCGCCAATACTCCCAGACACTTTCCGTCGGCCTTATTTTGAGGCTTTTTACAAGAAGACAGACCGATCCAAGGGGCCAATCATCCCCTAAACTCAAGTTTAATACCCTTGTGAGTAGGAGCGCGAGGGCATTATCCACGACGCGCTTGAGACTCAGCGAGACAGATTGCGATGTCAATGTCCCTTTCGGGCTAACAGCTAAATTCACTCACCAGAAAAGTATTCAGTGATCTACTATGTCTGTTGAGTGCAGCTGTAATTTCAGTAACAACTGAAAATGTAAAAGACCATTTTAAGCACCTGGAAAATATTGATTTACTTTCTGACAGTAATATTGAGGTTGATACTGATGTAAGTAATACCTCAAAACAGTCTTACTTTTATATACTGTGACCAAAATACTAAAAAGCACAAGTCTAAAAGATTGCCTTTAATTTCCTCCGACCATAAACTTATTCAATCTAAAGTAAGAGAACAAAATGAAAATCATATTTTATTTTTGATTATATCGGTCTTTACTTGACGGAAATTCATCTTCAATATAAGAAAAACAAATGTTAACTGCCGCTATTTTATTGTTATATTGAAGCTGAATTTCCGTCAAGTAAAGACCGAGACAATCAAAAAATTGATACAAACTGATACCAGTACTTTAAATTGTTATTACGATGTAGTACAACTACACAAAATATTTGGTTTTTTACCAAAGTCCTGGAATTGAAAGTTATCCCCAGTTACACCCAACTCAAAACAATGAATAGAAGCCTAGCAGCAGAAAGAGGAAGATTAGCAGGAATGAAGGCATGGCTCAGAATGGATATGAAATTTCAATACCTATTGAGAGACGCCTAATATACCTAAAGGTAATCCACTCAGAATTAACTAGTAGATTCCATGATATTTTGTTCGATGATTTAGACAGAAATATTAGAAATGACGTAAATGACTATATACGCAAAAAATTTGTTTCACAAAAAATAAACTTAATTATTTAGTATCCAAAAAGAATGAAATTAACTTAAAAGCACAAACATTTTCAGAGCATATTTTCCATCCGAAATTCACCAACCTTTCTGAGGTAGAATTTAATACAACAGAAAAAGAATTATTAGAAAAAGGGTATAAATTTAACTTAAATAATATCAATCAAAAATCTTTAGAACATCTAGCTATCGATTCAGAAATTGCATTGAGAAATTGTCAAAATTCAAATATAGACAAGTGTATTTTTACCAATATAATAAAGCAAGAAACATCAAATTATCATTACAATAATAATAATCAAACAGTCAAATCAATCAGAAATAAAATTATAGAAAATGACCTAATATTTACTCGCGCAGACAAAGGAACTACAATCATAGCATCAAACAAAATAGAATACATACAGAAAACAACTTCATTTTTAAACCAAAATAAATTTAAAACTATCAAAAAAGACCCAACAGAAAAATATCAACTTTCAAAATCATTAATCAAAATTATACTAACAGAAACTAACTTTGAAGCCAAATTTGCAATAAAAAACTCTTATCAACTTATACAAAAAATTAAGCATATACATATCCCAAACAATGCCAAATTTGTTTCCTTTAATGTAAAAAACTTATTTCCCAGTATACCGGTCAGTGAAACCATAAAATTAGTTGATGATTTATTACTCCAAACACGAACTAATCTTGTTGTAAAAACAGAAATATTAGACGCCTTAAACGTTTACCTAGATCAAAATTATTTTATGTTCAAGGGCACGTTTTATCTAGACGAAGAAAGTCTAACAATGGGGAACCCATTAAGCCCCTTATTATCAGAAATATTTATGGATCACGTTGAAACCAATATCCAAAAACTCCCATTTTTTAAAGATTTCGTTTATTGGTACCGCTATGTAGATGACATAATTTGTTTATTTAATGGCACAAATAGACAATTTGGTTCATTTTTGGAATCTATCAATAAATTATATCCAACAATTGAATTCACACAGGAAGATGAAGTAAATAATAGCATCAATTTCTCAGATTTGAAAATCACCAAAATTAATAATAGACATGACTTTTCCATATACAGAAAACCTACACATACAGATGGTACGATTCATTATACTTCAAACCTTCCATTTTCACAAAAATTGTCAGCTTATAATAGTATGCTTTATAGATTGGTTAACAATCCCATGACGAAAGAAAATTTTGACAAAGAGTATAAAACCATTAAACAAATAGCTTTCAATAATGATTTTGATCCGTTAATTGTAGAAAATTCACTTGATAAAATAAATTACAAGAAAGCAATATCACTTATATATCCAAAATTTCAAAATTCAAACGAAACCAAATTTATTTCATTAACTTACATAGTCCAAAAATCTGAAAAGATTGCTAGATATTTAGAGAAAAAAGAAAAATATAACATCTCTTTTTAAACTATTAATTCTTTATTACATATCGAAAACAATAGTCAGAAACTAAATCTGTTAGAAACTTTAGAGATCAATAGATATAATAAAAGACAAATTTTATTGAATGATCAAATAGATTTAAACAGATCTCCCCTACTTAATATTTTTCATTAATTGTATACCATCTCTTTCCACCCCTCTATTTTTTGTACCAGAGCTGTGTATTTAAGATCATGTTTTGCATTGTATACCTCAGTTTAAATACTCACCTGATGAAGTCATGGTATGACGAAACAATTGTGGTGTAAATCAATAAAATAGCGGAAGTTAACATTTGTTTTTCTTATATCATATTTTATTATTTTAGTTTATTGATAAAATTGTAAATTATTCCTATCCCAAAATATATTAACAGAAAAATCTGTCAATTGAATTGAAGCCTCATTAAACAAAAGAAACCCTAAAACTGATTGGCATGATCTTCGTCAACAGCATCAAGCTGCTTATAGTATAGTATATAATATACCCATATAGAAGCCATAATGCTAGGAAATATGCATCATTTGAAAAATGATAATTCCCATGTTTGGATTTTGATTGGCAATTGTAACAAGCAGAGGTATGTTGACTTGAATACTATCTACGAACAATTAGGGCCGTCGTTGTGTCGAAGTTCACCAGCATTCCATGCTTTCAAAGGATGTGATTTTAATCCAGCATTTTTCAAAAACGGCAAACAAAGGCCGTTTAATATTTTAAATGAAAATGCAGAATACCAACAAGTATTTCACCGTTTTGGTTCGTTAGATTTTGTTTGCGATGTATATGAAGAAGAACTTGTATTCAACATACAACAATTTATCTGTGATGTATACAACGTCCCTGGAATAATTGATGTAGATGCTGCCAGACTCCAACAGTTCATTTACAATTATATGGTTTCTGATATTAATAAAGAATTCAATCGGAAAAATTTGAAAAACTTCGATGCTAGCTAACTATATCGTTAGTCTTTGAAACTATGCAACTATAAAGATGATTAATATTTTCAACTTGAAAATAATGGCTGGACATTATAAGATGGTACATATGATTTTCATTGGTTCGATGTAGATCAATTACCGGGTTTTTTCAATGAGTCGCTGGAAGAAAAATTAGGTAATTTATTTTCGTTCCTCATATTTTTTGAGTCTCTCTAACTTTTTCAGATCTTAATAGTTAGACTAGACTTATTTTTTACAGTAGGAGGAAATGAGGATAATACTGATTGCGCCGATGACAATTTAGATATTGAATATCAAGATTGGCTGGATGATGAATTGTCTAATTTCAATGACGATTATAATGAAGATTAAAGGCACCACTCTGAAATGTTGAGAGATTCATTTTTTTCTACTTAATTTTTTGTTATAATTAATTCACAATGGATAATAAATTGAAAAAATTGCTATTATTCAATAAATTCGTTGAAACTTTCGAGTTTTTGACATTTCATTGAAAAAAATTCCTGGAATTTATCAAAACAGCTTGCAGGAAAAAATTCTAGAAGTATTGTTGTTAAATGAGCATTTTTTTACAAGTTATTCATTAATTATTTACCTGAGTTTTTAATTTTTAGCATATTTTTTAAACATTAATAATAAATTGATATGAGTGAACTGTAAGAGAGAGAGAGAGAAGTCAATATATCCTAATACATGTCTCACTCAGTCTCATACGCGTGGATAATGCCCTTGCGCTCCTACCCACAGAGGAATTAAAATTGAGTTTAGGTGATGATTGGCCCCTTGGATCGGTCTGTTTTTTTATAAAAAGCTTTAAAACAATTGTCTGGCGGACATATAAAAATGGAGCATCAGAATTTACGTGAAGTTAAGTTATTATTTTGGGAGCTTCAAAGCGTCTGCAAAGCAAAACGGCCGACAGAAAGTGTCTGGGAGTATTGGTGACTTATTTTTGGGGGCATTGCCTAAAATATACGTGAAAATCAGCTTGGAAAATTTACGTGAGGTGAGTAATGTTGTTATTTCGTTCGTCAGAAAATACTTGACGTCTGGTGGCCCTGGGATCTTACTCTATTACAACTGTTTAGGCACACTGCATACAGTTAACACTTGTGCTTCTCCAGGATGCTCATTATGCTATAAAAGGCATCACACAAGCCTTCACAATACTCAAGATAAAGGTGCAGTGACCCAGCAGCAGCCAAACCCTCACAATTCATCGCGACAGAACGACGAGGCATCATTGTCCCTCTAGGACTCAGACCCTTTAGTAAATCTGCTCTTGGTGATCCTATTCCTATACCTTCTCGAAAATAGCTCCCAGAATTCGTTTATTACTGATACCCAATTATCAAAAGGTGCAAATCTCCGGTATCACCCAAAACTCGCTAATCTCCAATAAAATGGCCAAATTCAGGATTTTTTCAAATGCATATAGAAATTCCTCATTTGACATGACATGTACAGTGCTTCCGAACATCACCTGCAAACTACCCCAGACACTGATTGACACTAGAACTTTTGTAATCCCTAATCACATCACGCTAGCTGACCATCCATTTTTCAAACCGTCACAAATTTACTTGCTGCTTGTAGCTGACATTTATTATTCGCTGATATTTGACGGAACTATACCATTAGGTAAAAATTGTCCCATACTGCAAAACACTAAGCTAGGCTGGATGATCGCGTGAAATATACGCCAAATGTCAAGCAGACGAAAACGTTTCATTCCTTGCTCATTCTTCAGCAGTCTCTACAAAAGCTGAACATTTAGGTTCACCCCTCGCCAAGGTTTGGGAACTAGAGGGTTTGTCAAAACAAAGAATTCTCAGTCTATACAAAAACGTTTTTAACAGTATTTTAAACGAATGTAAAGGCTCCAGGTGATGAAATCGTGCAAATTGGTCCACCTCTGAGCTCTCCGCAAGAGCCGTCAAAATTATTTGATGCAGTTCGCACAGTCGAAAGTCGCCTCTTTTGTTCTTTGTCTGATGACACGACCTGTTCAATATTCTGTGGCGATTCAGACAGTTTCTCTTTCCGCTCATTGCGGACATATCCGAAATGTACTTCCAGATTAATGTGAATCCCAACCAAACGATTTTGCGGAACATGCTTTGGCGTAACACCCCCTCTGATCCTTCATGATCTCTCGAACCACCCACTGCAACATACGGAATAATATCCGACCCTTTCTTAAGCCCTCGAGCCTCAAAAGAATGTGTGCTAACACGTGGAATCAAATTTCCATACACCTCTTACGCCCTCCTCACGGAAATACACGTCTATGATATTCTCGATGGAAATTGTACACGTTCCATCAACAAACTTTGACCCTTGCCACAGGACTCTTAAATTCAGGATCTCACAACTGATTGTTTTTTTATTCACACTTCCTTCTCTTAAAATTCCAAATCTCCTGAAGGTATTGTTTGGTGTTTTGGACCAATCTGTCCAATGCGGAGGACTTATGTTCGATTTCTTCGAAATTGAACAAAGAATGGTATGTCTAAAAAATGGAATTTGGGCCTGCACACCAGTTAAGGAATGAAAATATTTGTGCTTCATAGTTTTCGTAGAAGCCTTGAAAACCATTAAAACCGACCCCGTTTCGTGCCTAGGGATAGATTTCTTTACCTGCGCTTCATTTAGACCCTTAACACAGTCTCCTTTTCTGACATTCACCCACGAAGCACAACATAAAACGCTCGCTAGTTTCAGTTCAGTCAAGACACAATCTCAGGTCTCTCGATTTTACACATACACATAAACGAAAAAACTCTCTCAATTCGAAATCACTTTAACTTTCCAAGCAGCAACCTTTCTTAATAACCCATAACGCATTAAAATCCTGGAAGTGAATATATTATCTACATTACTTTTTTGTAATTAGATAGTAATTGTGTAAAGTGAATCCAACAGTGAACTCAGTAAGAGTTAACTCTGTGGAATTGAATAACGGTGAAAAAGCTCAAAGAAGTACTACTCCACGAACAAGATAGTGTTTTCATCGCAATTAGAGTTTAATACTACACCGAAATAATTCCCTCAACTTTTAGGTAAAACAATTCCAAAATTGTACATATGTATTTAGGCTGCAAATAAACCAGTTATACATCTCCCTCAATCCCCATTGGAAGTATGCTTATCTTAAAATTTGCATACTAATTGATTGACGTTTATCAATTATTACGAAGAATTCATAAAAATATACCTACATATCAAGCAATTCTTTCAGTATCAACAAAATGAGTTGCCTGAAAATCAATGGATGTTTATTTCATTGGAAAGAGGTGCCATTAACAATGGAAAACCATTTCAGCCAAATGGCCGCCATTGCTACAGTTGAAGTTCTTTTCATGAAATGTTCCATGACCAATTCACATATTTGCGGCTGCATGTCTTCGATAACTTCACGAATTCCATCTTTAAGGTCTTTAATCGATTGTGGAGCATTAACAAAAACCTTATCTGTCACGTGGTCCCAAAGAAAATAGTCTAAAGGTGTTCAAACACAAGATTTCGGTGACCTATTGTAATCACCTCTTCAAGAAAAAACAGGGCCTGGAAACTTTTCTTGCAAAATTGCTATTGTTTCGTTGCTTGTGTGGCACGCACCACCGTCTTGTTGAAAATAAACGGCGTTCACATCAATATCATCCAATTCAGGCCATAAAAAATCATGAATCATAGCTCGATAGCGCAATCCATACACCGTTACAGTTCCACCAGCCTCATTTTCGAATAAGTAAGGTCCAATCACACGGCCAGCCCAAAAACCGCACCAAACAGTGACACGTTGAGAATAGAGTGGCTGTTCGAGCCCCAAATGCGACAATTCTGCTTATTAACGTAGCCCTCGTAGTGAAAATGAGCCTCATCACTGAAGATGTTTTTTTTATGAAAATACGGATCATTTTCATTTATTTCAAGGATCCAATCAGTTCAGATTTGACGTTGCTGATGATCGACCGGCTTGAGTTCTTGTGTTTACTGAGCTTTAAAGGCCTTAAGACCTAATTCTTTTCACAAAATACGCTGCAATGTCGATTGTCGAATGTCTAATTCCACAAAATTCCGTGAAATTATATATGAAATGAAATTTTATCCATATTTTTCCCAATTTATAATATTTTCTTCAAAATAACATCCATTTGAAACGACACGCTTATACGCTTGATCAAATCATCCATGCACTTCTGATAGGCCTTCGAAATAATGACCTTCAGTTCTTTCGTATCATTTCGTTTGATGGTTTCCGAAAACTCAAATTTTTGTCGAGAAAGGAGTAACTTAAGAAGGAGGATCATAGTATTATTTCTGGAGAACTCAATATACAGTCGTGAATTTCATGGTGATGCAAACCGTAATGAATTCTGAAATTTTCATCGGTATGAAATTCATTCTTTTTATGGTCACATTTAACCGTGAATGTGATCATGAAGCAATGAATAAAGTAGACAGAAACATGTATATTTGGTGGGTGTAACAAATTTTAATAATTACAGTACAATTAATTCACTCTTATATCGTTAGTTTCAAGCCTAAAATCTAGAAAACTGAGAAAGAATTATCAAAATAAATCGCATATTTTTCGATGAAAACCCATAACGATATTGTGACCACGTTTCATAGTTTGATTTTAAAGATCACTTTACCAACGGAACAAAAATCAAATATCATTCAGAAATGATAAAAATCATTTCCTTGATCAAATGAGCTATCCTAGAAATATAAAAATTGAACTCAGTCATTGGATTTTTAAGATAACCGCTTTAATTAACAGAAAATAATTTATTTCAAATCCGCATCAAAGGTGTGAATCTAAATTGAATGTACAAATATATTCAATATATTTGTTTGCATTTTTTACCTATTGATTTGAAGGATGTTTCCTACGCTATTTAAATTTTACTATGTACACAACAAAAAACGCAGATAAACGTTCTCAGCATTGACCCCAAAAAATGCTGATTATATTACTGTACACATTTATTTATGCTCATGGTTCACAGAAAAAGAGATGAGGTTGTTGTTCTTTATGTATTATATATGACAATTTTTATTAGAACTTACGGCATGACTGACATTATTCGCGTAGAAAAGTAATAAAATATATTAAAGTTCAAATGTAATGACGAGAGGTTAGCATATCCGTTCACTGAAATAATTGAATAAAGTTCATTGTTTCATAAAATCTTATTCCTGCTTAAATATAATAGATCTAATTATTGAGAGAAATATGTAGTAATAAAATAGTATGAGTACACAAATCCACTTATGTTTTCCAAGAAACGACATTTTATGTCTGTATTCCAAAACAATAGAATATTAATCGAATTTTGTTGCTTCAACAGATTAACTTCATCAATTCTTATTCTTCAAAAACTCGTTATATCAAGAAAATATTATTATAGTATGATATACAAAACTGAACATACTTAAAAATTCTGTATTTTTTACCTTTTCGTTTGATAATTTGGGACGAAATTCAGTTTGATATTTTTTATTTAATTTAATTATTGCAACTGAATATCTTAGTGGTTAGGAAACACAAATTATCTCATTGTGAGTCCTCGATTTGATAGATAATTCATTTGAACAATACCAGTCGGTTTTCAGAAAATATAGTTATGCTTTTGGGATTTTCCGATTGATTTGCATGAAATAATGCTAATGATTTTATAAGCAGAATCAAAGCATTATAATTTTTCCAACCACATCAAAGAATTTTCGTGATTAAAATAAATTTGAACCTGTTCTATTGTTCATTTACTTATTGAAAAGAATTTTACAAAGGTGTACCTAATAAATAAAAATTTTGTCGTTATCCGTAGTTAGCAGTTGATTAGATCGAATAATTGTTTTATCTCTATGTAATGTGCCTAAAAAGTAGCCTGTCATATATTTCATCTCATATGTCTGTATATTCAATTAAAATAACCTGATATTCGTATTGATTAAACCACAGCTCATATACTCCTTATGTTTATTTTTAGTACTTCTTCAAATTTTAATTGTTCAGTTGATAGTAAACCCTAGCCGACCATATTTGTAAAGACATAGCTAATGTTCAACACCAAGCAACATCCTAATAGGAACGAGGAAGGGAAACGAGGTATAAATGTCAATATATAGATCACTAGAAATGGGGAGATTGCAGAAAATCTTCCCTTTAAAGTTTAAGTCTAAGTGAACTACACGAACTTTTCAAACACTAGAAAAAGCGATGACCATCAGTATAAAATACGCTGGACCACTGCAGTACCCGCTCCAGATGTTAAGTGCCGGAATGGCCGCAGTACTTGACATTGCTCTTCCAGGTCCCTAATCCATTCATCATCCATTGGTTACCGGAGAGAACTCTTCAACCGTGAGAATCACCCTGAAGCCTGGAGTATAATCATTTGTTACTACATTATGGATTCATAAATATTGTGATAGCTTATTTCAATATATAGACTGTTTAAGTTTCTGTCGATTCCTGTCTCATTGTAAACCTTCATAATTCATCCATAACAAATGGAAGATATACCAATAATAGTGCTCATTATAAAGTTGAGTTAACTAGTCCATTTCAATGAAAAAAAATGGTTCGCATATAATTACACAACAAACTTTCAATATTATAACTCATTTTCAATACATCTTCGTGAAATATTGTTACTACGAGTGAAAGCAATATTTTTGACTGCATTAAACATAGGCTTGAGAGCCTACGTCTCCTCAACAGCTAATAACTGCTCTCCGATTTTATATGATTTTACAGATTCTGATGAAAGCTAAGAGATACTACGAGTAAGACACCTGCAAATTGCCATCCTCACTTTTAGATGTAGATGTTACTTTAGTCTTACTGGATGAAAAATCTGGCTTGTCGGTTAATAATCCTTACAATTAAACACTAAGATCTTGTACTTTAACACCACTGGATTATTTTCTGTGGAGTTATGGATTGAATGTTTATATCAGCAGAAACATTTGCAACTATATCACCGTCCCAGAAGGCCAAAAAGGCTAAACAGAATAATCGAACATTGGCTTCAACGAATCAAACAATGCAAAAAAGGCGATGTAGTCAGTCGTTTAAATGATATATTGTTTGAAACATGAATATCATAAAAGTTCTCATTTTTGCGCGCTGGTTCCAGGAAAACAGCGTGCTATCGTATCGCCTAAATATCTGTAATTTTCAAACTTTGAGCCAAAAATGGCCTTTAACGACTAAGTTGAACCAGCTCGGCCGTAAATACGCTACCTTTCCAACGGAGAAAGTTAGAACCTTGAAACTCTCAGAAAAGGTTTAAGGTGTAAATGCCGTGGCTGAGCTATTAATGGGCAAAATCAGTTCAATAGTTTCAGTTATTCGCGTTTGAAAATGTTTAATATTTTTCCCCATATTTTTGGAATTACGAATTCTATCGATATGAAATTCAGTATTTAGAAGCAGAATAATAATGTGCCTGTTCGTGGAAAATGTCGTGATGATCGAATAATTATAACAGCAAAAAAAATGTTTGGATAGGGTCGTAGGTTATGTAAACTTGTTCCTGACTCCACGTCAATGCTTCTGTCCTTTTTAACATTTTTGCTGAAATTTGTTATGTTTTATTCAAATTTTGTTATATCCTTTCTATCAAGTAAAAAGCCTTTTTCTATTTTATTTTATACATAATATATAATTATATCTACACTTGAATAAAATCTCATTATGGAATATCAATGCTTCAAAGAAAACCTTATAATACCTTACAGTTTTCTGTGATTTTTGTGACGAACATAGAATATCTTGATTTTAAAGTTAGTTGTTTAAGCAATGATCCAGTCACCACTCTGAGGTAAGCTATATTGATTGTTGGTTGATTTTGCTTTTTAAATGTGATTTAGGGCCAATGAAGAAGTTATCGGAAGTCTAATTGTTTTTTGAAGATTTAGTGCATATTTGGAGAGATTTTTGAATTAACTAATTTGAATATTTAAAAATATTGAATGTTTCAAATAAATTATATTTTTTAAGCAGTCCTCAAGTTTTATTTTAAGTTTTTGAAAAGGAATTGGTGTTCATAATGGTAAGATCAGAAACAAAATTTTGTCTCCTTCAAATATTTATTTATTGATTTTAATTGACAATTTATATTTGTTAGATTACTTATTCCATTTGATATTGTATAATGAGTATTGATTTTATACGTCTATTGAATATAAGCCGCGCTCATAAGAAATTAATTTAATTCTAAAAGTTTTTTGAATAATGTTTTTTTGAAATTAAAATTGTAGAAGACTGACAGATTAAATCTGTTTTGATATTCAAATTTTGGATTTCTTTAGTTTACACTTGATAATGGTTAATGGTTCTTCAGTATAAAAACGGAACATTCTGCGACCCCAGCATAATCAATTTATTTGAAAAAAATAAATTGAAAATATCGTAGAAAAACTGAGTTTCTATTTTGGTGTAGACATACGGAATTTTCAAATATTGTACATCATTCTAAAATGTAACAGTAATTTATAAAAATGAGGAAAATTGATAGAAGATATAATTCACGGTTGAGACAATATTATTTCGCTGGAAAAATTTGATTAACAAATTTTGACCTGAAAACTATATAATTTGAAATATAACACATTTTTGGAAAAACGTTTCAATATCCATATAAAAAATTCCCTTGAGTCAACCTAAAAAAAATTTAACAGAAAATTTCTAAAAAAAATATCAAAATACTTTGAAATATAAAATGCCTGTACTTCGAAGGAACTTGAATAGCTATAGCGGCGGTGGTATTGTGGCTTAGACATCGGACTCATATTCGTGAGATTGAGAATTCGAACCCCAGGCCAGGAAAGAAATTTTCTGGTTTCAAGGAACCGTCCAACCATTCGCTGTTGGGTAAATAATTAACAGCGCTGTTCCTAAAGTGGCGTAAGGAAACAGTAACAAAGTCTACACAGAACACAAACCTGATGGACTTCTGTCTGTATCTCTGGGACTCCCCCCCGTCTCTGTACCTTGTCGTGGTGGGGGAGCTTGTCATAACGAGTGTCCTAGTTTCATTTATGAGATGGAGGACATGGTTATGATGCCTAAAGCAGAGACTCGCAATCCTAATTTCCTTTCTTTGTTTCTTTCTTGCATAATACCTTTCCATCATGTTGTCCCAATCCTACCTTTTCCTGCCGCAGGACTTGGAATCGTACGGGAAAGCTGGCTCTGATTGACGACCAGAATCTGCGACCCTGCGATCGATTAGAGTTCTGTTTTCCTTTCATTGGGGAAGGCGATCCCTGCCAGTCCTAAGCGTGGGTTTCCAACCTTCGTCCTCTTAGCCCGCTGAAGGATCTTAAATGGTTGTTGAATGACAAAGGGAGACTACGACGTTTCGAACAAGCTGGGGAGCTTGGGAGATTCGCTCTGCTCGCCCCCAAATTTGGCTCCATTCTTAGTTCCTGAAGTTCCTGCTGCGGGGTCCTGATTGGTCCGTTGGAGGACAAAGGGAGACTACGACGTTTTGAACAAGTTTGGGACCTTGGGATATTCGCTGCGCTCTCCCCTAACTCCGGCCCCATTCGTGGACCCTTAAGCTTATCTTTTTCCGCTGCGGGTTTGGAAGTGGTCCGCTGGAGGGAAAGGAAGACTACGACGTTTCGACAAGGTTTGAGGGTCCTTTAAGATACGCTCTGCTCTCCCCCAAACTCTGGCGTCCTTTTGATCCTAAGGCCCTATCCTATGAGGATTCGGAGCCTCGCTTTTGGCGGCGAACAGCAACAGCGATCCTGTGGCGCGTGAGGTCCATGCTGACAAGCTGTTATTTGTGTTGATTCGTTGCTTCAGTCTTTCATAATCCATAGACACTCTGCTCAAATGATTGAGTGGTGGGATCGCAACGGCGATCCTCTTTGGTGTGGGAGAGGTGACTTGTGGGGGTCCCTCACCTAGTTGTGCTGCCGCGGAGTGCTCTATAATCCTTTCTCCAAAACTCCTTTCTTTTTCTTTCAGCTTTTCGGGGGTCTGCTGGGGTGTCAAAACTTGAGCAGAAACCCGGGACAACAATGATGACATTAATGTTATTAGAGAGCTCTGCTCATATTTTAACTTGTACAATTCTGAGTATGTATTATTACATTTTAGGTATTAGATCTTGACGTGATGGGGGCGCTCTCTTGACTAGGACCCTAGTTTCGTCCCGGCGAAATGGAGGGTTAAGTCTTGGTGTCTAACGTAAAGCCATTTCGCGCCAGTCACTAGACCTGTATGGTGGAAGATCTCCGAATGGGGCCCTAGTTTTACTCAGGTGAAATGGAGGGCTGATCCGGTGATTAATTCAGTGACAAGGGAGTCTGTAGCAGCACAGGGCTTCTCCCTTAAAACAAGCGTACTCTACCCTATCGCAGTATAAATCTCCGGATTATGTGTAATGACCGAGTGCGTTATGTAGCATACTGCGTTACCTCGGGGGGGTGGTCTTGCCCACAGGTGTTACTTGCACCACCTGGCCACCCCATTGGTGTTGGACTCGAGGGGGCAGTGGTTGAAAGTCCGCATGCTGGACTAGGGGGGTATTTCATTTATCTGTTCGCACACCCCCATTTTCGGGATATTCTCATGAAACGACTCGGGGTTTAACGGGACTTGACGGTTCGACCAGCCTGTCCTGGCCCCTGGATCTGTGCGTTACTATTTAGGGTTTGTGGATCTCGACGAAATGGCTCCGCCATTAGTGCTTGACGCCAGGATCAATCAAATGACCTCACATGGGTTTGATGGGTCAGGACGTACAGTCCGCTAGACGGTGCTCGTACCAGGATCAATTGTAGTCGTCAATCTTGAGTTTATCTTAGTTCATGGGACTGCGTTCGGGTGGATGGATAAGAATTCCCCCCGCGGGTAAGTTGCGTCTCAAACCAACTCGGGTACTAACCTGCTGAGCCAGTAGGGGTTGGATAGTGCTTCGCTGCTACCAGTCAGACGGTTCTGGCTTTCGAGTCGGGGCCCAAACTGGAAGCTGGTGGGTTCATCTCTTCGGAGGGGTTCTCGCCACGCGCGATGATATGGCGTAATCCTTATCACACTTTCTACCTCTAGGGGTGGACTGTGGAGACTGCTTGGTAGTCACTTGGAAAAGAGGCCTTCCTCAAATAGCCAGTAACTATTCTGGTAGAATTCACGTGTATCTCTGGGATCAATAAACAAATAAGGTTTACTCAAAGCCAATCTATGTTTTCAAAAGTACAATTACAATTTGAATTAAATTTATGTTCAAGATCTCCTAATTAAAGGAAAAATTTTGTTCAACACTTGAATAAACTGTAAGTTAAGTTGCTTCTCCTGTATATAAATAATAATTGATAAACAGTTTCCTTCAAATTTGCGATTGTTTCATTCCTCGTGTGGCACGTAGCGCCGTCTACATCAATATCTTCCAATTCCGGCCATAAAAAATAATTAATCATAACTCTGTAGTGCAATCCATTCGCTGTAACAGTTGCACCACGAATAAGTAAAGTTCAAGCACATCGCCAGCCCAAAAACCGCACCAAAGAGTTGAGGTTGAAGCGGCTTTTCAACAATCATTCATGGATTTTCGAGCTTCAAATGCGACAATTCTCATTAACGTGGCCTCCGAAGAAAAAATGGGCCTCATAACTGAAGATGATTTTTCGATGAAAATCCGGATCATTTTGATGCATTTCAAGGACTCGATCAGCAAGGATACGATGTTGTTGGTGATCCACCGGCTGAAGTTCTTGTGTTAATTGAGCTTTAAAACCCTTAAGACCTAAGTCTTCATGCAAAATACGGTGTAATGTCGTTTGTGGAATGCCTAATTTCAAAGATCGACGACAAACCTGAGTTTTCGTCAACACTACGGGCTACAGCAGTAATATTCTCAGTTGTTCTTGAGCAACGTGCACGGTTTCGATTTTCCGCTGTACTTACTTGTCCCAACAGCTAAAATTTTTCCACCAGTTTTACTATTGCTGGCCGAGAAGATGCTTCGCGACGACCCACTATAGTTTTTCGAACAGTAACTGCAAAATTTTCACTATTTTTGTAGTGAATTTTAACAAATTTTATGCGTTGTTGAAGCTTGTATCTTTTCAATTTTAGTAATGGCTTTTAACTGGTCGTTTATCAAAAGATGACAGCTTCAAAAGTTATAGCTGCTCAGATAGCGGGCTATTCAAAATGAAACCTCGTGTTGGAGAACCCTTTATTTATTGAAGCATGTGTTGTACGAAGTCTTTTTATATTTATGATTTCTGGAACATAATCTCAATTTATACTGTAGTTGTACTTTGAGAAGATAGATTAACGATACGCTTGACTTTGAGTCTTTTGACTTTCACTTCGACTTTGACTTTGACTTCGACTTTGACTCATTTATTATGAAAAATCGCGATCTTTTACTCTAACTTTAAGTGCTTCAACTCCAATTTTTGGTCGTTATAGTAGTTCGGATGAAATAACAGTTGAAAATTGAGTGAAGAAGTTTGAAAAAAAGTTTACACTTAATCTTACAGTACCAGTGAGACAAAGAAATGCAAGAAGTGAAGAGAATATTGCTGCCGTACGTGAAAGTATTCGTGAAGACCAAAATGTATCGATTTCTCAACGTTCACAGGAACTAGGCATCTCCCAGAGGTCTTGGTTGCGAATTTTACGAAAAGACCTTGTTTTACATCCATAAAAAATTGTTTTAACCCAAGAACTCAATCCATCAGATTATTCAAAGCGTCGTACATTCAGTAATTGGTGTTTAGAAAAAATCGGAAGAAATGGACCGATAAATTAACGGCCTCGTTCTTGTGATTCAACTCCATAAGACTTCTTTCTTTGGGGTTACATTAAGTCATTGGTTTACAGTAATCATCCAGCAAATCTTCTAGACAATTTACAGGTCAATATTGAACGAGTAATTGCTGACATTCGACCTGCTTTGTGGAAAATTGGGTTCAACGACTTCATTTCTGCCAGCGTTTTGGTGGTGGACATTCAAATGATGTTTTGTTTCATAACTAATGGTATCCATGGTAGATACTTTATGAGGAAATAAAAATTTCAATAATTTTCAAATGAATAATGTAATTTATTTACAATTTATAAGGGTAAATGAGATGTAAAATTGTTTCTGTTTTGTTTTAGTCAATTGAACCGTAATCACAGAAAAAATAAATAATAAAGAAGCAGCTACCCTCTCTGATATTACCAACTGCTGTCGAATTTTGAGCCGAAAATGGTCTCAAACGACTAACTTGGACTCGCTGATGAAGAATACGATGTCGAAAGTAATTCTGTTCTGCCGGATTGATCGTGAACACTCCAACTTTCGAAGGGAAAGAATAAGAGTCTAAATATCTCGGAAAATTTCGTGCGTGGCTATAATTCTATGGGCTAATGGTTTCGCAGTTATTCATATCATTTTTTTAAAATTTTCCTAATAGTTCCGAAATTAGCGATCCCATCGAAATGAAATTTGGTATTTGGGCGTATGATAATAGAAAGAAAATTTGGGCCAAATTTTAGGACGATCTACTTTATAGGCGGATGGTAGGTGAAAATGGTTATTTCCGAAGGATAAGACCTAGAGACTTGAAATTATCCTATTGGAGTTGGAGTCTGAATATATCAGCTATGTTCAAAAACTGACAAACTGGGCTCAGTAGTTCCAAAGTAATTCTTATTTGAAATTTAGTTTTTAAAAATTTCATTATTTTAATCTTTTCATAATTTCGAAAAATTTTCACGAACTCTCGTGCCTAATTTCGTGAAGATAAATTACAAGAATTATTTGAATTTTTCTCATATGATTTCGGCAAAAAGTATGAAAAGTTCTGTTTCTTCAGAGGAGGGAATCAATAATTGTAAAAAATGACGTTTATTTGACTTTCGGATGACAGAACACATCATTCTGTATTTTGTGTCCTTATTCTAGCGTGCTTTCGTTCCGTCCATATGTCTGTGTGTCTATATGCTGATTTCTGAGAGAATGGTCTCAAACGACTAGGTTCGACTGAGTGATGAAGAATCTGTCTAACGGAAAGAGACAGAAATTTGATACTTTCGGGGTAGGTTTGGAGCAGTAATATTTCATTTATGTTTGTTGAAACAAAAAATGGGTTTCAAGGATTTTGCAGATATTCAGAGTTTCAGTTTTATCTCTATTCCTAATATCTTAGAAAATACGAATCCGATTGATCTGAAGTGTGTTATTCAGAAGAAAAATTATGACGCACATGTTCGTGCACAATTTCGTGAGAAACCTACATGAAAAAAAATGTTTCAGCAAAGCTGCGTTGAGTGCTTTCGGAACCATAGCAAAACGCCTGCTTTCGAAATTCAAATAACAAACGACCCTACGACTACGATTGTAGATGAAAAATAACGACAAGAAGGCTAATGCAAAATTTCGTGAAGATCGATTGCCATATGAACAAGCACGCAAAAGCTCCTGACGTCGGTGCTTTTCTTGAATATTTTTGATTGATATTTGTTTTATATTCAAGGTTGACTGAGGAGTATTTGGGATATATATATTTCCAAACCTCCAAAAAAATGTGCTATCTTTTATTTTGTGTAGTGCATTTTTCAGTTCAAAATTTGTAAGTAAACCTTTTTTAGTGAAACAATATTATCTCACCCATGAATGAGCTTATATTCTCCATCAATTCTCTTCATTGATATAGATTTTCTTTATATTTTGGAGAGTTGTATAATATTTGAAAATTCCATATGTCTGTTAAAATGGAAATTTAGTTTTTCTAAGATATTTTTAATTTTATTTTTGAAGAATTGAAAAAATGATGTAGAATTTACAAAAGGTTCTGTTTTCGTATTTGAACAATTGAAACCAATCAATTAAAAATAAGTATAGTATCAAGCAGTTCTATAGAACATAATTGAAATACTTCCATAATGCTATTCGGAATAATTGATGTGTTTTATATGTGACTCAGATAAAATTCTATAGAAAATCTATGAATAATTCAGTGATTCATCCTGGACCGCTACTTCAACTCAAGAGTTATCACGACCGATGGGCATTTTTTTGCAGTACATTATGCTTGACTGAACTTCATTTTCCAGATGGCCGAAAGGAAGTAAGTCTGCTATTATAAACATAACAGAATATGGGGAAAGGTGGAAGTATTAACAATTACAATTTGACTCAAGAGAAATATAGCTATTGATTCTGATACCACTACATCGTTTTCAATAAATTATTTCCAACCGCTTCCGTTTCGTTTATAATAATGTCGTTTATGGTTTATCTTGTGTACTGGGAAGTTGGTAAAGGAAAAGAGAATGCAAATTGTGTTCAAGATTAAGGGGTTTTAGTTCAGGTAATTCAATGAATTTACTACATCGAGATTACTTTTTTATTTGCATGAGATTTGAAAGTAAAGCGCGTTTCGAATAAAATGCTAATGAGGAAATATTGAATTTGGAATAAAACAACCTTAATATGCGATAATATTTAATTAATTTTTGTTTCGTAGTAGCTGACTATTTTGGGCGGATATTACAACTAAATATGTGATTTAAAAATGTTCTAAATACTGAAATCTATATAAAAGGATTAGGGACATGGAAGTTTTTTAGAGATTAGTCTTTCGTTTCTTATATCAAATTGATGCCTAAATGTATATTTCATTTAATAAATGGTTAATTTTGTTTGTTATATCTTCTTTTGTGTTTTCTTATTATTGCCTGAAATAATTCTCCTTTTGGTCAACTTTCACAAGAGCATTAAAAGAAAACAGACTGAGTTCAATCATTGTGAGGATAATTATAATTTTGTTGAACCGAAAATTTTTTTTCAGAATGATATCATTTCCAAACGCTACATCTGCAAACGAAAGATACTTTGTAATCATTAGAGAATTTTATACTTAGCAATTCCTAAATGAACGGACAAATATTGATGTCCTCAATTCTCATAGTTCTTCAGAATATATGGTAAATACTATACAATTATATAAAACTCTAAAATACAAGTTGAAGCTCACCAGTCTGAAAATGTGTAAATCCAACGAATTTCTATACTTTTTCAAAAACTCTTAAAAAGTAAACAAATAATTATTTTATTCCGTTTGATATGAACTATCGCAAAGTAACAAACTACTCTACTAATATAATAAATTATGAATTTTTTTCTTGAAAACCTTAAAATTATCTACTAACTTTATTTCATTCGGTAGATGGCTAAATAATTTGATGGATGTATATTAAGCTCCTTTCTCCGTTCTATAGAAAATCTGTGTATGGAATAATTATAATTGAAATCTCTTGTATTATGTTGTTTCTCTCCTCTTTAACTTCAAATAAATGTTTGTTCTTGAAAAAATAAATAAATATTATTCAATAAAAACAGCCTGAACCGTAAGTATTCCGTTTTTCTAACAAACACTCCTACAGCTTTCCTGTAATATAATGAGAAAATATTTCGAATTATTTTTTTCTGTATCAAAAATACTATTTCAAACTTTGTTGTATTTTCAAATCAAAAAACACAATATCTAACCCTGGATTCAAAATAAGCAAAATAAAGCATCCTTATTGTTCTCATATCAATAAATTCCTTCAAATATCTAATACAATAACAAGCAGAATTCAGTTTAGAGCAAAGATCGTCAATGTGTTCATGATAAAAATTCAACAACTTTTAAAAGTTCTTTAATTTTGTCATGATTAATTAACTCATTTGGCACCACAACATTAGATCCGCATAATTTTTCATCTCAACATCTTCTGACTGAATTATGTCTACATCGTTGACATAAACTATGAAAAGTTTATAGCAGTACTGTCCTGTGCTACTCCCTGTGTAACAACTACTTCGGAATGAAATAAGGAATTACTTTGTTTTCTATCACTTTTTTATTATAACTGATATACAGTGACTCGAGTTTCGTAGTGTTTACTACATTTTCAAACTGAAGGAACAAATTAGATCTCAACTATTGTATATGGGGATTGTAGGCTTCGGCAGAGCTTCGAAGAGAGGGGTTTTCCAAAGTTCCGTCTGTTCGTTAAGTAGTTTTATTATTGGTACGTGTCTTTTATATTTTTCAATTTCTATGGATTCCAGGATGTCAAGTTTTTTCCCTTTCGCTTCCACGTGCAAGATAACAAGGTTGTTCAATTCTGGGAACGTGTGATCTGTAGTGAAGAAATGGTTCGCAAAATTGGAATTATTGTTCCGGTTCCTAAAAGCAGATTGGTGCTCTTTGTACCTTTTATGGAAAGGTCGGCCCGTTTGTCCTATATACACACTATTACACTCTTGACAACTTAATTTATAGACTCCAGAATTATTCAGTCGGTTCTCTTTGTCTTTCGGATTAAAAAAGAGATTAGAAATTTTATGGGAGGGTGTGAAAGCTGTTACTATGTTAATTTTTGATAAAATTTGAGCTATTTTTTGTGAAATTGGTTCAAAATATGTTAGTTTTATGAATTTATTGTTATTATGATCTGATTTGGAGATGGGGTAAATTTGTTTACGAATTAGTTGCTTCTGTTTTTTGTTTATGATGGAATTTATAGTTTTGGTTTCGAACTGATTTTTTGTGGCTATTTGTCTGATTGTATTCAATTCCCTCTTCAACGTAATATTATCTAAAGGAATTGAAAATGCTCTATGTACCATTGATCTATAAGCAGCTAGTTTATGAAATTCCTTATTTCATTCCGTTAAAATGAACTATCACAAAGTAACGGACTACTCCATCCAACTACTTCGGATGTAAAAGCTATGTTTTGTTTCGATATTTTAACATATTGTTTTCTGTCTCGTAAAAATGACTGAATCCTCTTCAACATATATACCATAATTACCATAATTTCAGATTTTTTTCAATAAAATTTGAAAATCTACAGAATCATGTGCTTTTGAAAGGTCTAAAAAAATACTCAGAGTTACGTCATATTTTTCAAGAGATTTCGATGATTTTCCACTAAGGTAAGAATCTTGAGATTTTGACCGTATATTTTCTTGTAATAGAAAATCCACGATTCTGTTACAAACACATTTCTCAAAGATTTTAGAAAATCCAGATACTGATAATCATAGCAGATGGGTGAGCTAATTTTAGGAATTGGTTTGACTAAGATCAGCTTTAAATCATCCAGAAATATACTCGATTTGGAGGATAAATTTACAATGAATGACAATGGTTTAAAAATATAATATCTTGAACTTCTGTTGTAGTAACATGTTTTATGATAATCGACTGTTCAGTGTTACATCACTGGTTCTAATATTCACGTTATTCGTATTAATATAGAATAAAATAAAATAAATTACTGCGTAATACCAGATATGGAATATCTTACGATATTTATATATCTTACGATACACATTTTGTCGGAGAAGCACTGCTCTAAAAATGACAAATTTTAAATTTTATCAACTGAAATATAAGAATCAATATAAAAAGTAGATATTATGATTCTTATATTTAAATTGATAAAATTTGAAATTTGTCATTCTTTTTATCAAGTTTGTTTGAGTATAGAATTGTTATACACATGTATGTTACACTGTCTCGATTTGTAGACCTTCCTATTACTCATACTCCGTATTAATGATATTTGGTACAAATCAGCCGAATTAATTCAATTCGTTTGAATGTGAACATGGTAATTATGGGTGATTCGTACCACAGTTAGTTTACCGTAGTATTTGCCTATTATTTCAGTATTTTAAAATAATAGACAATTGCAAATTAATTAATCTCGATAATTAATTTCGATGGCTTATAGTAGACTGTATTTTTGATTAATAACGAAGAGTTTTACTTCAAGGGCACTTGTATGTAGTTATCTCGATGATGAACTAGCTTTGTTCATCCAATAAGATAAACAAACGAAAATGTTGAGGAATTAAAGTAAGACACTCGTATTACTATAATTTTTGGTTTACTGTATATAAACCAAGTTAAAGGAATGATTATTACACTAACAAAACATGAATTTGCCAATACTTTGGCAATCGACTGGATTACTATGTATCAATGATAACCACGATAGCTTGGACCCAAATGTCACAAGCTACGTACAACAAATTTGACTATCCGAATGATAGTGCATAATGTAGCTACTGCTACATGCGAACACTTTGATTATCACGAATAATAATGCATGATGTAGCAAGTGCTACATACGACCGACCACTTTGACTATTACGAATAATAATAATGCATGATGTAGCTAAGGCTACATGCGAACACTTCGATTATCACGAATAATAATGCATGATGTAGCAAGTGCTACATACGACCGACCACTTTGACTATTACGAATAATAATAATGCATGATGTAGTTAAGGCTACATGCGGACACTTCGATTATCACGAATAATAATGCATGATGTAGCAAGTGCTACATACGACCGACCACTTTGACTATTACGAATAATAATAATGCATGATGTAGCTAAGGCTACATGCGAACACTTCGATTATCACGAATAATAATGCATGATGTAGCAAGTGCTACATACGACCGACCACTTTGACTATTACGAATAATAATGATTTTACAGTCTTCTCAAAGACTGAACGTTAGAGGTGCTCGATGCACCCCTTCTAACAAAAAGAGGGAAATTAACGTAATTGATTGAAAGGTACATTTGGAGGTGGACTGAATGAAGAAACCAAATCTTCTTATTGGTTACAGAAAAATCATGAGAATAATGTAAGTAAAGAAGGATAGAGTCAGTTTGTAATTCCGAATGCTGCGTCATGTGAAATTAACAGGCATAAATATATCCAAATCTCTAATTGACTTTCCATGTTTTCTAAGGCCATATATAATAATTAAAAAACCAATAATCTGAAGTGTCGAGTAAAAATAAACAGTTTGAAACAATATCAAAACTGCTAGATCGCATATTAACGTGAAACACATAAGTATCGAATGACAAACTTATTTCGAACGACAGGGCCGTCTCTGATGAGACGGAACAATGGGCGTTAAGGCATATTATGGTCTGACTTGAGCATGGGTAAAGTTTTTTTTTGCGTTTGTAACGTGAAAATATCGAGAATACATTACTTCACTTGAATTAGCTCGTAAAGGTACGTCTTTTATATAAATTTGCATACTCTAGATGACGCTAGTGTATGATTTATATCTTAGTATTTCTGTGTATATCAAATATAGGTACTTGACAGATTTGTAGTCGCTGGCATTTAGTGCACTGTCGACAACGAACAAGTTCGAAATGGGCGCATGTCTGCAATTTGCCCCAGTGTTCAACAAAACTTTATCGGGTTTGTTTAAGTAAAGGATTGTTGTACAGATGTATGTCTATGTATATTCTATGTATGTTCTATGAATTAACAGCCTCTGCAACTTACCTTGTTTATTTATTTGATCTATGTATTCAATTACTTAAATAAACATATATTATTATTATTATTATTATTATGTAACACTGTCTCGATTTGTTGAACTTTCTATTACCATGTTCATAGTCCTTACTAATGATCTCTACATACACCTTTATACGCCCGTACAAAATGATGGTTGTTTGAAAATGATGAAACTCGCCAAATTTGTGTGACGGCTGTTTGCTGAATATTCCGCATGGATTTGGCTTAACTTCCGTCGGTGGCGTATTTGTTCAAAGGCCTGACTCGTCAGCAGATATTTCTGTTGGCAGCGAAAGGAATTTTATCACTAGGATGGCCGATCATCATTTCAAGGTTGGGTCAAAAACAAAAAGTGCTGTGTCTAAGTTGGCACAGACTCAGAACACAACTGATCTAACTCGTAAAATCTACATTAAAACTTCCGAGAAGATGTAAGTGTATCAGTATAATATGGTGATATAAAAAAATGGGGGCATCAATTGCTGGATATACTTTTTAGGATCAAGAAGTGTAAAATGGCATTTTTCATTCACAAATGTAAACATTTTTCCGTCTTTTTCATTCGTAACTTTTAAATAATGAAAGGTGAGAAATTTCAGCGATTCAAAAACTCCGATTTTCACGTCAACGTACACTTGTGAGATAAGGTTCTTGAAGATACGAAATGAATCACGATTTGTGAGAAAATCGAAAAAAATTGTTCAATGAGAGGGCCTCAGAAAGCAAGAAAAACTGGTACTGAACAAACTGAAACCGAGAGTTGCTGAAGATAGTTTATTTGCTTGCAGATGCAAGTATGAGAATCAAAGAGTTTCACATCGCATTGTTACTAGAGACAAAAAACGGGTTTTTTACCATCACTCCAAACATAAAATATTATGAAGATTCCTTATCTAAACTTCAATGTCAGTAATAAGGCCGAATATACTATAGTATGCATGTTTCAGCCAAATAGAATAAGAGTCATATTTAAATTTGTGTATAAAATAAACTGATACACCAGGTTCTTAAATGTCAATTGTTCACATACAAACTTCATATTAATATTCATTCCTCTTCGAGTGATAATTGCAACATCTAAATTTCAAATTGGAATGGGTAGCATGTAATTATTTAAAGGAAATCTGGTGTGTTCCGGAATAGCTAGTATTATCTTCAAATTTAAGCACAAAAGTTAGCTCGAATGAGTTTAGTAGCTTAGGTTCATTGTGCGTTATCCTAGATCACTAGATTATAGTAACTAACCATTCTACATTGTTAAGTATGAGGTTTTGGTATAAAGCCCGTCACAGAGCGCATTGCTTTACGTCTTTATAAGAAAATAATAACAGGCCCGCCATGCGACACGTTGCCTTTTATTAAGGTTAATATATGTCTTATTCAGATGGTATAAGTATTATAATAATATATAATTAACCATAAGATGTCACCTAAGGAAGGCTTGTGTTGCGAACATCCCAGGATACACAAATATCAGTCTGAAACCTGCAACCTCACAATATGATAAGTATATAAATAATACAAATGGAATGTTACGAATGATAATACTAATGAAAAATATTGAATTGAATCAGTCCTTACTTGGTGAAAATCCATATTAAATAATATATAATAAGAAAATTTGAATATCGAAACAAATTGAAACTAAAGCCTTTCTATTTTATTTTATTTTATTATATATAATAAGGTTATTCTGATTTTCACAAATTTTTATTGTTATGTTTACAACAATCGTTTCGATAACACACTAGCAGTTATTCAAAATGTAATCTTGCCTGATGATGCTACTGTGATAGCAAAACGATTGTTGTAAACATAACAATAAAAATTTGTGAAAATCAGAATAACCTTATTTAAATATTAACTAATGAAAAAACCTCGAAGGACATATTCGAGGAGAGGACATTCAGTCCAAGAGTTTTTTGAATGCATCATAATTTATGTCAATATATTTTTTCCCTTTTTTCATACTCTCTTTACTTTGCATGGTTTTAAGATGTTAAGATCTTGCTAATACCAAGATATTTGAGATTTTCTATTATACTTTTTTAATTTTTGAACACGGACTGCTTAAGTGATTGCATCCTACATTGTAATCCCTAAGAATTTTATTTATAGTTGATTTTTGGCAGACTCAGGGTAAGTAATAAATTTGGTTTTCTCAACATTCAGAGTCGGTAGTTTTTCATTCAGCCAATTATAAAGATTTTCAGCTCTGTTTCTTTGGTTTTATAAACTTCTATCTAAGTATCGTGAACATAACTTATGGCTGTATCATCTGTGTATGGAGAGTTATAACTGGTAATGGGTCACTGTTAGTATTATTGATTTTTACTTGTTGCATACGTTCCGACAGATAGTATCTTATAATACTGAACGATTCTCCTCCCATTACAATTTCATTAAGACAATCGTATAATGCTTGAGTGTATCGAATGCCTTGGCTAAATCAATGAACACCGTAAAACATTTCTTATTTGCATTAAAATTATTCAAGACTTTATTTATGAGTTGAAAAATTGCTTTATCAGTACTTCAGTTATCAGTACGTAAGTTAAAATTATAAAACCTGCACGGGGTGCTTTGTTCTCCTTTTCTTGAATGCTAGTCAAAACCAATGCATAAGCAACATATATTAGGAGTATGAATGAGTTCGTGAGGTTTTTTTTATGAAAATGGAGCTTTATTGTGAATATTTGGTTATACATTCAAAGTTAATTTCATTGGCACCACTTTTTCTCATCTTTCCGGAAATTGACGGATCTTATCGGATGTTATTTATCAGGATTCCGTTTATGTTAATACCTACATTGATGTCCTCTTAAGCCTGTTTGAAGATTTGCTCTGAATTTAATAACATGTGACAGAATGCACCTTTGTCGTCTCCTCGCTGGATTTCAATCCAATTTCTGTAAGTTCACCAACACATTTGCTTTTTGGTTCCAATATAAATTCGTTATTAAATGGATATCTTCAAAGACCATGTTCGTATCAGTCACTTTTTCGATCAGTTTATATTTTATATATATTTTTTATTTTTATTATCGAAGGCTTTTCTGTAATCTATGAATCACATATAAAGGTATGGAAAAGGCAGTCGGAAACATAGGTGTTTCCGCGCAGTAATTTGCCTATTATTTCGGTATTTTGAAGTAACAGGCAAATGCAAATCAATTAATCTCGATGATTAATTTCGAAAGGTTCAGAGGACTGTATTTTTGTTGTAATTAGCGAATAGTTTTACTTCAAGAGCAGTTGTATGTAGTTATCTCGATGATGAACTAGCTTTGTTTATACAATAAGATAAACCAACGAAAATGTTAAGGAATTAAAGTAAAACACTCGTAATACACTATAATAACAACAAACTATAATGCTTGGTTTACTGTATATAAACCAAGTCAAAGGTATGATTATTACACAAACAACAAATTCAATGAATTTGCCAATACTTTGGCAATCGACTGGATTACTATATTACCAATAATGACCGCGATAGCTTCGACCCAAATGTCACAAGCTATGTACAACAAATTTGACTATTTGAATAATAGTGCATAATGTAGCAACTGCTACATGCGACAATTTTGACTATTAGGAATAATAATGCATGATATAGCAAAGGCTACATGCGACTACTTTGACTATTAGGAATAATAATGCTTTTACATTCTTTTCAAAGACTGAACGTTAGAGTTGCTCGATGCACCCCCTCTAACAAAAAGAGGGAAATTAACGTAATTGATTGGAAGGTCCAATTGGAGGTGGACTGAATGAACGAAATAAACCTTCTTATTGGTTAAAACAAATTGTAGAAATTACTACGTTTTACTACCAAAAAATATATATTACACATTTTCTTGTGATTCGAGTTTCGGAAAATGAACTATCCCATCATCAGTCTGATGATGGTGGTTCGTCTTCTGCTGGTCTCCACTTTGAGGAGGTATTTAGCCCATCTGGTCAAGAAGATGTACATCGACATTATAACAAAAATTGGGAGGAACAATATAGTTGCGTGGAGTACGATTCTGCAAACTATGTCGAATTAATATGAAAAAGGAAAAAAATATTTTTCGAAGCACAGGTGGAGTATTTATATCTGTTCCTTTCACATCTTTCAAAAAGGCATTAAGAAAGAATGGCAGGTTAGAAAAACATGAGCATTCATCTGCTCACACTTCTAGTATTGAAATGGAAAAACTCAGGACACACGCTTTGAAAAGAACAGTTCATGCCCAAATTCTGTCAGAGAGCGATAGTCAAAAGGATTCGAATAGAAGGTGCTTAAAATACTGCTAAGAGGATTGTACTTTTTAGTAAAAGAAGAAATTGCTCATACCACAAAATATAAGAGCTTGATCGAAAATATTCTGGTGAATTTAAATGAGGACTTCAAGCAATGAACAGAGACCCTGAGTGACAGAGCCAATTATAGAAGTAAGGATACAGCTTGTGAATTGCTCACATGTATGGGTGAAGTTTGGAGAGATCGACGCAAGGATTCCTTGAAAAATAAGATGTTTTCCGTTTTAGCGGATGAAAGCACTTCTTTGGAGAATGAAATGGAACTAAGTATAATATTCAGAGTCGTCGAAAATAAAGTGCCCATTGAAAAGTTTCTGGCAATAGTAAAAATCCCTGATGGCAAGGCCGAGACTAATTTGAATGCTATCGAAAAGGAATGACCTCTCTCTGTCTTCTTTATGATATCATTATAGCATTTGGCTTTGATGGAGCATCCAATATGTTCAGAAATGTAGGTACAGTAAGAAGAAAACTGTCAGAAAAAGCCAAAAACGCACATACTGTATATTGGCATAAGCTGCAGCTTCCTGCAGGAATAAAAATAAAAAAATTAAAAAGTTTTTTATGTACTGAAGGACATCTACAAACTGTTCAGCAAATCAGCAAAAAAAGAGAATATTCTGCACGAAATTCAATCTGTTTTGAATGATCCAATTCTAAAAATGCCAGAATGCATAGAAGTTAGATGGTTATCCCAATATAAAATAGTGAATGCTGTTTTCAGAAGTCTGAAGTCCATTTTGATGGTTTGCGAATACATTCATAAGAAAGTGCAGACCTTGCATCGCTTGCAAGAGGCATTTTGCTTGAAATCATGAATGAGAGTTTCTTCGTCACCTGCTATGTGATGAACGAGGTGCTAAGTGCACTCTCGTATCTCAGCAATGCTTTGCGAAGAAAGGACTTGTGCCTGCCAAAGTGAATTCGTTAATTACAACAACAAATTTGCATCTAAAAGATATTGCAAAGCACTGCGGAGATGAATGAAGTCGCTTACAAAAAACATAAATAGAAAAATCGATTAAATCAAAAATTAAATCCAAATTATTCGAGATGAGAAAATTATTGAAACATTAACGGTCTCGGAAACGTAGGGGGTAAGCGTAGTCGATGAAATAGGTGACAGGTTCAATGATTGAAGTTATGATTTTTTAAAGTTATGACTTTTTCAAGCAAATTTGAAACCTTCCAGCCTTTATGACTCTCACAGAGAATGAAATCAATAAATTCTTCATCAAATTCCCTACTCTCAATACAGACATTGTATTAGCATCATTTAAATTTCACATTCAGGCAATGCTCAGTAATGATTCGATGAAAATGAATGATAATCCGATTTCGAAGATGTTGGAAGCGGACGTGGAAAACAGAGAATTACAGAAGCTCTGTGAAATAATTCTCGTTATCCCAGTAACGACTGCATCCGTGGAAAGATCGTTCAGTATGATGAATAGGGTACTGAATAAATCAAGAAACAGAATGTTACCAGGAACGCTAATGCATTGTATGCTGATAAGTATTGAAGGACCGAAGACACCAGATGAAATACCTAGATGAAGTTATGGATTTATATGGTAGGAAAAAACCTAGAAGAATAAGACTCTTGGAAATAAAAATGATTTGTTTCTCAGAATTGACTATTATTTATTATTTTCATCGGTAAATTCCTTTATCAATGAAATTTTTGAAATAATTTCTGCAAGTAAATATTTTTCCAAAACGTTCGGATAATTTGGCCCCCCAGAACTTTGAACTGCACCCTCGGGGAAAATTTTCTGAAAGAAACAGTGGCTATGAGGGCCAAAATTTTTGCATTGGGCTGTAGAATCACTCCAAATGATAATGTAAATTCATCACAAAACAACCACTGCAAATTCAATGAAACGTTGTTGGGGGTTAAACTCTCAACCTTGATGTACTACTCTGTCAAGAAAGTACCGGGAATTTTCAATTAAAACAACATTTTTACATTTAATCGTCAAAATTTATTGGGTCGCCTTCAAAATAGGCTCCATTTGCTCCAATACATCTATGCCAACGACACTTCCAATTATCGAAACATTTTTTATAGGCGCTTTCCGGGATGGACTTTAGCTCTCGCGCCAAATTTTGTTTTATGGCTTCAATCGACTCAAAACGGGTGCCACGAAGGAACAATTTTAGTTTTGGGAAGAGGAAAAAGTCGCAGGGAGCCAAATCCGGCGAATACGGTGGTTGCTGATGCACGTTTGTTGAGTTTTTGGCGAGAAAGTCAGTCACAATCGTAGCTCGATGAAAAGGCGCGTTATCGTCATGCAAAATCCATGAGTTGTTCGCCCACAAATTTGGCCGCTTCTTACGGATACGTTCACGCAAACGTTTCATAACGCCTAGGTAATACTGCTTGTTTACCGTCTGACCCTCTGGAACGAATTCGTAGTGCACCACGCCACGGATATCCAAGAAAACAATGAGCATCACCTTCATTTTCGAGCGGCTTTGGTGTGGTTTTTTCGGTTTCGGCTCATTTTTTGCCACCCATTCCGATGATTGCTGGCTTGTTTGCATATCGTACTCGTAGACCCAGGTCTCATCACCAGTTATAATGCGTTCCATGAATGTAGAATCGGAATTACAGCGATCCAGCATATCTGAAGCAACCTGTTCGCGATGACGTTTTTGAAGAAAATTCAGGTCTTTCGGTACGAGTCGTGCGGCCACCTTTCTCATGCCCAAAATATCAATCAAACTCGTACGTGCGGACTCGTGGAATATCTTAAGATCATGTGCTATCTCTCTTAAGCTGGTACGACGGTTTTCCAGCACCCTTTCCTTAATTTTATCGACGTTATCTTCGATCGAAGCCGTCGATGGGCGACCACTTCACGACCGTCCTTGAAGGCTCTGTACCACTGATATGCAAGAGTTTTCGATAGAGCATTATCACCAAAGGCCTTTTGCAACATTTTCAATGCATCGGCACACGATAATTCATTTGCAACACAAAACTTTAAACAAAATCTTTGCTCAACGTAATCACCCATAGTAAAAATCGGCACGCACTCTGACATCGACTGACTTAATCAGCTGTTGCAAACACACTAGTTGACAGATCCCGCTCAAGCTTGGCATAGTAATTAAGGACAGTGGTACCAACCTAGGAAAACAAATTTTACCTGCCTCATTGCCCCGCCAGATTTAAATCGATAATTCCCGGTACTTTCTTGACAGAATGTATCACCGTTAGCCGTGGAATCTAAATTGCGACTAATCCAAGGATATTAATTCCCGAAACCAAGTACCGTAATTCACAAAATTTGACAATATTCCTCAAAACGAAAATGGAGTATTCAATTTTAGAACAAAAATGATATGAAATTTTAAATGTCATACAGATGTGTTGCATACACATGTGAAGCAATCATCCTGTTAAACACGTGTGAGGTGAGATATGGTGATAGTTATTTGATTTTGATATTTGGAATATTATTAAGGGCCGATGAAGAGATTACCAGAATTATAATACCAGAAGATATAGTGCATGTTTTGAGAGATTTCTGAATTAACTTATTTGAATATTTAAATATATTAAATATTTCAAATAAATTATATTTTTTGAGAAATCCTAAAGTTGTGTTCATGTTTTCAAAAGGCAATTGGTGTTCTTAATGGTAAGACCAGAAACAAAATTTTGTCTCCTTTAAATATTTATTTATTAATTTTAATGACTTTTTTATATCTGTTGGTTTATTTATTCCATTTGTTATTATATATTGAGTTTTGATTATATACGTCTATTAAATATAACCGGTGCTTATTGTAGACATTAATTTAAATCTAAAAGTTTTTTGAATAAAAATTCTTTTGGAATTAAAATTGTAGAAGACAAACAAATTGAATCTGTTTTGATATTTGAATTTTCATACAAATTAATTCGGTTAACCTACTACAAATTTTAATTTATTTAACATTTTTAATCGAAAACTTTTAGAATTAAAAGAAATAAATTTTTTGAATAAAATTTTTTTTGAAATTAAATTTGGTAGGAGGATAACAGAATAAATTTGTATGATATTTAAAGTTTTGTAATAATCCTTCTATCAAGAAATATCTTTTTTTTATAATATTATAAAAATGATATGGTTCAGGCTTATCCTGAAGCGAATTCTTAGGGAGGAAAGCGATACATTAATTTACTCCCGTAGATTTCCAAGCCTAACATTGTCTAATTTCAAAATATTCATGGAAATCGTACGTTCATTACGAAAAGAACGTATTCTTCGTCGCAAGAAAAAAGACAGCATCCGAAACCAGGAAAAACGTATTCTTCTTTGAGTGCTTAGATACCTATGAAAATGATATCGAATCACCCCAGTGTAAACAAGAGCAAATCATGTTTGAAGAGAAATAACTACCATCCATATCATTTTCAACGAAATCGAATGTTAAATGAAGGTGACTGTTATAAAAAAGAATTATATGAATTCATTCTGAGAAAAATACTTGCGAATAGAAATATTTATATTTATAATTTACCACGTGTCATCTTATTCTCCGATGAAGCTACATTCCATAGAGTTGGATTTTTTAATAGAAAAAATATTTAATGGTATAGAAAGAATCCACATGCTACGGTTCTAATAAATAGTTAGAAGAGGTTTTCAGTCAATGTTTAGGCGGGAATATATAGGTTTATAACCCTGAATTTTACCTGAAACTCTGACTGGAAAGGGCTATTATCAATTCTTGCGAGAGACTTTGCCCGATCCTATGGAAGATATTTCTTTGAGGCAGTTTCAGAGAATTTGGTGCCAACAGGATGGTTGCTCTGCCCACAAAGTTAGAAGTGTACGTGAGTTTCTATTTCTGGGATCATATAAAAAGTATTGTCTATGACAAGAAGAACTGATTCAACGAATTGAATCAGCTACCAAGGAAATTCGCTGAAACCCAGGAATGATTAGTTCAGCGGTGAATAGAGGCGATCATCCCTTCCATACTCTATATTATGAAATAAATCTAGTCTAATCCATTTCTTGTCTGGAGGCTTAATATTGGTGGCAGTGTGAGCCGGTTCAGGATTCCCACGATTTCAAAGTCAGATCTGATAATAATTAATTAATTCGTTGTCTGAAACAAAATTACTATTCTCACAATTGTGTCTTGATATGAATATTGAATCTACCAAGAATAATGAAGAAATCCCACGATATATCCATCTTATTATTCATATCGTCTGCATTATTTCTTAGACACTGATAAAAAAGAGACTTGCGGATATGATTTATTTTATTCCTCTCACATCATTCAGTTTTCATTTCATTGAAATCAAAAATCTGATTACATTTATTCATTTCCTCATAATCAATATACACATTATTGTGACTTGTTTTCATTCTTGAGGATACGTTATTGAAGCAAATAAAATCTTGTTGATAATCCATGTTAAATTTTCTACGGAATACTGATATCAAACCCAAAATATTGGATAATTTAAAAAAATTTGGTTGGTATACATAAAATTTTGACTAAGGACTAAAACCCAAGAAGAAAAACCGAAGAAAAATTTCGAATATGTACGACCTTCGCTATGCATTATACACTCATTCACTACTTTGGGCTTACTTCCAATGAGGCCGATTCCCCTCTTAGGTGAAGTACCTCAGCCTGTTCCTTATGATTAAAGACTACCAAAGATTGTAGAAGGTGGTGTAAATTGCTAATCTTCTATGTATAATTTCCCAAACAAGATCTATTTGTGAAAAATCCCGAGATCGTTGTAGCCAGGACAACAAATTCTTTATTTCATCAAAGTTGTCTAAAATAACTATCGCTACATGTGGCCATATATTACCTTGTTGAAAAGGAGATGTTTAGGTGGGAGAGGTAACACTAGTCAAAAGTGAAAACGATCTTCGAATTATTATGGCTTTATAGAGGAAGCACTGGAGGTCTAATTCCCTCAAAAATCTTCAATGTAGTAAATCACCTTTCTATGGAACCAAGCAGAATATCCTCGGCATCTGAAACAATCACAGATAATATATTTTCTAATGTAGACACATCGATTACACTTTCCTTTCAGCCACATTTGTCAGACCATTTGGGCCAAGTACTTAGCTGTCCCACAGCGAGTTGCTTACCTGAAAATAAAGAGATATTCAAGAAAAGAATCACCAATCAATCCAATATAGATGAAATCAAAACAAAACTTAATGCAAAAACATGGAATCTTGGTAAGTCTGTGAAGGGGGCTTTCGATGAATTCTGGTAAACACTGATGCTGGATTGAATATTAAAACAAATTGAAATATGTTTACCTTCTACAATTTTAATTTAAAAAAAAATTTTTTATTCAAAAAACTTTTAGAATAAAATTTTTGTCTACAACAAGCACTGCTTACATTTAATATATATATTATACTACTCTGTCAAGAAAGTACCGGGAATTTTCAATTAAAACAACATTTTTACATTTAATCGTCAACATTTATTGGGTCGCCTTCAAAATAGGCTCCATTTGCTCCAATACATCTATGCCAACGGCACTTCCAATTATCGAAACATTTTTTATAGGCGCTTTCCGGGATGGACTTTAGCTCTCGCGCCGAATTTTGTTTTATGGCTTCAATCGACTCAAAACGGGTGCCACGAAGGGGCAATTTTAGTTTTGGGAAGAGCAAAAAGTCGCAGGGAGCCAAATTCGGCGAATACGGTGGTTGCTGAAGCACGTTTGTTGAGTTTTTGGCGAGAAAGTCAGTCACAATCGTAGCTCGGTGAGAAGGCGCGTTATCGTCATGCAAAATCCATGAGTTGTTCGCCCACAAATTTGGCTGCTTCTTACGGATACGCTCACGTAAACGTTTCATAACGCCTAGGTAATACTCCTTGTTTACCGTCTGACCCTCTGGAACGAATTCGTAGTGCACCACGCCACGGACATCGAAGAAAACAATGAGCATCACCTTCATTTTCGAGCGGCTTTGGCGTGGTTTTTTCGGTTTCGGCTCATTTTTTGCCACCCATTCCGATGATTGCTGACTTGTTTGCATATCGTACTCGTGGACCCAGGTCTCATCACCAGTTATAATGCGTTCCATGAATGTAGAATCGGAATTACAACGATCCAGCATGTCTGAAGCAACCTGTTCGCGATGACGTTTTTGAAGAAAATTCAGGTCTTTCGGTACGAGTCGTGCGGCCACCATTCTCATGCCCAAAATATCAATCAAAATCGTACGTGCGGACTCGTGGGATATCTTAAGATCATGTGCTATTTCCCTCAAGCTGGTACGACGGTTTTCCAGCACCCTTTCCTTAATTTTATCGACGTTATCTTCGATCGAAGCCGACCGTCCTTGAAGGCTCTGTACCACTGATATGCACGAGTTTTCGATAGAGCATTATCACCAAAGGCCTTTTGCAACATTTTCAATGCATCGGCACACGAAAATTCATTTGCAACACAAAACTTTAAACAAATTCTTTGCTCAACGTAATCACCCAAAGTAAAAATCGGCACGCACTCTGACATCGACTGACTTAATCAGCTGTTGCAAACACACTAGTTGACAGATCCCGCTCAAGCTTGGCATAGTAATTAAGGACAGTGGTACCAACCTAGGAAAAAACATTTTTACCTGCCTCATTGCCCCGCCAGATTTAAATCGATAATTCCTGGTAATTTCTTGACAGAATGTTTAATCAAAACTCAATATATAATGTCAAATGGAATAAATAACCCAACAGATATACGAAAGTAATTAAAATTAATAAATAAATATTTAAAGGAGACAAAATTTGTTTCTGGTCTTACCTTTAAGAACACCAATTGTCTTTTAAAATCATGAACACACTTAAAGGACTTCTCAGAGAATATAATTTATTTGAAATATTTAATATATTTAAATATTCGAATAAGTTATTTCAAAAATCTCTAAAAAATGTGTACTATATCTTCAAAAATCAAATATAATTCTAGACAATCCCGTCTTCAGTCCTCATTTAATATTCCAAATATCAAAATCAAAAAACTAACCTATATCTCTCCACGTGTTAAAAGACATTATATATTGAGTTTTGATTATATACGTCTATTAAATGTAAGCGGTGCTTGTTGTAGACAAAAATTTAATTCTAAAAGTTTTTTGAATAAAAAAATTTTTTGAAATTAAAATTGTAGAAGATGAACATATTTCAATTTGTTTTAATATTCAATTTTGTTATATTTCTTCTATCAAGTAAAAGGCCTTTCTATTTTATTTTATATATAATATATAATTATATTTTGGCTTCAATAAATCTCATTATGGAATGTCAATGAATTTAAATAAACCTTAAAATAACTCACACTGTTCTTTGATTTTGTTAGAACAATCTTGAATTATATAGTTGATCTATATTTAGAAGCTTAAGTCTTTTAACACGTGGAGAGATATAGGTTAGTTTTTTGATTTTGATATTTGAAATATTAAATGAGGACTGAAGACGTGATTGCCTAGAATTATATTTGTTTTTTGAAGATATAGTACACATTTTTTAGAGATTTTTTAAATAACTTATTCGAATATTTAAATATATTAAATATTTCAAATAAATTATATTCTTTGAGAAGTCCTTTAAGTGTGTTCATGTTTTTAAAAGGCAATTGGCGTTCTTAAAGGTAAGACCAGAAACAAAATTTTGTCTCCTTCAAATATTTATTTATTAATTTTAATTACTTTCGTATATCTGTTAGGTTATTTATTCCATTTGACATTATATATTGAGTTTTGATTATATACGTCTATTGAATGTAAGCGGTGCTTGTTGTAGACAAAAATTTAATTCTAAAAGTTTTTTGAATAAAAGAATTTTTTTGAAATTAAAATTGTAGAAGATAAACATATTTCAATTTGTTTTAATATTCAATTTTGTTATATTTCTTTTATCAAGTAAAAGGCCTTTCTATTTTACTGATGCTGGATGTTGACCAAACCTACCCAGAAAAAAACTGTTCGTAAAGTTGATCCGAATAAGGTGAAAGAAAGCAAGACATAAGGATAAAACCATTCTTATAATCAAAAATTAATTAGAAGCCCTGGAAACTATAATGATGGTTAGGAGAGATGATTTATCCAGAACAGCATATAACATTCACAGAAAGAAATATGCCGAGAAATTAGCAGAACTGAAAAAAAACTATAATCTACATAAGATAAGAAATTCAGAAAACAAAAATAATATTATGTGGAAATGGATAAATAGGAAAAACACAAATCAAGTGCTTGAGAACGAGACAAATCTCAGACCGGATGAATTGAACAACACTTCACCAACATCGAAGCTAGTATTTCAGAAAGATGTAAAGTACAAGAAAATCCAATCTATCTGTTGCGTAAAACTAAGACTAAAACTTTTCAGTCTATCTACCTGAATGCAATGAATGCACAATAACAGAACTCAGGAAAGCTCTAAGACAGATAAAATCTAAGCAAACCAGAGATATCTATGGAATGACATCAACCATGTTGAAGGAGATTTTTCCGTGCATTGAGTTACTATTATCTAGCATGCTCACCAAATGTCTAAAATAGGTGTACCCTCCGGATCAGTTGAAGAAGGCTAAAATTGTACCTGTCCATAAAAGAGAAGATATAGAATTGCCAGAAAACTATCGCCCAGTATCAATACATCCTGTCTTTCCAAATTGTTTGGGATAATAATAAAAAATTGATTACTGAGTTTCTTCCAACATCATAAAATTTTCTGCAAACAACAGCAGGGGTTCTTCATGGGCAAATCAGTGGAGAGGGCTTGAAAATATAGGAGAAGCCTTTGATAGGGGACAAAAATTTATTTTACAGGCATGTGACTTATCTAGTGGAGAGGGCACTGAAGGAGGTGCTTGAAAATATAGGAGAAGCCTTTGATAGGGAACAAAAATTCAGTTTACAGGCATGTGACTTATCCAAGGCTGTTAATAGTAATTCACACTCTGTGCTTTTACACAAGCTTGAATACTATGGAGTCAGGTGTGAGACTCTTGATCTGATGAAAAGTTATCTGACAAACAGGATGCAGAAAATAAGCTTGGAAGGCAGGTCTTCTTCTTGGAAGGCAGGTCTTCTTCTTGGAAGACTGTGAGTCATGGTGTACCGAAGGGTTCTGTGTTGGGTTTCCTTTTGTTTGTGATATACAAGAATGATTTGCCAGTTAATGTGAAATCAGATCAAACCGTCCTCTTCGCTGATGACACTTTTTTCTTAACAAAGTGATGGACAACCAGGAACTGGAAGAGAAAGACAAGAAGACACTAAAGGAAGCCCAGGAATGGTTCAGCGCAAACAAAATGGTGATGAACAGTGATAAATACAGAGACTACTGTTTGAACCAAAGAGGTTTTCGGACAATAACATGAGGCTACTTGGAGTCTTTTTGCAATCAAATCTCAAGTTTTCTGTCCACATTGATGAAATGATTCCTAAGTTGTCAAGAGCTACCTATGCAGTTAGGAGAATAAAGCAAATAGCGGGAATTGAAGCAGCCAAGAATACTTACTTCAGCTTCTTTCATAGTGTCCTTAACTTCGTCATTCTTTTCTGGGGGGATTTGTCTGAAAGTAAAAAGTATACACGAAACGGAAGCAGGTACTGAGAATACTATGTGGCGTAAGTAGTAGATAAAACTGTAGAGAGCTATTCCCCAGAGAAAAAATTCTTACTGCGACGTCCATTCTTATACTTACCTGTGTAATGTATATCCATGATAATAAGAACATATTATTGAAAAACAACTTTAATCACAATTATGGTACTATAAGCAAAAACAACTTCATCATACCATGCCATCGTATAAAGGTATCACGGTTGAAGTAATCTAGCTATAAAAATGTTCAACAAACTGCCGTTCAGAATGAAGGAATTAAATCGAAAAAAGCTTAAGAATGAACTAAAATGTCTTCTAATGAATAAAGCATACTACTCAATACATGAATACCTGAATAACACTTTTAAAAATATATATATTTGTATGGAATACGTTGTCTGACCAAATTTATTCATTTATTGTTTGACTTATGTTTTGTTTCATCCTGTTGTATACATTTTTTATTTCATATACACTTATGTGCCTTTTTAGACAAAATTGTACCTGACTCCCCATGAAATTTTTGATGGGTTAAAATTTATTCATATTCTGTGACATGTACTGTATTGGGAATGAATAAATTATTATTATTATTATTGAAATATAACTCATATTTTAAAGAGCCAATAAAATCCGCGAATTTCTCCTAGTTACGGCCTATTCATAAGTGAATATACCCTTGACGACGTGGTATAATCGTTTTGGTGTTTCGCTTCCTGCCATATTGTGATCATTTCCATAGAAACGTTCTTGGGCATTCGCCAAACAAAATAAAAGTCGAACTCAAAGAAATGTTATTGAATTTTTCAAAATGGAGCGCTTTGGTTATAATTCTAGTGTTGAAATTTTATTCGTTAAATAATCGTAACAAATATCAACTCGGGCATAGGCAATATATTTCGATTATACGAACCTCTTCACTCGACGTATTTCGTGAAATATATATATATATATATATATATATATATATATATATATATGCATATATGGGTATTTTAAGAAGTTTGAAGCGGATGTTGGAGGTTGGAGGTTGGACATTGCGACTGAAAAAAATCTAGCCTATTCTATATTCAAATCAAATTATAGAAATCCTAGACTCTTAAAATTTCCAACCTCCCCTTCAAACTTCTTGAAATACCCGTATATTAGGAAGTTTGAAGCGGAGGTTGGAGGTTTTAATAGTCTATGATTTCTATAATTTGATTTTAATATAAGAGTTATACGACTCGTTTTACTGGTAGAATTTAAGCCTACACAGAACACAAACCCGATGTGGATACTATAGTGAACTTTTGTGTGTCTGTATCCCTGGGACCAATAAACAAATCCTTTTAATGTCCCTATTAATATAAGTTGTTGCCAGACGCATTGCGTGTGTAGTTGAGTCATCTCACAGTGAAGATCTATATTTAGATTTAATAAAGTTCATCGGTGAATATGCACTTTCACAAAGAAAGGTACTGGTCATTATAGAATCCATTTCTAAGCCAAGATTGGTTAATTTGGGAAAACGCTCGCCAAAGAGCTTACAAAAATCTATTTTATACTTTGTTCTGCCCTTGTAAAAGAAGTCTGATCGTAGGTCACATAATTCCAATTGATAATCAATCTTTACACTTTCAATTGCAATTGTTAATGGATTAATGAAAAAGTGATATATCACCCTCTAATTCTTTAAAATCTTCAAATCGCTGCTCGAATTCCACAATAACTTCGTCGATAGACTTCAGGTGATCCTTAAAGGTACATCCTTCGAAATTTTCCATCTCTGTGTAATGTTCTGTGCAACTCGGAAAAAAAGAAAAATTATTCTGCTCTTATGACGTTTTGAAAAATTTAGTTTTCTTCTAAAAACATTCACATATCCGTACAAACTGGCAATATTGTGTCCTTTGCCTTGTAACTCCAAATTCAATTCGTTCAAGTTTTGTGGCATCAGTTAAAAATGCAAAATCAGCCAGGAATAAAGGATCTTGCATACAATTTGGCAGTCCAGAAGTGTCTGATTTTATTCTATTTTTAAGAAATAAAGGTATTTATTTTCGTTAAGCAGAAAAACGTTCAAGCACAGCCCAGCACTAAGCCATCTTGTTTCAAATATCCATAGATCTTGAAATAGCGCTTTCCGTGAACATGGCGCTAAACACAAGTCGTGACGGCACGTACGTAGGAAATACAATTCAATATTTTAGTTATTTAGTCGTGATACCATATAAAATAAAATCTTTCCTACCAACAAAATTTTAAGAAAATTAAAAAATTTATTTTTTCGTTATAATATTGAAAACACACCGTGGGCCGCACAAAGATGTATCAAGGGCCACAGGCTTTGGTGCTTGTACATGCTTTGGACCGGCCTGAAATAAGAACAATCGAGCTATTTAAAGTTTTTATTGACATTTTCTATGCCCTCTGTGTGAGAGGGGTTCAGATCCAATATATTTCGTTGAAATGCGGAAATACGAAATGCATCAACCTCAGACACATATTCTCGAAAAGGAAAACAGTTTAATAAAATAATATAGATTATTGCCCAAAATAATTAAGTTAACCGCACTTGTTTCGCCAACACTATGACTTTGTCAAGCTTACATTGTGAATTATTTCTTAACATTACATATTCATTTCTTATATAGCTAAAATCTTGAAAAAGCGGATATTTTGGAAATAAAGTTAAGAAACCCATGCACAAGAGATACAAATAACCATCAATTCACAGAAATACCGATAAAAAAACCATACAAAAAGGAATATAAATACACTACTCTGTCAAGAAAGTACCGGGAATTTTCAATTAAAACAACATTTTTACATTTAATCTTCAAAATTTATTGGGTCGCCTTCAAAATAGACTCCATTTGCTCCAATACATCCATGCCAACGGCACTTCTAATTATCGAAACATTTTTTATAGGCGCTTTCCGGGATGGACTTTAGCTCTCGCGCCGAATTTTGTTTTATGGCTTCAATCGACTCAAAACGGGTGCCACGAAGGGGCAATTTTAGTTTTGGGAAGAGGAAAAAGTCGCAGGGAGCCAAATCCGGCGAATACGGTGGTTGCTGAAGCACGTTGGTTGAGTTTTTGGCGAGAAGGTCAGTCACAATCGTAGCTCGGTGAGAAGGCGCGTTATCGTCATGCAAAATCCATGAGTTGTTCGCCCACAAATTTGGCCGCTTCTTACTGATACGCTCACGCAAACGTTTCATAACGCCTAGGTAATACTCCTTGTTTACCGTCTGACCCTCTGGAATGAATTCGTAGTGCACCACGCCACGAATATCGAAGAAAACAATGAGCATCACCTTCATTTTCGAGCGGCTTTGGCGTGGTTTTTTCGGTTTCGGCTCATTTTTTGCCACCCATTCCGATGATTGCTGGCTTGTTTGCATATCGTACTCGTAGACCCAGGTCTCATCACCAGTTATAATGCGTTCCATGAATGTAGAATAGGAATTACAGCGAGCCAGCATGTCTGAAGCAACCTGTAGGCGATGACGTTTTTGAAGAAAATTCAGGTCTTTCGGTACGAGTCGTGTGGCCACCTTTCTCATGCCCAAAATATCAATCAAAATGGTACGTGCGGACTCGTGGTATATCTTAAGATCATGTGCTATCTCTCTCAAGCTGGTACGACGGTTTTCCAGCACCCTTTCCTTAATTTTATCGACGTTATCTTTGATCGAAGCCGTCGATGGGCGTCCGGAACGAGGCAAGTCTTCGACCACTTCACGACCGTCCTTGAAGGCTCTGTACAACTGATATGCACGAGTTTTCGATAGAGCATTATCACCAAAGGCCTTTTGCAACATTTTCAATGCATCGGCACACGATAATTCATTTGCAACACAAAACTTTAAACAAATTCTTTGCTCAACGTAATCACCCATAGTAAAAATCGGCACGCACTCTGACATCGACTGACTTAATCAGCTGTTGCAAACACACTAGTTGACAGATCCCGCTCAAGATTGGCATAGTAATTAAGGACAGTGGTACCAACCTAGGAAAAAAATTTTTACCTGCCTCATTGCCCTGCCAGATTTAAATCGATAATTCCCGGTACTTTCTTGAAAGAATGTAAATAAAATATATTGGGGTTAATTATTATCAATTAGTAAAGATATTCAACAATGGGGATCTTGCGACGTCTGTTTGGTCGTTGAGAAGAATATTGAAGTTCTTGTACCAACTAATTTCTACAGTTTCCAAAAAGAGTCTGGTATTTTTATTTTCATTATGGATAATTTCATAGTTATTGTTGAAAAATTATCTCCAAATTGTTTCTAATGACTGGCATAGGAATAAAATATCAGATTATATTGCCGAGTATTTTAAAATCCAATTTAACTTGAATGTAGATTTTAGAGCGGTTAATAATTAAGGAATTCATAGAAAAAAATAATAAAGCTCAAACAAATAAAGACAATGAACCTGGAGTCTATAAGTTGACTTGTAGTTATTGTTGCATGGAATATATTGATCAAACAGGACATTTTAAGAAAATAATTCACGAACATCAGCAGTGTTAAACGTCAGATATCACGCATTGAAATTATGCAGGTTATTTGAAAGAATTTGGACATAATTTCAACCAAAACTATGAAATTATTCATAAAGAATTTAAAAGTACCAGACTCACGCTTACGGAAGCAGTTAAAATTAGTAGGTACAAGAACCTTAAAATTCTTCTCAACGACTAAACAGATGTTGCAAGCAGGCCCCTCTTCCCCACTGGGCACTATGGGCACGTGCCCAGGGCCCCGCGATCGAATGGGACCCCCTAGTTCCTGCCAGATTACCAAATGATAACCGATATTTAGGTATTACCGAAAAACATTAATTTTGAAAAATCTGATGATAATGACTTACTACAATACCTGCGCTTATTATATTACCTTTAGTTTGCCGCATGCGGATAGCTATACCTTGTACAACATAGCTTGAACTTTTTGACAGATGGGTCAGTGATGGGAAACAGAAAATATCTATTGATGTAAAAAATGTGTTGGCTAAATATGTGGCTGTATGTATGTTTTAAACTATTCAAAATAAATAAATTCATTCGTCAATCAATTTTATTGCACTAGACATAAAAACATTGGGTAGGTTAGAGACCATTGGTTTCAGTTTTTCTATTTAAATTTTACTTCGAAGCAATAAAAACCACTTAAGACTTTCGGAAAATGCTTGAGTCCTTAACAGGTACTATATGTTGTGTGTCTATTCTTATGATTATTATCAATTTTTAATATTATTAAAATAAGAAAATATTGTTCGTCGTTGCAAAGTTATATCGATTTCAGATTTGACATCCGTCAAAAAGAAAGATCAACCTAATAAATAAACAGGGTATCCGTATAAGTACTCCACTCTCTCTTAAAAATGAGTTTTTCCGATATTAGTATGTTTAGGTTAATTTAAATACCTATTTGTAAGTATAAGAATACAATTAAAAGAAAAATTATTAAATTAAAAAAAGAAGAATTATTTGATGCGGTGTGGTTTATGTCTTAAAGAAACCTATTCGAACGTCATTCGTAATACCAAAGACAAAAAAGGGGAATTCCCGACTCCCGATCGTCGTTTGACTTGACGAACGGGGGAATTCCCTTCAATTATTTGTCTGCGATGTTGTGGCGTTTGTTTTGTTTGTAGTTGTTAGTTTGTTACTGACTGTGCTCGAGCTCTGATAAAAAAAATAGTATTGTTTGATTAAATCGTCGTTTGTCTGTTTTGTGTTAGCGAATATTTTCGTTATAAAATTAATTAAATACTGAATTATAATATAAAATGTCGAAACGGTCATATCCTAGTGGATCTGAAAAAAGGAAAAAAGCTCTACATCAGAAAGAAGTAATTGAAAAGTTACCAAAATTAACATAATATTTTACTACTACTACTGGAGAAACTTCTGTAAGTAGCAATCAACTCATAAATGTTCCACATGATGACTCAGCTGAATTACAAATTGCGGGAATTTCTAAACCTTCATGTTCCAATTTTGAAAAAGAGATTGAATCAGAAAGCGACTATTCCTACGACGAAAGTGCAACGACTTCAGTGACTTCACTAAAACCGATAACTCCAACTGTGTCAATTGAACAGCAGTTTTCCAACACAGAAGAATTAATATCGCACGATCCCGCCGATTATTTTCACGAAAAGTTTGTTGAAATAAATCGCGAAATTTTAATTCGTAAGGGACCAGTATATTTTCAAAATAAAGATTCTGACTTTTCCGAGGCATCCAGAACCTACAAAGATGGTAATAAATTAGTAACGAGATATTTCAACAAAGCATTATTTATTCGCAAATTAAAGAACAATGAAAGCGTCGAAAGAAAATGGTTGCTGTATTCGCCTTTCAAATGCTCTGTATTTTGTTTTTCATGCTGCTTATTTAACCCAACTGATGTTAATCTTTGCTCTCGGAATGGATGTAATGATTGGAAGCATATTAATCACATAATTTTAACACATGAAAATAGCCCAGCGCATAAGCAATCTATGATGACTTATCTGGCACGAAGTAAAGCGGTTGGTAGAGTAGATATAGACTTATTATCTCAACATCAAAAGGAAGTGGATTACTGGAGAAACGTACTTAAACGGATTGTAGCTGTTGTAAAATTTTTGGCATCGAGAGGGCTTCCATTTCGCGGCGACAATCAAATCCTAGGATCTCCAAACAATGGAAATTATTTGGATTGTGTGGAATTATTGAGTGAATTTGATCCATTTCTTGCAGATCACTTAAAAAAATTTGGGAATCCTGGAAAGGGTAACATTTCTTATTTATCAGCAAATATCTGTAATGAGTTTATTGAAGTAATGGGAAAACAGGTTCTAAAAAAAATTATAAATGAAGTTAAATCAGCAAAATATTTTTCCATAAGCGTTGACAGTACGCCCGATCTGTCTCATATTGACCAGCTTATTTTCACCATTCGATACGTAAAAGACTGTGTTCCTGTTGAAAGGTTTTTGAAATTTATACCTATTAAAGAGCATAAATCTAAGTATTTAGCGGAGACCATCTTAAATTTTTTAGAGATACATGATATTCCCATAAAAGATTGCTACGACAATGCTTCAAATATGTCAGGAAAGTATAGTGGTCTACAAACAAGAATCAAGGAAAAATGTGAATTTGCCACCTTGCCACTTGGTAGGTGTCCATGCTGCTGGGTGTGTACCGGAGGCATCACAGTTTTTTGAAATAGTTCAGAAAGTGTACAACTTTTTTTCGGGCTCTACCCACAGATGGAATATGTTAACAGAACATTTAGCTTAAAAAAAAATTGTTAAAAGTCTTTCACAAACCAGATGGTCAGCCCGAGCTGATGCAGTAAGTGCTTTGCATGGGGGTTATAAAAGAATATTAGAAGCTTTAATCACCATCGCAAACGATACTGAACAGGCACGAGAAACAAGAGACGCAGCCCTTAGTCTGTCTAGAAAAATGGGAAATCTAGAATTTATTATACTGACGGAAATCTGGAGCACTATATTGGAAAGAATAGACAAAACAAGTAATTATCTTCAGAAAGAAACAATAACACTGGACGTTGCAACCAATTTGTTGACTTCACTTTATGATTTTATTACTGACCTCAGGGATAAATTTGATAATTTCGAATCATCTGCCAAAGAAAATAACCCAAAATCTGACTACAAGGATCTATCTCAAAGAACAAGACATAGAAGCTCACGGCAGAGTTTTTTTGATGGCTCTGCGCCATCAGTCCAATTGAATGGAAAAGAGCGATTCAACGTAGAAACCTTTCTGCCAATAATCGATACCTTGAGTGTTCATCTAAAACAGCGACAAAGTTCATATGAGACCGTAAGTCAACGTTTTAGTTTATTTTTTCACTTAAAAACTCGGAATTCCGAAGAGATACGACAAGGATGCAAAGAATTTTCTCAAATCTATCACGAAGATGTAAATGAAAAAGAGTTAGAAATAGAATGTCAACATTTAAAAGAATACTTAAAAAATGTTCGGAGTGAAAATGAAGCATCTAACAGTGTACAGGAAGTATATAATCTATTAAAGCAAAACAAAATTGAAGACACATTTCCTAACGTAGAAATTGTATTGAGAATATTTTTAAGCATGATGGTAACTAACTGCAGCGGAGAACGCTCCTTCTCCAAATTGAAACGAATAAAAAATGAATTATGAAGTACAATGCTTCAAGAGAGATTAACTAGTTTGTCGCTGATGTCCATAGAATGTGATATTCTCAATACCATAGATTTTGAAGAAGTGATTAACGATTTTGCTCATCTTAAATCTAGAAGGGTACCTTTGCAATCAACATAGAATTAATCTGAGGATTTTAAGTTAAGCGAGACAGCGAGTTACTTTAGTAGATTATTTTTTATATTTCCTATTTTTTTATAGTTAGTAATTAAATAAAAATAAATTTAGAACCTTGTTTGTCTTTCTTTATCTATTGTAACTAAATAGTGTTTTCTCAAGGTCATAGGGGCCCCATGATCCTAATGTGCCCAGGGCCTCAAATAGTTTAAAGACGGCCCTGGTTGCAAGATGCAATAGTTGAATATTTTTACTTATTGAGGTATTTTTGATAATTGGCCTTAATATATTTTATGGTTATTTATATCCCTTTTTTCGCATATTTTTCTTCATCGCTATTTCTCTGAATTGATGGTTATTGGTATCCCCTTTCGGAAAATATTCTTATCTTTATTTCTGAAAATTGTTAGTTGTACCGCCTCTTTTTTTAAGTTTCTAGCTATATAAGAAGTGAATGGGTAATGTTCAGAGTTAATCTAAAATATAAACTTGACAAAGCCACAGTTATGGCGAAACAATTGTCGTTAACTTGATGAATTGTCGAAAAAATATTTATTATTTTATTTAATAACAACAGTTTGTTTGGACTTATCCGGAATTCTCCATTCACCAAAAGCCACCATTGGTTTAATGTAAAGTTGAATTAATACAGATTTGATTTGGGATGTCTCTGCCAATAATCGCATAATCTCAGAGAAAATGAACTACTGAATGCGTAACTTGTGCAGTCTTCCAACTAATATTTTTGATTTAAATTAGGTGAAACACGTAGTGTTTCTGTAAAAGGCAAAGATATTTTTATTTTCCTGCAAAGTACAAACTCGGAGATTTGTCATCATGTTTTTGTTTAATTGTGGGTCTCTTTTGCATATATATATTGCATATATATGTATATATCTTTTGCACATAACAAATCTTATGTTATTGTTCAGCACTCGTGTCGTCGTTGCACTGGCCTAGAACTTATTTTCGACATAGCCCCGAAGAAAAAATCTGATGGTGTTAAATCGTACGATGTTCGGGGTTAATTGATGTCTCCATATGGAGAAATTGTGCATGCAGGAAATATTTCACATAGTACAAAGTACTTGTTTTACTCTTTCCGTGACATTTCAACTGTAATTCTTGCATGAACTGGGATTTGGTGGGCCCTTATTTAAACGAAAGATTATTATGATAAATATGGTATAATATAAACTGGATCTTGAAATGGACAAACCTGGGTTTCCACCCACATTCTCAGCTAAAATGGTGATATTTTCAGCGAATTTGATTGGACAAGCATTAGCTGGAGTCTTTAGTTCACTGATTAATCTAAGATTGTCAAATTTCCCATTATCTAAAATATTAAAGCTATGTAAAGCATTACTATATGCGCAGTGTGTGCAAAATAATGATGAAATAGCATTATAACGTACGAAACCGGTTAGTCGAATTTAAAAAAATTGGGATTTTGTATAATATATCGCTCAAAAAACTCGAATATGATGGGTAGTTTCGGAGATTTTCGAAAAAACCTGAAATTTTACAAAATCGTCTTATTTTCTTAATTTCAAAATATATTACTTCTCATTATTATTATTATTATTTAAATATTTTAAAAATTTTTTAAAAAATTTTAGAAAATTAGCCTTCTACATATTTAATTCCAAAAGATTATATTTAATGATTATAACTTCTGAAAATAAATTAAAATAATGTCGTATAAGTACCACTTATATCATGACATATAAAATAAACATTCATTATAAGACATCCGAATGGTATAACAAAATCCAATAAATAAAAATTATTAACCAAAATCCTATAAATTAAACATTTTGAATAGACAAAATTTTGTTTCTGCTGATCAATCTTATGAAAACCAATATCTTTCAAGAATATCCAACTTAATCTTAAGAATTTCATCATAAAACTATCTTACTTAGACTATTCAATATTATTGGATATCTAACCAAGGTACTTTATATAAAAACTCAAGATATGTAAAACATTACTGAAAAACAAGTTTTAAGATCAACTTTGCTTCATCAGTATTCAAATATTCATATTCAATAAATATAACATCAATTAACAAAAATGAAGGGTGAGTGAATATTTTTTGTTAATTGATGTTATATTTATTGAATATGAATATTTGAATACTGATGAAGCAAAGTTGATCTTAAAACTTGTTTTTCAGTAATGTTTTACATATCTTGAGTTTTTATATAAAGTACCTTGGTTAGATATCCAATAATATTGAATAGTCTAAGTAAGATAGTTTTATGATGAAATTCTTAAGATTAAGTTGGATATTCTTGAAAGATATTGGTTTTCATAAGATTGATCAGCAGAAACAAAATTTTGTCTATTCAAAATGTTTAATTTATAGGATTTTGGTTAATAATTTTTATTTATTGGATTTTGTTATACCATTCGGATGTCTTATAATGAATGTTTATTTTATATGTCATGATATAAGTGGTACTTATACGACATTATTTTAATTTATTTTCAGAAGTTATAATCATCAAATATAATCTTTTGGAATTAAATATGTAGAAGGCTAATTTTTAAAAATTTTTAAAATATTTAAATAATTTTATATACCTTCTATCAAGAATTAACCTCTTTTTATGTTATATTACTTCTCATGGTTCCGATGTTATTCAGTTTCGAATCTTTTTCTTGTTTTCATAATACTTCCGAAACAACTGTTCGGATCGAAATATAAATTAAGCATTCGGGTGTATAAAAATTACACAAAAATTGTGCTTTATTTCGTGAGGATCGCGGGCGAATGGAGATAAAAATGTTGCTTTCTGAACGAAAAGATATATAGACTTGGAATTTTCAGGGTAGGTTTGAAGTCTTAATATATCAGTTATGTTTAGAATGGACAGAATCAGTTCAATAATTCCGGAACTATTCCCACTTTATTTTATTTTTATTTTTACTTTATTTTTATTTTTCAAATATAAAAATAAATCTCTAAAAATATAATTTAGAGAATTCTCTTAACTTCCAAACTTTCAGGAATGAGGAAAATCACTAACGTGAAATCAAGAGCTTTTAGGCGCTTGTTCATATCACCTACGATAGCATTTCTCGCAAAATGATTTTTTTGATCTTCAAGAATTGCTCAGGTAGCCAAATGGTTCACCTATCATAATTTGAAATTTCGAACCAGCGTTCGAATCCACACGCAGCGTGATTTATTTTGATATTTTTCTCATCGGATTTCGCCAAAAAGTATGTCAATTTATACTCAGAAAGAAGGAAGATGGATAGAAGCGTTTAAAGATGTATTTTCTTTTTCGTGTTATTATCCTTGTCTTCAGAAGAAAAGTTCTAAATTGCAAAAAGGACTTTCATTTGATATATGGGTGACCAACACAGAATAAACACTGTTTTTATTCATCATATATAACTTCTATGAGAAGTAATGCACATATTTCAAATTTTCATGGGAAATAAACTGTTGAACAAGCGTGCAAAAGCTTTCGATTTCATCTCGGTGCTTTTCACCCTTTTTTAGATAGTGTGGCTATGTAAATATGTAAATTCTATAATTAATTCTCAAATGGAGCCGGGAAAAAATTGAACGATATTGCGAAATTTCAAACTTTTCCGTATATCAACGTATTATTCTTCGTTGAATTTTAAAAATTTCGAGCCTCTAGCTCTTTCGGTTCGAAAGTTAGCGTGTTTACGGACTGCAGGACGAACAAAATTACTTTGACCCCGGATTCTCCATCAAAGACTTCAACCTAGTTGCTTGAAACCATTTATGGCTCAAAATTCGAAAATGACAGATATTTGGGCGAAACGATATTATGCTGTTCCCTGGAACAAGCGCAAAAAAAACTTCATTCTGATTTAACCAATCTCGTATCTTTGACCGCTACCTAGATTCTAATGTTATACTTACCTAGGACACACTGTATGTAAGGAACAATGTTCCTTGAGATACATCATATTTGACAATTTTTCCATCACTCACAATTTGTCAATTGAATATTCATCAGATAGCTTTGGAAAATTTTATTTATACATGTTTTTTTCTGAAAAGGGTATCGTGACTAACAGTGTTGAAATCCGTCATTGAATCATCAAATACGTACATATTTCAATTCTGGCAATGGCTCCACATGTTGTTTTTTCAGAAGTTCAGTAGTTGATATTTCTTTCTGCTTAAGATTCAGTTGATTATCAGGAGAAATTCAAAATTTAACCACGAACCCCTCCAAATTTGATCCTGGTTAGAGCACCAACGGTCTAAAACTGTATCGACAAACCCTAGAAATGTCTTACAAACAATCCTGGTTTAGAACGAGGGTAGTCGAACCCTCAAGTCCTACCAAATCCTCAAGCACTTCTCGAGAAATCCTGGTTTGTGATTAAAAGAGTCGCTCCCTGGTGAAAAGGTATTATAAGGGCTCTTAAAAATAAAACTAAATCATTCCAAATACGAGAGTTTATTAGGCTAACGAGATGTTAAATTATATGAGGTGCAATAAACTTTCATTAATTTTTTCATGAGATTAGCGGTTTTGACACTTCAAAGAATCAAGCAAACATATCTTCCTCATTTGCATTATCAAATCACTTGTTTGTGTACTATCATTTTCTTCTAGACCACTTTGATAAAGGCTGGATGTTAATCGAGAAGAAATGAAAAAACAAAAAAGGTGCTAAGTAACAATATTAACCTGATAGTTTATCAGCGCAAGTGGAAAAATATTTGGAATATTTCGAAACGTGATTAATTATTATCATACAATTTTGTGAGCTGCTTTTATTTATGGTGCATGAGCGAAGAAAGCGTTCTGAAATTATTATATTAATTCAAATAATTTTAAAACAATTATTACTCCAACCCATGCAATGAACTTGTAAGTGAATTTGTGGCTGATATAGTAGCAGAGAAATTATTTTTATTTTATATAATCAACTCTTTCCTTATCTGTTATCATTACATAATTAAGAAAAACAAGATTACGCGCTTGTTTACAGTTGTTATTCACTGATGATGGAATTTCTTTCACACTCCTCTGTATGGTATTTACAGAGAAAATGTGAATGTGAACGGAAAGTGATTAGATACTTGTAACTGACCTGAATAAGTGGATTTTCAAATTTTCTTCGCATGCTGAAAATTATCTACTTCCTTTCATGTTTTTTCCTGAATGTCGTTGAAAAAATAGGTCCTAGGATGAAATATATATAGGCAATTTAATGAGCTTCAATTTTAGCTCGGACTAGAGCCTGTAAGCATAACTTGGATAACGATCCCCGCCACTTTATCCGTTTGTTTTTTTGAAAAAAATAATTAACTTAATATATTGCAAGCTTATTGTCTTCAATAAGACAAGATTTGCCATTAAATATACAAATACAAATTTAGTTAAAAGTGAAGTTTTTTTTTATTAACTAAGTATCCCAGTATTCTCAATTTAGGTTAGAGGTATATTTATTATTTCAAATGAATATTTTACTGTTGAAATTGTAGATACATAAATAAATAAAACAAAAGATTTAATAAGACAAAACTCAATTGAACCTTCCTATTATATGGGGTGTTACTCAAGGTGATCCTTCAAGCTATTCAGTCAAATAGATTTTACTTGAAAATACACTCAGAATATATACATTTGTAGGGCACTTTCAGGTCTTGGTTAAACCACTGGACACTGTATAATGAAAATCTTTATTTAAAAACCTTATATAATTGTTCCGTCTCATTAGAGACTGCCCTGTCGTTCGAAATTAGTTTGTCATTCGATACTTATGTCTTTCACGTTGATATGCCATCTAGCAGTTTTGAGATTTGTTTCGAACTGTTTAGTTTTACTCGACACTTCAGATTATTGTTTTTATAATTATTATATATGGCCTTAGAAAACATGGAAAGTCAATTAGAGATTTGAATATTTTTATGCTTGTTAATTTCACACGACACAGCATTCGAAATTATAAACTGACTCTATCCTTCTGTACTTGCATTAATTTCATAATTTTTCTGGAACCAATAAGAAGGTTTATTTCGTTCATTCAGTCCACCTCCAAATGGACCTTCCACTCATTTACGTTAATTTCCCTCTTTTTGTGTTAGAAGGGATGCATCGAGCCCCTCTAACGTTCAGTCTTTGAAAAGACTGTAAAAATCATTATTATTCCTAATTGTCAAAGTGGTCGCATGTAGTCTTTGCTACATCATACATTATTATTCTAGTAATAGTCATAGTTGTCGCACGTAGCCTTAGCTACATTATACGCTATCATTCGGATAGTCAAATTTGTTGTACGTAGCTTGTGACATTTCGGTCCAAGCTATCGGGGTTATTATTGGTAATATAGTATTCAAGTCGATTGACAAAGTATTGGCAAATTCACTACAATTGTTCTTAGTGTAATAATCATACCTTTGACTTGATTTATATACAGTAAACCAAGAATTATAGTTAGTTGTTATTATAGTGTATTACGAGTGTTTTACTTTAATTCCTTATCATTTTCGTTGGTTTATCTTATTGGATAAACAAAGCTAGTTTATCATAGAGATAACTACATCCAAGTGCCCTTGAAAGATACGTACAAGACATACTTCTGCGAGTTGGTTCAAGTAAAGATGTATTCTCGATATTTTCACGTTACTAACGCAGAATAAACTTTCCTCATGCTCGTATCAGACCATAATTTGTCATTGTGCTCATAATTCGGCTGATATGTATCAAAAATTGTCAACAATACGTCAACGATAAATCGAGACTGCTGTCTCGATTTATCATCGATAAATAACTGTTGTTTTGGCGTGGCATTCATAAAATACCAGAGGTGCAAAATATGTATAAATAGCAACGGAGATTATTTTGAATGAAATATTTTTCATCATTTTCAAACAACAAACGTGTCATATTCAGAAAAAAATTTCGTTTTCATGCATATACACCTGATAACTTATTATTCGAACACCATGTTGACAGTTGATCGAGCGCTACTACTATCTTGAAGTAAATTTTCAAATCATCTGAAAACACCAATAATTCTCCCTTCACGATATCGAAAACATCGTGAATAAACAACAAAAATAATAAAGGTCCAACGTTTGAGGCTTGTGGGATTCCGGAAGAATTACAAAACACAAATGAAATACAATCCTCAACGTTAACATGACACATCCTCTTTCGAAAGCATGATTCATTGAGCTCACAGAATTTCGGACAAAATCCCAGTTTATTTAGATCTTAATTGGCTAGAACGATTATGCCCCATTAAAATTACACACCTGGTTGAAATGAAGATGAATTCGAACTTCTGTAATTCATATTTTAGGCATTTTTTATCCCTCCGAAGATGTTTATAAAATATTACAGATAATATTTCGATTAATTCTCCACAATCTATCCAGTCTTAATCTTGAAAAACTCCCAGAAACTTTTCAGAATGAACTTCAAATCAAACTTGAAAAGTTTAAAAGATATTTTCTTCAAACTTCGTATATCAAAACAGATTTAATCTGTTAGTATTCTTCAATTTTAATTTCAACAAATTCATCCAACAAAAATCTTAGAGTTAAATTAGTGTCTTATATAAGTGTCAAATGTAAATTGTCAATCAAAATTAATAAATAAATGTTTGTTAGTTTCGTTCCACGCTTGCGTACTGAACTCTTCAGACAAGCGGTAACACAATTTCTGCTTGTGACAAAATGTTTTGTTATCTGACTCTATATTTATGAAAACTAAATCTTTCTCAAAAATATACAACATAATTTTAAGAACTTCTCAAAAACTAATTTATTTGAAATATTCAATATATTTAAATAAGTTACTTCAAAAACTCTCAAAACATGTAACACATCCACAAAAAATAATCAGAACTCAGATAAGACCAGTTTTACTTCACATTCAAAAAATAAAAATTAACAATGAATAAACTTACCCATTCGATCTCGTGGACTCTCTGTTTGATCAACATTCAAACTAGGTACATCTAATATCCAAGGTACTCTATGTTCTATGCTAACCACAAAAATCGCAAGTTTGTAAGGCACTTTATGCTCTTGGTTGAACCACTGGACACTATATGAAGAAAATCTTTATTTAAAACCCTCATATAATTATATATTATAGATAATATAAAATAATAAGTGGCGGTTTTTTTCTTGATATAAAAATTATTACAAACATTGAATATCAAAATAGATTTAATCTTTTAGTCTTCTACAATTTTAATTTAAAAAATTTAATCAATTATAATAAAAATTATTTATAATTTAATATTTGATTGTATTGGTCTCTACTTGTCGGAAATACATCTCGATGATTAAAGAAAAACAACTTAATTTCCGCTAATTAGCAGAAATTAAGTTGTTTTACTTTAATTATATCTATAATTTAATTCTGAAAGTTTTTTTGAATAATTTTTTTGAAATTAAAATTGTAGAAGACAAACAAATTAAATCTGTTTTAATATTCAATGTTTGTAATAATCCTTCTATCAAGTAAAAACCGCTTCTTATTATTTTATTTTATATATAATATATAATTATTATTTCGTATCACGGTTAGTTTACCGCAGTATTTGCCTATTATTTCAGTATTTTGAAATAATAGACAATTGCAAATTAATTAATCTCGCTGATCAATTTCGAAGGGTTTAGTGGACTGTATTTTGACTTATAGTTAGCGAATTGTTTTACTTCAAGGGCACTTGGATGTAGTTATCTCGATGATGAACTAGCTTTGTTTATTCAATGAGATAAAGCAACGAAAATGATGAGGAAATAAAGTAAAACACTCGTAATACACTATAATAAGAGCAACCTATAATTCTTGGTTTACTGTATATAAACCAAGTCAAAGATATGATTATTACACTAACAACAATTGAAATGAATTTGCCAATAATTTGGAAATCGACTGGATTACTATATTAACAATAATAACCGCGATAACTTGGACCGAAATGTTACAAGCTACGTACAACAAATTTGACTATCCGAATGATAGCGCATAATGTAGCTAAGACTACATGCGACAACTATGACTATTACTAGAATAATAATGCATGATGTAGCAAAGGCTACATGCGACCACTTTGGCTATTGACTGTAATATTTTATAAACATCTTCTGAGGGATAAAAAAATGCCTAAAATATGAATTACGGAAGTTGGAATTCATCTACATTTCAACCAGGTGTGTAGTTTTAATGGCGCATAATCATTCTATCAAATTAAGATCCAAACTGAGATTTTGTCCGAAATTCTGTGAGCTCAATGAATCATGCTTTCGAAAAAGGATGTGTCATGTTAACGGTGAGGATTGTATTTCATTTGTATTTTGTAATTAATCCGGAATCCCACAAGCCTCAAACGTTGGACCTTTATTATTTTTGTTGTTTATTCACGATGTTTTCCATATCGTGGATGAAGAATTATTGGTGTTTTCAGATGATTAAAAAATTTACCTCAAGATAGTAGACACATTTGATTGAACAAGGCTGCAGAAAGCGCTCAATCATCTGTCAATATGGTGTTCGAATAATAAGTTATCAGGTGTATATATGCATGAAACCGAAAATTTTTCTGAATATGACACGTTTGTTGTTTGAAAATGATGAAAAATATTTTATTCAAAATAATTCCCATTGCTATTTATACGTATTTCGCACCTCTAGCATTTTATGAATGCCACGCCAAAACAACAGTTCTTCCTTTGAAGTGTAACAGTTATTGAGCAATTTTTCGTACATTTTCATAAGAATTGTAGGGTTATTCAGCGAGGGCACGTTTCATTAATGTAAATAGATGATAATTGGACCGAGCCCAGTCTGGGGAATATGCCACATGCGCTAGTTTTCCCCAACTGAACGCCTCTATTGTTTCCCTTACCCGTTTTGCTGTGTGCGATGGGACATTATCATGGAGCAGAATGACTTTGTATTGCCCTTTTTATTATTTCGGTCATTTTTCACATACTGCTCGATGTGAATGGATCATTTACTGTTGGTAGCGATCAATGTTAACTGTTCCACCAGGTTTAATCACCTCATAATTGATTACCTCTTTCTGATCCCGTCAAGAACAGAGCATTGTGTTCTTTCTTGATTCTATGGTTGTCGATGGTTGTCTGGATTCACTCATTTACGACGTTAAGGATCCTCAAAATGTAAAATATCCATTTTTCATGACCTGTCACAATTCGATGGGGTAATGATTTTAGTAGTATTCCTCAAAATTTCGAATTTCTTACCATCTTTCATTCCCATTTTCCTCATATTCGGAATCTTTTCCATATCTTAATAAATGGAGACGTCTTTTCTGTTACATTCAATTTATCCGCGACTTTTTGTTGAGTTTTAGTAACATTTTGCAATTCGTTATTTGTGAATTTTTTCAGTGGTTTCCCACGCTCTTCGTTTATCACATTGAACTTTTTAATCCACTCTAAACACTTTATTTAAAAAAAAATGTTCATCGTAAGCTTCGACAAGCATTCGATGCGATTCTGCAGCAGTTTCCTTCGAATAATAACAGAAAAGCAATGCTGTGTGAAAATCGTAGTTCGTAGGACAACATTAGACATGTCTAAGGTTAAAGAAAAATATGTCGCTGCATGAAACATTAGGTTTTTGTGTGCCAAAAATCTTCGTCAGCTGTTAGAGAGATATGATGGCGCACCAGAAGCGGTCTCACGTTGCCTAAATTGATGGATAGCATTATCTATGGGGACATTCCGTTTTCATAATTTTACACCTGATAAGTTTAAATATACCAAATTTAACGCAATGTCATAAATAATAAAAAAATTATACCCAAATAAATTAAATCGGCTGATCTTTACCAAAAATTATTAATGAGGAGTGTGAGCTATGGTGATAGAAAGTTCTATAAATCGAGACAGATGTCTTGATTTATCCTTATTAATAATTTTTGATACAGATCAGCCGAATTATGAGCATAAAGACAAATTATGGTCTGATTAGAGCACGAGGAAAGTTTTTTCTGCGTTAGTAACGTGAAAATATCGAGAATAAATCTTTACTTGTATGTCTTGTATGTAACTTGCATGCTCCAGATGGCGCTAGTGTATTATTAATGCCTTAGAGCCTGTGCGTGTAGCTAATATAGATATTTGACAGATTTGGAGTCACTAGCATACATTGGACTGACAAAAACCAATCAGTTTGAAACATGCGCATGTCTGCAATTTGCCTCTGTGATCAACAAAATCTTGTCTAGTTTGTTTTAGTATAGAATTGTTATACAGATGTATGTTGCACTGTCTTAATTTCTAGAACTTTTTATTACCATAGCTCATACTCCTTATTAATAAAAAATTGTACCATATAATCACATCAAAGGCACTCTGTTTTCACGTGTGATATAGATAAGAAATATTAGAATTTAGTGTGATAGTGGTTGTTATTCGATTTTCAGGCATTGGACTGCCTAAGTTTTAACTTCATTTTGGCTTAATTATATAGCTTCGGTTTTAGAGGTGTCTTCCTAGAGTGGGTTGGGGATTTCCAGAATGAAAGATACTTTTAGGTGCGTGTAGGCCAACAAGAACCTGTTGAGCATCCAGTAGAAATGGGTTTGCCTCAGGGTTATATCTTGGGACTTATTTTGTTCGTCATTGATCTCCCTCTCCATGTCATTAATTATTCATCAATATTGGCAACCATAAGGGTTGTTTTGTTTGCTGACAACACTTCGTTTTTTTGTTTCGGCCCCCAATCTCGTTGAGCTGAGGACTAGGTGCACAAAGGAAGACGTTGCGAAGTTTCTCTCATTAAATTTCCCAGGAAAAGAAAACACTGTTGAGGAGATCTCGAAAGAGGAGAATTCCAGCAGAGCTTTCAAAGTTGGAATCGATTTCAATTCGCTTGAGGCAGTTAGCAATACAGATTTTTGGCCTCAAGAGGTGACCGTTAGGAGATTTAAAATTTTTCGAGCAGGTGGAAAGCGGCCGTAAAGACAAATTTAATATATTAAACTTGAACATTCAATCAATCAAAAATAAAATCGAACAACTGGAAAACTTCTTGAAAGAAGAAAACATAAGAATAGGAGTCATAACAGAACATTGGCTGTCAAGAATAAATATTGAACAACTGGGGCTACGCAATTTCATTTTAGGTGCAAATTATTCTAGAATGAAGCGATATGGAGGTCTCCTCATTATATCCAGGGAGGGCCTTAAAATTGAAACACTTGAATGTATAGAAAAGTACTCTGAATAGGGCGATATAACAGGGATTTATGAAAAAAGTAGAAAAAAAGTAGTGCTTGTATTATATAGACCACCAAAGGGATCATATGAAACATTTTTGACAAATATGAGAGCATGTCTTGATGAAATCCATAATGGTGACCTCGAATTTGAAGAATTATATGCTGCAGGGACTTCAATAAGGATGGAATAAAATCTAATAAAACTTATGTGGACCAGAAGAATTAATGGCAGATTATGACTTATACCCTACAATAACAGATCCTTCAAGGATTTCATGTATATCAGCATCGCTAATAGACAATATATTTTTGAATGGTATCACGAAACATCACAGCTATAGTATTGTTCCGCATATATCCGATCATAAGTATCAAGTACTGGAATATTCTTGTAAAGCTGTAGTACCTGAGATGAAAACAAAGAGACAAACCAGAGAGCTGGATGAGAAAAATATCAGATATAATTTTTATATATCGATTAATTTCGTCAATGGATAAAAGCGGTTCAAAAGCTCCGGAGTTGTTCACTTCGAATATTTTTCTTATTTTCCCAAAAATTCAAAAACTACTGATTCAATCCAAATAAAATAGGTGTTTAATAACAATATAAAGATCTATGCCGAATTTCGAGAGTATCTACCGTCCAGGCGGACGACTACAGCTCAAAAAGATCATTTACAAACAATAAGACATAGAGACTTGAAAATTTCGGAGTGGCTTTGGAGTCAATTATGATTAAAAATTGACGAGATAGCTCAATGGTTCCTGAGTTTTTCTCATTTGAAATTTTGGTTTCCGAGTATTTTCCGAAGTCCCAATCTGATCATGTTCAAATTCAGTATTCAGATGTGAAATAACGACACGAAGGCTCAAACATCGTTAAGATAAACTGAGATAATATTTACTTCGAGATACGACAAATACATGATGTTCTATTTTGAAAAAAGTTTATAAGCGACTACATTTTGTGTTTGTGAATGAATAAATAATTGTGAAGTGAATCAACAAAAATACTGTTACCCATTAGAACTTTAAAAAAAATTAAGTCCGTCCTTACTTGATGGAAATTCATTTTAATTAAATAGAATAATGAAGACTATTTTCACCATTTATCACTTAATGACAATTGTTTCGCCAACAATATAACTTCTTTAAGATTACATTTTGAACTAACTCTAAAAATTACACTGCTTATATAGCTGAAAAATTGAAAAAGGGAAAGGATTTTTGAGGCCAGTTATCGGAAATACCTCACCAAGTAAAAATATTCAACAATGGAGATCTTGCGATGTATGTTTGGTCGTTGAAGAGAATTTTAAGGTTCTCTCCTACTAATTTCTACTGCTTCCAAAAGCATGAGTCTGGTACTTTTGATTTCATCGTTATTTAAATTATGTCTAAATTCTTTCAAAATGACTAGCGGCATATGACGATTTATATATGGATACTGTATCTTACCGCTGTTGGTTTAACGCCGTTTTCTGTTTATTGTTCCACTATTTTGAAACAACAAACATCAGCAAATTAATTATTAGCATTGATAAATTACAATGGGTTATTGTGAACTGATACTATTATATGATGGTGTTTTACCTTAAGAAGTACTTCCAATGAATCTCGATGATGAACTAGCTCTGTTTATCTAGGAATGAGATGAACTGTAGTTCATTGTAATTGTCATTGTCACTGTCATTGTAATGACGATGAGGAAGTCGAGAAAACTGAAAATATAAAAATACAAATGAAATATAATTCTTGGAACAGTGCATATGTTACCAAGCTAGAATTATGATTAATACACTAAGAATAAATGTCGTAAAATTTTCAATACTTGGCAATGGACAATGTATGAATACTACGTTAATAATAATGGCGATGAATGTAATTACTGTGTGAATAGTAATTGGGCCAAAACAGTGGAATCGAAATATCGTGACGGTGTTAAACTTTAAGAAGCACTTTGAATGTAGTTATGTTGATGTTGAATTAGCTCCGTTTATCAAGAAATGAGATAAACTACAACGACGCTGGGGAACTGAACAAGAACTCAAATCATTTTAAGGAACACGAAAAATAACACTAAGAATAAAGGTTATGAATTTTCTAATAGTTCTTCAATAGAAATTATGTGGATTACTATAGTAATAATATTCATCGCGATAATTCTTGGGCGCCAACCGACCAAGGTGATTACTTCAAGGATAATAATGCGAATAAATCTTAGGTGGGAGAGGCTGCAAACAAAAATGGTGACTATAACAAGAAGTTATTTAAATATTTTAATATTAGCCTTCTACATATTTAATTTCAAAAAATTATAATCAATAATTATAACTTCTAGAATTAAATTAAAATAATGTCGTATAAGTACCACTTATATCAAACGACATATAAAATAAACATTCATTATAAGACATCCAAATGATATAACAAAATCCAATAAATAAAAATTGTTAACCAAAATCCCATATATTAAATATTTTGAATAGACAAAATTTTTTTTCTGTTGATCAATCTTATGAAAACAAATATCTTTCAAAAATGTTCAACATAATCTTAAGAATTTCATCATAAAACTATCTTACTTAGAATATTCAATATTATTGGATATCTAACTAAGTTATTTTCTATAAAATTTAAAGATATGTAAAAACATTACTGAAAAACAAGTTTTAAGAGAGACTTTGCTTCGTCAGTATTCATATTCAATAAGTTTCCGCCGTTTTTTAACACAAATTAAATATTTATTATAGAAGAATGATTTTAAACGATGTGAGACTGCTTGCTGAACGACTTCTAATGTTAGAGCAAATTCTTTTTGTGTTTGAGATGAATCTTCCTCCAATAATTCCTCCAATTTTGCATCCTCGTAAATTTTTGGCCTTCCACTGCGATCTTTGTCTTCTACGTCGAAATCACCGTTTTTAAACTTTTGAAACCACTCTCGACACGTTCTCCCACTCAAAGCACCCTCACCATACGCTTCTACGAGCAACTGATGCGCCTCAGCAGCAGATTTCTTTAAATTAAAGAAGTAAACTAATATTTCCCGCAAATGACGCGTACTCGGCTCAAATTTTGACATTTTCAACTTATGAAAATTATATTTTACCAATATAAAATCAATGATATCAATAAGTTCTGTTGTTCTTGAATGTCCAAACTATTTTTTGAGCCAGTTATCATCTGCGAAAGCTAACCGAAACTCCGTGCCGCGCCATCTACAATAAAACGGCGGAAACTTATTTGTACTCCTAATAATATCAATCAACAAAAAATATTTACTCACCCTTCAACAATTTAGAAAACTTCTGGTAAATGAATACTGAAAAATTTTAATGGAGTTTAAATGGAGGTTAACTACAAATAAACAGTTCGGTGGTTTACCCTTGATCTGAAAGATTGAAAGCCAATTTAACGGCCTCTGCTATAGCACAAAGACTATCTGTATAAAGAATGTTAAGGAAACCAAATAATTATATACTATGAATAAAATAAAAATGTTTTTACATATCGTTAGCTTTTGTAGAAAATAACTTAGTTAGATATCCAATAATATTGAATATTCTGAGTAAGATAGTTTTATGATGAAATTCTTAAGATAATGTTAAACATTTTTGAAAGATATTTGTTTTCATAAGATTGATCAGCAGAAACAAAATTTTGTCTATTCAAAATATTTAATATATAGGATTTTGGTTAACAATTTTATTTATTGGATTTTGTTATATCATTTGGATGTCTTATAATAAATGTTTATTTTATATGTCGTTTGATATAAGTGGTACTTATATGACATTATTTTAATTTAATACTAGAAGTTATAATTATTGAATATAATTTTTTGAAATTAAATATGTAGAAGGCTAATATTAAAATATTTAAATAATTTCATATACCTAACCCCTATTTATGTTATAACAAGAAGAATAATATGAATAAATTTTAGGCCAGAAAGGCCTAAAGTGATTATTACGAGAATAATGATGGTTTAAAATATATTACAGGGTATTGACAATTATAAATGAATTTCTTCCAACAAAAAGGAAAAAATTAATTAAATCGTTTGGAAATTATATTTGTGGGTTCATTAAATGAAGGAAATTAAGTTTCTGATTAGTTGTAGAAGGAATTTTGAGATCAACTGCTTACAGAGAAAATGAACGGTAAATATCACAACAGCAAAGAGTCTCTGTCTTTCAGAAAACTCTCTATGTCTTTTGAAAGGCATACACATATGGCTAATAAACACGGATAAGCTTAGTATCTGATAACCATAAATTATCAAAATTCTAACGAGAGGTTTCTGAGAAACAAGCTAAAAAATGCATGATTCTTATAGACAAAAAGTGTCTGTTGGCTCCAGAGCACAGAATAAAAAAATTGTTTTGTAATGTAAACAAAGACGTCTATGAAGACGTGGAACATACTAATACGAGAGGTGTTCAATGTATTCTCGGTATCAGGGCGATTTGCTAATAATGTGAGTAATCTAATTATCTCATTTACTAGTGGCACTACCTGAGGGTATAAATATCAAATTTCACCAATTTACGATCATTAGTTTTCTAAGTATCAGTGAAAGACGACCAAAATGACTGACGCCACAATGATGAAGAAAATCCAGCATGGCGCCGTTATAATGTTTCCCGCTAAGCAGGGAAAAAATCTAAAATCATTCGTGTAGAGATGTTACCAAGACTGTGCCCAGTCGTTATCCACCGTTTAAACGGTGGACTATCTGCCTGAATTTACCCTGTACATGGTGTATCGAATGAATTAATTATTAAAACATATATTTTTAGGTAGGAATATGTAATGAATTTTTTTTTTTTTTGAAGAAGTGAATATTACTAGTTCGCGTAGCTTTTATACTGTGTTCCAATTGAAAATAAAGAAGAATTTTCAATTATAGATTGGGACGGATTTTGGTCCTCATTCAGATCAACAATTTATACAAACAAATCCATCCAAATTTGCCAATTATTCCTTGAAAAATGACAATCATTTCGCAACGTATTTTTTGGAGGTATTAAATGCTGATTGTTTTCTCAAATTGTCTTATAGCTCTTGTGATCCATAGAAGCATACAATATTTAATCTTTCATTGAAATTAATAACCTTAACATAGGATTTAAAATATTTTCGACAAAGTAGTAAATAACAACACGATAAGATATTACTCATGGCTGTTCCGGAACTTATTTGATGATGGAGAGGTCTATACGATAAGAAGCTACGAATATAAATAAATCGCAGACCTTCACCTCTTTCAACCCGTTATCACGAATGGAATCGTTATCTTTTCTACAGTTTTTTATCATGGTTAGGAGAGCACCAAGCTTCAGACATGCTTAACAAATACGCCCATCAACAAGATATCCCCTAAAGATCTCGTTTGAAATTGATCTTCTGTAAAAGTATGAATACTTGAAAACACTCCATAGTATTTCATAGTTAAAAACTTCATTTAAAATAATTTTCTTAGCCCAGTCAAAAAGTTCATATTCAAATTAGCAAAATGGAATGAAGAATTCAGAAGTGAACAATTTATTTTCAACTAAAAATTGTATTCCCCATCGATTAAAATAATGAATGAAGATGAATATGAAATTTCACTGAATAATAATTGTCCTTAAGTTTACTACTAATCTTTCTTCTCACTTGGACAGAATCCGAATCTCCCTTCCTTTATTCTCTCATGTGTATGTTGAACAGAACAATAATTTCCTGCGGAATCTAACAGAATTTGAAAAATAATGAAATATAGCGCAGCTTTTCACATCTTTCAATGTGCTTACCTTATAACTTAACAAGATACACCATTCCTAATTAATTATAATCAATCACCAAATATCGAATCGTGTTGGCCTCTACTTGGTAAAAATCCATTGTACACTTTGATTAAATGAAACATAATTTAATAGATTGGGAGAAAAATCCATATTTTTGCATGAAGATCAAGACTTCGAATAACATGTTCCGGATTGTCCCATTAGGGTCAAATATACAATATTTTGTTCTACAATTTGTTGGCATTTTAAAGAAAGCTTCATAATGCCTTTCTCATAGAAGTCTTGGTCCTTATTGCCGAAAATTATTGTAATCGATTTTCCACAATCTTCTCTTGATACCAATTTCTCATTACTCAGGAAATTTTGTAATGCAAGAAAAAAATGGCAATCGCTTGGTGTCCGGTCCGGACTATATGGTGGAATTTCCCAACCAAGCTCCGGAGATTCTGGCACGTCACTACAGACGTGTGTGGCATGGCTTTGTCCTGATGAGACACAACACGTTTTCTGTTGGTCAAGTCTGGCCGTTTCTGGTTAAAAAGAGGGACACTTTCCGGATCAGTTGAAGAAGGCTAAAATAGTACCTGTCCATAAAAAAGGAGATATGAAATTACCAGAAAACTATCGTCCAGTATCGATACTTCATGTATTCCGAAAATTGTTTGAAATAATAATAAAAAATAGATTACTTCCTACATCATAAAATTTTCTGCAAACAACAGCATGGGTTCTTGATGGGCAAATCAGTGGAGGAGGTGCTTGAAAATATAGGAGAAGCTTTTGATGGGGGACAAAAATCTAGTTTACAGCCATTTAACTTATCCAAGGCTTTCGATAGTATTTCACACTCAGTGCTTTTAAACAAGCTTGAATACTATGGAATCAGGGGTGAGGCTCTTGACCTGATGAAAAGTTATCTGACAAACAGGATGCAGAAAACAAACTTGGGAGGCAGGTCTTCTTCTTGGGAGACTGTGAGTCATGGTGTACCGCGGGGTTCTGCGTTGGGCCCCCTTTTGTTTGTGATATATATGAATTGCCTGCCAGCTAATTGCAAATCAGATCAAATCGTCCTCTTCGCTGATGACACTTCTTTTCTGAAAATAAGGATGGACAACCAGGAACTGGAAGAGAAAGACAAGAAGACACTAAAGAAAGATCAGGAATGGTTCAGCGCAAACAAAATGTCGATGAACAGTGATAAAACACAGAGACTACTATTTGAACCAAAGATGTCTTCGGCCAATCACATGAGGGTACTTGATGTCTTTTTGCAATCAAATCTCAAGTTTTCTGTCCACATTGATGAAATGATTCCTAAGTTATCAACAGCTACCTATCGAGATAGGAGAACAAAGCAAATAGCGGGAGTTGAAGCAGCCAAGATTACTTACTTCAGCTACTTTCATAGTGTCCTTAACTTTGGCATTCTTTTCTGGGGGGGTTTGTCTGAAAGTAAAAAGTATACATAAAACAGAAGCAGGTACTGAGAATACTATGTGGCGTAAGTAATAGATGAAACTGTAGAGAGCTATTCCCCAGAGAAAAAATTCTTACTGTGACGTTCATTCTTATACTTACCTGTTTAATGTACATCCATGATAAGAAGGACATATTATTGAAAAACAACTTTAATCACAACTATGATACTAGAAGCAAAAACAATTTCATCATACCATACCATCGTATAAAAGTATCACGGTTGAATGTAAGTGATCTAGCTATAAAAATTTTCAACAAACTGCCGTCTAGAATGAAGGAATTAAATCGAAAAAAGCTTAAGAATGAACTAAAATGTCTCCTAATGAATAAAGCATACTACTCAATACATGAATACCTGAATGATACTTTTAAAAATATATATATATATATTTGTATGAAATGAGTTGTCTGGCCAAATTTATTTATTTATTGTTTGTTTGACTAATGTTTTGTTTTATTTCATACATTTTTTTTTAGACAAAATTGTACCCGACTCCTCATGAAATTTTTGATGGGTTAAAATTTTTTTCATATTCTGTGATATGTACTTAGTTGGAAATCAATAAATGAATAATTATTATTCAAACGATGTAGATGTAGACAGTAAATACGAACTTAATGTTTGGCCATTTGTATAATAATAATAATAAATAAAATAAATAATAATAAATGAATTCTTTCCAGTCCCAACAAAAGCACAACGTTACTCCTGGTTTGGCCACCGTTTGAGCTGCTTCATCGCGCATTGACCACGATCGTTTTTGCTTGATATTGTCGTATATGACGACCCATTTCTCGTCATCATCCGGTTAAGAAATGGGTCGATTTCATTTCGCTTGGCCAAATCTTCGCAGATGAAAATTCAATCCATCATTTTTTTGGTGTTAATTGGTGTGGCCCCCACACATCGAGCTTCTTTTTAAAATCCAATTTTATGCAAATGGTTGAAAACTAAATCAAGTCGGCTGATCTGTACCACAATTCTGTCAAGTATCTATATTCGTTATACACATAGACACTAAGGTATTAATCTGAAGTTCTGAATTGAATGGAGTGTTGTGAGGAATCTTCTACCTTGGGAGGCGGCGTTTCGTTTTGAGCATGCGCACCTGAACTCTTTAGACAAGCGTGGTGCACATGTCTACCTGTGACGCCAGTGATCTTGTCTTCCTCGACGTTTGGGTCTTGTTTGATAGATATCAAAAAAGACCTAAACTCATTTAATAAGAGACTCGACATTGAAAGTCTACATACGGCATATTGTTTTTTAATAGAGAATATAGGACATAAATAGAAATAAATATAAAAAGTTAAACAATATTTTAAACAAAAATTAAATCCATTATTATCCATCCTGATACACTCTTCCTCCGAAAGGCACAGATTATTCCGCCTCAGTCTTTCAACAATCTCCTGGCCAGTAGTTGTAATTTCCAAAATTTTAGATTTTCCATACAACAAAAATCAAACGAGGTAGAAATGTAAGTTAAAAAAGTCTATTTGATCCATCAACAAAAAAAACAAAAATTTTTCTCACTTATAAAACGTTTTATATTTGTTTTGTATTGATCTCAAAATTGTATTGTAATGTCGTAACTTCAGACAACTCAAAAGGATTTTTTAACTGAAGTTCATGTTTTTCGTTTCATAGCCCTGATGAAGATTTTGCAATATAATCGAAACTAGTTGGTCTGTTTCTTAAAAAGTTTGTATTATTGCATCCCTGGACCTACAACCTGTTAAAGAATCATTGAATTATATAATAATAATATAATATAATAATCAGGGGGGGTCCAGGGATGCAATAAGACAAACTTTTCAAGAAACAATAAACTCTCGGTTTGATAAAAATAATTTTTCAGAAGGTTGTTTTGAGAAAAAATTACCCAATACTTCATTACACTCTCTTCAGTGATACCAAAGAAACAATAAGTGCTTATGTTACTCATTAAGGAGTTTGTGGAAAGTAAGTTGTTGATTTAAGAATATACAAAAATACATTTCACTATTTTACTTCTTTTATATAATGCCAAGATTGAATTTTTTCTGTTTTTTCTTCTTTTTCTTCGTACGTTAGGACTTTGGTTGGAAACCGCAGAGGGTTTCCATTAGTGTATCAAATAATGAATGAGCTCCTTTACTCCAACCTCCCGCACCATGATGATTACGATATCGCAGCTACTACATGAGCTTTGCTGATAAGAAGTCATACTAAGATTTACTCGATAATTAGTAGCCTATCCAATTAGTAGCATTCCAATCAATACACCAAACAACATAGGATCTACATTCACCCGACAAGAGCACTTCAAAATACTGTTATTGTTGTTTGTTGTCCCTTTGGAACACAATTCATTGAATTTCATGAGAGTTGCAAGGATTTATATTACCACCTATATACATAATTATAAGATCACGTATTTGCTGTAGTTTTGAATATATATGATGTTTAATAGATGACTTTTAAAGCAAATAGAAATGAAAAAAAATCATTTCAGAATTGCAGAGTCGCCAAGGTTTCTGGTGAAAATGATATCAAATATTCAATTGAATCAGTATTTACTTGATGAAAATTCATGTTGAATAAGGTTATTCAGATTTTCACAAATTATTATTATTTAATACAACAATTGTTTCCCTATCACAGTAGCATCATCAGATAGGTTCACATTTTGAAAAAGTTAGCTTGTTTCCGAAATCCGTTGCTATTTGTATTACAGTAGGTACAAAAAATTTTATTGAGCACTAAAACCCAAAAAAGGTCTGTGTATATTCCAGCTTATCTGAATATTTTTAACAGGGGTGAGTTATTTAAATCTAATTGTTCATTAAGTAATTTTATTGTGTTTATTTATCTCAAGGGGCTTTAACAGGTTTAAGGCATAACTTTCACTTTCTATATGTAGAATTACAAAATTATGGTTGAGAGTATGTTCTTTCTCTAACAAATGGTTAGAATATGTGGAATTACTTTTATTATTCAGCAAACTTTTCAAATGTTCACACATTCTATGTCGGAATGTTTTTTCAGTCTGTCCTATGTAAACTTTTGGGCAATCACCGCAGGTTAACTTATAAACCCCCGATTTATCATCATTAATTGTGTGTACTGTCATCTTTATGTCTATTATCTTTTGAAATAATAAGAAGAGGTTTTTTACTTGATAGAAGTATTATTACAAAGTTTAAATATCAAAACAGACTTAATCTGTTAGTCTCCAATAATTTGAATTAATTAATAAGCTGTGCTTATAAGACATTAATTCAATTCTAGAAATTTTTAAATGAAAACATTTTTTGAAATTAAAATTATAGGAGACTAACAGATTAAAACTGTTTTGATGTTCAAATTTTGTACTGTCTGTGTTTTTTTATTTTAAATGAATTTACTCAGGTTTGAATAGGTTTTTAATGAAGTTCTTAAATCATATTTATTTTTGAGGTATGTAGCAATTTTCTCAGAAATACCTTCAGTGTATTTTAAGGACATGTATTTGAAATTTTTTCTTATTTTATGATATACCATACTTGAAGCTAATTTATTTTTTTTACTTATCAACAATTTGTCTATGAACGTAGGATCATAGTCATTATTAATATCCATTTGTTTTATTATGTTTAGTTCTGAATTATCATTTTCTCGATTCATGGAAATATTAACTAATTTGTGAATCATTTAATTGAATGCTGATAATTTTTGATTTAAAGAATGGTTTGATTTATTGTATATAATAGAATCCGTATATGTTGATTTGTGAAATATTGAAAAATCATGTGAATTATTTATTCTAGTAACTGTTCAATTAAGAAAATTAATAGAATTATTATGTTCGGTTTCCATAGTGAATGATATTGATGTATTTCATTGATTTCATAAATACTAAAGTGATTATGACGAAATATCCAACAATATTTTAAAACAAACAGCTGAAGAAATCATTTCACCCTTGAAGTACATCATCAACAACTCTTTCAAGTATGACATTTTCCCAGATAAACTGAATATTGCAGTTGTAAAGCCGATTCATAAAAAAGGTGACCGAAATAATTAAAACAATTATAGGCCTATAAGTATCTTACCAAGCTTCTCCAAGGTTATAGAAATGATATTCGTCAGACAAATAATGGAACATTTTCTAGAAAATCAAATTTTTTGACATTATCAACACTGGTACTTGAAGGGAAAATGTATCAACAATGCAATTTATCAATTCATAACTAAGATAATCGAAGCTCTTGACAATAAGGAGTTAGCCATGGGTATGTTTTTGGACTTGTCTAAAGCATATGATTACATTAACTGTGACAAATTACTGAATAAGTTGGAACTTTATGGAATTCGAGGACCAGCATTACAATGGGTCAAATCATATTTTTCTTTCAGAAAACAATTATCACAAATAGAATCGAATGAAGAAATTATCAGATTGACCCCACAATATATGATTCATGGATACAGGATAGCATTGCTGGCCCCCTATTTTTTATAATATACCTCAATGACTATGGACTGTTGAAAATGACCATTGAAGCAGACAATAGAAAAGTGACCACTATAAACTATGTAGATGATACTAATAAACTTATAATTGAGGAATACTTTCAGGAACTGAAACATCTACGTGAAACCACTTCAAAGAAAGCAACAAAAATGGTTTGAATACGACAATATTAGTCTGAACAAGACAAAAACACAATTGATACTTTTCACTCCAACCAACTCAAAAATAGGAGGAATTCATCACATAATTTTAAATCAAAAAAATATGACCTTGCGGAATTCATTAAATAATAATAATCTCAACTGGAAAGAACATGTTAACTACCTAGGCGAAAGAGTGACGACATGTTTTTAGAAGTGTATCCAAATATATCAGTAAAACTCACATCAAAACAGTATAGCATGCAACTAAAGAATCAAACTTTGGATTTAGTATTATATTTTATGGAGCAGGAAATGAAATGTCACTGTTAGTTGCACAGAAGAAGGTGGCCATAATAAAAAATGACTTGAAATAAAACATAAATAGAGGTTAATACTTGATCGAAGGATGTATAAAATTATTTAAATATTTTAATATTAACCTTCTACATATTTAATTTCAAAAAATTATATCTAATAATTATAACTTCAAGAATTAAATTGAAATAATGTCATATAAGTACCACTTCTATCAAACGACATATAAAATAAACATTCATTATAAGACATCCAAATGATATAACATAATCCAATAAATAAAAATTGTTAACCAAAATTCTATAAATTAAATATTTTATTTTATTAAATATCTTTTAGATCAAAGGTAAACCACAGAGTTATTTATTTACTTGCAAGATAACCTTATATTACATTTAAATTTGTCAACACTCGTTTACTAGAAGTTTCTAAATTGTTTAAGGGTGAGTGAATATTTGTTGTTGATTGATGTTATATTTTATTGAATATGAATTATTTGAATACTGACGAAGCAAAGTCTCTCTAAAACTTGTTTTTCAGTAATGTTTTTACATATCTTGAGATTTTATATAAAGTAACCTAGTTAGATATCCAATAATATTGAATATTCTAAGTAACATAGTTTAATGATGAAATTCTTAAGATTATGTTAAACATTATATATTATTATGTTAAACATTAAGATTATGTTAAACACAATTAAATATGAGAAGGCTAATATTAAAATATTTAAATAAACTTAAAATATGACCAATTCTGCGAAGGCGAGTTCACGAAGATAGGAATTTTGACCATTTATGCAATATACATTCTGTCAAGAAAGTACCGGGAATTATCGATTTAAATCTGGCGGGGCAATGAGGCAGGTAAAAATTTTTTTTCCTAGGTTAGTACCACTGTCCTTAATTACTATGCCAAGCTTGAGCGGGATCTGTCAACTAGTGTGTTTGCAACAGCTGATTAAGTCAATCGATGTCAGAGTGCGTGCCGATTTTTACTATGGGTGATTACGTTGAGCAAAGAATTTGTTTGAAGTTTTGTGTTGCAAATGGATTTTCGTGTGCCGATGCATTGAAAATGTTGCAAAAGGCTTTTGGTGATAATGCTCTATCGAAAACTCGTGCATATCAGTGGTACGGAGCCTTCAAGGACGGTCGTGAAGTGGACGCCCATCGACGGCTTCGATCGAATATAACGTCGATAAAATTAAGGAAAGGGTGCTGGAAAACCGTCGTACCAGCTTAAGAGAGATAGCACATGATCTTAAGATATCCCACGAGTCCGCCCGTACGATTTTGATTGATATTTTGGGCATGAGAAAGGTGGCCGCACGACTCGTACCGAAAGACCTGAATTTTCTTCAAAAACGTCATCGCGAACAGGTTACTTCAGACATGCTAGATCGCTGTAATTCCTATTCTACATTCATGGAACGCATTATAACTGGTGATGAGACCTGGGTCTACGAGTACGATATGCAAACAAGCTAGCAATCATCGGAATGGGTGGCAAAATATGAGCCGAAACCGAAAAAACCACGCCAAAGCCGCTCGAAAATGAAGGTGATGCTCATTGTTTTCTTCGATATCCGTGGCGTGGTGCACTACGAATTCGTTCCAGAGGGTCAGACGGTAAACAAGGAGTATTACCTAGGCGTTATGAAACGTTTGCATGAGCGTATCCGTAAGAAGCGGCCAAATTTGTGGGCGAACAACTCATGGATTTTGCATGACGATAACGCGCCTTCTCACCGAGCTACGATTGTGACTGACTTTCTCGCCAAAAACTCAACAAACGTGCTTCAGCAACCACCGTATTCGCCGGATTTGGCTCCCTGCGACTTTTTGCTCTTCCCAAAACTAAAATTGCCCCTTCGTGGCACCCGTTTTGAGTCGATTGAAGCCATAAAACAAAATTCGGCGCGAGAGCTAAAGTCCATCCCGGAAAGCGCCTATAAAAAATGTTTCGATAATTGGAAGTGCCGTTGGCATAGATGTATTGGAGCAAATGGAGCCTATTTTGAAGGCGACCCAATAAATTTTGAAGATTAAATGTAAAAATGTTGTTTTAATTGAAAATTCCCGGTACTTTCTTGACAGAGTAGTATATACAAGAATGCGTCTCCTTCATTTTGAATAATACAGAACTAACTATATAACTCCACACCGAATAACATCAAAACTGTAAAAGATGAAAAATTTTCCAAGATATTGTATAGATTTCTTTTGCAGCTGGAACCTTACAGTTCAGATGAATTTCTAAGTTAAATATAATTGTATATTATTCTTTTGTTTTCACACTATTGCATTTCGTCGCTACATAGCTTTTGTAGTTTATGAATAGAATTTGAAATAAAGAACCATTATTATTATTTCCGAAACAAGCTCAGTTTTTCAAATTGTAAACCTACCTGATGATGCTACTGTGATAGCGAAACAATTATATCAAATAACAATAAAAATTTTGTGAAAATCAGAATAACCTTATTTAATATTATTTGAAAATTATATTATAGTCCCCAAATACTTAGATGTATAAATTACAGTTATTTTTGATCAAACAAAGATTTAATAATGCTGATGACTGAATTGGGTACAAATTTCCAGATTATACCAATTGTTAACGCCAATATTGGCTTTAGTACACAATCGCATTTCAGCTGGTTTATAGCAGAATATTGTGTTGAGGCCATCCAGAATTCATCAAGAATCCATTATCTCTAAAATATTATGAATTTATATGATTTATATTATTATGTTACAAGAGTAGGTTGCCTGTCCAGCTAGGTGAGAGCCTGCTTTCCTAAGTGAAATCACGCGTCATAACGCTAGTTATATTTCAGTGTCGTTTTTATATTTTATTTTAGGTTCACCTAAGTTTCTATTGTTGTGAATAAAGGTTAAAGTAATTTCGTCCACTCAATATTCGCCTATTGCAACGATTAGATACCGACAATTAATATAATATATGTATTTAGTAGCAGGACAATTTTCTGAATACGTAAAAATTGTCAAGAAATTTTCGCATATAATGCGTAGGCACCTAGAGTGGAGAATTCAGGTTTACCATTTTTCGAGGGAAATAACCACAAGTGGTTAGATTCCAATATCGACGTTTTTTTTGTCGCATTCAGAACAGCTGCTTCACTCCACCGATAATATTCTTTTGTTAGGAGCTAACTGTGTCAAATTTTCTGTCATATTAGAATATTTTAATTATCAATATACCGGACAGTGTCAAATAATATAATTGAAAAAACTAGAAAACAAAACAATGGAATTTGCAGTGAATAAAATAATAAAGAATATTTTCACAATTTTTTCAAAATGTACAACTGAAAAAGCCACAGTATTAGGAAAACAATTATTTTGAATTAATAAATTGTGAAACTATTCTTTAATACTTAATGTAATCAAAATGAACTTCCATCAAGTAAGCGCCGATTCAATGAAAATAATAAAATTTGCAGCTTAGTTTACAGAGTTCACTTTATTATCAGTAATAATATGTTATTAATCTTTTAAAATTTTTATTCCTCCATTCCAATAGGTGTGGAGTATGCTTAAACAAGTCTATAATCATCTATATCATACATATCCGTTTTCAATAGTAATACGTAACTAACGATCGATAAATAAATACATGGCATGTCACTAAACTAAAAACACAGCGAACAATACCCACATTCAAAATAATCATCTCTGAATAAGTGTATTATAAGGTATATTTTTTTGGTATTAGACCTTTTTCAATTTCAAGCTTATCATATAGTTTGAGAGAAGTTGGAATTGAACCTTGTTTTTTCTTTCACGGAGACAGGGGATCGAAAATTAATTTTTTCTCAGATAATTATGACACAAGCATTATGAACTTGTTTTTGTTCAAATGAACGTAACCAACATTGAATTTAATGAAATCAGATGTGATGACGAGTTTCGTTCTTTCTTAAATAATATTCTACAGCTTCACGCACTTCTTTCTGTAATAGGGTCCTCGACCTTTCTTGTACATATTGTACCCATAGAATATTTCCATAAACTGCCAACCTATGGAAGGATGAATAATAATAGTATATTGCTGCTATTATATCCGCTATCTCTCTACAGTTTTCACAAAGTACATCGATATTTCCACTTCACTTAGAATTTAAACTTGATATGTATGTAAATTGAACGGCGATTTTTTTCTTTGTTGGAAGGTCAAGTCCATATCAAAAATTCATAGTAATTTTCAGGGATAAAGACGTCCTTATTCTGCAAGTTTCAACTAAACGATTGTTTTTGTGAACTGATTTATTTTGATGACTTCCACCCGTTTGAAAAAAAAACAATCTTTGAAAGATATACAATTTTATTCTGGTTATTTCTATAAGAGTCCTTTGTATTTTCAGAAAATTCATACAGGATTTCACAGAGCTTTTTGTTTTAATTTTGGATATTTGTACCAGGCGGAGAATAAATAACGTTGAAAGTACCATAATCATTTAGGTATCTGAAAATTGATGCCAAAATTATCTTTCATAATTGATATTGAGGCGTGCACGCTCCTTGCCCAGAATTCTGCTCTGCTCTGGTACAACTTCCGGCGTATCATACAGAGGATGCGACCGCTTTTGGATACCATCCTCGCTGACTTCATGTAGACATAGTGCGGGCGTTCTGACAACCGACGTTCCAACGTGGAACAAGGTCACAGGCGTTATTGGTAGACTTGCATCCCATTGCCATTCTGAGGAGTTCAGGGGCTGCAAGTTGCAACGAAACGCCTACTTCCCAAAAATAGAAGTAATAAGCTCCCTTATATCACCGCACCCTATAGTGTTTCAATATTATAAATTGGTTTGACTAATCACTCAATTTTTTTCTCGTTAAAGGAATTAAATTATAACCGCATTTTTGAGAATTTTCAAGAGAACTGATCGGGCGAACTCTATTTCGCTAAAATATAACTAATTAAAGGAATGACAGGTGATGAAATTTCAATTCTATGCTTTTCGCAAATAGTTTTGATTTGTGTCCTATCAGATTCTTATGAAGAAAAAATTTCTTGAGACGTATTATACTTTTAAATAAGATATGTCTTCATTTTGAAGTCCACCAGATGTTGCGAAACTGTTGATTTTATACGAATCAAATTGATATGTTGAAAATAAATTTGAAATCAAAATAGGGTGTTCCGTCTTACGAGGGGTGTTCAATGTATTCTCGGTATCGGGGTGATTTACTTACAATGTGAGTAATCTAATTATCTTATTTACTAATGGCACTATCTGAGGGTATAAATATGAAATTTCACTAATTTACGATCATCAGTTTTCCAGGTATCCCCAGTGAAAGACGACCAGAATGACTGACGCCACAATGATTAAGAAAATCGAGCATCGCGCCGTTTTAAAGTTCCTCACTAAGCAGGGTAAAAGTTAAAAAATCTTTCATGAAGAGAGGGTTTCTTTTTACCAAGACTGAGCTTCATCGTTCAGGAGTAGTCAAGGGAATTCAAAAGAGGCAGAGAAAGCTGAAGACGATCGTCGCTCGAGCGGGTCCGTTAGCGGCACCATTGAAGAAAATGTGAACAAATGGAAAAGCTGGTACTTGAAGAAGCCAGAATAAAAATCAAGATGTTAGCAGAGATGACAAACCTATGCGTGAGTACCACACATGCTATCCTTCGTAACCATATTCACCCTCTCAAAGGTCAGTGCAAGATGGGTACCGAGAATGCTCGCCGCATGTGCAAGTCGAGAGCTGTAAGGAGATTTTAGAGCTCTGTGGAGAAGACCCATCGACTATTTTCAACCGGCTGGTTACTGAAGAGGAGAAGTGAGTTCATCACTACGACCCTGAGAGTCCATGCAGTGGATTGAAAAGGGTGCTCAACCCCAAAGAAGTTGGAAAGATAATGGCTACGGCCTTTTGGGATTCTAAGGGTATTTTATTCATAGAAAACACTAAAAAGGGTGTGATTTTCACAGCAGCATCTTACGTAATCACTTTGCGTAGTTTAAGAGAAACGTCGTTTTCCGTCGATGATGAGCTAAAGGTAGCAATTAATACCTATTTTGAGGAGAACCCGGGAAAAACATTTTTTACAAGGTTTAGAGAAGCTTATTTCTCGATTTCACAAATGTATTGAAGTTCTAGGGGACTACATTGAAAAATAGAATCTGGAGCTCTGAAGGAAATGCGGTGTTGTCAGGGAGCTTCTAACTATTAACTTGGAAGGCGACGTTTCGTTCTGAGCATGCGCATCTTGAACTCTTCAGACAGTCGTGGTGCGCATGTCTGCCTGTGATGCCAGTGACCTTGTCGTGTTCCACGTCGGAACGGTCGTTGAACGCTGTGTGCTTTGCCCTACTCGAACTCCGTCTTCCGTTCAGTTTTTTCCCCATAAAACAACTCCACGCTAATTATATAAACAATTTTTGATCAATTTGCGTCGTTTCATTTCAAAATATCTCATTATTTTTGCCAAACTCGAAATTAACGGAAGGCTACATCATCTGTTAATCTGCAGTAATTCACTATTATGAAGTTTGACAGTAGCGCTAAATCCATTGGCCGTATTGCCAAATTTCACTTTGAGAAAGAATTAATTTCTGTAGAACAACAACTGATATGGCTGTCCGATAGTTTCGAATTTTGCAATAAAAATTAAATGCTTATTGTCGATCTAATTATTAGAGGCAGAGTTACAATAAACATCAATTCAAATTTCCCCTATTTAAGTGATTTAACTTAATGAATTTCACTTGTTGTATAGATTCCGTGCAAAATACAACCGGGAGTTCAAAGATGATAACTTTATTTACGGATATGTTTGAACTCTACAATCTGCAAAAATTACCTGTAATTGATGTCTTTTATTGCCATTAAACGATCGAATGCATCATTTAATTATTATTGCAGGTGAGAGATCCTTCTATTCGTTTTGTTTATTGATCTAACAATGACAGTAGGAAGGTATGCTAAATTTTTTATTACGTAGCAGCGAATGAAGTTTCAAATATATTTATTCATCCTTGATCATTTTCATTAAGCATAAAAACACCATACACTGATATTTTTCTCCGCATTTCATAAGTATGTGACGAATATAAGAATAATTCAAACCTATACATAGCCTTCTCGTAGAAATAATTTATTTGACTAGAGGATATACCTGAAATTTCAAGCTACATATAGAAAGCCATCATATAGTTAACCAAATTATATTCGGTGTATCTTCTAGAGGAAACTAACAGTAATTAAACAATATTCAAATAAGGTTATTCTGATTTTCACAATTTTTATCGTTAGAACAGACTGGAAGAACTTTCCGACATAGAATTTGTGAACATTTGAAGAGTTTCCTCAATAATAAAAGTTATTCCACATATTCTAACCAGTTCTTAAAAACAGGTCATACTTTCAACAATAATTTCGAAATTCTACATATAGAAAATAAAAATTATGCCTTAAACCTGTTAGAATCCCTCGAGATAAATAAACACAATAAAATTGGAATATTACTTAACGAACAATTAGATTTAAATAACTCAGCTCTGTTAAATATATTCAAATAAGCCGAAATTTACAGAGACCTCTTTTTTGGGTTTAAGTGCTCAATAAAAATTTATTGTACTTACTGTAATATAAATAGCAACGGATTTCGGAAACAAGCTGATTCAATTCAATATTTATAAAGTAACAGTAAATTAATTTTTTCAAATGGGTACCTTACAAATAATATAATATTATGATTTCTCAACAGTTGATCACAAATTTGTTTTATATTTCCTTATAACTATTTGCTAATGCTAGTCTAATAAAACCTCAATTCCTTTTTTGTGTACTTGTTCTAGAGAATAGCCGTGCTATTGTTTCACCCAATGGTGTATAATTTTCAAATTCTGAGCCGAAAGAGGTCTCAGACAAATAAATTGGACTCACTGATGAAGAATACTTGGTTAAAAGTAATTCTGTCTAGTTGGTTTGTTCGCTAACACTCTTAACTTTCAAACGGGAACAGTAAGAGACTTGAGTTTCAGGATAGATTTGGTATACCCTCAGTGAAGGACGACCATAATTACTAACGCCACAATGATTGAGAAAATCGAGCATCGCGTTGTTATAAAGTTCCTCACTTAGCAGGAAAAAAGTCAGGAAATCATTTATGAAGAGATAGTTGCTGTTTACCAAAACTGTTCGCCGTCATTATCCACCATTCAAAAGTGGTCAAGTGAATTCAAAAGAGGCAGAAAAAGCCATGAAGTTGACCTTCGCTCGGGCGTCACTGAAGAAAAAGTGGTACTTGAAGATGCCAGAATAAAAATCAATATGTTAGCAGAGATGACAAACCTATCCTTGGGTACCATACATGCTGTCCTTCATGACCATCTTAACCACTCAAAGGTCAGTGCAAGATGGGTACCGAGTACTGATAGTAAACAAGAGTCCATGCAGTGGATTGAAAAGGGTGCACAGCCCCCGAAGAAATTTAAAGTCACCCCATAGCTTCTCCTATTTTGAGGAGAAGTCGGAAGAATATTTCGTAAAAAGTTTAGAGAAGCTTATTTTTCGATCAAACAAATGTATTGAAATTCTAGGGGCCTACATTGAAAAACAGAACAAAATTTTCTGAGTTTTCTTTCATGCAAATACATTGAACACCCCTTTTATCTCCTACTTTTCTGAGGAGGATTTTGCATAAAGACCTCGGTATGAAGGCTTATAAAGTTGAACTAGTGCAAGAAGTGAAGCTTCGTGACCATCCGTTTCTACTTTGCTCAACGGGCTAATGATCGATGGCCGAAGATGAGCATTTTCCCAGAAAAATCATCTTTATGGATGAAGCTCATTTTCACCTCGGAGGATTTTTTGTGGGGATCCATTAAGGATAAATGTTACGGTTGCTATACAGAAACGATTGATGCCCCTTGGCATACGAAATCGAAATGGCCATTCATAAGATTGAGCCCAAAGTTATCTACAAAGTACTGAAAATTTGGGTTGATCTAATAGCGTACTGCAACCAGTCGTGGTGGGCATTTGAATGATATTGATATTGGTTTTCATTCATAAATCCCAACGCCTTTCTAATAAACTCACAACTTTGAAATAATATTCATAAGTTTTTTATTTATAGCTCAATAATTCTGAATGGTCCAGCCCTTATATTCATTTCACCCCCTTTCCTATCAATATATAATGACGCAGAACGGATGAAGAAGGTCTTTAAACCATGCATTTCTTCATTTTCTTAAAATTTCCCGATTCTTCCTGAAGGCAGTTCTGAAATTGCAAAAAATATGTTTCTTTGACTTTTGGATGACAGCACACAGAATTCTGTGTTTAACGAGCTTATTTTAAGGAACAACGTGCCATCGTCTGGGCCATATATCTGTAATTTTCGAATTCTGAGCCTAAAATAATCTCAAACGACAAGGTTCGATTCGGGGATGGACAATTCGAGGTCAAAAGAAATTCAGATGCGTCCACGAACACTCGGATTGAGCTGGAGTTTTGGAACTTGAAGGTAGATGAGTATTCCAGTTCAGTTTATTACTGGACAATATTGGTTCAGTGGTTTTTGTGATTATTCACATTTGAAACACTTCCTCCAATATTTTCGAAACTACAGATCCGGTCTGAAATTTGAAACTTGGAAGAAGAATAATTACTCGCATATTCGTACAAAATTTCATGAGCATTCTATTATTCCAACATTCAAAAAATTGTGAGCAGAATTTCGTTTTTAAATCCCCAAATAATATATGTAGAAGGAAACCTACCAAACTACCGATTGCCTCGGTGGCCATGCAAGTAAAGGCGTAGAACTGTGGTCTTTGCCGATGCAAAACATCCTTATGCTGTATGTTCGAAGTTAAGAGCTGAGTAATGCTAGTATTTTTGAATTTTTTTCGTGAAATTATTGATCTGCATATCGAGTTGGAATAAATTATGTGGAAAATTAAGATACAGGAGGTCTGTTCCGTTGGAATGAAAGAAGGTTCAAGAGAAACGCAAACAAATGTATCAAAACAAATTAAAATATGTTTGTCTTCTACAATTTTACTTTCAAAAAAATTTTTTTTATTCAAAAAACTTTTAGAATTAAATTAATGTCTAAAATAAGCACCGCTTACATTTAATAGACGTATATAATCAAAACTCAATATATAATGTCAAATGGAATAAATAAACCAACAGATATACGAAAGTCATTAAAATTAATTAAAAAAAAATTGTCTCCTTTAAATATTTATTCATTAATTTCAATTACTTTCGTATATCTGTTGGTTTATTTATTCCATTTGACATTATATATTGAGTTTTGATTATATACGTCTATTAAATGTAAGCGGTGCTTATTTTAGACATTAATTTAATTCTAAAAGTTTTTTGAATAAAAAAAATTTTTTTAAATTAAAATTGTAGAAGACGAACATATTTTAATTTGTTTTGATTCTCAAATTTTGTTATATTTCTTCTATCAAGTAAAGAGCCTCTCTATTTCAGCAAACAAATGTGTTTGTTTCAAATATAAATGTAACATTATTCATCGGTTCCAAGTGAAGGGTAGAAGTATCGGTTCCAGGACCTCACCAACGGATGTCTTCGACGCCTGAATAGTGCAACTGAAGTACAGGATAATTTATACCGGTAGTCCAGCACAGTGGATTTCGAAATAAATAAAGAATTCCCAAGTAAACAAATACTAAAATGAAATAATAACTGAAATCAAGTGAAAAAAATAAAATATATTTCAATTTCCACTCTCCTAAAAGAATAAATGTATCTAGAATAAATCACGAGGACCCAAATACCCCCAACTAAAGTGGAAGCACTCAAAAACATAACCGTATCGTATGAATTATATCATAATTAATGATATATCCAAACCTAACTCGAAAATTTAAGGTCTTTTAATTTTTTCGTTCGAAAATGAGTTATTTCACCTCCAGTCGTCGGTACAAATGGTTGATACTCACGAAATTTGGCATAAATCTTCACGTTAAATACACCGGAATACCAAATCCCATTTCAATCAGATTAGCAGTTTCGGAACTATTGGAGAAAATAGAATCTTCGAACGAATATCTGCAAAACTATTGAACCGATTTTGCCTATAAACGATCTACATTTCCTGAAAGTTTCAATTCTCTAGCTCTTTTCGTTCTTGAGTTAGATTGTTTGCGGATTGACTGGTACAGCCGACCGAACAGATATACTTTACCAATTTCGGCTCGAAATTAGACAATTACAGACATTTTGGCAGAACGAGAGTATACTGTTTCTTAGAACAAGCGCGCAAAAAGCATATAGATATTTTTATTTAAACGTTTAGAATTAATCGGTAACAGAAATATCAAAAGAGCCGCCCCTAGTCACAAAACAACATCATTTGGCGGTTTTATCATAGTACGCCGACAAGTTCAATCATGCCGACAAACTCCATCAACGCGAAAAACTCGTAAAGATGAGAAATTGCAGGGAATCCTATGTCGACTTGAATATTATTCATGACACAAATCGGCATTTGTAATATAATAGTAGTTAAATTCGTCGGTATTCCTCTAAACTAGAACCTGAATTACTTTCTCTTGCAGCATTTTAAATATGTGAATTTTTTGTTCGTGAAGTGGAACGTCGTAACTGAATCTAGGCACTCACAATTTTCCCCTTCTGGTCACAAGCCCGATGCTCTACCACTGAGCTGTCCACACTCATGTCTATACATACTACTAAAAATTTAATGAAAAAAGTACTAAATGAAAAAATATGTATTAAAAAACCAAAAATTTCGAAGAATTACCCAATTCATTCATTTATACTGAAGATTAATTTACTTAGAACAATTTTTGGAATTCAATGACAAGCATAAACATGTGGTAAAAGAGGTATGTTCGGAATCTTCACAAATCCGAAAAATTATAGAATAGTTGAATTTAACTCAAAAGTGAAATAATTTCACTAAATGAATAAAAATAATTCATTAATTATATACTCGATAAACATCCATAACTAAATATTTGAAATTTTATAGTAATTAATCCTAGAACTTTTACGGAAATTATTAATAATTATATTAATAATAAATAATGTCTAGAAATTACTGAGTTAAATTCAACTATCATATAATTTTTCGGATTTTTGAAGATTCCGAACACAGCCTAGCTACCATGTATTTGTAATTGCCGTAGAATTTCAGAAACTTTTCTATGTGATAAGGGGTGTGAGCTATTGTAAACAAGTTCTCCGAATCTATGACATTGAATCTGTGTTGACTGTTCAAAACTCAAATACGGCTCAACATATTTTGTTGACCGCTTGAGCATAAGCATGTTTCAGAGCTTGTTGGCATTTCATAAGAGTTATGCTCTAATGGCAATTCATGCAACACAGTAACGCATCTATGTTCGCTCTGCATAGGGACACTAAATTTTTATCAAACAATAACGTCATCTAACAAGCGGATATACATACGCAGCATAGCCCATCAAGCTAATTCAAGAGGAGAACTGTATTCCCGATTACTCCTACACGTAGAAACTTTCCTCATGCTCAAGTCATATCCCATTACGCCGTAATGCCAGTTAATCTTATATTTATTATTCGATATTCAGTATGCATGAAGTGAATTGAGTTGACTTTTTGAAATTTTTTGTTACAATTGAGATTTCCGTATGGGTGAGTTCTTTTGAAATTTATATAATTAATTTCGAGTTTAGCTGAAGAGCGACTGAATTACACGAAATGCGTTATATAAATTATATTTTTTCGTTTTGTTCTATAGAATTTTTTTATATGAAATTTTGTATAAAAGTTGAATTTTCCATATGTCGGTCTTCAAATAGAAATATTGCTTCTTAGGCATTATTCATTAAAATTTTTAATAATAATAAATTTTCGTTGTGGTTTAAACGTAAGTTTCTATAAAATTTGAAATTCCTAATACCATGTTTCGTGCATGCAGCTTCATCAGTGAAGACAATTATGTCCACCGAGTATGAATTCAGTCTTAATTGTTTACAAAATTAATAAGAATATTCCAATCTTGAAATATTTATGGGTGACATGGATAAAATTGTGGAAAGTATTAAGTTTTCTTAGTTTATTCAAGAAATGTGATCTTCCAATTATTCATAGACTACCATGTGTCCCTTAGTCTAACTAGCATTATTTCTGAGTTATTAGTAATACACGCATTGACATTAGGATTATTACAACTTATTAGAACGGCAAGTTTCTTCAAATTGATTTTTTGGTAGTGTAGTCTTACGTCAAGAACAATATAACATGTAAATATATTAATTTCTCGCAAACCACTTGATGAAACATTTTGGATATTAATAAGGTAAATAAATCACTTGGCTTAAAATTCACAAGACTTCCATTTGTTGTCCGAAAAATATATAAATTGTTATGTTAAGCAAATTCTCCTAAGTTTTGAAAATAAATTGAAACCGAAACATATATGTCAACAACAAAAAATTAAACTGCTGTGAAACTTAAGCCAAGTGATTTATTTACCACATCAATATAACATGTATTCAAAAAAATTAATTATCAACTTCTTTGGCGACACTATAGCTGTCTATAGGTGTCCCATAATTAGATCGACAAGCTTCTAGTGAATGTTTTAGACATTATTTTAGACACTTGCAAACCATATCATATTTTTCTTGTTGCTACAGTAGTAGTTCTTCAAAAAATAAACTTTAAGTAAATTAAATGATTTCGTATTAATTATTCTATGGGGTGATACTTTACTAAAATAATTGAAATCGTGTACAAATAATTGATTTTTCACTTACTTCATTATGATTCTTTAGATAAAGAACATGGAGTAGTGAACGGAGAGAAAATTTCGATCAGTTTTCCTGAAAAGCGGTGCAATTGGGCGATATCACACAAGAGCACATTTTTTCAAGAAAAAATATCAGATATTATGAATTTAATGCATAACTTGTAAAATAATGGAAGGTGAAAGAGTTGTAACTCCTTCGTTCTCCCAAAATGATACGCTTATGATTGACATAAGAAAAATGCACTCAAACCATTCGGTGCGTATTTTTGATATGAGCCAATGAGTAAAATTTCAACACTTAAGGTAATGTCGTTTTGGAGATATCTGACAAAAAGTTTTTCCTGAACGTCACCTTCAGAGGGCTCTAGATCCTTAACAAAGTATTTTTGCATTATATGATTTCAGTCGAAAGTGTCTAAAATAATGTCTAGAACATTCACTACAATCTTGTCGGTCTAATTATGGGACAACTGTATGTCTTCACACGTCTAAGCATTGACAAAATGAGTCTGCTTAACGCATCTTCTTTAAAGCAATTTGAACTTCGTGGATTTAATATATAAGAGATTGTGTCTCCTTCCTATCCCAAAATATGTATATAATTATGGACCTGAAGGAATACAGGAAGGTAGGTCTTTTTCATGAGGATAATTCATTTTTTTTTCGAGAAAAAAATTTGGATATACCAATGAGCTAGAATCAACAGGAGAGACTTAGACATATGATGTTTACTTCGAGGATGCTGGTGTCATTGAAAGTCCATAATTAATCTACGGAATCGAATGTTTTCAATTCAACTTTTCAAATCAATAGGAAAATTCCGAGAAACGTCAGAAGGCACTTAATTCTGTGATAACTTATTAAAGTATGAGTGGATTTGGCTTCTCACGTTATTGAATAAAGAGTATTCAACTCAGATTGGAATCTTTTCTTCGAAATTGCGCAGAATTTATTGACTCATTAATTACCATCCGATCTTTAAGATAATTAGCTGTTTCGGCTACTGCTATTTGGTAGTGGATCATAATTAATATTAATAATGAGTTTATTTGCAAATAATGTTGCATTAGCTTGAACATGATTATTAACCTAAACATATTCACAAATAAAAAAACCACAAAGTCAAAAGACTGTCCGTGAAACTTACCATTTCATACAGTAATTAGCTGCAGAGCCAAAAGTTTATAATGCATATTATGTACATTAATATATATAAAGCAATACCTAAATTTATCAACATTTATAATGGTTATACTGAACAAAATTACTATGAAATCAAGCAATCGCAACCCGATACATTAAATTTTCTGAAAACCGAATAATTTCTCAGATCGCAAATTCAGTTACACCCACGACGGTAATCGTTCAGTTTATAACCATTAATCCAGATATTCTGAAGCACCGTCCGAAATCGAATATCACCCATTCAGAGGATAAAACTGAACCACAAAACAGTGTACACCAACTTTATTTCAGTATTACTCAATATCGTTTATCATCACAAATCCAGTATCCTGTACCTTGATTATATCCTTCGATAAGAGATATTTTTTCGAATCAACTTTGAACTTGGCTAGAGAATTTTCTTTCCCGCAAATCATCCGGAAAGGAGTTGAACACCCTTGGTGCCAAAAATATATGATATCTTTACTGAATATTCTTGGAAGATGTGAGCACTAGGAGATCCCTATTGGGTGATTTTCGCGTTGAGTAATTATGCGCATTAATGTTGAACAAATTTTCCTTCTTGAAGTAGAATGCCCTACAAAAAATACTTGGCGCTGACCTAAAATCTTAGTTTCCAATTATATGAAGTTACTAGAATACAACCATTCCTTGTTAGCTTTTTATTCAGGATCAACTTTGATACAACCTTCAGCTTCTCTAGATAATATTTAGCCACGCTTCCCATCCAACAATGTCATAAGCAATGCAATCAAATAAGGCGTAATAAAGGGTGAGCCATCCAGAGTTTGCATTTTGAAGTAGTGGTTATTTCGAGTCTGGCAACACCTCTGTCATTCATTTTCTGTTCAAAAATTAGTTTAATATTTGAAATTAACGAAATATGTATTAACGTCAATTAACGCTTTAACAAAATTGTGAAATATTAAAAACTTATTTTCAAAGCGGTAGATCTTTTATCCAAACTGTTACAAATTTGTAGATCAATATGGTCTTGATATATGGATCGGTATTTGATAAAACAACCTGTTCACGTTGTCTTCTAGTGAGCCCACCTGAAAATATTGCTGGTGTAGCCCAGAATGTGGCTGAACATCCATCAACATCAAATCGTCATCGTGCTCAAGAACTGAACATTTCTCTCACTTCTCTAAAGAGAATTTTGTCCAAAGACCTCGGCTTACAAAGTTCAACTAATGCAAAAAGTGAAGTCTCCTGACGACCTAATACGTTTCTATCAGGTGTTTTTTTTTTTTTAGAGTTAGAACTTTCGATAGAGATGATTATGATTTGATAGAAGATAGAAGCCATGTTGTTTTGAGATTTCTGTTCAGTGAGCATTGACAAATTATCTTGGAAAGACTTGCAACAACGTTTACAAATTGTTGAAATTTATTTTCAAAATCAGTGTTTGATTTGCCAAACTTATAGAGCACTTCGTGAAATTTATGGTTTACATAATCGTCCATCAGAGCAGCTTATTCGTGGAACTATCGATAGATTTCGGACATTTTCTCTACTCGATGAAACAAAAACAAGACAAAGAGCAGAAGAAAATATCGCTGCTGTAAGTCATGGTGTTAATGATGATCCAGATTTGTCTATTCGTCGACGTGCACAACAAGTTGGACTCTGTGCTTCAACCACATAGAAAATTTTGCGTTAACATCTTGGTCTACACCTATACAAGATCCAACTGGTTCAAAAACTAAAGCCACTTGACCATAATAGAGGTCGTTTGTTTTCTGATTGGACCGTAGAACAGCTTGTAGTTGATCCACTTTTTTATCGTAAAATTGTGTTTAGTGATGAAGCTCAATTCTGGTTGAACGGCTATGTAAACAAGCAAAATTGCCGTATATGGAGTGAAAACAATCCTCAAGAAGTTCTGCAGGTTCCATTGCATCCTCAAAAAAGTACTTTATGGTGTGCTTTATACGCTAATGTTACAGTGAATGGTGCTCGTTACAGATCGATGATTAATGATTATTTGTTACAAAATTTGAATGGTATCGACCCAGAAGCGTTTTGGTTCCAACGAGATGGTGCAACACCTCGTGCTGCTACCGTAACAATTGATTTATTGAAATATCGAGAAATGGTCCAATTGATTGGCCTCCAAGATCATGCGACATAACTCCACTGTATTATTTTCTTTGGGGTTATGTCAAGTTATTGGTGTATGCTGATAAACCAGAAACAATAGAATCTTTGGAAGTCAATATAACTCGTGTTATTGATGAAATAAGGCCCGAATTATTCGAAAAAGTGGTCTGGTCGAACGCGGTTCCTCAGAGCTAATCGTGGTGGACCTATGCCGGAAATTATTTCCAAAACATAAATGTCATGAAATAATCTTCCAAATAAAAAAAATTGGCTTCAATCTTAATTTAATTGTATTTTATTTCAATTTAAAGTTCTTTCACTCAAAAAAACACCGATACTTATCTCAATTGGCTAATGAATTGTATGGCCGAAGATGAGCATTCTCCGACAAAAATCATTTTCAACTCGGAAGACTATTTTTATGGGAATCCGTTAAGGATAAATATAACGCCAATCATCCAGAAACCATTGATGCCTTGAAACACGAAATCCAAGTTGCCATTCATAAGATTGAGACCCAAACAATCGACAATGTACTGAAACAATGGGTTCATCGGATGGGGCACTGTAGCCAGTTGTTGCGGTCATTTGAATGATATTGTTTTTCATTTGTAAATGTTAATATTTATAAAAACCTCACAGTTTTGAAAAATGCAAATTTTAAATGACCTTCCATTTTGAAATGTAGTCAGTTTTTTAAAATTTTTCGAAGATATTTGAATTTGTGAATCACTGGTCTAATGGTTTAAATAACTATATATTGTGTTCCTATTATAACATATTCAATCCTACCAATCCACATGATGACATTGCCCGTCCTTTCTATATGGATAATCTGCAGTGAAGTGAAATAAAGAAGGTCGCTCTTATTATATTTTATATGTGAAAACAACAGACGGTAGCTGAACCCTTTTACTGCACCATCGTGTCAAAATGTGAAAATTATTTCCTTGTTTGTCTGAAACCAGAGTGGCGAAAATATTTTTTGTTGACCTATGTCACCTAGTGGAAAGTTGTTTCCTGTTTACTCTCGTCGTTGATCTGTTGAAGATTATACAATGAAGGAAACATATCAGCTGAAAGCGTGTTCCACAACTGGCCAGTTCAGTGGAAGAAGGACGAAATAAACAAAAGTTGTCGGAGTTGTTAATTCAATGGGATGTTGCGCAGCCCCAATGCAGCGTGCGAATTTGGCGACAGCTGACATCATTACCTTCAATAGCATGAAGCATAGATCGTGATAATATCTACAGGGTGCCCAAGTTATCTCTGGCCAAATTCAACAGGTTGATTCGACAGGCAATTTGCAACACAAAAGTTCCTATGGAATATAGTCAAATTATATGTCGTTGTTAAGATATTTAAAATTCTACTATTTTCTAACGTTTCACAATTTTTTCATTAAAAAACATAGCATCACTTGAAAACTATCATCTCAATCAAAATTTAGTGTAGACAATAGGAAAGAGAGAAAAACTCTCCTAAGATTAGGGTTGTTTTTTATAAAACATCATACTATTATAGAGTAGTTCAAGAAAAAGTGATTATAAAACTTTTGGAATTAAATTCAATTACATACCTTAGAAAACACTGTATCACTTTGTAGGCATATAGATTATCAACACATGTGGGCGATAAGCAACTAATAAAGAATGAAAAGAAAACATAAAATATTCACCAAAATCAAAATAATAAATAGAATAAATAGTTATTCAAAATGTGATCTTGCCTGATGATGCTACTGTGATAGCGAAACAATTGTTGTGAGTTTAACAATAAAAATTTGTGAAAATCAGAATAACCTTATTTCAAATTATTTAATATGGATTTTCACCAAGTAAGGACTGATACAATTCAATATACGAACATAGAATATCTTGATTTTTAAAGTTAGTCTATTCAAGCACTTATCTGGTTACCAGTCTGAGGTAAGATATACTGATTGTTAGTTGATTTCGATTTTTCAAATATGATTTAGGGCCAATGAAGAGATTATCGGAAGTGTAATTGTTTTTTGAAGATATAGTGCATGTTTTGAGAGATTTTTTCATTAACTTTTTTGAATATTTGAATATATTGAATATTTCAAATAAATTATATTTTTTGAGAAGTCCTTAAGTTGTGTTTTATGTTTTTGAAGAGGAATTGGTGTTCATAATGGTAAGATCAGACACAAAATTTTGTCTCCTTCAAATATGTATTTATTAATTTCAATTGACAATTTACATATTTTGGTTTATTTATTCCATTTGATATTGTATATTGTGTTTTGATTGTATACGTCTATTGAATTTGAGCGGTGCTTATGTAGACATTAATTTAATTCTAAAAGTTTTTTGAATGACAATTTCTTTTGAAATTAAAATTGTAGAAGACTGACAGATTAAATCTGTTTTGATATTCAAAATTTGTATATTTGCTATCATTCTTTGTACCCGATCGTGAATAAATATCCTACTTTTGAGTTTTCACTTATCTAATGTTGAATTAATACTTCGGAAATGCAGTCACAAACTTTCGAATTTTCAGTTAGTAAATAAAATGATTTTTAAAATCTCGTTTTAAATATTCAAATTTTGTATCTGCATATACGAATTTCGAGGTATTTCGCTCATATGTCTTTTCATGGAGATAAAATCTACACCTATTCTATAATTTATTCTAAATCCCACGATTGTTACCTCATGAATTACACCTATTCAAATATATTGCACCGATTTCAGTTTCGACCACATTACGAAAGAAGGAATTGAACAACGTTTGTGGAATACCAATATTTACAACGATTTTGTTATTTTCTCATTTCCATACTCAGAAGTAGCTATTGAGTAATCGTTTTCACTTTTTCGTAGCTTATACATGAAAATAGTTCTTGATTATTTTCATTTGATTATTTGTCGATCAAAGTGATTGTGAAAATTAGTCTTGTCGATAAGTTAGCACAACTGTCCCCTATATTCACAGGGACTTTGCGAGTCATCTGTCATTCAGTTCATTTACACTGCGATTATTTCAACGATAGATATATCGAACAAAGAATATGTCATAATTTTTGCAATACAAATGGATATTTCCATTCAGAAGCGCTAAAAATGTTACCTGAGGTTTCGACTTTATCAAGAATGTATAATGTAAGTGGTACAGTGATAGAGAAGTGGTACAGTGCATTTAAAAGCAAAATTTTTTGTGAAACTTAAGCCAAGTGATTTATTTACCTTATTAATATCCAAAATATTTTATCAAGTGGTTTGCGAGGAATCATCTATTGTTCATATTATGACTGTAATATTATATCGCTCATTTTTCAACTGGTCGATTGTTATCTATTTTGTCTCAATACTAGAGGCTGGGTTGCCAGATGATTCATTTGGGAATATGTTTCCTCAACCATTCAAGTCTCACAATATAACTTATCCATATTTAATTTCAAAAAATTATATTTAATAATTATAACTTCTGGAATTGAATTAAAATAAAGTCATATAAGTACCACTTATATCAAACGACATGTAAAATAAACATTCATTATACATTCTATCAAGAAAGTACCGGGAATTATCGATTTAAATCTGGCGGGGCAATGAGGCAGGTAAATTTTTTTTTCCTAGGTTGGTACCACTGTCCTCAATTACTATGCCAAGCTTGAGCGGGATCTGTCAACTAGTGTGTTTGCAACAGCTGATTAAGTCAGTCGATGTCAGAGTGCGTGCCGATTTTTACTATGGGTGATTACGTTGAGCAAATAATTTGTTTAAAGTTTTGTGTTGCAAATGAATTTTCGTGTGCCGATGCATTGAAAATGTTGCAAAAGGCCTTTGGTGATAATGCTCTATCGAAAACTCGTGCATATCAGTGGTACAGAGCCTTCAAGGACGGTCGTGAAGTGGTCGCCCATCGACGGCTTCGATCGAAGATAACGTCGATAAAATTAAGGAAAGGGTGCTGAAAACCGTCGTCCCAGCTTAAGGGAGATAGCACATGATCTTAAGATATCCCACGAGTCCGCACGTACGATTTTGATTGATATTTTGGGCATGAGAAAGGTAGCCGCACGACTCGTACCGAAAGACCTGAATTTTCTTCAAAAACGTCATCGCGAACAGGTTGCTTCAGACATGCTGGATCGCTGTAATTCCGATTCTACATTCATGGAACGCATTATAACTGGTGATGAGACCTGGGTCTACGAGTACGATATGCAAACAAGCCAGCAATCATCGGAATGGGTGGCAAATAATTAGCCGAAACCGAAAAAACCACGCCAAAGCCGCTCGAACATGAAGGTGATGCTCATTGTTTTCTTCGATATCCGTGGCGTGGTGCACTACGAATTCGTTCCAGAAGGTCAGACGGTAAACAAGGAGTATTACCTAGGCGTTATGAAACGTTTGCGTGAGCGTATCCGTAAAAAGCGGCCAAATTTGTGGGCGAACAACTCATGGATTTTGCATGACGATAACGCGCCTTCTCACCGAGCTACGATTGTGACTGACTTTCTCGCCAAAAACTCAACAAACGTGCTTCAGCAACCACCGTATTCGCTGGATTTGGCTCCCTGCGACTTTTTCCTCTTCCCAAAACTAAAATTGCCCCTTCGTGGCACCCGTTTTGGGTCGATTGAAGCCATAAAACAAAATTCGGCGCGAGAGCTAAAGTCCATCCCGGAAAGCGCCTATAAAAAATGTTTCGATAATTGGAAGTGCCTTTGGCATAGATGTATTGGCACAAATGGAGCCTATTTTGAAGGCGACCCAATAAATTTTGACGATTAAATGTAAAAATGTTGTTTTAATTGAAAATTCCCGGTACTTTCTTGACAGAGTAGTAAGACATTCAGAATAGAATTTTGGTTAACAATTTTTATTTATTGGATTTTGTTATATCATTTGGATGTCTTATAATGAATGTTTATTTTACATGTTGTTTTATATAAGTGGTAATTACATGACATTATTTTAATTTAATTCCAGAAAGTTATAATTATTAAATATAATATTTTGAAATTAAATATGTGGAAGGCTAATATTAAAATATTTAAATAATTTTATATACCTTCTATCAAGTATTAACCTCTATTTATGTTATTTTATTCATAATATATAATTATTTGGTTTCCTTAACGTTCTTTATACAGATAGTCCTTGTGCTATAACAAAGGCCGTTAATGGTCTTTCATTCTTTTAGATCAAGGGTAAACCACAGAATTATTCATTTGTAAGTTAACCTTATACTGCATTTAAATTTTTCAGTGTTAATTTACCAGAAGTTTTCTAAATTGTTGAAGGGTGAGTAAATATTTGTTGTCGATTGATGTTACATTTTATTGAATATGAATTATTTGAATACTGACGAAGCAAAGTCTCTCTGGAAACTTGTTTTTCAGTATTGTTTTTACATATCATGTGATTTTATAGAAACTAACTTAGTTAGATATCCAATAATATTGAATATTTCAAGTGAGATAGTTTTATGATGAAATTCTTAAGATTATAAAATTTGAATATCAAAACAAATTGAAATATGTTTATCTTCTACAATTTTAATTTCCAAAAGAATTTTTTTATTCAAAAAACTTTTAGAATTAAATTAATGTCTAAAACAAGCACCGCTCACATTTAATAGACGTTTATAATCAAAACTCAATATACAATGTCAAATGAAATAAATAACCAACAGATATACGAAAGTAATTAAAATTAATAAATGAATATTCAAAGGAGACAAAATTTTGTTTCTGGTTTTATCTTTAAAAAATACTACTTGCCTTATAAAAACATGAACACACTTAAAGGACTTCCCAAAGAATATAATTTATTTGAAATATTTAATATATTTAAATATTCGAACAAATTATTTCAAAAATCTCTAAAAAATGTGCACTATATCTTCAAAAAACAAATATAATTGAAGACGGGATTATCTAGAATTATATTTGTTTTTTGAAGATATAGTGCACATTTTTTAGAGATTTTTGAAATAATTTGTTCGAATATTTAAATATATTAAATATTTCAAATAAATTATATTCTTTGGGAAGTCCTTTAAGTGTGTTCATGTTTTTATAAGGCAAGTAGTATTTTTTAAAGATAAAACCAGAAACAAAATTTTGTCTCCTTTGAATATTCATTTATTAATTTTAATTACTTTCGTATATCTGTTGGTTATTTATTTCATTTGACATTGTATATTGAGTTTTGATTATAAACGTCTATTAAATGTGAGCGGTGCTTGTTTTAGACATTAATTTAATTCTAAAAGTTTTTTGAATAAAAAAATTCTTTTGGAAATTAAAATTGTAGAAGATAAACATATTTCAATTTGTTTTGATATTCAAATTTTGTTATATTTCTTCTATCAAGTAAAAAGCCTTTCTATTTTATCTTAAGATTATGTTAAACATTTTTGGAAGATATTTGTTTTCATGAGACTGATCAGCAGAAACAAAATTTTGTCTATTCAAAATAATTAATTTATAGAACTTTGGTTAACAATTTTAACTTAATGGATTTTGTTATATCATTTGGATTTCTTTTAATGAATGTTTATTTTACATGTCGTTTGATATAAGTGGTACTTTATGACATTATTTTAATTTAATTCCAGAAGTTATAATTATTAAATATAATTTTTTGAAATTAAATATGTAGAATGCTGATATTGAAATATTTAAATAACTTATCCTACGAACTATTGCTTCATTCATGAGTTTCTTAGACTATCATTTCATATTTATATTTCGTCAGTTTATATTTCGTTTAATAACCAATAAAAGATAATGACATTTTGTTCTATCATAATATCCAAAATGCACAGGAATTTTATTATAGACCAAAGCTCAAATATCAATTTTGAGTTTTGATCTCATTGAGATTCGAATCCAAATTTGGTATAAAGATGTGAAATAAAAGTATGGAGAAAGTATATGAAGTTTTGTTCAATATATGTACTCTTTTTCAACTCATTCTTGTCAATATGCTTAGATGCAGTTAGAATGGAAAAAGATGTAGCCTTTTAAATATATATTTTTCTCTTTCATGAGATTTTCGGTTTCTTCAGGAGTAGAGTTCTAAAATTGAAAAAAAATATGTTTCTTCGACTTTCAGACGACAGAACATAGAATTCTGTGTTGTTTTCATCATATGTAGTTTCATTAAGGAGTTATTCATAGATTTGAAATTTTCAGCAGAAATGGACTAATTCGTAAGAGAGCAAAAGCTTTCAAATTCACATCAATACTTCAAATCATTTTTCTTTCTTAAATATCCCATGATTAATGAAAATACAAAGAAAACAGAATAATATAGATGTTCGCAAGTTATTGAAGAAAAGGTGGAAAATACTGACGTGAAGTTAGGAGCTTTTGCGCTCTAGTTGATATCAACCACGGTCCTTACGAAATATTTTTTTTTGGTCTCCTAGTCATACAATCCTCAGGAAATTTTGCATGAATAATGCGCCTTAATATTATAGTTCTAAATGCTGAATTTCAAATCGATTAAATCTGTAGTTTCGAAAAAATTAGGAAAAATATGAACAATTTTCAAATGTGAAAATATTAAATCGATTTTGCCCATTTACGCAAACATGCCTTGAAAGTTTCAAGGCGTGTCAAGGCTCTTTTCATTTGAAAGTTAAGGTGTTTATGGTTGGATATAATTACTTTCGAACTCGTATTCTTCATTAGTGAGACCAACTCGGGTCGTTTAATACCACTTTTGACCGAAAATTTAAAAATTTGAGCGAAACGAAAGCACGCTGATCTCTAGAACTAGCGCGAAAAAAATGGAATAAATATGATTATACACATAATTGAAATATTGGAAGAAATTATTCGTATAATAATTTGCGGGTTTCAACAAGTAAATGATAAAGGCTCTTTTACAATTTCAGCATGTTCGGCAAAAATCAAATAAATTGAATTAGAATTTCTACACTTGATCCAATTGGTTCGGAGTAGCCTGCCATTTAGCAAATATATATAAGAATGTTATCAATTCTTATTTTTATAATCGGAGAAATAGACTATTTGATGTCATGATTCTGGAAGAGTTTATTTTCTTTAGTTTAAAATATACCAGAATAACATACACGAAATAAAATAATAACATACAGTGAAATACAAAGAAATAAAAAAAATAGCGTACTAACCTGGAAGAAATCAACAACAATGCTATTCCTTCGGTTTCCCAATTCACATTTCCAACAGCTAACTAAATATGACATGTGACAGTTTTAGGTTAAAATCTTAGACATAGAACATAGAAGTTGCAAAGTTGTTTTCCCTAAAAATAACAGTTTTATTTTTACATCCCCCCTCACAAAGTTGCACCCTTCATTACATATTTCCGTTTTCACATCGGAGCAACTTAGTTACATGAAAATAGTATTGTCCTTTCTTTTATTTCCAATTTCTATCTCATATATAGTGTTAGAAATCTTTTTCACTATTGGAAGAAGTCCTATTCTTATTTCAAGTTTTCCTTCTATTCAATTTTGTTTTATTTTCAACGTAATCATAGTCTCCAATTTTAAAATCATAATGTTTCCTATTCTTGTCGATCAGTCTTTTATTGTATTCATGATAGCGTAAAGAATTTTTATATGCTATTTTCTTATCTTTTGGTAAATTTCTCTCTTCAATAAGTTCTTCTAGAAAAAGGGATCAGTTCTGCCACAAAGTAAATATTCTGGGCTATATCCAGTTGTAGTCTGTTCTATTGTATTCTTCAATACATTCATCGGCTATTTTCGTCCATGCCCTAGTTTTCTTTTCGTTTTTTTCGCACCTTATCCTGTTCACTAATGTCTGATTTAGTCATTCATTCAGACCATTAGAAAAAGGACAATCTACTGTTGTGAAAATCAATTGTATATTCAAACTTCTCATATGTTGTCTGAATTTTTCCGAATTTATTCGTGGGTATTGATCTGTTACTAGTAATTTTATTGGTCGTTTATCTTGAATTTTATTAATTAATTTGATTAAATCTTCGGTTGTTTGGTGTTTTTAAGTTCTCACAAATGCATATCGAGTAAAATGATCAATTAGGAGATGAAGGTATCTTTTTGAAGAGCGGTACTAGCACAAATATGGCCATAATGCTTGTTCACTTTTCTGATTAAATCCGAAATCATTGGATAAAATAATTTTTTTTGTTATTTTTGTGCAATTTGTAATGTATCTTTTTCTGTACAACACTTCTTCTCATATTATTTATCTTTAAGAGATTATTCCGTTGATCGTTTTTTATTTCATTTAATTCCACCAAATTTACTGTTTTTATATATTCGTCCATATTCTCTGTTTCCTCCAGAACTGGGTTTCTAGAAAGGCAATCTGCTTCTACATTTCCTTTTCCTGGTTCATATCTAATCTCGAAATCGAATTGTGATAGAAGATTCATCATGTCACCCAGCTCTTCATCTGGTCTCGTACGAAATTCTTTTCCTTCTAATTAATGGCTTATGGTCAGTAACAACAATAATTTTATGTCCTATTAGCCAATATTTCCAAAATTTAATTGCCTCTTTAATTACCAGACATTCTAGGAATATTGCTTTCTTGCTTTCTTTTGATATTTATTTAGTTTTTTAGAAAAATACGCTTTGGGTTTCATTTCACCATTAATCTGTTTTTGTTTAAAAACAACTCCTACTTCTTGAATATTGGCATCAGTATACATAGTAAGCACTTGGGTCGAAAATTGCAAGAATTGGCTCAGAACAAAGGATGTCCTTAATCTTATTCAAAGCTTTCTGACAAGCCAATGACCAATTGAATTTTACATCTTTTCTCAGTAAATTATGCAACTGTTCGAATAATCTAGATAAATCTTTTATATATTTGTGATAAAAATTACCTTTACCCAAAAACTGCCTTATCTTCTTCCGAGTATCTGGTGGAGGAAAATTCCTAATGGAAATTAAATTATCATTTATAGGTCGTTCTGTATTGTTTCCTACAATATGTCCTAAATATTTGACTTCTTCTGCAAAATTACACTCGATAAATTTAAGTCTGAATCCTTCATTACATATTGACATATTGATATAAGAGACTCTCCAAATGTTCTTTATGTTGGTCAAATGTTGAAGAAAATATTAGAATGTCATCTAGATAATTTACGCAGAATAAATTTAGGTTATATTTTCTGATAATATTATTCAATATATGTTGAAATATGGCCGGCGAGGTTTTAAGTCCAAAAGGTAAACATTTCCATTGCCAGTGACTATTCTGTGTCACAAAAGCAGTCTTATATCTATCTTTGATACGAATAGGAATCGACCAAGAGGCAGAATTTACATCTAATGTAGTAAAGAATTTTGCATTTCGGGTCTAAGCTAAGATTTCATCAATTAATGGGAAAGGCTGTGGTTCGGGAACAATTAAATTACTGAGTTCACGAAAATCGACACTTAATCTGGTTTTAGACTTTTCATGTCTCTTATATGCTAAAGTGACTGGTGATGCAAAAGGTGAGGAGGACTCCTCTATCAGATTCGCTTTCAACAATCTTCCTATTTGGAATTCTATCTCTTTTTGATCCTCCATTGAGCATCTGTATGGTTTTTTTGCTATAATTTTGTGTTCTTAAAGTTTTATATGTGACTCATAATTTTGCACCTGACCAATATCAAACTTGTGTTTTGCAAAAATATGGTCATATTTATTTATTTAAACTTCAATTTTATTTCTCTGATTTGTATCCAAATGTTCTAATTTTGCTTCGCATAGTTCTGTTGGTATCCCTTCATTGAAATTGATAGTGTAATCATTGTTATCATTATTATTATTATTATTATTATTATTATTATTATTATTATTATTATTATTATTATGGACACAATCGATCTTTCTCTCTTCATTCATATCTAATCTTTGATAAATATTCAAATCAAAATCTTGTTTTAATTGAAAATTGGAAATAGAATCTAGTCCGAGTAAAATATCATACTCGAAATTTTTCTCATTAACTACAAAAAGTACAACTTCTTTTTTGATATTATTGATTCTCATTTTTGTAGTTATTTTTCCTGAAAAATTTGCCCTGCCACTGACTGTTTTGAATGTGTTTCTATTATCTTGAATGCGTAGACATAACTTTTTTGCTACTTTGGAATTCAGAAGACTAACATTTGAGCACGAATCATAAATTCCACATAAATCATTATTATTTATGAACACCTTCAATTTTATCAATGGCAGCAGTCTTAATTTTTTAATTTATCCTGTACTCCAACATTGTTTACAGTTCTTATGTTACCGGGTACGTTCTTTTGTTCAAAATTATTAGATTTACACCTTAGCTGAAAAACCATTCTTTTCACAAAATGAGCATGGTTCCTTCTTAACTGGTTTTCTATTTGTTTGTGAATAGGAAATAATTTGTTCGGCAGATTTATTTATTCTATGATTTTCTTTATTTCGATCGTTGTCATATTTCTTTGAACTTTCTAGCTTTCGCAACTCATCCAATCATTTCTCGAAAGTTGTTACATTTGATGGATCAATTCTATCTTGTAAAATATTTAGCAAACTTGTCACAATTAAATCAATTAATATGTCAGGTGGAAAATTATTTCGAATTTTCTTTCCTAAAAGCGTAGTCAACTAAACTTCCTCCTATGTACTTAAATGAATACGCCTCTCTATATTTATGTCAACTCGTTTCATAAAAATTCTCTAAGCAGTTATCTTTCCATATTTGAAAATTTTTGTCCAAACCTAATATAATTAATTTAGAATCAAACCATTCTATCGCTATTCCATCCAGAAACAACCGTAAAATCAAAATGTTGTCTCTATCTTCTTCTACTTCCCAACGCGTGCATTCCGTCTCGAACTTTTTTAACCATATATTCACTGAAACACTCTTATCATCAAAATTATTCAGCACAAAATCCTCCTCTATCCTCTTGAAATCCATTTTATTCTCCTTGCTTTTTCTTGAAAGTTCTACCGTATCCTGTGGTTCTTATGTTTTTTGTCCAAATACTGTTCTCACGTATGCGGGTGAATAAATCAGTTGTAAATATTCATTCTTAAACATCACATCTTCTTCAGCATCAAAATATATTTCTTTCAATTCCGGAGTTAATGAAATGACACACGTACGAAATGAACCTCTTACTTTAATCGATTTCCAGATATTCTTCACCTTCGGTAGAACCAAAAATTCATGATGGTCAGATATATCCTGTTTGTCCTCTGGTATTTCATAATATGTATTTTCCGTTCCCGTAGTTTGGATTCATTTTAATTTGTATGTATTTTCCTTCTTATCAGTATTTGATGCTTCCAAAGCGATGCAAATTTTCATGGATGTCGTCATTATAGCTTACGTTTTTGATTTATAAGAATGTTATCAATTCTTATTTCTAGAATCGAAGAAATAGACGGTTTGATGTAATGATTCTGGAAGATTTTATTTAGAGTTTATTTTCTTTAGTTTAAAATATACCAGAATAACATACACAAAATAAAATAATAACATACAAAGATATAAAAAGAAATAAAAAAATAGCTTACTAACCAGGAAGAAATCAAAAACAATGCTATTTCTTCGGGTTTCTCAATTCACATTTCTAACAGCTTACTGAATATATCATGTGACAGTTTCAGGTTAAAATCTAATATAGGCTATAGATCATAGAACATAGAATATAAAAGTTAGAAAGTTGTTTCCCCAAAAAATAACAGTTTCATTTTTACAAATTTACGTATCCTTAAATTTACATTATTTTATGAAATTGAATGAAAAGTCTACCATCAGAGACCTGATATATCGATATGTAGATTTTAGTATTGTGCTATGATGAAATAATACTAAAAACGAAAAATTATTTATATTTACATAACCATAACCATGATAAATTAGTATAATACAATATGATTTTATATTTAATTAAGCCGGGTCGGTCTTGTATACAGAACGCCTATTGTTGAAGACATGTTCTTAAAACTAATTTATATTATATTATCTATAGTTCTTGAAACGCATAAGTTTTCGCTGCAAAATGTCTTATATACACCAGGTTTTGTATTCACAATTGGCAACAATTGGCAGCTGCTCTTGTTCTTGTGAGATCTGCAAGAATATCTCAGATGCTATCGGGCAGTTGTCCAGGTGTCAACCACCCTCCATGTTGCAGGTAGGTAGAAAGAAGAATTCAACTATATTTCGTAACAGTACGAAAAATGGTGCTAAGAGCTTTTCATTGTGTAGTAAATCAATAAATTGATGTTTTTAATCTTTAGTGAGTGCTTTTTCTAATTTCGACAATATAGAACAAAGCTACATCACTATTTTTTGCTTGATTGCAAGAAGAATATTTAGGACGAAGAATTATTTTTAGAAAAACAAACTATTAGTGGTTGTTTCAGATAAGTCAGCTGTAGCTTGTGCGAGTTAAAAGATAGGCAGTAGTCGAGTTAGGCTTTGTTACTGTGCCTTTATGCCAATTTTAACATAGCAATGTAAATTTTTGACCCCCTTGGATGGTTATCCAAGCGAGAACATTTCTTTCCATGCCAAGATACGAACTCTAATCGGAAAGAAATCTCCGCTCATGAGTAAGATGTATGAACCGCTACGCCAACGACACTCATATTATAGAACGATTGTCGATTTTTTTTTGTCAATTTAAACGCAGACCATAGCGTAATAAAAATAGATAAACGATTTTTTTGTATCTCTAGCATCATTTTTCGACGTAATCAGAGATATATATTGCCAAATGCACGCTGATATTATAATATATTATTATTATTGTTTATTATATTGAATAAAATCTATTTATTTTAATAGTTATCGGTTAAATATGATAATTTAAATAATGTATCTTCCATAATTTCTTTTCAATTATTATTTTCACTACTTGCTGAAACCCGAGCTTTGGCATCGATGCTGCATTCTTCCTCACGATATATGTATTTTGTTGTTTCGTGACTTTTTAGCTTGGTTTCAGATCTTGCTGGTTATCGACTCTAATATTTTTTGAGTAATTACACAACCTTCCTCTACGATGGGATGTAAGAGGTGTGTCCTCTGTTATGAAACTTTTGAATTGACTCAAATATCATACCTCTGGTTATTGCTTTGTTTTGAAGTTTATTGGCAGGCTCCATGTGTTTTAAAACAATTGATCGATTTCACATTGTCGACTGATATTGAAATGACGCATTTATTGTCGAAATTATTGAATATAGTCGAGAAAATTATTCGACCTCAACCTCAGGATATTTTCAACCAAGAAACATTATAGTTGCAGAAAAAATGTTTTGCTTCTAACGAATATCTGCTTCCTCTTTAAATTTTTCATCGAAGTAAGTAGTCCATTTTTTTTAATCCTCCGTTGACCAGCACGTTATTGGTTTTTATATTTTTCAGGTGTAAAAGGTAAATGAGGAAACATCTACTAGCTCTCCTACAATACATGATTGGTGACTTGTAGAAACAATTTGTAGCTCTTCAACAATACATGACAGGGAGCATGCAAAAATGTAAGTCTTGCTCTTCTACTTGTTTTAGAATCATAGGGATGCCAGATAATTTCTAATTATGACTTTACATTCAAGTAATAAAAAGAGGTTTTTTTGCTTGATGAAAGGTTAATTAAAAAATTTCAAATATCATACAGATTTATTCTGTTAACCTCTTATGAATTTTTATTTCAAAAAATTTTTAATAACAAACTTTGATAATTAAATCAAATAAATGTCTGAGAACCCACCGTGTCAATTAAGTTTACAAATAGAATTAAATACTATCACACAGTACCAAAGGGAATAATAGAATTCAAAGAAATATAAATTATCAAATAAACTTACTAAATAAATAGAAAAAGGGTGAAAAATTTTGTTTCGTACCTTGTTTTATTACAACCAATACAAATTAAAACAATTAAATATTCCTTTCAAGTATTTGATCATTTATATTTCTTTGAATTCTTTTATTCCCTTTGGTACACTTTGATTGAGTGTTTAATTCTATTTGTCTACTAAATATGACATGGTGTATTCTTAGAAAATTATTGTATGTAATTCTAAAAGTTCTTGATTGAATATTTTTTGAAATTAAAAAAAATAATGCAAAGTATCTCACGAGACTCACAGATTTAATGAAACTTCAAAGAAAACTGCGAACTACGCTAAATTTCCAATTAAGGTACTGCATATACCCTATAAACTTTAAAAAAATTTACAGAATAGTAGCTGGGACTAATTCACCAGAACCTTTACAGATTTTAATCTAAATAAATCTCATATTAACATTTAGAATTAAATTTTAAAACACGTCCTTAATACACTCTATCACTTAATAGACATATATACTATCATCACATGTGGAAATTAACTAATACAGAATTGAAAAAATATAAAATAAGAACAAATTAGACATTAATTTATACATATATATGTTTGGATTGGATGTTGAAGAATCACAAGTTCTATCACCAGAAAAATCGGCAATTACTGCAATAGACATATCACCTAAAGTGAAAAAAGATAGTTGCTGAATTCCGGAAATCACCGGTAATTTCACAATGCGAAAAGATGAAGCAACTTTTAGCCAATAGAAGGTAAAGAACGATAAAAAAATTTTCATATAAATAAAAGAGAAGAAAAATATTTATACCAACAAGACAGATACTTACTTTGCCATAGAAAAGGAGAAAGGTAGGGGGTAAATTCAGATATATAAAAAGAAACAACTAATCATCATCCCTATTCTGAACAAAAGCTCTCAAAAGCTTACGTTTCTTATCTACAGTTGTTGGATCTCTCTGCCCATCCATAGTCATATTCAGTTCAGGACTCAACTCGTGATACTTCAAGTTATTAGAATTCATGATTCAATTATTCAGATAAATGAGATAACATAATAATAAAATTAAAGTTGGAAAATAGTTCAAATATCAAACATACAATCTCGGAACGCAGACCCCACGATGAAATCACTCTATTCACCAGAAAGACAACAGAAACCCAATCAGGCAAAATATTACTCGTGCCCCACGTTGGGCGCCAGTGAAACCAAACCGCTAACCCACCACATCGAAGGCTATGTTGAAAAAAAAACGAAATTAAACTAAAAGACTATAATTTGCGCTAACGATTTTGTCCGTTTGCACATCCTACTTCGTACAATGCCTCATAGTGCGCCAATGAAAAGATAAATTCCTGAATGAATCCAAAATTGTCAACCTGATAGTGAAAATGCAAACTCTTTCTCCCTATCTATCTATTTCAACTTTACAATTAATATAGTGACTCTTATTTACAATATTATACAATTTTACAGTTAACTTGAGGTCCGAAAATTACGTAAGGACTTATCTTTGAGGTTCTCCTGGTATATTGTTCTGCAAGCTGTCGGAATAGATACTGCTTTCTCCAAGATTAGTTCCTATTCTGCATATAATCAGTAGGTGATTTGAATGTTAAAGGCAAAGTATTTTGATGATTTTGATTCCGGACAGAGATACTTTACTGACCGAAACGTCGTGTCATACACAACATAATTTCTTTAACTTTATTTTTTAACGAGATTTATAATTGTGTATATATATATATATATATATATATATATTTTTGAATTTAATTTAACTCGATTTTTAAAGAGAGAAGTATTCATTTCGGGAAGTTTTCTTTTTTTTAAGATCACTTCACGTTAGAATATATTGCGTATATGGAGAAATTGTGAATTCAGATTCAATCCATGATTATTGTCTCTGTTTCACAGTATATGTTAGACATTTGTTACAATTATTTTTCTTGTGTTAATTTTCAGGAAGTTTTCTGTTTTTCAGTAGGTGTTCAGTTTCAAATTGTTCCAAATTACCAGAAAAGCGCCCGGAACCGAGATGGTTCCGTAATAAGATAATATAAATCCGGCACAAGGAAGATTGGTATTAAGAAAATCCAAGCAAAAAGGCCACCAAGATTGTTCAGTTCTAAGAACATCCGGTACTAAGATCTCCGGAACTAAGATCTCCGGTACTAAGATCTCCGGTACTGAAATCTCCCATACTAAGATCTCCTGTACTAAGATCTCCGGTACTAAGACTATATCTATAAGATAGTACCTACAACACGTGATCTCACTTCCAGTGAGTCTAGATATTATTAAAATTATTTACAAGTTAATGAACATGAGATGAAATATACAGAACACAGGAATAAAAGCACGTTATTCGATCATGAGCATGAGAAGGGAAATTAAATGCATAATATAGTATAAAGCAACATGTTTACCTGCCTAACCTGCAGATAATGAAATAAATCAAAAATAATAATTGGCATTCACAAAAGCAGAAAATATTTATCGGGATCTACGTACTACTTACCGCCTTCTGATTAGACGTCTTATAAAAAACAATAAAAATTCAATATTTCACGATTTTCATAGATTAGGTACGTTGATTCGATAAAATTACCACTATGTGTGTCTTCGTTTAACCTCACAATACGAAATAAAGAAATCTGTGAAATTCCACGCTTCTTGAAAACAATGCAACTCTACAGCGCATGAGATAAATAACGTCGACTTTCAATGCGGAAACTCCAAACTTCTTAATGGTATTAGTTAAATCACATTATTGGAGCATTTTTTAGTGATTGTAATTCAAATCAACAGTGGAGCGTTTTTTAACGTTACAGGATCAATATTAAATCTTCAAAAGTTCAGAAAGAGAATTTCAGTTGGAATTCAATCATTACAGGCCCTCACTTGCCTTCAGAGAGAAAAAAGTTTGATCTCTGAGTGTGCAGAAAATACTCTGAATAAGTTCAATTATTAAGTACTTATAACTGTTTTCACAAGTTTCACGAATTATCATTAAATTGATACTTCAGTTAAAAACGTGTTTTCCTTGTCATCCCCAGGACACTCTATTATAAAGCGTTTGCTGAAAAGATCTAAAAGAGGAAAATTTCCATCTAAATTGAGGAAGTATGCTTTGCTGTAGTGTTCCTATTCAAAAAAGTGTATAATTTTTTACAGAGTACATTCAATTCCATGGGTGAAAATAGTTTCCAAATGATATTCAACTGTAAGTGCTCAACCAGGGCTATTGAAAAAGGCTATGAATTCCTTACAGCTGATGGTACAAAAAGCAGAAGTATATTCATTTGCAATCTGATGTTTGATGAAATGTCTGATTTTGAAACAGTATTTGGTAGCGATAGAGTTGAATTAGCTAAAAATGTATTAGTTTATATGTTAGTATCTCTGAACAGTCATTGTCCTGTTGTCCTGTTGCTTAACGCCTCGATGACATTTAATGGTATAACTACAAATTTTGTTGCATATAAAAATTTAGGAGCTTATCTAAAAAATTCAAATGATATAAGACCTTAATTTTCCTCCTCGTGACAAATAAAAATGAGTATTTTTTATATATATCTTCCACGGGTTCAAATATCTGAAAAAATTGCCTAGGTACCTACAAACAATTGAAAATCAATGGTACGTTTCGCGTTTCCTAGAGAAAATGAGTGACCGAGAAATTGAAATGTTCTAAAGAAATTGAGTGTTCAAGAAGTTGAAGGTTTTCATGCTGCAACTAAATTAAGGAGTTAACATCTGCAATGGTTCAAGAAGAAAATAAGAGTGTCCTTAGCAGTTTTAACATTCAGGGGATGCTCTTGATTTTCTCAATTTCGATTTAGAAAAATTTTCACACTCGGGAGAAACCATTGTAAAGTTTTATGAAAAAAAACTAATGAACATTTTTTCGAATTTGTTGGTTTAGTAGAAAAGTAGAAACTTGACATTTACGAGTGGAAGAAATATCATTCAAATGAACGCCACAACCGGATTCAGTACCCCATCAGATGAACCCAATTTTTCAGTATATTGTCAATTGTTTGGGGCTTAATTTCATGAATGGCAACTTCCATTTTGTGTTTCAAGGCATCGATTGTTTCAGGATCCTTTACGGATCCTCACAAAAAAAATTGTCCTCTGAGGTGAAAATGAACTTTATCTCTAAAGATGATTTTTCTGGGAAAGTGTTCATCTTTGGCGTCACTATAATTAGCCCATTGAGCGACTTTTTGCAATAATTGAACTTTGAGAGCCTGAGGAATGTTCTTGAAGTTCTTGTACACGATGACGAGTTGATGTTGATGTTCAGCCACATTTTGGGCTACAGCAGCAATATGTTCAGGTGTGATTACTGGATGGGTTGTTTCATCAAATAACGATCCAGATTTCACGAACAAATTTATCCACAAATTACCATTAGAGCATTACATTTCTGTTGAATTTTCCAAGTAAATTTCCAACAGTTTGAATAGAAGATTCACCACTTTGGAAATAAGTTTTTAATATTCAATTTTGTTCAAACATGAATCGGCCCATTTCGTTAATGTCAAATATTAAACTCACCCCAAAAACACGAATGACAGAAGTATTTCCAGACTCAAAATAACCGCTACTTCAAAATGCAAACTCTAGAAGGTCAAACCTTTACTAACTGAGAAAGCATTCGAGAAATCTCTTTCTTTGAGTAGATCTGCAAGTTATTCGGAGTATCTGAATGCAAGTAGAATATATATTCAAACACTCAAAATAGGGGATGATCCTGTTTAACAATCTCAAAAGAAAACAGGATCCATTATTATAAGTGTTGAGAGTCAAAAGCTGCTCTACGAAGAGAGTCTAAAGCTGCTCTATGATGAGAAGCTCCAGGATATGAAATATTTCCTGACATAAAAGCTGTCACAAATTCACATTGCATAAGGAGCAAGGGGATTCAACAACAATCCGACCGTTTAAAAAATTGAACATCTATATTGCTAAGACTTCATGGAATGTGACGAAACATTGTTGAAATTTCTGATCAGAAAAACCTATGGGATTTTTACTAATACTTCTTCATATATTGTGGTGATCTGTGAATATACAGTACGCTGATCATCATTCATTTTTATCTAAATTTATATAAAGACTTCTCTGTCTTTGAGGTTTCACCATGAAGTAAAGAACAAGATCATTATTGACCAAAACTATTTTGTTGAGAAATAAATAGTTGAGATTTGCTTCGGTTGATTTCATATGTCCCGGTCATTCTTGATTGAATATATTTCTATTTCCTAGGAGTATCGGGTGTTTTTCTTAGAGTGATAGAACTTTCGATAGGGATAACTGTGATTTGACAGAAGGTAGAAGCCATGTTGTTTCGACATTTCTGTTCATTAAGCATCGACAAATCATCTTGGCAAGACTCAAGCCGCAACAACGTTCACAAATTGTTGAAATTCATTTTCAAAATCAGTGTTCTATTCGCCAAACTTATAGAGCACTTCGTGAATTTTATGGTTTACATAATCGTCCATTTGAGCAGCTTATTCGTGGAACTATCGATAGATTTCGGACATTTTCTCTACTCGATGCAACAACAACAAAAAGACGAAGAACTGTACGTACAGAAGAAAATATCGCTGCTGTAAGTTATAGTGTTAATTATGTTCCAGATTTGTCTATTCGTCGACGTTCACAACAAGTTGGACTCTGTGCATGCACCACATGGAAAATTTCGCGTAAAGATCTGGGTCTTACCAATCTACTATTCGTGGTCCTTTTTCGTGCCAAGTCTGTTACCGTTGAATCCGTCCGTTTCCGGACGTGTAATACCGTAATAAGCAAAGAGCCCGTAAGATGCAAGCTAGTAGTGGAAAATAAACCAATAGAACAGGTCATGGTCGTTAACTACCTGGGAATCGAGATATCTGCAAATCAAGATAGAACAAGAGAAGTGAGAAGCCAAGTAAACAAGGCGAATAGAATTTCAGGAAGCTTGTCGGATGTGATATGGAATAACAAACACATGAGCAAGGAAGCAAAAGTAGGAATATACAAGACCTGTATTCGACCGATCATGACGTACGCCATTGAGACGAGAGCGGATAATAGCAAAACAAAGTCAATTCTTAGAACTGCCGAAATGAGAGTGCTCCGAAGAATATCGGGATGTACACTGAGAGATCGTATTCGTAATTCGACAATACGCGGGGAACATGGAGTGAGCGACATAGTGAGATGGGGACGGACACGTAGAAGAGCTTGGAACGAACATGTGGGAAGAATGGCTCATGATAGAATAGCGAGAATCGCACGGGATGGTATTCCGGAAACCAGGAGGCCTATAGGTCGACCACCTAAAAGGTGGCGCAAATCCTGGATCTCAACATCTAACGAGATGAATGATTGAGTTGGAGAAAACAGGCTATGAGCTTAATAAACGAGGAATAGGAAGAAGAAGATCTGGGTCTACACCCATTCAAGATCCAACTGGTTCAAGAACTAAAGCTACTTGATCATAATAAGCGTCATTGGTTTATGCTGATAAACCAGAAACAATAGATCCTTTGGAAGCCAACATAACTCGTGTTATTGATGAAATAAGGCCTGAATTACTCGAAAAAATGGTCCAAGATTGGTCTGGTCGAATGCGGTTCTTCAGAGCTAGTCGTGGTGGACCTATGCCGGAAATTATTTCTAAAACATAAATGTCATAAAATTATCTTCCAAAGAAAAAAAATTGGCTTCAATCTTAATTTAAATGTGTTTTAATAAAATAGAAAGGCCTTTTACTTCATAGAAGAAATATAACAAAATTTGAATTTTGAATTTTGAAATTAAAATTGTAGAAGATAAACATATTTCAATTTGTTTTAATATTCAAATTTTGTTAAATGTGTTTTATTTCAATTTAAAGATCTATCACTCTGAAGAAAACACCCGATATGTTTTATTTATTTGAACTTCTTGATGGAAATCATATCCTGTCATGGAAAATTAGGAAAAGTAATCTGAGCTATGTTATATCATAAGAAGTAGGATTTTACTCCGGAACAATTCTTTCAGTTTTGTGTACAGGAAGTCAAATCAAAAAAGTGATTTTGTGCTATTTATTTAGTTTCAATACTATATCATTCAAACTAAAAGTTTTTTGATCACGTGCGATTAAAATTTCAGCTACATATTCAATTTGAGTAATAATTTCATCATTTAACTTTGATACTCATATTTTCGAAAATAAGTATTTTAAAATAAATAATTTTCATTTTAAATGTGCTTCAAAATTTACATTAAAGCACAACTTGCAGTAAATAGGCCAAAACATCTGGGTTAATAATTTTCAAAAAAAAAAAAAATTATAATTGTTTCAGAACAAAACGGCAAAAAAACAGGAGCATCTCGCCTCACAATTTTTATTTTCGGAATTCTATGATTTGGTTATATCAACAAGTCGAAATTTTGCTTACTGAATATTACGCCAAAGAAATTTAGTTTGATTCCGCTGAATCTGTCAAATTAGTTAACACATGTTGGGGAGAATAATCGTTTACTGATAATGCCTTCTACTAGACACCACGATGCCCAAAACGCTCGTGTTGTTCTGTCACTTGCAGAACACGGTCGTTGCGGGCATTCTTAAAATGTCATCCACCACGTCATTGATTTCGACCGCGACAAGCCCGCGGAGACCCATGTTTTGACGTGAGTCGAAGTGTTTGGTTACATATTTTCCATCATGGCGACGCAATCAACTTTGGTTTGCTCATAGATAGACCTTTTGGTGGAAGTAATTGTGTCTACAGAGGATGCAAGACGTGCACAAGAGGGCAAAGAATGATTATTATACATATATATATATATATATATATATATATATATATATATATATATATATATATATCATTTTTTTATTATTTTCCCCTTTCATCCATTGTTTTTGAAATACACCATAACCTACGAATTGTCAGTCATCTGTCATCGCTATTCAATACCCGTTCCACTTGCAATGCCAACAAAAACATCGTGGGCTTGTCAAAACCTAGTGAAACGGGAAAGACCGTGAACGCGTGCGTGAGAGCCGTGGTCGTCTAGTGGAATGCACGGTATAAATGTAATCTGCCTCTATTTATGTTCATTGCCATTAGACACCGACTAATCAGACGACAGTACGAAAAAGTAAGAGCAACTTTTACAACACGATGCACTTCAAAATTTCCACATTGTGAACGCACAAGTGCAGGTTCTACGTATTAATCTATTCTATAGCCATGTCACTTTCATAAGATTGACAGTATTGGTAGTATTGGTACGCATGATAAAGAGCATCGGTAGGGTCTCCGATTCATTGGATACGTTAAGTATCATAGATCTTTTATGAACAAAGGTCTCTAAACACTCGTTCAGTAATTGCAATTTGTGTGAAAAAATGTGCATAGTTTCCTTTCTTTCGTTTTATTATTGAGATTGATGGTATACCTTCCCACTGTAGTAAAGAATAGCGTAATTAAGAATCTAATTGTAATTTAACAAAAATGCTTTGTTTGCTGTGAAATCGCAAAATTTGGAACTTGGATATTCTCCATCACTTTGTGTGGCCAGCAGAGCGTGCATGATGACAGATAAGCATGGAGACATACACGTAACGGAGCCAGATTTTTAATTTTTCCCACATTTAAAAAAAAACGATGGAAGCTTATGTCATACATCTAGTCATAATGAGCGGAAAGTACCTACAATAGAATCAGAATTTTTGTAATAAGTTTTCACAATTTTAACACCTTTAGCGTTTGTTAAATGAGCAATTCTTTTTTAATATTCAACTAAATCATATACTATTTCAGTTTAAGATATTTGATATAAGCGCAGATGTCAAATCTAGACCAAAATTTTGGATATATATATAATAATAATACGTTTATTTGAATGTTAATGATAAAGTGTCCTAATTATTATTATTCCGGACTCCCATTGCCTGAATTATTTCGGTTTACAATGTTTCTTAATGTGGATAAAAAACTGGAAACAAAAATATTAAAAAAAAAGGGTTACAAAAATGCAAAATGGAATACTAAAATTTTAAATAAAACCGAAAAAGAACTAGAGCTTTTCTTTCAGTACATAAACAACATCCGACCATCTATCAAATTCACCATGGAAAAAGAAGATGATGCCAAATTATCCTTTCTGGATGTAAGAAAGGGTAAGAAGAATCAAATCACAATGTCCACTAGGAAATCGAGACACACGGGACAAAACCTAAATTATACCTCCGATGAAAAGAGGCATAACAGGTTCATTGTATATCCATGCTAAAACTATATGACATAATAGGAATGACCTAGAAGAGGAAATGAAAAATATCTATTGGCAAATGTCTATAGCACGGATGAGCCTGACTCTGCAAAAGACGAGGCAAGAGTATCAATACCTTATGGAAAAGGTTTGTCAGAGTGGATCCGCAGACCAGCTCGAGACTAGAACATCTAAACGGCGTTCAAAAATGCCCCTAGAAGTTTCCTCACAAAAACCAGACTAAAAGACTCAGTTACCACCAAGTACCTATTGCATCTACTCTAAACCTTGTGAATGAAGACCATCTTATATAGGAGAAACAAAACGTCCCCTAGAAGTCAGAATTAAAGAACGCAAAAATCACACCATCAAAGAAGAAACAACCAAATTAGGAATGGCAGAATATAGCTGGGTTGAGCATCATCACATCCAATGGAACCAAGTGAAGGTTGTCCAGCGGGAATAACACTAGAAAAAACGCAAGTTCAAGGAAACATTCTTCATACAACAAAATCCACATGCCTACGGACATCCAAGCTTAGAAATCTCACAAATATGGCTCCCTCTATTGGACCGAACGCATAACGTGAAATTATTCCCGCCCCACCTCTATCCATGGCTACTAATCCACCCATGCATACCTATACAAGACGCGCAGCAAAGAAGATTATCAGTTCCTCACAGATCGCCTTCTGGAATGCAAAAAGACTACTGGCAGGCAGGAATGAACTGGAGCAATTCACTCACAATGAGGATCTATATGTCATCCTGGTTAGTGAGACCAAGCTCAAACCTCCCATCCCGGACCCTCGCATATCGTGAATTCGGTTAGTTGAATTGGCATGTGAGGGTAGCTCTTTCATCAAGTGACCACTCAGCAGTCTCTACAATTGACTCCTAGAGGTAGGAAGTTTGATAAGGATTACGCCATATCATCGTGCGAAGCGAGAACCCCTCCGAAGAGATGAACTCACCAGCTTTCAGTTTGGACTTCAATTCGAAAACCTACAACCGTTTAACTGGTAGCAGCTAAGCACTATCCAACCTCCATTGGCTATGTATATCAGTACCCGAGTTGTTTGGGACACAACTCACACGCCAAAAGGGTTTCTTATCCATCCACCCGAACGCAGTCTCATGAACTGAGATAATCCCAAGATTGATGCCTCAGTTTATCCTGATACGAGCACCGTCATTCCGGCCTGTACGTCAAGACCCACGAACCCATGTGAAGTCTTTCGATCCTGGCGTCAAGCACCAACGGAGTAGCCGTTTCGTAGGAATCCACAAACCCTGAAACGTCAGACAATATATCCAGTTTCAAGTCCCGCTAAACCCTGAGACATTTCTTGGGAATCTCCCGATGGGGGTCTGCGAACAGATAAATGAAACACCTCCGTAGTACAGCATGCGGACTTTCAACCACTACCCCCTCGAGTCCAACACCAATCAGGTGGCCAGGTGGTACAAGTACCACCTGTGGGCATCCACCCTCCCGAGGTAACGCAGTATTCTACATAACGCACTCGGCCATTGGACAGAAACATCCGGAGATTTACTGCAACAGGGTAGAGTACGCTAGTTTTAAAGGAGAGGCCCTGTGCTGCGACGGACTCCCTTGTCACTAAGTTAATCAACTGGTTCAGCCCGTCTTTCCACCATAACGATAAAACTGGGGCCCCATTCGGGAAATCTTCCACCACACGGGACCCTCGCATACAGTGCTACACGATGTACTGATCTGACCTCATCAACAGTTCTGGCGAAGGAACTACTCTAACTATGTTAGAGATACATCAGACACTACGCCACTCCAACACTGACTCTGCAACAGCTGCAGCCAGCGAAATAATTGTTTCCACGACGAACGGATCACTTCGGATCTTCTCGTGCTACGATAAACGCGGCAATAGATCACTGTTTGAAACGGACCTTCAAGCAATCGCGGCCAGCGATTTTAATGCAAAAAGAACGAAAATGGAACAGTCGAAGGAGGAACCAAAACAGCCGTATACCGGAGACTTTTACCCATCAAAACACAGACGCACTAAGTATGAACCGCTGAAACCAACTCACCATAAAACTCGCACAAGCTGAAAAAGCTTCTGAGGGATCCTCGCAGAAGATCTAAGAGTATCAGGATAATAAAATAATATCTATTATAATAACGCAACCGGCTGTCACGATACTCTGGACATCGCCATCAAGAAGATCGTTAATCGAGAAGTTCGATTAACCACTATTAACGCTGAGTTCAGACCACCAACCTCTACTAATGCAAGTCGGAGACAACGTTTTGCATATAGAAATAAAGCTACAGGACATCTTCAACTGGCATAAATTCTCGTACATTGTTGAGAAAAAATTCCAAAATACCACGGACATCAGCAATGAGGACGAACTCGAACGAGCTGCTGCAAGATTCGAAGAAAATCTCAGGCACTCAGTTGCTGCCGCGACTAAGAGACTGAACCAGGGCAAACCGTCCAGAAGACTCACGATTCCCCACGACATCGTGAAACTAATCAGGAAAAATTAGCGAGAAGAAAGTTCCACCGGTATGGTCTCCAGTCCGACCAAACAATAGTAAACAAACTCCAATGGGAAGTCCGGAAAGCACTGGAAGCATTCAGGGAAGAACAATGGCAGCTTAAACCTCAGGGTCTTCACACTGAGGATAACTCACTGTGGAAGATGTGAAAAGTCCTAAAGGCTGACCGAAAGCTACTCCCACCCATACATGGTTCTGTATTATATATCGTGTATACGGAGGAGGAAAAAGCCGAAGAATTTGCCGACAGTCTACAACTCCAATGTAGATCCAACATTTCCGACGCCGACTTGAACCACATGGAAAGAGTCGAAGATGCTGTGAGTTAAATTACCGAATCCGAACCAGCAGATGCAGATTCCATCGAGACAATTTCACCGGAAATCTATAAGATAATTTCCTGCTTCAAGTTGAGGAAGGCCCCAGGACCTGATTGTGTCTCTAACAAGATGCTGAAGAATTTACCGAAAAACGCAGTATCCTCTCTGGCAGCTATCTGTAATGCAGTGTTCGAACTTCATCATTTCCCAGCTAGATGGAAACAAGCGACCGTAATCTTCATTCCAAAAACAGGTAAAGACCATAAAGTTTCACAAAATCATCGAGCAATTAGTTTACTGCAGTCTATCGGGAAAATTTTCGAGAGACTTTTTCATTCTTGTCTTTCTGACTTCGCCACTAAAAATAATATTCTTCCCGAAAACAATTCGGATTTCGGCCCCAACACTACACAACTGATCAACTACTCAGAGTCGTAGAACACGCCTAAACTAGTTTCGAATGGAAACAAATAACCAGTGCAGTATTTTTCGATATCCCGAAAACTTTCGACACGGTTTGGTATGACGGCCTCGTCTTCAAACTCCATGAAGCGAAAGTACCAAACTACATATGTCAACTCATTCACTCCTTCTTACAAAATCGCTCCTTCCAAGCAAAAATTTCAAACGCTATCTCTCAACCTAGAGATCTTGATGCCGGTGTGTCCCAAGACAGCTCTTTACACAGTGGATATTCCCAAATCACACCGCCCTTTGCTGGTCATTTTCGCATGTCACGGCAATATTAGTCAGATCTAAAAAGCCTGAGTTAGCTACCAAATATCTCCAGGAAGTCGTCGACAAACTGGAAGAATGGTGCTGCAAATGGCTTATCAAAGTCAACCCTGAAAGGAGCTCCGCTCTGTCCATGTCACGCAGAACAGCTCAACCATGAGAACACGGCGAATATATTCCTTGGGAGTCGCAAATCAAATACTTAGGTGTCATTCTTGACAAACGACTCTCATTCAAGCCTCACTTGGAGCACGCCGTGTAAAAAGGAAAAATGGTGCTATCACAACTGTCTCCACTACTTTGCCATCGCAGTAAAATGTCCATACGAAATAAACTGACCATCTGTAGAACCATCGTCAGACCCATAGTAAATTATGCTTCCGCATGCTGGGCCCACGGTCCCTCTGCGTCGAAGCATCAACAGCTACAAGTATTCCAGAATGAAATCTTCAGAGCCATTTTCGACGTACCCTGGTTTATCCGCAATTCCCAACTCCATCGCGAGACGAAGTTACCACAGTTTATAGAATTTCTCCTCGAAACCGCCCTGAAAACACTCGCTAAAGCAGCGAGTCATATTAATTCAGTGGTCAGACAAGCCGTCGACTATAATAACTCATCGTCAAATACAGGCAACCCAAGCTTGTACTCCAATTCAACCCCCAGTGACCATCATTGAATCGGTGATTTCACAATTCACAAGTCAGCACCTAGTGCAAAAATTTCCAAGGAAAGTCTTATAACTATCCTCCGATGGAAGGTTGACATACCTTCCACAGTCCTAACTGTCTAAAACCTCCGCTTGAAAATCGCTCTAAAGGAGGCAGACGTCCAGCCACTATCATTGGCACTCTCCCTCCCGACCGGGCTAAAAGAGTCAAAGACATGAGAGGTCTGAAGGCGTTAGTGGGTATAATCTTTTTTTAAATAATAAGAAGAGGTTTTTACTTGCTAGAAGGAATATTACAAAATTTGAACATCAAAACAGATTTAATCCTATAATTTTAATTTCAAAAAATTCATTCAAAAATTTTTACAATTAAATTAATGTTCTTATAAGCACATAATACATGTTTTGAGAGGTTTTTGAAGTAGCCTATTTAAATATATAAATATATTAAATATTTCAAATAAATTATATTTTCTGAGAAGTCCAAAATTATGTTCTGTATTTTTGAAAAGTAATTAGTTTTCATAATAATAAGATCAGAAACAAAATTTTATCTCCTTCAACTATTTTTTATTAATTTTATTTGACAATTTGACAATTTGACAATTTATATTTGTTGGGTTATTTATTCCATTTGATATTGTATATTGAGTTTTGATTTTATACGTCTATTGAACATAAGCCGTGCTAATATGACTTTTTAATTCTAAAAAAAATTTTTGAATAATTTTTTAATATTTTTTTGAAATTAAAATTATAGGACTTACAGATTAAATCTGTTTTGATATTAAAATTTTGTATTATTCCTTCTATTAAGTAAAAACCTCTTCTTATTATTTTATTCTATATATAAAATATAATTATACTTGGTTTGAGAAAAACTCATTATAGAATATCGAGTAATTTAAATAAAACCATATCATATCTTACAGCTTTCTGTGATTAATGTGACGAACATATAATATCTTGGAGTTAAAAGTTTTATGTGTTCAAATCATTTTGTCAGGTGAGATATATTTGTTTTTGATTATTTCTATTGTTTAAATGTCGAAAAGTTCGACCGATGAAAACCTTATCGGAATTCTAATTGTTTTTTGAAGATAGAAATACATGTTTTTAGGGATTTTTGAAGTAACTTATTTAAATATATTAAATTCTAGCTGTGCCCGCGACTTCGTCCGCGTGGAATGAACTTTATTTTTCTAAAATAAAAGAATTTTTCTAAAATAAAAGTAGCCTTAGTTACTCATTATTACTTAAGCTATCTGCCAGTGAAAGTCCCGTCCAAATCGGTTCAGCCATACCAGAGATTAGCCGGAACAAACAGACAGACAGACAAAAATTTTAAAAATATATATTTTGGTATGTGTACCAAAATGTATATACATTTATATGCACGTAGTAGAAAGCGGTTATTTTAATATTACAAACAGACACTCCAATTTTATTTATTTGTATAGATTTCAAATATATATTTTCTGAGAAGTCCTAAAATTATGTTCTGTATTTTTGAAAAGGAATTAGTTTTCATAATTGTAAGATCAGAAACAAAATTTTGTCCCCTTCAAATAATTATTTATTAATTTTATTCCACAATTTATATTTGTTGGGTTATTTATTCTATTTGATATTGTATATTGAGTTTTGATTTTATACGTCTATTAAATATAAGCTGTGCTTATAAGACATTCATTTAATTCTAAAAATTTTTGAATGAAATTTTTTTGAAATTAAAATTATAGGAGACGAACAGACTGAATCTATATTCAAATATCCTTTCTTTGTGAGTTTCTGCAAACTCGTACTTATGAGCGAGATTTGTAGAGCCCAACAAGCAAAAAGTTGGGAGCCCTATACTTGTCTCCACTCCTTATCAATGGGGTGGATTCGTTCATGAGGAGGATTGACCTGTATAAAAAAAAGATCATCAGTATTCAGTCTAAAACGGTCAGAGATTCTTAATTGACCGAAACGTCGTGAAACACATAATACAATCTCTCTTTTTCTGACAAACTCTATTACGAACGCACCTAAATAATATTGTTATTATTTCTAATAATTATAATATCCACAAAAAGAATGATAATAAAAATAATAAGAATAATTAAACAATCCAATTAAAACTATTTCTTCTGTGATTACATTCAATCTATAATAATATATATATTGTTTTGTATTTTTGTAACCCTTTTTTTCTTTGAACATTTTCGTTTCGAGTTTTTTTGTCCATATTAAAGATCATTGTATTAATTAACGTAATAATATTACGTTATTAGTAAACAAATGATCTGAAATCTGAGATCCAAGCAAAGATTCTGTTAGATTGCCTTGCTGACCCATACTTGGAACTATCAGTGTCTAAGCTTCATTAGAAATTTTGATAGTTATTTAGAAATTCAAAATGAACAGGAAATTTCAATGTTAGGCAGAGAGAGGCTGTTTTCAGAATTGTAAGGATCTTTCAACTTCCTCGGCTTGCAGTTGATACAATATGTCGAAAAGGATTTGTTTTCAGAGTCACTACAGGATTTCCTTTTTCGGAACAGTGATTGTAATAAAATAGACGAAAGTATATTTAGTTGAAAAGTGACCATTTATATCAAGATGAAACGCAAAGTGTTCATAACCAGGAATTGTACCCATTCCGATTTAATGTTCATTCCTGTTGGGTGATTTTAACTCTAGTTAGGGATCACATTTTTTTTTCTTGTTCTGGAAATTTACCTCGGGGATATCATAATCATTCTCTGTGCTCTGACGTTTTGGAAATTTGCGATCTGAAAGTCACTATGGTAGGATACTAGTGGAATCAGGATAGGGAGATACTGATTTCTTGTTTTCTTCCGTAGGAGTAAGGATTATGGAGTTTAAGTACAGATTACTCTTACGATTGGAGTGTAGAAATTTTGAGGAAGATTTTTTGGACGCAGGAATGGTCCTTGGGCTACAAGTTTTGCGTCAGTAAGCAAGCTCTTTTGAACCTCCCACATAGATGACCGTAGAAGAGGGAATCCTCCGTTTGTTGGATTATGGACTAGCCAGAGAGGCTTTTGGAAGCATTCGCTGGAATTGCGGATCCGATTGCAGCGCTTTGGATTTCTTTGATATGTTCATTATACTTTAGTCTTGGTCAATTTTAATTTTCAATACTTCATCTATCAGTTCAGGAAAGGCTTTACTTTGGATACTTTTCGAATATTCAATCTGCTGACCAAGGGGGAGTATTCGTGAACACAAATAGTAAGTATAGTTAAATTTAATTCAGTGACCGTTACTTACTAGAATGAGAAGAAATCTCCAGCTAAATGGATAACTATTATGCATTACATTTGCCATTTTATGAAGAATCATTCTCTTTTTAATGCTCTTACCTTAATGTCTTCCTTCATAAATAGCAAACAGCATCCAACGGTGATATGATTAATTCTTATATTGGAAATATATTCAAAATTAAAAACACCTGTGGTTTAATGGGTGAAAAGGCCCAACTCACAAGTAGAAATTTCTCTTCACTACTGATTCGTATCTTGGCGGCAGAAGAAATTTTCTCTCTAGGATAGCCTGCCACTATTTCTTTGTTGGGTCAAAATTAAAAGTGTTGTGCCTAAGGTGTCGTAAGGCACAATAACAGAGCCTAACCATAAACCAACTGATCTCACAACTCGCAAAAGCGACCTAGGATCTAGGAATTTTAGTAAAAAAAAAATTTGTTATTGTTTAAGTATGTGTATTTCATGATATATTTTCGATAGTTTTTTTTTTGTACCAATCATGATAATTAAAAAGAAATTCATTATTATAATTGTAAATACTAAGTTAGTGAAATTATAAAAGAGTATTGTAGATTTTCAAAGAATTTTTCAGAAAATAATTAATTATCTCTGTTTCATTTCATTTTGAATTATTTCTCAGTTTCACAAATTGTGTTCATAATATAGTGAGGAAGAGGGTTTAGGACGTTGTATAATAATTATAAAAAGAATAGTCCAACGTATTTCATCCGGTATTTATGTAGATACGCCACCCGTCGAATGTTATTGAAGAAGTCATGCGGTAGGTAATATAGGGAAGCGAAGACACATAACTTGTAAATACCTGGGTTATACAATAAGAAGTGACGTTAACTTCAGCGCCAAGTAGAAGTGTTTGAATTTAAGCAAATATTTTCAGGTGGTCACTGATAAAAATGAAATGCGAAAAGTTACTGAAGACTACTGAGCGCATCTAGTCTTTCAAATGATGCCGGTGGCATAATCATTATTCGTTGCATATGTACTTATAACATATTACACTATCCACCATATTAAATTTCATAAACTTTCGTTAAATTCTTTTAAATACCCTTCCTCTCAAATCTCATTCATACTGAAATGTTAGAAAATCTACATCATTCGATTTCTAGTTCAAGCCCTACTGAGGTTCACTACCGGACAAAACCACTACTGATTTGGACGAAAGAAAGCTAATAACGTGGACTCAATGAAAGTAGTTATTTACAGAATAAATCTAAAATCAGAATATTCTTATAAAGTTTTCGATGATTGAAGATTAGATTGATTGCGTGACTCGGAAATTTCTTCCATTTAATGACATAAAAATTAATTAAAAGTATTAATGTATTCATTAATCCAGTAAAATTTTGATCAGAATTTGCTGTTTTTATATTTATTTCAATTCATTTTTTACAACAAAAGGACTCGAAACTTTTAATAAATTTTAGGAGAAATTTGTTCTGAGATATTTATCAGTTATTTGTTGCTGACTCAAATTTTATGTTTTATTTCCTCATACGAGCAATGAATTCAATAAATGAGTCAACCTTAGACCATAAAGTGCGTATATATGAAAATCAATATCAAAGATTATCAATTCAAGAAAAGAATTGATGCTCCGAATTCTCAAAAATCGGCGTTCAGCTTGATTTCCACCGAAATTTCTGTTGAATTTGCAGCAGTTTGGTTTATCATTTTCATAAATAATAAGCATTTGACAATACATAATTGACTGTAAGGAGCCAAAATTCCTTAAGTTAAATCGTTCGGTTCTTGATAATCCATAAAATACTAAATTAAAAAATTTCATAAAATAAGATTTCGAAAATGTATTTCTCAAAGGTTACCGCCAAGAATTTTATGAGATAATTCGAAAAAGTTATGTTTACACATTTTACTGCCACGTATAAATATTGAATTGATTTCTTTTAAAATTTGCTCGGTGGTACTTGAAAATGGTGTTAAACAAATACATTCGACCAACAGAAGAAGCGTTCGCAGTAAAATTAAATTTGTTTGTGCGATCGTTTTTAAGCACGATAATTTTCCAAACAAGCAACTTAAAGACTTAAAATTCGTAGGGTGGATTTCAAGTCAAATAAAAAAGTACAGGAGCTTGAACGGCAATAGTTTTGAAGGCTTCCAGAAGCATTACCGTTAGTAATTATCGAATTATAGTAAAAGTTTCAGGATCAGTGTTAATGTTACACGACTACAAATCTGTCACGCACCTTCATTCGCTCTGTAAAGGAACCAAGGTATTTATCATACACTAGTACCACCTAGTACACAATACACATACACGACATACCCTAGCAAGCCAATTCAAGCAAAGAACTGTATTATCCTTATTAATGCAATTTGGTACAGAGTGTCAGTCAAAGTAATTTATTCGAATATAAATATGTTAATTATGAGCATTTCAGCGTAACAGAATTTGACTTGAGCATGGGTAAAATTTTCTGTGTTTTATAACGTAAGAAAAAATCAATACAGTTCTTTCTTGAATTGGCTCTCGAGGTTATGTTGTGTATGTATATTCACGTACACTAGATGGCGCTAGTATAAATTGTGTTCCTGTGCATAGTGAATATAGGTGCGTATCAGTTTTTTAGTCATTGGACCTTAGACTGACGATGGAAACCAACAAGTTTCGAAACATGCCCATGTCTGCTACTTATGAGCATGAACAAAACCTAATCGGGCTTATTTGAGTTTAGAATTGTTATACAGATTTATGTTGCATCCTCTCGATTTTAAGAACTTCCTATTACCAAAGCTCATATTCCTCATTGATTATATTTGCTACAGATTATCAGTAAAAAAAATTTATTTGAATTATATACAAATTGAGGTCATGTTGATGTGTTCCTACAAAAAATTAAAAAGAATTGTGGTGCCACAAATTCCAAGTGAAATATTCCCACAGTACACTCTTTATTATGAATATAAAAAGAACGACGGTTTTTTTTCTATCAAAACAAATTATTACTCGATGATGTTCTAAATATTTTTTCAGTTTATATTAAAAGCTAGAAGAAATTGAAACAGAAAAAACCCTGTACTTTGGACTATATCAAATAATCAACAAATGCAGACCACTTTTTCCGTAATTATTATATCCAATAAAAATGTAATTATTTTTATGAATGAAAATTATACAAAATGAATCGTGAATATTAAAATACCAGAATGAAATCACTGTCTTGCAAATTTGTTCAATTTTTTTGTTAATGTCTCGATATAACTTGTAATTGTGGCGGAAATGTAAGATATTCTGTATAGTCAATATTAATGTGCAATTCGAATAATTGGATATAATGTATAACGGAAGGATGAGGAAAGTCATAACTGCGATTGACCGTCTGAATTTATGTGTTCACATTCATATAGAAAACAACTCTGGTTAAAATGTAAGACTGGTAGGTAATATGTATGTATTGGTAGGTTAAATGTAGTTAGAGTAGCTCCAAGCGGATAAACTAAGAGATATTCTGTGAAGAAACAGGGAAAGTCCTTTTCAGTTAGTACATTGTAAGTTTTGAAACTTATGAAAAAAAATTTGGCAAAATGAAGTGTGTTCATCTTTACGTGTGCTGTGTGCTACAAAAATAAGTTATTTTCGAAGAAGTTATAGATATTATGAACAGTTCACGTTCTTGTATTACCTTTTCTGTTAATCTATTCAGCAATGTCGAGAATGTTAACGAATTAGTGAATTTGTGTTTCGAAATTGAAAGAAAGACAAAATAGTCACAAGAAGAGGTGAAGCATCTAGAAAAGATTAAATTGGTATTAATAGGGTTGAAAAGATTTTGGTATTTTATTAAAGTACACTGAACTGGTTGTAAAAATTTAAGTATCGGGTGTTTTTTTTAGAGTGATAAAACTTCAAATTGAAATAAAATACATTTAAATTAAGATTGAAGCCAATTTTTTTTATTTGAAAGATAATTTTATGACATGTTTCAAAAATAACTTCCGGCATATGCCCACCACGACTAGCTCTAAGGAACCGCATTCGACAAGACCAATTTTGAACCACTTTTTCGAGTAATTCAGGTCTTATTTCATCAATAAAATGAGTTATATTGGCTTCCAAAGCGTCTATTGTTTCTGGTTTATCAGCATAGACCAATGACTTGACAACCCCAAAGAAAATAATCCAGTGGAGTTATGTCGCATTATCTTGGAGGCCAATAAATTGGACCATTTCTCAAAGAATGTTATCGCCAAATCTTTCTTTCAATAAATCAATTGTTACGGTAGCAGCATGAGGTGTATCACCATCTTTTTGGAACCAAAACAATTTTGAAACAAATAATCATTGACCATCGATCTGTAACGAGCACCATTCACTGTAACATTAGCTCCAGCATCGTTTTTAAAGAAATATGGACCGATGACTACTCCAGCGTGTAAAGCACACCATACAGGGCATTTTTCAGGATGTAATGGAAACTGCGGAACTTCTTGAGGATTGTTTTCACTCCATATATGGCAATTTTGCTTGTTTAGATGGCCGTTCAACCAGAAATGAGCTTCATTACTAAACACAATTTTACGATATAAAAGTGGATTAACTTCAAGCTCTTCTAGAGCCCAATCAGCAACAAACGACGCTTACTATGGTAAAGTGGCTTTAGTTCTTGAACCAGTTGGATCTTGTATGGGTGTAGACCAAGATCTTCACACAAAATTTTTCATGTGCTGGATGCACAGAGTCCAACTTGTTGTGAACGTCGACGAATAGACAAATCTGGAACATAATTAACACTATAACTTAGAGCAGCGATATTTTCTTCTGTACGTACAGTTCTTTGTCTTGTTGTTGTTGTTGCATCGAGTAGAGAAAATGTCCGAAATCTATCGATAGTTCGACGAATAAGCTGCTCTGATGGACGATCATGTAAACCATAAATTTCACGAAGTGCTCTATGAGTTTGGCGAATAGAACACTGATTTTGAAAATATTTCAACAATTTGTAAACGTTGTTGCGGCTTGAGCCTTCCCATGATAATTTGTCAATGCTTACTGAACAGAAATGTCAAAACAACAGGGCTTCTACCTTCTGTCAAATCACAGTTATCCCTATCGAAAGTTCTATCACTCTAAAAAAACCCCGATATAATTTATGGGTAATTCATAATTTTTTGTATCAATTGAATTTCCCTAACAGTTTGGGAAAATTCTTATCAAAACCGTATTTTTCGGTTATTTGATGTTCATGGAATTCAATTTTTATTTTTTGCATAACTAGGACATTTTTTGCATAACTAGGATAAAGAAATATAGGTGACTTCTCCTGAATAATAAGTTTGATTCCACATATGGACAACAAAAAAGCACGATTTTGATGAGATTTTAAAAAGTCTACAAACAACAAAGGCCTAGAGCTGATCTCATTGGAAAGTTCGGAAATGATTCGTTTGAGGAATTCTGGGAATTGACTAAATAACCAGACATAAGTAACCAGTTCTTCTTTATTTCAGGGAATCAGTAGTTTTTCCATAGTTATAAAAAATATATTATACTCTCATCTCAAAACATCAACTCATTTCACTCACTAAATAATATTTATACCTAAATTTTGAGCCAACTATTTGAAAATATCTGAAGAAACAACAATATAAATAAACGATATGTTTCAATTTATAATAAATAAAAATCTATAGAATGAAGACTAAAACAATTAGAAGTTAGGAAGAATGCTCCGAATAACTGCTTGTATACATTCTAAATAACTGAAAAAGAACTATTGTAGGTCGAATGTAACTTCCTCATTGAAAATTTGTCTTTATATTTGAAAAAATATCTTATGAGGAGCATTAAGTATAAAAATATGCTTAAGGTTTTTTGGGAACTGTTCAAATTTATAACAATTTTTAGGAAAATATCCCTTTTGCAATAAATTGGCCAAAGATCCCAATGTTTTTGATTAACTTTTCTTAGAAAATTATCAAACTTGATCATTATTTATAATGAGAAGGGAGACGAATTCATCAATTATCAAAACCTCCATCATTTAACTTTCGAAAACAAAGTTCAAAACTTTAGAAAGCGTGATGAAAGAATTCTATTATACATTCTGCCAAGAAAGTACCGGGAATTATCGATTTAAATCTGGCGGGGTAATGAGGCAGGTAAAAATTTTTTTTCCTAGGTTGGTACCACTGTCCTTAATTACTATGCCAAGCTTGAGCGGGATCTGTCAACTAGTGTGTTTGCAACAGCTGATTAAGTCAGTCGATGTCAGAGTGCGTGCCGATTCTTACTATGGGTGATTACGTTGAGCAAAGAATTTGTTTAAAGTTTTGTGTTGCAAATGAATTTTCGTGTGCCGATGCATTGAAAATATTGCAAAAGGCCTTTGGTGATAATGCTCTATCGAAAACTCGTGCATATCAGTGGTACAGAGCCTTCAAGGACGGTCGTGAAGTGGTCGCCCATCGACGGCTTCGATCGAAGATAACGTCGATAAAATTAAGGAAAGGGTGCTGGAAAACCGTCGTACCAGCTTGAGAGAGATAGCACATGATCTTAAGATATCCCACGAGTCCGCACGTACGATTTTGATTGATATTTTGGGCATGAGAAAGGTGGCCGCACGACTCGTACCGAAAGACCTGAATTTTCTTCAAAAACGTCATCGCGAACAGGTTGCTTCAGACATGCTGGATCGCTGTAATTCCGATTCTACATTCATAGAACGCATTATAACTGGTGATGAGACCTGGGTCTACGAGTACGATATGCAAACAAGCCAGGAATCATCGGAATGGGTGGCAAAAAATGAGCCGAAACCGAAAAAACCACGCCAAAGCCGCTCGAAAATGAAGGTGATGCTCATTGTTTTCTTCGATATCCGTGGCGTGGTGCACTACGAATTCGTTCCAGAGGGTTAGACGGTAAACAAGGAGTATTACCTAGGCGTTATGAAACGTTTGCGTGAGCGTATCCGTAAGAAGCGGCCAAATTTGTGGGCGAACAACTCATGGATTTTGCATGACGATAACGCGCCTTCTCACCGAGCTACGATTGTGACTGACTTTCTCGCCAAAAACTCAAAAAAAGTGCTTGAGCAACCACCGTATTCGCCGGATTTGGCTCCCTGCCACTCTTTCCTCTTCCCAAAACTAAAATTGCCCCTTCGTGGCACCCGTTTTGAGTCGATTGAAGCCATAAAACAAAATTCGGCGCGAGAGCTAAAGTCCATACCGGAAAGCGCCCATAAAAAATGTTTCGATAATTGGAAGTGCCGTTGGCATAGATGTATTGGAGCAAATGGAGCCTATTTTGAAGGCGACCCAATAAATTTTGACGATTAAATGTAAAAATGTTGTACTTTCTTGACAGAGTAGTATATACATAGGCGGTTATCGTTCCAGTTTTAATAGTAAAGACTTCGATGAACAAATGGTTTCCATAGTCATGAAGAAGTTGACGTAGAGTCTTTTATAATCGAATTTATCTAGAATGATATCTTTGATGAAGATTTTTTTCTGTTACAATATTGAATGTCCATAATTAATTACAATAATAAAAAACGATACTTAGGAGTCTACACTGGAGTATCAAAGAATACGAACTCAAGCAACATATTTACAAAATAATGCAGAAGTCGTTTCTGATTTTCAATCTGTTGGCATCAAGTGTTAAGTAATTCTTGAAAATAAGGAATAAATAGAGAAACCGCACTAATTGAATCAAGTAAGTTGATAATAATATGAACCAGGCCAAAAAAACTAAGGAGCAAAGGAGAGGAGAATATCGGAGAAAACTGATCTCAATGCTTCTGATGTTAAGTCCTATATGAAGAAAATACCGATAATTGATAATTTAAGAAGCTAACTTAGAGACATTACAGAAAATTTTTCGTCATTGATTTGGCAAAACTGTACTTTATTCACAAGAAGAGTTAGTTGGTTGTAAAATTACGAGTACGACTCGAATATTTATGCCATATTTCGTGAGAATATCATAGAAATTTGAAAGAATTTGGAAAAAAAATTACAAAAAAGAAAAGTTATTTTTACCTTTAAGGTATTAAGAAAATCATTAGCAAGATACGATCATTTCACCTCGAGTGGAATTATCGTAAATATTACTACGAGTAAGTAAGAATAGATTGATCGAAAATGATATTTGTTGATTAATTTTTTGTAGGATATTACTATTTAAATTTTTCATGGTTGTTGTTTGACGAATTTACTTAAATTACCATCACTATTAATGGAACTATGAAAATATATTTGAAAAAATCGAATATCAATATTAAGTAGTGTATAAAAATTCCGAACTTCACGTCAGTGCTAATTTTTTACTGATTTCTAACTGAATAAAAATTGGATTAAGGACATTAGAACATGAAAGTAATTTAACATATAAATTGTAATACTATATTTTTATAAGTCTTTGACAGTTTTCTGTGAAATTGTTTTGACAGTTATTGTTATGATTAGAAGTCAAAAAGAACATTTTGGAAGCTGATCAGCGTTGACCTCTACCTTAAACACTATAAGTTTCAAAAGGAAAAGAATAGAACTACTTAGAGTAGATGTATGCCCTGAATATCACAGTTGAATTCGTTACTTGGGTGGAATCAGTCTAATGGTTTCTCAGTTACTCACATTTGAAATTTTCTCTTGTTTTTATCAATATTTTCCAACCTAAGAATGAAATTTGGGGTTTAGAAGGATAATAATAACGCACATATTCCTACAAAATCATATTAGGATCGTATGTTAAGAAGATCCAAAACAAAAACAAAAAATGTTGTGAGCGGAGCAGCGTTTAGCGCTGAAGAAACCATACCAGCAGTAGCGCGTTCGAGTTTAAATTCATCACTAAGATATACACTACTCAAAAATTGAAGTAGATAATTTAAGTACTCATAATAATTGACAAAGGAAAATAAAAAAGTGATTTTGTATATGTACTGATGTATTAGGTCATGTGTCTACATACAGTTATCCTGCCTGAAATGACAATAGTACGCAAGATTGCTTTAGTGACAACATAGAGAAATAAACAAAATGAGGATTCTGACCTGGTGGAGTCTGCAGGCTTATTCTGTTAGAAACACCTTGAAATCACGGTTTAATATCGGGTGGTGTTGTTGATTCAAGTAAATTAGGAATTTTTACTAGTTGAATACGAAATAAACGTTACAATTGTTGACGCTACAATATATTTACTTAACTGACTTGGACACTGGGTCCACACTACCTGTCGGTAACAGGCTTAAGAACGAACAGGGAGCAAAAAATAGCTGTTGGCAGTGACATAGAAAAATAAACATAGAGAACATACAGTCTACTACCAACTTAAGAATGCTAGAAATGGACTTTTGTTATTGAATTACAACAGGTGGGGTCTCTAGTCCAGCAATGTGTCGATGAGGTTATCAATGAAAGCTTGAGGAATGTTTTGCCAAATGTTCGTGAAAGCATTAGCGAGCTGTTATACTGTCCGAGGTGGGTCGGTTAAGAGGTATAATTACTGTGACATTGCAGACCACGCATGTTCAATATAAATTTGTTTTGCAAAGACAGCTAGCCAGTTAATGCCATGCATTTCTATGCGGTCGATAATGATAATTTTTGTCCGGTAAGTACGAGCATTATCGTCAATGATTAACGTAAAATTGTCACCAATAGCTGCCGCAAAGGAAACAATAATTGGTTCTACAATCTAATCATGATACCTTATCGCTATAATGGTTAAGTTAATGGGGGTAATAAGATCTGTGTACCTACTGAAACAAATATTTCACCAAACGCACACTGATATAGCAATGATATTTTACATCCCGGTGCTTCCTACTCAATCATGGGTGCCTGGTGGATCTTCTTACCCTCAAATTGAAACTGTACAACCTATTCCGGATTGTTTGACCAAAAACTATCCTACCGGCAACTTGCCGGAATTAGCTATCATTTCGTTATGCTGTGAAGAAGGGATTTCGTCGTGCAGTTGACTGTATTAGCCAATGTTGTGTGACAGTTATAGCTCTTGCTCTTCCATCCCTATGAGTATATGCAGCACTTCTACTAATACGATAGCGATTCCACGAAATCCGAAAACGGTTAGCAACTTCTTGTTGAGTTAAACTCTCGTTTAATCTACATATTAATTGTTCAAGGTGGATGGTTTCTAAACACATGTTAAATTTGTGACAATTAATCCACAAATGATTCTATCGATTGCAATAGAACATTATTATACGGATCATTAAAATGAAGATCATGCACCTACAAGAAATGAATTTTTTGTGATTAAGCCATTCAGTGTCATGAGAACCATATTTTGTGTGTAATGCGCAAACATACGCCTCTCCACATGATATGTACAATAATCCTGAAAATTTGTTTCAAATGCAAAAAATTAGTTTTCTCTCGAATATCCACTTCAATTTTTGAGTAGCTGTAGAATAACGACCCAAAGGCTAATGCAAAATTTTTCTGATTGAATCATCAGCAAGTATACCGTTAGAGATGAATATAACCCCAAAATAGGCAATAATAATGAATCACACCCTGGAATAATATTTGCAATTTGTGATATGTGCTTACCCTTCTCCAAGTTGATTTTGTCCTTACTCCGACATGCAACAATCCATTGCTACGCCAAATCAGAAACTCCACTAAAATTCTCGAAAATAATCAAAATAACGTGTTTCAACTGTTAGATCCCATTGTTTTGCTCCACATGGCCATAGAAAGACGGAATACGAAAAATAGCATACCGGTATATTCTATTAGAATTGTATAGGAATTTCTCACCACAAACTCAACGAATATCGTCGAGCAAACACTGCATTTCTCTTCCTAAAAATCAAATCATTACTGATAAATTTTCACTCTGTTTATTGTATAATATAGCCATCTGGTTGTCTAGACTATATGATTGCAAATTGTAGATATAAATCTAGTGTTTCATCTACTGGTAGGTGTTATCTTACATTTCGAATAACTGTGATACTGTGATAGCGAAACAATTCTATCAAATAACAATAAAAAATATGTGAAAATCAGAATAAATTATTCAATATGTACTTTTATCAAGTAAAGACTGATTCAATTAAATATTTTAAACTATAATTAAATGAATGATGGGACTTTTCAACTATTTATGATTTAATTATGAACTTTTATGGTATAACACTATCTCTCTGTGTAAACTCAAGAGTCTGGAAACAGTACAAGAAGCAAATGGATACTGGGTATGCATAGAGTTTACAAATCATTTGTTCAAGCTAATTTTTGGAGATTGAAAGTGATTCAATGCAAAAACTAAGAGAAGCATGCAGAAGACGCCATGTACTAGTGGATAACTGTGAGACAGTTTAATCATTCGGGAGACCATTAGATCTCTGAAGAAATAGTAAAGTGGTTTCCTAAATAAGATAATATATAAATAAAAAAATATTTTAAATCTAGTACCATGAAATGGGAATAATTTGATTTACTGACAGAAACTTCATAATTTCTGCATTGACAGCACTGATTTCCAATCTTTATCATTGCTCAAGCATTGTAGGTATTAACGAATAGGTATCGGAGATTTCCACGAAAATATGAGTAAATTGAAAGGTTTTATTACTAAGAAAAGGATTTATTACAATATCTTGAATATTAAGCGGAATAATTTTGTCAAACCTATACTAATTTTTATTTCAAAAAACTTCTTCAAATTTAAAAAATAACATTAAGGGAACAATTTTTCTATTTATTCTCAGCACGCATACAAAACTATCAAAAATTGCAAAGCACCTAAAAGAGATAAAGAAATCTAAAGAAAATATAGAATATTGAAAGAAATCACCTAGCAAACTTTGGTTATTTCATATCGACACCATGAATAACAAATTATAATCCAAAAATTCTCATTTGGCATTTAGAAAACAGTAATTCTATGATATTTTCATTCAATTTCTTAAAATTTTAAAGGAATTTTTCAAAATTAAAATTATGACAGTTTGACAGCATTATAATTTGAGATATAAAAAAATGAGTAATTCATTTAAACAATTTCATAGGCTAAAAATCTTTACGAGGTGCGTTCGATGTTATTCTTGGTATAGGCATGAAATAAAACTCAGAAAAATTCTATATTTCAGTGTAGTCCCCTAGAACTTCAATACTTTCGTTAGATCGGGAAATAAACTTCTCTAAACCTTTTAAAAGATATTCTTCGGCTTCTCCTCAAAATAGGTATTGATTGCTTCAGTTCTTCATCGTCAGAAAATCACTTTCCACGAAGTTATTTTTTCACATTTGGGAATAGGTAGTAGTGATTACGTATGATGCTGCTGTAATGCTTTCATTCTTTTTAGTGTATTTTATCAATAAAATACCTTTAGAATCCTAAAAGACCCGAGCCATTATTTTTCCAGTGGATGGAGTGACTTTAAACTCATTTGGGGGCTGTGCACCCTTTTCAATCTACTGCATGAACTCTTGTTCATAAAAATGAAACCATGTTTCATCCTAGGCAACCAGCCGTCTGAAAATAGTCGATGGTTCTTCCCCACGGAGCTCTAAACACTCCTTACACCACTCGACTTGCACTTGCTTCTGAGGTGCGGTGAATGTTCTCAGTACCCTTTTTGCACTGACCTTTGAGTCAAGATGGTTATGATGAATAGCATTTATGGTAACCACGGATAGTTTTATCCTCTCTGCTAACATCTTGATTTTTATTCTGGCATCTTCGAGTACCACCCTTTACACTATTTTCACATTTTCTTCATTGGTGCCGCTAACGTTTCCCTCTGACCGAGGATCGTCTGCAGTGTTTTCTCTGACTCTTTCGAATTCACTTGACCACTTTTGAATAACGACGAGGGTCTTGGAAAATAGCAACCATCTCTTCGTTTATGATTTTTCGACTTTTTCCCTGCTTAGTGAGGAACCTTATAACGGCGCGATGTTCGATTTTCGTCATCATTTTGGTCGGCTTTCACTGAGAATACCTAGAAAACTAATGATCGTAAATTAGTGAAATTTTATATTTATACCCTTAAATATTGAATTGAATCAGTGCTTACTTGGTGAAAATCCATATTAAATAATATTTAAATAAGGTTATTCTGATTTTCACAAATTTGTGAAAATCAGAATAACCTTTTTTAAATATTATTTTATACCCTTAGATAGTGTCATTAGAAAACGAGATAATTAGATTACTCACATTATTAGCAAATCATCCCGATACCGAGAGTACAATTAAACACCCCTCTTAGGGGTACCAGAGTGGATATGAATGGTACTATAAATAATGATTGATAATTTATGTTGCTATGTATTTAAATAGCTTGAGAAGAAAGTCATGTTTAGTATTGTAATTTCATTCGCTAACGGTATGTCTTCTCTACAAGGTGTCATTGTTCATGAGAAGGGAGTTTCGGTGATCATTGATCTATCTCGGGCCCAGATATAACAATTTTGCTGCTTTCGTCATTTTCATATGAACTATCAAAATATTTATGTATGCCGGCAGCTCAATGGTAGAGCTTAGGACTCGTAACCGGAAGGCCGCGGGTTCGAATACCGTTCAGGTGGGAAAGAAATTTTCTAATTGGACGGGTGTTGGCTACCATTCACTGTTGGGTCGAAAATTAACAGTGCTGTGACCTAAAAGGGCGCAAGATCGCAGTAACAAAGCCTACCCAGAACACAACTAAGCTCCTAACTCGACCGAGCTGAAAAATCTTCTGAGAGATCTTCACAGAAGATCTAGGAGTATCAGGATAATGAATAGATAAATAAAATGAAAAAAAATTCCGAATGAGGATTGCTTTATATGTTTTTCTCCCTTTCAGCCCAATGCCAAGAACCTACGGAAAGTGTTTAGGCACTCGTGCCTATCCAAATTATAATGAAGAGGTATTTTACAGCGAGCTCTAACAGCTGTTTCAGAGGGTCGTATAACCTCAATGAAGTTTCTGAGGAATTCAACATATCGTACGATACAGTTTTCAATAAGTCCCATGAAAAAGTCATGAAAAAGCCTGGAGCTTAGCTAGTATTTTCCAAAAATAAGAAAGCATGTGGGAATGCCCTTAAGCATCTTAGAATTGCGCATGCTAAACTTATTCTAGATAGATAATGCTGAACATTTTCTCAACGTAAAAAAAATTTTCCTGTACAATACTGTGCATAGCCCCTGACACGTCACAAAAACGAGTATTCTAAACGGGTTGCTACTAACATCGCTAAAACTTTAGGAGTTGTTTCTAATTCAAATAATTTCAATTATGACGAGTCCAACTTGAATAATGATCTAGGAAAGGAAATGAGGACATAGTGTAGAGGTTTCAAATACTCGAAAAAGGCAAAGAATATTTCTAGAAGTCCCGTGTGATTTGTAATGTACTTTTTCCAACCTATATCATATACAAAATATTATACACCTTTATAATACCTGAAATGAGTGAGCTCCATGCAATCCTCCATGTTTCAATCAGCCTTGTTGCTCAACAGGATCCGAAAAGATGGATGAGGAAATTTGTGTAATAAATAAAAAAAAAAGAGACAAAATAGAACAAAATGAATGGAACGACTAGATTAACTACTGACCTACTCAACTAACTTTTTGATGTTTAGACACCTTTAGGTACTAAATTACTCGCCTACTCGTCCAAACTACGCTAAAAAGGTAAGGTTAAATATATATATAATAAAAATATAAAATGAAATCAAAAGAATCTGTCAAGAAAGTACCGGGAATTTTCAATTAAAACAACATTTTTACATTTAATCGTCAAAATTTATTGGGACGCCTTCAAAATAGGCTCCATTTGCTCCAATACATCTATGCCAACGGCACTTCCAATTATCGAAACATTTTTTATAGGCGCTTTCTGGGATGGACTTTAGCTCTCGCGCCGAATTTTGTTTTATGGCTTCAATCGACTCAAAACGGGTGCCACGAAGGGGCAATTTTAGTTTTGGGAAGAGGAAAAAGTCGCAGGGAGCCAAATCCGGCGAATACGGTGGTTGCTGAAGCACGTTTGATGAGTTTTTGGCGAGAAAGTCAGTCACAATCGTAGCTCGGTGAGAAGGCGCGTTATCGTCATGCAAAATCCATGAGTTGTTCGCCCACAAATTTGGCCGCTTCTTACGGATACGCTCACGCAAACGTTTCATAACGCCTAGGTAATACTCCTTGTTTACCGTCTGACCCTCTGGAACGGATTCGTAGTGCACCACGCCACGGATATCGAAGAAAACAATGAGCATCACCTTCATTTTCGAGCGGCTTTGGCGTGGTTTTTTCGGTTTCGGCTCATTTTTTGCCACCCATTCCGATGATTGCTGGCTTGTTTGCATATCGTACTCGTAGACCCAGGTCTCATCACCAGTTATAATGCGTTCCATGAATGTAGAATCGGAACGTGCTGACTCGTGGGATATCTCAAGATCATGTGCTATCTCTCTCAAGCTGGTACGACGGTTTTCCAGCACCCTTTCCTTAATTTTATCGACGTTATCTTCGATCGAAGCCGTCGATGGGCGACCACTTCACGACCGTCCTTGAAGACTCTGTACCACTGATATGCACGAGTTTTCGATAGAGCATTATCATCAAAGGCCTTTTGCAACATTTTCAATGCATCGGCACACGAAAATTCATTTGCAACACAAAACTTTAAACAAATTCTTTGCTCAACGTAATCACCCATAGTAAAAATCGGCACGCACTCTGACATCGACTGACTTAATCAGCTGTTGCAAATACACTAGTTGACAGATCCCGCTCAAGCTTGGCATAGTAATTAAGGACAGTGGTACCAACCTAGGAAAAAAAATTTTTACCTGCCTCATTGCCCCGCCAGATTTGAATCGATAATTCCCGGTACTTTCTTGACAGAATGTATGATAGAGGAAGCGGGGCGTATTTAATAAGTTTATTTTTAACCCTTTTCGATGTTTACGGAGGATTTCTAGTCTGTTACTATCTATGTGGTGATTAAGAGCCCTAATCAATTCATAGGTGTCCAATCTTTGTCTGTAGCCAGATACTCCTTCAGTGTTGTTTCAAAGTTCCTACCTGTTTGATCCACGTGAGTTGCGTAAAAATCATTACAAAATTCATTCTGTTGACTTCCGAACCTTCTTTATTATGTTGTTTATTTTGCGATGATTATACTTCCTAGATAGGAACAAATTGAGAGAGCCGTTTTTTATTTAATGTCCGAAATAACTTAAGGCTATGTAATTATAACCCGGATGATTTATAAAGATTTCTTGTGGAAAAGTTTTCTCGAGATACACGTAATATTAATGCCCTATAAATCATGGAATTATAAACGATAAATTCATGATTATTTGGACTATTGGAATCTCGAGAAATGATTGAATCTGTAGTGGTCCTCCTCGGCCAATCCATCTTTGATTATGAATTTGATAAAAATATTCCCTTTCACCCCGACAAAAATGCGCATGTGCCCCATTATGCATGAAAATCATATTCAATCTATTTAAGCAAGGAACTCGCATTTGAGTTTTCGTCCGCCCAAACGTGGATATTATGGAAATTAACTACACCATCTCTTCTACAATTTTAATTTCAAAAAATTTTTTATTCAAAAAACTTTTAGAATTAAATTTATGTCTAAACAAGCACCGTTTACATTTAATAGACGTATATAATCAAAACTCAATATATAATGTCAAATGGAATAAATAACCCAACAGATATACGAAAGTAATCAAAATTAATAAATAAATATTTAAAGGAGACAAAATTTTGTTTCTGGTCTCACCTTAATGAACACCAATTGCCTTTCAAAACATGAACACACTTAAAGGACTTCTCAAAGAATATAATTTATTTGAAATATTTAATATATTTAGTGGAGTGTGGAGGCAGTTTGAATATCTTGTGTGTATTTATTAAATCTTGTCATAAAACGAAAATGAATTCCTTTAAGAAAAACCTTTTTTGTCCAATCTAAAAAAGTTAGTGTTATAGCATTTTAGAATCCTTATTGAATGTGCTAACTTTTGAAGTAACTTGCCGAACTGATGTAGCACAATTTTTTTTCAGTACAGTCGATTGAAGTTGGGCGAATTTTTCATTTTGAATACTTGGTTCCTTGGCAAAAAGTGATTATTCATTTTCCCAGCTGGAGCAATTGGCTTAAATCTAAAGATTACAGGTTACAGGAGCACTATTCGAGATAATATAGGAAAAATAAAATTTGAAAAAAGTGAAAAATTGTATCAACAGAAGTTCAAATACCATCACAGGGTGTGCATTTTATTGGATAGAAGAAAGTGCAATGTAATTTGAAAAATACAGGACTTGGATTTTCTTTTATATTTTTCTGATGACTATTATGACTTCACCTGTTACCTGATTGACGGCGACTTCTGAGACATCTGTGTGAAATTTCTTTCTCTCGAACAGAAATGATTTAACTGTAATTCTGTTCACCAAAAACGATTTTTAACCCTTTATTTATACGTGAAATGCATAATATGCGCAAAACTAAAAATCAGCCTGTTTGCATTTCAATATTATGCAATTCAATTAGAGTGAAACCTCTCTTGGCGGACACTCCTCATAAGCGGACGCTCCCCTCAAACGGACAATTGCCCTGGAACCTAGAAATTTTCTTGTAATATTATACTCACGAGCGGACACCTTTATCGGACGGACACGGACACCATAATTTTCTCAGCAGTGCCGAAAAACCTCCCAGATACGGACGCGGAATTCTGAAGAACGGCTAAATGCGAATACGTACGTACCTACGTGTTCATAGAAGATTCTCATAGTTATTACTTGGTTTAACCGCGCAAAAGAAAACTTCGGGGAATCCCCTTTATTTCGTCGCAAGAAATACACAATTCTCGCTAGTAGTGAACCCTCGCTAGTAGTGAAACGTATATTTATTGAATCATGGTACCAAAGAAAAGATTTCTGACGGTGAAAGAGAAGATGGAGCTATAAATATGTCAGAGAAATATAATTCATCAGTTCGCAAATTAGCAGAAAGGTAAGTCAATCATTCGGAAGTTATTTTGATTAGTTTTTGAATTTATTCTTGAATATTTTCAGATTCAACATAGGAAAAACTCAGGCCGCAGCAATTTTGAAAAAAAAGGAGAAAATTCATGATATGTGGTAATCTGGTGATAATCTGCAGCAAAAACTGTGTAGACTGAAAAGCATTCCAGAAAAAATTGATAGGCAATGTCTAGATTGGTTTTCTCGAGTGAGTTATCAGAATATCCCAGTGTCAGGACCATTGATAAAAGCGAAAGCGAAAGAAATTGCCAGCAGGTTGAATTATGAAAAATTCAGTGCTTCTAATGGTTTGCTGCAAAAATAGAGGACGAGACATAATATAAGTTTCAAAGCTATATCAGGTGAGTCTGCAGATGTTGATGTAGGAAATGTAAAGAAATTTTTGGAAAAATTACCATCTCTTCTTTTGGGATATAGACCAGATGATATTTTCAACGCCGATGAAAGTGGTTTATACTTTCGAGCATTACCAGATAAAACAATGGCACTCAAAAAAGAGAAATGCGTTGGCGGTAAAATGTCAAAAGAGAGGCTCACTATTTTATTCTGTGCAAGCATGACTGGAGAAACGGAAAAATTATTAGTGATCGGAAAAGTCGCCTGTCCACGCGCACTCAAAAATATTCCAATAAAAGATCTGCCAGTTACATGGAAATCAAATTCCAAAGCATGGATGACTGGTGTCATAATGAAGGAATGGCTCTTAGATATGGACAGACGAATGAGGTTTCAGAAGAGGAAAATATTATTGTTTTTAGATAACGCTGGTTCACATCCTAAGGACATGAACCTAACAAATATAAAATTATGCTTCTTACCTCCTAATTGCACTTCGGTGTGCCAACCCTTAGATCAAGGCATAATCAAAAATGTTAAATTTTTGTACCGAGACTTCTGAAACATGTTCTACCAAAAATGGATAGTGATTTGTCGGCATCAGAATTAGCTAAATCAATAAATGTTCTAGAAGCACTTTTATTTCATCAAAACAGCTTGGAACAACGTTTCCCAAAGGACCATTCAAAATTGCTTCACCAAAGCAGGATTCAGTAAGGATAGGCCTTCTTCGAATATCTTAGAGGAGGCATCTGACGAAGAGGACTACATGCCCCTATCAGTACTAGCAACTTTTTCGAAAAATTGTGAAGCAGTGTGCAGCACAGTGAATAATAGAGAATTCATTGATTTGGATGAAGGAATATCTACAGAAGAGCATTCTGATTTCAATCATGAAAATGGAGAGGAAGATGAAGAACAGGAGAGCGACGTAGAAGGGAGCACTATTACTGAAAGCACCAAAATAAAATCTTACATGAAAGCTCTGAATTTTATAAAAGAGTTGAAAATATTTGCCCAAAAAGACTTTGTGGCCTTTCAACACCTTAAAAATCTTGAGACCCACTTCCAAACTAGTCTGTGTGTGATAGAAAAAGAGAAAAAAATGACACAATCCAAAATAACGGATTTTTTCTAAATTATGCATTTCCTAATGTGAATAATTTCGTTTTGTGTAATAATATAAATATTTTAAAAAATTTTTAAAAAATTTTAAAAAATTAGCCTTCTACATATTTAATTCCAAAAGATTATATTCAATGATTATAACTTCTGAAAATAAATTAAAATAATGTCGTATAAGTACCACTTATATCATGACATAAAATAAACATTCATTATAAGACATCCGAATGGTATAACAAAATCCAATAAATAAAAATTATTAACCAAAATCCTATAAATTAAACATTTTGAATAGACAAAATTTTGTTTCTGCTTATCAATCTTATGAAAACCAATATCTTTCAAGAATATCCAACATAATCTTAAGAATTTTATCACAAAACTATCTTACTTAGACTATTCAATATTATTGGATATCTAACCAAGGTACTTTATATAAAAACTCAAGATATGCAAAACATTACTGAAAAACAAGTTTTAAAATCGACTTTGCTCATCAGTATTCAAATATTCATATTCAATAAATATAACATCAATTAATAATATATATTCATCTCACCTTTCTCTCTCCAGAAAAAGTTCTACTTAAATGAGATCTTTAAATAGGTATTCACTACACACAGAAATATCTCTGTGGTTTAACCTGATCTAGAAGATTGAAAGACAAATTTAACGGCCTCTGCTATAGCACAAGGACTATCTGTATGAAGAATGTTTGAGGAAACCAAATAATTATATATTATGAATAAAATAACATAAATAGAGGTCAATTCTTGATAGAAGGTATATAAAATAATATAAATATTTTAAAAAATTTTAAAAAATTAGCCTTCTACATATTTAATTCCAAAAGATTATATTCAATGATTATAACTTCTGAAAATAAATTAAAATAATGTCGTATAAGTACCACTTATATCATGACATAAAATAAACATTCATTATAAGACATCCGAATGGTAAAACAGTTTAACCTGATCTTCTAGATCAGGTTAAACCACAGAGATATTTCTGTGTGTAGTGAATACCTATTTAAAGGTCTCATTTAAGTAGAACTTTTTCTGGAGAGAGAAAGGTGAGTTGAATATATATTATTAATTGATGTTATATTTATTGAATATGAATATTTGAATACTGATGAGCAAAGTCGATTTTAAAACTTGTTTTTCAGTAATGTTTTGCATATCTTGAGTTTTTATATAAAGTACCTTGGTTAGATATCCAATAATATTGAATAGTCTAAGTAAGATAGTTTTGTGATAAAATTCTTAAGATTATGTTGGATATTCTTGAAAGATATTGGTTTTCATAAGATTGATAAGCAGAAACAAAATTTTGTCTATTCAAAATGTTTAATTTGTAGGATTTTGGTTAATAATTTTTATTTATTGGATTTTGTTATACCATTCGGATGTCTTATAATGAATGTTTATTTTATGTCATGATATAAGTGGTACTTATACGACATTATTTTAATTTATTTTCAGAAGTTATAATCATTGAATATAATCTTTTGGAATTAAATATGTAGAAGGCTAATTTCTTAAAATTTTTAAAAAAAATTTTAAAATATTCATATTATTTTATATACCTTCTATCAAGAATTGACCTCTATTTATGTTATTTTGTGTAATAGATCAATATTCCTGTATTCAGTTTTCTTTAATAAGTTTAAAAATATATTTCAATAAATAATTTGTGTTTTTGTTTCCAATTCTCTTTTTATTTATTTTGCACCTTCCGACAAGCGTACACCTCCCACGTCCGGACAAAAAAGCTGGAACCAACGGTGCCCACTCTTGGGAGATTTCACTGTATATCCTGAAAAAATAAAATAGATTCGATTAAACCTCTGTGTTATTGATAGCGTTTTGATAGCATGGCTGTTCGAAATACCCATACACATGTTAATATAAAGTTCCATGGAGATATTAACACCTAATTCACTATTTTACAGAGACCAATTTGTTAGCATTCGACCCTCGTACAACAAGATGCACCTGCGTCTTCCCAGACGTTCGATCCAATCTTATCCCCGTGTACATCAAGTGTATACCTACCGGAAAGGAAACCTCGTCCTCGTCGTGGGTTTCACATTCAGCACGCCGACCCACGACACCGGCTTCGAAATTCAGAACTGAATCGACAGTTGGTAGTAAACGTCTAGTGCTAGAGACGCGTTCATTGGGCACCTTCACCGCAGTGGTCGACGAAACGGGTTTCTTGTTTGTGTTGTTTCTCGCTAGTCTTCGTTGTGTCTCTTCTGCTACTCGACATCTTTCGATAATTGTGATTGTTTTGTTGATCTAGACCTTTTGGATTACTATCGAAGAAATAACGTAAGTGAAGGTTCTCTTTGTTTACACGAAAATTAACAGAAAAGTTTCGCTAATCCTGAGTTATTGACGGTATTTCGATGATAAATTCCAAGTACAGGTGTGACTTTGCCGTACAATCATGTTGTTAAAGGTGTGGAGTTTGAGAGAACAGACAGCTGACTTCGGATTTAGATCTGTATAGGAAGAAATCAGTTCCTATTTATTGATAATACGGTCACATAAAACATTGGCTTGAACATACTCATTAGGAGTAAGATATTCAATATGAATGATTTTTTTTAGCCTTATTTCATGTATCACCCAATTTAGACTGAGACACGATTTGTGTTGGTCATTCGAAAGACCCAATAGTTATTTCGAGTTCATGGAATAAGATTGATCGGTCAATAAAAATGACATTAGAATTATCGCAAATTTGAGTTTTGAAACAAACAGTTTCACCAATTTCACGTTGAAGTCCTAAAAATTATACTAAAGTCATTTTTGTGTATCTCTGAATGCTTGGAATGACATATGCCCTCTTTCTTTACACGGAACTTCTACCCCTAAGCTTAAAATATTTTATGATAGATTGGGCCGTTGCTTGGTAGAAATCAGTTGTAATTGTCATTATAAAATAAAACACTTGTTTACATTTTCTACTTTATTTTTGGTATTGACGTACGTTTCGTCTTTGCTAGAAAGACTTCATCAGAATACGAAGTAACAGTTGTTGTACAATGAATTTATAAGATTTTTTACAGAAGGTGTACATGTGTTTTTAATTGTTCGTCGGGTTGGTTTTCTCAAAGAATATTCCCTTCAGAATCGTGTTCACTCGATCCCTTGTAAATATTGAATAGAGGGGTGTAATAAAAATCTATTTGTTCATTTACTAGGTTATTGCTGTTTTTATGTTTATTTATTTCGTAAATTTCCCATAAGTTCAATTTTAGACCTCTATTTTCAACATGTAGAATTTCTATTTCTTTTGTGAAAGAATGGTTATTTTCAAGAAGGTGTTTAGCATAATGTGAATCTTTTTTATTTTTATCGAAACTTCTTTTATGTTCGGTTAGGCGTGTACCGAAATTTCTACCTGTTCTACCAATATAAATCTTTGGGCAATCTGGGCAAGTGAGTTTGTATACACCTGATAATTGAAGTTTATCCATACTGTTTTTATTGTTTTTGATGTATTTGCTAATAGGATTGTTTGTCTTGAAAGAGACTTTAATATTTTCTTTTTTGAGTAGGTTTTTTAGTTGAATACTAATGTTTCCGAGATATGTGAGGCTAACGTATTTGTGTTCAGATAGATCAGATGTTACTGGATAAATTTCTTTTATTGTGTTTTTGTGTATACGTTGGTTAATTAAATTATCTATTAGAGATGTATTATATCCATTGTATAATTATGTATAATTAAACAAATAGCTTACAACAATGGATATAATACATCTCTAATAGATAATTTAATTAACCAACGTAAACACAATAAAAGAAATTTATCCAGTAACATCTGATCAATCTGAACACAAATACGTTAGCCTCACATATCTCGGAAACATTAGTATTCAACTAAAAAACCTACTCAAAAAAGGAAATATTAAAGTCTCTTTCAAGACAAACAATCCTATTAGCAAATACATCAAAAACAATAAAAACAGTATGGATAAACTTCAATTATCAGGTGTATACAAACTCACTTGCCCAGATTGCCCAAAGATTTATATTGGTAGAACAGGTAGAAATTTCGGTACACGCCTAACAGAACATAAAAGAAGTTTCGATAAAAATAAAAAAGATTCACATTATGCTAAACACCTTCTTGAAAATAACCATTCTTTCACAAAAGAAATAGAAATTCTACATGTTGAAAATAGAGGTCTAAAATTGAACTTATGGGAAATTTACGAAATAAATAAACATAAAAACAGCAATAACCTAGTAAATGAACAAATAGATTTTTATTACACCCCTCTATTCAATATTTACAAGGGATCGAGTGAACACGATTCTGAAGGGAATATTCTTTGAGAAAACCAACCCGACGAACAATTAATAACACATGTACACCTTCTGTAAAAAATCTTATAAATTCATTGTACAACAACTGTTACTTCGTATTCTGATGAAGTCTTTCTAGCAAAGACGAAACGTACGTCAATACCAAAAATAAAGTAGAAAATGTAAACAAGTGTTTTATTTTATAATGACAATTAAAATATTTTATACACAAGTTCTATGTCCGAAATCATTGAGATTTCTAATTATTTTATGTTGCAAAACTATTTATCACATAATGTGAAGCAGAATTAGTGACATTTATACGATTCATTTTAGTTAGTAAAATAATACTGACCGATATCTACAGATTATAAATCGAAATGATAGTATAGTTACCGTATTTTAAAATTTTGATACATACATTCTTCAACTTTTTCACGTTGAAGGTCTGATTATTAGATATTAACTCGTTTTTTTATGAATGAAATCTCGAATAGGTACTTAGAATGACACAAATCCCTTTCTCTAGAATGAGCTTCTTAAACCTAAAATAACAGCTTAAAACATACATTCATAAAATATTTAATTCAAATTAATGTAATTTTCATTGACTTTAATTTAAAAAACTTTGTTTCTTATAGTCAAATAGTTATTTCTGATTGATGTGATGGGATTGAACAATATCTGCCGATTTTAAATAGAACGATTACTATAGTAATCTAAATTTTCAGACGTGGACTTTTCAATTTTTTCACGTTCAACTTTCTTATTAAATATAAAACTAGACTTTTCTTGCTGAAATCTTTGGATACTTAGATTGACCTACCTAAGCAGTTTTTGTTTTCACTGAACTTCTACCTCTCATATTCGTATTACCTTGAAGCATATCCAATAAGAATATGAAACTGCTACTACCGACAAGATTTTATTTTTTAAAATTCTAAATTTTTATTTATCACTTGTTTTCCATCAAGTTTATTTTGTGAAATTTATATGATCCCAAATTCATTCTAGATTATGACACTAAAATTATCGTAATTTTAGGTTTCAGATACATTTTCAATAATTTTACGTTCAAGGCTTGAATAATGATTACTAGCTCATTTTTTGCTTGTGTAATTTTTGGAAACTTGATATGTCCTCTTTCTTTACATCAAATTTCTTCTACCTCTAACATTAGCTTAAAGCATAGGAGTAAAGAATTCTAAGTTCTATATTGAATTGAATCAGTCCTTACTGGGTGAAAATCCATATTCAATAATATTTAAATAAGGTTATTCTGATTTTCACCAATTTTCATTGTTATGTTTACAACAATCGTTCCGCTATCACAGTTATTCAAAATGTAATATTGCCTGATGATGCTACTGTGATAGCGGAACTATTGTTGTAAACATAACAATAAAAATTTGTGAAAATCAGAATATTTATAACCATGTTTTGCCAGAGTCTAAAATTGTAGTAGAAGTCTGTGAACTAATGAAATGGATTGACCTACAGTTTAAATTTATCACAGCAGTTGTCGTAATCTCAAATTTGGATACATACATTTTTCATCATTAGCAGTTCAAGTCTTGAACCTTAGGTAATAACTTGATTTTTGTGAATTAAATCATTGAATATTTAGAATGATAATATGATTATCTGCAACATTTACATTGTATAGAGGTAATTCTCATTAAATTCCACCTGATATATAGCTCGAGGGCTGCCTAAATTTTAAGGATATTCATATCATTATGAGATGAAGTTATCAAGTAGACTTATCACAATGAGAATATCTAAATATATCTGCTGAGGAGATATATGATCTGAAAAACTAAATATGTCAATATTTGAACAATAAAAACAAAAAGTTTTAAACATTATAGTGCTGTTTCTATTTCTACCGTATTTTTTGACGCTAACGAACTTTTCAACCATATTTCATGGACTTCTCCAGAGTCAAGTATGGACGAAACATTTTTATTTTTACTATATTATTTTGATACGTATGTTTCGTCCATACGCGACTTTGAAGAAGTCCATCAAGTATGAACGAAACATACGTCAGTATCAACAGAATATTGTTGAATAAGATACATTTATTTCATTTTCAATGTCTATTATGAACAATGTTTACCAATCATTAGTCAAAACAATCCAATAAAAAATAATTAGAGACTGAGACAATCAAACATGAAACTAAAAAATAATATTTAAGTCCCAAGGTTTATATTTTTATATGAATATAATAGTTTTAATTGTGTCAGAAAATCTGAACTATAAGGTGAGTCTAAACTCACCTTTTTCTTATGAATGACTAACTTCAAAATAAATATTCATTCATGTAGTCACTTGCAAATGAAAAAATACAAAATTTTCCCTATAAAGAAAGAATTTATTAACTCTAAATGAAATTATTTCAGTAAAGCCAAAAAATCATTAATCTTCTGTGGATATATCAAAGTGAGTATGTATGAAACAGATTTCAAAATTCCTCTGCTTCAGGAATATAGATTAACTAAAATTATGAGGTCGAAAATTACAACTGAATATGTAAATTCTGTGAAATATTCACTCTAAGAACTAGTTTTTGCAGCTTAGTGCCAATATATCCTATTGATTAATTGTATATCATGGATTGTGTGCAAAAATCGAAATTAAAAACTCCTGGAATTTTCCGAATACATATTTTCCTTCTCAGAAGAATCAATTCGGTTCTCTTTATTTCTGTGTACCAATTCCTTAACATTTCAACTAAGAAGAAAAGCAGTAAGAACTATTAATTCGACTAGCACATAATTGCAACATAATTGCGACCTGCACATAAATCGTTTTGAGAGAATTTTTTTATAATTTCCATTGTCAGCTTAAACAGAGTCTGCTGTTATTAGTATATGTTCGAAAAGCGCGGATTCATTTTCAGTAGTTATATGCTCTCTGGAATGTATTCTAAAATTATGTCCAGTCTATCCAACGTAGGTTGCTGTGTATTTGCAGCTCATCTTATATACTCTTTCTTATATTTGTATGACGTTAAAAAGAATTTTTTGAATATTAAAACAAATTGAAATATGTTTATCTTCTATAATTTTAATTTCAAAAAAATTTTTATTCAAAAACTTTTAGAATTAGATTTATGTCTACAAAAGCACCACTTACATTTAATAGACGTATATAATCAAAACTCAATATATAATGTCAAATGGAATAAATAACCCAACAGATATACGAAAGTAATTAAAATTAATAAATAAATATGTAAAGGAGACAAAATTTTGTTTCTGGTCTTACCTTTAAGAACACCAATTGCCTTTTTAAAACATGAACACACTTAAAGGACTTCTCAAAGAATATAATTTATTTGAAATATTTAATATATTTAAATATTCGAATAAATTATTTCAAAAATCTCTAAAAAATGTGCACTATATCTTCAAAAAACAAATATAATTCTAGACAATCCTGTCTTCAGTCCTCATTTAATATTCCAAATATCAAAATCAAAAACCTAACCTATATCTCTCACGTGTTAAAAGACTTAAGCTTCGAAATACAGATCAACTATATAATTCAAGATTGATCTATGTTCTAACAAAATCAAAGAACAGTGGGTTATTTTAAGGTTTATTTAAATTCATTGACATTCTATAATGAGATTTATTGAAGCCAAAATATAATTATATATTATATATAAAATAAAATAGAAAGGCCTTTTACTCGATAGAAGAAATATAACAAAATTTGAATATTAAAACAAATTGAAATATGTTTATCTTCTACAAGATTGTAGAAGATAAACATATTTCAATTTGTTTTAATATTCAAATTTTGTTATATTTCTTCTATCAAGTAAAAGGCCTTTCTATTTTATTATAAAAAGAATTTTGCTTATGTTCATGTTATTTGAAGAGGATATTCGGAAATAAGTTTTGAAATCCGCCTTTTTCTAACATATCACAAATTCAAAACATTCAGCATCCTAAGATAACGTTAAAATCCTACATTTTCTGATAAAGCGAGAAGAATTAATCTTTTTCGTCTTTAGAAATTAATAAACTGCATCAAACGCTCAACAGTTGACTAAATTTTAATAATTCAACCCTACTCCTTCTATTATAAAACCGTGAATTGTATCTGCTAAAACTATTTAAATACCTGTAGTGTTACAGGTATTTACAGACAGTGTTGTCTGTATCTTTAAATAATAATGACTTAACTGTCGAAACCAGTGGTAGTTATTGAAAAATAAAGTTCAATAAAAATTAGATAAAAGTGTTTTCTCATTTCTAAAGAATTTCCATTAAATAACAGGTAATAAATATCACAATTGACTTAGTATCCAAGTATATACAATATTTTGACGCTTAAATTCTTTGTTAACTCAACTTCATCCAGTGTTAGATATTATAAATATTATAAATCGCGAAATGTATTCAAATTCATATGTACGAGTTACCTTTTACAATACTTTTATAATTTTCAGTCATTTATTCAAGGAATTTATATTCGATGTTCGAAACTATCTTAATATACTATATCAAACAGCATTGTCCAGTGTCTATTATCTCTATTATTATGTCCATTATCATTTACTGTTAATTTATCACTGTTGATGAAGACTACTATTGTTTACTGAAAAATATAGACATTTATCCCTTTTAGACTACACATTCTATAGAAATAATCAGTTTGAGTAGATTATAAATACCACGAGGTATAAAAGAGTTATACGAGTATATTCTCGAAATTTCTATGGCTGGTGATCATTGCCGAGGTATTGATAAGTTGACAAGCTACATTACAACGAATAGAAATAAATTAGAATCGCTACTTGTGTGCTATCTGAAATTGCCTTGAAAATATCTTTTCTTTTGATAAACAGAGCTGTTCAAAATAATTTAAACTTCATTGGGTATGTTAATACTCAAAATAAAACCCGGGTACAGCTATCGGTCAAAAATGATTACCTTTTGAATGTATTTTAGAAAATTTTATTCAAAAATCGTTAAGAATACAGAAAGATCTTCCTATTCCAATTCCTATCTGTTCCGGATGTTGGCTGTCATATATACTACGAGGGGTGTTCAAGGTGTTAATGTAGTGTACTAGAACTTTAATATATTTGTTCGATCGAGAAAAAAACTTCTCTAAATCTTGCAACGGCTTCTCCTCAAATTAGGTATCAATTGCTGCTTTCAGTTCTTCATCGTCGGAAAATCGCATGTAGCTTTACTTTGTTGTCTGCTGCTCGGAATACCTGAGTACCTCAGTGTTCTCATTATACAGAAAGATCAGTAAAAATAAATTAATTGCTATTTTCCTCCCACCTTAATTTTGAGGTGGCTACTAATATCAATGTTGCTTTTAAGAAACTATTAACTTGAGGCACCAATGAAAAAAAATTATGCAAAAATTTATCAAAACCCAGAAAAATAACTTCCAACATAATATGACTAGCAACTTCTTCACAAGGAAATTAAATGCTGAATTCGTTATTGCACTTCCAGTTTTATGAATACATGTAACATCAAAAATTTTGTAGATCATATAGATAAGAAATATAAAATTCTCTCTCAGAAAGATTTGGTACGTAAATATTTTACTATCCTATGAATGTTTCGGGACTGGCGATTCATTCTTAATGTTTATTGTTTATTATATTTAACTTTTAAATTATATACTGAAATTTCTGATTATGGATTCAGATTGTAGTTTTAGACTGAACATCCAGCAGAGTGAATATACAAAATTTTAATCGATGCTGTTGAAGAAAAAGTGAAAATCAAAGATCATAAAACAGCCGATATTATCTATTACTAATCTTGATACGGATCGCTTTGATGTCTTCTATCTTCAACTGAAAAGTGTACCTTTTCTCATAGGAAATATGGATATAGAAATTATTAAGAAGAAAAATTCCAATATACCAACCACTTAAACTTAACTATCACGCACTTAACATCACTCATTTCTAATTCATTTTCACCTATAATTTCGACCTTTACAGAATTCTGCAACTGAAAATTATGCTCACAAGCCGGTTCTACAACTGTGATGTAGTAGTTTCTTGTAAATGAACGGTCCAGACGAACGAGCAAACACTTCATGACCAAAAGTAGAAATCAAATGTAGCATGGTTGCTACTACGTTTTTGAAATGGCTGCATATTAATTACGTTGATGAAAATAATCGTCTGTAACTGCTCTGTAGATTTTTTCTGGAGTAATATCATAGGGACTAATTTTTTATCGATTTATATAACTGATGTTATAAATTTTATTGAGTTGTTCTTATTTATAATATTTGGGAATTAATTTTTTTTAGTTATTTGTTGAAAAATATGTATTCCGCTCAGAAATGAAAACTAAATTTGATACTCTAAAAATATTGAATCTAGTTAACAGAATTTAAAGAACATATGAATTGACACTAATCAAATTCAACACATGTTGATTAAAATTATTTCAATATTTTTGATAATTATACATATATTCTTCATTCAACAGACTTGTGTATGTTTACGTTTGTATTAAAGTGAAGGAAATTATATCCAGAGTACCATGCACAAGATTATTTTTTTATTAATGCTAAACTTATATTTTTTCTTCTATTCATTACTCAATGAATAGGTTACGTATGGCCATCTAACCCACAGGGATAGGGTCATTTCATCAATGAAGTGAGGGAGAGATAGCCAAAAAATGTATATGAAATTAACATGGGAAATCCCAATGATATAAAATTTTTTGTTATGAAAAAACAAAATACAATCTATGAAATGAATTTCATTCCTTCCTGAATGCAGTTTTACCAAGATTTTGGCAAATATTCCAAAAGGATGAACACTTTTCACGGAACCATTTCTGGTATATTATTCATTTTAACCAATCTTCTTTTTGAAAATATGAATAAAAACAATATTCTAATTTCCGCTAATTTCGCTAATATATTAGCGGAAATTAGAATATTGTTTTTATTCATATTTTCAAGATGAATTTCCGTCAATTAAAGACCGAAACAATCATAGACAATCTTCTTTTTTTCGAGTTTTTTTGTGGCTTTCTCCACATCCTACACATTCAGTTTCATCCACCTCAGAAGGAATATCACTTTCTTCTTCATATGGAACTTCTATGTCCTCCTCATCTGAACTTGCCGAACTGGAGCGTTGTCTCTTTTGAACAAGGTTTTTTTCTTGATTGTCTTCAGCTGGATTTCTTTCAGTTCCTTCACTTCTTTTTTCGTTAACCTATCTTTCACGCTCACGATGTGCGAAGGAGTAGTTAAAACGGTAGCAACTGTCTTTACTCATTTTCTTGCAGAAGCTACTAGTGCTGGTGTAGGATTGATGCAAGTTAGAAGTTTTTCAGGTGTCAAATCTGGATAGATATTCCTTCCGCTGGAGTTGAACATTGAGGTTTTATATTATCATGGCTACAAGATTGTATTGCAGCTTCTTGCAAATTGATCGGACGTTTGCTTTTTTCTGTTGCTGGTGTTTTTGCTTGTGTTTGTACCTGGCCTTCTCTGGCTTCGCTGTCTACCATTTCATCAGAAAGTCTGTAGGTATAATCGGGTACGGCTTCAAGATTTCAGAGAAATATGTCAGTAGCCCTGAAACCTGACATTGCATTTCCAGCAGTGGCCGACTTTCTCCGAACATTTCGTTAGAAAATGACCAAATTGTGGGTATCCTAGTCTTCTTCCGGGGTGGTTCTGCATCATTCTTTGCATGCTTGATAATGAAAGGGCTTAAGAGCTTTGAAAAAAAGCCCTATCGAATGGTTGCAAATAATGCGTGCTATGCGGAAGTAGGCACAACAGAATGCCATCATTTGCTTCGGCGGTTTTCAGAAGTTCAACACAAGAACAATGAGAAGAGTGCCATCAATAATTAATAATTTTTGCCTTCGCACTTTCGTGGCAATAAGTGATTTTTGAACCATTCCAAAAAAATCGTTGCGGTAACAGGCTAATTTTTGAGACCATAAAATTTTATTGAGTACTAAAACCCAAAAAAGGGAGTCTCTGCAAACTCCAGCTTATCTGAATATATTTAACAGAGGTGAGTTATTTAATTCTATAGATTTTTGAGACATCACAATATGTGAACCAGGAGGCATTGAATCAGTCCATTCTTTCTTTGATTTCTTGCCTTTGAGTATGCAAACTGGAGGTAGAAAGAAACCTTCTGCATTACAGCAAGCTCTGCACGAGATTGTTTCACCTTTCTCCCCTGACGTCACTGTAACCACATTTTTCGCTCCTTTTTCGGCTAAAACATGGCCTGGGTGATTATTCAATTGAAGGCCTGTTTCATCGATATTAAAGAGGCACCCAGGTTTGTCGAAAATATCATTTTGTTCCAGTACTTCATGCAAAAGTTTAAAATAATTTCTTACATCAACACGGTTCGTGCCCACACATCGTCCTAGAAATAAACCCTCAGATTTGCGATTAAACAAGTCAGGATGCCTTCTCATAAAAGACCTGAGTCAGTCGGAACCTGCAATTTTTTTTTCCTTACTGAACTTGTGGTTTATTTGCAGACCTTTATATTATAGGCGAGCTTACGAACATATAGTGAACATATTTTTGTACTTTTTTAATATGCTGTACTAATTTAATTTCATTCGCTTCCCCTAGCATGCTTATGAACCCAGTCTTTCAGTCGTGGTGTTGTTTTTTAATTATTTCTTATTAAATTATTTCTAGGAAATGGTAGCACATACGAACAAATAAAAGAAAATCAAAAATTTTTTAAATGTTACAAAGATTCTTTTTCTTTAACTAGCAATGGCTCAATGCAACAGGTTCTGGAGGGAATAAGGGGATATTGCTCCAGAAAAATATCACCCTGTTGGTTTTCACATATTATATGATGTATACCTTAAAGTGTAATTACTTTTATTGAATTTCAATTGAATTTCTTGTGAAATGCAGATGCTATGAGGAAAAAAATTTGAAAATATTCAAACTTTAACCCCCTGTATCACATAAAAGAAGCATTTGTGGACCCATCTTCATGAGACTTTTATTCTTGATATCACCCAAGCAATCGCGGCTCATCGTTGGAATTCAATTTATTAACATATTGTGACGATTTTGTTGTATTTTCAAGATTCTCCGAAATTTTTAATGATCTAAAATATCCTTAGGAGCTACTGGTGATAATTAAATTAACTGAAACTATAACAAAATTTTAGTGCATAACTGACGACATGACTCCAGAAATTACCTCTGGCGAAATTAACAATACCTACATATTAAACTGAAGTTTTCAACGCTGATTCACGACTTAATAGATGATCCAATTATTCCTAATAATGATTAATTTCGTGTCTGTTTTGCGCTATTACTTCTCTGGCTATACGTCTATCATTTCGAAGGTACCTTGTTCATATTTCCTTCAAGCTACTAGATACGGTAAATAAATGGAAATTATCCATATTCGTTTTTTATATTCCACTACAGGATTTTGCAGGTAAAAAATTTCTTGAAGTAATTTAATTCTGATAATACAAATACGTGTTATTTAAACACAACTCTTGCTCAAAGTTTTCTACAATTTTCTTATTTGAGGTCCCTAAAAAAAGTCTATTTCAACGTTACTGTGACGCTCAAGTCTTTAGGAACATCATAAATTAATTTTATTCTTCGATATAAATATAGATGGGGAAAAGGTTACTTCGAATTTTGAGCAGAAGAAAATGACGGCTATGAAAAAGATTAATTACAATATAATAGTTATTGAGATTGAACAAGAAATACAGAGCTAGAACTATACCGTGTAATCGCTCATTACTCGTATTAAAAGATCAAACATCAAGTTTTATATTACTTATATTACTAAATGAAAAAGAACTTGATTAGTTTTAGATATCTCATACCCTATCAAATGCTTAGTTTGACTTAGGTAGACTATATAAAAGTTTCAATTTGAAAACTTGCATAACCTTTAGAAGAAAAATAATGAAAATACACTCAAATTTGCACTGAAACGATTTGAATAAATTACTTTGTGATTGTGTAGATTATTGTCAAAAATTCCCAAATTTGTTTCGTTAATATCCACTGAATTAATGGATACAGGACTCTGTGGTTATTACTTCAGAAAGTATCTGATTCTCTATCTTTTCGTAACAATTTTAACTTTGTAACAAATTAGGAATTCTCGCGGGATCGAATTCGAGATGAAACCTGAACTCACAAAAATTTATCCAAACCCAATATTTCATTTTGATTAATAATTAATATTTCAAATATTAAGCAGAACAAATCTCTGAAGCCTCTACAAATAACTTCCCAAAAATTTTCTCAAAAATTCTTAAAAATTAAATTGAATCAAAATTTCTTGAAAACATTGTTTATTTTCAGAAGAATTATCGAACTTTTTTTAAGAAATTTTTCGAATTCAAATTTGTACAGATTCCTGAGAATTGGTCTGTCTATTAAAGGTTTTTTCAATATTGATATTGAAAGAAACGAGTATTTTTCAAGACAAATAAATGGATATCTACTTTATTGTAAAGAGGAAGGTATGCCATCAACAACAGAAAACGATATCAGCCAAATGGCCGCCACGGATGCGTCATGAAATTCTCCATGACCAATCGCACATTTGAGGCTCTATGTCCTCGATAACTTCAAGAATTCTATCTTTAAGGTCTTTAATCGATCGTGGAGCATTGACGTAGACCTTATCTTTTACGTGACCCCAAAGAAAAGACTCTAAAGGTGTTAAATCACAAAAACTCGGTGGCCAATTGTGATCATATCTTCGAGAAATAATACGGCCAGGTATCTCTTCTTGAAAAATTTTCGCTTGTGTAGCACGTAAAGCCGTCTTGTTGAAAATAAACGTCGTCCACATCAATGTCTTCCCATTCCGGCCATAAAAAAATTAATCATAGCTGGGTAGCGCAATCCATTCATTGTAACAGTTGCACCAGCACTATGGGCTACAGCAGCAATATTTCAATTGTTCTTGAACAACGCACACGGTTTACATTCTTCATGTCACTAACTTGTCCCAATAGCTTAAATGTTTCCATCAATTTCACTATTGCATGCCGAGAAGGTGCTTCACGATGACCCAAAAATGTTTAAGTTTTGCGAAAAGTGACTGCAAAATTTTCATTATATTTGTAGTGAACTGAACAATTTCAATATTTTGTTGAAGCGTGTATCGTTCCATCTTCAATAATGGCGTAGTTTGTACATGTCAAATGTCATAAGATTACAGCTTCAATAGTGATATCTACCTAGATAGCGGGCTATTCAAAATGAAACCCTTCATTGGAAAAACCATTTATTCAAAATATTAAAAAAACCCTCTTCAAAGTTCGAAGTAATATACTCTTTCAGACACAATATTTCAACACAAATTTCTTTTGTGTACATATTAGTATAAACAGAACCGTTCAATTTAGCAGCATATCGTGCATATTCTAACGTTGAGCTGATTGTCCTTTGATTTATTGAAAGTATATTCTACTGGTATAAATTCAGATCCAGAATTAATTTTTTTCATATAAGGATCCTTCGTTAAATGGTATCTTTTGATGAGTTCTTCCTCCAGCGGAAGGAAAGGGTGAAAAAACCTGTTCATTCAACATTTAAAAAATTTTTATATATATTGTATATGTTCCAAATAAACTATTATATCCAATGTATTATACAACTGAGAAGATATTCCGTCCTCTTGTTTCAAAATGAATAATATCCAAAAGTTAATCAGAATGAAGAAATAATCAAGAAATTATCATACTAATATACATTCAACTTACCTCCTATCACTGACCTTTAAATTTCAGTTGAAGTAATAAGAATACCGGCTTTTGTAGAACAAGTTCACTTTTCGCTTTGGAAATAAAGTATGTCGAAATGAGTATTAACAGAACTAATATGGTTTGGATAATAATCGTTAATGATATACCAGTTTGACACAAGCATTCAATCAATTTTGCATTCGTCTTTAAATTATCATATTCCTTGCAGAACTTGTTCAGGTTTACGCAGCCAATTTGATTGTAAATCTTAAAATGCGGATTGAATTCATTCTGCCGAAAATTAGATTTTGGCAGTTTTAAATTTCTCCTTTTTTTATTTAAAAAGTTTTAATTTTACAGCAGATTTCAGAATAAGAAATGGTTATATCTTAAAACGATATCAGGTAACAATGTCAGGTATAAAAAATTGAAAAAATGGAATGAAAAAAGGAATCATCAACTGTACCATGTACGTGGTTTCCACATTGCACTGAGAAATCAGACATAATTTTGAATTCCTATACTAAATGATTACTTTTAAGTATGATAACGCATTTCTAGAAGGATATTTCCGTGTTATGTTTTATTTTCTTGATTTCATTTGTCTGTTGCAAATCGTTTGATTGAGTTGTGTTGCCGTTGTAAGTGTTGGAATGCCTATAAATACTGTTGTTCCAGTATGAACTGTAGCAACTATGGAAGTTGCCGTGGTTAGCGCAAAACTGCTAAAAATTTTGATGTAAATCTCCGCGGTATGCAATGATTATTACAACATTAAAAAGGGACTGGTCTGCTCATTAGAAAATCTGATTCGGGATGAGGAAGGATTACAACAGCTACCTCGTTGATTGAAATTTGAATTTTGCACGAGCACACTTGGCTTGAACTATAGAGGGTTGCAGTCGTTTTCCGATGAATCGGATTTTGTGTTATGGGTTCAAACAGAAGAGTAAAAGTATGGTGACGACACGGCGAGAGATATGTTCAAGCAAGTATTCTATTTGGTGGAGGCTCATTTTATTTTTTGAAAATCGCATGGATTTTTATATTATACAAAAAAGGACTTTCACTGCTCATAGGAACCTCACTGGTTCCAGAAGACCATGTTGGAACCCTGGCTATTTTTGGAGAAGACGCAACCTTCATGCATGATGATGTACGATCCCACACTGCTCGGAAAATTTCCACTTATCTTGACAATATTAAAGTCACGCTACGTGTTTGAGCTGCTCAAATTCCAGATTTAAATCCGGACATGTTTTTACATGACATAGGGAGACATTTACTCGCTCTCAGAAATTTTAAAGAGCTTCACGACATCGTTGTGCAGGAATGGGATAATATTCCCTCCTCAGTATGTGATCCAAAATCTGTTACAAAGAATGCCTCGTCCTTTGAAAGCTGAAAGCACTACTAGAGGAGGGAATACTTGCTACTGAAGTTCTTATTTTTTAATTGGTCCTGAAAGCTTATGGAATAAAGTTTTTGGTGTTAATATTTTTAAATTAAATTTGAAATTTATTTTTAATCCGCACAATTGAGTAGAAGTTGAATGTGTTTTTTCAAGATGAACTTCCATCAAGTAAACACCGAAACGATAAAAGATTTTCTATAAACATTGAACAAAACAACAAAAACTATTTCATACAAGTGATCAGGATAAAATTATGGCATCAAGTTAGTAAACTATGTTACAACCAAAAAATCCGAAAAGTTTTCTAAAATAAATAAAATGAGATGACTCTAATTTTATGCTTAGCATTTTATATGAATTTTCTACATAAAATAATTGAAGGAATCACAAAGTTGAAAATATTTTATTTATCCAAATAAAATTCCAGAAGTTTCTTAGTTATTTAATACTTTTCTTCGATAAAATAAAATTCATATCGGGTGACCCCCATAAAAGTGTCCAGCCAAATAAGTGTGAGTTTTTCCGGAAAACGCCGAGGCAGGTCAAATTTTATTTGGAGGGGGACAGCTTTTGATTGTATATTCATGGGTGTAAGATCATCCCCATAAGCGTTGTGGCAACCCCCTCAAGAATCTTTAATGGCTATAGGGTACACATCATTTTTAAAATGATTCTTTGTTTGGTTCAGTATAAATAAGTCGTTCGAAGTGTCAAGAGAGGTACATTAAGTGGTTGAGTTTCTGAACGAATTTTAATTAATAACACGGGTCAACATGAAATTTGATTTTGATTGCAAAGCATTAAATTTCGGTAGTTTAGGTCGTAATAAGACGGAAAAAAAATATATGGCATGAAAAACTTCGCTTTTGTGCTTAGAAGTCTAATTGAACGAAATTTTTAAAAATCTCGGATTTTAATTTTTGATTGAAAATAAAACTATTGAAATAAAAATGTTTATTATTTTTATTAAGTTTTACTATCAAATTAGCTTACAGAAAAGTGGAAAATAACTTAAAAGTGCACACTTTTACTTTTTCTTTTATGTTCATAGCTACTTTCTCTCAATAAACCCCAAATATAGTCGCCCATCATGTTTTCATTGTATTGGCCTTGATAGCGTTGTTCAAAATTCATGATGTCCTGATGGAAACGTTCTCCTTGCTCTTTGGAATAGGCTCCCATATTGTTTTTAAATTTATCCAAATGAGCATGCAGCATATGTACTTTTAATGACATCCTGCAGCCCATGGCCTTAAAATTTGTAAGCATATCCTCAACCAACTTTTCGTAGTTTTCAGCTTTATTATTTCCTAAAAATCCAGAAACTACTGCTTTAAAACTGTTCCAACTTGCTTTTTGATACGATTCAGCAACGTTGGAAATTTTTCATCGGCGAAAATCTGTCTTATTTGCGGACCAACAAAAACCCCAGCTTTAACCTTTGCTTCCGATAACTTCGTAAAAAAATTTTTTGAGTATCCAAAAGCTTCTGAAGTTTCATCCAGTTTTTTAACAAATTGTTTCATCAACCCTAACTTAATGTGCAAAGGCGGCATTAACACTTTTTCCGCTTCAACAATCGGCTCAAATTTGACGTTCTGTTTTCCGACACACAATTCTGTTCTTACAGGCCATGACCGTTGAATATAGTGTTTAGAATCCGCTCTGCTATCCCACAAGCACAAATAACACGGATACTTTGTATATCCACCCTGTAGCCCCATTAAAAATCCCACCATTTTAAAATCTCCAATCAGCTCCCAGTTATACTCACGATACTTTACAGATTCAAGCAAAATTTTGACACTTTCATAATTTTCTTTAAGATGTACTGAGTGAGCAATTGGAAGAGACGGAAATTTATTTCCGTTGTGCAATAGAACTGCTTTTAAACTTTTTGTAGAGCTGTCAATGAATAAACGCCATTCGCTAGGGACACAGGGTATGCCAATTGCTTCAAACATACCTTTAATGTCATTACAAAAACAAAGTCCATCCTCCTTCGTGAAAAACGTTGCAAACATTTCATGCCTAGTCCACTGATCCGTGATCTTAACATCATCAATCAAATTCCACTGTTTTAACCGAGAGCCTAGAAGCTCTGCTTTATTTTTTGGCAAATTTAAATCTCTAATTAGATCGTTAAAATCTTCTGAAGTAATGAGATAGTGTTTTGGTTGTTCAGGTGTAGGCAAAAACTCCTTATCGGAATTACTTTTATAAGAACTAAAAGATGAGCTACTTTTCTGCGATAATTTTTTTGGTAGCTCAGGTACTGGTCGTGTCAGGTCGTGAGCAATTGGAGCAGAAGAAGATTCGAGGTCAGGATATTCAATAGGTTTTGCATTTTTACCTCTACGTCTTTTACTCGGATTCACCATACAAAAGTAGCAGTCAGTAATATGGTCTTTTGGTTCTCGCCAAATCCTTGGTATTGCAAATTTCATAGACCTTTCCTCACCTCGATACCAACCTAAAAATATAAAAATAAAAATTAATATGTCTATTATTTTGGATTCATCGCTTGATTAAATAAAAATTGCTTACCTTCCAAACACCTTTTACAATAACTACAAGCAACATGTGGAGCCCATGGCTTATCTTGATTCCGTACAGGACAGTCAAAATATGTTTCATAGGCTTCACAGCGAACGTGAGATGTCTTTAGTTCATTTCACGTCTCGAACTTTAATAAATTGACCACATATAAAACAAAAAGCATCAGCATCGTATTTGCACTTTCGTGACGACATTTTAAGTTATTATGGGCTTGTAAACAACACCTGATGGTTGTTTATCACTCGGGTGCCATCTAGCGGCACAGTGTTAACGTTAATACCCCACTCTCACCGCGCGGTCTTTTTAAAAATATTAAAATCAATTAAAATTTATGAAAAAATTGAAAAATGAGTATTATTATTATAACTATCACAAAAGCAAACTTTATACCGAAAAAAGGTATTTTCTTTTCGTTTTTGTGCATAACTAACTGGAAAATAATAGTATAAACTTTAGGACAAAGAACGAAAATTTTTTTGTAGAGTCGTGTAATATGTGTAAATTGCTTACCGTTCATATCGAAACAGTAATAGAGTCTTTGTTCGAAATTTTCTCTTACATTCTGTAATCTACTCATCTAGAAAATATTCGCCAAATAAAAGTGTTAACATGTAATTAAATAACACCTGAAATGTCACAGAATGTAAGAGAAAATGTTGGATAAAGACTCTACAACTGTTTATAAATGAACAGTTGCCGATTTGAACATCGCCTTAATCAAATTTCGTTCAGACATACTTCACTCGTCTCTTCACACCGAAACAAGCGACAAACAGAAATATTTTAGCATATTCATAAACAAATTTGCGAATTCTTCAAAATGATGTATCACTCTAGTCCTATTGAGATATTTAAGATTATTGAGGGGATTGGCAGCTCGCTTAGGGGAATGATCGTACACCCACGAATTTACAATGCAAAGATGTCCCCTTCTACTTAAAAATTTACCTATCTCGGCTGAAAAACTCATACTAACGGAAATATCTGGCTGGATACTTTTATGTGGGCTACCCGGTATATGTCTCAAAGTTGAGAATTTGCTCCTAGGCATGGGTATTGATTTTGAAATTATCTAATCATTTTAAAAATGTTTTGAATTGAAAAAGTAATCAGTGAAGAACAATTTCAATCAGTATCCTTATGAATGTTAATAATTTTTCTTGAAATTTGATATGGGCTCTTCTAAATATTCAAAACTTCAAATTGCAATCAATAAACATACATTTTTCTCGTACTTTACAACCTCATTTTTTATGAAAGAAATATCGTAATAACTGGATTTCTAAAGACAAGGAAAGTTGAAATTCTAACCTGATTTGAATATTAATGCAGTAGTTTCACTCTAGATAGTTCATATCGGATATGTGTTTTGGATTGAATCAGGTTTTACTCAAAGAGATAGTTAATTAATAAACCAGATATAGAGTTATATTGATGAAAGTCGAAAAATTTCAAAAATTTTGATGAAATATAAAATTTGATTATACTATCATAATGGATTTAAATTGAAATTTATATTGAGTCGCTTTCTAGTTTTGTATAACTTTCGAGTTCCTAACTATGGTAAAATGTATCCCTACTTCTCGATAAACCTTGACACTGGCCTTTTCCCCCACTCTTATCAGGATCAAGATTATCCTTGTACCTTTAATTGGTTTTATTCCGTTATTTTGCATAACCATTCAGTTTTCATCTTCATTTAGATGAAGTGTTGCTCCTACTCGAAAACGTCTCGTATATTCTCTCAAAAAGTGAGTATCAACAATTGAAATTGTTTGCTAATATTTTCATACATTGGTGGTGATCTTCAGACTATTGATATATTCTAAGTAAAATTAAAACAATATGTTATTCATATATCCAAGTACAAAATTGTGACAAGCATCGACGTAAAGTCAGGAGCTTTTACGCACTAAATTTTGCTATGGTTTTTTTACTGCTCAGACCTGCTTTACTAAAAAAATATTTGTTTTTCTTTTGAAATTTTGAATCATACGTTCCTCATACATTTTGCAGAAATATCCTCCTTATTATTATTCTTTTTAATTTCAAATCAATCGGAGTTGTAGTTTGGAAAAAATAAAGTGAAAGTAAATTTCAAATGTGAATAACTGAGAAACCATGGAACTGATTTATTCCGAAAATTTCAAGTCTCCATCTCTTTCCGTTCGGAAGTAATAGTCTTTAAGTTAGCGCTCAACTCTGATCCGCCCACAAATTGTTTTTTAACTTCTAATCATACGATCTTCATGAAATTTGCTATTTTACTTCTAAATTGAGACCGATGGAAACTATTGTTTCGAAACCATTGGGAAAAATAACCTTTTCTAACGTAAATTACCACGAAATTGTCGAAAAGATTTTGCTCATTAACGAGCCCAGCCGATATATTTAGACCTTAAACACTAAAAGTTTCGAATCTCTAGCTCTTTCCGTTCGAATGTTAGCGTGTTTAAGGGCAGACTGGCTGAACAGAATTACTTTTGACTTCGGATTCTTCATCAGTAAATCCAACCTAGCCGTTTAAGGCCATTTTCAGTTCGAAAATTACAGACATTTGTGCGAAACGATAGCACGCTATTCCCTATAACAAGCACGCAAAAGTTAAATACAAAGTTAGTGAAAATAATTCAAACTTAATAACTTTTTGAATTTTATGGAAAGGTTTATTCCCACTCAAATATCCCATTCTTTTTGTCTTCTTTATCGATTTACCTGCAGATTTTTAGAAATCGAAAACTACGTTTGAAGTTTGCGATAAAACATCGATTAAGGGTGAAAAATCTAAGATATATGTATATTTAGAATTTTTCCTTGATATTTATAATTTATCGACAATAGCATTTTCTAATTTAAATCAGTAATATTGTTAGCTGTAATGTTTTTTCGGGAAATTTGGATTATACATATTTCGAGTTCATTTTTTCGCGCTAGTTGCAGGGAACAGTATGCTATCGTTTCGTATGAATGTATGTAATTTTCCAATTTTGAGCAAAAACTGATCATAAACGACTAGGTTCGATTGACTGATGAAGAATCTGTGATCGAAAGAAAAGAACTAGAGCCTTGAAACTTTCAGATAATATTTAAGTTCTAAATATCGCAGCTGAGTTCTTTAATAGGAAAAATCGGATCAAAGTTTCGCAGTAATCACATTTTTCAGAATGTTTCCAATATTTTCGAAACTACTGATGCGATGAGCCTCAAATTCGGCACTTAGGAATAGAATAATAACGCGCATATTCAAACGAAATTGCATGAGGATCGTATGATTAGAAGTTAAAAATTTTTGTGGATAGATCAGCATTGAACACTAAACTTAAACACTATAACTTTCGAAAGTGAAGAGATGAAGACTTAAAACTTTTTAGGTACGTCTGAGGCTCAAATATCTCGGCTATATTCGTTACTTAGTGAAAGTTCAACGTTTCGTTGTTATTCACATTTGAATTTTCATATTCTCACTCAAATTTTCCAAATTAAAAATGTGATTGATCTGGAATTCGGGCTTCAAAAGAAAAATGAATATATATCGCTGCAAAATTTCATGAAGATCGTATGATTTACAGATTCAAATCAAAGACAATTTTTTTTTAACGGAACAGCGTTGAACGCTAAGGTAACCATAGCAAACAGTTCCGCGATCGAGTTTAAATTTAACTTTTACATATGAAATAATCATCGAAAACTAATCATAACGATTTCTATGCGAATAAGTAATTCCTATTATAAAACACAATTTTCCCTGAAAGTGTGTGAGAGAAGAGTTTATGGTATATTTGACCTTTGTCTTCATTATAGTGTCAACAGAATGAGCGCTTTTTTTATTCTTCCTATGTTATTTCCTTGTTTTAAAAACAGGTCCAATGTCTTTAACCTACAGGGTCACAAAATTCAAATCAAATATGACTCTTTTAAACAGAGATCTTATCTCGAATGAGGAATATATTCACTGCAAGTTCATTTCAACAATGACAGCAAGAATGTTAACAAATCCTGTACTCAACTTGATTGAAATAATAAATCATAATTAATTCATTGAACTGCTGAAATGAGATAAGAAAGTTATATATTATCAAACAATATTCACGTGCTGTTTTAGGTGATATGAATAATCATCTTGCGGCAGGTATAAAAGAAACAAGATTTGTTATGTATTCTATGGGAGTTGTTTCCATTATAACCAGCAGGTTTACCAATCTTGTACTCTGAAATTATCAAAACCACAACAACTTAACAAGTAAATTTTTGAGATAATTAGTATCGGACTCTTCTGGAACTCCAATGTTGAGACATTTTCTGTCAACGTCATGTTACTCCTTTAAGTATATACAGGTAGCCGACATGAACCAGCCGAATTGCCCCTAAGTAAGTATTAGTTTTTCCATGGTACGCCGAGAGGGGTCAATTTTTCATCGGAGGGGAACATCTTTGATTGCAAATTCGTGAAAGTACAATCGTCCCTCGACATATTCATAAACAGAATTGCAGAACCTTCAATATTATGCGTCACTCAACCCTAAGTGTCATTACGGTTCTTGAGGGGCTTGCCACCCCGCTTAGAGAAGGATCTTACACCCACGAATGTTTAATCAAAAGATGTCCTCCTACAAATAAAATTTGAGCAGTCTCGTCGTTTTCCTCATAAACTTATATTTACGGAAATATCTAGTTCGACTGTTTTATGTGAGCCACCTGTATAATATTCTGAATGAAACGGGGCATGAATAAAGGGCTATATTTATTTTCCAAATTTTTTTTTAATGCAACTGATTCGAAACGATATTGAGAAGATTAAGAAGTTGCAGTCGGAAATTTATAAAATGTGGAAAATAAAAAAATTAAATATCCAAAAATGTCTACTAATTAATTGAATTTTTGATTGTCTCGGTCTTTACTTGACGGAAATTCATCTTCAATATCAGAAAAACAAATGTAAACTTCCGTTATTTTATTGATTTACACGACAATTGTTTCGTCATACCATGACTTCATCAGGTGAGTATTTAAACTGAGGTATACAATGCAAAACATGACCTTAAATACACAACTCTGGTACAAAAAATAGAGGGGTGGAAAGAGATGGTTTACAAGTAATGAAAAATATTAAGTAGGGGGATCTGTTCAAATCTATTTGATCATTCAATAAAATTAGTCTTTTATTATATCTATTCATCTCTAAAGTTTCTAACAGATTTAGTTTCTGACTTTTGTGTTCGATGTGTAATATTTCATAGTTATATTAAAATTATGGCCAGTCTCTAACAAATGGTTGGCATAAATTGAATTCGGTTTATTATTAATATAACATTTTTCATGTTCTCGTATCGTTGTTTGGAATGAACGGCCACATATACCCATGAGCAATCACTACATGTTAACTTGTAAACTACTGATTTTTTTTTTAGGAATGACATCTTTATTATTTTTTATTAAGCTTCCTAAAGAATTAATGGTTTTAAAAGAGATGTTATATTTTTCTTTTTTCTTTAAATATCTAGCAATCTTTTCAGATTTTTGGCCTATGTAAGTTATTGAAATAAATTTGGTTTCGGTTGAATTTTGAAATTTTGGATGTACAAGTGATATTGCTCTCTTGTTATTTATTTTATCAAGTAAATTGTCTATAATTAACGGATTAAAATCATTATTGAAAGCTATTTGTTTAATGGTTTTATACTCTTTGTCAAAGAGTTTAATGGTTAAATGGTAACCATTAAACAAATAGCTTTCAGTAATGATTTTAATTCGTTAATTGTAGACAATTTACTTGACAAAGTAAATTACAAGAAAGCAATAACACTTTTAAATCCAAAATTTCAAAATTCAAACGAAACCAAATTTAGTTCATTAACTTACATAGGCTAAAAATCTGAAAAGATTGCTAGATATTTAAAGAAAAAGGAAAAATATAATATCTCTTTCAAAATCATTAATTCTTTAGGAAGCTTAATAAAAAATAATAAAGATGTCATTCCTAAAAACAAAAAATCAGGAGTTTACAAGTTAACATGTAGTGATTGCCCATGTGTATATGTGGGACAGACAGGCCGTTCATTCCAAACAAGGATACGAGAACATGGAAAATGTTATATTAATAATAAACCAAATTCAACTTATGCCAACCATTTGTTAGAGACTGGCCTTAATTTTAATAGGAACTATGAAATATTACATATCGAAAACAAAAGTCAGAAACTAAACCTGTTAGAAACTTTAGAGATCAATAGATATAATAAAAGACTAATTTTATTGAATGATCAAATAGATTCAAACAGATCCCCCCTACTTAATATTTTTCATTAATTGTAAACCATCTCTTTCCACCCCTCTATTTTTTGTAAGTAGTTGTGTATTTAAGGTCATGTTTTGCATTGTATACCTCAGTTCAAATACTCACCTGATGAAGTCATGATATGACGAAACAATTGTCGTGTAAATCAATAAAATACCGGAAGTTAACATTTGTTTTTCTTATATTAATTAATTGAATAATTTTTAGAAACTCTCCGAAATAGAAACGAATTTAAGCCTGAAAATCGTTTCCTGTGATACAACCATATCAAAATTTGGTTCGTATGTAATATTTGAAAAATGAATCTCAGCTATTTCGATATGAACTTTCTGAGAATTATAAAGCATTCCTTTGCTTACAGAAATAACTGAAAATGAACTTCCATTAAAACATTTTTTATATCATTACTAAATTTAATTTGCGTTTACGTCATAATACCATTACGTAGAGCCTGTCCAGTTAGTGAAGTCTTAAATTACATCTCTGAATTCTACATTAAATTCATTGTCGGATTTACTGCAGAACAAGTACTAGGAATCGATCAGTCAATAGAAAATATGTTATTGATGCATTATTTATTTTATAGCCTTCAAAGTAGGCCTCTTCACAATTATAAAAATATTTTTCAGATACCAAGCATTCGGTTGAAATGTTGCAAATTAATTCGTGAGACAGAAATTTAGCGGATATTTCGCTCAAACTCAAACGACGAGTTTCAGTAATCATTTATTTCTTTAACTTGAGCGATGTTACTATCAGTTGAATACGATGATGGCGGTCAGAGCGAGGCAAATCTTCTACCAAAACCCTTCCGTTTCTCAACCCACTGTACCACTTATATGAACGAGTAGACCTTATGTAACAATTTTCAACGCGTTCACAAACAAATTCCATTTGCAATACAAAATTCAAGACAGATTTTCGGTATTTTTATCCATTGTGAGTGCCGATAGCACAAAGAGATAGAACTCTGGACCGGAAATCAAAAGGTAGGAGAAAAATGTTATAATTAGACAGGTTTCGGCCACCATTTCAATGTTGAGTAGAAAATTAACAGTGCTGTGCCTAAGGTGGCGAAAGAACGCAGTAACAAAGCCTAACGAAAACACAACCCATCTTCTAATTCGCACAAGCTCAACAAAAAGCTTCTGAGGGATCTAAATGACTGATCTACGATTATCAGGATAATATCAATATCAATATTATACAAATCTCAAAACATACTTGAAATGAACTGACAAAATATATTTGTTATTCAGCTTCCTTTTTGTCGATATAGTTAAGACTTCTATCCAATTTTTCTGCATTTATAAAAACGCCAGCATCACATTAATTGGATTCAAACTTATAGAGTCATTAGACCAGATTGATTTGTTCCTTGATTTATCAAATCCTTTTTGTTCAGGGGAATTAGAGAACCCACTTTGTATTTCACGGTTCTCCGATCAGCATTACTATTAATTATTCTCTAGTTTCGCTCAAGTTCACATCGAAGTCACGATGTGTCTATTAAACGGAGAACTACATACAGCCGATGTGTAGGTGCTAAACAACGACTCTTAGTTCAATATCTGCAATGAGGTTGTTAGAAACAATAGAAAAGGAATGCATACACCTTTCCTTATGCTTGAATTTCTAGACACGTTTTTACAAAGTGAGAATGAAATTGAAACTATGTACTCGATATTCTGTCCTCGCGACAACCACACCAGCTAAAAATTTCTGTAGGTGTTGTTATTCAGGGTATTCAGTGCACCGATGCGAGTCGTCCGGCAATTATGACTATTTTTTCTTTCAAACAATACTATTTCATTTAATGGGGCCTAATTCGTGAGTCTGGGTCAGTTGGTCGTCATACAATTTTGCTCGTCATAACCAAAACGACCTTTGAGGATAATAAACTATAAGATGTTATTTTGACATACACTTCCGCTGAACCAAATATAAATAAATGTCTAGCTTAAATTATTCCATTAATATTTCATTGATTTGTGGCCAGAAAACTGTAGTCTTTAACGCCTTTGAGTAATTTTTTTCATGATGAAAATAGAAAAAACAAGTTTGCGTTCCGTAAATACCTGCCAATTTTTTGGAGTACAAATTAATTTGGCACGTTTTCAAAAAATGGCTCTGAAATCATTGAAATTTTCAAATAGTAACAGCTGATTGCCGCGGTTTTAGACAGATTGGACGTCTGTCGATAACATCCAGTTTGAATTGTTTTGAGTTTCATACAAAACGTTTTTAAAATAGAAAAAGGCTTTTTACTTGATAGAAGAGATTATCCGTATTCTAATTGTTTTTTGAAGATATATTGCATGTTTTGAGAGATTTTTGAATTAACTTATTTGAATATTTATATATATATATTGAATATTTCAGATAAATTATATTTTTTGAGAAATCCTCAAGTTGTGTTTTATGTTTTTGAAAAGGAATTGGTTTCATTATGGTAAGATCAGAAACAAAATTTTATCTCCTTCAAATATTTATTTATTAATTTTAATTGCATTTTTTATATTGGTTGGTTTATTTATTCCATTTGACATTGTATATTGAGTTTTGATTATATATATATATATATATATATATATATATATATATATATATATATATCTATTAATATCTATCTATTAAATATAAGCGGTGCTCATTGTGGACATTAATTTCATTCTAAAAGTTTATTGAATAAAATTTTTTTGAAATTGAAATTGTAGAAGACTAACAGATTAAATCTGTTTTGATATTCAAATTTTGTCAAAACGTTTTTTGTTACGCTGTCGAAAATGTCAGATTTTTAGATAACTGAACATCATTTGCGGAAAGTTTTAATTTTTTGTTTTAATTGTGAAAAAATCTAACGTAAGACGAGTGTGCACTTACATTAGGTTACCAAACAAGCAGTGTTCTTACATTTCTTAGGGGTAAGTTGTTTATTGTTAATTGATTTTATCTTTTAAATGTGAAGTTTGACTGACCTTATCTGAATTCTAATTGTTTTTTGAGCATGTGCTACATGTTTTGAGTCTTTTTAAGTAACTTACTTAAATATATTGAATATTTCGAATAAATTAGTTTTGCAGAAATTCTTAAAATTATGTGTGTATTTTTGAAAAAAATTTAGTTTTCATGAATATAATATCAGAAACAGAATATTTTGTCACCGGCCGATATGCGCACCTCGCCTGTCTGAAGAATTCATGTGCGCATGCTCGGAACGACACCGCTAATTTAAATATTTATTTATTAATTTTAACTGCTAATTCATATTTGTTGGGTTTTATATTCCATTTGATATTTTATACGTCTATCAAATATAAGCAGAGCTTATAAGACATTAATTTAATTGTAAAAATTTTGAATAATTTTTTTTTTAAATTAAAATTGTAGGAGACTAACAGATTAAATCTGTTATGATATTCAAAGTCAGTGTTTTCACGTTTGAAATCCGTGGGCCTGGTTCAAAAGCATGACTTATGAATTGCAGCCAAGAGATCTGGAACAGCGATTTTTTCTTGTGACCAGCTACTTCAAAGGCAAAATACGGAGTTGTTCACACCGGGTAGTGACTGGTGACGAAAAGTGAATATTTTACGAAAGACCTCGCTCAGGACAGCTAAACAAATTCGAAGACCATGAATTACAGACATTACTCGATGAAGATCCACAAGACGAGTTTGCACTTCCGTTAGGGGTGATCCAACAAGCAGTGTCCGTACGTTTGAAATTTATGGGCTTGATTCAAAAGCAAGGTAATTCGGTTCCTTATGAATTGAAACGAAGAGATGTAGAAAGGAGATTGTTTTTTTTTTGTGAGCAGCTGCTTAAAAGGCAAAAAAATAAAAAATACTACGCTTTGCCCGGCGAATCGTTGTCATTGACCTCAACATTAACACCAAAACCGAAGAGTGATTGTTGGAAAGTTATGCTGCGTATATGGTGGGACCAAGAGGGAATTATATACCACAAACTGCTAAAACTTGGTGTTTCCATTACCAGTGATAGGTACAGTTAACAATTACTTTGTTTGAATCGTGCATTACGAGAAAATCGGTCGGAATATAAAGAAAAACATAATAATGTTATTCTTTTGCATAACAGCGCTCGACTTCACGTCGCAGAAGTTGTAAAAAAATATTTAGAAACGATGAAATGGGATATCTTACCGCACCCGCCGTATTCTCCGGACATTGCTCCTTCTGACTATTAGCTGTTTCAACGGATGCAACACGGCTTTGCAGGTCACCGCTTCACTTATTTCGAAGAAATTGAAAATTGACTGCAAAAAACAAGAAGTTTTTTGCAGTCAGAGATAGGATTCGGAAATTGCCTGACAAGTGGGTAAAAGTAGAAAGCAGTAATGGGCAATATTTTGATATATTTCTTTATTCATTAAGTTTTGAAATGAACGCCTTTTTGAGCTAAGAGAAACGGCCCGAATTAAATTGTACTACCACTGGAAATTTTTTCCTCTCGTTATCTCATACTATTAATATCCAACCAAGTTGAAATTGAAAAGTTCCACGTACAATAGCAATGTTTATGCGAAATATTTTGACGAGGATTTTGCTCAAAAACTCGTTTCTATAAATTTTCAGCAGATCCATTCACTAGATTTACCTAAAAGTTTACACGCAATGCTCTTTCACGATGACCATTAATCAAATGCTTCTGGCAAACCAGACAGCGAATGAATTTTAAACTTTGTCAGTATGTGGTTTAGATAATAATAATGATAATATTAATTGATCCTCCTAGAAGGTTAAATATAAGACAAGTCAATTTTAATATATCAAAATATAAATAATATTCTAATAATGGTATTATCTACCCCCAACACCATACCATGATGGCAATGTGATAATAATCTTTAGTCAATAGTACTTTTCTCATCAATTCCTTGAACTCATTCTGAGTTGAACATTTAATGAAGCTTGGCAAGTGGTTAAACAGAACAATGCCCTGATAAGAAGGTGACAGCTCATATTTAGATGCTATATGAGCAAAATATCAATTTCTTTTGGCATATTGACGCCAACTACATCCTTTTCCCGTTGGACTTGATATCAAGCGAACATTGAAATATGTATGTACAAGATACAGTTTTTAATTTATTCCAAATGAAGTGAGGTCGGCAAGAGGATCGAAAACATACACTAAAGATCATGTCAATTACCCTCTTTTAATATATGAAAACTTCCTCCAGATCTAATGAACTGGCACATTTCATAATATAATAGGCTAAATGAAATTAAAGAATAATACATATCCAGGAGGGATATTTAAGGAAACAAGTTTTTTATTTTATTGTTAACAAAATAGGAGGAATTCATTTTTTTGCAAACTATGTCTATATTTTGGCTTTAATGCAAAACACCCTAGAACTTAGCGAAATTCTCAGATTTCAATGAGCTATCTTCATGAGATAGCATAAGTCGATCCCCACTTCCAATTTTCAAACTGAAATGAACGCAAACAGTGTTATCGAGATTTGGCCATCGGACCTTTTTAACTGCATAATGAGCGAACAGTCCACTGACCGATGAAGTCAACACTGCTCTCAGTAAAAAGTGGACACTGATGTCGCATGATCGGATAAATCATTAATGAATAATAAAAACAGTAGTAATCCCAGAACAGACTCTTGAGGGACTCCCAGGTCCACCCCATACTCATCCGAGAGGGAGTCAATGACTCTGACAGACACAGTGCGATCAGATTTTAAGTCAAACCAAAAATATACCCCTAAATTTCATAATATAATATTTACTCAATATAAAAGGAGAATTCAACGAATCAAACTAGAGAGATCCAAAAACATCCCCATCACGCCCATACAATCATCCAGATGTTCATGGATATCTTCTACACACCAAAATATTGCAGTTTCAGTTCAATGCCATGCTCTGAAAAAATACTGAGGGCTAGAGATTATATTAAATTTATTCGAATAATGATGAATACAAATAATCAAGCATTCTATTAAGCATAACACTATTCCCTCAAATACCTTCGAGAGCCAACTCAGAATTGATACAGAGCGATAGTTTATACTACGTGTGGATCACCTTTCTTGTAAACTGGAACTGTACCTTTCTCCAGAATAGCCGAAAACTGATTACTAAATACCAACATTCTTATAATTAGATATGTTCATAAATGGGTTCATTAATCAATTTTAATACTCTAGTTGTAATAGAATCCAATCCTGTATTTTTCTTTGGTATTAAGTGATTGGATTACGTTTACTACTTCATCTTTTGAAACGGGATAAAAAAAAGAAATGTGAGCTCAACATCCGAGAATTTGGTGATTGATACAATGAGTTGCCAAAATATACAACAAGCTTCATCAATGTGTGAGCTAGGAATTCAGTTCTGTTTTGATTAGGTTTTATTACTCCGTCCTTGCGCCACCTTATTATTATTTATAGTGAGCGGGTGTCTGTTCACCACTGCGTCCTCACGGACTATTGTGGCTCACCCCTAATTTATATTTCCCAGACGAGATCCAAATTTTGTATAACTATTATAGAAAATTTCTTTCCTCCATAGACGGCTTCTCAAACCGTACCATTCGGTTCCCAAACCAGAGCTCTAACCACTGAGCCTTTGGCACTCTAACTACTATTAGACTAAAATGCTTTCAGTAATGTGACATTGGCATATAGAAGAAGCTTTGTTTTTCGAATGGAACAGACTGTACGAAATATAATTTTTATCATTATTTTATATCATTTTCCCAAGATTATTGTTTGATGTTTTCTTATACTAACTGAAATAATTTGTGAAACAATAATTTATTTCCATTTTCGTGCCGAAAATGAAGTTTAAAAAATGTCGATAATCTTAGATTTTTAGTTGCACGATAGCCCTAGAAATTATTTATCAATTTGTGCGTACTTTTTCTGTGATACGAACTGATATTTTTAGATACCACTATCAATATCTATTCAATAATTTAATGCGAGAATGCAATTTATGATGACACAAGTACGAACTCTGGGTAATTTTATATTTAAAATATTAACCTGAATGATTAGTACAGAATCCTGAAGGCACTGCGAACATTTGCAGAATTTCCAGAATTTCTTGACTCGCACAAGCTGAAAAAGCTTCTGACGGATCTTCAACTAAGATCTACGAGTATCAGGATAGTAATAATAATAATAATAATAATAATTTGCACATTTCTTCTTCGCCATAAATTTTTCATGTTGGCTATTTTTCAGTTTATTAATTATCAAGGGGAAACTGATTACTGATTTTTCAATCTGTATTACAATGACACGGTATTATAATTTCTCACCGAATTATTTTTGAAAAATTTGATGAAAATGTTATTTTGATTCATCAATTCCTAAAATAATGAACCTTTAGAATAAAGTGAAGAAATTTTCAAGTCCTGTTCCCTTGAAATTTTTATTTTTCTTTTCTGAAGTACAATGAATTAAAATATCGAATAGAAAAATATAACTATTTGACTTACTCCTTTCAGAGCTTTATTCTGGAACTATGGAATATAAGCATTTAAAATGCAGAAGTATGAACTGATAATAAAAAAATATTTCTAAGCTACTCTCATGAAAGTCGAATTATTTATGTTGTAATATTTATCCTCAAAAAATTCTTGCAATGTGTTTTATATGATAAAAATATATAATAGAGATATAATATGTATTTATATTTCAATGCTACTTACTTTCTCGCACTTGTAAATCATCTGAGCCAGTGGTTTTTATACAATGGACCTACCAATTTTCCTTTATAAATTGAATACGAACCTGCTTCACAATTGCTCGTTTTGTTCATTATTGCTATTAGGTGTTTATCCCTTTCTGGCCATTTTACTTATTTTTATAGTAATGAAAAATATGTCATTCACATTATCACTATTGAAAATGTTTCTAACAAAGACAATTATCCAAATGCCTTCTTTTGCTCAACTTTATTCTAATACAAAATAGAATTCAATTATTAAATAACCGTGATAAATGTCTATGACATCAAGATTCTTCATTGTTTACCGAATTTTTCTCATTACTCGAATTATTTGCATATTTCATTTAAGTAACACACTCCGTATAGAACGTTCTAAAATTGTTCTGCTTATTTGCTGCTAAGTAATTAAGTAGGTGACAATGGTTTTGCCAAATGATGTAATTCAAACCTATTAGTCTAACGCTTGGTAGCCGACCAAAGATTAATGATTCTTCCATAGATGTTATTGCATAATAGATATCGACAGCGATCATTCATTCTGTATGAACATTTGAAGAATTCTGGCCTCTATCCCTCTTGAAACTATGTGAAAAACCTGATGTTGTAGATAATTGTCAATATATTTCCTAGACATGCGTGAAGAATATTGATAAATAATAGTGAAATCATCATTGAAATCGAATCAATTATAAACATTTACATAGATCTGCTCAGTTCTGTTAGAATGAAAGTACATAGTTCTAAAATTTGAAAAAATGTATAGTTTTTGAATAGACACGCCTTAGGTATAAGTATCAGATTTTGTTCAGTTCATTTCAGTATAATTGACATATAAATGATAGCAATGTATTTGACACAATGTGAGAACATATAAAAAGAAAATGTAACTAAAAATAGTTGATTTCATTTTCATTTAAAAATTGAGTGATTATTACAGATAATAAAAAAATTATCTTCTTAAACCTGAAGAAATTATCTGGTATGTAGTATAATATTAATATCGCATACGGGAATAATAGTCGATATAAGATTTTCTGTTGATATGTATAACATTGGATTATAGTCTAGTCAACAAGTGCCTTTTGGGTCAACTTTTCAGCAGTCTCCGAAAATTATGATCAAGGTGCCATTCGATTCGGAATGGCATCTAGATGATTTTTGAAAAAAATGAATTTCCGCTTGCAAAAAGTGCGAAAGTTATTAACAATTAACTAAAAAAAAGAGGGTTTAGTTTTTTGTAAATATCTCAAAAACTAATGAAGATTTCTGAAATTAAAAAAAAGATTCAAAAAGAGGAGGAAATTTCCTAAAAAAAGTGACTCCCGGAATTGTAGTCCCAATATTAATAATTTTTCCAGAGGGATGAAAAGACGGCCGAAAACGGGTACTCTGGCTTTCGTAAACCACTCCTACTTTGGACACTTTATTAATAAGAATTATTGTAACAGATTAAATATGAAATCTAATAAATGAAAAAATTCAGGGGCATACTGGATAGATGAATGAACAATAATCCGCCAAAAAAAAAATTTTATTTCAATTTTTCGATTAGTTATGCAATAGTTAATTAATAATTTTTTTCTGCTTGGACATGAACATTGCAAGTGTGATAATTGTTAAACTATTAACTTGAGATTTTTTCCTCCCTTCAAGCAATTTTTGGATTTCTATGTAGCTTTCTACAACATAAAAAAGGACCATGAATAATATTTAAAAAAAAATTTTTTTTTCGATAATTAATCTAAGTTTTTAATTCTGCAACAACGAAAATTGTTAATAAAAAACTGAGAAATAACCATTTTTAAATTTTTCCAACGGGGATCTATTCTGAAGTCTTCCAAAAATTGCTCCAAGAGAGGAAAAAAGTCTCAAGTTAATAGTTTAACAATTATCACACTTGCAATGTTCATGCCCAAGCTGAAAAAAATTATTAATTAACTGTTGCATAACTAATTGAAAAATTGAGATAAATTTTTTTTTTGACGGATTATTGTTCATTCATCTATCCTGTATGCCCCTGAATTTTTTCATTTATTAAATTTCATATTTAATCTGTTAAAATATTTTTTATTAATAGTGTCCAAAGTAGGCGTGGCTTACGAAAGCCAGAGTACCCGTTTCGGCCGTATTTTCATCCCTCTGGGAAAATTATTAATATTGGGACTACAATTCTGGGAGTTGACACTTTTTTTTAGGAAATTTCCTCCTAGTTTTGAATCTTTTTTTTTATTTCAAAAATTTTTATTAGTTTTTGAGATATTTACAAAAAACTGAACCCTCTTTTTTTTTAGTTAATTGTTAATAACTTTTGCAATTTTTGCAAGCGGAACTTTAATTTTTTCAAAAATCATCTAGATGCCATTCCGAATAGAATGACACCTTGATCATAATTTTCGGAGACTGTTAAAAAAAGTTGACCCCAAAGGCACTTGTTGACGAGACCATTATGCCGTAAGAGAATAATAGACGATCTACATCTTGTGACCAAGAAGATTTAGTTACTAATTCATTTATTGATATAAATACGGAATATTTACGAATAAGCAGATAAGTCATAATTTATTATTACTTTCTCTCATAATATATATAAATATTATTATTTACTTATATAATCGAAATCTACATTAAAAAAATGCTACAAGTAAATAAATTCTGCACATGCAACACTGATATAAGGCAAGTTAGTGAAAAAAATAAAGATTTAAGAGTGTGGTATTCTCTCAGAAGTCAATTAGTTCTGGAAATTGCAATGATTATCGACTGAATGCACTCGTATTTGATAAAACACCACCCATCTTTGTCGAAAGAGTGAATAGAAAATTATGATTCATATGTGGCTTGTGTAGCTAATAGTATAGTCTGTTCAAAAGCACCTTTTGACGGTAAGTTCAAATTACATTATTTCGTGAATAGTGAACCGATTTTGACAATTTTAACTGGGTTCTGCACAGAATATAAATTACTTTCAAACTAATCAATACTCGACATCTCTTCCCTATTCAGAAAATGTTGGGGATTGGGGGTCTTTCATATGGGTGGTTTTTTTGCAACAAACTCATGATGGAAATTCGTTCCCCTTAAAACAGAAGTTGACTTCTGTTGAGTTCTGGGGGGTCAAATTTTTGGGGGGACACCCTGTATAGAAATATTTGTCTACCGCACAAGTAACTGAAGGTAGTACATTTTGATTGTAATAATTGTCGTGGGGAACAAATATTTCATATGCCTTTTAAATATTCATTAGCTGCCTGCAATAAAAATAGACGTGAGTAATAATAAGTATCATTTGGTTGTCATTCGAACCCAATAGGTGAAAACTTTTGAAACACATTCAATGTCGAACGTGGATAAATTAAGTTAGATTCTTCAACTGAGGAGATGCCTTAATATTTGAATTTGTTGATTTCCTATTGCCGCTGAAGACGAAGGTGATACCAGCAACGAATATTAATCAAAGAGTAATTCTCTTTAAAACTCTTAAAAGTCGAAAAGTGCGGAAATAAAATACGAATTATAAAAAAAATATCAATACACTGATATGTCGTTAGTGGCTTCACTACGGTTACAGATTAATAGTTTAATGAATTCTGTAAAATTCAGTGTGTTTATGGATTAGTGACAAATTTATTCATAGTGAGTTAATCAATAAGTAAAGAAAACATTCAACAGGAAAGAAAGAGGAAAAAAAATTATTTACTGCTACATTAGTTAATAGGAATTATCAATTTCAACCACGCTGGCAATGGGGTTTTAAAAATTTATTTTAAGAATTCATTATTCAAAACATCGGGAAAATACTATGGATTAATTTGCCTTACTCATCAAAATATCTCCGCTTCTTATCTATATATTTATTCGATTGAGGATTCTCTATAACTGACAGTATCAAATATCTGTAAGCATCTTTATAAAAATTCATCATAAAAATCCTCATGTTGTTTTTTTTAATTATCAGAAAATTGGTTTTCCCAATCTCTGAAATAGAAGGCATATCACATCGTGATTGTTATATTCATTCAAATCTACTGAATCTTTGTCCACTCATCAAAAACATTTTGATATGACCTTTTTCATACTGGTGCCCCAAGTTCTTTTTCACGGAAAAATTTATTACGTTCACAAATGGATGGACAAAATTATAAATAACCACGAAGTAACCACCTGTAAGTTTACTGTAATTATTTTCAACCAATTTCGTCGATACTTGTTTTTTGTTTCCCATATATTTCCATTGGCAATTGTTGAAGTAATAGCTATACTAATTGTATCAAATTGGAAATATAGTGTGATATTTTATAGATATTCTTCCTTAATCTCTATGTATCTTAAAAGCCATATTGTGTTTGATAGCCTAGATTTGATACTTCGAATAGTGTTAATTACGCACATCATTAATAATATATATATATATATATATATATATATATATATATATATATATGTATATATATATATATGTATATATATATATATATATATATATATATACTACTCTGTCAAGAAAGTACCGGGAATTTTCAATTAAAACAACATTTTTACATCTAATCGTCAAATTTTATTGGGTCGCCTTCAAAATAGGCTCCATTTGCCCCAATACATCTATGCCAACGGCACTTCCAATTAACGAAACATTTTTTATAGGCGCTTTCCGGGATGGACTTTAGCTCTCGCGCCGAATTTTGTTTTATGGCTTCAATCGACTCAAAACGGGTGCCACGAAGGGGCAATTTTAGTTTTGGGAAGAGGAAAAAGTCGCAGGGAGCCAAATCCGGCGAATACGGTGGTTGCTGAAGCACGTTTGTTGAGTTTTTGGCGAGAAAGTCAGTCACAATCGTAGCTCGGTGAGAAGGCGCGTTATCGTCATGCAAAATCCATGAGTTGTTCGCCCACAAATTTGGCCGCTTCTTATGGATACGCTCACGCAAACGTTTCATAACGCCTAGGTAATACTCCTTGTTTACCGTCTGACCCTCTGGAACGAATTCGTAGTGCACCACGCCACGGATATCGAAGAAAACAATGAGCATCGCCTTCATTTTCGAGCGGCTTTGGCGTGGTTTTTTCGGTTTCGGCTCATTTTTTGCCACCCATTCCGATGATTGCTGGCTTGTTTGCATATCGTACTCGTAGACCCAGGTCTCATCACCAGTTATAATGCGTTCCATGAATGTAGAATCGGAATTACAGCGATCCAGCATGTCTGAAGCAACCTGTTCGCGATGACGTTTTTGAAGAAAATTCAGGTCTTTCGGTACGAGTCGTGCGGCCACCTTTCTCATGCCCAAAATATCAATCAAAATCGTACGTGCGGACTCGTGGGATATCTTAAGATCATGTGCTATCTCTCAAGCTGGTACGACGGTTTTCCAGCACCCTTTCCTTAATTTTATCGACGTTATCTTCGATCGAAGCCGTCGATGGGCGACCACTTCACGACCGTCCTTGAAGGCTCTGTACCACTGATATGCACGAGTTTTCGATAGAGCATTATCACCGAAGGCCTTTTGCATCATTTTCAATGCATCGGCATACGAAAATTCATTTGCAACACAAAACTTTGAACAAATTCTTTGCTCAACGTAATCACCCATAGTAAAAATCGGCACGCACTCTGACATCGACTGACTTAATCAGCTGTTGCAAACACACTAGTTGACAGATCCCGCTCAAGCTTGGCATAGTAATTAAGGACAGTGGTACCAACCTAGGAAAAAAAATTTTTACCTGCCTCATTGCCCCGCCAGACTTAAATCGATAATTCCCGGTACTTTCTTGACAGAATGTATATATATATATATATATATATATATATATATATATATATATATCATTAATAATTGGGCTTAAATATTTCATAATTAATTTCAATTAGTCTGAAAAAGTTCATTTTCAACATGATTTCTTGGAAAAACCAAATCATACACGAAAATTTATTCCAAAAAATATATAGCGACATATTTTATGATACGATGAAAAATATATTTCCTATCGAACTTCATTGGCCAGCACATACAACCCGATTTCTATTCCATAAATATTTATATAACAATAAACGTTAGTACCGTTACCAACAAGAATTTGTTTGTCCGCTGATAATAGAAGTAAACTCACTCGAGTATAGGTATATTATTAAATCTTACAATAGGTTTGTTTGACCACTGAACATATACTACCGTGCATTTTGTAGAGTGTTATGTATCGGGTTTTGGTGTTCATGATGGAAAAACAGCTATTTCATGGATAAGGAAATGCAAAATAATAATACCTTATACTTCCGGAAGAGTTTACGGGCATATGCCATAATATGGCATATGTACTATCGATTTTCGGAAATGATGAGTCGAAAAATATAGCTTCGTGACAGAATTTGTTGAAATGAACGGGCTTTCCTATGTTTGGTTTATCGATATTGAAAACCACAATGAATAAGCAGCACTTCGCAAGTTTGTGGTGAGACGTAATTATTTTTATTTAATTATCTGCAAGGTGTTGTAGTGCGTTGAGGTTTTCTATTTATATTTTTGCCTTAAATCAATCTTGTGGGAAATTCAAGGTTTTACGAGGGTATTATTTACTTGCTGGTACTTCGTTATTGTATGCGTATTTTTCCAGAAATTGGGTTCGTAACATTATTCCAATAATAACTTCAATTTTAAATAATCTCTACTTTTTATAACCTTCTCAATTTTGAAAATTTTTGTTTATTTTTGTAGGTTTTGTAGTATTCTGATTTTCACAAATATTAACATTGACCACCACCATAAATGAAGTGTTTTCACTGTTTTTTTTATCAGAAACATAAAATAAACTATTCTATCCAAATTCACAAATATTAAAATTGAAAAGTCTCCTCACATTTGAATAATCACATCAACTCTTGCTGATGTCATGGTGTTTATATTTGTCAAGAATAAGCATCAAGTACTAATTCAATAATTTAGTTCTTTTGTTTGTTAAATGTGAATTCCAAAGTAACAGCTTTAACATCTAAAAATGCTCCTAGAAAGTTATTTGTTTATCTTTCACATTATGTAACCTCACACGGCGAGATCTGACAGCAATGTATTCGAATTTCTCAATTAATTTTTTTTTTATATACCATTGACGTAAATTATTTCTGAGATTTTAAAATGACCCAAACATATATATGTCAGTATGTTATACGTTTAGAAAGCAAAGTTACAATGATGTAACCTTCAATACTAGTGAAGATCTATATTGTTCATAGACATATTATATTATATTGGGATAATAAGTCTATGATATTAATATATAATATGCTTACATATTCGGATATGAAGGTATCATAACTTTTAAAGATTTTGAATCAATTTATATGGAAGTTTTCATTGTTTTCGATTCTTTGTTCTCGATGCAAGGAAGTCTTCCAGTATCAACAAATTAATTCAAAGCTAACTTGTCCTCGTTAATTCTGATTTCTTGGCAAACGTTTTCATTTTAGTTCAAATATAACACAAAACACGGGAACCAGAAAATGCTTGATATACGCAGAGAAACAATGCAGAGATTGTCCTAGTTCATACGAAACTTGCGGAACAATATGACATTATAACTTATTTCGATCTAACTGTTTTTCAACTTGTCATGGAAAATTGATATATTTCGTAGTTTCATTTCAAAACTTAAAATATATCCCCCTAATAACCCGAAAATAAATAATGTTTTTATAATTCCTGAATTTTGTAAATATTTAATTGTCCTGATACTTGGTTACTATCGTACCTCTTTCCACAACATAACTTCTATCAAGTAACCCTCGGAAAACGGACTTTCCTTCATTAAATGAGAATAACGTTTCAACACCTTTCCAAATTACTTCAGAATAGAAGCATTATATCATTAAATTTTATATATTTTAATTATATCATTATATAATTAAATTTTATAACCTTATCCTTTACTTTACAATACATTATTATATGAAACACTCAAGAATAACACTCTGAGTATTCAAATTTACTCTTCTCATATGTGTACAATAAAGATAGTTCATTCGGATTTTTACTAAAAAATACTTCGATATTCTTTTCTGTGTACTGAAATTTGAAAAACAAAATAAAATTTTCAGTAGAAATTGGAAAAAATTAGGAGTCTCGTGACATCCATCTAATTTATTGTATTAAGAATAACCTATCACATCATATTCATTAGATAGATACATCTTACTGGCTATACTTCAGCTCGTAGAATTCGTTATTAATAAATTCCATACATTAGGAATTATGAATTTTGTTCGATCATCTGTTTTGCAGATCCTGGTAGCAAATATTAAAAAATAATATTATGCACAAGCACTTATATGAGAAATGATTTATTATTCCGCGAATTGCTGTAATAATATCATAAGATCTCATTCCAGAGGAAGAAGTAAATATAGAGAAGCCCTTAAATATAAATAAAATATCGTTATAGTGTGAACAATATGAATTATTTCATAGTGAATTGAGATTTGAGAAAAAATAAGTGCTCAAAATTGACAAGTATAAATGCGTTAACAATACCAGTGGATTAGTGTTCCCTAATTTGAGTGAATATTATATTTTTTGTGCTAATTATTGTATATCAATAGAAAAACTATATTTTTCCATCATGAGGTTATCAAATTCTTACTATAAACTTCTCACAATAATGAATTCTTGATATATTACTTATTCGCTCCCCAATGGCAGGTTAGGTTTTCATTCACACGCGTTTTACACATTCTACACGTTTGACACATGATTAGAATTAATACTTTATACCTAAAATCTACCTTATTTGCACAGAACATTGCTGATTATGCAATTGTAAATTAAACAACTGAGAGTTTCGAGCTCGCAAATCATAAACAGAATATTATTCAAATACCAAACTGTTATCACTGCCACAGAAACAAGGAAGGGTGATGTCAATAAGTGCTTTAAAGTACTTGCTCTTCAGAAAATATTTAACTAATGTTTCAGATAAAAAGCAAGAGAACTATATTCTGAATATCATATCTTGGTTCGATTATTGTTATTCAAGAGCTAATTTCATTTTCACATTTTTAAAGTGACTTTTTCAACAACTCTCGAAATGCATCTCTGTATAAAAAAATTGAAAAATTCAGTGTTCTTTGTTTTATTTCATTATGTCAATTACTACTCAAGTCACGGAATGTTGTCTGTAGTTTTAGAAACAGCTCCCAAAACTACTTCCACTTATTCTCACCTTTCAGCATTGAAAAGCTGAAAAGTTTCTACCGTATAGAAATTATATAGAAAGATTGATTTCTTCGCTGTAGTATCGAAGTAGGGCGAGTGAAATATTTTTTTAATTTCCCTTTTGATTTATTATTGATGTTTGATATCGTGAATTAGAAAACCCCTGAAGGTTTGAAGAAATTCTCAAAAATAAAAATGATATGATGTCGGGTGTTTGTTTTAGAGTGATAGAACTTTCGAAAGGGAGAATTGTTGTTTGACAGAAGGTAGAAGCCATGTTGTTTTGACATTTCTGTTCAGTAAGCATTGACAAATTATTATGGAAAGACTCACGCCGCAACAACGTTTACAAATTGTTGAAATTTATTTTCAAAATCAGTGTTCTATTCGCCAAACTTATAGAGCACTTCGTGAAATTTATGGTTTACATAATCGTTAATCAGAGCAGCTTATTCGTGGAACTATCGATAGATTTCGGACAACATTTTCTCTACTCGATGCAACAACAACAACAAGACAAAGAACTGTACGTACAGAAGAAAATATCGCTGCTGTAAGTCATAGTGTTAATAATGATCCAGATTTATCTATTCGTCGACGCTCACAAGAAGTTAGATTCTGTGCATCCACCACATGGAAAAGTTTGCGTAAAGATCTTGGTCTACACCCATACAAGATCCAACTGGTTTAAGAACTAAAGCCACTTGACCATAATAAGCGTCGTTTTTTTGCTGATTGGGCCCTAGAACAGCTTGAAGTAAAATTGTGTTTAGTGATGAAGCTCATTTCTAGTTGAACGGCTATGTAAACAAGCAAAATTGCCGTATATGGAGTGAAAACAATCCTCAAGAAGATCTGCAGGTTCCATTGCATTCTGAACAATGGACTGTATGGTGTACTTTACACGCTGGAGGCATCATCGGTCAATATTTATTTAAAAACGATGCTGGATCTAATGTAACAGTGAATCGTTGCAGATTGATGATCAATGATTATTTGATTCAAAATTTGAATGGTATCGACCCAGAAGTGTTTTGGTTCCAACAAGATGGTGCTACACCTCATGCTGCTACCGTAACAATTGATTTATTGATAGAAAGATTTGGCGATAACATTATTTCGAGACATGTTCCAACTAAGTGACCTCCAAGATCATGCGACATTACTGCACTGGATTATTTTTTTTGGGGTTACGTCGAGTCATTGGTTTATGCTGATAAACCAGAAACAATAGACGCTTTGGAAGCCAACATAACTACATACCCATTTTGTTCCTCTTGTTCAAATCACATCTTTCACCGTCCATAAAATCTAACTGTGTATTATTTGCCGATGACATGAAATTGTATAGTTGTCCTCCTACCGGCGCCGGAGTTCTCAAGGATGACCTGAACACGTTGAGTCGATGGTGTGAAGAATGGATACTGCCTCTCAATATTGATAAGTGCAGCGTGCTTCACATAGGCAAAAAAAATCCAAAAATTGACTGTTGACGAGCACTGTGATTTAGGAGTTACAGTTACCTCTAATTTATCCTGGTACCGCCATATGGCCAATATATGCAGCAAAACCAAGTAATTATGCTACTCCTTATATCGCTCCTTCCATTGATGCAATCTACCAACGTGCTAGCTATTATACACCTCCTATGTCCGTCCGATATTGGAATTTACGGCCACCAGCTTGGTGGCCTTCACTCAGGGGTGTTTTGGAAGCATCAGAGGCTGTTCAGCGCACATGTACACGATTGACATATGGCCGCTACCGCCCTGATTATGACTCCCAACTCCAAATCTTGGGCATCCCTAGATTTACGCATCGACGTGAGCGGGCTGATCTTATAATGGCCTACCGGGCACTCCATGGATGTGCTGATGGTTGTCTGCAAGAATTATTCACAATGAACCAAAATCACCTAATGAGCCACGAATATAAGCTTGCCAAGGAGAAATTTAGAACTTCGGTTCGCCAAACTTCCTATCCAATAGGATATTTGAGCGTTGGAATCGATTACCTCCTGATGTTGTTGGTGCGCCTTCAGTTAACGGATTCAAGAATCGCTTCGACAATTGGATCTTAGCACATTAATGATATTATCAACTTTTGTTTATGAGTTTATAGGTTTATACCTTTTTGTATTTAATAATAATAATAAATAATAATTAGTCTGTAATTTTTTATTAAATTCAAGAGAAACCTCAAAATATATAATGAATGCATTTTGTTCACCACTCAAATGGATTCCGTAAAAGTTTCATGATTCTGGAGGTGATTCTGGATAACGACAAAATAATAATTCGAAGAGATTACTACCATAAACTTTTCGTTACCTCGGAATACACTGGGCGATTATTGCATGTTGTATCAGACAAATCAACCTTCCTAAGCATAATGAAAAATGAACCAAGAACACAATATTCACAGACTATGTAGTTCTTATTTTTATCATGGTGAATAGTGACCCTGAGTTTAATCAATATCATTATATCTATCCCAGTGGATATCGCGTCGGGTTAGGCCGTGAGTGGATCAGAAATTCATCTTGAATTTGAAATTTGAAAACTCCCTCATCTGCAGCTTTTGTATAAACATTATTTTGGAAAAACTTTCTCTTTTTATGAGTTTCACCTGCCGTCAGCGGCATCTTCGAAAACATTATCTGAGTAAAACTTTAATATTTCGTATAGTTGTTACAATAAATTAACTTTCATCTGGTAAAGAATACTACCACTGACAATATGAATGTTTCCACCATCTTTGACCCTAATAAGCATATGTGATTATGTCTCAATCATTGTACGGAAATTCGTTAGAGAAATATAGGAAGTAGAAGTATAATTGTAGAATTTTATACATGACCCCTATGAACAGTTCTCAGCATTCCTTGGTGGCGAATAAATGAATATAAACTTTGACATGTAATCGTTTTTAAATCTAAGATTTAGAGTATTTTGATATAATTTAGAACATCTTCACTTTGAAATTTGAAATTATATTATCGTCCAGTTCTGAGTTGTCTATATGTTTGATCTTTTAACCAATCGGGAAGTTAAAAATTGTTTCAAAAATTTAAATTGAACTATTTTAGCCGTTACTATTCGGTATTTGATCATAAATAAAAATTTTCAGAAACTAATACGTTTTACTACCAAAAAGTTCAGAACTTGACACATTTTTGTCATTGCCAATTCGAAATTTTACTTGGCCTTTGGGCACCTGCAAAGTTAATGAAAGGTACGGGATATTTATCACGTTTAGGTACAAATAATGATAATAAGAATATTAAATATCCAGTGGAAAATTTCTCGGAAATCTCTACAAATGTCTGAAAAATGTGGGAAGATTAAATTATATAAAATATCTCAAAAACACAGTTTTTTTTTAGTTGACATACAGAAATATCAAACATAGTATGTCATCCAAAAAAGATAGAAAAATTTGAATAAAATATACAATATTTACCGCAATTACCTAGCAAACTTCATCCGATACTGCTTTTTCAAATGGACCCCATGAATAACAAATTCCATTCCAAAAAATGCTGCATACAAATTCAAAAACTTATTTTATTTAAGCACATTCTCCAAAACAGCGTTTGAAACTCCCACCCATTTTTTGGAAGTTAAATGAAAACAGTCAATAAAAATATATGACATAGCTCCGGGTCACCTCATTCCTGGCAAGTGGAACGAGAAATTATATTAATATTCACAGAATAAAATTGAAATTTTTAAAGGACGAAGAAATTCATGTTGGATAATTCTGTACCGTATGTGAATGGTACACATTGTCAGAAATGTTCAAAGATCAAATAAACATTATTATTATAATTATTTTGATAATTTCTGTATTCTTTGCTTTCAAATTTCAATAAGATACAGACTGCGTTACAACATTCTCATCTTCATAAGCCAGGAATCTTCGCACTATGCGAAAATGAATTGAAAGAGTATATTAGTTAGAAAAGGGTTTTTTCAATATTTTAATTACTAAGCAGAAACCTCAACAAATTTCAATTGAAAAATTTCTTAAAAATATTGAAAATTTAAATCAAACAAAACAACTTAAAAACACTGTTACTTTTTAGTAAACATATATTATAGAATTATCAAACATTGCGCAGCGCCCGAGAAAGATAAAAGAATCTAATGAAAACATAGTAGCATTATAAATAAGTTCGTGCAGTTTTTTTTCGAAAATTGAAGCTTTATTGCAAAAAATTTGTAATTCACAGTTCAAAATATTGTCGGTCGCTAGCCACTATTTTTTCCCATCTGTCTGGCAATTGACAAATCCCACTACGAAAGAGACCAGTTCTTTGGCCGCTGTCCATACATCGATCCATTTTTTGACTTCATTATAATTGGAGAAGCACAGGCAATGTTCCATCGATCGGAAGAGGTAGTAATAGGAAGGAGCAACGTCTGGGGAGGTCCGGTAGGACCCATTTGAATGTTTCTAAGTACGTTTCAATAAGCGACGCAATATGTGCCAAACTGTTAAATAACTTTATCGTGTTTGTAGGCCTATTGCGGTCGTTTTTCTAGAAATTCTCGGGTCAAACGAATCAGTTGTCATCGGTAGACTTCCCCTGTGATATTTTCATTAGATTGTAGCAGCTCATAGTACACCACACCCAGCTTGTCCCACCAAATAGACAGTATGACCTTCTCGTAACGAATATTTGGCTTTTCAGTGTATCCATACCTTGCACGACCTTTTGGATTATCATAATTGACTTTTTCATCGTCAGTCACAATTCAATGCAAAAACCTTTTTATTTTATGCCTTTTGAGGAGTTGTTCACACCTGAAAAAACGGCATTCGACATCTCTTGGGCTTATCTTCATATGGTACCCACTTTCCTACCTTTCGGATCATTTTTTTGCTTTTAAACAATGCCAAATGGCTAGTTGAGTGAATCCAAGTGTTTTTGCGAGTTCCTCTTGCGTTTGTGATGGATCTTAATCGAGCTTTGCCGGTAAATCTGAATCTCTAAACTTTGGTGGCGCTACAGGTCGTTCTTTTTCCAGATGAGCAACTCGATAGTAGTTCCCTGATCATAATGAACCCTCAAATCTATGGTATTACCTTCAAAAAATATACTTTCATTTGTCGTCGGTGAAAAATTATTTGGTTTTCAGAGAAAATCTAATGATGAATATAAACTGCAAAAGAAGAAGATAAATCTTCAAATCTCCTTCCTGTGTTATTTCCATTTCGTGAATATATTCATTGTTTTATATTATGAAAAAATAGAATTGCTAATAGACATATTTTCGAAGCTCATGTACAGATATTTTCCATTCATAAACTTGATCTTTCTATAGTCCGTCTAGAAAGTATCCGGAATTTATAATTTTTCACAATTTTAATATAACTACTTTTTTGTAACATTCTAAGAAAAAAGTGATGTATAAAATAGATTGTGCAGATAGTCGGCTATGACCAAAGTTGCATGGCAACACTATTTATCAAATATTATTGATTGCCAACAGGTTACAATTTATGAAATAATGTCGTAAATAGAAAAAAGAAAACAGGTAGAATATTTGTATAGAAAAGGTTATCCAAACGTTAAAAAATTAGTGCAATTGACTGAACTGGGAAAAAGTGCTCTATATGAGACAAAATGGCATGGATATGAGGCATAAAGATGAGCGTAAGATTAAAGGAAACAATTTAAACGCTTTATTGGCTTTAGGACGACACAATCCGCGCCTAGGGTTTTCGCAAATTGCCTAACAGATTTGAAAATCAACGAAATATAAAAGCATGTCCATAAAACGTCCGTATGACACTGAAAAGACAAGGCTACATATCAAGGAAACCAAAAAAATTCCTATAATTACACAAAAACGAAGAATAGAATTTTGTCAACGTTTTCAAGAAGACAATTTTAATAACGTCTTTATATTTGATGAAAATCATTTCCAACTTGGTGTAAATCACTTGAAAATCCTATCAAAACAACCTGTTACCGTTCAAATTTCCAAATTTCCCACCAAAATAATGCTTTGGGGAGCAATATCTCAGCGTGGTGCTACGCCTCTCTGTATAATTAATGGTACCATTAATAGCGAAAAGTATTGTAGCATTCTAAACGATTTTCTCCTTAAAACTGCGTATGCTTTATATCCAGAGGGGTTGCGTTTTCAGCAGGATGATGCAAGATGCCATACTTCGGCCTATACTTAAGCTTGGATGCAAGAACACCAAGTGACAACCATTTCATGGCCAGCAGCTTCACAAGATCTTAGTTTCATTGAAAACATATGGGGACTAATGAATATCAAAGTTGAACGAGCAGCGTCACGAAATGAAGATGATTTAATTCAGTCAGTTTTACAGCCCTGGACTACCATCTCCGAAAATTATGGAGGTGAACTAGTTTCGGGTGTACCTCGACGTTTAGTCAAGTGTTGAATTTTATGATTCAAGAATTAAAAATATATACTAAATAAGTACAATTGAGCTTTGTTTTTTCCGATACTTTCTAGACGGACCATACATTTACCTCAAACCTTCTCCACAAATTTAAAATCTACAATGTTTCTTTAGAAGGATATCGTGCTTACAAACCGTCAGATGGACAGATAGAGTCGAATTTCACTACAAGCTATTCATCTTTATGTCCAACCTAATCATCCAAGATCATTTTTGGCGTGAATTCTGGATAATATAATATTGTAATCATAAATTATAGGCGCGCTGAAAGGAACGCGCAAAAACGAGTTTAATATAAGCATGATAATCAACAAACTTGGAAAAGCTAAAATTTGAACTACATTTAAACAGTTATAATACTGATAAATAAACTTTAATTTTCCTTATTCGTTTTCAGTTTCACAAGTGGATACAAATGGTGCCTGGAGAAATCTCAGTGATTCTAAATTAGAACCAAACTCGTTTGTTCAGGTAAAAATTCAGTTTTTATCTCTTGAAAATAAATGTTCTGTTGTTTTCGAATGGATTGGCCTGACTTGAGAGAATAATGAAACATAAAATACATTAGCTTGTTCGTCAGTAATAGAATGTCTTGAAATTTGAGTTTCTATCTTTTCTCTTTTGGGACAAATCATCAAAAATTTTAAATATTCTGATTCGTTTGTTGAGAAAACCAATTCTTCGTTGTTCAATGTTGGATAGGCTCATATCTCATTTATGTATGTGCATCATTATTACTTCGAAAGACGAAATATTTTTTGATTAAATCCACATTGTTTCTTCTGCAACTTCGCGCAAACTCTGAAAATATGTTCATTACTTACAGTGCTTGGTCGGAATTGAATGGATTTATACACTAAGCATAATTGTCTAAGATTATTATACCATTACTTTCTTTCCATATAAACGATGCTGTACAGCATGCAATTTTATTCGGTTAAACTCAAAATTATTTATTAATTTTTCAATTCAGTCCAACTTTACTTTTTTATTCAAAATGATATTTTGAGGTTATTCTAATTCACACATTTTTATTATCAATATAACGATTGTATCGCTATCAGAGTAGCATCGTGAGATTTTCAATTTTGAATAAATAAACTTAGTTCCGAAATGCTTTCATTTTATACTGTTACAGGTATATTATTCAAGTAAGGTTCGTAACTATTCGAAAATAAGGGTTTACCAAGAATTAGGGTCATCAATAAATATTCAAAAACACCGAACTCTTCACATCGGTTTGTTCATTGAGTAAAATTGCGATTTCATTATGTCTATTTATTTCTAATGATTCTTATAATGTGAGGGTAAAACTTTTATTTTCAAGTTGCGAAATTTCGAAATTCTGCTCTTAAGCAGAAGACCTTAGTCTTGTTCTGCTTTCGATAAATAATTTCAATATATGGATTATTTTTTCTATCAAAAAAGCTTTTTAAACGTTCTTGAATCCTTATTTGGAAAGTTCTGTCAGTATGTCCTATATAAAGTTTTTGGCAATTACCACAAACTAACTTATAAACTCCTGATTGATCGTCCTTGGGTATTTATTATTTTTAATGAACCTGCTGATGTTTAAATTTGTTTCAGATTTTCTCAGAAATACCTTTGGTAAATTTTAAAACATAGATAATTTTTTTAGGTTGCATAGTTAATACTATTCTAAGATTTTTATTCACCAACTTATTTACCAATACAACAGATAAATTGGTGATGAGTAAAAATCTTAGAATAGCGTTAAATATGGTATGACTCAATGTAAATGAGAAATTCAAGTACCTTTTATTGAACTATACCCAGGATATTTTGGACAAGAGTTCCACATGTCTTCAAAATAAATATAATTCAAGAACCATATTCAAAGCAAATTAAAATCTCAGTTAATTTATTTAAACAATGAAGATAATAAATCCAAAGAGAATAAATTAAGATTGTATAAGTTAGTTTCTGATGATTGCCGGAAAGTTAAGGAAAAACTAGTACAACTTTCTAAAAAGGGATTCAAGAAAACTTTAAAAGTTTCCTCCATAGAAACAATAATTCCACTCGTTCAAGCCATTGATCGAAAGCGAACACTTTTTATTATAAGCAATAAAAACAAATAGACATAATAAAAACGGAGTTTTACTCAGTGAACAGCAGATGTGAGGAGTTCGGCACTCTTAAATATTTTTAATAAACCCTTTTTCCTAGTAAATCCTTATTTTGGAATTGATATGGACCTTATTTTTATAATATACCCGTAACATTATGAAAGGATCGTATTTCCGAAATAAGTTTAGTTATTCAAAATTTAACAAATCTGTCAATGCTACTGTGATAGCGAAACAATTGTTATATTTATAATAAACATGTTGAAATTAGAATAACCTTACTAGAAATATTCTGCGTGATCTATCACAAAAAAGAAATTCGACTTCTCCAAAAGAAATAGCGAAGTATCTAATCTTGCGAATTAATTGATTTTTATATCACTGTATCAATCAACAAGAACTACTTTCCAAAAGCGAGACATGAATAAATGAAAGTTTTTGCGAAAAATATGTGATTTATAATGTCGATTATTCGATACTTGTCGCGTCAAGTCTTAAGTTTTCTCCATCTGTAGAATGGGCTTTCTGATAGGATAATTGAATTATTGTATTAGGAGTACAAATAAGTTTCCGCCGTTTTTTAACACAAATTGAATATTTATTATAGAAGAACGGTGTGAGACTGCTTGCTGAGTGACTTCTAATGTTAGAGCAAGTTCTTTTTGTGTTTGAGATGAATCTTCCCCCAATAATTCCTCCAATTCTGCACCCTCGTAAATTTTTGGCCTTCCACTGCGATCTTTGTCTTCTACGTCGAAATCACCGTTTTTAAACTTTTGAAACCACTCTCGACACGTTCTCTCACTCAAAGCACCCTCACCATATGCTTCTACGAGCAATTGATGCGCCTCAGCAGCAGATTTCTTTAAATTAAAGAAGTAAACTAATATTTCCCGCAAATAACACTTACTTGGCTCAAATTTTGACATTTTTAACTTATAAAAATTATATTTTACCAATATAAATCAATGATATTAATAGGTTATGTTGTTCTTGAATGTCGAAACTATTTTTTAAGCCGGTTATCATCTGCGAAAGCTAACCGGAACTGCGTGCCGCGCCATCTACAATAAAACGGCGGAAACTTATTTGTACTCCTAATAAATATTTTCTTCTCGATACATATGACGGTAAATCTAGAAACCACCCTTATTTTAAAATGTATGTATGTACTTTCCTAATCAAATCAAAAATGTTAGTGAGTTCACTATTAAATATATTTTTAATATTATCAAAGTTCCACAGTCACAAAATTGTTTTAAATGTATTATCAGAATAGTAATGAAAAAACTGCAAGTTGAAGAAATGAAAACTCCAGATTCATTTTCTGAACGTCAATTGATTAGCATAATTAATTATGCAAATTAGCGATTAATTTATTATCGACTTGGAATGCTATTATAATTACGCAAAAGCTTCGCTTATAGCCCACATTGCTATTAATATATAATTTGTACGCTCTTATCCTAGGAAACTGCGTACTATCGTTTTGCCCCCTTTCAGAATTTTGAGCCGAAAATGATCTCAAACGAATAGTTTGGACTTCCTGATCAAGAATCCGAAGTCAAAAGTAATATTGTCCATTTTGATCCGGCCAGCCGGTAACACTCTAACTTTTGAAAGGAAAGAGCTGAAGTCTTAAAATTTTTAGTTTAGATTTGAGGCCTAAATATATCTGTTTAGTTCTTTTATAAGGGTTGAATTTTGAAGCAGCGTTTGAACCAGATAAAAAGCGTGAATAGAAATAATTTTTATTTTTCAGGAACAGCGTTCTATCGTTATGCACAAATGTATTTTTCGAAATTCGAACCGAAAACAGTTTTAGGCGCCAATGGACTCACTGATGAAGAATATCAGGTCAAAAATAATTCTGTCCGGCTGGTCCGTCCGTAAATAATCTAACTTCTGAACGGAAAGAACTAGATACTTCAAGTTTTCAGTATAGATTTTAATGAAACGAATCGATCCAATGATTACGGAAAAATTCACATTTTTCCTGATATATTCGAAACTACTGATATTGTCGATCAGAACTTTGGTATTCAAAAGGAAGAATAATGACGCAACTGTTTGTGCTAAATTCCATGAGGATCATCAGAAGATTCGAAGAGACATATTTTGTTAGCAAAGTAGTGTGGAGAGCTACTAGAATCATAGAACAAGCGCTCGCAAAAGCTACCGACATCATTTTCAATGCTTCTCTCGATTTTTTTCCATCATATATAGCTTCTTCAGGAAGTAATTCACTGATTTGAAAGTTGAAGTGGAAATAGACTGTTGAACGAGCACTGAAAACCTTCCGACTTCACGTCAGTGCTTTTCTAAATTTTTTTTTCTTAACGATATTTATGTTATCAAAATGAGACACAATTATCCACTATTTGACATTCACGGTTAGGAAAATTCATTCAGAATCGAGAAAGAATTTCATAATAAATTCCCAACATCCTTCCAGATAAAGATATGTAAATATTCAAATAGCTTATATTTGAATTAATTCCAAAAATACTAACAGCCAACATGAATTAAACCTAATATGGCATGTGGAAGGAAAATATTTGTTTCTAAGGATTTCTTTTCTCTCTAATTATAATCATTTACAATAGGATTCACCTTTGGAGAAATTTCATTGACTTTATTTGGTCAGACTGCAAATAAAACGGTGTTATTTATAGACATTAAATATCAAGCATAATGGATCGAAATTATGGGATAATAAAATCATAATCATGAGATAGTGTCTCGCTCATTTAAATCTAAATTTCCTTGAATAAGATGAACTTGATATTTTGTATAGTATGGAAATATGATCTTCAATGTTAACAAGATTATGAGTTTTATTGGTAGTATTGAAATTTCCTAAATATTCTTTTTCGATTTATTTATTCAGGCCACTTCGGTTTTACTGAGTAAATTTGCGATAATCATTTAGGAGTTCAAATAAGCATTCTAGAAATCATTTTAATCACTATTCGAGATTCATCATTTCACTGTTGGTTCGAAAATTAACAGTGCTGTAACTAAGGTAGCGTACTTATATAGTAACAAATCCTAACAAGAACACAACTGGACTCCTAACCCACACACACGCTAAAAAGCTTCTGAGGGATGTGAAGAAGATCTAGGAGTATCAGGATAATAATAATTCCAAAATACAACTATAAGTAGTCATATTTCCAAAATCGTAATAAAAGCACTTACCTAACGCATAGGTCGATAATCTCTCGGTTTAATCTTTTCTCACCATATTTGATTTTATTCATCAACATATTCTCAAATTCAAAAGTGATACAGTAAATTCGGCGAGGAAGCATTTCTGAGTGTAATTCGTGCAATTTTGCCATCGCAGCCTACGATTTGTGACAATATTCGTTCATTGTCTTGGTGAAAGATCACATTTTTTTGTAACATGAGGCTGTTTTTTTCAAAATTTATTCGTTGCATCGATCAAATATTATATAATAAATGAAAAAAATTGCTTTGTTTTCCATAACTTTCTTATTGTTAAGTATACAAAGACCCGAGTTTGGTATAACAAGGTGTGTTTCGAAGGTTTTTATATATTCGAGGAAGGCTTTCGTCAGTGGAGAACTTCGAAATATGGGAAAACTCACATATCCGTTGTTCGTTCAATAGTATATCTTAGTCTGGAAAACATGACTTGTCTCGAAACTATATTTCGCAAAATTAGAGTTATCTTTTTGAGTTAAATGATTGATCTTCTTTAGCAAAAACTGACGTTTATTTGACTTTTGGATGACAGAACACAATTCAATATTTTTATTCTTTATAGGTAGCTTCTTTATCTTCTTTCATCTGTGAATCAGTTGTAATCGTTCATGATCTTGGTCGGCGCGAAATTCGAAAACACTCTAAAACAACCAAGCAAAACTGGCACAAATGACCGAAATAAAAGAATTGACAATAAAATTGTTGGAAATAGAATTTGAAAGAAGTTCTATTAAATAATGGTTTCAAGAAACTTTCATACAATGAACGAACATATTAATTTTAGGGTCTATACAGGCTGTCTACTTTCAAAAAGGACAAGCTTCAAGGGGAGATCATACAAGTTATTTGCCCCAAAAAATGTCACTAACACATGTTTTTCTATTAAAACAGTTATTCTAATAGCCTCATCAAATTTGGTAATATATCTGGAAACGGCATTAAATTTGCTACAAGATTAGAAGTTCTGTGTGCCAAAAAATTCTTATTTCGGGCGTTTTAAGGAGATGAATATCACTATTCTAATGTCAACGAAATCATTCCAATTGTTTTATCGATGAAAAATTATTCTTTATGGACATATTTCATTTTCAACAAAAATACCTCTTTATTGTCCTTACGAATAACATATCAACTTTTGTGCTAGCTGTCTGACCTCTGCCATAATATCATGGCTAAGAAGATAACAACGAGAAGTTGAAATATTCCAAACCTAAACTGGCTCTATCTTGAAGCTCATTGTGATTGAATATCAAAGTAAACAATGAATTTAAAATCTGACAGTTTCTATCGCTTAATAATTTTGGGTATTAGTACGTTTTCTTGAATCTAACGAATTAACTCAATTTATGATGAGTATTCTAGAAAAAATCGAGAAAATTATGTCTTTTCTTTCAAACAGAGAATATCGCGATATGTCGTTCATTTATGGATATGCAAATGGAAATGCTCGCGTAGTGAGAGTACGGTTTGCGTTTTCCCAACAGACGACTACCAAATAGAAAGACATTTGTAAAAGAGTTCAAGCGATTAGGGGAAACAGGCTCATTTGGTGCACCTGTTATATTTCAAGCTGTCCGGGAGGCCCCACCACAAGTACTCGTCGATTTGGTTGTACATTAAGGATTCATCATTCTACAGTACATCGAGAACTCAAAAAAATAAGTTACATCCATATCATTTGAAAAAGGTGCAGGATCTGTTATCTGTAGATGCTGAAACGAGACTACATTTTGTAGGTAGTACCTGAATAAGTTAGGAGATAGGGTGGAGGCGATAGGATATTATGGACTGAATTCCGAAATCGGGTATGATAAAGTTGCGAAATAGCCATGTCTGGAAAAGAGAAAACTCTCATGCGACTCAACGTGTGGTTGGCTATCAAGAGAGGTGAGCTTTTCAGACCATTAATACTTCCCGATCGCCTCAACGCTGAAGAATTAATTACCTTTATCCAAAGCAGCTTAATAGACATATTGGGTGAAATGCCCCGGGCTAGCAGACAAAATGTCTGGTTTCAACTGAATCTCATGCCTGATTTTGTTCACTTCAGAATCATGATATTCATCTCCTTACCACTTCCGCAATAAGAATTTTTTCGCATACAGAACTTCTTATCTTGTAGCAAATTTCATGCTGTTTCCACAAATGTGACCAAATTTGATGAGGCTGCAAGGACAACTGAAGTATGATTGATTTAATGGAAATACTTGAAATATTTCGTGAAATCAAAAAATATCAAATTGAAGAATCGATATTTCGACCATGTATTACATTTTTTGTTGCAAATAACTTGTATGATCTCCCCTTGAAGTTTGGCCTCTTTAAAAGTAGACACTCTGTATAATGAAAAAAGCTAAATAACTTTTACCGTTAACTTATATAGTGCTGCCACGGACGTATTGTTAAGATAAACAAAGTTTAAAAATTTCAAAATAAAATCATAGCATGCTGGACCACCTGGGTTTAACATCAATGTCAAGTCGTGTGTTCAGTTTGATGGAATGGAAGAGGCGTCAATGTTTATTGTTCCTGCAACTCAATCAAAATTTAAATTCAAGAAAGAATTAAAAAATTACTTGTTTCGGCCAAACATATATCCCAATCAAATTCTAAAATGAATTAAAAATTCTGTTATCAAGCTTTACAGAGAAGATAAAAGCCTAAAAGATATATTTGCTACTCCATAAAAATAGGAAGCATTATATATTTCAAAGGATGTGATATCGGCTTCAATATCAGTTAATTCTTTCGATGTACCGTAACTGAGTAAATCCGGTTGATATTCTCTGTTCTCTTCTTTCCTAGACAACGCCAATATCTTCGTTTATTTATTTTTCACTATCAACGGATGTGAAAACCAGTTTCAGTGTTAAATATATGCAGGTTCGGAAATTTTCTTGGAAGTGCCAACAACGATTTTAATCGAAGTATCAAATGCTAAAAAAAAACATAAAATAAAAACTAAAGAAGCCTGAAACCAAGAAAAGGAATTAAAATTTTTCAAAGGAAAGATTTTAGAACTTAAAATCTCACCATGGTTGGACAGCCTTCAAATTAAGTTTTTTTCAATTTAAATAGGAGTACCGGCGGATATTTCATCCAAATATTTCAGAATTATCAGCTATGACGCAGAAGGTTCTTCGAATCGAGTGATGCAACTTAGATCTGTTGTACTTCAATTAATATGTGAAAATGCTGAATATTAACATCCCCGGCATGATGCGATATTAATTGAGCATGAGAAAATGTTCTACAGTTGGAGATGGTAAATGTATTAAGAAAACAAATAAGTTTCCGCCATTTTATTGTAGATGGCGCGGCACGGAGTTTCCGTTAGCTTTCGCAGATGATAACCGGCTTAAAAAATAGTTTGGACATTAAAGAACAACATAACCTATTAATATCATTGATTTTATTTTGGTAAAATATAATTTTTATAAGTTGAAAATGTCAAAATTTGAGCCAAGCAAGCGTCATTAGCGGGAAATATTAGTTTACTTCTTTAATTTAAAGAAATCTGCTGCTGAGGCGCATCAATTGCTCGTAGAAGCATATGGTGAGGGTGCTTTGAGTGAGAGAACGTGTCGAAAGTGGTTTCAAAAGTTCAAAAACGGTGATTTCGACGTAGAAGACAAATATCGCAGTGGAAGGCCAAAAATTTACGAGGGTGCAGAATTGGAGGAATTATTGGAGGAAGATTCATCTCGAACACAAAAAGAACTTGCTCTAATATTAGAAGTCACTCAGCAAGCAGTCTCACATCGTTCAAAATCATTCTTCTATAATAAATATTTAATTTGTGTTAAAAACGGCGGAAACTTATTTGTACTCCTAATATATCGGGAGTGCAGTTCTCTGATTGAATCACTTGGTAAGGTTGACTGTGCTTTGACGTGCATTAGGTAGCGCTAGTTTTTTTTTTTGAGTCTTATGGCATCGACTTCTGTGGTCCTTAGCCATAATGTAGTGCTAGAGTTTTAGCTTCCCATGCGAGATGCATTTAGGTGCGTTTTGCATTGCATTTGTTGTACATTAAACTGGCAGTGACGATGAAGCCAAAAGGCTTCGAAACATGATCATATTGGCTGCTTTTATCCCGACGATTATCAAAACCTATTAAGGTAGATTTGAGTTGTGAACTGTTACAAAAATGTAGGTCGTATCACCCAAATCGAAGAACTTTATATAATCAAGCTCCTAATTCTTAATGAGTTGTTTGAGCCAAGAACTCGTTAACTCGCAAACCAGTATAATATATTTCTTCCAGATTCAACTAAGACGGCATTATATTTCCTATCATAGGAAATACCATTAAGCCATAAATATGGATTTATAACCAGGAAAATTTATAAGCTGACAATAAAATGTTAAAAATGAGTCTCCGGTATGTTTTCATAGATAACAAAAACAGTTGATTAACAAATCAACAATCAGTCTGAAGTCACCGAAACTTTAAAATTGAAATTTTGTTTTAAGGTGGTGGCTTTTTTATGAAATACACCGGCACTAGGTTAACATAAAGGACTGAAATCATAAATGATTCAACACTAAATGCTAGTAGCGACACAGGAATCGAGTATCAACTCCAATTTTTATATCCCATTGTTTACCAAGTATTCGAAGAATATTATCACAATAACAATAACATTTGAAAAGGTAAATAATTCTGCGGAAAAACTCCTACTGAAAATGGATTTAGTAACGAGATGATGTGATAGTATCAGAAAATCCAGATTCATCTCAATATATCCCTTACCAGCGCATTACCTCAAAAATTTCTATATTATGTAACGAAAACAGCTGCGACACGAATCCAAAAATCGATTTATATGCATGTCTAGTATCCATATCAAGGTCTCAAAAGATTTATTGATGGGTATTCCGTCAGATTTAATCCAAATAGTTATAGATTGTTATAAGGAAAATGTTATTAAGAATTTTACAGATAGTATTAATTTCGAATTCTGACCACATCGATGAATTAAAACTGCTGCTCTTGCTTTTTAAAAATATCCTTACATTTTATTTTTTCTTGATAATCTAACTCATATCATCCTGTCATTTTTGAAGTGTGCAAAATAAAACTGACGAATATTGTAATCTACAAAAATAGAATTGACAAAATGAAATTCTATGACTCCTATGAAGTTATGACAAATGGATCTACACATACGCTCACATAACTCACTGAAACAGTGAAAAGTCACTTTTAAAAGACGAACATTTCCCGAATACAATTCACTACTATAACTCATCATTAGTGGTTTCTTTCTTTACTTTAGCAAAATTATCAATGAACAATTTCTAGTTAATAGTGAATAATTACTCAAACGATGAAAGGACAACAAAAAAGCCTTCATTCGCGATATAGAGCCATTATTATCTGAAAACATGGTGGAAAATTCCATTCACAAAATGACATTTGTAAGAACAGGCAAAGCGAACATTTGGTAAAGATTGTGTCCCATTTTTCACCTCAGAGGTTGTACTTTAGATCTTTCCAAAAACACTGCGTTTTTCTTTCAATTTAAAATGATTGGAGGAAAATCCTTTATAATATATTTGGCACGTTAGTTTGCTGATATTTAACTTTATCTGGAGAAAATCTCAAAACGAAATTATTTCGTATTTATGGTAGTTTTTTGTGATTTTAAGAAAATAAAATTTCTATTAAGTGTGTTTCCGGAGCCCAGAGAAAGATTCAGCTCTTTCACGAATTTCAGCTTTTTGTTTTAATCTTCAAATGTCTTAGAAGTAAGTATCATCAAAATGAAGTGACAATTCATAAATAGAAACACGTGTTTCATTAATAAATCAATTAAAGATCATTTCTACCAAGCATCGACGAATCAATTAGAGAAATTCAAATATTAATCTACGAATAAGCTTATAACTGAAGTCTTAGTCAGTACTTTGATACTTTAGGTGTTATTCTTCAGTGAAGTTAAAACAAACATAACTAACAGGTTTCGGCGAATATTGTGTCCATAATAATTTGGACCATCGACAGAGTATTGACCTGAAGTCCTTCCGCGTAGTTAAATCAACTTATATCAAATTATATATTATATATCCATTAAGAGTCGGATATAACTACTGTTGCTAACGAATGATATACGACGTGTACTCAAACAATAATTTTTTATACTGAAATATATAATATTTAAGTTGATAACTAATAAATATTTCGGACCTTTCTTCGAACGGTGACTGGTGATGATGGAAATTAGTGAAATTCATACATACTCATATGTTAATGAAGCCTCTTAAAGAACTAATACCTTAGTAGTGGTTTTTATATATATTTTCTGTTATGGTTCAGAAATTTTAGAACAAACGCTTAACTGGTGTCGTCAAATATTGAATCAGTAACATCGATCATCGATGTTGATTTGATGTCCTTGTAGTGAAATCAACTTTATCAGAAACTACAAAGTATAAAAAGAAAGGGCCTTCTGAAATAAGTCAACGACTAATCCAATCATGATAATATTCTTCAATTTTCCGAAATCGACATGAATACGCCCCGCGAATCTTTTTTTGAATCTTTATTAACTCAAAACGGATGCCTCCAAGTGGTAATTTGAGTTTTTCAAAAGAGAAAAGAATCGGATGGAGCCATATCATGAAAATACGGTAGCGGTTCGATAAACTTTGTTGAGTTTTGGCTAGAAATTCGTTCGCAGTGATGATTTTGTGACTCAAATTTTTTGCAATTGTCAAGCGATAGCGCATTTCACTGCCAAGCAATCGTTTAAAATGATACGAATTAGTTCGTGAGATACACAAATTTCAACGGTTATCTCTCTTAGATTCAAACGAGGATTTTCTGTCTCAATTTCGTTTTTTAGTGATGTTAAGTTTAGCTGAAGACAGTGATGGCCTGCCAGAGCAATGCAAATCTTCTACAATATCTCTGCCACTTTCATATGTAACATTTTCAGCACCACTGCACGCGGAATTTCATTTTTAGTGCAAATATAAGGCAGATTCTTGGTTCGATATTTCTCCATGGCAAAAATAGCGAAACACATTTAAAATGTACTGACAAAGTGGAGCATTGTTAAAAACCTGAATAATAAGTGACACTCAAACTCCGCGTGAGTATAGAGGACAGCGACAAAAATAATTTCGACAATCCTCCTAAGCCGGCTTTTTAAATGATCAATTCAATTATTTTTATGAATTAATGTTCATCAATTAGAATGCACTCTACTTTTTCTGATAAAACTACAATAATCCAATATGATTTTGGAGATCAGTAAAATTTCAATTTTTGTGCAGTACAGTCTGAAGTCGGTTGACCATGGTTCATGATTTTCCTAGAAAAGTGACTGCATTTCCCCACTTCCGCAACCATTTCCGTCAGTTCGTTGCAAAACCCATCATTAATGAGGCCAAGTTACAAAACCGCAGCATTTTATGTCCGTTTCTCGTTGATAACTCTCCACTAAATGATATGTTATTCCTCTGTATTCTCGGAAAATAATATGGATGCAGCGATTATGATTTTTTTGAGGAATGCAGTTCTTTCTCGAAGACATAAAGGTCGCTAGACTAGAAATAAGTCTAATACCACCTTCATCTAACAACTGAAGTAGTTTAAGCATTATTTGTAATGAATGCTGTAAATATTACTCAATTTGATTTGTTATTGCCTCATCGGAATGCGCTAGGTATGCTCTTCATTCAAAGGCGGATTCAAAGTTTTTAGACCTTTGATCTCAATCAACTCACTGATGAAGAATCCAATTGAGTCTTTCTGGTCGATCCGGTCCGTCTGTAAATACTCTAACTTTCGAACGGAACGAGCCACAGACTTAAAACTTCCATAGTAGATTCTGGATAAAGTCAGATTCGATAAAAAATTTGTGTCTTCCGCATTGAACAGGGAACTTATTTTTTACCTACTCGGCCGCTGTGTTACATATCAATGTTTCTTTCCAGTTTCAAATATTATTAAATAAATCACCATCTAACTTCACAAACCAAATTTAACTGTTGAGTCTTTTTCAATATCCATATTTTTCAGCGCACTGATATAGTTGCAATGTGAGTGAAACAATAGTTTAATGACAGCTTAACTTTTTCTTTAAGTAAATGATAGTTGTTCGATCTACTATTTCCTAAAGGTGAATTGTTCTCCATTATTCAGTTTCGTCATTTTACTCGTTGTGACAATCATTCAGTGAAATCAACATTGGAAACGAGTTATTTTCTTGAAGAAAAACGAAGCACAATTACCTGCTAATCAAGCCTACTTGTAAAATGCACATTCCAACTAGAAATAGAAAAAAAGGAAGAAGGAACTCTGAAATCATGACGATGAAAGTATTTAGAATGGAAGGTCAAATGGAACAGAAATGGATAATAGTAATTCAAACTGTTTTCTCAGCGCTAGCGGTGAAATATTCATAGTTTTTCATACGTTATTGTACGATGTACCATAATCGTCACAGTCAACAACATAAGTTTAAGCAGTATAATTAGCTAAAAGCCCCGAATTACTTATTACAATATGAATTAATGTAACCTAGGGAAAGTGTTTTTTATTGAAAAAAGTTTCAAATGAGTGGGTAGATCTGTTGAAACTTTTTTTTCATGATCTTGTTATATATGCTACAGTATGTACGTTAAATAATAATTAAACTTTTTTCATATTATTGTAAACAATATTCAGTAACGAGAAAACCCACTTCATTTCAACTTTCAAATTGAAGGATAATAGGATACTGTGTAACACACAGGCTTATAGTTTACGCTGCACGATATATATTTGTCAAGAAATTTTGTTATTATGTTCATTCTAAATATTATTGATATATTTTTCGATTAAAACATATGAACATAAAAAAACATTTATTTATTATTATTAAAAATTTTCACTTCCTATTTGCTCCATTTGAAATCGACCCTTTTTTAAAGAGGAAAATTTGAAAAATGATCAAAGTAAAACCACTTAATTTCCGCTAATTTATTTAATTTCACAACAATTGTTTCGTCATGACAATATGACTTCGTCAGGTGAGTATGGTACTAACAACATATTTGAGATTGGGTTCTTTAAATATATTTTCTGTACATTTTGAATATTTAACGAACTCAATCTCAAATATGTAGTTAGTACCATACTCAGGTGAGTATGGTACTAATGTTGTGAAATTAAATAAATTAGCGGAAATTAGGTTGTTTCACTTTAATCATCAACATGTATTTCAGACAAGTAGAGACCGATACAATCAAACAAAAATTTGAAAAAGATTAAAAAACAGTTCTTTCTCCTTTTCTACTACTCAAAATTTAAAATACTAAGAAACGCTTAATATGATATAAAGTTGTTCGGAAAGTAATTTTGTTTTTTCCCGACAGAGGATTTATTCGTATTTTTTCGAACCCAACTTCACACTTAAGCCACATAATCATTAAATGTTTTGAGACCTGATATAGCAAGGCTTGTGTGTGAAAAATTTAATTTATTCTATGCAGTAGTTTTTGGTTGGAGTCCTTTTAAATATGAAGAGCAATAAGCAGCATTTTTCCATATTTCAATTTTTTACTATAGAAAAGGTAATAATGCTGTTGAAGCCAGAAAGAAATTAACCGATGTGTATGGATAAGATGTATCGACACTACGCCTGTACCAGAAATGGTTTATAAAATTTCGATCCGGCAATTTTGATGTCGAAGGCACCACGTTCCGGAAGGCCGGTTGAAGCTGATAAAGGCATTGGATGATGCAAATCGGCAAATAACAACACGTGAGATCGGTGATAGGTTGAATTTATCGAATTCAACTGTTTATGACCACTTGAAATGCCTGGGTTTAACCTCACAGCTCGATATATGGGTTCCCCATGTTCTCACGGAAAGGAATTTGTGTCGTCGCTTTGACGTCTGTGATTCGCTTCTTAAACGTAACGAAAATGATTCATTTTTGATGATCATTACTTGGGGGCGAAAAATGGATTGTATATAACAATGTCAAACACAAGAGATCATGGAGCAAAAAAATGAACAGGCTCAAATCATTTCAGAAGGTAATGCTGTCTGTTTGGTGGGATTTTAAAGTAATCGTTTTTTTTTTGAGTTTTTACCGGATAACACAACAATTAATTCGGAAATCTACTGTCATCAGCTGGACAAACAGAATGATGCACTTCGACAGAAAACGCCAGAATCAATCAACAGAAAAGGTGTAGTATTCCATCAAGATAATGCGAAACCTAATACAAGTTTGTTCACTCGACAAAAGCGTGAATGGGATACACTGCCACGCCATATTCTCTAGATCTAGCGTCTTCGGAATATTATGTGTTTCGGTAATTGCAAAAATTTTTAAGACGGTGAAACATTTACTTCAAATAAAGAGGTCAAAAATCACCTGGATCTGTTTTTTGCCAGCAAAGACCAAACATTTTATGAGCGTGGAATCATGGTACTACTAGAAAGATAGCCAATATATAATTCGAAGAAATATTTATTCATTATATATACTTACACGAAAATTATCTTTCAGTTTCCAAAAACAAAACGAAAGTACTTTCCGAACAACCGAATATTTATTTTTGAAAATGAAACCAGAATAATTCTATGAAACCTCTACATATGAAGCACCATGAAATTTGTTGCTATAATTTTTCACCAAATTGCGTTCAATTGTCGAAGCTAACTATATAGTTAAGAAGTGGCAATATTATCATGGGAATATTATCTTTCCAGAGAATCGCAAATTGTTCGAATGTTAAGTTTAATTTTCTATTTGCGCTTATCTTCGTAGATAAACAGCAATTGTTCAAATTTTTTCAGTTGAACCTTCCTTGTGGTGAGTGTATTATGCAATAATAGAATTATGAAAATCGATGGTATAATTTTCAAGGAAACCATATTTATTAGATAATCTAAAATTTATTCATTTGAAATGGCTAAAGATTGAATAAATGTAGTTACGCAAAGGTAAATGTCCTTATATCAGCGTCAAACCACAAGGGAACTTTCGAACCGATATAAATATGCAACAGATAATAAAGAAGCATAGAATCAAGAAAGTGGGTTCTACTTTATCACTGAAAAATTAAAAAACGAGAAAAGCACATCAAACTGAACATTTGTTCAGAAATCATCCTCTTACTTGGAATAATTGTACTTGTTTTTGGACGTAGTTATGTGAATGGTAATTGAGAGAAAACTCGAACACAAGTATTGTATCGATAGAACACACACGGTCGAGATAATGAATAAGGCCCCCTGATCTCATCTAACCTCAATCAAGAAACGTGAGACCTGGTTTATCCCAAGGCAAGGGAAGATGAAACGAATTCAATACTCGAATTTAATGCAATTCAGTGACCGATTAATTATGTTTTAATAATAAGAAGTACACAAGAATGGATACATTTGTTGTATGTTTCTTTGATCGTAGTATTCACCTTCGGTTTCTTTGAAACTATATTAAACAAGAGAACATGGAAGATTGTTCGAAGTCGAATAAAGTGACGTTAATATATTCCATATATGACGCATGGAATATTAATCCTTAATTAGGTTTAGGTACACAGTTCCTAATAAAATTGACAAACATATTCAGCAAGATCATCGTGTGCCATAAATTAGGACTTAGATGTGCCAGTGGCTATGTTTTTATAGATAAACACACATTAACGATCTTCTTTCGATTGAATATACCATATATTTTTTTTGCAGACTAGCTCTAAGCATCACGATTGACGTCATAAGGAAACCACATTTCGAGTTATTATGTAACAATCTTCCGAAGACCGATTAATTCAAAACGTTCTACAAAGTTCGTCGTTTTTGGACGGAGTGATGTGATCCAGTGCCAGACCTGCGAACTCAACTAACGCCTTGAATCGCCGGAAACGTCAGTCACGTGGAAGTTCCTGTGGGAAAACAATCCAGTGACTAGTGACATCTATTATTAAAGGCGGGTAATAATTTTGTAGCCGTTGATATTTGAACTGCAGTTACACAAGAATTTGAAGTATGTCGCCGACCGAGGAGAACATCGAGGATGAGATAGATGCCGCGTTGTTGGATTCGATGAAAAACAGGAAAAGGGTTCCTTCTATCGAAGCCTTGAACAGTGAAATGCCATCTAGAGAATACCAAAGGGACAAAGGAAAGAAGATCATTAGGACTTTTTTCAATAAATTGAGACTGAGAAGGAGCGCTAGTGCCACTATTTCGAGACCTGATCCTACTTACAAAGTGGCCTATCTTGGAAACGTGGTAACCGGTTGGGCTAAAGGTGAGTTCATCTTATTTGCTTTCTTTTTTTATGGATAACTGTCATGAAACGCCATCAAGGCAAAATTTATATTACCCGTTAGTCTGCTGGAAAAATTCGGCTTCTAATTTGATGTCTCGAGAATGCGGATTAATTGTCATATTTTTTGCTATCTCGTGGTGTCAGATAGGGGCAACCGGTGCAAAGGATCAATCGAGGAAATGAAAAAAATTGGGAGATGTGGAATTTTTTATCATGAAACATATATTCGGAGTCTTGCACGAATTCACAATGATATTATGACGAAAGTATTGTTTCCACATTGTGATACTGCCGGTAGTTCGTCTGACGAAATATTCTCAAACGTCATAACACAGATTGGAAACATTTATGGTAGATTGATTTTATTATTCTTTTCCATTCCTCGATAGATTTTTGCTGTTTTCGACTTTTATTTTCCTTACAACCCTTCTCCACATATGGATTGTGTCAATTTTAGTTCTTTATTTCCAGCTTTTCGAAATAAACCCAACATTACCAAGAATGAAAATGAGAATGAAAACAATGCTCACGATACCTACTTTTCAATTACTTTATATAATTACCTTGTTATTGACCTAAGAGAATCGGTTCAATTTTTGTGGGAAATGCAAACTTTGATTGATTCACAGAAAGGAATTAAAATAATCGATAATTTTATGTCCAAGGAAGAAGTCATTTTCAAAAAAAAAAATTACAGCTTTAACCATTCATATTTTTCTCCTAATTGAAAAACGGCTTGTATACTTTAGACACACTAAGGTACACGAACAATTTTTATATTTTTATGCGTGCTTCAGTGAAAAATTTTTTATGAATAATAAAATTTTATTTTGAAATTGCTTCCATATAAACTGTGAGAAATTTCATAAGCATGATATGAAAATTAAAAGAATTGTAATAACCAAGAAATTAATTGAACCCCAAAGAAATAAATAATTCTTTAATCGGTATTTTGTGCTTTCATTGAGAACTTTTGAACATTTACAAAATATATACACAATTCCATAAGAATAGCGTACACATATGGGGAAATATTGATGGTAATGAAAAAACATTAAACGATAGTCAATATATGCAATATGAAATTCTGTGTGATATCCTTACTATTAAACATAATTGAAAAAGGGGGTCTCTTATTCATTTCTGCCTCGGGGTGTCTTCAGCCCAAGTTGCTCATTGCTGTTAACAGAAAGATTTATTAATAATACTAAGGTCAATGTTTCAATCCTAAGCGTAACTCGTATACTTACACTCGCATTCACAAACGACATCTAAGTTGGTAATGGGCACGTTTATTCTGTCTAACATTTACTTCCATCTTTGAATGAGATTCTCAGACAATTTTTTGTTCTTTCTTAATGACGCAGTACATCCTGTTCGTAAAGGTGGGGCAGTGAAACCGGACGTTTTTGAAAAGTCTAGTTCTTACGCCCCCGAAGGGTTAATTGGGATAGAGCTGGTATCGTTAGGTTCGTAAGGTCTTAGAGTTTGCTTAGCAGTTAAAGCCATGGAAGCTTTTCCTCACGAAGCACCATTATTCCTTTTATTTGAGCACTTCATACACGAGATGTTTTAACGAACAAAAAGTATCCAGGGGCTCAACAATTCTATACTCAAGCAAACTCGACAAGGTTTTGTTGATCACAGGGGCAAATTGCAGACATGCCTACGTTTCAAACTGATTGGTTTTCATCAGTGCAATGTATGCAAGTGACTACAAATCTGTCAAGTATCTATATTCCCTATACACAGAGACACTAAGGTATTGACAATAGACTAGCGCCATCCAGAGAATTCAAAATAAATATCTTTGCGAGTTAATTCAAGTAAAGAAATGTATTCTCGATATTTTAACGTTACTAACGCAGAAAAAAAATGTTCAGACCATAATATGCCGTAATCCTCATAATTAGCATAATTATATTCAAATAACTTGATTCGGCTGATTTATGCCAAAAATTATTTATAAGAAGCTAATTACGGCATATTATGCTCTGATTTGAGCATGAGGAAAGTTCTTTCTGCGTAAGTAACGTGAAAATATCGAGAATATATTTTTTTACTTGAATTAGCTCGCAAAGGTATATCTTGTATGTATTTTGAATACTCTAAATGGCGCTAGTGTATCATTAATATCTTGGTGTCTCTGTGTATAGCGAATATATATAATTGGCAGATTTGTGATCACTTGCATACATTGCACTGACGAAAACCAATCAGTTTGAAACGTGCGCATGTCTGCAATTTGCCTCTGTAACCAATAAAACCTTGTCGAGTTTGCTTGAGTATAGAATTGTTATATAGATGTATGTTACACTGCCTCGATTTGTAAAGTTTTCGATTACCATAGCTCATACTTCTTATTAATGATAAATGCCGACATTGTTGCGACGAATTTGACAGCTTCTGTCATAAGTAATTGTCAATGTTAGTCTTTTGTCCGGGTACTCTCACTAAGTTGTGCGTGATTTTGTGGATACTTGAGAAATTATATATTCTGAATAATTAATAGGCTTTTCTCCTAAGACATTCTTAAGGAATATTAAATTAGCTTGGAAGCTGTCAAAAAGATAATTAAATGAAAAGGTACAATGAAATTTCAAAGAAAGGGAAATATGGAAGAAAAAGGGAGAGGAATGGCAAATATTATTAATATTGAAGTAACTTTTCTAGATTGGTGGCCAGACCTTAATCTCATTGATAAAATGTGACCTAGATATTACGAAAGGAAATGTAATAAAACCTGTCATTCTGGTGTGATTTCATGTTGGGAAAAAATCTGCACTAAGCTTTTATGGCTGCAAAATCACTTGGTGAACATCGTGTGGGTTGGTACCTTATATATGAAAATTATGCTTGTTTACATAGCCATTAAACAAAAAATGTGCCCCGTCAGAAAATATAATTTTTCGGCCAAATTCCCATTCAAACCTTCTGAAGCCTTGTCAGCCAGCAAGCGACTGGGTTGGTACCTTATATATGAAAATTATGCTTGTTTACATAGCCATTAAACAAAAAATGTGCCCCGTCAGAAAATATAATTTTTCGGCCAAATTCCCATTCAAACCTTCTGAAGCCTTGTCAGCCAGCAAGCGACTGGAACAGTTGGATCTTGTATGGGTTTAGATTAGATCGAAGTCCCGACGCAATATTTGCGAAGTTGAGGTCTGTGAAAGGCCGAGTTTTTGTGCACAGCTAGGAATTGACTATCTCTGATTCTACTGCACACTTTCATGCATCGCTTTAAATGTTCTTAATCTATCTGGAGTTCCTTCAACGTACAGATGTTGGTCCACTATGTACCAAATCGTATCGTATCCACTATGTACCAAATCGTATCGAATTTGTCTACCAAACGTTAGAGAGTCGACTATAAAGGGTCACTGAACCTGACGTAAAATGAGCGTGCTGTTCAATCGTATAACTGATTTTGGTGATTCGGCATCTGTAAATGAAAAAATAATCTCCAGGTTATACGGACGTTACCAAAACAGAATATCCATTATAGGCTGCCAACATCGATTCGCCTTAAATGAACAAACCCTTTATAAAACACTGCTGAGCTTTTGAGCATGTGTATATTTGCCATCGATGGTTACGAAACCGGCTGATAATCATGAGGTCCTTGAATCGATTTTTGTTATAGACTTCACCCATTTTTGTAATTTTTTGCTAATAGGAAAATTGCGAGGAACATCAAATGGCTGCTTATATTAGGAATATTAGCTATAGATATTATCCAGTTAGAATTTTTTGTTTTTCTACTTTTTTGACCAATAGCAAAATTCCGAGAAACCTTAGATGCCAGTCAATGATATGATAACCATATATATCAATCTATGTTCACTCTTAAGCTTCTGACGTCAACTGCTTCCATGAATTCACATTAACATTATAAGAAAACAGACGACATCACCAAATTATATGCAAATATTTTCCCGATGTCTTCCTTTCTCGTTCATTCTTCAACAACTAAAAGTAACCCACTTTTTGCTATCGGCCATCATTATATTATCTAAGAGGTATCTCAAACCATAACATTTAATTATTACAGATACCCATAAACTAATACCTTTCATTAAGAATAGTATTTCCTGGAATTGGATGCTAAAACATTGCTTCCATGGCTTGTGGTGATAGTAATTATATGGTCAGATCCATAAAACGAAACAAACAGGAATGAAAAAATTTATTGACTGTTTGAGATGTCAAGTCGCGTTGTGAATTTTTTCATTGTCAAAATTTGCATAAATTGGTGTTTTTCCTTAGCATAATTTCAAGGATCTCTTATCGTCTAAAACATCGTGATATTTCGAAACCATGTGGACGAAATGGATTGCCAGCGGAATTAACGTCACTCAAAAATTATGAAAAAATAAATCTTAGGAATAGAATTTGTTGAGGTATGCTTCCAATGAATTTGTTTTTCAATTAATTCGACAAGATTTAAGTGAGTTCATTTTTTTCATTTGAATGAAAGGTGATATCTGATTTTTATTACAAACTAATTTTTTTTTTCATCATTCACACCTTGGCTTATTACAACTAAGTTCATAATGAAATCTCAATTATCATGCTAATACTTAAGTAATCCATAATACACTCAGGCGACCGAGCAAAGACATGCCATGCCTTGTAAAATTAGTCACAACATAGATATGAAAACAGAACATTCTGTAAACTTCCACATAATCAATAAAATTTTGAAAAATGGTTAGAAGAACTGATGTGAAGATGGGAAGTTTACAATTCTTTTTCCATGACAATTTTATATATGTAAAATGAAATAAGAGATTACTTCGTTTTCTATTACTTTTTAGTAATGAATATACAGTGACTCGAGTTTCGTAGTGTTTACGTTCACCATATTTTCAAACTGAATAAATGAAGTAAAACTAAAACTATAGTTACTGTGTATTCAGTAATAAAAAGTGATATAAAGCGAACTTAATTCATTTTATTTTAAAATGAACTATCATGAAGTAACGGACTACTTCATCCAATATTTCAAATCTGTGAATTTACTTTTTGAAGAAGCAATATATGGATTTTGCGCTATGTTATCCGAAAGTCAATAGAACGTCATTTTTTACAATTTTAAAACTGTTCCTCATGAAAATGAAAAATACATGGTTGAAAGGCTGAATTTTTCTCCTTTCGATCTGCATCGTTACATGTTGGCAAGAAATACTTGACCAGAATATGGTAAACAAAATTTCATGTATTTTCCAAATTTTTTGCCTAAATCAGGCAAAAATTTTAAAAAATGTCTTGAAAAACTGCTGCCTCTGGGTCCAAATAATGTTCCAAATTTTGAAGTACGATTCGTTAGCCTTCTGACTATCTGAGTTAATAGAATTAATCGGTTTCTTCATAGATATATTTGTAGGTTTCAAACGCCTATTTTTATAGATTTTAAAGTTGAAAGAATACTCCTAATTTTTTTTCACGAAATTATGAATGTTCGTGTCGTTATTTCACATTTAAAAACTAAATTTGAATTCGATGGGATTTGTACTTTCGGAAATATTTCAAAAATTAATTTTGAAATGCGAACAACTCAGGAACAATTGGGTTGCTTTCGTCAACTTTTTAATATCACTGATATATTATCAAACCTATCCTGAAACTTTCAAGTCTCTAGGTCTTTTCGTTCCAAAATTAATATTTTTTTCTCCAATCACCTGCCCAGATGACTCGAAATTTGGCCCTTTTCATTCGAAAGTTAGAATGCTATTAGCCGGGCCGGTCGGACAAAAGTACTGTTGACCTCGGATTCTCAATAGATAAGTCCAGCCTAGCCGTTTGAGACTATTTCTCAGAATCAGTCCAAATTATCAGCTTTGGAGTCCTTAAGTGTTAGTTTCTTGGAATACATGTTGATGTGTGTTGTTTCGGTACCTTTAATTTTGCCTACTTATTTCTCCATTATTAAATGTGCATCAACAATTAAGACATTAATGTATGATTTGTGATAACATTGACTAAGTTTCTAATTGATAGACAAAAATAAATTAGATTTGTCCAGAAGTTGTATGGAGGATATTATTTCAATGAATATCAAGAAAAGCAACAGATTTAGGATGAGTAACATTTTTTATCTAATTACATTCTGAAAATGCACTAATTTCATGTACAGCCTAAAAGATACGTTGTGTAGAGCAGTTGCTTCATTTTTCGGGGATTATTAAAATGACAATATTGGCCAGTAGTTTCGCCTATAAATATTATTGTTTCCAATAAATGTCTAGACGTACAAAATGTCACACAGAAGAAAAATATCTGTTAGTGTGATGTGTTTCAATTCGGAAATCCATATGGAAATGTTTACATTAATCGAAATTATTTTCTCGGATAATCAATAAAACCAATATTCACTTTGATAACCTAATTTATTAAATGTTTCATAATGCATGAATGAAAAAAAAACAGATTACCATTACTCCTGACAAATTTGGGCTAATATCAAGGTTAAAACCTTCAACAGATAGAATTGGCAAAAATTTGAAATTCTTATACTAATTAATCGAAGAATAAAACGATTTAACTACTCCATTTGACACCGTAACAGTTACGGAAAATGAATATTTTGAAGGTCCCGTTAAATTAAATGAAGAAAAGAAATCCATTATACCCAATTACCTTGATTGGATGCATTGTCATGTGGCTTGAAGTAACATTAGATGTTTCTACAATTGTTTTGGTATTTTCCATTTCAACTGCTAATTTTATTCATTAATGAATAGAATTAATTTGAATACGTATTTGTGTTTTCCACACAACTGCGCTCTCATAACAGAAGAATCATCTTATCCAAAAATGTCGTATATATACCTATATGTGCATAATTCAAAAATTTTCAAGCAAACTAGCCTCAAATATTTATATATTTGTTTATTAGACCTACTCATGCAGGTTATGTGATCGTATTAAATTATGTTCGTCGATATGTTATACGATAATTAAAAAAGAAATATCTTATGGACTTGAAATCGATAATTTTCTATAAGCTATATATTAGGGACTCAAAATTCGTGTGATTTTTTTAGCTCGAATAGAAAGATAAAAATCTTAAATGAGTAAAATCCATCCATGGAGTGTGGAAATACGCCATCAAGACATTTATTTTTTTCAAAGTAAAGAAAACATATAGAAAACTCATACACTTTCAGACTTAGTAGTCAGCAGTCTGTAATTTTGATACTTTGAATTTGTTTCTGCAATTTTAATATAACCTCAAAAGTTGTCGTTACGTCTCATTAGAGACGTCTTTGTTTACATTGGTTGTTTCCTTGTCCTGTACAGGTGGAGCCAACAGACACTTAAATCTTTCTGTTTAGAGGAATTATAACATTTTCCAACTTGTTTCTATCGAACCAATTTATTGCTTTGGATACTTAGCTTATCTTTAACTCCATGTGCGTAGAAAACCTTCAGGGAACGTGTGATTTACTTTTAATGTCAGAGCGCTATGCTTAAAAAAGGACAACTATAACAACGTTCATTTTCTTCTCATCTATTAGTAGTTGATCCCAAAATCCCTTCTATAAACAATAAGCTCAACTTATTTAATTAACCCAGAATTATCATTTTAAATCAGTTTCATTATTTTCCATCTTTTTGATAGGAGGAATGCATTCAGACCCACCAATTCATAACTTCTCAGATACCTTGTAACACATGTAGGATCTATTAATTACAAGAATGGAGTATGCGTTAGGCTCTAGGTGAAACATTATAATAATTTTATTTAAGATAATTCACACAGCTTTTAATGTTTCACAATTTATTCAGAATTCTGATACGTGTTTTAGTCTTTCGACCATCTTCAAGGGAGTACAAAAAAGAACTAAACATAAAATTGAAAAAGGTTCTTTTCTTACTCTTAGGACATCTGTGTTTTTTATGGCGCATGGAATTCTCCCTTTTCTCAATGGCTTTCTTGATTGAAAGAATCTCCAAATAGTCCACCAATTAACCCTTATTAACATTATATAGTAAAATGACTTCTTTCTCATTAAAAAGATTATTATTTTCTATACAACGACATCCTATGTTCTTTAATTCTATGTTATAAACATCGGCCTGTCTGTCTTATATATGTAGCCTTACAAATATATAGGACAGACAGGCCGATGTTATAACTGTGAAATAAATAGTGAAAATTTTGAATTATTAATTTCTTATTTATTAGCCTCACGTTGTAAATAAATAAATGACCTGCTATTTTATAGTTTTCTCGAAAAATTCCAAATCCTACTAGCATTTGTCAAAATTATTGAAAAAGTATGCTTTCAATGATTATACAAAATTTACATTATTTCGCGGTTTGAAATTATTCTCGAAAATTAGCCTAAATTTTTATCTAGCTTTTGATATCAATTTCATGTTAAACAGAACAGTGAAAGTCTTGCTTTCATCCGTAAAATATTTCAAGTGTCAAAATTTTACAAAGTTTAACTTCTAATGCTTCTAACTTAAAAATTACTTAAAATTACCTATGAATTTGATAACATTTCGTCAGCTTATATGCTATTACAACTTTATGCATAAGCATCCTCGAGAATATTTCTTACCTACATATTTTCAACATTTCTGACGTAGACACTATTTTGGTGAGTTAGATTTGATTAAGGTTGTGCTTCATCAATAATTTCACTAAAATTAATATATGATTCATGATAATATCATCATTTTCAAACTACACATCTAAATTCAAATTACTTCTATATAATTTTGGCTGTCTTTACATTGAATAATTGTGAATCGAATTCTCCCTGTGAGTTCTACTTAAAAATTTGAAAGTGATTTCTGATTTTTGACCAACGATCACAAACTGTTCACACGACTAATGGTTATGTACTCCAAATATGCTTTTTCTTCAAATTTTTTGGCTTGTGGGTATTTTTATGAATTGAATTTTAAATATTTCTTTCAAAATTGATCCTATTTAATTGATTTTGATCTGATTACACTCTAACGAGTCAACTCATATACATCGGTAGGTCTTTACCTTGATATTTTTGTATAATTATTTATTTTAACTGTGAATTCCATAACAATATATATATATATATATATATATATATATATATATATAATATAATAAATAACGCAGAGTATATTTTCAATAAAATCATAATTCAGACACATGAGGAGTTAAGAATCTTCCAAAAATAATGTTGAGGTAAGAGAAAAGGCAATATAAATAGGAAAATTTAATTAACGACAACCTTAATAACGATTGAATAAATCTTTTTATAATTTTTTCATGATTGTTAATATTTGAGTATTATATTACTTTCATTACAAGAATAATGTCAGTTATTTCAAAATAATTTTTAAGATAATGTGGAACTAATCTATTGTACTATTTTAGATTTCATAGTTGATTCTACTCGTTAAAAATTGTCAAACTAAGCAATTACTATTTCGTCAAATGAATTTTCTCCTTTTCGTTCAATATTGATTAGTATATGTGGAATCATCTGGAAAAACCAAAATGGAAATTGAATTTTGGAAATGATAACGCACCAGCTAACAACAGATGTAAGCAATATATATTATACCAATGAGTAAAAAGTATGCAATCCCAAGATTTTCTCTCAAGGAAATATAATTGGAATTATAATACCCTGTAACATTCTGAAGTGTAGAATCATCCAGTTTTTGAAATTCTTGATCAGATGGTTTCTTGTCGAGTTTATCCAATTTTGTCATTTACAACAGTATCCTACCTCAGTTAGTTTAACGCGTATTTTGTTTATTGCTCCACTATTTTGGAACAATAAACAAGAACAAATCATTAATCGAAAAGATTAATTATAAAGGATTATTGTAGATTGAATCTCATGTACTGTGATACTTTCAATGTAATTATCTCGATGATGAACTAGATCTGTTTATTAAGGAATAAGAAAATTGCGACGACGATGATGAAGTGAAAAAAACACTTAAAACAGTAAGGCAATATATTTCTTGGTTTACTGTATATAAACCAAGCTAGTAAATATTATTATTACACTCAGAATAAAGATAATTGATTTGTCAACATTTTGGCAATCCACAAAATGTGGATAACTATGTTAATAATTATAATAATTGCCATAATTCTTGAGCTAGCGAAGTATCTACAAGAGACAAAGGTGATTATTATATATATATATATATATATATTTATGGATATATATGTGATTCAACTAATTTCCTATTTAAATGAGTTATGTTGAATTATGAAGTTGAGGAACTTGTATTATGCACAGAGAAAGTGTGGGAATAATTCTTATGGTAGACTAACAGGAAACCATCTGCAGATACTTCTTGTAATAATCATTTTGAGATTATTTGTTATGTTCAGTACTTCTCAATTTGGGCGATGAACTAATTGATAATAAATGGAAATAAACATTTTTCCATTCCATAAAGTAAACAACGCGAACGTATTCAGATTTGCTTGATTTATCGTATATTTTAACAAACTATTATACATGTTTAAAATTCTTGTTGGACGTTTTCCGAAGAGCAGATGTTGAAATGAGTACGTTGTGCTTGACATAAATCATTATCTACAAATTGTGGATTCTACCTCAGGCGAATCCATACAAAGAAAGCCTCTGCAATAAAATGAACATCGTGTTAATTTTCATGAATAAGCTTATCTTGGGTATTACTTTTTTACTATTTTAATTGCATCACTATGATGAACAGTCATTCATTAAAAACGTGAGTAGTTTTCCATCGCGCATTAAAAATTTAAGAGTCAAATCATGTCATTGATAAATCATGAAATACCAATTTGCTGTTCGAAAAGTCCATATACTTTTTAATGGATTTTAAACAGAACACTTCGCTCTAGAAGTATACTATAATTGAGTACTCAAAGGCGCAATTACTTTAAAATCTCAGGGAGTGTTTTATCAGAGATTCTCGAGATGTGTCAAGAATCGTATTAGTGAGATGAACCAACAGTAATTATAAAGTGTCTAAGTTCGACATCTTCCAATTCATAACAAATATTTTTTCAAGCTTTCATTGGCTCACGAAAACGTTCATTTGAATATATTTAATATTGGTCGATCATCTTTTCTATTCAGTTTAATTTCCCAGAATAGTTTAATGATAAACAAAAATGCATTTGTTATATTCGATCAAAATTAATCGTAATCGTACATGGCAATGAAGGCAATAAGTATGAAGATTGTTTAGCCGATTGGAAAATAAGAAATTTTTATTGACCTTCATTAAATGATGTTGTGCAGATCTGTGAAAATAAAATAAGAATACAACGAAGACGTATATAGGATGTATATTTTAAATGAAAATGTCACCATGTTTAGGAATACATAAAATAATTGTTTCAATTCACCGGAATTTTGAAGATGACTACGATATTTCTTCCTCGGGTAGATGGTCAAGTGTCAAATGGATTGAGTCTTCATTCGCAACGTTAACGATTCGGGATTGTCAAGTGTTTCTTTGGTGGTACTTTAGCGTCTCAAATACTTCAAAATGAGTTTCGATGACAAACAGGTTATGAGCTTTGTACCACGATTCGATTAGCTTTCGAATAATGGGTTATCGCTGTTTACTTCGGCCTGCGCATTAATCTTGATCTAGAGCAATTTTTAATTATGAACTGGACTCCACCTTGGTTCCACCCCAGAAGTTTGTTGGTCCAGGCGAGATCTTTATATTAGAATTTCATATTACAAACTCACTCAACATGAGGAATAACAATTCCATCGATTTTCTGAATAAAGCTATATCTTAATACTTCAAGCCGTACTGTAACCACTAATATTCATGGGATTAATTTTCGATATATTCTGCTAGTTTATTAGTGTGAAAAAATGGTTGATTTCAGAACTTTTGGCTTATATTTTCGCCGAGACTCAAATTATAGTTATTTATGTAATGAAGATCATGAATTTGAAGAAACCTTTTTTGATCTCCCCATCACATGTTTTTCATATAGAATTTTATTTTTGTATTTAGTACCATAATGAATTCGTTATGGGGCTAAGTACCATAATGAGCTTCCTTATGTTATCAAAATTGAGTGATATAACGTTGTCATTATGACATGCCATCAGATAAAACACTTTACGATATTACACATTCCAAAAAAGCAATGATAGATTGACCAAAAAGTATTCTTCAATAAAATGGCGAATTTGGGAAGAAAAATAAAAAGTAATAATAGGTATATGAGATCAGTTGACCATTTGAATGCCACTCATTCTTCTTCAAGCATCAAAACATGAAAGTATTCTATTAGTTGAAAAAGGTTGAAAGATTCAGTAATAATTTAAAGTGTTTTTTTGAATAGGTGGACAATTCATTTCTGAACTAAAGTAATGATATTTTATTTGCACGAAAAAACCGTTTCTTAGTAGAAAGAACACAAATCCGATATCACTTGATTGAATTCAATGGAGCTCATGATAATCTCACAAAGGTCGTTGAAATCCCGAAAGGAAATAGAAAACAGCCCACAAGCACGCAATAGGTATTGGATTTTCCATACGAACGGTAAGCACCACAGTCCAAGTTCTAAAATTCCATTCAAGGTTTCCGAAATTATTTTTATTTCTGTTCTGGAAATAGGCCAATGATATTTTTGATGAAGAAAATCATTATAATTTTCTTGTATAACTCTTGTTAACTGGTAATATACTTAAGCGATAATTTATATATTTCCAGAAAATTATTTCAAAGAAAATGTAACAATTTTACATGTTGAGAAACAGGAATCTTGTTCACATTTAATTAGTTGTTCATTATTTTAAGATAGGGATCTTTATGAACTTTGTTTATTTCCGATCACTCCAACAAATTCATTTTATAGCCTTTGTGATATGTGGAAGATTTCGAGGTTGTTGATCTATACGGTGATTGACAGCTTTATGTTCAAAAATTGCCGACCCTTTGTCTGAAGTCAGATGTTCTCTGATTCTAGTTTCAAAGTTCCTATTTGTTTGATCTCCGTAAGTTGCATCACAGTAATTTAATTGATTTTATAGATTGGGTACTTTTTGAATTATTTATTTTTTGTATTGCGTTGAATAGAATGTTTCATGGGTAACGACAACCTGAGAATGCTCGTTTTAAGTTAAATTTATTGAAATAATCGTTAACTTTAGTGGATAAATGTCCAAACTGACTTAAAGTTGAGTATTCAAGATCGGGATTTTCTCTAATTGGATATAGAAGGGCATTGCTATTAACATGTTTTCTATCACTAAACATAAAGGTAACTTATTACGTCGGACTATATGATTTATTGTAGAGATTCATGTAGAAAAGTTTCTCTGAGGCATAGATATTGTGAATACCCTATAAATTGTGGAATTGAGAGCAGCATCTATTATATCATATATTATATTATTCCTGAAGATGTTAAAATTCAATAGCTCATGTTATTATTCATTTTCAGAAATTGTTAGATCTGAGAAATTTAATTTATTATTCCTTTCTTTTCAATCGTGAATTTGATTTAGGGGTGAATGAAGTTTATAAATTCATGAATTTGTCGGTCAATCTGTTTCTTTAAAACCAATAATTATATCATTTACGTATCTATACCATAAACTAATATATTCGTTTTTAAATTTATGTTTTGAGACTATACTATTTTTTAAGTTATCCATTAAAATGTCTGATAAAAGAGGAGGAGCTGAATTGATCCTATTGGTAGGCGAGATTTTTGGAAAACAATTCAGATTTGAGTTCTCTGTAGGACAAATTTCGAGAATAAGTTTTGGAATTTAGAAGCTATTAATGGATTGACATTATTTTCATCTGGAAGGTTTATCAATAGCAATATTTGACAATTAGTGTTGCCATACAACTTTGGTCGTAGCGGACTATCTGCACAACCTATTTTATACATTACTTTTGTCTTAGAATGTTACAAAAAAAATATTTAAATTATGAAAAATAATAAATTCCGGATACATTCTAGACGGACTATATGTTTTCAAGTTTACTTTACTTAAATGAAATATATATTAACAGATTTCTATGTATTATCTTGAGTTGTCCACATGAGGCGTTTCGTTAACATAGTTAACTTCTTCAGATGCTTACAAACAACTAGTGTGAAATTGTGTAACATGCAGTATACAAATATTTTCTGTTTAGAGATATGGTTAGAATAAAATATTTTTATTACTTTTGGTAAAATCACCAGGTCGCTTGTTGAATACATTATTGTACCCTTATGTCCAAACAGAAAATGTTACCTCATGTTACAAAATTTCAGAAAAGTTGTTTGTAAACTTAAGTTAACTATGTTAAAAAACGCGTCATGTGAACAACTCAAGATAATAAATATAAATCTACATATACAGGTATGGAAAAGACAGACGAAAACAAAGGAAATTCAGTGTTAATCAAAAATGCAGTGAAGTAATGGAAGAATCACAAACTCAGCGCGATGCGATGACGAACAAACGACTTATCACTCTCAAAGGTAGTGGGGAGTGAAATCAGACCGCATAGCCCTTCAATAGAAGCATCAACACTGCGCACTGCCATTAAGAGAGAACAATCATTTATTCATCATCGCATCGCGCTAAGGTTTTGGTTCTTCCACTGCTCCACTGCATTCTTGATTAACATTGAATTTCCTATGTTTCTGACTGTCTTTTCCATACCTGTATATGTGTTTCATTCAACTAAAGTGTACAATGGATTTCTATCAAGTAAAGTGGAAACTTTCCACTTTTCTCACTGGATTCTCTCAAAATACCACAATGTCCAAATCATAGAACGTTGTATCTGGACAATGTTTCCAAAATCAATGTACAATGGGTGTTCAATGTATTCTTGGTATCGGGCTGATTTACTTATGGTATGAGTAATCTAATTATCTCTTTTACTAATGACACTATCTGAGTGTATAAAGATAAAATTTCCCTCATTTACGATCATTAGTTTTCTAGGTATCCTCAGTGAAAGACGACTAGAATAACTGACGCCACAATGATGAAAAAAATCGAGCATAAAGTCCCCCACTAAGCAGGAAAAAAGGTTTTTTATAAAGGGTGTGCCTTGTCGTTATCCACCGTTCAAAAGTAGTCAAGTGAATTCAAAAGAACATTGAAGATGATCCTCGGTCGGGCAGGACCGTTAGCGGCACCACTGAAGAAAATGTAAAAAAAGTGAAAAAGTCTGTACTTGAATATGCCAGATTAAAAATCGAAACTTTAGCAGAAATGACAAACTTATCCGTGGGTACTATACATGCTATCCTACATGACCATCTTAACCTCTCATAGATCAATGCATCTTGGGTACCGAGAATGCTCACCGCACCTCAAAAGCAAGTGCGAGTCGATTGCTTTAAGGAGTTTTTAGAGCTCTATTTTCAACCGGCTAGTTACTGGGTATGAAACGTAAGTTTATCACTATGACCCAGAATGTAAACAAGAGTCCATAAAGTCGATTGAAAAAGGTTCACAGCCTCCAAAGAAGTTTAAATTCACCCCATCCGCTGGAAGAATAATGGCTACGGTCCTTTGGGATTCAAAAGATATTTTATTGAAAGAATACACTGAAAAGGGTGAAAGCACCACAGCAGCATTATACGCAACCAATTTGCGTAATTTAAGAGAAACAATCAAAGAAAAAGCCGAAGAACACTCACACTGGGGGTGTTGCTGCTTAACAACAACGCACCGGTTCACCAGGACCGCGTGGCGAAGCCTGCTGTGCGGGAATGTGGCTTCGAAGAAATTACTCATCCTCCGTACAGTGTTGACTTAGGCCCCAGTGATTACTACTTTTTCCAAAATGTGAAAAAATATCTTTGAGGAGAAGCCGGAAGAATATTTTTTACAATGTTTAGAGAAGCTTATTTCACGATCTAACAAATTTATAGAAAGTTTTAGGAGACTACATTGAAAAGTTGAATTTTTACAAAAATTTCCGAATTTCCATTCTACCTTACCGAGAACACCCTTTGTATATCTAGTGATTCAGCATTGTTAGGAAACATTTCTTAAATAATCTTATTTTTCATTCAAATGGGCATATTTTCAGATCCCAAGGACGAATAAACCTATTCAGGAAGTAGATTTGGGCTTAAAACCTACCCTTCACATTTCAAAGCGTTAAGTTGTTCCTTCGAAATTTAACGTGCTAATAAACGCTGGAAGAATTGAACTTGACTACAAATTTGTCATCCTAATATCTAATATGAGACTATTAAAGTCGCAAAATGTAGGTGAAATTGTATGAACACGCAAAAATAGACAATAATTTCGCCAGTTATTGGGTTGTCAAAATATCCAACAAGTTACCTGTAGAATTAAGGGCTTCCATGAGAGAGCTTTTATGAAAAATATTCATGATATGGTAATAACTAAAGCTTTTTATTCGCTAAGGAATTTTTGAACTTCGTTGTGTTTTAGCTCTCAATCTTGCAAATATTGAGACTAATGGACCGTTATGACTTCATATCAAACAAACATTTTGAAGATAAAAATTATAATAAAATTTGCAGCTCTTTGAAAACATAACATGAGTGCCGATTTCATACTTCAGTTCATTCTTCCCTAACTACTTCCCATTCTTCACTTTCATGTACTTTTTCATTTATATTCATCTATTTACATAGTCCCGATGCAGCTTTCATGAGAAAGTGAAAAGTAGTGCTGAATTTGAATTAACATGCTTTAGCATCGAATTAAATGTCGAATCTACATACAGTTTTTCAACCATGACCTAATGATCTATTTGAAATAATTATCTTTTTGTTCGCCGTCCTTCAACTAGACCTTACTTCCGTAAGTACTATAGGATTTGATAAATTTAGCGAGAGGACTATAATTTTTCTGCTATTGATCGATTTCTCAAAATTGCTATGAATATTTATAGTGACAACCTCCGGAAACTGTAATGAATAGATTTAGGAAATGAATTGAAAAATTAAGTCTTCCGTAATGTTTGCAGTTGTGTTAAAATTGTTAACGGTTCCGCAATTATTGCAATCTCGTTGATTTCGATTTTGGAATACTTGAAACAATTTTAACGCTCCTTAAATCCTCACGGACTCCTAATTTCCATAAAAGAACAATTAAGTCCTTGTTGAAGAGCGAAAAATGCTTCATAGTTAAATTAACACAAAACCTTTTTAAGTCGTGAGAAAAGCGAAGAAACTACGATATGAAAATTATTAAAGAAAAATGTAAAGGCAACTAATTGATGCAAAGAGTTTCTATCACTATCGCATATTCATAGTTTAATAAAGTTCAATGATCTGTAGTACTTATAACAAATTCATTCAGATTGATAATTTCACTCAATGATGTAAATAATTTTCGAACTATAGGAGCTATGGTCATCGAACTTTTTGGTTTCCAGAGAAATATTATTTATTTTTGGTATGATGGCCTTTTTTAGATACATATTTCTTAACGATTAATTATAAGCTTAGACCAGCTGAATCAAATAAATAATAATAAATTTATTCCGCTGATTATGAAGAATCTAAAATGCAAAATGTAATACTCTGATTTTCATGAAAAATTGCATAAGCAATCGATCGATAATCTATCCACATTCAACATCTCGATTCCAATATGTTTTACTATTTTCTGAGATATTGAATAAACGAAATTTCTATTGGGTATATACTCATACCATAAACTTAATTTTTCAATTCGAAATCAAAACCTATCCTACAGATTCAAATTCTCTTAGTTGTTTCTTCTGAAACTAATTCTGCTCACAAATAGACGAACAGTCAGACATAATTGAATAAGACAACCTGAGATTTTTCTGTAAGGCCATTGTAATCGTTTGAGGTTATTTCCGTTTCAAATATCGAAAAACACGATCATTTAGACACAATGATAAAAGCTCAGTTACGAGGACTATCCCAAATTTAGAAACTAAATATTTCGGAGAAAAATAAGTATTCAAGGAAGTTGAGTTGTTGAGTAATGGTAGAATTTGATAAACATCAACTTAAACACAAAAATTCCTCCAGAAAGCCCTAATCTATATAGAGGTGTTCACAATTTCAAAAGGACGCTAGTCTTTTTCTCTTACCATTCACAAAACTGCCTCGGATTGAATGAATAGATAACAAATGAACGGTATTCAATATACGCCAATCCAACCCAAAAGTAGGAACACCGTGTAATTATACTACAATCTCATTTTTTTTACTCTTGTATAATATCAGATATATTCAAGGAAGTTCATTGTTTATTTATTGTTAAAAGCTTTTTTCGGCGATGTATATTTAATAGGCAATTTTACTCCCTCAAAAGCGAGAATACAATCGGTCTTTTACTCCCTAGGGTAAAAATTTATAGCCAACTCAAGTCATGAATATTTCATCATATTTATTTTAAATATTGGATAGAGTAGTCCGTTCATTTTTTCATTTTTAAATGGAACAAATTAAGAAAATATTTGTTTTCTGTCAATTTTTTTTATGAAACCTACTGGCTGCGTATAACATTCAATATTTCTGTAACTCACTAGAAGAAGTTTATGTTCAGTATTTTTTTTCCACAGAGCCATATATTTTTTACAAACGGTATTGAAAATAATCGAATAGTTTTCCTGAGATCATCATCAAAGCTTCATTTACATCATTCTTGGTATGATTTACAAAGACAAAAATAGTGGATTCCAAATCATGAACTTCGACCATAGTTAAATATGGGATGAAGTAGTCCGTTACTTTGTGATAGTTCATTTTAAAAATCCAACAAAATAAGAAGCTATTTCATTTTCTATCACTTTTTTACTGAATATACAGTCACTCGAATTTCTTACTTCATTTTCGAACTGGATAACAAACAAATTGATTCATTTGTGGACCATCCAGATTTTGTGTTTGAATATTACAATGTCATAATGCCAATGATTTTTTTGAGATCCTTTTTTTCAATCGTTGGTACCCTACAGCTTCATTCATTTTAGTCTATGGGTGCATAATCTAGTTTATCTACATGTTCATTAAAATTTCCACTTTGATATCTATAGAATAATTCAAATAAATTACAGTTCACTTCACAACAAAATTTTCCGATATATCAAATGCAGTTAATACTCATAAATGTTTTCAATGATAGTAAATCGTACAACATTAGTGAAACCTGTATATCATGTGTCTTCTGTATATCTACGACTGGAAAATTTCAAATTGTTCTGTAACTTTTTAATTCAGAATGAAATGTACAGTTATCCAAGTATTCTCAGCTAACAGAATATGGAAATATTAATTAAATGTAAACTGGTTTTTAACCTTACTGGTCATAGTTACATTTCTATTTTGCATATATGTATCACCTTTTCGCCCACTCGAATTACGGTATATTATGTTCAGATAAAACAAATATGATTGCTTCGTTAAGGCAGTTTTTTCATTCTCATATATAATGATATAGGGTAATAGATAGATTATATAAAAAATTAAAAATAATAATACTACCAAAACGGGCTTTTCTCTTAACTGTGGAGATAATCTTATGAAACCGAATAAAAAATCATGTTTTCTAACAGATGCCTTCCTGCTTGTGTTTTCCACTCAAAATTTTTAATTGAAATAATTAATTCTTATTTCCTAGAATCTTATCAGCATAATATTAAAATTCAAAACCGATATCCGTTCCTTCATGATGTATTATTAATTTCTCTACAACGTTTTGAGGTTAAGAGTTCGGATGTAATGAATAAAATGAAGATGAGATATAAAGATTTCAATGGTACACTTCTTCGGAAACAGTGCAATTTATAAATTGCTGTACATGAATTCTATGTTTGTAATTATTTTTATGGTCCAGTCATTTTGGAAATGTACACTTTGTAGTACCTCATTATCAGTGTTAGTGAAGGTATTTTTGAAAAGTTGCTGGTGTCATAATTTCTATCTTGAAATGTACCAACAATACTGAAATTTTGAAAATTTGCTCATTATTTTGTTTCAGTTGAATAATTCATTTGTCATATTGAAATTAACTCAATACGGTCTTTATACTTGGAAAGGATATTCCTTTTTGCGCGCTAGTTCCAGGTAACAGTCTCCCATTGTTTCACCTTAATGTCTGTAATTTTCGAATTTTGACCCTACCATGTTTTTAATCTATTAGGGAAGGTTTGGGATCTGAATGCCGTGGCTAAGTTCGTTAATTGGCAGAATCGGTTTGACAGTTTCGCAGTTATTCAGGTTTGAAAATTTTTCATATTCACGAATCTACTGATTAGATCATTCTGAAATTCGGTATTTAGAAATACAATAATAACGCACATATTCGTGCGAAATTTGGTGAGGATCGTTTGATTAAAAGTTTCGAAAAAAAATTGTGAGCGTTGAATGTTATCTTAAACACCATAACTTTCGAATGGACTGAGATAGAGACTAGAATCTTTCGGGTAGGTTTTGGGGTCTAGATATCTCGGTTGAGATTGTTAAATAAAATCAGCCCAACGGTTTCGTAGTTATTTACATTTGAAATTTTTTCTTTTTTTTTAATTTCCCAAATTACAGATCCGATTGTTCTGAAATTTTATATTCAGAAAGATAACAGTAACGCAAAAGTTCAATTTTATGAGGATCTTGTAATTACAAGATTCAAAACACAGTCAAAAATTTTCTGAGCGGAGCTAAAGCGCTAAAAAACCGGAAAACCATTCCCATGATCAAGTTTCAATTCAGCATTTACATGTAAAGGGTATATAATTAGAAGCAGAAAAAATTACTTTGTAAGGATCGTGAGTGATATGAACTAAAGCGTAAAAGCTCCTCACTTCACTTAAGTGCCTTTCACCTTTTTCTTAAACATCATTTTTCATTCTCTCGAATAAGAAACTCTAAGAATATTACAGCGACAAAATGTTTCTCACTCTACATGAAATTTTCATATCTTAAATATCAGACAGAGTAATTTTGTTATTTCTAACTATAGATTTTTATTTTATGAAATTTCTCAAAAACTTTTTGAAATTAAAATAAAATAAATACCTATGTCCTTTTTATAGACATATAGAATTAACACTAATCATACAGTATCAAAGGCAGATAAAAGAACCTAAAGAAAATATAGAACATTGATCGAACTGACTCAACAAACATTTAGTGGAGACAACACTTTTTCATATCGGTATTATGTAAAAACAAATTCCACTCTATATACTACTTTGTCAAGAAAGTACCGGTAATTTTCAATTAAAACAACATTTTTACATTTAATCGTCAAAATTTATTGGTTCGCCTTCAAAATAGGCTATATTTGCTCCAATACATCTATGCCAACGGCACTTCCAATTATCGAAACATTTTTTATAGGCGCTTTCCGGGATGCACTTTAGCTCTCGCGCCGAATTTCGTTTTATGGCTTCAATCGACTCAAAACGGGTGCCACGAAGGGGCAATTTTAGTTTTGGGAAGGGGAAAAAGTCGCAGGGAGCCAAATCCGGCGAATACGGTGGTTGCTGAAGCACGCTTGTTGAGTTTTTGGCGAGAAAGTCAGTCACAATCGTAGCTCGGTGAGAAGGCGCGTTATCGTCATGCAAAATCCATGAGTTGTTCGCCCACAAATTTGGCCGCTTCTTACGGATACGCTCACGCAAACGTTTCATAACGCCTAGGTAATACTCCTTGTTTACCGTCTGACCCTCTGGAACGAATTCGTAGTGCACCACGCCACGGATATCGAAGAAAACAATGAGCATCACCTTCATTTTCGAGCGGCTTTGGCGTGGTTTTTTCGGTTTCGGCTCATTTTTTGCCACCCATTCCGATGATTGCTGGCTTGTTTGCATATCGTACTCGTAGACCCAGGTCTCATCACCAGTTATAATGCGTTCCATGAATGTAGAATCGGAATTACAGCGATCCAGCATGTCTGAAGCAACCTGTTCGCGATGAGGTTTTTGAAGAAAATTCAGGTCTTTCGGTACGAGTCGTGCGGCCACCTTTCTCATGCCCAAAATATCAATCAAAATCGTACGTGCGGACTCGTGGGATATCTTAAGATCATGTGCTATCTCTCTCAAGCTGGTACGACGGTTTTCCAGCACCCTTTCCTTAATTTTATCGACGTTATCTTCGATCGAAGCCGTCGATGGGCGTCCACTTCACGACCGTCCTTGAAGGCTCTGTACCACTGATATGCACGAGTTTTCGATAGAGCATTATCACCAAAGGCCTTTTGCAACATTTTCAATGCATCGGCACACGAAAATTCATTTGCAACACTAAACTTTAAACAAATTCTTTGCTCAACGTAATCACCCATAGTAAAAATCGGCACGCACTCTGACATCGACTGACTTAATCAGCTGTTGCAAACACACTAGTTGACAGATCCCGCTCAAGCTTGGCATAGTAATTAAGGACAGTGGTACCAACCTAGGAAAACAAATTTTTACCTGCCTCATTGCCCCGCCAGATTTAAATCGATAATTCACGGTACTTTCTTGACAGAATGTATGTTCAACATTAAATTAAAAAAACTCTTTCTAAAATTTTTTCAAAACTATGTTAACATCTTCAAAAATTCCAATAATTCTTTTAACAGGTTCTAGGTCCAGGGTTATAATAATACCAACTTTTTCAGAAAAAGGCCAACTAGTTTCGATTTCATTACAGAATCTTCATCAGGGTTCTGAAATGAAAAACATGAACTACAGTCACAAAATCCTTTCGTTGGCAGAACTGACTCATTATTTTTTTCTATGAATCGTGACATCTTAGACATATGTTGATGGAGTTGTCCATTTTACGCAGCTAATGACGAAAATTTTGTTTTCCTGGATGATAATACAGACAGATCTCACCAGATGCTAGGGAAACCTAGGGTATTTCACAGCTACCAACACCTCCAAAATTCCCTGACCTAAATCTAGCACACTTGGGGCCAAATATAAAGAATCCTTCATGTCCACAAACAACAGCCGTAAACGCTTCAACAGCTCCGAAATCTTTTGCTTCAACTTTGGCAACAAATTGAGCACGATACTTTCAATAATTTTTTATAATCGTCTCAAGAAAACTATTCGATTGATTTCGTTGCCGTTTGTGAAAAATATATGGCTTTGTGCAAAGAAAAAACTTCTCTTTATGGGTTGCAGAATTATAAGATGTTCTATGCAGCCAGTTGGTACAAACCTTTTCGAGGGTTACTTAAACAAACAGTTGAACACCTCAAATTAGATTATTCATCTTCTGACACAGGCTACTGCTTTCGGTGCTCATCGACGTCTTTGCTAGCCGATAAAGGTGTTTATAATAGCGTTATAAGATGTCATTATAGTTAAAAATCCAGCAATATTGCAGAGCTACATTCAAGATTAATCAACTAATAAGACGATGCTGAGAAAATTTCTGTGAAAAAAATATAATAAAACTAATTCATTAATATATGTTTTCACTATAAGTGGTGATTTCCACATTAATATTAGAATCAAATAGATATGATAGAATATTTATGATTTGAGTTTTTATCTGGAGAGTAAAAGATTCACTTTTTCGCTGTTGGGGTATTAAAATCGCCTTTCATATGAAGGTCAGGCAACAAAAATATTTGTCTAACATACTCGTTATATCAATAGCTTCTACAATCTTTGGGTCAGTATACTTTGCATTAAAATAGCCAATTTAATTTGAATCCCACTAAATTCGATTTTCTCCATCAGTCGAAAAATTCCGAGAAGTTTCAATCGGTTGTCAATGATCCATCCCTAGATATTAATTAACGAACGCCATGTAAATGCTTTTATGATTTTTTTTTCGATGAGACGGATCAACTAATCCATTTCATAAGGTTTCAATTATCAAATATATAATTGATAACAATATCGCCAGAAGCGATTCAGCTAGTAGGGGCTCCCAATTGATTTGTTAATGTAACTGCGGAAAAATTCCAGGCATTCCTATTACTCCAGTTTTTCTCTATTGTCCCTGATAAAATAAAACAACGTTGGGACACCTATATGCATTCCACTTTAACAGTTCCAACTAATTAACTAGACTAATGCTATTGTTTATGCAACTCTCGTAGTGTTATAATTATGCGCATTGTTTTTAACTAATGCGTAGGAAATGAGGAGAGTTGCACATTTGATAGAAAACTGGAAAAGAACTGATAGAGTAGATATAATAATTTATGATAAATTAACCCACTTCGTACAAGTCAGAAAATTCAAACAGATAGAGAAGCTTGATTTTTCAGTTATTTCATCGTAATTTGCCGTAAGAGTTTAATAATAACTAAAATATCTTCGGAGCGTGATATTGCATCTCAAAATTTTTCTGCGAATCCTGTTTGACTTTGAATATCAAAACAGATTTAATCTGTTAATCTTCTACAATCTTAATTTCAAAAAAAATTTTTGAAAAACTTTTAGAATTAAATCAATGTCTTATAATAAGCACTGCTTATATTTGATAGACGTATAAAATCAAAATTCACTATACAATATCAAATGGAATAAAAAACCCAACTAAATGAAAATGTTAATTCAAATTAATTAATTTTAATTAACATTGTATAGTGAATTTTGATTTTATACGTCTATTAAATACAAGCAGTGCTTATTATAAGACATTAATTTAATTCTAAAAGTTTAAAAAATTTTTTTTTTTAAATTAAAATTGTAGAAGACTAACAGATTTAATCTGTTTTGATATTCAAAGTTTGTAATTATCCTTCTATCCAGTAAAAAAAACTGCTTCTCATTATTTCATCCTATTTGACTTGTTTGCTAACCTGATAATTATTGCTTTCCTTAAATAACCTGTATAATGAAAGCAACATACAAAATCAACAACAAATCAGGAACTATTCCTTTTTACGCGTTAGTTCCAGGAAACAGCGTGCTATCTTTTGGTCTAAACGTCTCTATTTTTTTTATTTTGAGTTGAAAATGGTCTTAAACGACTAGGTTGTAATCACTGATGAAAAATCCTAGATCAAAAAAAATTCTGTCCGGTCAGTCCGTAAATACACTAACTTTCGAACGAAAAGAGATAGAGCCTCGAAACTTTCGAGGAGGGTTTGAGATCTAAATGCCGAGTCTATGTTAGCTAATAGGCGAATTAGGTTCAATAGTTTCGCAGTTATTCACGTTTGAAAAATGTCCATATTTTTTTTCCAATATTTCCGAAATCTCATATTCGATCTAGTTGAAATTCGGAATTAACAAGTAGAATACTATCGCGCATAGTCGTGAAAATCGTATGATCAGAAGTTTAAAAAAAAATTCGTAAGCGTATCAGCGTTGAGCGCTATCTACATTCTGTCAAGAAAGTACCGGGAATTATCGATTTAAAACTGGCGGGGCAATGAGGCAGGTAAAAATTTGTTTTCCTAGGTTGGTACCACTGTCCTTAATTACTGTGCCAAGCTTGAGCGGGATCTGTCAACTAGTGTGTTTGCAACAGCTGATTAAGTCAGTCGATGTCAGAGTGCGTGCCGATTTTTACTATGGGTGATTACGTTGAGCCAAGAATTTGTTTAAAGTTTTGTGTTGCAAATGAATTTTCGTGTGCCGATGCATTGAAAATGTTGCAAAAGGCCTTTGGTGATAATGCTCTATCGAAAACTCGTGCATATCAGTGGTACAGAGCCTTCAAGGACGGTCGTGAAGTGGTCGCCCATCGACGGCTTCGATCGAAGATAACGTCGATAAAATTAAGGAAAGGGTGCTGGAAAACCGTCGTACCAGCTTGAAAGAGATATCACATGATCTTAAGATATCCCACGAGTCCGCACGTATGATTTTGATTGATATTTTGGGTATGAGAAAGGTGGCCGCACGACTCGTACCGAAAGACCTGAATTTTCTTCAAAAACGTCATCGCGAACAGGTTGCTTCAGACATGCTGGATCGCTGTAATTCCGATTCTACATTCATGGAACGCATTATAACTGGTGATGAGACCTGGGTCTACGAGTACGATATGCAAACAAGCCAGCAATCATCGGAATGGGTGGCAAAAAATGAGCCGAAACCGAAAAAACCACGCCAATGCCGCTCGAAAATGAAGGTGATGCTCATTGTTTTCTTCGATTTTCGTGGCGTGGTGCACTACGAATTCATTTCAGAGGGTCAGACGGTAAACAAGGAGTATTACCTAGGCGTTATGAAACGTTTGTGTGAGCGTATCCGTAAGAAGCGGCCAAATTTGTGTCCGAACAACTCATGGATTTTGCATGACGATAACGCGCCTTCTCACCGAGCTACGATTGTGACTGACTTTCTCGCCAAAAACTCAACAAACGTGCTTCAGCAACCACCGTATTCGCCGGATTTGGCTCCCTGCGACTTTTTCCTCTTCCCAAAACTAAAATTGCCACTGCGTGGCACCCGTTTTGAGTCGATTGAAGCCATAAAACAAAATTCGGCGCGAGAGCTAAAGTCCATCCCGGAAAGCGCCTATAAAAAATGTTTCGATAATTGGAAGGGCCGTTGGCATAGATGTATTAGAGCAAATGGAGCCTATTTTGAAGGCGACCCAATAAATTTTGACGATTAAATGTAAAAATGTTGTTTTAATTGAAAATTCCCGGTACTTTCTTGACAGAGTAGTATAATACTATAACTTTCGAATGGAAAAGCTTTGAAGGTTTGCGGCCTGATTGAGTTCGTTATTGAATTTTCTCTTATTTTTATTAGTACTTTCCAAACTGCGAATCGTATTGATCTGAAAATTTTCAGTGAAGGTTTAGGATTTGAATAACTGCTTTAAGTTCATTAATGGAAAAAATAGGTTCAATAGTTTCGCAATAATCTTCGTTGGAACATTTTGTATATTTTTTCAATATTTTCAAAAAAACAGATTCTATTGATTTGAAATTCTCTATTCAGAAGTAGAATAATGACGTTCATAGTGTTGTGGTGGGGATTAGAAGTAGAAAAAATTTTTTTTGAACGGATCGAACAGAAATATGTAGACTTGAAACTTTCGGGGTAGACTTGGTGTCTGAATATCTCGATTCGAAATTAGGAAAATCAGTCGAATGATTTAGCAGTTTCATAATTACATTTGAAATTTTCTCTTATGTACAAACCTAATTGATCTGAAATTTGAGGTTTAAAGGGCAGAAATAACGCAAATATTCTAGCAAGATTTCATGAAGATATTATGGTTAAAATAACGAAAACAAAAATGTTATGAGCGGAGCAGCATTAGGCGCTAAAGAAACCATAGTAACAGCCCCACGATCGAATTTAAATTTGTCATTTAGATGTAAAATAACGACATAAATGCTAATGCATAGTTTTTGTTCATCATATGTAGCTTTTTCAAGAAGCTATTAAGAGATTTTAAATTTTCAGTGGAAATGTTGAACAAGCGCTCAAAAGGTTGACTTCACGTCAGTGCTTTCTTCTTAGTTATATAGATTTTTTCCACTAGGAGAAAACAATATTTTTTGTAGACAGTATCGCTCGACAGGTTCGTTAAAAACACAATATTTTTTTGAAAATTTGTTCATGTAGATGACGTTCACTGCTTTCGTTGAATTCTAAACTCATATCAACGAATCTCTTGAATATTTCTGCTAAATGTTAATAGATGTAGGAGCTACAATTCACTAAAATCATTGTGTTGAATATCAATTCACGATATAATGAATGAAAAATTGTTGAAATATCATAACAGAATTAGAGCGAATGGAAGTTATTACTTATAATGATGAAATTCTTCTAAAACAATCTAATTTCTCTATGATACTAAATAATAAAATGGTTTTACACCTATATATGCATGTCATAGGTGGTCTGCCAAGACTTATATGTAAAATCAAGTCGGCCACATATGGTTACAGTCAACTACTGCAGGTATGCGAGAACCAGTTCGCTATAAAATTATGCGTATCATTATAGTCTTCGTCATGTTAATTGTTTTGTAATACCTGCATGAAATAAAGATGGCGATAGCAAAAGGAAGTTCATGGTAACTTTCTCTACATATTTAACCTCTATTAATGTCCTGATTTGCTCCGATTGACTTTGTGGCGTTTATGCTCCTTACTATTCCAGAGAAAAATTTCGTAATTTTTCGGACCCCTGTAGAATTGTAGATCTTATAAACAATAAAACTGGTGAAAAAATCTGAAGTGAAGACAAGTGCTTTTGCGCGCTTGTTCATATCAATCATGATCCTCATGAAATTTTTGCCTTAACCTTCTTGTTATTATTTTATTTCTACTAAATTCTGCTAAATTTAAGTTTAGTTGTAGAACTCTTGCTATAGTTCCGGTAACGGTTCAACGCTGGTCTGCTAAAAATTCAGCAAGAACATACGCATTTTAATAAATATGACAACTTTTCATATGATCCTTACAAAAACGGAATTTTGCAGAAATATGCAATTTATTATTTCACTTCTAAACGTCAAATTTCAAATTGATCGAGTCTGCAGTTCCAAAAATTTCTTGGGAAATATGATAAATTTTCGAACGATCTTCACAAAATAATTTTTGTTGGTCTTCTGAAAAATTTTCAAACTTTTTTACATGATAGAAAGTTTTTTCGCAATATCTTAAACATTAAGCAGTGTAATTATTTTACATCACTCTACAAATTATAATTTTGGAAAATTTTTCAAAGATTTTCAAGAAATTTAATTGAATAAATGTTTTTCTTCAGTAGACATATGGATATAATTAACACATATCGCATAGCATTCAAAAGAGAAAAAAATTCAGTCTGTTTCATACCAATATTGTGATAATCAAATTCAACTGCAAAAATGCCTAGGTTTAAGTTAGGTATTCTCATAAGAAATTTTCTTGAATTAAAATTTGTAGAGGTGTAACAGAATTACTCTGCTAGTATGTAAACGTGAATAGCTGCAAAACTACTGAATCGCTTTTGCCCATAAACAAACTTAGTCGCGGCATTTACACCTCAAACCTTCCCTGAAGATTTAAAAACTCTAGCTCTTTCCGTTCGAAAGTTAGGATAGGATAGTTATTAAGGATACATGGAGTTAGGATTTTCTAACAAGTAATTTAGAGCTTCGCAATTCAATACCCTAAAATCGGTACCTAGCGAACTATTCAGATGTGCAAAAAATCAATATGCTCTACTGAGCATATTCTCTTGCCGTTGAAATATTTGCGGAAAATCGATTGGGTATAATAGAAGAGTAAAGGAACACAAAAAAGATTTTTGCCTGGAGCAACATTTAAACTTTGTTTAATCGAAATAGATTGATGAGAAATAATATATAGTCATTTAAAAATATCGAGAGAATTTTTGTAACGTTAACGATTCAAATGTTTATGCAAAAAATCATTAGGATCAGATTTATCACTGAAAGCGAAGAGTTTTCTCTATCTCTAAAATAATTTTCTTGATTTAGGTCAAAATACAAGTAATTTACCTTCACATTTAATAAAATACGAGAATTGGAATGTCCATACCTTAAATATATTTGCGGAAAATCTATTGGAAATAATAGAAGAGTAACAGAATACAAAAAAGACTTTTGCCTGGAGCAACATTTAAACTCTGTTTAATAGAAATCGGTTGATGGGAAATAATATATAGTCATTTAAAAATATCGAGAGAATTTTTTAACGTAACTGCTACATAATATAAATAAAATATATTCTTATATTTCGAATCCTATTCATTCTAAATGATAAAATCCAAAATTAAGCCCAGGTTCAACGGAACAAAGTCACGCGCATTAGCTAGAGCGTTAGAATGAATCATTTTGCTGTTTTGTTAGCAGAAAAAATTATGTTTTCTGAAACTGCATTATGACTTTTCTGTGCCGAGTATTCATCCTATTAAACCCCAATTTTCTAAAAAATTCCTAGGTAGTATTATTTTGATTATCTGCATTATTAATATCCTCCTTAATTTCGTATTGGAGAATTTATATGAAGTATGTCCAGCTCAACAATTTATGTGTTCCACTTGCTAATAGGTTTTTGACCCATTTTGTTTGAGCGTCTCATAATCAGAGAATAATTCAATAAAAGTTAATGATAACTAAAGCTAATTCAATTCTAGCAAATGCTCGACTCTGTGACTGTAAACACTATATTGTTAAATTGTTTCAAATAGGAATAATCTGCACAAGGAAATGGTCATTATATCAGAAAGTGCATGTCCTGTTCTGTATTATTATCTTGATCTTCTCATCATAATGTTCAATGTTCCGATATTTTAATACACAGTTTATTCCTCTTGGCATTTTTTATTCTCCTTCAACTGGAAAATATTTCAAACATTCATTCAAGAATACGATGCATTATTTTTCAAATTAACAAACTAACGAAAAAAAGATTGATTTTATAGAGTTTCATCGCCTAAGAAAAACGCACAAAATGTCTTATTGATTACAGTGGAGGGGGGTGTCTCTGAAACAAACGACCACAAACCGCCTTAGAACAGAAAAATACTTTAAAAGTTCATGAAAACCACCTTTAATAAAGAGTGGTATCATTCTTTACGCTTTCAATGAAATATCAAGAAGTAATAAACAATCGTACAATAATCGCAGCGCCCATAAATCCCTCTAAAATGAATTACAAAACTTATTATATTCATTATTATCTACTGCGCCGTGCTAATGCAGAAAATACAATATTGTGATGTTAACAGCATTTATTCTAGGAACCGAAACTACTCTTTTATTATAGTTTATCTGTCATGGTTGATGGTACTACAGTTTTATACAAATTTGGCATGAAGACAGGAGCATTTTTGCGCTTACTCATATCACTTACGATCTTGTGGAAATTTTGCCTTAACCTTCTAGTCGTTATTTTACATTGAAAAATGCTCTTATAAATAATACACATATATGATGAGTTTAATTCATTTTTTGACAGAGGAATAAATGACGCGTTTCGTTACATAGTAACTTCTTCGAATGCTTTCAAACAACCAGTCAAAAAATTGGTAACGTACAACATTTAAATGATTCAGTTTTTCAGTTTTGAAATGAGGGTACAATAATGTTTTCATTAGTTTTGGAAAAACTACTACATGAATAAACCTATTCAATAAATTTCAAGAATTTCCTAGTCAGTTTATTTCTAAACTTTTCAACAAGTTCACCTAGAGGCCTTTATTTTTGCCTGTGCAAAATCTTCAAACGCTCATTCTCTTATTAGATATTCTGTATACGTGGAATCTAACTTATTATCGAGGAAAGATCGCCTATGTGCAATTATTCTTGTATTAAAGGACCTTCCGGTTTGTCCAGTATAGGTTTTTTGGGCAGGTACCACATGATAATTGGTAAACACGTAATAAATTTGATTCATTTATTTTAGGTTTAGAGTTCTTTCGAATATTTTCCAAAGAATTATTGGTTCTGAAGAATATGTTAATTTCTGTTTCACTGAGGAACTTCCTTACTTGTAAAGATGCTTCACCTTAGTAGCTCGCAGAACTTAATGTTATTTCTGTTTTTAACTTGGATATATTTCGTTAATAGCATTTGTATACTAGTTTCCGACAATTATACTGTCTGTTGGTGATGGCGAATAACTATTGTTAATTGCTATTCGTTTAATCATTACTATTTTTCATATTGATATCTTAATTTTATCAAATTCAGAAACGAATTATATACAATTGCTCTATCACTGTGAAAATATCAATTACTCTTCATGAAGTTTGTGGATTGAATAAATTATTTAATACAAGTTATGAAAAAAACTAGGTACGGCAACGTGAGCATAGCTTTAGTCAAGGACAGTTTACATCTGTAATTTCTGATTGAAGCTCAGAAATGGTCCATACAAATAGTGAAATTTCCCAAATTTCATCAGATTTCGTAATATTCAACGTTAAATATCTTAAAAACAGCATGTTTCAGGAAAAATGATGAAGAATAACTAAATTTCATGAGGTAATTGAAAATTCTCATAATGACTTAAAATAAACTTTATCTGCTCTCTTTTTACGAATTTGTTATATTAGGAGTACAAATAAGTTTCCTCCGTTTTTTAACCCAAATTAAATATTTATTATAGAAGAACGGTAACATAATGCTTGCTGAGTGACTTCTAATGTTAGAGCAAGTTCTTTTTGTGTTTGAGATGAATCTTCCTCCAATTCTGCATCCTCGTAAATTTTTGGCCTTCCACTGCGATCTTTGTCTTCTACGTCCAAATCACCGTTTTCAAACTTTTGAAACCACTCTCGACACGTTCTCTCACTCAAAGCACCCTCACCATATGCTTCTACGAGCAATTGATGCACCTCAGCAGCAGATTTCTTTGAATTAAAGAAGTAAACTAATATTTCCCGCAAATGACGCTTACTTGGCTCAAATTTTGACATTTTCAACTTATAAAAATTATATTTTACGAATATAAAATCAATGATATTAATAGGTTATGTTGTTCTTGAATGTCCAAGTTATTTTTCAAGCCGGTTATCATCTGCGAAAGCTAACCGAAACTCCGTGCCGCGCCATCTATAATAAAACGGCGGAAAATTATTTGTACTCCTAATAGTTTTATGAATCGTTGAGTCTGTAACTCGTAAAGCAGTAGAAGAAAAAAATGTTAATTGGAGAGTTTATTTCATAGTTGTAGAAAATTTCACACCAAACTTCATTTCATTCTAAATAACCATATCAGAACAGCAAAAGAAAAACTGAGTTTTTTTGGAATTTGAACAGCCTGTATCTTTTTATCTGAACCGAATCTGAAAAAATGGCAAACGAAAGAAGTTGATGAGGGAAATTAAGTGAAAAATCTTAATTCATGCTTTCAAATTAATTCCGATGCTTCCAGAATATTTCTCCATCTGATTAGGTCAATTTTAGGACCGAGTTTTTGGAGAAATTTACTCAAAATATTAAAAGTTCGGTGATGGAAGAAATATATGTATAATGTACAACAACGCAGTAACCAAACTATTAACATGAATTTGATTTCTGAAGATGTTTTCCACTTTCATTTCGTTTTTGCACGATTTTCGCTGATTCGTTCTTAAAATTGATTGTACGTATCTCTTAATCTTATCTACCGTATTTCGTGACGACCTGGTTGTAAGAAATCATTATTTCACAGAACCCAATGCGACTCCTTTTTTTCAAAAATCTTTGTGTTTTAGTAATCAGCTGAAATTTGACGTATTCCATAATTTTTTTCCTTACAACAGTCAAAGTTTCCGCAGCAGAAATTTTTTTTCACAAACACAATTTAATACTCATTATTTACTCGATGAAATCAAGCACTGTAATTTTGTAAAATTCATTTTTGTATAGTATAATATATATAATATAGCATTACCAACAAAAGCAAAATGATTTCAGGATGTTATCCTGAAATCCACGATTTTCAAAAGATTAATTTGCCTTATTTCCGAATATATTTCAGATTTACTTAGGTATGACAGGGTTATTATTTCAATTTTTTTCCTTTTTTTCAGGTGACGGTTGCGTTGAAAAACCTCTATCAACCTTATGGAGAAACTACACCCACTCTTCCAGATCAGAAGTCAGAATGACCTTAACAGTGAGTAATGGAGGTCTCAAAGCTACTACCAAAGATCATGGACTAACGGAATATTGGGCACATCGGTTAACATATTGCGCAGCCCCTGACCAGTTCCCAAGGTTATTCTGTTGGGTATATAGACATGAAGGAAGAAGACTACGCCACGAATTGCGGTGCCATGCTGTATTATGTTCAACACCCTCTATTGCCAAAAAAATAGAGAGTGAACTGAACCAAGCACTAGCCGTAGCGCTGACGGAGTTCCGAAAAGACAAAATATCCAGACAAAATGCAAGGTTATCGCTGGCAAATTCGGTTTACGAAAATCCAACGATACCCAGACGAAAGATTTTGTTAAGTACAGGTTCGCACAGTTACAGACCACCGTTAGAGCGCTCCAAGTCAGCACCCAAACTTACCATGATCGAAGAATCGATTTTAGAGGAAGAAGAAGAAACGACAGGAGCAAGAATGAATTACCTTAAGATCTTGCGGCACCACGATAGCACCGGTTGTCTGTTTGACAAACGGAAACACATATTCAGAGATATGGAATCAAAATGCAAATCTTTAACTATAGTACCTGTAACTGAAACCTGTGATGAAGAAACAAGTGATAGCGAAAACCAATCCAGAACAATACATCATCCTCAACCCGACCTAACAGAGAATTTGAGTGATCTGATAAAAACTAACGAAACAAAAACCGACTTGATTCTCGATGCTTTGCTGGAGAATCAAATGAAAAACGATTTATTAGAATCTTGCGAAAGAGCTTGGTATAGCGCCCTTGGAGACAAACCTGACCTTATACCTCTAGATAGTGACGAAGGATCACTCTCAAGTGGTTGTGAATCTGCTAGTACCATAAATTCCGAAATTGACCCAACTTTCTTTCCTACTATAGAAGAATCTTCAATACCAGAAGAAGAAGAATGCTCAAAACCAGATAAGAGAAAGACTGAATTAGACTTTAAAGTGGGATGTAGTGTTCTAGCTAGAGTTAGAAGTTTTGAGTCAGGAAGTACAGACAGTTTGAAGTATCGACTCTTCAATAATAATCTATATAGCAATAATATTTTGGTGAATGATGAAGTTTCATTGGTACCTGTGGGTGAGACCCACTCAGATTTCAGTTCCCTGAAAGTATTCAAAAGGAAAACAATACCATCAAAAGATTCCAGGAGTTCCACAGTAGAACAAAGGGATACAAAGGGAGAAGAAGATACAGTTAGCTCTTATAGCGATGAAAGTGGCTATGAAGAAGAAGAACCTGCTAGTCCTGTTGCCAATATCATATCAGTTTAAATTTCAAGATTTTAGCTTTTGAGCTTAATTATAGAAATTAGAGCAAGAGTTACAACACTCTTGATTGTTATTTTTTCGAATTCATTATTTTCTTTGTTATATTTTCAAAGATTTAGACCATGAATATTGAGAAGAGAGTTTTTTAGTATGAACCAAATATTAGATTCTTAATATATAAATATTGAAAAATAATAGTTTCAAAGTTCGAGGAATAAGAAAGTATTTCTTAATTATGATTGCTGTATATTTTTGAAGTAACTGATGCACAAAAATATTCAGTTATGTCAATACCCCAGTTATTATGGTTCAAAATTTCCTTTGACTGAATCAGTGAAAAAAAGATGTTAGTTTATTGTAATACATTTTACTATGTAAAATAAAAATCTGAATTTATTGCTAACCTGTACAAATGTATATATCCATAGATCACAGAAATTTAATTCGTGTATATTGCAGTTCGCAAAAGAATTGTGATCAGTCAATAAAAAAGTAAATCATGAAGCATGTTTTCTTTATTCCACTCAAAGAGTATTCACTAGTTTATATATATATATATATATATATATATATATATATATATATCTTCATCCGGTTTGGAAAGCATTATGTTGTAGTCCTAAAATTATCTGTAAGATTGGGGATGAACCGAAGAAATAACAAAATTTATTTCTTCAAACAATTTATAACAGATAAATTACATATGCTGAATAGAATGCACCTTATTTGCTTTTAAAATGATTTTTTTGATCGGATGAATACCGTCAAGAAATTCTGCATATTCTTCACTATAAAAAACATAAACTTCTGCGAAGAAAGTGGAAATAGCTTGTCTGAAGATGGTATAGTTAATTTCCGAAACTCGAGTCACAAATGGATGTGTAAAATATCAACTTACTTGTAGTAAAACATAGTAATTTCTACAACTTGTTTTAATTGCAAATAGGTGTTATTAAAATTCAATATTCCCAATAATGATGAATGAAGTGAAATGAAATTCTAGGTGTACTTTCCTACTCAAACTCATAGTAAGGACTGTAATAGAACGCTTGTTAATATCACCTAAGATCCTCACGAAATTTTACATTAGCCTTCTTGTCGTTATTGCGCACTTGTTCCGGGAAACAGCCTGCTATCGTTTCGACCAAATGTCTGCAATTTTCGAATTTTGAAATAGTCCATCACGATTGAGTTGGACTGAATGATAAGGAATCGGGATAAAAAGTAATTCTGTGTGGGCCTACCGGCCGTTCGTAAAGACCATAACTTTCTAAGGCAAAAGGAGCCTTGAAACTTTCAGGGTAGGTTTGCGGTCTAAATATTTCGGTTAAGTTTGTTAATGGATAACATTGGTCCAATGGTTTTGCAGTTATTCACTTTATTGTAAGAATCGTATGATTAAAAGATAAATAAATTCTGAACCGAGCAGCGTTGACCGCTACCTTACATACTATAATTTTCGAAAGGAACGAACAGAGATATAAATATATTGATTTCTCGCAAACCACTTGATGAAACATTTTGAATATTAATAAGGTGAATAAATCACTTGGCTAAAGTTTCACAAAAGTTTAATTTTATGTATTTGATAGATGGAAATAAATTACTGTCTCATATACATTTTTTCAATTAATTTTATGTTGTTGACATATATTTTTCGGGTTTCAACCTGTTTTCAAAACTGTTTTGAAAATGGGTTGAAGCTTGATTCATTAATAGATAATATCGGCTTATTTTTTTACAATGATCTAATTCTGAAATTTTGTATTACTTAGCCCAATCATTTCGAAATTTCAGTATCGATCTATATGAAATTTGGTATTCAGAAGACGAAAAATGACGTTCGTGCACTTGTTCTAGGGAAGATTATGCTATCTTATTTTCGAATTTTGGGTCGCAAACGGTCTCAAATAACTTGGTTTCACTCACTGATGAAGAATCCAACATTAAAATTCATTCTGTTCGGTCGGTCCGACCTTGAACACTCCAACTTTCAAATAGAAAGAGAATGGAAACTCGCAGGGTAGGTTTGGGGCCTAAATCTGATCTAAAAATGTTGTTAGAGGACAAATCAGCCCAATGGTTCCACAGTTATTTGAATTCAAAATATCTTCTTTATTTTTGAGACGATAAATCCAATAGATATGAAATTTGATGCTTATAAGAAGGATTATAACGTTAATATTCTAAATTTTGTAACAATCGTAATCAGAAGATTTCAAAAAAAAATTCTTAACGGAGCAGCGTTGAGCGCTACCCGAACCATAGCAACAGTCCCACGACCTAGTTTAAATTTAGCATATAGATATAATATAACGGCTGATACAAAATTTCGTGAGGATCATTATTGTGCATGCACGATTAGGAAGGTTAAGTAATCTTCAGTCCCATATTGCCCCATAATGCTAACCTATACCATGGCCTAGGGCGCAAACCCGAGAGACCCTATTTTGTGAAAAGCATGTTCAAGAAAATCCTTCGTTAATTCCAACAGTGTTTACAGTGAATATTCAAAGTTTTAACAGGTAGGTAATGACCGTCATTGTATTTATGTTGTTCCATTTTTTTTATCAAATATATTTTTGGTACCTTACAATTAAAAATAAAATGAAATACTCTATACCTGTATTGAGAAAACCAAACACATTTGTATAAGGCAAATTTAGCTTAATCATCATAAAATTTCGTGTAGTATTTTCAGTTTCTGGATTTCCTTTTCATTTTGAATCACCCCACCTATTTCTATTCTATTCTATTTTTTTTTTCGATTCTATTTCTAAAAGCATTTACGATAAGCTTACTTTTCTCGTTTAATTCAGGAATTGTAAATAAAATAACAACACCAATCTGGGACAACTAAGCACTAAGAAAAAAGTGAAAGAGACGAAAAGGTTAAGAGAGTTCAAACCAGACTGTTGAGTTATTTTTCACATTGGAATGAAATGAGAAATTACTTTGTTTCCTATCACTTTATTTACGATTATACGGTGACTCGAGTTTCGTAGCGATACTACATTTTCAAACTGAATCACATTATTTTTCACAGCCGGAATAAAGGCTTGTTTGAAGTAATATAAAGCAGGCTTTATATTTGTTTTCCGTGTCGATTATTTTGTGCTCAAGCAGATTTAAATTTGCATCAATTAGTGGGTATACAAAAAGTCATAAGTGGAAAAAGTTATGACTGAACACAATTAAAAGAGAACTGAACACATTTCTTTAGCTTATATGCTATTACAATTTTATCCATGCTGAAGCATCTTCGAGAATATTTCTTAAATACATATTTTCAACATTACTGACGTAGATACTGTTTCCTTGAATTAATTGAGTTATGATTAATTTGCCCTTTTTACACTACTTTGGTGAGTTAGATTTGAATTAGCCTCTTCATTGTCAATAATTTCACTAAAGTTAATATAGACATCTAAATTCAAATCACTTCTTTTTCTTGCAACCTTGGCTGTCTTTACATTGAATAATTGTGAATTGAATTCTCCCTGCGAGTTCTTTTCAAAAATTTTCAATAAGATTTCAGATTTTTGACCAATGTTTAAAGAATTTTCACTCAACTAGCGGTTATGTACTCCAAATATGCTTTTTCTTCAAAATTTTGGCTTTTGTTTATTTTTTTGAATTGAATTATTAATATTTCTGTCAAAGTTGATCTCATTTAATTGATTTCGATCTGATTACACTAACGAGTCAACTTATATACTTCGATGACTCTTTTGCTTGATATTTTTGTGAATATAATTGTTTATTTTACCTGTATATTCCATAACAAATTCCCCAAAATCAGAACATTTATTCTGATGACACCGGAATAAATATTTTTAAATTTTCAATTAGTATGAATCTGTGAAAATGTTAGATAATTTTGAATTTTGAAATGTTATGATTAATTCTGAAATATAGTCATGTATTTATATCAGGTTTATAATAATAATAAATAATAATAAATTTGAATTATAATACTAAAATTTTTAAATGTAATTTTTGAAATTTATTCTATTATATACTGATTTGATACCTTGATATAAAATTCATTAATTTGCGTATCTACAATTTTTGATCTTTCTTTGTTTATATTGAAATTGTCTTAAATCATCATTCTGTAAACATATGTCATTGTTTTTCATTATAATTCTCTTATTCTTATCTCTCTAATATTTGAAGTCATTTCGATTCTTCAAATCGTCATTGTCCAATAATGATTGTTCAATTGTAACTTCATTTTCCTTATTTGTTTCATTTTCACTGTTTATTTTATTTATAATCGTATCAGCAATAATCATTTGTATTTTATTTCCATGAATATTGCTAACATTTGTTTATTATTTTCTGTTTCATATTCCCCGGTAGTATTATTAATCATTAAAATAAAATAGAAAGGCCTTTTACTTGATAGAAGAAATATAACAAAATTTGAATATTAAAACAAATTAATATATGTTCATCTTCTACAATTTTAATTTAAAAAATTTATCTATTAAATATAAGCGGTGCTTGTTTTAGACATTAATTTAATTCTAAAAGTTTTTTGAATAAAATTTTTTAAATTAAAATTGTAGAAGATAAACATATATTAATTTGTTTTAATATTCAAATTTTATTAATCATTATTGGGATTTCATATTCATTTTTATTTACAGTTATATTTTTCATCTTCGGTATTTCATTTTCATATTCATTTAAAATATTATAATTTTTATTTATAATATCATTTCTTTTTTATTTTATTCTATTTCTTTGTGATTATCAATATCATTTTTATCATGTTCGTTTATGCCATTTTCTGTTTTAGCATTTAATATATTAAATTCTGTATTTTCCTTTTTCTGTTTTTATATTGTGTTCTAATTTTTGTCTTGTTTCTTTGATTTCTTTTGAATTTTCTTCTGATTTTCTAATCTTTCTGTATTATATTTTATTTCTGGTCTCATTTGCATCATATCCTGCTTCACATGTAATAAATTGGCTTTCATTTCTTGTCTAATATTTTCCACTCTTTTTGAATATTCTTCTAATTTTCGACCCTTATTTTCCAATTTCCAAATTAATTGAATTTGAGAAAGTGCCAATAGAGCTTCCTTGTTCAGTAGGAGAGAAAGAGAGAGAGAGAGAGAGAGAATGTGTGTGTGATTAAAACTTAATTTTTCAAGTAGTAGAGAATGTTGCGTAACCGTTTGGTCGAAGCACAACGAGAGAGCGTGTTTCGTTGTTTCTAGGCCAGGTGCCAACGAGATACTATTAGCTGCTTAGCGTGGGCCTAAGAAGACATTGAACAAGAAAGCAGATAGAATTTTACCTCAAATTTTGAAACGGCGTTCATCTGAATGCGTTTCTGGGTTTGATTTTTTAGGATTATACGAAAAATGCCAAGGATAAATATTTTCGTTCTTTAGCCGATGTGCAGGCCTTTATTCCTGCTTAATGCCATACTATCTTCAATTCCGAAGAAATCGAACATTTTCCGTAATATTTTAGATGTAATTTCATCACATGTACATCATCACTCGATGATGTACTAGCTACTAACAATTGATTTATTGAAAGAAAGATTTGGCGATAAAATTATTTCGAGAAATGGTCCAATTAATTGGCCTCCAAGATCATGTGACATAACTCCACTGCATTATTTTCTTTGGGGTTATGTCAAGCCATTGGTTTATGCTGATAAACCAGAAACGATAGACGCTTTGGAAGGCAACATAACTCTTGTTATTGATTAAATAAGGCCTGAATTACTCGAAAAAGAGGTCCAAAATTGGTCTGGTCGAATGCGGTACCTTAGAGCTAGTCGTGGTGGACGTATACCGGAAATTATTTTAAAACATAAACGAAATGAAATTTCTTTGAAATAAAAAAATGGTTTCAATCTTAATTTAAATGTGTTTTATTTCAATTTAAAGTTCTATCACTTGAAAAAAACCCCGATATATGTCCTATTGTATTCAATCAATGTTGATAATCTTCCAAATTGATTTCCTTATCAGAAAAAACCTTAATCCGTCCACTTTTCGGATTATAGATATTCATTATGAACTCTATACTCCGAATGTTTTATTAATCCGTGCAGAAGTCTGTAAACTTTCTGCTCGGATTATCCAATACTTACTGTAATTCAGAAAATTCTGCGAAATATCATCTTGTTGGAAAATACGTTCATCATATTCTAGAAACTTCACAATGAGTGGTTAGGTGAGAGCGTTGAGTAGATTTTGATATAATAAGATACCTCTCAAATTCTCAGGAAGAAAAAAGGAAAAACACGATGCTCCTTCCTAAAATATTCCAATATTCTGGATATCTGAATACTAGGATTTGAGTCACTTTAGTATGTACAGCTGTGTCTGTTGACATTAACATTCAGAAAAATAAGCATTCATCAGAGATACAAAAAATTAAGATCGTTCAAAATTTTTTCACTTATCTGTTCACAATATTGTGAACTGTCTTCAACTGTTTTAGTTGTCTTCAATCGTCTTCAGTGAGGTCTCAGACAAGGTGTATCTAATAAATATGGAAATAATGTTGCTTCAAGAGCCTTCGAATACTTGTTTGCGCAATTACTGAAGTTTCTACAAACTTTCTGGTACTTGATGAAGGATCGATATGTCTGAGAACTGCAACTTCTACGACTTCGACAGTAACAGTGTGATTCCTTTTTACGTTTTTTTTTTAACAACGGACCCAGTGTCCATGAATTCGGAAATTTTATTAATTACAACTAATGTTTGCCACTTCATTCGGCGAAAATTCTCGCTATTTGTCTAACATTGTCATTATTTTTTAAATAGAGAGTGACTATGTCTGTCTATTCTCTTTGCAGTCGTGTTAACTATGCTGAATTGATCGAAAAGGGCATGAAATCACCAATAACACCATTTCAGTATCTGATGAGTATTGAACCAGAGTGAAGAAAACCTGTAAAATCTCAAGAATATGTCAGACTTTATCGAGAATTCGATTATAAAAAACACTTCTAGCAGTTAATAAATTTGTTATTATTGTTGATCTTTTGATAACACCTGAAGTGCTATAAAATATTGATAAAAACATTCAATGAGATTTTAATTACTGCATAGAAGCATGATAAACAATTTCAACATTTAAAAACTTGTAAGTTCCGAAACTTGACCATTTAATTCGTTTCGCCTATCACTTCCAAAGACTTGTTCACACTGAAGCTAACACCAAAAAAATTTTTTGGCCTATCCGAATAGAATTTCAAAACCTTCATAAGAATGTGGTATTGTAATTGTAATGGTATTTAAATATTTTAAAAATTAAAAAAAAAAATTTGAAATTAGCCTTCTACATATTTAATTCCAAAAGATTATATTTAATGATTATAACTTCTGCAAATAAATTAAAATAATGTCGTATAAGTACCACTTATATCATGACATATAAAATAAACATTCATTATAAGACATCCGAATGGTATAACAAAATCCAATAAATAAAAATTATTAACCAAAATCCTATAAATTAAATATTTTGAATAGACAAAATTTTGTTTCTGCTGATCAATCTTATGAAAACCAATATCTTTCAAGAATATCCAACATAATCTTAAGAATTTCATCATAAAACTATCTTACTTAGACTATTCAATATTATTGGATATCTAACCAAGGTACTTTATATAAAAACTCAAGATATGTAAAACATTACTGAAAAACAAGTTTTAAGATCAACTTTGCTTCTTCAGTATTCAAATATTCATATTCAATAAATATAACATCAATTAACAACAAATATTCACTTACCCTTCATTCCTCTAGAAAAAGTTCTACCGAATTGAAACTTTAAATGTGGTGTTCACTATACACAAAAATATATCTGTGGTTTACCCTTGATCTAGAAGATTCAATGACAATTTTTTGTGTGTAGTGAACACCACATTTAAAGTTTCATTTCGGTAGAACTTTTTCTAGAGGAATGAAGGGTAAGTGAATATTTGTTGTTAATTGATGTTATATTTATTGAATATGAATATTTGAATACTGAAGAAGCAAAGTTGATCTTAAAACTTGTTTTTCAGTAATGTTTTACATATCTTGAGTTTTTATATAAAGTACCTTGGTTAGATATGTTTATTTTATATGTCATGATATAAGTGGTACTTATACGACATTATTTTAATTTATTTTCAGAAGTTATAATCATTAAATATAATCTTTTGGAATTAAATATGTAGAAGGCTAATTTTAAAATTTTTTTTTTAAATTTTTAAAATATTTAAATAATTTTATATACCTTCTATCAAGAATTAACCTCTTTTTATGTTATTGTAATGGTATTGTTATAATGACGTCCAGAGAGTTAGACGTGAATGAACGCGATGGCGATGAAATTTCTAATGGTAGTGAAACAACTACTGAAAATTATTCAAATGCTGTTCTAAGCAATGCGAAGTGATGATGTGTATAAACTGTGAATCATTCTTTCACGAGGGGTGTGTTAGACGAATGAGAAATGCAGTTTATAAAAGCGATTCGTTGATAATATGTTGTCAGCAGAAATAAATCAGTGGAAAAGACGATATAAATGATTCTGAACAAGAGGTGAGCGATCTCAAACTATCCAAGTTGGAATTGGAAAATTTCTATTCGAAACAAATAATTCACGAAATACAAGAAAAAAATTCAATTTTACTTCAGAATAACTAAATAATTTGAAATAAGGTTATTCTGATTTTCACAAATTTTTATTGTTAAACTCACAACAATTGTTTCGCTATCACAGTAGCATCATCAGGCAAGATCACATTTTGAATAACTAAGCTTGTTTCCGAAATCCGTGGCTATTTATATTACAGTAACTACAATAAATTTTTATTGAGCACTAAAACCCAAAAAAGGGTCCCTGCAAATTCCAGCTTATCTGAATATATTTAACAGAGGTGAGCTATTTAAATCTATTTGTTCGTTAAGTAATATTCCAATTTTATTATGTTTATTTATCTCTAGGGATTCTAACAGATTTAAGGCATAACTTTTGCTTTCTATATGTAGAATTTCAAAGTTATGGTTGAAAGTATGTCCTGTTTCTAACAAATGGTTGGAATATGTAGAATTGCTTTTATTATTGAGGAAACTCTTCAAATGTTCACACATCCTATGACGGAAAGTTCTTCCAGTTTGACCTATGTAAATTTTAGGGCAATCACCGCAGGTTAACTTATAAACCCCAGATTTATCATCCTTATGTGTGTAGTCTTTATTATTTTTGATAAATTTACTCAAGTTTGAATTAGTTTTAAATGAAGTTCTCAAATTATATTTATTTTTGGGGTATGTAGCAATTTTCTCAGGAATACCTTTAGTGTATTTTAAGGAAATGTATTTAAAATTTTCTTTTATATTAGGAAACACCATATTTAAAGCTATTTTATTATTTTTATTCATCAATAATTTGTCTATCAACTTTGGATCATATTCATTATTAATAGCTATTTGTTTAATCATGTTAAGTTCTGAAATAAAATTTTCTCGATTCATGGGAATATTAACTAATCTATGGATCATACAATTAAATGCTGATAATTTTTGATTTAGAGGATGATTTGATTTATTGTGTATAATAGAATCCGTATAGGTTGGTTTGTGAAATATTGAAAAATCATGTGAACTATTTATTCGAGTAACAGTTGAATCAAGAAAATTAATAGAATTATTAAGTTCGGTTTCCATATTGAATTTAATTGAAGGATGTATTTCATTGATGAATAAAAAGAATTTTTTCAAAAGTCTGTCTGTACCATTTGTTAGAAACAGGACATACTTTCAACCATAACTTTGATATTCTACATATAGAAAGCAAAAGTTATGCCTTAAATCTGTTAGAATCCCTAGAGATAAATAAACATAATAAAATTGGAATATTACTTAACGAACAAATAGATTTAAATAGCTCACCTCTGTTAAATATATTCAGATAAGCTGAAATTTGCAGGGACCCTTTTTTGGGTTTTAGTGCTCAATAAAAATTTATTGTAGTTACTGTAATATAAATAGCCACGGATTTCGGAAAGAAGCTTAGTTATTCAAAATGTGATCTCGCCTGATGATGCTACTGTGATAGCGAAACAATTGTTGTGAGTTTAACAATAAAAATTTGTGAAAATCAGAATAACCTTATTTCAAATTATTAAACTCTTTTTTATTAGAAAAAATCAACGATATGAAAAGTCAACAGAACTACGGAGAGAATTGAAGAAAACCTTTAATATACTACATAAAAACATCCAGTGTATAAGAAATAAAATCCTGGAACTAGAAATATTCATAACATCCTCAGAAAATAGTCCAGATCTGCTGTGTCTCACCGAGCATTGGCTTAACAAAAGTGAGGTTGATCTAACAAAAATTGAAAATTACAAGTTAATATCATGTTACACTCGAGAAAAGTAGATTCATGGAGGGGCATGTATTTTAGTAAAAAACACCTTACAAGATTTTGAAAATGTATCAATTATAGAACACATCAGTATTGAGTGTGAGGCTGAAATATCATGTACGGTGAGTAGATCTAGAAAACTAGTAGTTATTTCTATATATCGAACATGTTTGGGAAATATGAAGATTTTTTTAGCCGCCCTTGAGGGTGTTCTCACTGTTGTTCAAGTTCATTATGTTGATTTCGATGTTATCATATGTGGCGATTACAATATAAATCACGTAAATAGAGGTCATTCGTGATAGAAGGTATATAAAATAATATAAATATTTTAAAAAATTTTTAAACAATTTTAAAAAATTAGCCTTGCACATATTTAATTCCAAAAGATTATATTCAATGATTATAACTTCTGAAAATAAATTAAAATAATGTCGTATAAGTACCACTTATATCATGACATTATTTTAATTTATTTTCAGAAGTTATAATCATTGAATATAATCTTTTGGAATTAAATATGTAGAAGGCTAATTTTTTAAAATTGTTTAAAAATTTTTTAAAATATTTATATTATTTTTTATACCTTCTATCAAGAATGACCTCTATTTACGTTATTTTATTCATAATATATAATTATTTGGTTTCCTCAAACATTCATACAGATAGTCCTTGTGCTATAGCAGAGGCCGTTAAATTTGTCTTTCAATCTTCTAGATCAGGTTAAACCACAGAGATATTTCTGTGTGTAGTGAATACCTATTTAAGGTTCTCATTTAAGTAGAACTTTTTCTGGAGAACGAAGGGTGAGTTTGAATATACTACTCTGTCAAGAAAGTACCGGGAATTTTCAATTAAAACAACATTTTTACATTTAATTGTCAAAATTTATTGGGTCGCCTTCAAAATAGGCTCCATTTGCTCCAATACATCTATGCCAACGGCACTTCCAATTATCGAAACATTTTTTATAGGCGCTTTCCGGGATGGACTTTAGTTCTCGCGCCGAATTTTGTTTTATGGCTTCAATCGACTCAAAACGGGTGCCACGAAGGGGCAATTTTAGTTTTGGGAAGAGGAAAAAGTCGCAGGGAGCCAAATCCGGCCAATACGGTGGTTGCTGAAGCACGTTTGTTGAGTTTTTGGCGAGAAAGTCAGTCACAATCGTAGCTCGGTGAGAAGGCGCGTTATCGTCATGCAAAATCTATGAGTTGTTCGCCCACAAATTTGGCCGCTTCTTACGGATACGCTCACGCAAACGTTTCATAACGCCTAGGTAATACTCCTTGTTTACCGTCTGACTCTCTGGAACGAATTCGTAGTGCACCACGCCACGGATATCGAAGAAAACAATGAGCATCACCTTCATTTTCGAGCGGCTTTGGCGTGGTTTTTTCTGTTTCGGCTCATTTTTTGCCATCCATTCCGATGATTGCTGGCTTGTTTGCATATCGTACTCGTAGACCCAGGTCTCATCACCAGTTATAATGCGTTCCATGAATGTAGAATCGGAATTACAGCGATCCAGCATGTCTGAAGCAACCTGTTCGCGATGACGTTTTTGAAGAAAATTCAGGTCTTTCGGTACGAGTCGTGCGGCCACCTTTCTCATGCCCAAAATATCAATCAAAATCGTACGTGCGGACTCGTGGGATATCTTAAGATCATGTGCTATCTCTCTCAAGCTGGTACGACGGTTTTCCAGCACCCTTTCCTTAATTTTATCGACGTTATCTTCGATCGAAGCCGTCGATGGGCGACCACTTCACGACCGTCCTTGAAGGCTCTGTACCACTAATATGCACGAGTTTTCGATAGAGCATTATCACCAAAGGCCTTTTGCAACATTTTCAATGCATCGGCACACGAAAATTCATTTGGAACACAAAACTTTAAACAAATTCTTTGCTCAACGTAATCACCCATAGTAAAAATCGGCACGCACTCTGACATCGACTGACTTAATCAGCTGTTGCAATCACACTAGTTGACAGATCCCGCTCAAGCTTGGCATAGTAATTAAGGACAGTGGTACCAACCTAGGAAAAAAATTTTTTACTTGCCTCATTGCCCCGCCAGATTTAAATCGATAATTCCCGGTACTTTCTTGACAGAATGTATGTTATTAATTGATGTTATATTTATTGAATATGAATATTTGAATACTGATGAGCAAAGTCGATTTTAAAACTTGTTTTTCAGTAATGTTTTGCATATCTTGAGTTTTTTTATATAAAGTACCTTGGTTAGATATCCAATAATATTGAATAGTCTAAGTAAGATAGTTTTGTGATAAAATTCTTAAGATTATGTTGGATATTCTTGAAAGATATTGGTTTTCATAGGATTGATAAGCAGAAACAAAATTTTGTCTATTCAAAATGTTTAATTTATAGGATTTTAGTTAATAATTTTTATTTATTGGATTTTGTTATACCATTTGGATGTCTTATAATGAATGTTTATTTTATGTCATGATATAAGTGGTACTTATACGACATTATTTTAATTTATTTTCAGAAGTTATAATCATTGAATATAATCTTTTGGAATTAAATATGTAGAAGGCTAATTTTTTAAAATTGTTTAAAATTTTTTTAAATATTTATATTATTTTATATACCTTCTATCAAGAATGACCTCTATTTACGTTATTTTATTTATAATATATAATTATATGGTTTCCTCAAACATTCATACAGATAGTCCTTGTGTTATAGCAAAGGCCGTTAAATTTGTCTTTCAATCTTCTAGATCAGGTTAAACCACAGAGATATTTCTGTGTGTAGTGGATACCTATTTAAGGTTCTCATTTAAATAGAACTTTTTCTGGAAGGCGAAGAGTGAGTTTGAATATATGTTATTAATTGATTTTATATTTATTGAATATGAATATTTGAATACTGATGAGCAAAGTCGATTTTAAAACTTGTTTTTCAGTAATGTTTTGCATATCTTGAGTTTTTTTATATAAAGTACCTTGGTTAGATATCCAATAATATTGAATAGTCTAAGTAAGATAGTTTTATGATGAAATTCTTAAGATTATGTTGGATATTCTTGAAAGATATTGGTTTTCATAGGATTGATAAGCAGAAACAAAATTTTGTCTATTCAAAATGTTTAATTTATAGGATTTTAGTTAATAATTTTTATTTATTGGATTTTGTTATACCATTTGGATGTCTTATAATGAATGTTTATTTTATGTCATGATATAAGTGGTACTTATACGACATTATTTTAATTTATTTTCAGAAGTTATAATCATTGAATATAATCTTTTGGAATTAAATATGTAGAAGGCTAATTTTTAAAAATTGTTTAAAATATTTATATTATTTTATATACCTTCTATCAAGAATGACCTCTATTTACGTTACTAATAATAAAAACATAATATCCGCACTCTCCGATCATATGGCGCAGTTCATTTCAGTAGAGAGCTCATTTCCTATAGGACCGAAAACTGTTGAAGTTATTGAAAAAACTTTTTTTACAAAGACCAAACTAGAAGATTTTTTTTGTTTGTTTGAGTGATTTAAATTGGGATGGTTTGATATTAGAGACAGATCCAGATGTGGCCTACGAACTGTTCTACAACACAATGATGGCAAATATGAATCAGATCATTCCACGGAAAAAAATGAAATTGAGAAGGAAGAGGAATCGAACATGACTTACTCTGGGTATAAGAATGTCGAGTAAATACAAACGGGAGCTTCACGAAAAAATGTTGAAAGGAATGGTGACTGAAGAATCCTATAAAAAATATTCAGCCATATTGAAACGCGTTGTGGAATTATCTAAGAAAATCTCTGATCAGGACTTTATAAATAAATCGAAAAATAAGACCAAAGCAACTTCTAATGTTTTAAACAACAACAAGAACCCTGATGTTGCAGAAACCCTAAATCAATGTGATTCAAGCATTTTTCTGAATTCAGTTATTGAGCAAGAAATGTATCATTACATAATACAACTTAAAAATAAAAAATCTACAGGATATGATGAGATACCTGTAGATCTACTGAAAAAATGTGCACCGATATTGACGTTACCCCTAACACATATAATAAATCAAATGTTTCAATACGGAAAATATCCACAAGCCCTCAAAGAAGCTTGGGTTAAACCGATTCACAAGAAAGGAGAAAAACACAATTTAAATAACTACCGTCCAATATCTCTACTCTCAAATGTTAATAAAATATTCGAAAGAATAATTTTTGATAGAGTTTTCTGAGAAGAATAACATATTAGTGGAACAACAATGTGGATTTAGAAAAGGCAAATCGACCATAGATGCATTATATCGAGTATCGAGCATTATATCTGTGATAAAATCACTGAATAAAAATCAGATAACAGCGACACTTTTTTTAGACTTGACGAAAGCGTTTGATACAGTGAATCATAACATCTTAGTGCAAAAATTGGAAAGATATGGTATAAGAGGTATAACGTCAAAATTATTTCGATCATACTTAACAGTGAGAATTCAGAGGACAACTGAAAAAGGAAAAATGGCAAGCAAATAATATCAAATGCCTTGCACGTAGATAGAGGGCTTCCCCAAGGATCAATATTAGGTCCCCTACTTTATATAATCTACACAAATGATTTGATTAAAGTAACATCATCATGCCGAGGACGTATCAGTAATCTGCGTTGATTCCACTCCAGATGAAGGCAAAGCCGCAGTTGGAAAAGATTTGGAAAACCTTGAAAATTGGTTCGGGAAGAATAATCTCACAATGAACATCACCAAGACCAAACTGATGATGTTTGGAGAAAAAAATCAACATGCCATCAACTTAATTTATCATGGTGAGAACATAAGATCTGAAGATACTCTATCATTCTTGGGAATCCATTTAGATCGGGATTTGAATTGGCGGCCAGATATTGAATATTTGGCAACAAGCCTTGCAAGGTACTGCTATGCTTTAAGGATCCTAACAAGAACAATTGGGTCAGATGCTTCCCTAACAGCATATCATGCATACGTCCACTCTAGACTCTAGACTCTAGTATGGAATCATCTTCTGGGCGAATTCTGCTGATGCTGAAAGAGTCTTCATCATACAAAAAAAATGTTTGAGAACTGTCTTTGAATTAGAATATAGCGAATCATGTAGAGATATATTTAGGAATAATAATATATTAACACTATGCTGCCTGTTTATATATGAGTGCATTATGTATATAATCAATAATTTCACAAAATTTGAAATGTTAATGCTTGATCATGATTATAATACCAGAAGAAAAACTCATCTTTGTTTAGAAAAACCGAATTATGGTTACATACAGAAGAATGTTATTCATATTTTAGTGAAAATTTGGAAAAAATTACCACAAACATTCAAAACAAGACCCAAAATTATACAAAAGAAAACTTTGAAAAAATTTTTATATAAAAAAGGCTACTAGAGTGTGAAAGAGTTTATGGCTCAGAAAGGCTTTAATGAACCTTAATATGTAAGTTATGATTTTTTTGTGACGTGATCTACATCATTTTGTGATATTTTCAGATCAAATAAAGGTCTATTATTAAACCTCTATTACTACTTATGTTTCTGAGACAGTTACCACTCCACTTCGGGGATGGAAAATAGCCACGAAATTGCAATCAAAAGATGCCCCCCTCCTAATATAAATTGACCAGTCTCGGCGTTTTCCGGAAAAATTCATACGTACGGAGATATCCGGCTGAACTGTTTTATGTGGGCCACCTGTGTATCAGCATCTCCTTCTTGTGTCCCATATAATAGCCTATCTCTACTTTCAACTATAGCTCAATACATCTGTGAACAATTTCCAGACGATCGGTTGAATCATTTCGGCTTAAAAACGCGACGAACAAATAATAATAATACGTTTATTGTTATAACAGCCATTGGTAACAAAAGGCATACAGGGTTCAGATTTTCCGAAGGAATCTGTTAAGCCTTACATTCAAAATAAGTACATCAAAAAATGAAAGCAGCGCAAAAACACAAATAAACATTTACTTAAATACTAGTAGGGAAGGAATAGTTTTGTGAAGGACGAGGATAGCAGGAAAGAATTTATTCTTTACCATTTTAAAATTTAGATCTAGCTGAGAGAGTGGAAATCTACCTTACAAGTTGGTTTTTGCAGCGACTCCTGAAAGAAGATACCGTCTGTCGAAGATCTATATTACCCAGTGAATTCAAAGCGTCAGAAATCGTGTACGAAAAAGACCTTTTGTAAATTTATTTTTGCTGCTGCGGAAAGTGACCAGATATCTATGACGTAGGTTGAGGCGATGAACTTCGTGTCTGTATTGAATCCTATCTAGAGGTATCGAGGCGTTCTGAAATTCAAAATCTTGAAACCTAAGCAAGTCACATGGAGCATATACCGGGAGGACATATTCAGCCAACCAGAGCACTCCAAAAAAGGAGTAATATAATCTCTTCTTCTCACTCCATAAATCAGTCTTAAGCAGCTGTTCTGCATTTTTTGAATACGCTATCTATCCACGACATCCAAAGATGTCGTGGTAAACGCTGAGGCAATGATTGAATTGGGATAAAACAAGTGAGTCACAGAGCAGCCTTCTGGCATCTTGAGGTGGGCAACGTCGTAGGGGATAGATACATCTTAGGGAGTTGTAGGTTGAACGAAGTTTACTGTTGAAATGTTCGTTGAATCGTAGCTGTGAGTCCATGAGTAGTCCAAAGTTTTTACATAGAGGAAGCCAGAGGTATACCATTTATTCTGATCTTCAATGTTTCTTTAGCTAACTTCTGTGTTCTGTTTGCTACCAAATACCACAACAGAGCACTTCTCAGGATTTAGCAGAAGGTGATCTTCGGCTATTTTGAAAAATTTGTTTAAATCCGAATTGATTAATTCTTTCGCTAAGAAGATCTGGCTCAGAAGAAAAGAAAAATACAATTACGCATCGTCAGCATAACAATGAATCATGAAGTTTCTTAAACATTTATGAAAATTCAATGTATATATAATATACAGAAGAGGACCCAGAATGCTTCCCTGACGGACTCCAACTTTAAGCTGTAAAGAAGTCGAATAACGCCCTTGAGATGCCACCCGTTGTGATCTCCCAGATAGGAAAGACCGGACCAGATTTCTAGCGCTCTCAACAAAGCCAATATAGTGAAGCACCTCGTACATTAACGTGTATGAAAGGGAATCAAACGCTTTGCTATGCAATGTTACTAAGGCCGTAACCATATCATCATCTGCCGCCTTCAACAAATCATCAACTACATTAGCCAGTGCTGTCTCGCAACTGTGATGTTTTCTAAATCCCGATCGAATTGTAGGTAAGATATTATTCCTCTATAAAAAAGTTCGGATCTGGCCCTCCATAATTTTTTCAAGAATCTTCGAAACCGTAGGCAGTATGCTTATAGACCGAAGTTGATTGAAATAGGCAGAGCAATCAACCTTCGATAAAGGGGACACAAGACACAATTTCCACAAATTGGGAAAATACGACGTTATAATGCATTCATTAATAATGTGTGTTATATAGGGAATGATGAATGGGCAACACAGTCTGATCATTCTTATATTAATGTCGCCGACACCAGTAGCATTCGACCGAATACTTTCCACTATCCCGGCAACCTAAATACACATTAAGATTTATTATTTCATTGCTCATCCACATTTTATCAGTTTAATATGAAGAACTTACCTTTCTTCTCTGTGTTTTGTCGCCCGTTTCATTCCGCTCTTTCCTCTTCTCTGGAATAGACGAACGACCATTAAAATTAAATTCGATCTCCAAGCTTATTACAATATAATATAAACCTTATCACTTATAATTGAATATTTGTCTATGTTATTGAATAGTTCTTCATTAAAATGACATAAGAAAAGAAATACTAGATATTTCACACAAAGGTCCATAAAAAATTGAAAAGTAAAAAAGGAATGAATATAATTTTTCTAGTTTCATTAAAATCGGATACTAAGTTATTGAGTAGATAATAATTTTTTCAAATTGCACATATTTTTCCAAATTAATCATTAAGGGTAAAATTTTAAGTGATGCTGCAAATTGTGTTCGGTCACGGAGGTTTATCACTTGAGAAAATAATGGAACCAAATGTGCTCCACCCATGGACTTATTATTCTTCAATACGCATATGGATTTGCCATTATTTTAATCATGGAAAGTATTCTTGATAAATCCGTCAGTAACTATTTCAGAAGCTTTCAGATACCTTCTTCTTCAAATAGATTTCAAGAATAAATATTCAATAGGTTTTCAAATCATAAGGAAGGAGGTTTCGATATTACTGTATCTTTTCAACTAACTGGAAATTGCTAAAATTATTATATTTTATAGGCTTCTTAACTTTCAATGATAAAATGTCATTATTTTATCTTAAATACCAATTCTGCAAGAAATCCTTCTCAGAACTATTTTTTCAGTAATGAATGTATTATAAATGATTGCTGACTAAAAATCCTTTGTTTTTGAAGATCTTCATAATGATAGACCTTGATTGTAACTTTTAATTCGCTGTTTTCAATTCATACAGTAATAAAAACATTTGGCTTAAGTTTCACTATTTATTCATGATGTTGACATATCTTTCTAATTTTTTTATTCGAAGGTTCCCCATGGATCCTCTATCAATATTCTTAAAAGAAATTTTCATGAGTTAACTTGAAGGAAAGATCTTTTCTTCACAAAATATTTTAGTTAAATAAGTTATGTATTGGAAAAGATATGTTAACGATATATTTGGTTAGGTTAATAGACAGAAATGATTTTATTTTTTTTAAATTCAGTCACATTTGTTAAGTATAAATTGTGCGCTAAGTATATTCATTTCAGTATTGAAAATGGATTAAAAAATCCGAAACATATGTCAGCAACATGTATAAATAAATTAAGCCATCTGTTTTTCTTTAATTTATTAATTTGAAAATTTTTCGCCAATCTGTTTCATCAAGTAATTCGTGAAAAGTAATTTCTACTATTTTCGTTATAAATTGAGTTATATTTTCATTTTTTCATAATGTGGTAACGTATTAACGTCACTAGAGAATCATGGACGTTAGAAGTTATTATCAATTATGTTTCTGAAGAATGCGTTTGAGGAAAAATTAGCAGGACGCACGATTTTTACCATGAAAAAATATTGACAATTCTTTTTTACCACGAGAAATACCATTAAATTATGACCTAATCAATTTTCTAGTAACTGTGTATGTATTTTTTCTTAAGATGTTCCAAAGGATTTTTTCTTATTTTCAGAAGAATTTTCAGATCTTAGAAAACCAGCCATATTTTTTTTAAGTAAAGTTTTTTTAGGTATCTCGTGATAATATATTAATGACCACCGTGGTATTTGGTCTTTTTCTGGACGTTTTCTGCTCTTTATGAACCATTATCAGATTTTATATTAATTACAAAAATTGCGAAATACAGATATTCGTGAAAACAAACCTTTGGAGGAAATCTTACAGATACACAAAAAGCTTAGGTCTTCTGCCACATGTGTCTTCGAAAATTATTATTAGTAAAGCTAAGCCGCTGCTGATTCAGCAGTATTATTGATTTTAAAGAAAACAGAGAATATTATCCATGCACAGGAACCTCCTAAATTTATTTTCATTATTTTTGAAAACTTTTCGTTTCTAATTGAAATTATAATTGAATTCTATTTTTTGAGCTCTCAAATGTTATGTGACGATCGTTTGAATTTCCATTTTATCCTCAATAATTTCATATTTCTGTAGTCGTATTAATGTTTAATTTGAAGTCTGTATCTTTTCAAGTAGAATAAGGTGAGGATGAGGGATCAAAGTTATACCTTTGCTTGGTTTCTTGTGATCAATCCACTATATTACATTTAAAAAATACATCGCCTTGAAATACATTGTTTTGCCGAAAATCATCATATTTACATCTTATCAATTTTTGTATATTAATCTTATGTTGCTCATGCAGGTACTTGTTTTTCTTCGACGTTTGTAGCGCCAGATGCAGCAGACGCAGTTTCATCCGGTTCAGCAGCACATACCAAGGACGGGTATTTCTTTTGGAGTTCCTGTCGGTATTTGGGATGGCTGAAACAAAATAAACATTGAAAAATTTTCAATAATATAAGAATCGATTATATTACCTGATGCCATAAACTATTGGGTTGTAAACAGCATTAGCTTTAGCGAAGAGTGAACACCAAATAGTAGCCAAAGGGCTAATTTTTGCACCTTCGAAAATGCCAGTGAAATTCGTGACGAGGTATGGAGTCCAAGCGAAGAACCATAAAGTTATAGTCATGAGAGCAATTTTAGCTAATTTGCATTCTGCGCTTGTTTGGGCCGCTTCAGAAGACCTCAAAGAGGCGACATTCATTTTCTTCGCCTGTTCTCTCATAGATTTCTCGTGAGCAGCTACAGCCTACAATTGAAACCGTAGTTTTATAACCATTAAGATTTAAGATCGTTAGAATATTGTCTTCGTATAAAAAAATTTGAATATTTATTAACTTATTTACCTGTACAATGAACCAGTAAGAATAAATGATGGTGAAAAGAGGAAGGAAGTAAACGAAGATGGCATAAACCAAAATGTAGCTTTTACTCAACCACGTTTGAGTGAGATAATCAGTTCCACATGCAGTCATGTTTCCTTCAGGTACGTACCTAAAGGAAATCATATAACGTTCAATTTTAAAGAGGTATAATTCAATGTTTCAGTGTACTTTATTTAAGACAAATAGTTCAAGCTAATTATTACTTCTTTCAAAATTTATTATAGGAATTGAACTACTTTTCTACCTGTTCCATCCAAACATAGGTGCGACTGTCCAAGCAACAGACATGGCCCATATAATTAAAATTCTGAGCATAGCTGTTTTCTTTGTGAGGGGTTGAGCACTTAACCCCTTAACAATTACGTTATATCTGTCGAGGGCGATGAAAGTCATGGTCCAAATGGATGCACAGCCAAAAAGGGAGCCAAACATACCATACAATTCGCAGAATAGAGGACCTAAGCATAAAAAATGGAGAAGATTGGTATATTAGAAAACTTTCTTGTTGTCTGGTATTACCTAATACCCATGTTTCATAGTAGCAATTGATCACCATTGGAGCCGCCATTGTAAACATCATCAAGAAATCAGAAAAAGCCAAGTTCACTACCAGTAAGTTCGAAGGAGTCCGCAAGGATTTAGCGCCGCAGAAGATGTTTATAACCATGCCATTGCCAATCACGGATACAAAACCCAGTACACCAATCATGAACCCCAGAAGACCGTGCCAAAGAGGATTCATGGGTGGAAATTGGTACCAATGGTGGTGCACCATGTGGAGCATGTCAGGAAGGACCTTGTCTACGACTGTGAGATTACCGCCGAAGTTGCCGCCACGCTGAGCGGACCATGATACAAAGCTCGGTTCTCCCATCATAGACAGTTAGTTACTCCTAAAAAAAATATGAAAATTGAAGCTTTCATAGTAGGAATGATCGAAATTTGATAAGGCAACCATGTTTTGGAGCAACATCTGTTTATAAATATTCCAAACTTTTCATGGAAGATTATAGTGTTTAACAATGAAAATCAGCACATATCTGTTCGAGAAACGTTAACAAGTATAAAAGTGAATAGATAACTCAAAAACAATGTGCTTCAAGATTATAAATGTACCGAAATTAAAAATTATTTTCATTATAGTTTTAAGTAAGAACGCGTAATTTTAACACTGAGTAAAGGATAATCATCTTCTATTCGTATATTTTCCAATTAGTTCATGAAGAAAATGATCTAAATATAATGAATGATCACACGGATTCAAGTAAAATTTCCCATATATATAGCAACATCTGTTGACCACTTCCCCTCATTGTTTCGACATTTAGTTACACTTGTATTCTTGCCATCATTCTTTTTGTACCTATTGAACCTATTTCAAATATTTTGTACTTCTCGTTAAATTTTCAGTTGTCAGAATATAGGGTAATGCCTAGAAACTGTAATCACAAAAGAATGTATAAGCAGAACGATGATTGTTTTTATGTATTAAAAATATTTCAGCTCAAAACAGCAAAATGCTCACATCTGGATGGAATCACAGCGCTCTTGTACAAGCAGATGATCGATTTGATATTATCTTGATACTCCTAGATCTTCTGAGCAGAACCATCAGAAGCTTTATATAGCTTATAGTTAGAAATTCAGTTGTGTTCTGGTAATGTATAAACTGAACGATGATTATTTTTATGTATTAAAAATATTTCAGCTCAAAACTGGCAAAATACACACATCTGGATGAAATAATAGTGGTACAAGCATATGATCGATTTTATATTATTCTGATACTTCTAGATCTTCTGAGAAGATCCGTCAGAAGCTTTATATAGCTTATAGTTAGGAATTCAGTTGAGTTCCGGTTAGGCATAGTTACTCCTTCCTTGGGCCACCTTAGAAACAGCACTGTTAAATTTTGAGTCAACAGTGAAATGTTCGCTGAAACTATCTGGCCAGAAAATTTCACTCCTACCCAGGCGAGACCTGAACTAGGAGTTTTTAGTTCGGCGCGCTCTAGCGCTTAGCTATCTGAACTAATTTACTGATTTAAAATCAAAGATTCAGTACCTGAATTATTCACATGGAAAAGGCAAGCGAGTTAATTAATAAGAGGAATATCCACATATACACTGAACTCAAAGATTATACAATACTATTCAATTGAAAAAAATTCACCCTTTGTTACAGTTAACACACAAAATCATTGAATTCTTCAAAAAAATTAGCTGTGATACTGGGAATTTTGAAATTCGAATATTACACTTAGAACATTGTGAACATTTAAAATGATTTTTAGCTTAAAATTCACTTTAAACTGAAAAACAGTCTCTATATGAAATCAAAAAAATTTAAGCAGAATCAAATTTGACGGGTTCATCTAGTAGTCTTTATTTCATATTTGATGCTTCTGGATCTCCTGTGAAAACCGCTCAGGAGATTTAATTCGCGTAACTCCTGGTTTTGGTTTTTTACCAAGCTTCAAAGTTGATCAAGATATTTTTCCGTACTGAAGATTCAATTTAAAAGTCTTAAAAATTGTGAGATGATTTAAAAGCTGGGAGAATCAATTTCGGGGGATAAACTATTTTAGCATTCTAGTTTCATGAAAATCTGTTTATAAATTTTTAAGAAATATTCACTTATATCCCTGGAAGTTAATGAATCAGAGGAAAAGTCTGGAGAATCAATGCTTCTAGTGACCTATTCATGAATTTTCTTCCTCGAGTTTTGAAGAAGAGCCTTACATGGTGGTCGAACAATTTTATCATTAGTACAGGGTTAGGCACAGAATTTCTCTCGAACTCAGTGAGATAGATATGACACTAGACTTTTGACAATTTGTTGGTCATTTAATCACCTTTCAAACATGCATCTATTTGTGATAAAAAAAACCGAAGTTATGAATTTAAAAGCAGAAAAGAATGCGATAGTCATTTAATTTTTCATTGAAAAATTTACTATTGAGATAATGAAGGAGTTGAAGCATTTAAATGACTTTAAATTAACAGAAAATTTATTTATCGTACCATGAGACATAAAAATGAAACTGCCTCTATCGAACGTGAGCATGAAAGTGGTGCACCAACGACTCCTTGTACTCCTGAGAATGTTCATAAAGTTAAAAACGACTGAAACAAAATCCACGTCGAAGTGGCTATCAATTGGCCTCAAATTGAAGCCTATAAAATACAAAAAAATGAGGACACGAATGACAAACAGAAAAAGTTATACTCAATAGGGTAATACAGTTGGATGTGATGGCTGTGCATAATGAGTTGGACAATTTGGTGCTTTGGATGAGAACATTTTTACAGTTCACAAGTTGTGAACAAACAAAACAATCATGTTTACTTGCATGATCATCCTTCTCTCTACCGAGACCTTTTACAAACATATTAAAAGCAAAGCAGGGGGTCGGTAATGATTTGGGCAGCAATCACACGAAATGGATGTTTTTATACCAGAATCCTGTAATTAAAATGCACTCATTTCAATATATGAACAGTTAAAGTTTGTGGTAAGAATAAAATGTTATTATTCAAGAATAAAGATGATATATATAACTGTTATTTATTGCTTACTCAGCAATTGGCTATCAAAATATGTTATCGGGAATAATAAATTGAAATCTTAGTACTTGTTGGTTTCTCCTATATCTTCAGACAGGCAATTATTCATAAGGAATACTTTTTAATCCAATAGAGTCGAAAAAATTCTCAAATCATGCATCTAACTTTACCTCTGGTAGCTCTTTCGACACTGAATTTAACGTACAATTAGTCAGAACTAAAAAAAATATTGTGAATAAATAAACAGATTCACTTTGGACACAGATACTTATTTTTTGTTGAAAATTGGAACTAGGTCAAAGGAAAAAATGAATTGAATACTCACTAGTCAATCAAAGATGTTAAAAACGGTGAAAAGGCACGATTTCAGCACGTTTACATGAAAAACTAGAATAAGGTAGTCCGCTAAGTTTGCGTCTCGATCTTAGCTGGAAATTGACTTCTTTTTATACGATGATGTTCTTATAAGGAACCAGTATATAATTTAATAAATATTAATCCTGTGAATCCTACTTCTTAGAATTGCTAGGGATTCTTCGAACATATAGAAATTAAAGTTTTGAAGGGTAAGCTCCTCAAGGTCAAGAATTACGTATATAAACGCATAATATCAGCAAATGCGTCAATTTATTTACTTTCACCTTTTTCAAGAAGTGTACATTATTTCATCAATGAATATTTTTTCAAGAACTAGAATCTAACAAAAACTGATCCTATGTTATGTGTCTATCTAATTCCCTGACATCTTTATTTAGTAGTAGATACAAATATTCAAAATTCATAAAACGTTTAGTTGTCCTTAAGATCTCTAATCTTCAGCTCGTATATTATATTGCTAAAGAAATAAATTTCACTGATTTGCAAAACATATTTTTACAGCCTTGTTTATAGTCGTCTTACATTATTTTGCTCTGGGGTCACTGCAGCTCCTTCTCTAGAGTTTTTGTGGCTCAGGAAAGAAGTATTTTCGGTCTGAACCCCCGCACATCATGTAGGCCGAAGTTTATCGCCAACAGAATATTGTCATTACCTTGCATATATATTTTTAAGTGCTTTTTGTATGCTTAGGAGAATGAAACTAGGTGAATAAAACTCTCGAGTTGAAATGATCATCAAACAAGAAATTTACATATACTTCAGGTTCCTAAATACAGAGCTCGTAGATTTGAATATTCTCATTATATTAAAGCATTAAGCTATTTAACAATTTGTCATTTTATATGAAATCTTTGAAAGAACACAAATTCAGAAGGACAATCAAGGAATTTTTACTGCTTAAATGTGTGGATGAGGTTTATTTTCAACAAGACGGCGTTACGTACTACACAAGCAACGACACAATCGCAATTTTGCAGGAAATCTTTCCTGGTCTTGTTATTGATAGAAGAGGTTATCACAATTGGCCGAGATCTTATGATTTAACAACTTTACACTTTTTTGGGGACCACGTGAAAGATAAGCTCAATGCCAATGTTCTACAATCGATTCAAGACCTTAAAGGTGAAATTCGTGTAGTTATCGAGGACATACAGCCGCAAATGGTCATGGAAAATTTCAAAATAATCCAACTTTGTGCCAAAATAGCTACTATGTCGAATCTGCTCAGAGATATGAGATTATCTCTTTATAATAAATTTGGCTACTGTTTGGCTCAAGCAGGTGGATTTTTTGAACATTCAATTTAAATTTGTCGACTTTCGATTAGAAAAGGCAGGATTCTGAACGAGGAGCGAAGAAGGTGGTCGCTACACACTACTCCTCCAGTGAGCGTCGATAAGGTCACAGAATAGGGCGTTGGGATCAGGCAAGCAGACAGTCCGTCGCGGTGCCATCTCCAGCGGGGATCTGTGGAACGAAAGGAAAGTCTGCCTTGGAACGATGGATAGGGGGCAATTAGGGCCTCCAAATGAATGGGTTGGTTCGCTCTTGAAGCAAATCTCCCCAATCACGTTGGGGTCACCAATGAACCTCTCGAGTGAAATGCGGTGTTGTGAGGGAGCTTCCACTTCATAATTAGGAAGACAGCGTTTCGTTCTGAGTATGCGCACCTAAAACTCTTCAGACAGGCCTACGTGCCTTGTCCTATTGGAACACGGCAGGGACGGTCAGTCAGGAATATTCAGACTAGTCGTGTCCTCTATATGGTACGCCGGTCAAGCTGCAACAGAGCAAGCCAGAATTCTGGACGAGGAGCGAAAAGGGTGGTCGCTATACTTACAACAATAAAAACTCTTCATCCCAATGGAAATGACCTGAACCCCTTTAAAACAAAGAACCTATGAGACTAAGTGTATTAGATTATGTTCCTTTCTTTCTCGCTCAAATAATTCTACTCTGCTCTGCTGCAGCTTCCAATGCAGCATATGAGGGGGCGCGACAGGTAGCAAACAATACCTCAAAGAACCGCCCCCATCGGGGTTAAGTAGGGCAGAGTACGATGACCAACGTTTTCATGAGAAACGGGGCAGAGCTGCGCACCACGCCTGTCTGAAGAGTTTCAGGTGCGCAGTCTCCGAACGAAACGCCGTCTCCCGAAATAAGAAGAGGAAGCTCCCTCGCCACAACGCATTCCTAAGGAGCTTCATTGGTGACCCCGATGAATCTGCCCTTTCCTTTAGAGGTTCTAATTGGTCCCATCCATCATATCGAGGCAGCCTTTTCCTTTCGTCCCATAGATCCCGTAGGAGATGGCACCACGACCAGACCAACGGCGGAGGTGAGTATGGTACCATACTCACCTGACGAAGTCATGTTGTCATGACGAAACAATTGTTGTGAAATTATATAAATTAGCGGAAATTAAGTTGTTTTATTTTAATCATCATTTACTATTATTCTTCTCGACATTTCGTCGAACATTCGCTAGCCGTCTTCAGGAATCTCTTTGAACAATTTTCTTTCGAAAACATCACTTTTCGAACTTTCCCAGAAAAAAATTCTTTAAGAAGAATCCTGAAGACGGCTGGCGCAAGCTTGCCGAGACGCCGAGAAGAATAATTCAAAATGATAATCATACCAAATACCAATACATTTTTTTCAGAATCAAGAATATGTTCATGGAACTACCCATTCATTCCCTTTCGATATGAATCATTAATCATTACATATTAGGTATGAATCATAGATGAAGAAATATTCGAACAATTCTTATGCACTTTCTGATAAAATCAACCTTTTACGAATCTTAAATTTTTGGAAAGAAGTAACATTGCTGAATTTCTTGTACAATTGATCGATGCCCAATATGCACTATGCACCTAGGCTCCAAATTTCAGCAGAATATGCTAAACAGTTCCAGTCATAGACGTACTAAACTTAGGATAATAAGTCTATGGTTCCAGTACTATCGATATTTAAATTTTTCTTAGGACATTATCTTCTCAGTAAGAAGAGTAGTAGCGAATGTCAACACTCAGACGAGCTTTTTCAATTTAGTGAGTATTAGATTATATATCGAACATATATATTGAATTGAAAAATTTATATAAAAATAATTGAAAAGAAAAAAAAATATATATATATACTAGCTGACCCGGCCACGCGTTGCTGTGGCTAAAGTTTTTGTTATATTACATTATAGTAAACAATCTAAGAGGAACAATAAGAGAACATCAGTCACGTTCGTAGATTTACCATAACAGCGCCATCTATTGATTACTTACTCAACCCAGTCGAAAGGTATCGACATCTGTTAGAATCATTTGGAGTTAACAGATAATTGTGACTGTCAAATAATAACAGACAAATAATTAGCAATAAATTAAAATTGCGACTATAATTTGAGATTTAAACTATCCTATCTCTCAAGTTGGATCGAACTGCACATGGTGTGCGAATTTTATTATAATCGGTTAAGTGGTTTAGGAGTCCATTGAGGACAAACATTGTGACACGAGATTTATATATATTATATATTAATATTATTATTTTTTCTTTCGGTGATGGTTGTGGGGTCAAGATTGAAAGTACAATTAAAAAAAAGTATATTAATGTTCCAAAGAATCTCGAACCATTTTTATTCGATCTTAACGAGTTTAGACTATTTATATTGATACGGACTTGAGACCTCTCATTAATTTCTTACGAATGTTAGACAGATTATTATTATCTTCGGACAACTCTTGTTGTATGAAGATGGGATAATTCATTCCCGAACTGCAGTCACAATTAAATTTGTGGAATATCAATTTATTGGTAGTAAAACATAGTGATTTCTACAACTTGTTTTAATTTTCTTGCTCACTTTAGGAAAAAATTTCAGCTTGTTCGGATTTATAGATTTGGAAAATCAAATTTCGAATGAGTATTACCCAGGAATAATTCCACTGATCTCAAGCGAAATATTATCCTAAAATAAAATAGAAAGGCTTTTTACTTGATAGAAGAAATATAACAAAATATGAATATCAAAACAAATTAAAATATGTTTGTCTTCTACAATTTTAATTTCAGAAAAATTTTTATTCAAAAAACTTTTAGAATTGAATTAATGTCTAAAATAAGCACCGCTTACGTTTAATAGACGTATATAATCAAAACTTAATATATAATGTCAAATGGAAAAAATAAACCAACGGATATACGAAAGTCGTTAAAATTAATAAATAAATATTTGAAGGAGACAAAATTTTGTTCTGGTCTTACTTTTAAAAACACCAATTGCCTTTTAAAAACATGAACACACCTTAAGGACCTAAGGTATATATTCTTTGAGAAGTACTTAAGGTGTGTTCATGTTTTTAAAAGGCAATTGGTGTTCTTAAAGGTAAGACCAGAAACAAAATTTTGTCTCCTTTAAATATTTATTTATTAATTTCAATGACTTTCGTATATCTGTTGGTTTATTTATTTCATTTGACATTATATATTGAGTTTTGATTATATACGTCTATTAAACGTAAGCGGTGCTTATTTTAGACATTAATTTAATTCTAAAAGTTTTTTGAATGAAAATTTGTTTGAAATTAAAATTGTAGAAGACAAACATATTTTAATTTGTTTTGATATTCAAATTTTGTTATATTTCTTCTATCAAGTAAAAAGCCTTTCTATTTTATTTTATATATAATATATAATTATATTTTGGCTTCAATAAATCTCATTATGGAATGTCAATGTATTTAAATAAACCTTAAAAATAACTTACATTATTCTTTGACTTTGTTAGAACATAGATCAATCTTGAATTATAAAGTTGATCTGTGTTTCGAAACATTAATTTTTTTGCACGTGTGCGTTGTTGATATAGGTTAGTTTTTAGATTTTGATATTTGGAATATTATCTAGGACCGAAGAAGGAATTATTTAGAATTATATTTGTTTTTTGAAGATATAGTGCATGTTTTGAGAGATTTCTGAATTAACTTATTCGAATATTTAAATGTATTAAATATTTCAAATAAATTATATTCTTTGAGAAGTCCTTAAGGTGTGTTCATGTTTTTAAAAGGCAATTGGTGTTCTTAAAGGTAAGACCAGAAACAAAATTTTGTCTCCTTTAAATATTTATTTATTAATTTTAATGACTTTCGTATATCTGTTGGTTTATTTATTCCAATTGACATTATATATTGAGTTTTGATTATATACGTCTATTAAACGTAAGCGGTGCTTATTTTAGACATTAATTTAATTCTAAAAGTTTTTCGAATAAAAAAAAAATTTTTTAAATTGAAATTGTAAAAGACAAACATATTTTAATTTGTTTTGATATTCAAATTTTGGAAATATTAGGAAATATTATCCTACCTATTTCCCTCACGAAATCAGGTTATGATAGACATTTGGACGAAATGGCAAATATATAGATATAGATCAATTGACGGAAAAATGAATTATCAAGTATAAGAATCTCTGGTTGAAGTAAACCTAATAGAATCAAGTATTGACACTACATCAGTTAATAAAATACTTGTGATATTCTCATCCCATAGGACCGGTACAATGGAAGAATTTGAAATGTATACACCCCCTGTAATTTACATTATTGATTCTTGAGGAAATTATGTTAATACTACACCATCTTTATAATGGCAATATACAAAATGATCCTAAATTGGAGGTACAAACGAATAGGGAAGATTTCTTGAATAATTTTAAGAAAAAAATCCAATAAACATGGCATCACAAACCTTTCGTTTTCGAGATACTGGGTGTTAAAGTGTGAATTTTTTTCAAGTTTTTTCTGATGGTATCTGCATTTCACAAGGTTGAAATAAGGCGTAATTATTACAATGTAAAGTTTACACCATGTGACATACCAATTTAGATTGCAAATCATTTTTTCTGGAACACTGTCACCAGTTTTACTCCAGATTTTTTTTCTGGTGAGCCACTATTAGTTTGAAAAATTGTAAAAAGAAGCTTTGTTGTTATACAAAACTTTATGATTTCTTCTAGTTTTGTCGTATCTGCTGCTGATTTCGAGAAAAAAAAATTTAAAGATATATCTATAGGAGAAGATACATCTGGGTCGTCCAAATCAAATATATCAGTATATAAGCTCTGTTTCCCAAGAATACTGCTGTACTATCTACATTATAGTGATTTATGAAATTTTTTTTTAGTTTCAATAAAAGTTCATTTCTGTTTATATTTTTTGGTTTGTTTATTTTACTATTGATGATATCGTCTTGCATCGAAATGGGAGCGAGGATTCTGTTTGCTTTTTTAGATAAGTCCTCAATGTTCCTGGTTTTTCGGTTTAGTAGTTTGATACTGGTATTAGGAATGCCTTTAATTGGTTTCTTAGGGTGATTGGGTCACTTTAGAGACCATGCCTAATGATCTTCTGCACCGCAGGATATGCACTTGGGAGTGTTATTTGTCCTACATTCTCGAGTGATTATTCTGATAAATTTGGTTGGGACGTTATTTTGCCTTGAAATTATTCTTTTGCAATATCTGTGTGTTATATATGAGTTGAGATATTAACTTAAGTATACATCTTTTATACTAATTTCTACCGAAGAAATTACTACCGAATAGGTTTGTTGAGGCTCTTTACTTTCCCTTGTTTTGCTTTGATTTGTTGTCTCTCTCCTCTAGGCCTTTCTCGAGAGCTTTCTTGTCATTATTAGATTTTAGGATGAAACCTAACTTAATTTTCAGAATGATGTCTTTGGAATTGGGAAAATTTTATGTTAGTTTTTGACACTAATGGAGCTAGTTGGCACTAATGGAGCTAGTTTTTGTGAGGTTGGTCCAAAATATGTTAGTTTCACAACTTTTTGTCATTGTTTTCTGTTTTGGAAGTGGGATATATGTGTTTCAGAATAAGTTGCTTTTTTCATCAGGTTTCAGTAATCTATGCTGACTACTATCCGTAATCTGTGGTTGCCAACGAAGTCATTCTGTTGTTTTCAGGAAAATGGTCAAATTTTTTAGATTAACGCGCATTTCATGTCTACGGATGCTTCCATAGACAAACGATTGTCACGAGTAGGGATACTATTATATAGCTATCGAAATTTTAGCAAATCCAGTGATGTTATATCTAGGAATCTGTCCCCAAATCTTGGGAAAAATTGTGATTTTATGGATTTATAGGAAAATGGGAAAAGTCTAGGGATTTTTCATTCAAATAATATTTTTTGATTCTCTTCTTCTTGTTCTTTAAATGTGCAGATGATACTCTTGGAATAAAGAATATTCTATGTTTAAAGATGATCATGAATAATATTCTTTATTCAAAGCATAAACGGCTTTATCTATTATATGCTTCACGAGGTGATACACCACAATTTACTGTATATTAGAGCGTTGTTCTAAGATGATTCATCGATACATCTACCGTGCACTAGACGACCACAACGCTCACGCACGCGTTCGCGATCTTTCCCGTTCCACTAACTTTCGACAAGCCCGCGAATGTTTTTGTTGGTATTGCAAGTGGAACGGGTATTGTGAGCGAATAGCGATGACAGATGAATGACAATTTATTGGTTATGGTGTATTTCAAAAACAATGGATGAAACGGAAAAATAATATATATATATATATATATATATATATATATATATATATATATATATTGAGCTATCCCGTGTTATATACGGAGTACTCTAAAAGATCCGGGATTTTACGGAGTACTCTAAGATCTGAGGATTTACGGAGTACTCTAAAAGATCTGGGGGTTTACGGAATACTCTTAAAGATCTGGAATTATATGGAATACTCTGAAGAGCGCTGAAGGTTGAAATAAGGCCTTTTTATCTTGATCGTCTAGTGGCGGGCGAATAGGACGTTACTTTGTGTAGACAACCCAAATTACGCCTAACGAGAGCAAGGAACGGGAGGTTCAAATATTCGAAACACAGTAATACCAGAATAATATATTTCTATTAGTAATGTTAAAAAGCAACAACCCTAAATGAATGGAAACACATTTATCAGCCTGTGGTTAAATCTACTTTACGCAGTGGTTCACATAGCGCCCCAGTGAACAACAATAGCGCCCGGGGGGTCTAAATGACTTATTACTACATATCGTTAGGTCGGTAACGCGCTCAAATCAGATATCATTCTTATGCAGCGGAAGGGGTTAAAAGGGATGGGATACAGCGAGCAGCACCTACAACTGCACTTCCGGTAACCAGTGCTGAACCTTCTGTTACAAGGGGTAAGTTTAAATGGACAGTAAGGTAAGGGTAACTGTGGTGTGCCCAGGGGATCTCCTTGAAGAGGGGATCTAATATAATTTGAGTCGACCGGAGTTGTTACTATCAAATGGACTGTATCTGGCCTTCTCGGGGTGACAAGGGCTCAGGAAGGCTCAGATATTACTGAAGAACGAACCGAACATTACCTGAAGTTTGCGATCACGCAAACTAATCCCTGGGGATATCACAATACCTCGGAACAATGATCTAGCAATCACTCACAAATTCTCACAATAGCGTTGGATATCCGGTGCTATTTACTGTCTCTATACGATATGTCGTCCTCTACCAGGACTACTCAGTGATTTACCCTAAAGAACGCCACTAGTTCACAAGGAATACAATATCTCAAAGTAAGTGGGCACGTGCATATGGCAAATATGTAACACAAACTGACTAGGACATTATAAAATAGATACATACATTCTGTCAAGAAAGTACCGGGAATTATGGATTTAAATCTGGCGGGGCAATGAGGCAGGTGAAAATTTTTTTTCCTAGGTTGGTACCACTGTCCTTAATTACTATGCCAAGCTTGAGCGGGATCTGTCAACTAGTGTGTTTGCAACAGCTGATTAAGTCAGTCGATGTCAGAGTGCGTGCCGATTTTTACTATGGGTGATTACGTTGAGCCAAAAATTTGTTTAAAGTTTTGTGTTGCAAATGAATTTTCGTGTGCCGATGCATTGAAAATGTTGCAAAAGGCCTTTGGTGATAATGCTCTATCGAAAACTCGTGCATATCAGTGGTACAGAGCCTTCAAGGACTGTAGTGAAGTGGTCGCCCATCGACGGCTTCGATCGAAGATAACGTCGAAAAAATTGAGGAAAGGGTGCTGGAAAACCGTCGTACCAGCTTGAGGGAGATAGCACATGATCTTAAGATATCCCACGAGTCCGCACTTACGATTTTGATTGATATTTTGGGCATGAGAAAGGTGGCCGCACGACTCGTACCGAAAGACCTGAATTTTCTTCAAAAACGTCATCGCGAACAGGTTGCTTCAGACATGCTGGATCGCTGTAATTCCGATTCTACATTCATGGAACGCATTATAACTGGTGATGAGACCTGGGTCTACGAGTACGATATGCAAACAAGCCAGCAATCATCGGAATGGGTGGCAAAAAATGAGCCGAAACCGAAAAAACCACGCCAAAGCCGCTCGAAAATGAAGGTGATGCTCATTGTTTTCTTCGATATCCGTGGCGTGGTGCACTACGAATTCTTTCCAGAGGCTCAGACGGTAAACAAGGAGTATTACCTAGGCTTTATGAAACGTTTGCGTGAGCGTATCCGTAAGAAGCGGCCAAATTTGTGGGCGAACAATTCATGGATTTTGCATGACGATAACGCGCCTTCTCACCGAGCTACGATTGTGACTGACTTTCTCGCCAAAAACTCAACAAACGTGCTTCAGCAACCACCGTATTCGCCGGATTTGGCTCCCTGCGACTTTTTCCTCTTCCCAAAACTAAAATTGCCCTTTCGTGGCACCCGTTTTGAGTCGATTGAAGCCATAAAACAAAATTCGGCGCGAGAGCTAAAGTCCATCCCGGAAAGCGCCTATAAAAAATGTTTCGATTATTGGAAGTGCCGTTGGCATAGATGTATTGGAGCAAATGGAGCCTATTCTGAAGGCGACCCAATAAATTTTGACGATTAAATGTAAAAATGTTGTTTTAATTGAAAATTCCCGGTACTTTCTTGACAGAGTAGTATATATATATATATATATATATACATATTGGCATGACGTGCAGTTGGCGGTAGACACGTATTTAGTTGCTCTGCAATTATTCAATGTTTACAAGTTAAAATACCTTAAATAAGTGCACATTTTATCTGAAGTTGAGTTACCAAGTCTCACGGTACCAAACATCATTCAGTGTTTTATATTTGTTCATGAAAATCACATTAAATCATGTCTAAATCCATAAAGAAAGTAGATGCACGTGTTGACAGACTTGCACTTGAGTTTCAAAATAGCCTACAGGAGTTTCGCAAAGAATATCTTGCTGCGACATCAGTATCGGCAGTATCAAGGGGTGATTTCGAGGAGAGATTCGGAAAAATTCGAGAAAAATATTGTAAACTCCATAAAAGAGCTGAAAAATGAAGTAAAGAAGTTGGCAGATAGTGTAAGCAGTGTAAAAAATTTTCAAGTAGAGATGGGGAGAAGATTAAACAACAAGTATATTGTAATTCATGGTCTACCTGAAAATTCATCTCAAAATGTGTATGATAGTGTCCTCAATTTATTTAATTCAAAACTAAAATCACAGTTGAATAAGAATAATATATGGTTCTGTTATCGTTTCGGAAAATATGTAAACAATCAGGGTAACACCGATAACGTTCAAAACATCCCAGCGAAACAAAATCGACAGGGTCAGTCGCAGGTGCCTCGTCCGGTATCTGTGAAATTTGTCTCAAAATGGGTTCGAGATAAAGTGTTCTACAGCAAAAAGAATTTGAAGGGTTTTAGTATTTTGTTTAGTGAAAAGTTGCTGAGGGAAGATCTCAGTCTGTTTAAGTCAGTGCGGAAAATAAAGAAAAATGATTGCTGGATATAGATACAGCAAGGTTTTAGTTTATACGATACACAACAATAAAAAAATGTTGATTCGTTCGTCAGATGATCTTAATACGATCAATCCATTGATTGATCAATTTGTTAAAGGATGTTACTTGGGTAAATGTGTTTATAATGCTTGCCTCACTTGTGTACATCAGTGGAATTATATAACTAGGTTATATAAGTATAGTATAAGCATAGTAGCTGCTTATTTTGATAATTAAGAAAATATGAGGGTGATAAAGGAAAAAACAAGGTTGAAACAGATCGGGATTTTGAATATACCTGTAGCCACAATTCGGTGTGTTGTAAAAACATGAAATATTGGATTGTATCTAATTTTCATTAATTTCATTAATTGTTTAATTTTCATTTCTGTTTATGATGAAAAAATTTAACAGGTGAAGGGGTATCAATTATATATTATTGTTCATGACTATATTTGTACCTGTCAATTTCGCTTTTCTTTCGGTGATTTGGAAATGGCTGCAGGCGAAAAGATAATGTATTTTGTCAATATTATGGGCACAATGGTTTAAATTTTGCTTTAAAAGGGTAAATTATTAGGGTTTTAGCATTAGATTTTACTTTGAAGTTTTTGGTTGCAGAGTTATACCTGTGAAAGTGACTATCTTTTTATCCATTTCATAGTTATAAGTTTATATCTTAATTTTTTTTATATACATTCTGTCAAGAAAACACCGGGAATTATCGATTTAAATCTGGCGGGGCAATGAGGCAGGTAAAAATTTTTTTTCCCAGGTTGGTACCACTGTCCTTAATTACTATGCCAAGCGGGATCTGTCAACTAGTGTGTTTGCAACAGCTGATTAAGTCAGTCGATGTCAGAGTGCGTGCCGATTTTTACTATGGGTGATTACGTTGAACAAAGAATTTGTTTAAAGTTTTGTGTTGCAAATCAATTTTCGTGTGCCGATGCATTGAAAATGTTGCAAAAGGCCTTTGGTGATAATGCTCTATCAAAAACTCGTGCATATCAGTGGTACAGAGCCTTCAAGGACGGTCGTGAAGTGGTCGCCCATCGACGGCTTCGATCGAAGATAACGTCGATAAAATTAAGGAAAGGATGCAGGAAAACCGTCGTACCAGCTTGAGAGAGATAGCACATGATCTTAAGATATCCCACGAGTCCGCACGTACGATTTTGATTGATATTTTGGGCATGAGAAAGGTGGCCGCACGACTTGTACCGAAAGACCTGAATTTTCTTCAAAAATGTCATCGCGAACAGGTTGCTTCAGACATGCTGGATCGCTGTAATTCCGATTCTACATTCATGGAACGCATTATAACTGGTGATGAGACCTGGGTCTACGAGTACGATATGCAAACAAGCCAGCAATCATCGGAATGAGTGGCAAAAAATGAGCCGAAACCGAAAAAACCACGCCAAAGCCGCTCGAAAATGAAGGTGATGCTCATTGTTTTCTTCGATATCCGTGGCGTGGTGCACTACGAATTCGTTCCAGAGGGTCAGACGGTAAACAAGGAGTATTACCTAGGCGTTATAAAACGTTTGCGTGAGCGTATCCGTAAGAAGCGGCCAAATTTGTGGGTGAACAACTCATGGATTTTGCATGACGACAACGCGCCTTCTCACCGAGCTACGATTGTGACTGACTTTCTCGCCAAAAACTCAACAAACGTGCTTCAGCAACCACCTTATTCGCCGGATTTGGCTCCCTGCGACTTTTTGCTCTTCCGAAAACTAAAATTGCCCCTTCGTGGCACCCGTTTTGAGTCGATTGAAGCCATAAAACAAAATTCGGCGCGAGAGCTAAAGTCCATTCCGGAAAGCGCCTATAAAAAATGTTTCGATAATTGGAAGTGCCATTGGCATAGATGTATTGGAGCAAATGGAGCCTATTTTGAAGGCGACCCAATAAATTTTGACGATTAAATGTAAAAATGTTGTTTTAATTGAAAATTCCCGGTACTTTCTTGACAGAGTAGTACATCTTATATTTAGTTTTATTTGGGTATTATTTTTTTTTTATTTTTATCTCATGGGCAATGGTAGGGAGATAAACTTCAGGATAGCACATCTTAATAACCAATGGATTTCAGCACTTTGTCTAAATTATGGGGCGAGGCAAATTCAATATCGTAGTGGTGACGGAAACGTGGCTTAATAGTAATAAACTGGATGACCGCATAACTTTAAAGGGCTTTAGGCATTTTAGAGAAGATAGAGGTTCTAGAGGCGGTGGTATTGTGGCATATGTGTCGGATGATTTAAACGCCGAAGTGATGGATTTTCAGCTGGATACTGGAAATTGTTTGGAATTTTTGTGTTTGAAAATAAAGATAAAGAACAAAATAATTGGCTTATTTACTTTTTACAGACTCCCTAGGGAAAATATCAAAAAAAAACATTCAAAAAATTGATAAAATATTTAGTAGGCTAATTCCGGAATGTGATGCAATGGTGACCTGAATGTAAATATGTGGAATCTTGTAAATCCTATGAAATTTTAAAGTATTCGAGAGGAAGGTTCTTGGAAATAAACCTCCTGAGCAACTTAGTAACATACTCGAGATAATAGTACTTATAACAGCCCTCCTTGGTAAATCTTAGTAAGTAAACTTCTTTTAAATGCTTCTGATTAATTGCATGCTTTACATTTTTGAATACCACCTTAGTGTTAATGTGAAATTAATGTTTGCACGCTCGTTCATTGTACTTCCATTCAGCGCTTTTCATTCTTGTTATTTTGCTTCACTGTTATTTAATCCTACCGGAATGTTTTAGCTAAAATGCATTGCCTTTGTATATAACTAAAGCGACCCTCACAAGTTATCTGTTTGTATTATTTTTTCTCTCGGTGCCTGGTTGCTTTTTGGTTTATTTGTAAATAGTGGTTCTTTATCTGCGTAATACTTGCTAATAGGGATTTTATATTATCTCTTCTTACTAATTGCTGTGCTTGATATGTAACTGATTTGTATGTACTCTTGTGTGACTCCCCAGTTACCTATTTCTTTGTTTGTTCTTATTGTAACGTTCATTAACACACCTAGGTGATGGGGTACTATATCCATTTTATGAGGTCCTAGTCAGTTGTGTTACCTATTTGCCATATGCACGTGCCCACTTACTTTGAGGAATTGTATTCCATGTGAACCAGTGGCGTTATTTAGGGTAAATTACTGAGTAGTCCTGGTAGAGGACAACATATCGTATACCCGACAGTAAATAGTTCCGCTACTGTGAGAATGTGTGAGTGATTGCTAGATAATTGTTCCGAGGTATTGTGATATTCCCAGGGATTAGTTTGCGTGATCCTTCAGGTAGTGTTCGGTTCGTTCTTCAGTAATATCTGAGCCTCCCTGGGTCTTGTCACCCAGAGAAGGCCAGATACAGTTCCTTTGATAGTAACTTTTCCGGTCGACTCGAATTATATTAGATCCCCTCTTCAAGGAGATCTCCTGGGCATGCCACAACTACCCTTACCTTACTGTCCATTTAAACTTACCCCTTGTAATGGAAGGTTCAGCACTGGTTACCGGAAGTACAGTTGAAGGCGTGAATGCTGACTGTATCCCCTTTTCCAGCATAACTTCAACCCTTTCCGCTGCATAAGAATGATATCTGATTTGGGCGAGTTACCGACCTAATGATATGTAATAATAAGTCATTTAGACCCGGGGCGCTATTGGGTTCACTGGGGCGCTTTGTGAACCACTGTGTAGAGTAGATTTAACCACAGGCTAATAAATGTGTTTCCATTCATTGAGGATCGTTGCTTTTTAACATTACTAATAGAAATATATTATTCTGGTATTACTGTGTTTTGAATATTTGAACCTCCCGTCACTGTTTCCTTGCTCTAGTTAGGTGTAATTTGGGTTGTCTACACAACGTAACGTACTATTCCCCACCACTAGACGATCACGATAAAAAGATTAGCGCTCTTAAGAGTTCTCCGTTAACCCCCAGATCTTAGAGTACTCCGTAAAATCCCGGATCTTTTAAAGCACTCCGTATAGCATGGGATAGCTCAGTGCAATCACTAATTTTACATTAACACTAAGGTGGTATTCAAAAAAATGTAAAGCATGCAATTAATCAGAAGCATTTAAAAGAAATTTACTTACCAAGAGTAACCAAGGAGGACTGTTATAAGAACTATTATCTCAAGTATGTTACTAAGGTGCTCAGAAGGTTTATTTCCAAGAACCTTCCTCTCGAATGCTTCAAAATACAATGGGAATGCTATAAGGACATTGTTCTTCTTTGTTATTGTCACTAATCACATACGTGTAAAGTTACAGCGCCACAGAGTATTTGACACAGAAATAACGTCGGTAGATACAATGACATAATGGTGGAATTTATATATTTTATGAGGGACTCTGTGACTCGTATGATGCTTAGAGGATACGGATCTCTTCAATAATAATAATTCTTTGCCCTCTTGTGCACGTATTGCACAATTGTGTCTGTAGACACAAATACTTCCACCAAAAGGTCCCTCTCTGAACAAACTAGAGTTGATTGCGTCGCCATGATGGAAAATATGTAACCAAACACTTCAACTCACGTCAAAACATGGGTCTTCGCGGGCTTGTCGCGGTCGAAATATATTACGTCATTGATGACATTTTTAGTGCGTTCCACTAGACGACCACGACGCCCAAAACGCTCTTGTTCTGTCACTTGCAGATGACAGTCGTTGCGGGCGTTCTTAAAATGTCATCAATGAGGTAATTTATTTCGACCGCGACAAGCCCGCAGAGACCATGTTTTGATGTGATTCGAAATGTTTGGTTACATATTTTGCATCATGGCGTCGCCATCAACTGTGGTTTGCTCAGAGGGGGACCTTTTTGTGGAAGTAATGGTGTCTACAGGGGATGCAAGACGTGCACAATAGGGCAAAGAATGATTATTATAGATATTATTTTTCATTATTATATTTTCCCGTTTCATCCACTGGTTTTGAAATACACCATAACCTACAAATTCATTCATTCATTTTCTCTTTATTGTCCCAGCAACTTAGGCTATGCAGACAGTCTCTACGTAATATTCTTCGATTCATTTCTCATTCATACGAACCATTCACACAACACACACAAACATTAGCTGGAATCGAACCCGCAATCCCTGATACCACAGCTCGCGTCTATGCTCACTATGCCACGGAGATCCCCATAACCTACAAATTGTCATTTATCTGTCATTGCTATTCGCTGACAATTCCTGTTACACTTGCAATGCCAACAAGAACATTTGCGGGCTTGTCAAAAGCTAGTGGAACGGAAAAGACCGTGAACGCGAGCGTGAGCGTTGTGGTCATCTAGTGGAATGCACGGTTTAAGAACGCCCACAACGACCGTGATCTGCAAGTGACAGAACGACACGAGCGTTTTGGGAATCGTGGTCGCCTAGTGCCACGTGTTTGCAACGTGTCAGACAGTGGAAAATATTGCTATTGATTTCTTGAATGATGGAGATAAGAAACTCCTTTTTTCGAAGATGAGTATAGAGGAATTCTGGAACACCCTACGTGACTTCACTGGGATGAAATGAGAAATTACTTTGTTTTCTATCACTTTCATTTACTGATTATACAGTGACTCGAGTTTCGTTGTGTTACTACATTTTCAAACTGCATTATTAAGTTAATTATTCAATATTTAATTGATTCGGTCTTTACTTAGTGGAACCTCATTCTAATTAAAAAATATATATGAGACAGTATTTTATTTCCACAAAAATGTTTGTACTACTACAACAATACAGTACAATGAAATACCTGAAGAAGCCATATCGTGGTGAAACAATTGTTGTGGTAGTACAAACATTTTTGTGGAAATAAAATACTGTCCCATATATATATTTTTTAGTTAATTATTCAGTTGGAAAATGTGGTAACACTATGAAACTCGAGTCACTGTATAATCAGTAAATAAAAGTAATAGAAAACAAAGTAATTTCTCATTTCATTCCAATTAAAATGAACTATCACAAATGAACGGACTACTCCATCCAATATTTGACTTCACTGGTGTTTCGGAATACAAAGATATACGTTATTTAGCGAGACTATGTCCCATATTAGCTCACAGTAATGCTGAAACAGACACGATTTTCACTGACATAAAATCAATTGAGAGGAACAGACTATGCAGTGAAGCGTTGAATGATGCTTCCATTATATTATATATTTGAAGTATCCCCCGACCATTTGAAGTTGATGCAAAGCAAGAGTCTATATTACATGAAAGATTAGTAAGTGCGTTAGAGAATACAGAAATAAATTATTATTCTATTGTTTTTAATGTTAGTATAATAAACCTTCTTTTCGATGATTCCTTATTTATAACCTCAAAATGTCTAAATAATTGAACTTTAGAACTATTTCAGGGTTAGTAAATGACCTATTAACTATTTTAATTTTTGACATTCGAACAAATCTCGGGAATTCTAGTGTAGCGAACAAATTCTTCTCTCCTCGTCCGAAAATCTGTCGTGCTCTGTCGCAGCTTGACCGGCGTATCAATAGAGGACCCGACCAGTCTAAAAATTCATGACTAACCGTCCTTGCCGAGTTCAAATAGAGCAAGTGACACAGCGTTTGCCGACCACCGCTCCAAGCGGAACACCTGGTCACCGGCGTCAGAGGCAGAGCTACGCATCACGCCTGTCTGATGAGTTTCAGATGCACAGACTCCGAACGAAACGCCGTCTCTCGAATCAAGAGGTGGAAGCTCCCTCTCGACACCGCATTTTCCCCGAGAACTTCACTAAGGACTTTTCAATTTCAATTTATTTAGGAAATTTTCCGAACAATTTTTAGGTACTTTTTACTTGGGACATTTCACATCTCTGAGCAGATCTACCGAATTTAGGAGTTTTCTACATATTTAGATACAATTTCCACCGATTATTTATTCAAAGCCGAATATAATAAGCACATGGAAAATAGATTTCTATTTTTCATGTTGTCAGGGTCGATATCTAGGCTAAGTCCACAGGTTATCCGTAATCTGTAGCTAAGTCGCCTCTGTGTCAAGGAACATAAATTGATGACACCAGCAATATTTACTTTTCTCTAAGCTTAGCTAAAGACCCAGATACAGATTACAGAACATTATCTGTAATATGTGGAGCTGGAGTATTTTTTTCCGTTCGGAGAATCACAGAAACAACTTTCTGTTGTGTTCGTAATTTTTGAGAAAAATATCGTTATGTTCATTATGTTAGTTATTGTTAAGTTGAATATTTAATTTTTCTATATCAATATTTATCAATATGTATTTTATTTTTTAATCTTTCAGTATGTATAATAATAAATCTTTCACTTACAAGTCAGTAATTCTTAGAGTCGAGGTATTTGCACTAATTTATGCTAAGAAGCATTTTTATGCAGTGAATTCATACTATTATCGTTTTCTAAATAGAGAGCACCTTCTACTGATTATGAAAACCCCATTCCATTCGACGCCTCTGAACAAAATCAATAACGTTATTTAAAATCTAATCTCATAGAAAAACTATTATAGTTGTAGAATGTAATTTAGCTATGGTTTAAGAGTTCGTATATGGTTGCCACGCATGCTCTCTATGTCTTAGTATAAGCAATGGAGGTTAGCTTTTCATTATTTGGGAAAAATTTTCAGTAACCTATAATTTACTCTCGGAGTACTCACAGATTAACTGTAATCTTTGAAGGTACTCGACTGAGCATGCAATAAAACTGTCTTTCAGTTTGGTATTTTTATTTATTAGACGCTTATTCCGGATGGATGCTCAAATGAATACGTGGCTTAATGTGGTTAACTTTTTTTATTTTAATATGCATTATCCTTCATACAGAAATGATATATTGTAATGTAATATTTTTTTATACTTTGTACCAACTTTATATTCTATATTATACTTTATTTTCTATTTCATTATTAATTCCAAATTACTAAAATTATTATTTGAATGTCCCACTTCCAAATATTTATTTCCGGTTAGAAATTCTAATTTTTCATTGGCTAATTTCAAATGTAGATAGAGCCATCTAGAGGTATAAATGCACAAGTACTTCCCTTTCCACTATGAATATTTCAAATATACGCATGCTCCAATTTGCTTGGCGTCCCTCTTTACAGTAAGACGCGGTAGGCAACGGCTCTTCCATTTTTGTTCAGCTGAGTTATTGTGTTTTGTAGATTGTGCTACCAGTTTATTTATAACAGCTAAAATTTTGATATAGGTGAGTAATAAAAATATAATATTTTGAATATAATATATCACAAATTTAAAACTGAACTTAAAAGTTATATCCGGGAATGGATGCTTAAAAATTCCAGTCGTTGATTTAATGGCTGGATTTATTGACGTGTTACCTAAATTCCACACCGACCAAAGAAACGCTGAGAGGTTGTATTTGAGTTTTTTCAAATTGCAATTTTGTTGACGCTACATGTTTTAATTATGAAATTTTGAGGTTAGCATAAATTTTCCGACATGTTTGATAGCTCGAAAATCGATTTTTATTTTGTAGAACGAAGTGGCTTTACATCTCTTTGGAGAATTTAGAATTAAGGTTGAAGTATAATTTGTTAAATAATTGGTGTGCTGACGCTTTTTATACTCTTAAACTCGCAGTATTATAGGATCAGTACAATGACCCAGGTATGAAGCCCTTGATGACGCATCGCTTTGATTATAAGTCATTTTTTCTAATAATTTTTATTATTTAGTAATCTAACTTCCGATCCCAACGATTTGATTTAATTTTTCTGAGAAACTGTTAAGGAATATTATCTATATATATATATATATAGAAATTGTTAAGGAATATTATCAATATCTTTCATTTCACAGATTTAAAATGTCTGAAGAAGTATCTGCTGAACAAATTCCATCAAATGCTGGTGGGCTTTCTGGACCCAAACCTGGTGGTCCTCCGGTAGGAAGAGGTGGTGGCTTCAGAGGCCGAGGTGGTTTTAGAGGTGGACCTAGGGGAGCCCCTGGCCGTGGTGGTTTCATGAGAGGACGGTATGTATTTTTAACACTTCATGTCTAAGGAATTACCCAAACTTAAATAAACACTTTCAGCACTAATTTGAAGTTAAATGAAATTCATTAATTTTCAATGTCAATTAGAAAGGTATATTATTAAGGTGCGTGCAAATACTCAGCTTCTCGCTGTGTCATTCTTTCAGCCTAATTGTTTACGAAATGGGAAATGTTTAGTGCTGAAAGGCGAAAAGCTCGGCGAAATGCTTCTGAAACATATTTTGGGTGAATACCCAAGTTTACACATTCCTCTATTTTTAAAGAAAACAAGTTGAATGTCAAATTTTTTGGATTTGACAGAACCTGCTTTGAGAGCCAATGTGACATTTGTACACTTTTGAAATACATTGTAACAGAGAACAGCCTCAGCGGTAATTATTAATGTAAATACACATTTTTGTAACCTTAGTATTGTATACAAGTATGGACAAGAGAGTTAGAAACATAAGAAATTCAATGTTAATCTAGAGGGCTACGAGGGCACAGTGAAAGAATCAGAATTTCAGTTGCGATGTGATGACGAGTAGATGGCTGTTCTCTCTCAATGACAGTTGGGGGGATGCTTCGATCGCAACGAGACCCTGCTTTCAGCAATCAGAATCATTTGCACTTCAAATGTGTAGAAGAAAAAATTCAGATCATAAAATGGTGGTCAATCAAGTCAAGAGACAATAAATTAATTTATAGTTTCCTTGGAAGAATGATCGATTTCTTTATTTATTTATTCATTTATTTAAAGGAATACAAGATGGGACGAACCCAAAATTATGTATTCACTAATAATCCAATCACAATGTTACTTAAAAACCAATAACAACGAAAACAGTAAATTCATCTGAACCATAAATTAAAAAAAAATACAAATATGAAACAAAATTCAGTAATTTCCCAGAAATCGTTTCAAAGTGCAAGAGAAGGCCAATAAAGAATCAGAAAAAACGTCAACGGCAGCGAGATTAGATAGTGTATTATAAGTTTTGCAGCATCTCATTAATGGTGAATTCAGGTGATAATTGGAAGAACTTTGATCTATATGGAACAAAAACTTATTTCTTGTGCAATATTTAGGTACATTGAAACTGAGCATATTCACAATTTCAGTGGAATCGAGAGAATTAATAGTCTTGTAAATAAACTTTGCGTCCCTCAACATTCTCTGGTCAGCCAAAGTAGTTAACCCTAACTCCCTCATAACTCGATCCCAATCATCAGTAATATGTTTATAACATTTTTTGTTGACATGATTAATAAACTTTTTCTGAATGTTTTCCAGTCGATTAATATAGATATTGTAATAAGGATTCCAAATTATCGATCCGTAGTTCAACACACTCTGGACATAAGCTATGTATAATGCTCTAAGGGATTGATGCTTACGAAAATGCTCACAAACTCTAATGATGAAACCCAGCATACCGTGAGCCTTTTTTCGAAATATAAGTGATGTGGCTGTCAAAGATAAGCTTTGAGTCAACAATTATTCCCAAATCCTTCACCAGCGATACCTTAGTCAGAACACAATTGTTGATGTTAAATTGAGTACTAAAAATGTTTTTATTTCGTGAAAAAGTTATGTGGTGACATTTACTGAGGTTGAGATACAGAAAGTTTTCGTGACAATATTCATGGAGTCTATTTAAATCCTCCTGAAACTCGATCAAATATCGTAGGCAAGAAACAACAGCAAAGATCTTCAAATCATCAGCGTACATTAAAAATTTGGCAAATCTGAAGCAGCCTGCGATATCATTAATATAAAGGTTGAAAAGCAGAGGACCTAAATGTGACCCTTGTGGCACACCAGAAGTGAGATCCCCATAAGAGGAGTAACATCCACTGATCACAACTGACTGACGCCGACCCACCAAGTAAGAAGCAAACCAATCAAGCAAAGCACCGCGCACACCAACACCAGCAAGCTTCCGTATCAAGATAGCATGATCAATTTTGTCGAAAGCTTGCTGAAATCAGTATAAACTGCATCAACCTGGGAACCCACGTCCATCTGCTCAAGCAGAAACTGAGTGTACAAAAATAAGTTGGTTTCAACAGATCGCCCCCTCACGAACCCATGCTGCTCAACGTTTAAAATGCCTTTAACCTCATTGTATAAAAAATCGAAAACAATCGATTCAAAAACTTTGGCAATAATGCATAGTTTAGATATCGGTCTGTAGTTCTCTAATAGTTGTTTGTTGCCTGATTTATGTACTGGAACAACCAATGCAGTTTTCCATATTTGTGGAAAGCAACCCTCTCTCAAAGATATATTGAACAATTTGTGTACTGGCTTAACGAGGACATGCACACAATTTTTCAGCAGGCATGTTCGGTTATTCCTAAAATAATTAAAAAAATTCGAGAAATGTGGGTGTTCACGAACATGCAGGCATTGCAAGATTGATAAACCACCAAAAACCGTTTGAAAGCAGAAGTAGATGTGTGTGCTGCTGTTGAAACAAGTGCACCTTGTTCGAGTATACAAATTGCTGAACAAGTTGATAGAAGTGTCAGAAATATTTCGAAAAGGAATGGTTACTGATATAAGGTTAAGACAAACCAAGAAATTTTTCCAGAAGACCATATCAAACAAATGGAATTTTGTGAAATTGATGGAAAAAGTATATTAAAATAATTCTTTCCTTAACAATATCTTATTCACTAATAAGTCATCGTTTTCCTTGAATAAAAAACAATCCTTAAGTAGTAAGATATAATATCTTACTACTACTAAAAAATAGCACTATGAAGTTTTTGGGGATACTGGGTACACCGAAAAACTTCATAGTGCTATTTTTTTATCGATGGTAACCTAAACTTTGCCAGATATCTGGTACTTTTAGAGAATCAAATTATTCCGACAGTTCGACAGCTACCAAATAATTTTGATGATGTCTGGTTTCAACAGGATGGCTGTCCAAGTCACAATGCAAGAATAGTCACACAATATCTCAGTAAGACTTTTTCTGACGTGTCATTTCTACAAATGGTCCCCCAGATCACCAGAATTATCTCCCAAGTTTTTTTTTTTTTTTTTTTTCTTTGGGGATATCTGAAAAATTTAATTTGGTATTGAATTGTATCAGTCTTTACTTGGTGAAAATCCATATTAAATAATTTAAAATAAGGTTATTCTGATTTTCACAAATTTTTATTGTTAAACTCACAACAATTGTTTCGCTATCACAGTAGCATCATCAGGCAAGATCACATTTTGAATAACTAAGCTTGTTTCCGAAATCCGTGGCTATTTATATTACAGTAAGTACAATAAATTTTTATTGAGCACTAAAACCCAAAAAAGGGGGTCCCTCTGTTAAATTCAGATAAGCTGGAATTTGCAGGGACCCCCTTTTTTGGGTTTTAGTGCTCAATAAAAATTTATTGTACTTACTGTAATATAAATAGCCACGGATTTCGGAAACAAGCTTAGTTATTCAAAATGTGATCTTGCCTGATGATGCTACTGTGATAGCGAAACAATTGTTGTGAGTTTAACAATAAAAATTTGTGAAAATCAGAAAAACCTTATTTTAAATTATTTAATTTGGTTTATGGGTCTGAAATTAATAGAGCAATAAATATTAATGAAGGTTCAGAATAATCCAACTTTGTGCTAATATAGCAACTATGCCGAATCTGCTCAAATATGAGATTATCTCTTTATAATAAGTTTGGCTCAACAAGGTGGATTATTTGAACATTCAATTGAAATTTGTCTACTTTCGATTTCGCAATTTTTAGGAATTGTTTCTGTTTTCGAATTTCTTATTTTCGTAGAATTTATTTTATTTTCAAGCCAGTTATGGTGAAAGAGAACCTAAGTACTCATGTTTGATCGATTCGGTCTTTACTTGGTGGAAACTCGTTTTAATTAAAAAAATGTATGAGACAGTAATTTATTTCCACAAAAATGTTTGTACTACTACAACAATTGTTTCACCGCGATGTGGCTTCTTCAGGTATTACATTGTACTGTCTGATGGTATTCAGTGTAACAGAGTTTGAATACATTGTTAGATACGTGACCAAATAATGGGAGCACAAGTCATAAAACCTCTAAGTGTTTATTGGAGTTTGCCGCTAAAAATGCCATTAAGGAAAGATATACAGTAATGGAGACTTATCAACATATGTTTGTTCGTTCAAAAGGATTTTACCGGCATTATACCTGTTGATTTCAAGAAATTCTTAAAGTGTTAATCTAGAACTTTTGCTTTCAACGTGGATAATTTCATAATTATTGTTGAAATTATGCCTGAATTCCTTAAGATGATTAGCATATGTCGAATGTACAGAATTGGATATATAACTCCTTTGGTGTTCTTGGATACGTTTCTTGAATGATCTACCAGTCTGGCCAATGTATACTAAAGGGCAATCTTTGCAAGTCAACTTGTAGACTCCGGATTTATTTGCTTTATTTGTTTGATCTTTGTTTTTTATGTAAAAATAAACACCTAGAGTTTTTATGACTTGTGCTTCCATTATTTGGTCACGTACCTAACAATGTAAATTCTGTTACACTGAATACTACCATCAGACAGTACGATGTAATACCTGAAGAAGCCACATCGTGGTGGAACATTTGTTGTAGTAGTACAAACATTTTTGTGGAAATAAATTACTGTCTCATAAATTTTTTTAAACTAAGTACTCATTTTCACGGAGGAAATAATTTGTTTCATTAATCGTGTCAAATAAATTCCTCTCATATAATGGAATAAGATTGTCGTATTTATTTTCAACCAATATGGTCTAACGCATCCCATGTTTGAAGTGCGAGCGATTCTGATTGCTGAAAGCGGGGGCTCGTTTCGATAGAAACATCCTCCCACTGCAAATAAAAGAGAACAGTCGTTTATTCATCATCTCGCTAAGGTTTTGATTCTTACACTGCTCCAGTGGACCCTCGTGGTCCTCTGGATTAACATTGAATTTCCTCTGTTTCCCACTGTCTCTTTCATACCTGTACATACATACCTGCTCTCACTTCTATATGACGATATAAGAGTATTTTCAGTCTTATAATGATTAATATTTGATTTATTCGGTCTTTACTTTACATTTTAATTTTAAAAAAATGTATAATATATGAGACAGTAATTTATTTCCACAAAAATGTTTGTACTACTACAACAATTGTTTTACCACGATGCGGCTTCTCTACAGACAGTACAATGTAATACCTGAAGAAGCCACATAGTGGTGAAACAATTGTTGTAGTAATACAAACATTTTTGTGGAAATAAATAACTGTCTCATACATTTTTTTAATTATAATGATTAGTGAAGCCATTATCATATCAGTTATTATTTTAATAAGGAGTAACAGCTTTGATAGTTGTGGATTAATTTTTATTGTTCACTACTAATTGCAAGATATGGAATCGGGCATTTGTATATGAATGACATGTACAGGCTGATCTTAATTCGATATCTAGTACTATGGTCTCCAACACTACTAGAACTGGAATAAAATTAGAGCAATTTTCGATCTATTTTTGTCATGACAAAAGAAAGTGAATACCGCATTTTGATATGTTTCCTGTAAATTCACTCAACTATTCAATTTCATAACTTCCCAATTTGCAGTTGAAGAATTCTAGCATATTGATCAGATTCTATGAAATATTTCTCACTCAATATTTCAAAATCATCACGATAACCAATATGTATGTAAGTTATTGTGATGACATATTTCCAATTTTGGTTCATAAGTGGGAATAAAATACAATGTAGTTTCTTTTGTTTCTCGAAAAAATGCCTTGAAGCTGTGTCATTACCATTTTCTTCTTCCTCTAGTAGTTTACATAATGTTCAAGGTTCAATTTAGATAATCATGATGCGTATTATATATTATTTCAAGAAAATATCGGTAATTCAATTGGAAAGCCTGCGTAAAGAAATTGCAAATGTCTTCTACCATATACTAATGCTGACTTCAGCATTATCAGTTGTTCAGTTTGACTACAGAACTCCATTTTGTCAGTACAAGTATGGAAGAACAAGTCAAAAAAACTCAAGGTGTTTATTGGAGTTTGCCGTTTTTATGACTTGTTCTTCCATTATTTTGTCACGTATCTAACAATGTATTTAAACTCTGTTGCACTGAACATCATCAGTCAGTAGAATGTAGATACCTGATGAAGCCACATCGTTGTGAAACAATTGTTGTAGTACAAACATTATTGTGGAAATAAAATACTGTCTCCTATATAGTTTGTAATTAACTGAAGATGTTGTTAATGCTCTCAAATCACATTTGGGAGTTACCTCAGTGGATTGGAAAAGGTGCTAGAAGATTGATTAAAATGTATGGGAAAGTGCATCTTAATGGAAAATATTTTGAGACATGATAAAGCCATTTCCGAATTTAAAAAATTTGTCTCAAAACATAAGTAGCAACCCTTTTGTTCCAGTAATATGGCTTCAGCCGACTATTTCCTCATCTCTGCCAATTTTAGACATCCTCTTTTTATATATCATATACAATGAATTTCCGTCAAGTAGAGGCCGAAATAATCAAGAATCCTTTTTTAGTCTATAGAATACATAAAGAAATGAGTACTGACGTAGATTCCTGTGTTTATTGGAGTAAGTGTATTACTTCATATGGAGCCTGCTCTGAAGGTGATATAACAAGTTTGGATGAATACATTTTTTATTTCGTGTTTTGTCAACCGAATCAAAGTGCTTTTTTAAAATGTAGTATTTTTTTACTCTTGTGGGAATGCTCCAATTATTTATGTGAAAAAAATTGCAGTGGTGGACCTGGTGGACCACGAGGTGGTATGATGAGAGGAGCTGGTGGTAGAGGTGGTGGCTTTAGAGGCCGTGGTGGACCCGGAGGTGGACGTTTCCCTCCAGGAGGTAAGAGATTTTATTGACTTTGATGAAATAAGTTTTAAACTAAATTCTTGCCCAGGTGGTGTTGGAGGACCTGAAGGTGGTCCAAGTGGTGATAATGTCCAAGGAGGATATGGGGGCATGAGGGGTGGACCACGAGGTGGTGGTGGTTTCCGTGGTAGCCGTGGTGGTCCAAGTGGTGGAAGAGGAGGACCAGGTGGTGGACGTGGAGGACCAGGCGGTCCAAGGGGTGGTCCAGGTGGCTTCCGTGGAGGTAGAGGAGGCCCAGGCATTGGACGTGGAGGTCCTGGTGGCCCAAGAGGAGGCGGTGGTAGAGGAGGAATGGGAATTGGAGACAAAAGAGGTCCACCTGGAGGTGGCATGGGGGGAGGCCCTGGAGTGAAAAGACCTAGATATGATAATGGTCAGACACAGAATGGAGCTGGTGGTGGATACCAGTAAGTATTTTTATTAACAGTTAATACCTTTTTGAGAATCTGTGACATTTTATATTCTACATCTAGAATCCGTATAAACTTGACATTTCACTCCACTTTAATTACTCTAAAATGTGATAGTTTAAGTTTGAAAGTTATAAGCCCCCTAAAGTCTAAATAAGAATGTTTCATTTTAATTTTTTTACCACAAGAACACTTGTAAATTTTATATTGTTCACAAATAATTTTCAAACCTTTGTACATTCATTCTTTTACTGAATGTAAGTAAATGTCAAAATTATCGATAGCCATCTATACTGTTTCACCAAGGAATTTCACCACATTTGTAATGTGGAGTTTGTCATTGGCTCCAATTTTATTGCGGTTCTATTTTTAAAATCTTCAACTTTGGAAGAAAAAAATTATATATACAGTACAACCTCTATAATCCTATTCCGGGTTACAAAAAAATTCATTTATATTTGGAAACTGCCATTGAGAAAGAACAATCGTTTTTCCCATTGCGCTGAGGTTTTGATTCTTCCACTGCTCCACTGGACCGATGTTATTTATAGATTAACATTGAATTTCCGACTGTCTTTTCCATACCTGTATATTTCGGGTTTTAAAGTTTTGAAAATAGGTTAAAACCCGAAGCATGTCAACAGACATGAAATAGACAGAGGAACTTGAGCCAAGTGTTTTTATTCACCATATTTAAAAATGTTTCACCTAGTGATATGCAAGATATTGATATGAAATTTAATTTCGTCGCACTCTTGTTATAAATTTAATGAAATTTGTTTTCTTTTTGGAATTTTCAAAGAATAAAAATTCTGTACATAATATATTAAATACGAGGACAAAAATTAGAAAATACGTTAAGTAAGCAATGTTGTGTACAGTGCATACTGCACAAAAAACTATTATTAACACATGCGTCTGGATTACTGGATGCTTGGATTTATGTTGGAATTAAAGAGGTTGTAGTGTATTATCAATATAGTCCACAGATGGTTTGATTATTAATGAAAATTCACAAAGATTTACAAAATACAGATGAAAAACCAGCCAAGTCATCAAGAGTTTTACAATTCTTTTGGAAATTTGAAAAATGATTCAAAAAAGATTCAACAAAGGGGTGTTACTTAATTCTGTTTGGTTATTCAATAACATTTTTCTTTTATGATATCTATTAATTTCTAAAGTTTCTAACAAATTTAATTTAAAACTTTTGTTTTCTGAGTGTAAAATTTCAAAGTTACTATTAAAACTATGTCCTGTGTCTAGAAGGTGCTCTGCGTAGGTTGAATTTCCCTTTTTGTTACAATAACATTTTTCATGTTCCCTAAGTCTCATCTGGAACGATCTTCCTGTACAACCAACATCTACAAAATGGCAAGTACGAAATGTATTCGTTGACATACTTGGGACCAAAAACGGAAAAGGTAGCTAGATATTTAAAGAAGAACCACAATTTTAGAATTTCTTATAAAACGAATAACTCTAGAGGAAAACTAATAAAAAATAATAAAGATAAAACGTCTAAGAACAAGAAATCAGGTGTTTATAAGTTAACTTGCGGTACTTGCCATTTTGTATATGTTGGTCAGACAGGAAGATCGTTCCAGACCAGACTTAAGGAACATGAAAAATGTTATTGTAACAAAAAGGGAAATTCAACCTACGCAGAGCACCTTCTAGACACAGGACATAGTTTTAATAGTAACTTTGAAATTTTACACTCAGAAAACATGTTTTAGATTAAATTTGTTAGAAATTTTAGAAATTAATAGATATCATAAAAGAAAAATGTTATTAAATAACCACAGAGAATTAAGTAGCTCCCCTTTGTTGAATCATTTTTCAGATTTCCAAAAGAATTGTAAAACTCTCTTCACCCCCTCTATTTTTGTTATATCCATGTACTATAAAATGAATTTCTTGTTCATGGTATACTCAGTATCTTGTAATACTCACCTGAAGAAGTCATGGTATGACGTAACGATCGTAGTGTTGATAAAATATTAGCGGAAATTAGAATATTGTTTTTATTCATTTTTCACTTCTTATTACATTTGATTTTGAGGCATTTTCGAGGTTATTTATCCTCTTTCACTCAACTGAGAAATCATTCTTGAAGGTGAACCAAATTGTTTAATTGTGTGCTTTTAATCAGACAAGGATATCAAACCCCACAAAATAGTGGATATGGTTCCCAACAAAGCGGTGGATACCAACAACAAACATATCAGCAACCTCAATACGGAAGTAACCAACAGGGTGGTGGTTACGGAACCACAAGCGGATATGGAGCACAGGGCTCGTATGACCAATCTGGTTATGCTACAGCATCTTATCAACAGAGTGGCGCCACTGGTTATGGACAAGACAATTCAGGATATGCCACTGGAGGTTATGGAACAGCTCAAGTAGCTGATTATGGACAGACTGGAGGTTACAACACAGGTGGATACAACAGTCAGCAAGGTTATGATGATAGAAGTCAAGGTTATGCTTCCGCAGGCTATGGTGAGTGGCAATATTAGTAGCTCCTTGTTAGATGCCATCATTCAAATTTTCACCAAGTACAATGTTTGATAGCAATGCTTTGAATGCATTAACATAATTAAATTTGTGAATACTGTAGATCCAAACAAATGAAAAAGTTGATTTTTTTTAATTAATTTTTTACTAAATAGACGATTTAAAAGATGCAAGTAGAATTCAATTTTTTATTCCTATTCTTTATTGGATATTCTCATTGGACGATTTTCTTAAAAAATCACATAGATGTTTGATAATAATGAATGTTTTCTAACATATTACTAGCATAATAAATGGTATTTCAATACCAAAATGCTCATAATTGTTTTATGAAAAGGAATACAAAGAAAAATCATTGCTATATAAGTCTTAAAAAAAAAACAGCCAAAAATAATATTCTCAATAATTTGAGTATCCAATAGATAAAATAAAGCAAACAATTAATATTATTCAGAGGTTACCACAAGTAGAAATTGCCTATAAGGATGAGTGCAGATTGATACTAATATATTGAAACAGCCTAACTCGAAGAGTATAGGCTATAAGAGTATAATTAATTGAGTTTCCCTATCCATATTTCAGGTTCAGCAAACCAGGGTAGGCGGTTCTAAAATAATTAAGTCGTTAAATCCCAAAACACAGGGTTTTATTGCAATATTTGCAATTTTAAACATTGAACAAGAAAAGAAGAAAAGTAATTGATAAATTGGATAATTTTTCCTTTTTCTTTTTTTTTTATAGTCTATGTCTAGTATTAAGTATATACATTAACAAGATGTGAAGCGACAAATTTTCAAGAATAGATCTGAATGACTTCAGAATCAGAGGATGCCGAGTTTCAATCAGTATTTATTTTACTTGTGAAATGGGCCCGCTTTAATTATCATCCATATGTACATAATTTACGTTTATCGAATAAACTTTATGTTGTGATAAAAATATTATTTTATAGAAGTAGTGAATTTCATTTAATGTATTAAAGTAAAACTTAATTTAAACTGTAGAATTTGTCAGTCAAACTGTTACTCTAAAACGCATTATAAATTTGGTAACATTCGTGTCCAAAAATGATCCAGCACAACTATTGATATGTATAATGAGCAGGATGATGAATAAAAATGATGAATTTGAAAATCCAATTATTGAATGAGAGATAACCCAATTTATATTAATTTTAATATTTACCCAGGACAAATAGTTGAAAATGTTAATATAAAATAGCAATCAATATATACACTCAATTTGAACCAATTCATAACTATAAAGTATTGAAGAGGTTGTATAAATGCCTTTAGAAAAAGGTTGAATATTTTATATAAAATGTATCAAAGAACTGTAATAACTTATTCTTTATTACGAATGGCTCATATTATTACCTAATTCAATATCTTGGAGCCAAATCTAGAATCTTAGTCCTTATTAAGACTGAATTTGAATTTATGGGACTCCCCAATTCAAAAAATTACATTTACCACTGCAAAACAAATTTCAAATGATTGATATTTACCAAATCATTTGAAACTTTCAATTCAAGAATAAATTTCCATTTCAATCTAAGTTACGGCACTGGCATTAAATATAGTTTTGTCATGCAATTGCTTTTTGTTAAGTAATTTTGTTTTTTAAACATTCCTACATGTGTTTTTAGGTAATCTGTATTCTTGTCAGAGTTTGTGCAAAATACGCAATAATTGTTGAATTCACCTGCCTAAATCTTTTTAAGAAAAACACCTGAGTACTTCACAAACCTTTCAATCGATATACAGAGCATCTCAAGAATTGACTCCCCGAGGCTTGGTGTGTATTCTCTTTAACTAAAAATGAGACAAAAATAAAGAATACCAAAATTGGAAAGTGTGGGCCAATTATGAATTTTTCATTGGATCTGAATAAATAAAAATACACTCTAAAAGTTTAATATTAAAAACTAAAAATATTCTAGTCTTGTTTTACCCTGAAAAAATCACCATTTTCGTTAATATATTTTCACAATCCATCACAAAATGTTGTAGCAACTGGATCGAAATAAGTTTTATTAAAGTATTCTCTACTGATTCATTGAGATCCAGGCAATACTATCAGTCAGATAAAAAAAATTTAGCTGTTTTTCATGGATTTATTTGACAGTGACGTTATTACCTGTTGACATTCAGCATTTTTTATTATTCAAAGCTTCAAAGTTAATTTTGATTTCAAAATGGAAGTGTTTACGAACAGAATATGTCAATATTATTAAGGTTTTAGGAGCTTGTAATAATACTCCCATGCTGTCGAACGTTTATACAGGAAAAAATTTCCTAATCACGTCATCCTGATCATAAAACTATTCAAAATATACAAACCAGTGTCATGAAAACAGGATGTATCACCTTCTTTGTATGCTGGTTTGCCTTGAAAACTTACGTGGCAGCAAAAGGAATACTTATTGCAGAATGTTGAAAACTATCCAATTGGTATATGCTTCTTATTCAGAAATAGGTGCCTTACTCTACTGTTCATAGGACTCGTTAAAAGGATAACTTGTATTCCTACCATTTACAATCTGCTCAAACTCTACATTCTGGATATGACCAATTGAGACTTGATTTTTGTGCATGTGCATTACAAGAAATTCAGCGCAATCCAGATTTTTTTCATGTTGTATTTACCTACTAATCTTTCATTTAACAAGAAAATCTGTGTAATCTTCATTATTACTATTATCATGATCCTCATAAAAATGTCAACAAAATTAGAAAATGGTTTTTAGTACAATTATTTCTGTTATTGGATATCATGCACTAATGTGCTTTCAGCTCTATGGTGCGTCTGTACATCCTTACACAATATGTTTCATATTTGAATACAGTGAAATCTCTCATGGGCGGACACTCACGGGACCGCCCGATGGTGCCCGTTCAAGAGGGCTATCCGCTTAAAAGAAATACTTATGGTACAAAAAAAAAATTGATGGAAATATTAATTGTAGAATATTGGACATAAAAAATCAATATATGTAGGTATAGGAATGTAAAAATTTTTCAAAGTAAACAATAACTGAAAACTGAAACTGAAAAGGTGAGAAATCGTTCGAATGAACAAAAATTTTGATAAAAAGGAGACACTTTAATTGCGAAAAAATTTCAAAATTTTTGTTTGTCTCATCTTTTTTCTCAATGCAATCAAGAAATCTCAATTCTAATTTGGATAGAATCTCTGTGATTCTGGGCAAAACTTTTTAGCAGCTTGGTTAAAGTCATTGTTTCCCCATAATTTTGGACAGCACCTGTTTGCCCTGGCATTTCATCGTTATCAGAATCTCCGGAAAGTTCTTTAATGTCATATGAATTACCAATTTAATGCTCAGAATCAGGATCTTCAAAATATAAATTATCATCAAGGTTCAAAAATTTGTTTAGGTTTTCATTGAAACTCATATCCAAGAAATTCTTATTTCTGAGAATCTCTGCAATAACACTGAATGGCAAGTCATCTTCAGGATCATATGTAAGTCTGACTTAATTGGTCGTCACCTTGCATATTTTCATGCTTAAAACCGGCTTTGCGGAAGCTTTTGATGGTTTCCTTTGTTACTTGTTCCCAAGAGGTTTTTGCAAAGTAAATTGCGTCCAATGGCGAGATTTTTTTTGTCAATTCGAAAGCTGTACTAGCAGGTGTTTCAGTATGGGTTTTGAAAATTTTTGATTCCCTAGTCAAGTGGTTGGGAAGCTGACGTACAATTAGGGGGTAGAAACAAAAGTTTTATAATTTTCAGGTGAATTTCTTTTGGGTGAGATCCAGCATTGTCCAAAAACAACAAAATCTTCCCTTTTTTCTTTTGCCATTTTCCAATCTAGTTCATGCATCCACTCATAATTTGTCTGGTCATCCAAGCTTTCTTATTCCACCAAGTTACAGGCAACTTATTTATGTTTATATTTTTGAATGCTCTTGGTTTAGCTGCTTTACCAATGACTAAAAGTTTTTTTTCCTCTGCCATATATGCAAAATTGTAAATCTCTCTTTGGGATAAATTTTTCTTTTTCTAATGTTAGCGTTTTGTTAGGCAGAGCTCTGAAATAGAGACATTGCGTCCCATTTGATGCAATGAACTCACAGCGATACTTTCCACAGAGAATTGAAACATAACATATATTTTTTATTTTGGTTTTGTCTGGTTAATAGAACATACCTTAGTGTCTGCATCCGTTCAAGAGACAACTTACACAATGTAAATTATATGGGAGTCAGTCGGGACTATGAAAAACTGTCTGTTCAAGGGAGAATTTCACTGTATATGAAAATGGTGATTTTTTTTTTGAGGGTGAACATTACCTAGAAGGTTCATTGTCATAAACATTCCTACTAACTTATAGTTGTATTTGTGTTCAGATCAAATGCAAAATTCATAATGCGACTCTTTTCAATATTCCTCAAAAACTACCTCGTTTTTGGGATTTTGATATCCTTTATTTTTGTCTTAGTTTTAATTGTATAATAGATAACATATCTGACGACTAGGGAGTGAATTTTGATATACCCTGTATGTCGTTTTAGCATTTAATAAGTGAAAATAGCAGGTGATCATGTAGAAAAGTGTTTTCCAACTTTGATATGAAAGATATTTTATTTTGATGACTATCGGATCTTTTAAACAAAATTATCTTTGAAAACATCTGATATTGATTTCACTTCTTGAAGAAAAGTATAGTAACAGAGAAAATTGTTGAAATCAATTGAGCATGGTAAAAAATTTATGCAAATGTCAATACAGAATTTTAAATTGGGAGGAAATTTTGAAGTTTCCAATTTTTTCACGTTACAAGTAAGGGCCGAAAATGTACGCTCTCATTCTAAAAATTATTGCTATAAAATTCATCCTTGAGTTTAACAGTCTGAATAATTCATAAGAAGGATGAGTAACTCACAAAACTAATACAAAATGGAGATGTGTCAACTAAATTGGACTGAAAGGAAAAAATCTATTCACATTGTTGGTCCTACCTCAATTTTTGATAGAAATTAAAAGTTTGTATTTCAGATTGGACCTCAGTAAATTGAGTTGAGCAAATATAAATATCATATTTCTAAGCAGTGCTTATGTTAAATTTCCAATTGCGAACCATTTGCTTAAGATTCTTTATTACACATCCATTCTTGAGCTCCCCACATTATATATGATACCAATCAACATTAATAATGAATTTCAATATGAACATTGACGAATTCTCATTCTATTGAGTATCATCAACCCTTTGTAAAAACAGCAAAAGTAGCAGCATTCTAGAGTGATATTCAAATTAACAAGCTCATAAAAATAAAAATTATCAATAAGACAGTTTTTTATTCACTTATATTTTACATTATTATGGCTTAATAATAGCCTAAGTAGACATGAATAGTCCTAGAAATAGCATAGCTAACATACAAATTACACAAAAATGCTCTGGATAGTTTCTTTAAACCTGGTTTATTTTCCTAGCAAAGTTCATAAGCTATATGCCGTATTTATACTAAGAGTTTGCCTCCAAGAAGTCTTTAATGGAAGAGTTAAATTTCTTTATAAGAATCACCAAGTTATCTTTCTATTCAATATAGACTATTCTTGGAAAAAATAGCAAAAGAAATGTTCTAGAGTGATATTCAAATTGAACATACAATAAAAGAGTTCTGAAAATTAAAAACATGATCTTGAATAATAAAAAAATTGAAAGTATTTTTTTTTTCAAAAATACTAGATATATCACAAGCATATTTCAAAGGAAAAGTAAGTATAAAGCAATTACCTAATACATAGGGCTTCAAACAGTATAAAAAAATTTACTCAAAATAATCAATTAAAAATTGCTCTAAATCTTATTGAGTCTTTGAATTAATATTCTCCTTAACCAAAGTAGAATCTGTTGAGAATTAGGTTTATGTTTTAATGTTCAAGATTATAGATCGCAACAATTTTGATTTATACATCATTCACATATTTGTTTTTTAAACCAAATATCTACAATTTATTAACTAACTATCCAAGATTTCTGTTGACAAAAACTCATTCACTGACACAAAGAAGTCAACAATGAATCAAAGTAAACGAATCGAGAAAATCAAAAATATGATTAACTGCATTGCTGGACCTACATAATAACAATCACAAAGGCAAAAATCGGAAATTAATATTTAGGTAATGTATTATTCAAATTGTTTTCACTGTGGTAAACCTTTATTATTTATTTTATAATTTTGAGAAATAGTAATCGACAATATTGCATGTAAAAGAATTTTGATATCCTTGAAATGATACTATTTTTGTACTTCTGTATAAAAAAAAATTCTATCGGAGCTTTCAAATGTTTTCTTTTTCTTTATATGTCTACTTATGTGGGTTTTAATTCTGTTTTGAATTTTTAGGTTGAACAAGAATCCCATCTCTGGCGTCTTCAAGCAGGGATGAAGAACAACAGGGAGTAATATACAAATTTTCTCTTTCAGGTTGAGTAAGTTAGACGATCCATGAAAAAGTTATAATAGAGCTCTTTAGCCAATAAGGATAACATTTGAAACACTGTTATTGAATTCAGAATTTTAAACTTGGGAAAATGAAATCGACCGAATCAAAAAACAATATGAAGATAAAATTGAAAAGAGCAAGATGGTTTTTTTATCTAGGAGAATATATCTCTGTAATATTAATTTGATTGGTATGATGAAATTCAGATAGTACCTTAACTGAAATGACAATTGGTATTCAACTCAAAAAACACAAGTAGATTTGAGTTCGATATTCACCTGAAAACCATTAGTTTTTTTATATGTATTATTTTTTCAGATTAATCAAAATAAGTTTCTTTCAGCAGATGAACAGTAAATATTTTTGGATCCAATTTGATAGCAAAAAAATATATTTACCATCGAAAAGTCTTCATAATATATGAAATTCAGGATCTATTAAAAACAAATATAAAAGTAAACATGTGTTTTTATTCATCAAATTTATTTCGTACTATTATGAACTGATAATATTCAAACTCATGTAAAGGGTCTTACAATGAGACTGATCAATATTGATATTATCCTGACTTATAGATCTTTAAGATCCCTAAGAACCTTTATGTAGCCTGCGTGAGTTAGTTGATTTGTGTTCTGGTTAGGCTTTGTTACTGTGTCCTTGTGCCATCTTAGCCACAGCACTGTTAATTTTTAACCAAACGGTGAAATGGAGGCCAAAACCATCTGTCAAGAAAATTTGTTTTCTACCCAGTAGGGATCTGAACTTGACACCTTTCGGTTCCTAGTATGGTACTCTACCTCTGAGCTATTGGCACTTATCGATGTTATTAATGGTCCATCCGCTGAAGTTCTTTCATTGATTGAATTTTGTACGTGAGCAATGACATCATTTGTGATTTTCCAAATATTTTACCGTTTTCTCTTTATTGTATTGTTTGTGTGATCTGTTTTGATTTTCCTTCATTGATCTTTTCCACTCTTTTGCCTAAACCTCTAATAAATTTAAGTGTTCTTGGTCCAGTTTAGTAGTTGTTACGGGATTTGCCTTAGAAGATTGGTTGTTGTATCGTCAGGAAGAGTTTAATTGTTTCCATGTGTGTTGGCAACTTAGAAGTATAAAGCACATAGAACTGAACCAAAAGCGTTTCTTTGAAGAATCTCAACTTTTATTGGATTGGGTATTTCTTCTCTTACTAGGTGTAGAAGTATGAAACCGAAATTTTTTTTAAAATGTCTGTTCAAAAATGATGATCTACTACATTACTATTTATACATTTTTCCAACCTATCAATCAGTTTCTGAATACCACGCAAAAAACAGTTCTTGAAGCGAACCGTTTATTGACATTTTCATATGAATTTAAAGCATTGTTCAGCAGTGTCCCCAGTAATGCAAATTAATGATAATTAGTCGGACTTATATCTGGGGAATAAGCCACATGTGATAGTATTTCCCAGCTGAACGCCTCGATCATTTTCCTGACCTGTTTTGCTGTGTGTTATGGGGCATTATAATGGAGCAGAATGACTTTGTATTGCCTTTTTCATTATTTCGGTCGTTTTTCATGTAATGCTCGATTCAAATTGATCATTTGCAGTTGGTAGCAATCAGTGTTAACGGTTTTAGCAACTCGTGATAGATTGCATCCTTCTGATTGATCCCAAACACAGAGTATTGCCTTCTTTCCAAAGTTATTTGGTCTTCCAATGGATGTTGATAATTCATGAATTCAACCATGATTTACAATACTTTGGATTCTCATAAATATCTGTCTTTCGTTACATGTTACTATTCGATGGATAAATGACTTTATTTTATGTCTGTCAAGCAGAATTTCACAAGTGTTTTTTCGATTTTTCCGCCTTCATGCAGAAGCCATTTTCTCACTTTCTGAATCTTTTCCATAGCTTTCGAACAAATTGACACAGCAATCTGCATCAGATTCATTTGATCCGCGCGTTGTTTAGTAGTATCATCATATTCATCCAATAATAAGTGTTGAAATTAGTTGTTTACGAATTTTTTCGGTGGTTTCCTACACTCTTCGTTTCTTCTGTCAAAATGACCACTTTTGATGTTTTTGAATCACTCGAAATACTGTGCTTTACCAAACGCAGGTTCACCATGAGCCTCGACAAGCATTCATGTTGTTCTGCAGCAGTTTTCTTCAAATGGTAAAATAGAAAACCAATACTGTCCGCAAATCGTAGGCACGAAACTCGACATGTTTGAATTTATAGAAAAATATACTTGTCATGTAAAAACTTCAATTGTTTTGTGTTAATATAATATATAATCTTTGTCAGCTGTTAGAAGGTGATTATGATGTTGCAGAAGCGAACTAATGACTGGCACCATCTATGCGGAAATTCCGGTTTCATACTTCTGCATCTAGTATTTTTTTTTATCTTTTACTTCTTTTCAGAAGTCAGTTGTTTTATTTCCAATAGTACTGATTCATATTTATTATATCCTGTATAACCTTTCAAGATGTGGATGAATGTTTCTAAAGCTTTGTTAACCTTGTCAGAATATTTCAGTCTTAATGAGAGGTTAATTTGTTCGTTAACTAGTCTATGGTACTAGTCCCTATGTGTTCTGCTGTCATGATAGAGATTTCTTGGCAAATGTGCCTAATGACACAATTATTGGAGAGTGACCAGAGGAAAATTAGTGATCATAACTGGGATGTACTTCAATGTATTTTGATAATATCCCATTGGTTACAAAGAAATCGAAGAGGTTAGGATCACTGGGTCAGCAGGTTAGTCTTCAGTAGACAGGAACAATTCTTGAATCAGGTTTGCCAATTCTTTCCCCTTGGTGGTTATGAGACTGAACCACAGCATGTATTTGCGACTGATATCTCCCATGACCATGAATCTTGAACCTAATTTATTGAATAAATCTCTAATTATTGGTTTTCAATTTATGTTTTGGTGGACAATGCACTGCAGAGATTCTATCATAATAGGACATCTTAACTCTCATTGAAGTTGCTTGAAGATAGTCTTCTTTGTATTCAAGTATTTCAGAGTGAGTAATGGCATTCTTGTAGTACTGCCATTTCAGCATGTGTAGTATTGTCTGGATTGATGCTGTAGGCTGTGTAATTTGGTACATGGGAGAATGATTGATCGATGAGGTATGTTTTGCTTATCAAAAGTATATTTATTAGGTAGTAGTTAAAGGAGGTCTCGAATTAATTTTTTGTTGTTGCAGAATATCCTTTGCATTCCATTGAGCTATTCTGATTAAGTTAGTGAATTTTAGTTATTAGTGTTGAAAGCATATGCAGAATCATATTATTTGGCTGGTCAAATTGCTGAAACATTTATTTGAATTCCGCCAGGGAAGCGTTTAGGGTGATAGAATTGTCTTATCGTATTGTTTGGTTCTCTTAGTATGTAGGTGTAACTAGATTTTTATTGAAGTTGTGGTTTGTTGGATATTCAGTCTGTTTTTCATGTTATTTGTTTTTTTTTAGGAGTGCATTATAAATTTCACAACCCTTACTTCAATCAATGCTCAATTTTGTCACACTTAAAATTGTAAATGATGAGATGTCAAAACTAACCTCAAAAATCAATTAGCGTTTATGGTTTAAAGTAAAACACTTTGTTTCCGCTAATATAATAACGGAAATAAATATGCGATGAATTTCCGACCGAAACAATCAAGAATTTGCGTTTAAGCTTATGATTTGTCCAAATTATTGGAACATCATATAGAAGAAAAGTCCCCGAAGTATAATAGGACATAACATTGAAAATACCAAATATTTTACAAAAACATGTCATTCTACAGTATCCTTTTGCCCAATATATTTTATGGATAGCTTTATTATCCTTTATTATATTAGGAGTACAAATAAGTTTCCGCCGTTTTATTGTAGATGGCGCGGCACTGAGTTTCGGTTAGCTTTCGCAGATGATAACCGGCTTAAAAAATAGTTTAGACATTCAAGAACAACATAACCTTCTAATATCATTGATTTTATATTGGTAAAATATAATTTTTATAAGTTGAAAATGTCAAAATTTGAGCCAAGTAAGCGTCATTTGCGGGAAATATTAGTTTACTTCTTTAATTTAAAGAAATCTGCTGCTGAGGCGCATCAATTGCTCGTAGAAGCATATGGTGAGGGTGCTTTGAGTGAGTGAACGTGTCGAGAGTGGTTTAAAAACGGTGATTTCTACGTAGAAGACAAAGATCGCAGTGGAAGGCCAAAAATTTACAAGGATGCAGAATTGGAGGAAGATTCATCTCAAACACAAAAAGAACTTGTTTTAACATTAGAAGTCACTCAGCAAGCAGTCTCACATCGTTTGAAATCATTAGGAATGATTCATATTTAATTTGTGTTTAAAAACGGCGGAAACTTATTTGTACTCCTAATAGTAAGGATCAATTCTTCAAAGTAGTCATTAGTCGAAGGGTTGGTCTTCATTGTTGGCAAATCTTTTATAACAGATCCATTATTATTTTTTAAGTGGCGAACCTTTGAACTACACAAGCGAAGATATTATTTTAATGAGTATTTATCAGCTTTTTTTTTTCATTTTGTATCATATTTTACGTATTGTATTTGAGATTTCTAGTGAAACTATTTTGATGAGTTTCACCTGTTGAAAGAGTCTTTTTTATAACTTGTGTGTGGACAGCTCAGCGGGAGAGCATTGGGCTCGTGATCGGAAGGTCCGGGTTCGAATCCTGTTCAGGTGGAAAAGAAATTTTCTAGTTGGACGGGTGTCTGCCACAATTTCACTGTTGGGTCAAAAATTAACATTATTGTGACCTAAAGTGGCGCAAGATCCAGTTACAAAGCCTACCCAGAACACAACTGAACTCCTAACTCGCACAAGCTGAAAAAGCTTCTGAGGGATCTTCACAGAAGATCTAGGAGTATCAGGATAATAATAATTATAACACCACAAGCAAAGTTGCATTTTTCTAACATTGTTAAAGAGGATTATAATATTTTCTAAATTTCATAAATTGAGGTATTGAGGATAATTGCAAAACGACAAGATCACATCAGATATGCTATTCAGATTGCAAGAAGTAAATTGAGAACAGTGTGGGATCTAGTGAACAATACTTTGGAGAAGCAAAAGAAACGAGGCTATACAAGTGAAAACTGATGTGAATCTCAAAAACTAACAAATTTTTAAATACCACCTCAAATGGTGTTATATTCAAGTACACTTTATTCAAACTATGGCATGATTAAAATATATGTATTATTTGTTTGAAATAACCGAATTGAAGGTTGTGAATATGTAATAAACGGTCCATGTTATTCTTGGGAATACAGAAGTTAATTTTGATCTAAAGAAATCTATTAAAGCTCGAGGACCGACAAGCTGTCTTAATTATTGGAGACTGAAATTTAGCATGAACAATAGGCAAGTATTGTAAAGGAATAATGGATCGATTCATTCAAGTTCGATCAACAAATCGATTTATTTAAATTTACGATTGGCCTTGGGAACGGAAGTTCCCACAGTAGATAAGGGTAGTTAATCTGAAATGTCGCCACAATAAAGACGCGGTTATGATTTATTTTAGTGCAGAATCGCGCAAAGTAAAATATTCGAGGCTACATTAGGTGTTCTCAGTAAAGTTGAGATAAGAAATCGACAAGTCTAAATATTCTGGAGACGTATGTAGGCGTTAAAGCGATGGCAACTTCGAAAAAGCGGACGTAGGAATATTTTTAATAGGAAAGAAGGCAACGTTTTGGAAGTTCGAAAAAAAAAGGGGAGAATCGTAGTTAGAGATTGGTGACAGACGGTCACTAATCGGTTCGTGGTCGGGATGGTTTAGTTTAATTCCGTTTAAAAAATAGAAGGCTGAAAATATAGTATTTGTTCTTGAAGGGGTGTTGTGCCTTTGGGCTGATGCCAACACCCCCGTGTAGTGTGTTCAGCTTTTGAACATGGTATCTGGCTTTGTGGATAGGTATCTCGAAAAAGGTAGCATTTTTTTGTCTGTAACTTACTAACATCTTTATTGGCTTTAAATGGAAATGGTTCATAAGTAATAACGACAATATGACTTAATAAAATTAGCAGTCCAGGGTTCTGAAGTTTTCCAAAAATTGATTTAAATAATAACCATGATTTGATTTTAGAATATCGTTTTACATTAAATGCGAAAATGTGTAAATATTGAAATTTATACCGACAGACAACATTTATTAAATGTGATATCTCATTTATATGTGTTATTTTTGCTCTATCCATCTCCTCAGAAAATACTTTTGAAACAAAAGACTTGCCCTTCGTGCGACGAGCACGAACTCAAGTTTCTTTCCAAGAAGAGAATTTAGTAAAGTTAGTATGTGATTTGATATATTTTCGAGTTGGGAACTAGATCCAGGAATTGAGTAGAATGTAGTAAATAGTGGTAAAGTTTAATAGTTAGAAAAAGTGTTTGATTGATGCGGTCTTTACTTGGTGGAAACTCATTTTAATTGAAAATAATATAAGAGCTGTCTTATCTGAAATATAGTTAATTTCAATTTCTAAATAATGAAACAAGAAAAAAAGAAATAATATCCTATATAAACTTTTTCTAACTAAAGAATATATGAGACAGTGTTTTAATTTCCACAAAAATGTTTATAATACAACAATTGTTTCACTAGGATGTGGCTTCTTCAGGTATCTACATTCTACTGGCCACTAGAATCGTGGTGAAACAATTGTCGTATTATAAATATTTTTGTAGAAATTAAAATACTATCTCATATATTTTTTAGTTAGAAAAAGGTTTATATTGGGTATTAGTTCGTTTTTTTTCTTGTTTCATTATTTAGAATGTGAAATTAACTAAATTTTTTTGAGAGTAGGAAATATAAAAAGTTTCACACAGTTACTCTTATTATATTGAGATAAACACCCCCATTATTAAGGGTAAACGACCCTGAGTGTGTTTCAAATACAGTGAAAATGATAAATCTACAGGTTGAGATGGCATTCCAGTAAAAATAATTAAAGCAAGTCTGTATCGATTTCATTGCGTATATTATGAATAGATCTTACATGATTGGCATATTTCCGTATACTCTAAAACAACAACAAAATTGGAAATAGAAATCCGAACAGCTATCATCCGATTAGTCTTCTATCATCATTTGCAAACATTTTTGAGAACAAAGAACTGGGGTTCTTTGAAATATTTAGCCAGCATGAATATAAACAAGGAAAACTTTATAAAAGAGCCATCTTTGAGTTATTCCAATCAATATTAACAGCGTTAGAAAGAAAGGAATTACCACGGGGCGTTTTATCGATTTATTGTATGGCAATAAATATCTGGGCATCTCTGGTTCGAGTCCCGCTGCGCCCATGGGTGTGTTTGTGTACGTTAGGTGGTGGGGGTACGACTAATGACAATAACAGCCGATGCCATAAGACATAAAAATGAATATCTTGCTGAAATGATAAATAGGTAATAGAAGAACAGAGATGAATGTAGATAATATCAATCCACCAGACGAAATAAAGGCAGTATACCACGAGGAATTACCCTAGTCCTCATAATTGAGCTTCCTGTGATACTTACTGGATTCTTGGCTGAATGTATTGCCTTTGCTGATGAAAATATTTTATTGACTTTACCATCTCTAAAATTGACTCTAGATAAAGTGAATTCTACACTGGGATATGTATGAGGAAAAACTGTATGGCAATGAATATGTTTGAGTGTATAGTTTTCAATTATAATCAATCTCCAGAACAGCAAAGTTCCTCAGAATCTTTGTGAATGACAACTTCAAATGGTTTGAAATTGAATAGCAATTCCTAGATCGTGAAATCTGCGGGCAGAAAGCAGACTGAAGATACCGCGGATGCAGCATTCTAAAGATGTAGTGGGAACCATAAAGACTCTAAATTCAATACTTCCTAAACATCTTGAGGAAGTCAGCACATTTGAAGAGCTTGTTGACATTGCCTATACTACTGCGGTTACAATCTGCGAGGCCCATAGAAGACGACTGGGTAACAATGAAGTAGAGAAATTGACTGAATATCCTCCCTGGAAAAAACGTTACAAAATAAAATCATTACGTTGAGAAAAAAATTAGTTACCTTAATACTTTTAATCCATCGGCGAAGGTCTTGAAAACAGTCAAGAAAGTGGCATCAGAGATCAAGGTTAAGCGAAGAGACCCTGACTGAGGGAAAATGTTAGCAGTAAATGATAACCTGAAGCAGAATATCAAGGCGTTTGGGAGTCCCATACTGCGGTGTAACGAGATTTTAAAAATATACAGAAACAATACGATGTTGCTTCAAAATCAAAAGAAGTTTTTTCGAGAATAGGAAAACATCGAAAAAATAATCATCTCTAACCGACAACTGCTCACAACTACTGAATTGTAGTGTGCTCTGAGAAAACCACATATGATGATCGAATGCCTTGGATACAAGAAGCTCAGTTAATGATCCCGATGGTTAAAATGAGCGAAGTTTACATTTCTGAAATGGACGTAGTAGAGGTCCTAAAAGGATCCAATAATTGGGGAACTTCAGGTTGTGGTAAACTAATATAATACTAATGATAATAAACTATACATAATTAATGGTGGAAAAACCTCACTAGCGTCCGTGGAACCTCATCCAGGCTGTTTTAACAGCGGTAGTCACTAAAAACACATAAAGTAAAATCTACGAGAACTTAAGCTGATAGCCCCAAAACAGAGTGGCGGACGTATAAAAACACTTGGTGACTACGTCGTGAACAAACAGGCCCGTGAAAAACTGAAGAACATCTGGATTGACGAATGGATTTCGACTCGGTACCCTACTCCTGGTTGCTGAAATTCTTAAAATTGCATGGAATTATCAATCTTTTGGATTTTCTCATGCGACTTTGGAGACCTCACTCTTAGTCAGCGCTGGATATATGATGGAAGAGTCTGAGTCAGAGTGATAGCATCAATCGAGGAGTTTTTCAAGGTGAAACACTTGGTGTAATTTGGTTTTCCATTACCTTCAATCCTCTCAGTATGCTGCTCAAAAACATGGAGTATGGATACACCATTGATAGACTGAGACATGTCCGACTAAACCAAAATCTGTACATAGATGATCTCAAACTATACTGAGCCAATTCGGATCAGCTATGGAGATTACTGGAGATAGTGTCGCTATTCAGGGACGCCATGGAGATGAGCTTTGGGATGCAACCCTTGATGTGAGGCCTGGAAAAATACAAGGCGCAGGCTTTAGAACAATGATAATGAATCAGGTTACGATCCCGGCGTTAAACGTGAGTAATCCGTACGATCATCTGAAGATAACGCAAGCGTTGCTTATTGAAACTTCGGAGATGAAAAAGCTGTATAAAGAAAAACTACTCAAGAGAGTCGACATTTTATTGAAATCAAAACTGAATTAATACCAACAATAATTTACTCTTTCGGCATTTTAACTTGGTCAATAACTGAACTACAAGAAATAGACAAAACATTAAGATCTTTGTTGACAAGATATAGTGTAATACACCACTTCAACTATAACACACTCAGGATCGTTTCCCTTGATATATAAGGTGTTTATCTCATTATAAAAGAGGTAACTGTGTGAGACTTTTTATATTTCCCACTTTCAAAACAATATAGTTAATTTCACTTTCTAAGTAATAAAGCAAGAAAAAACGAAATAATACCCAAACCTTTTTCTAATTATTAACTCTTACCACTGTCACCATTTACTACATTCTACTCATAATTCCTGAATCTAGTTCCCAACTCGAAAATATATCAAATCATATACTTACTTTACTAAACTCTCTATTTGGAAAGAAATTAGGTTTGTGTTCGTCGCACGAAGGACAAGTCTTTTGTTTTAAAAGTATTTTCGGAGGAGATGGATAGAGCAAGAAATAACACATTTAAATGAGATACCGCATACATTCTGTCAAGAAAGTACCGGGAATTATCGATTTAAATCTGGCGGGGCAATGAGGCAGGTAAAAATTTTTTTTCCTAGGTTTGTACCACTGTCCTTAATTACTATGCCAAGCTTGAGCGGGATCTGTCAACTAGTGTGTTTGCAACAGCTTATTAAGTCAGTCGATGTCAGAGTGCGTGCCGATTTTTACTATGGGTGATTACGTTGAACAAAGAATTTGTTTAAAGTTTTGTGTTGCAAATGAATTTTCGTGTGCCGATGCATTGAAAATGTTGCAAAAGGCCTTTGGTGATAATGCTCTATCGAAAACTCGTGCATATCAGTGGTACAGAGCCTTCAAGGACGGTCGTGAAGTGGTCGCCCATCGACGGCTTCGATCGAAGATAACGTCGATAAAATTAAGGAAAGGGTGCTGGAAAACCGTCGTACCAGCTTGAGAGAGATAGCACATGATCTTAAGATATCCCACGAGTCCGCACGTACGATTTTGATTGATATTTTGGGCATGAGAAAGGTGGCCGCACGACTCATACCGAAAGACCTGAATTTTCTTCAAAAACGTCATCGCGAACAGGTTGCTTCAGACATGCTGGATCGCTGTAATTCCGATTCTACATTCATGGAACGCATTATAACTGGTGATGAGACCTGGGTCTACGAGTACGATATGCAAACAAGCCAGCAATCATCGGAATGGGTGGCAAAAAATGAGCCGAAACCGAAAAAACCACGCCAAAGCCGCTCGAAAATGAAGGTGATGCTCATTGTTTTCTTCGATATCCGTGGCGTGGTGCACTACGAATTCGTTCCAGAGGGTCAGACGGTAAACAAGGAGTATTACCTAGGCGTTATGAAACGTTTGCGTGAGCGTATCCGTAAGAAGCGGCCAAATTTGTGGGCGAACAACTCATGGATTTTGCATGACGATAACGCGCCTTCTCACCGAGCTACGATTGTGACTGACTTTCTCACCAAAAACTCAACAAACGTGTTTCAGCAACCACCGTATTCGCCGGATTTGGCTCCCTGCGACTTTTTCCTCTTCCCAAAACTAAAATTGCCCCTTCTTGGCACCCGTTTTGAGTCGATTGAAGCCATAAAACAAAATTCGGCGCGAGAGCTAAAGTCCATCCCGGAAAGCGCCTATAAAAAATGTTTCGATAATTGGAAGTGCCGTTGGCATAGATGTATTGGAGCAAATGGAGGCTATTTTGAAGGCGACCCAATAAATTTTGACGATTAAATGTAAAAATGTTGTTTTAATTGAAAATTCCCGGTACTTTATTGACAGAGTAGTATAATGAACTATTATTGTGTCGATCAATAGAAATTTCAATATTTACAATTTTTCACAGTCTTTTGAAAAGCAATTAAGGTAAAACGATATTGTAAAATCAAATCATAGTTTAGTTTTTAAATCAATTTTTGGAGGACTTCAGGACCCTGGACTGTTAATTTCAATAAGTCATACTTTCGTTCTCGCTTCTAAACAATTTATATTCAATAGCAATAAAAAGATGTTAGTGAGGTTACAAAAAAAACCTACCTTTTTCGGGACACCGATCCACAAAACCAGATACCATGTTCAATAGCTGAACCCTCTACACGGGGGTGTTGGCCTCAGCCCAAAGGCACAACATCCCTTCAGGAACAAACACTATAATTTAGCCCTTTATTTTTCAACCTGAATAAAACTAAACTATCCCGACCACGAACCGATTAGTGACTGTCTGTAACCAATGCCTGACGACGACGACCCTTTTTTTTGAACTTCCAAAACGTTGGCTTTTATCCTCCTACTCAAAATTTTACTATGTCGGCTTTTTCTAAGTTCCCATCGTTTCAACGCCTACACACGTCTAGACCATCCAGATCTTTTGACTTGTCGATGTATTATTCCGACTTTACTGAGAATTCCCAAGCTTAGCCTTGAAGTCCTTTGTGTCGTCTGCACTAAAATCATATTCGCGAACTTCCGTTCCCAAGGTCTCCTCGTTTAAATTTAAATGAATCGATCTATTGATTAATACAATGTTGCTTTAAGATTCTTACCCGTTGTTTATGCAACTATTAATTCCGCTTATCAGCCGCGATCAGTCCGCGAGTTTTATCTTAATGGACTTCTTTAGATCAAAATTTATTTCTCTATTTCTAACTAAAACATAGGCCCTTTATTACAATAGGGTGCAACATCCCCACTCATCAATAATACTCCTATACCTGTCACAAATTTTAGTTCTTTAATATCACACAATCTTAAAGTTATAAATGTACCTTAAAGTAAAAATAAAAATGTTTACAATAAAGGATAGTAGCAAGTTACTAGAATATTCAATAAACCAAAAAAAAAAAAAAAATCTTCAACGCTGGTTCACAATAAAATTTGTACAGCAAACTTGAGTTTTAAAAATTTTTTGAATTGAAAATGGGATTGAAAGGATCAACATTAAAGGGACTTAAATTGAACGTCGTCAAAATCCTATACATCGGCAAATTCTTAGTAATATTCAACGTAGGTATAAGCTGCGACAAACATTTTCCTGGACCTCAAACTCTTCTTAGGAACTCCAAGAGACAGACTGAAGAATTAGAGTCAAAAGGACATCATTCAAAATTTTGACAAATATCATATATTTTCCTACGGGTTCCAAACCGAGGATACAAAATTTAGTTAGCTTAAAAAAAAAGAATGTTAGTAAGTATGGCTTCATTCATTATAAACAAATTACCATACCGAAGGGTAAAACCAAACATTCTGTTAGATGACGAGAGTATGTCAGAATGTTGAATGCCACATCTTGCTGTATCAAAATAAAGTCCTCAATGTTTTTAACCCTCCAAAATACCTTGAAATCAAATAAATAATATTGACGACTTATTTATTTTATGAAAATCCGTTATAGATTGATGCAGAATAAAATTTTATGTTTTATCAAAATTTTCACAATTTATTTAACAAGAATGTGATACACGACGCGTTTCGACTTCAAATACTTTGGGAATAGTAATTGGTTTGGTAGTTCTGACTAGTATCCCTTTAGCTGCCGTTGTGAACAGAAACGATCTTTGGGAGCTTCTAACGACGAGAAAAACACCACAGTGACTGATTGAAAATAATAATCACCGTGACTCTTTTATTGTGATATATATGTAAAGAAACTATTTAAGTTATGTGAAAGGTTTTAATCGACAGCGGTAAAGATCCCTCGAAATAAGTCTTTTTGAAAAAGTTCTTAGCTGTTTGAAATGATTAGAGTGATAAATGTCCTCATATATTTGATATTTTTCATGCAATTTATACTTTTGTTGAATAACTCTTATTGTCTCCTTCGAGTAAAAAAGAGGTGTTTTTGTTTTCGGATACATCAGTAATTTCTATATTCATCAACCTGGTATTTCGTTCGACTTTATTCAATTTTATATGTAAATTTGACACTTCTGTTTTGGGGAAATAGTTTCCCCCTTTATTTCACTGAGAAATTTCACAACTTCATTAAACTTGCTTAACTTGGTTTCAAATCCGTTATTTTATTTGATCAAAAAGTCATAGAATTCAGCAGTTCTCTTATATCATCTCAAGACTTCTTTTCTAACAGATGACATTAATTGAATCACGCCGATACCGTCCAGTAACGCAGAGATATCGCCCCAAGAGTCGTCAACACAGTGGCGGCTTGTGGTACTTGAAACAGGTAAGGCCCGAAGAAGGAATAAATTTCTACGCCACCTGGGTGCTTAGACACCTGAGGTATTATTCCTTGACACGTTGACCTTTAATATGGAGGTCATCGCCAATAGCCCGACTAAAACCATAAAAAAACCTTTAAGCTCTATTATTCATTAACAAGAACTAATAATTAAAAAACATAACATTGTGTATATATAAAATTAACAAATATAACGTTTTCTGCTGCTTTGGAGTAGAATGAAAAGTTAAAAAAACACAAACTAATTTCCTTATTATAAATGCATATTATGTATATATATACAAAAAATAATAAGTAACAAATAAGGAGGCCAAAATAATAAACACATGAAGAAAACTTCATACCAACTGAGGTCCTAAAATGCACCCTATGGGTGTTAGAGCTTCTTCAACATGACCACCAAAATCCAATAAACTAGCGATATTTTTGTCAAAATTAGGTGGATTCAAATGAAATGGGGGTTTTTGGATAAACGGAATCGTCAAAAAACACACTGATTCTCATCAGTTGCAAAGATAACAGGGTCTTTCATAAAATTCTAAACTTCCATTTTTTTACTGAGTGATCAAATTGAAATTTTAATCAAAGAAATAGACTCCTCATACATTTTTGAAGAAAACAGGTACTCTTCGTTGATAGCGTTACGGAGCACAATTCTCGAGAAAAAATTAATTTTGTTATGATATGCATTCTAACTGAGCCACGGACTGTTTATTTTGAAAAACATAATAAATGTCTGTCACTTTGACATTCGTCAGCAATAACGTTCAGTTATAATGCATATCATCACAAAATCACTTTTTTCTCGAGAATGGTGCTCCATAACGCTTTCAACGAAGAGTACCTTTTTCCTTAAATAATGTATGAGGAGTCTATTTCTTTGATTAAAATTTCAATATGAGCACTCAGTCAAAAATTAGAAGTAATTTTATGAAAGACCCCCTGTTATCTCCGCCACTTATGAGAACCAGTGTGTTTTTTGATCACCAGACGATTCAGTTTATCCAAAAACCTCCATATCTACTGAATTTTATTTGAATCCACCAAATTTTGACAAAAATATCGCTAGTTTATTGGATTTTGGTGGTCATGTTGAAGAAGCTCTAGCACCCATAGGGTGCATTTTAGGACCTAAGTTGGTATGAAGTTTTCTTCATATTTTGACTTCTAGAATCACCCTCTAAAATATATGAACGTTAAATCCGGACATACTGTATAATTAAAATGTTTAGTGAAGTTGACAGAATTAATCTGTGTGATATTTAAGATATTCTATCCAGTAAAACCCCTTTTTTATTATTTCAATCGACTTAACTTTTCAGTGTGTACCTTAATGAAACTATTATTTAACACTGGGTAGGTCCCACTTGGCACAATTTGATTTTTATCATTGTTTTGTAAATATAAATATTAGTTTTATATAAAGAAACATATTTGAATGATAATGGGGAACTCATGATCAAGCTATGCACACTTACTGAATTAAGAGTCAATAATACTTTCTTTCATCATTGGGTCCAACATAAATATACATTTGAGAATACCCGAGGACATAAGTCAATTATCGATTGAATATTGAGTATTAGACATGTACATTCAGCCCAGATACAGGAAATCAGACCACTGAACTCGGCCATTGTTGGTAGCGACCATAAACTACTGCTGGGAATAATTAAACTGAAACTATCATGAAAAACAAACAGCTGGCCGAAGAAGAAAGAAAAACTCAATAGTCTCTATGTGATCACTCAATGAGAACTTTATCCCAGAGCCTTAGAAATGAACCGAATAATAGAGAGTGATGATATCAACATCAGCTGGAAAAAACTGAAGAATAACATTAAGGTTGCGAACAAAGCACTTGGCATCCGTACCAAGCACCAAGCACAGAAAATACAATAACACACCATGGTTCCACAACGAAATAAAAAGAAAATGTGATGAAAAGAAAAAGGCATACCTGAAATATAGAGCACTTATGACCCAAGAATCATCACCATACAAAATGATCCGCAACGAGGCAGGATCTCTCGTAAGATTAGCTAAAGCTAGGCACTGAAAAATTTTCTTTAAAAATATGGAAAGTGGCTTCTATGGTCTCTAAAAACAAATCTGCTGTCTAATCAGAACCCAATGAAAGGAAATAAAAGAGTGAAGAGCCCAGACACATATCAAAGCAATGCTGGCTTAAATGTCTAAGCCAGAAATAGACACTGATGACAATATGCAAATAGAAAGTAAAGATATAGAACTTGCACTTAAAATGGTTGAAAAACAGAAAGAGCCATGGTCTGGACGGTATTCCCAACAAACTGCTCAAATAGGGCGGACAATATCTTGTGAAACACCTGGTTAAACTGGCTAAAAAAATCTTTGATCACCATAGGATACCGAATGAATGGCGGATAAAGCATTACGATTCTCTTGTTCAAAAAGGGTGATAAAAAATGACCGGAAAATTAAGGGGGCATCAACTTACTAAATTCGACAGTAAAGTAGATAACTAAAATAATTACCAACAAGATAAATAGCATAATCTCCCTCTCAGACAAACAACAGGGTTTTAGAACGGGCAGATCTTGCACAGATGCTGTCTTTGTTATTAGGCAAATTGCCCAAAAATCTATTGAGTATAATAGGCCTGTAATAGAATAGAGAATGGAATACGGGCGTCTCACCAAGTCCACTCCTTTTTAATATAATTATGAATGAAATTATAAAGCAAGTACTACGCTTGAAGGGATATAAAATGTGCAACAGTAATATCACAATTATATGTTACGCCGATGATGCTGTGCTTGTTGCGGAATATGAAGACGATCTCTAGAGATTGCTGTATCGTTTTAACTGTGTAGCCATGGTCATTTCTGCATCCAAAACAAAAAGCTTGACGACATATAAAACATCAATCAGGTGCAAACTTGTTGATCAAATAATACAGCAATATTTTTGCTAGAAATGCTATGATGATACTCTGGTCTGGTTGATGTTGAGGAATAAGCAATTAGATATAATTATATTATGTAAAGATAATAATTTACTTAACCATTTACTTAACATAAGAATCACCCACTTGTTCATTAATATCTATGGTTGGATATCATTTAATTGGCAAACATTTGAGGTTTCTCGGAATTTTTCTACTGGTCAAGAAAATCGAAAGTAAGTTGTCCCCGTGACCTTGCACACACGTTTGCTATTCATATGAGGAGATTAGAACCTTGTATTTTGAATGCTATACCATATTCTTTCAGAGTAATTGTAATTAGTGAAATCATAATTTGCAAAAGAGCAAAGAAAAACTCCATTCCAGTATTCTTCTGATTTGTAATTGTTTGTTTTTTAAGTTTCAGAAAAAATAAAATTTTGATACTGTATAGTGAGTATTATTTGTTATACCATATTGGGGAATAAATCTCCAGTAGGAAATCAAATTTGTTCATGTCTTGTTTAATGTCTCCTAACTCACACAAGCTGAAAAAATAAAGCTTCTGAGGGATATTCACAGATGATCTAGGAGTATCAGGATAATAATAATGTCTAAACCCTTCAGTTTTGTTGAATAATGATTACATTGAAAAAATGTTTTCTGATGTCAAACTTGTTAATGATAATAAGTGCAAATATATTCTTTGACTAACTATCTATCCAAATAGTTCAGTCTATTAAGTCAAATATTGAATAGTAGTGATTATTCATTTCATCTTCAATTTACATAATACAGATTATGAACAATATCACTTAACCAATTATAATCTGCAATTCGTTAGAAATATGCATTTGTGATAAAATTAAATAAAACAATGTTATTATCTAAGTAAATTTATTGTTTAGAATTCCCTTGAATTCAAGGAATGAAAATACACAATCTCCAAAGATAATATAAATTTTCATTGTAATATCTGAAAAATGGCATGAAAAATTGCCATAACAAAATTTACATCGCAATGATAATTTTGTTAGTGGTTAAAATAATGGATATTTTTGAGGAAACACATATCTCATTTAAATAAATAAATAAAACTCTTAACCTGAAATCTGTACAGCCTTGGAAAATTGAAAATGAAGGATTTTTTGAACTGTCGACTGGTTTCAAATCTAAAAGTAATAAAATATGAATTTCGATCAAAATTAGACCACTTTCAATTTTTAGTGGCATATATAAATATCTACAATATAAATGAGCAAGTTTCTGAATATTGGTACTTAACTGTTTTGCCACTAACAACTGAAGTTGAAGAAGTACATTATCATGATTTTAATTTAATTCAATATGTTCTTAAAAAATATATTATGAACAGAAATTGTTACAAGTTACTGAATGAAACTGCTAATATTTGTTCTATCTGAAAATGTACTTCCTATTCTTTCTATCTTGTCAATTCTCAGCAGGTCTCCTATTTACTACTGTATTTGTCTATGAAGCTTTAAGAGCTTTCATAAGACCAGCAGTGGACATGGACTTGGGTCTTTCGATGGGCAGGCCAAGGGCGCGATCCCAAACTAGTGAAGCCAAAACTCCAAGAGCTCTTGATACACCAAAGAGTACAGTGTAGTAGTTCATTTCTTTGAGACCATAATACTGTAAAATATTGTTATAAAATTATTGATCTATAGCTACACAATAACTAAACTATATAAAATTGAAATAAGTCGATTCAAAGTAATAACAGTCAAGAATTTTTGGATCTAGCATGGAATAAAAAATAACTTACCTGTAAGAGTACACCAGAATGAGCATCTACGTTTGGCCAGGGGTTCTTAACCTTTCCTAGTTCCAACAGAATTGGTGGAACTACTTTATAGACATTTGATACCAACTATAAGAAAAATTAAAACTGTTACCATTATATTCCTTCAGAATTTAATTATAATAAGCCCATTTGAAAATGAAATGAAAATATGAATAATTGCCCAAATATTACGCAGAATTGCTCTTATCAACTCAGCAACTAACTGTAGTTGAGGCAATTCTGAATTAAATAGGGAAATCTATAGCGCAAATTTAAGAAGGTGTACTAGCCGGACTGACTGAATAAAGAAACAAAAAACTGTGAAAAGCAATGATGTGAAGTCAGGAGTTTTTGTGTGCTTGCTCAAATCATCCAAGATCCTAACGAAATTTTGCATTAGCCTTCTTGTCGTTGTTATTATATTTATATACAGGTATGGAAAAAACAGTCCGAAACAGGGAATTCAGTATTAATCAAGAATGTAGTGGAGCAGAGGAAGAATCAAAACCTCTGTGCGATGCGATGAGGATCAAATTATTGTTCATTTGGCAGTGCGCAATGTTGATGCTTCGATCGAAAGGCTGTGCAGTCTGCTTTCACTCCCTACTATCATTGAGAGAGAACAGTTGACTGTTCGTGATCTCATCGCGCTGAGTTTTTGATTCTTCCACTGGCCCACTGCATTCTTGATTAACACTGAGTTTCCTATGTTTCCGACTGCCTTTTCCTTACTTGTATATATAAAGAAAAGATAATGGACATAACCCTCATATAAAGTCAACCGTAGACACATGTTTCGGGCTTTCGGCCCTCATCTGTAACCCTCACCGTACTGATGAGGGCCGAAAGCCCGAAACACGTGTCTACAGTTGACTTTATATGAACTCAAGGTGTATATGAAATACCATACTCGGAATGTCCCATGTCATACATAGGTCAATAATAGACAAGTGACTAACAGAGTATATGAACACCAACTTGCTGTCCGTAAAACCCATCCATCTTCTGCCCTATTCACACATACGGCAGGTACGGGTCACAAAATTGACTCTGATAGCTGCAACGGAAAAATGCTAACAAGTCGCATTATTCGTGAAACCCTCGAAATTGAGAAGAGACTAAAAAGACTCAAAATTCTAAAATTACAGATTCAGCAAAAAGATAGCACGCTGTTTCCTAGAACAAGCGCGCAAAAATTTATTGGATTAACCTTCCCATATAAAGACAAGCCAAAGAGCGCATCGCACCTTCAAATTAAAAGTGAAATTCACCTCAGTATTGCCAAAATTCAAACATAGGCTGCTTACTTGGCCTTACTAGTCACTATGAAAATACAGAGATACCATCTACAAAAAATTGTATGTGTAAATCAGATGTCAGATCGGTTAATTCGTCAGATCAGTTATCTGGGACAATATGTCGAAACAGATAAAGGTAATTAGGATGTTGATTCTGTGTAAAGTGGTGTTCCGCAAGGTTCAGTGTTGGATTGGATACACTTCTGTTTATTAACAGGTTTTCCAGCAGGTACTTCCAAAAGTTGACAATTGATAGCGGCCATATTATAAAAGGCTAAATCTGTCAAACTGGCTGTCATTTATTCATGATATTGATTTCTCGCATATAACTTGGCGAAACATTTTTAAATTAATAAAGTATATAAAAACAACTTGGCTTAAGGTTACTGTTTATTTGATGTCTGTTGACATATATGTTTCGGGTTTTTAGCCCATTTTCAAATGAAAATTTCCCACGATAGTGTAGCGAACAACTTCTTCGCTCCTCGTCCAGAAACCTGCCTTGCTCTGTCGTAGTTTGACCGGCGTACCAATAGAGGACCCGACCAGTCAACAGATTCGTGACTAACCGTCCCCGCCAGGTTCAAATAGAGCAAGGCAGTGCGTTTGACGATCAGCGTTCCAAGCGGACGCATGGTCACCGGCGTCACAGACAGAGCCTGCGCATCAAGCCTGTCTGATGAGTTTCACATGCGCATGCTCGGAAACGAAACGCCGTCTCCCTAACTAAGAGGTGGAAGCTCCCTCGCAATATCCGTTATCATTTAAGAGCTTCAATAGTATTTCCCAACTTAACGCCTCCATCGTTTTCCTGACCCATTTTGCTCTGTGTAATTGAGCATTATCATGGAGAAAAATGACTTTGTGTGGCTTTTTCCATTTTCACGTAATTCTAAATTTAAATCGATCATCATTATCATGTTGTTGGTAGCGATTATTGTTAATGGTTTCATCAGATTGTATCTGCTCACAATAGATTACAACTGTCTACTTACACCAACCACAGTTTTCTTTCCAAAGGGATTTGGTCTTGCAGTTTATGTCGATGGTTCGCCTGGATTCACCCATAATTGACGACGCTTAAGATTCTTAAAATATATCCATTTTTCTTGATCTGTCGGATTTGATGAAAAAATTATTTTATTTCGTATCTGTCAAGCAGCATTTCACAAGTGGTTTTTCGATTTTCTTGTTGCTTTTCATTGAGTTCATACATGACCAATTTTCCCACTTTCTGAATCTTCCCCACAACTTTCAAACAAATGTGTCATATTCAGTTGATCCCTGAGTTCTTGTAGACTTCTTCTTTAAGGCTGGTAATTCGCTTTCTTAGAATTTATTCAGTAGTTTACCACTCTCTTCGTTTCTCACGTCAAAATCACCACTCATCAATTTTTTACCAAGAACATGTTCACGGAAGCTTCGATAAACATTCGATACCATTCTGCAGCAGTTTCCTTCAAATGATAACAGAAAACTAATGCTGTCTGCACATCTTAGTTTGTAGGCAGAAAACTCAACATGTTCAAGGTTATACAAAAATATACCCGTGTATGGAACTTGGGTTGTGTGTTGAAAATCTGCTGTTAGGGGGTGGTCTTAAGGTCTCTAAACGGATGGCTAGCACCATCTATAGGGGAATTCCGGTTTGATACTTTATCTCCTGGTATATCATATATGGCAGAGTTCTTAGGTATGCTGATGATTTTTAGGTATGCTGAATAAACTACAAATGCATTATAGCTATTGAATGGTTCATTGAAATTACGAGTGTTTTTTTGACCAATAAGTGAAAGTTTGGTCTTGGGCGAAACAAAAAAAAATTTCTTGTTTGATTATGAGGCTTAATTTTATATTAGTTTACTGACTTATGCCCTTTTTTCCAGATATAATTTTTTAAATTTTTAGTTCTTGCATTATAGTTATAAAATAAATAAAGAAATTATTATCAACATGTTTAAATCACTACTAATCTTATCTAAAACTGATATAGATTATTATATAGATTGGAAAAATGTTAACTAACCTGGAATAGAGGATCGTTGGGAAGATGTTTTAAGGCAAATTCTCTCTGACATGTGTACCTTGGATCAGTCTTTCTCAACACAGCATGTCCATACCCAGGTACGACTTGTCCAGATTTGAGAGTTTTCCAAATGAAATCTTTCAATTGGTCTTCAGTGGCTTTATCACCAACCTGTTGGCGAAGCTTTTGTAACCAAATCAGTACCTACAATAAACAATTTGAGATTAAGAAAATTTCTTTACTAAAACATTTTCTATTTACTTCTTGGTTAGCAAGACCGTGGAGGGGTCCAGCCAATCCATTCATACCCGCTGCGAATGAAAGATAAGGATCACTTAGTGCAGAGCCTACTAAGTGCACGGTGTGTGCAGATACATTTCCACCTTCATGATCACTGAAAAAACAATGGTTTCTGAAAATTTATCCCATAAAAAATGAAAAAATTCAATCATTTCAAGTTAGTTTTATCATTGAATAAAAAGGTTATTTGTGTAAGTTTGCCCCAATTTGAAACTGCTTGAACAATTTTTTACACGCACCTCAATCAGTTAGAAAAACAGTGAAGATATCACTTAACCTCAAAAATAAACCATTTGAATCGAGTAGCGAACTAAATTTTTTTAATAGCCATAAAATTTTCAGATTTTAAATATTAAAAACACTACAAATTTCATACAAAGACCCCAGTGACTACGACCTATTCCCAAATATGAAAAAAAATTTTCGTGGAAAGCGATTTTCCGAAGATAAAGAACTGAAGGTAGCAATTACTACCTATTTTGAGGAGAAGCCGGAAGAATATTTTTTACAAGGTTTAGAGAAGCTTATTTCTCGATAAAACAAATCTATTGAAGTTCTAGGACACTAAATTGGAAAACAGAATTTTCCTTATCATAATCTTTCTAAAGCCCGAATTTTCAGATCAATCGAATTTATATATTGGAAAATATAGATAAAAAAAGAAAAAATTTCAAATCCGAATAACTGCGAAACCATTGGACTAATTTAACTCAATAATGGACTCAATTGATATATTTTTAAAGAACAACCAAGATATTTATATCCGAAGCCTTCCCTGAAAGTCTCCAGATTATAGCTTTTTTCGTTCGAAAGTTAGAGGTATTTACGGACAGACTGGCAGGAGAGAATTACTTTTGATCTAGGATTCTTTATCAGTGAGTCCAAACTAGTCGTTGAAGACCATTTTCAAAATTCGAAAATTGCAGACATATGGGCAAAACGAAAGCATGCTGTTCCTTGGAACTAGAGCGCAATAACAAAAACCACAGAAATGTTCAGAATGTGGTTAGAATATCATCATTGGTTTATGTCATCCAAACTTTCCCAACTTCATAAGAAAGAGCTGCTGAAGTCTGCAGAGGGTACCATAAATTCCACAGCCTGAGATCAATCATTCCCAGGCATGTTCAACAGGAGGACAAATCAAGTGATCTTGATGCATGAAGGCGTTTCTCTAGGAACATACAGTCTGACACTATCTTGTTGAAATATCGAGTTTTGGATGATGCAGAAGTATGGAAAATATATATGGTTTAATTACTTCCTGTAAGTAGCACAAGGCTGTCATGTTGCCTCAATAGAAAACTAATGGTGATCCGCTGCCGTATGCAACAGAACCCCCCACCAGTTCGGATGTTACTAAATCTGTCTCAATCAGCGATCTCAGTACTGTCTGGTTTCTTCAGAGCCCTTGGATCTGTATCCTCTACTTTTCTATCTTCACACTCGATCACACTGCAGTATATGCAAAAAGACGGACTGGTTATTCTGAAATTTCTGTTATCAACGACAGTCTTCATGTAACCCAATAATTGAACCCCTTGCAAAAATCACTTATTTGGGAAACCTTACAATACTACGTACTCTAGTGATTTAGATAAATTTAAAGATGGTTAGGCGACAAGCTATACACAGCAATTCAAATGTGGTTGTTCACTCTCGACAACTGAATGCCGTTTCATGATTTAACGATTTTGCAACCACCTCAAAATTTTGACAGATAAACTGGAAAATTTAGTCTTTGGTACATCAAATTTAGTCTTTGGTATATCAAGCCAAGTAAAAAATTAATGAAATCATCATATAAACAGGTGTTTACCCTTTTTTTATTATTGAGCATAAATTGTTGTGGGGGCAATCTGTTAGAATAAGGACATATTTTTGTACTTACCTGTGAATTGTCAAGTACAATCTCATCAATTCAATGAATTCGGGGTTATCATATCCCAACATGGTGGTAAAGTTGTGACTCCAATCTTTGCTTGTATCAATAGCTCCAATGCCAGAACCATCTCTGAAGGTGTTTCTATAGATTGTGGCTGCTACCACTGGTAATTTGGCAATCAGGTCCATTGCATCTTCATAAGTGTATTCCCAATATTTCGATTTATGTACTCCACTGGCATAAGCTTTGGCAAATTTACTCTCACTGTTCAGTACAGTTATAGCTGCTGACAATTGAGACATTGGGTGAACGTTGGTTGGTAGGTTGTTCAAAAGGGTAACTACATGTGCTGGGAGTTCAGCACGTTCAGACCATTCTTTGGATATTGCTTTCACCTGTAATTAGTAAACCTATAGTAGAAGTGATTACATAATTTTTTCAGACAATTTGAATTCATAGTCCAAGTGGTATAGGTCTTACGGCAGTATTAAGTTTTCTAATAAAATTTTTTTAATATCAAAACAGATTTAATCTGATAGTTTTCTACAATTTTAATTTCAAAAAAATTTGTATTCAAAAAACTTTTAGAATTAAATTAATGTCTACAATAAGCACCCCTTATATTTAATAGAAGTATATGATCAAAACTCAATATACAATGTCAAATGGAATAAATAAACCTAACCAATATAAAAAAGGCAATTAAAATTAATAAATAAATATTTGAAGGAGACAAAATTTTGTTTCTGATCTTACCATAATGAACCTAATTCCTTTTCAAAAACATAAAACACAACTTAAGGATTTCTCAAAAAATATAATTTATTTGAAATATTTAAATATTCAAATGAATTAATTTAAAAATCTCTCAAAACATGCAATATATCTTCAAAAAACAATTAGAATACGGATAATCTCTTCATCGGCCCTAGATAATATTTAAAATATCAAAATCAACTAACAATCAGTATATCATACCTTAGAGTGTAACACGGAACTTGTTTGAAACAGACTAACTTTAAAATCCATGTAGTCGTATTCTAATTGTTTTTTGAAGATATATTGCATGTTTTGAGAGATTTTTTAATTAATTTATTTGAATATTTAAATATATTAAATATTTCAAATAAATCATATTTTTTGAGAAATCCTCAAGCTGTGTTTTATGTTTTTGAAAAGGAATTGGTTTCATTATGGTAAGATCAGAAACAAAATTTTGTCTCCTTGAAATATTTATTTATTAATTTTAATTGCCTTTTTTATATTGGTTGGTTTATTTATTCCATTTGACATTGTATATTGAGTTTTGATTATGTACGTCTATTAAATATAAGCGGTGCTTATTGTAGACATTAATTTAATTCTAAAAGTTTTTTGAATAAAAATTTTTTTGAAATTAAAATTGTAGCAGACTAACAGATTAAATCTGTTTTGATATTCAAATTTTGTTATATTTCTTCTATCAAGTAAAAAGCCTTTTTCTATTTTATTTCAATAAAATTTTTGTTGAATTGCAAAACTATAGAAGAATTGGAAGATAGTAACTCGTAAAGTTCATTATTTGTGCATTTTTCTAAGTCCAGATGCTATATTGGACAGGTGCTCACCATAAAAGCGTAATTCAAATTGTCAATGATTTTACCTGATATTTGATACTGACGTGGTAGGTGAAAATTTTATTTGATTATATAATATAAGAGATGGTTATTAGTGCAACAATTGAACAAGCTGGAAGAGTCAGGAAATAACTATTGATAAATTATTCTTAGAGTTCATAAGATTGAAATTTTTATAGTCATTATTATGAATATGATCATGTAAAAAAAATTTGTACATGATTTTTTACCTGAGCATCAGTAGGTACATCACCGGTGATCAACAGCCAGAACAAACCTTCTGGAAGGGGTTCTGCACCACCCGGAGCTTTAGGAAGAACTTTCTGGCATTCTGGGATACTCAAACCCCTGAACCTGATACCTTCATCAGGATCCAAAACTGAAGTTTCACATACCAATCCCTTAATTCCTCTCATACCTCCATACATCATGTCGACAGTTACTTCGCCAACTTTGGTGTTTCCATGGTTTTTTCGGAAATTCTTTACTCTTTCTTGCTCTTTAGGTATTTTTGCAGCAAGAATGGCTTTGAGATCAGTGGAAGCATCACTCAGTTGGCGCAAGATAGTTGATGCTTGGGTCAGTTTCTGAAAGTTAGAAAGAAAGTTTTGAGAGTTGTCTTTCCAGTAAACATTTTTTTAGACAAACTTTTTTAAGGTCGTAATTTGAAGAATTTTCTTTCTACATTATATTAAAGGGTATTTGTATCCTGTAATTAATATTGATTCTATCATCAACATAATGATTGAAAACATAAAGAATGAGAACATTCTTTTTGAGCCTTCACCAACGATATAATATCGGTTTCCTCATTTTGTTTCACACAAGCATATGATGATATTAAATTTTATTTCTTGTTTAAACAAACAGCAAGAAATGGAATTTGCAGCTCTCAAGGTCAATTCTGACCTTAAATAAATCAATATTTTAGTACATGAGCATAATCCAAGTCCGAATTCTGAAAAAACTAAACTGTTGTGCTTTGGTAGCAGAAGTAGGAGGGATATGTTGAAAAATTCTTAGAGCTTGAATGTTGACAGTTTAGGTGTTCCTTTTATGACGACTGTGAGGGATCTGGGCTTGATTGTGGACGAGGATCTCCGATTTCATGAACATGTGCCAAATATGACCAGGAAGGGATTCTACGCCCTCAAATTATTACATAATAACAGACTTATTTTAGATTTTTCATTGTTGGATGATAATCTTGTTCTATCCAATTTTAATTACTGTGATTTTCTTTATGGGTCATGTTTAACTGTTGAAGACAAGCACAGAATACAGACGGTGCAAAATGCGTACTGGAGAGCCATGCATGGATTGCGAAAATATGATCGTGTGTTTAATATCTGAAAGCGACTGGCTAAATATGGAGAACCGTCGAAGGCACAATCTCTGGAATTTTGTTCAGAAATTGCTAAAAAAAACCCAGAAGCTTCCCATACCCTGATAAATAAATTCTTAAAACGTATTGATGCTCAAGACAGATATAAGAGATCTCAGTACTGTTTTACTATACCATAATACAAAACTACAATGTTCAAAAGATCCTTTATTTATAATGCTGTCAAAGTTTACAATTCAATAATTGATCATTTTAAAGCTCTTAATATAAATAAGTTCAAATTCAAGTTGCGACAATTCCTAATGGACGAACAGAAAAGTGAACAAGGAGTGATGTTGCGAAGTGGGTTGTCTATGTTCGGGAATTTTAGGTAGGAATATGTGTTCTTAATCACAGATTTTTTTTTATTTCAATCGGAATGAGTAATAAGATTTATGCACTGTTGATTGCTGAATATTAAGGCATGACTTTAATTTGTTTGTTTGTGTGATCATGGATGGGGTTGAGAATGAGAATAGCACTGGCTAGACTTCGCCAGGATATACGAACAACTTTTTTTGCTCTTATATACTGTATATTATTGTAGAATTCTGTTATTTGAGTAGAAGATAAGGCGTTTATTATTATTAATTAATGTAAGTTTCAAACCCAGAACTTCTTCCCGTTGAAGGAAATGATCCTAATATGTTGCTAATTGTTCTTTGCTGGTATAAATAGCACAAATTCTTATGATATCTTTCGAGACATTTTTCAATTTTTTTCCAATTGCATATGTCAAATTAAAAGTTATGTTCAAAAAATTCTATATTGCTCGCAAATGTTTGGTAAAAAAATTGGACTTCATATATACTCAAAACGTTTTGCGAGGAATACATGACCATAGAACGTTGATGAGACGAAATGTATATATTTATATAGATAAATTTATAAATTTTATTTCACCAATGTTTTATGGTGGAATACAACTTCACAAAACGTTCCCAATATAATAACAGACCTTATTTATATATTTCGAATAGGACTAAGGAGTTTACTCTAGTATTGTATGATATAGATTATTGTATTACATGATAATAATGCCGACTATTAATTTATGAGCGCCATAAAGCTCTAGACGCTGCTTTTATATATTAGACGACTAACTTTTGCTACCGCCATTCTCTCATACGTGAGTTTGGCGACGTGTTCTAAATTTCCTCAGAAAATTAAATTTGTTTTCCGCAAAATATCTTCAGGGCCGATGGCGTAGTAGTCGACTCGTACGGGGTGCTTTTCAACTGTATCTCCGTTAAAAGGAGTAATGGTGAAATTTTGTAGAAGAATGATGACCAATTTCTTGGAGGTCCTGAAAAATCTGTTGTGCCAGAAAACATCGAAGCTGTGTGAACTGATAGTGTAAGATCGTTATGTGAACATACTGTGAGATTGAGGAATACTTGGGCATTAGTTCCACTCGCATACATTCAGTATTGCATGAACATTTGGCCGTTAACTCCAATAATTTGACAATCGCTAAAAAAGGTAGTGTCGATTGGTGGAACAGAATGTTGAAAAAGAATAATCAATCGACTGTATGGGTCTTTCTCCGGAAAATCAAAAATAAACTGCACTGTACAGGAACACCAATGTATTCATCATACACTGGCGCCATCTAATGCACGCAAATATACATACATGACCCTAGCGAGCTGATTCAAGCAAAAAACTGTATTCACGATCTTTTATACGTTACAAACGCAGAAAACTTTCCTCATGCTAAGTCAGATACTGTTATGTCGGGAATATAGTCCTTTGCTTGAATTGACACGTTAGGGTATGTCGTATATATTTGCTTGCACTAGATGGCGCTAGTGTATGATACATACATTGGTGCTCCTGAACAGGGCGAATATAGGTGCGTAGCAGATTTGTCGTCGTTACAGGGCACTGACGAAAATATATAGGTTCGAAACGTGCGCATGTCTGCTACTTATGTCCCAGTGATAAACAAAACCTAATCGGGCTTGTTCAAAATTGTTATACAGATGTATGTTACACTGTCTCGATTTGTAGAATTTTCTATTACCTAAGTTCATACTCCTTATTAATGATATTTGGTACAGACTGTCAGCCGAATTAATTTATTTAAATATAAATATTTGTTTATATTTTTCTACCTCAAAATTTATGTAGCAACTCTCGTATATAGTATATGCGCATAGCTTTCAGCATAGTATTATATGTAAGTATGTTTAGGATCAATTGCGTAGGTCAACATTTTTTATACATAATGTACGGATTTCATGTTAATATATTTGAGGGCATAAGTCTAATGGTAAAAATAGGTAAAAAATTTATATAACCTGTCCTAAAATGTGTTCCTGGTAAGTAGAGTCCCAAAAATCTGCATTTTTGCAATTATTTCGTCGAATTTTGACAAATACATATGAAATTTATTATGCGATAATTTCTAGATAAACCAAATTTGTTTGGCGATTACAAAAACTAATTTATACCAATGGTGGAATAACTAGAAAAACTGTGTTTTCTTGAGAATGGGGCTTCTTAACATTTTCAAACAAGTGTACTTTTTTTCTCAAAAACTTTTGAAGAATCATATTTTCTGATTCAAAATTTAATCAGATCACCAGTTCAGAAATTAAGAGTCTTTTTATGAAAGTTCCTCAGAATATCTCCGTCATTTGTAGAAATTAGTATTTTTTTATTATCATCAAACGATTTAGCTAATCTAAAAACATCCGATTAATGTTACAAAGCTCACATCAAGCCCCAATATTAAATATTAAATACAGTATATGAAGTGTAGATCAAAAGTAACCTCATTCACATCGCTAGAATTCGTTACTAAACCTTTAATTTTGATATTTTCTCAAGTGATTTCTATTTCAAATATATTATTATTTATAGTCCAAACATTTTTCATGATTAAAATTCCTGTATTTGGCAAAAATCGAATATTTCTACATTGTTTATATTCAGCCATGCCGACTTGTATTGTAACGGTTCACGTTGTATGTAGCGCATTTAAATTTCAATATTGGTGCTTGATGTGTGCTTTTTTATCGTTTATTAAACCGCCGCATACTGAATTTTATTTATAATTGCCAAAATTAGAGATTATAACTGCCAAGGTGTGTATTTTTTATGAAATGGTGCGACATAAAGCTTTCTATATATCGGCCTATAGAATCACGTCCTGAAATATATTTACGTCAAATTTATATGTCTTAGAAAAAAAAATTAAATAGTTAAAATTTTTTTCGTATTTCTCGTAAGACAATTTCGTGCTTCATAGCTCATTTGACTCAGCATCCAGTAGGAACAACCCTAGAAACCCAACAAAACCAGGGACCATTCTTCAGAGATTTGCAGGTACCAAAGGGAACAAAACCATATGTGAGATACATAACAAAGAATACACATTCCCTCTTGACCCGACAGGTTGGGATTCTGACGATAGGTTCACGATAGTTGAACTGTTACATAAACAATTCTCTTTTATTTTTGTTCAACTCCTATAACAGGTGTCCCAAAGAATAATGTCAAGTGAAATTCCAATGATAGAGCTACCCAATTCACCCCATATATGTTATACAATATAGCGTACATTTCAAGTTATGCTTTTTTGTTTTTGAGAATTTTCGACCAGATCGGCTTTAATATTTAAAAAAAAAAAAAATTTGAATATTAAAACAAATTGATATATGTTTATCTTCTACAATTTTAATTTAAAAAATTTTTATTCAAAAAACTTTTAGAATTAAATTAATGTCTAAAACAAGCACCGCTTACATTTAATAGACGTATATAATCTAAACTCAATATACAATGTCAAATGGAATAAATAAACCAAAAGATATACGAAAGTCATTAAAATTAATAAATGAATATTTAAAGGAGACAAAATTTGTTTCTGGTCTTGCCTTCAGAACGCCATTTGCATCTTAAAAACATGAACACACTTAAAGGACCTCTCAAAGAATATAATTTATTTGAAATATTTAATATATTTAAATATTCGAATAAGTAAATTCAGAAATCTCTCAAAGCATGCACTATATCTTCAAAAAACAAATATAGTTCTAAGCAATTCCGTCTTCCGTCTATTAAATGTAAGCGGTGCTTGTTTTAGACATTAATTTAATTCTAAAAGTTTTTTGAATAAAAATTTTTTAAATTAAAATTGTAGAAGATAAACATATATCAATTTGTTTTAATATTCAAATTTTGTTATATTTCTTCTATCAAGTAAGAGGCCTTTCTATTTTATATATAATATATAATTATATTTTGGCTTCAATAAATCTCATTATGGAATGTCAATGAATTTAAGTAAACCTTAAAAATAGCTCACACTGTTCTTTGATTCTGTTAGAGCATAGATCAATCTTGAATTATAAAGATGATCTATGTCTCGAAACATTATTCATTTACACGTGGTGAGTTGTTTGATGTAGGTTAGTTTTTTGATTTTGATATTTTGAATATATTTCAGGACTGAAGACGGAATTGCTTAGAACTATATTTGTTTTTTGAAGATATAGTGCATGCTTTGAGAGATTTCTGAATTTACTTATTCGAATATTTAAATATATTAAATATTTCAAATAAATTATATTCTTTGAGAGGTCCTTTAAGTGTGTTCATGTTTTTAAGATGCAAATGGCGTTCTGAAGGCAAGACCAGAAACAAATTTTGTCTCCTTTAAATATTTATTTATTAATTTTAATGACTTTCGTATATCTTTTGGTTTATTTATTCCATTTGACATTGTATATTGAGTTTAGATTATATACGTCTATTAAATGTAAGCGGTGCTTGTTTTAGACATTAATTTAATTCTAAAAGTTTTTTGAATGAAAATTTTTTAAATTAAAATTGTAGAAGATAAACATATCAATTTGTTTTAATATTCAAATTTTGTTATATTTCTTCTATCAAGTAAGGGGCCTTTCTATTTTTTAATATTTTTTTAATTTGTCGAAGATTTATTTCGCGATTTTTTCTAGCTCATTGTACTTTGTTTCATACATTAAATAACCATATTCGTAGAATAAATGTAAATCACAAAAATGGAGAATTTAGATTCCAGCGAGTCAGTCTTGAATTTTCAATTGCACATTGAAAAGCTAAAAATTCCTTGGTCCTTGGGTAACTTCAAAAACCTGCGCTTGACTTTGAGTTTTTATAATAATACAATAATACTTGATATACTATTATCTGCTGAAATCGATCTTAAAAAATATTGAAATAGAAAATTCCTAAGGTAGTAATTTATGAAATATTTCATTATTGCATTTTTCATCATTCCAAATGCTGACTATGATAGAATGTGTGTAAATGAATGACATTCTCCAACTGAAATGCTACACTAAAGAAACATTGTTTCTCATACTTGTCTGAAAGTTTCTCTGTTACCTTTACTTCACGTTCGGCTTCTTCAAATGTCCCCCTTAATTATTGTTAACATTAAGTTCTGTGTAATACGAACTATCATTGTTTCTGGAAGACGTAAATATGGAAGTAAGACGAACAATGGTGTTTAAATATAAAGGTCATTTCCTAAGAGTGAATTTACTTAAATCAAACATCCTAACGATGGATAGGACCAATTATGAGGCCTTCACCCTCCCCTAACATTAACACCATCGATTTTTTCGTTTAGTTTTTAGAAGGAAATAATATACGCGAGATTGCTTCAGTAATTTCAGTAAGCAAGAATTAAGGGGGAGCATTGAAGAAGCCGAACTTTAAGTGAAAAGTAACAGAGAAGTTTTTAAACAATTCGAAGAAAATTTCTTTCGTAGATGTAGGATGTGAATTTCTGTTGTAGACCGTCATTTTGAAATTCTTTCGTAAATACATTTATTTTGATTACAATCAACTGTGTTTTATTTACTCTATAATAAAAGATAAAATTAGAGTTATATTCTATTACTTTATACGCTTTCTTTTCTATGAGGAATGATGAAACATGGAAAATTAATTGATTCAATCAAATACTATCTTAGGAATTTTTTAGAAGGCCGATTTTAGCCTTTTACGTATTAATTTTTTTATATTATTATGAAAGCTCTAAGTCTAACGCAGGTATTAAAGTTACCTAGGGATTAAGGAATTGCCTTTTCAGCTTTTCAATTTACTGTCGAAAATTCAAGTCCGACTCGCTCGAAGGTAAATTCTCCACTTTTTGTGACTTTCACTAATATTACGAAGCCGATTATTTTATGCGTGAAAATACCACTCATAAAGAATGAGCTAGAAAAAAAACTACAAAGTAAAAAGGAAAGTTTAAAATTGTCAATAAACTCCAAAAAATTTTAACTAGAAAACCACGCAAAATTGTATAAACATGTATCGGGTAGCTCAAGAGGTGTTTAATCTCTAGACTTGACGCTTGACTCAATTTTTTGGAGCACTTATATATATGCAATACAATAATATTTACACAAAATTTAGAGCTAATGCATTATCCAACGATGTTCTTAATTAATAATTCAATTCACTAAATTAATGTTCTCTTTATGAAACTTATTGGAGAATTGTAGGGGTAGATAAGTAATTATCATAATATCCACCCTTTGGACACAAGCTTGTGTAAGGTAGTGTAAATAAAATTATTATTTTCAATAAGAATAGCGATTTTTCCGACAGTTTTCATCGGAAATTTTTACAATGACAACGTATGAATTAAATTTTAGTACCTCAATTTCTATTTGAAATAAAATTTGGAACCGACATTCGACAAGTATGAATCCTTGATCTCAATTATGAGAATTCTTAGTTGCATTCGAAAATTGAAGGTTAAGAAGTTTTGGGCGCCTATAATATTTTTTATTTACGTCCGTAGACATGTTTCTCCAGTTAAAATTAGAACTAGAATTAGCTTTTTGGATGTATTCTCTATTTATATATAGAACATTCGCAAATCTGACGTGGACCTTTGAGTTACCATGATAATTATTATCTGTCCTATGAATTTAGATAAACAAATCTCGATGCTCTCACAAATAATGGCATGATAAAATTGACCTCTATTCATTTGTTACATTGCACTAGGAACGTGAAAAGAAATTGAATGATAGAATAATAGGATGATAACAGAATCTAATGAAACTGGATAAAATAAATGAACCAAATAAATACAGTGTCTCACCGACAACTGTCAATGACCCATATCTTCAAAGAAATTATCGATACAAAAAAAGAAAAATCTCGTTTCAGGCCTTCGGAGGGTGGAACCAAAATAACGTACCTTTCAAGTCTCCCCGGCGGTAGCCATCTTTACTTCAAAATCTTAAATGACACTATAGGTCATGTGATACCTTCTTTGAAAGGTCCCAATTCTCTACATGATTCTGCCAAAAAATATCTAGATTTAAATGTGTCTATAATTTTGACGAAAACATCATCGAACGGGCGGAACAGTAATTGTGATTTAAAATTAATTGTAAACCGAATAAAATCACCGTTTTTATGATTTCAATAAAAGAACCAAAATTTTATTGTTTGACTTTCCCCTCCTTCTTCAATTACCAACTAGCAATACTGTCAAATTACTAAATCAGGTGCTGCAGACAAGGCAATGATTTTTAAAACTTCCCTACAAAATATTAGCTTAAGAAGTTTTTCTTGAAATAATTTAAGAGAGCCTGAAGGTCGATTTGAAAAGTTGAAAAATTGGAGTTGAATGTTTTTTATTATTTATTTAAATGTTCAAATTGCTCTCTACTATTTTTGAAACAAGAGTAAGGACGATTCTCAAATCCTTTTTGTACTTTTTCCAAAGTTTCAGGTGTAATGTTCCAACATGCTTTATTTATTTATTCGATGTCGTAGATCTTGTAGGAACTCTGTGGAGTGATAAAGTGCAAGATTAATGTATCCCAATAAATTTAAATTCAAAAAGGTTGAATGAGGTAATCTTAGGAGCTATTCAAACGGTCCTCTACGTCCAATCCACCTTCCATACGCAAGGTAAGACAATTCCTGACAGGCAATATATAATGCAAAGACGTACCGTTGCGTTGAAAGTAAAAACTCCCCTCATTAAGTAACAGGTTATCCTCCTTATCTGTCTGATCTGTACACATATGGGGCACGATTAAAATATGAGGGTCAAGTTCCCGAAGAAAAAATCCATTCGTTAGGTTAAAAAATATGTACATTGAAAATTGTGTTTTCTCACTTTCCCAGGAAATAAAGATCCAAGCAAGTTGAATCGAGTGCAGTTAAATGTAGAATAAGAATTTGAATATATTAATTTAAAATTCAATAATTCATTACGTATTTGAATCTTTTTGGAATGGCAATTTCTACCTTTTGTTGATCTTAAAGCAATATAATGATAATAATTTCACTAGTGCTTGTTTAAATTGCACCAAGCACCTCTTGGGACCTTTCAAGTAAAGGCGGGTACACGTGAATTCTATCAGTTAGTGTATTAGCATGTGAGTGCAGCTCTTTCATCAAGTGACTAGTTAGCAGTCTCCACAGTCTGGCCTAAGAGGCAGAAAGTGTGAAAGGGTTACGCGTTATCATCGCGCATGGCGAAAACCCCTCCGAAGAGATGAACCCACCAGTCCAGTTTGAAAACCTACAACAGTATGACTAGTAGCAGCGAAGCACTATCCAACCTCTACTGGCTCTGCATGGTCAGTACCCGAGTTTTTGGGACGCAACTCACACGATGAAGGGGCTTCTTAACCATCCATCCGAACGCAGTCCCATGAACTAAGATTGATGCCTCAATTGATCCTGGTACGAGCCCCGTCAATCCGGCCTGCACGTCAAGACCCACGAATCTTTGTGAAGTTCTTTCAATTGATCCTGGCGTCAAACGCCAACGGACTAGCCGTAACGTCGAGATCCACAAACCCAGAAACGTCTCAGAATCGATCCAGGTTCAGGACGAGGCCGGTCGAACCGTCAAGTCCCGTTTAAACCCTGATACATTTCTCGAGGTATCCTGCACATGAGTGTGTGCGCACAGATAGAAGGAATACCCTCCTAGTCCAGCATGCGGACTGCCAACCATTGTCCCCTCGAGTCCAACACTAATTGGGTGGCCAGGTCGTACGAATACTTCCCGAGGGCCTCCATCCTCCCGAGGTAACGCAGTATGCTATATAACTGCAATAGGGTAGATTACGTTAGTTTTAAGGGAGAGGCCCTGTGCTGCGACGGACTCCCCTGCCACTGAGTTGATAAACGCGGCTTAGCCCTCCATTCCACCTTTACAGTGAAACTAGGGCCCCATTCGGTCGATCTTCCACCACAAGGGTCCAGTGACTGGCGCAAATGGCATTACTTTAGGCATCAAGACTTAACCCTCCAAGGAAATGGCGGGTACAGAAAGAATTCACATTTGACTATGGAAAGTATAAGGAATCGAAAAATATTCCCATATTCACACATGGGCATCACACATAAGTGGTGATAACACAGTGGTAGAGCGCCGTACTAGGCGAACTGAAGGTTATGAGTTCAGGTCCCGCCTGGGTAGAAGAAGACATTTTCTAGACTGACCGATTCGGCCGCCATTAGAATTAATATTCGAAGTTTGAAACCAGCAATTCTATTAGCTTGGCTATTCAGATGGCTAACAGGCCGTACTTCGAAATTTCGAAGTCTTCAAATCAGTGATTATTTTTGCGCGTTAGTTCCAGGGGGCAGCATATTATCGTTCTGCCCAAATGTCCGTAATTTTCAAATTTTTAGTTGACAATAGTCTTAAACGACTAGGTTGGACCCTCTGAACAAGAATCCGATGCTAAAAGTAATTCTATTTGGCAGGTCCGTCCATAGTCACTAACCTTTCCAACGGAGTGAGTTATATACTTGAAACCTTCAGGGTAAGTTTGTGACCTAAATATCTGGGTTAAGTTCGTTAAAGCGCAAAATCGGTTCAATGGTTTAGCAGTTATTCACTTTTAATCCTAGTAAAAATTAATTTGTCCAGCCGATTCGTCCGTAAACAAGCTAACTTTCGAACGGAAATAGTGCGGCTAAGTTCGTTAATGGGCCAAATCAGTTTAACAGCTTCGCAGTCATCCACGTTTGAAAATTTTTCCTAATATTTTCGAAAGTACAGATTCAACTGGTCTGAAAGATAGCATTTAGAAGTATAATAATAACGCGTATGCTCGTGTGAAATTTTGTGAGGATTGTATGATAAGAAGTTTCAGTACAACTATATTTTGTTTGCGGACCAGCGTTCAGTGCTACCTTAAACACTATAACTTTCGGAAAGATATAGACTGGAAACTTTCCGAGCTAAGTTTGGGGCTTGAATATCTCGGTTGAGTTTCGTTATTGAGCAAAATTAGTCCAATGGTTTCGCAGTTAATTCACATTCAAAATTTTCTCTTATTTTTATTAATATTTTCCAAACTACAAAACAAATTTCAGGTTCAAGAGGACAATGGTAACGCACGTATTCCTGCCTAATTTCATGAGGATCGTATAATTATCAGATTCAAAACAAAGACAAAAATTTAGTGAGCGGATCAGCGTTGAGCGCTAAATAAACCATAGTAACAGTCCCACTATTGAGTTTAAATATAGCATTAAAATAACGACAAGATACAAAATTTCGTGAAGATCGTAGAATTAGAAGCCAAAAAAATTATTTTGTGAGAATCGTGAGTGATATGAATTATCGTGCAAAAGCTGATTTCACGTCAGTGCTTTTCCCTTTTGTTTTAGTTTTTTGTATCTGATTTCGGCAAAAGTATGGAAAGTACTTTTGATTAGGTCCATATATTATTTTTGCCACATTTTCTTGCCGAATGGAGATCAAACAAAGAAATCTGATGCTTTCTAACCATGTATTTTTCATTTTCATAAGATTTTCTGTTTCTTCAGGAAAATGGTTCTGAAATTCCAAAAAATTAAGTTTATTTGATTTTCGGATGATAGAGTACATGATTATGTTTTTTTAATCATCATATGTAGATTCTTTGAAAAATAATATTGGGTGTTTTTTAGAGTGATCGAACTTTAAATTGAAATAAAACACATTTAAATTAAGATTGAAGCCAATTTTTTTTTTATTTGAAAGATAATTTTATGACATTTATGTTTTAAAATAATTTACAGCATATGTCCGTCCACCACGACTAGCTCTGAGGAATGGCATTCGACCAGACCAATTTCGGACTACTTTTTCGAGTAATTCAGGCCTTATTTCATCAATAACACGAGTTATGTTGGCTTCCAAAGCCTCTATTGTTTCTGTTATCAGCATAAACCAATGACTTGACATAACCCCAAAGAAAATAATCCAATGGACTTATGTCGCATGATCTTGGAGGCCAATTAATTGGACCATTTCTCGAAATAATGTTATCGCCAAATTTTTCTTTCAATAAATCAATTGTTACGGTAGCAGCATGAGGTGTAGCACCATCTTGTTGGAACCAAAACACTTCTGGGTCGATACCATTCAAATTTTGAAACAAATAACCATTGATCATCGATCTGTAACGAGCACCATTCACTGTAACATTAGCTCCAGCATCGTTTTTAAAGAAATATGGACCCATGATGCCTCCAGCGTGTAAAGCACACCATACAGTGCATTTCAGGATGCAATGGAACCTGCAGAACTTTATTAGGATTTTTTTCACTCCATATACGGCAATTTTGCTTGTTTACATAGCCTTTCTACCAGAAATAAGCTTCATCACTAAACACAATTTTACGATAAACAAGTGGATCAACTTCAAGCTGTTCTAGGACCCAATCAGCAAACAAACGACGCTTATTATGGTCAAGTGGCTTTAGTTCTTGAACCAGTTGAATCTTGTATGGGTGTAGACCAAGATCTTTACGCAAAATTTTCCATGTGATGAATGCACGGAGTCCAACTTGTTGTGAACGTCGACGAATAGATAAATCTGCATCATCATTAACACTATGACTTACAGCAGCGATATTTTCTTCTCTACGTACAGTTCTTTGCCTGGTTGTTGTTGCATCGAATAGAGGAAATGTTGTCCGAAATCTATCGAAAGTTCGACGAAAAGCTGCTCTGATGGATGATTATGTAAACCATAAATTTCACGAAGTGCTCTGTAAGTTTGGCGAATAGAACACTGATTTTGAAAACAAATTTCAACAATTTGTTAACGTTGCGGCGTGAGTCTTTGCATGATAATTTGTCAATGTTTACTGAACAGAAATGTCAAAACAACATGGCTTCTACCTTCTGTCAAATCACAGTTATCTCTATCAAAAGTTCTATCGCTCTAAAAAAACCACCCGATACATTAATTTGAAAATTTTGAGGAGAAACGGACGTTTGAAAACACGCTTCTGACGTGACGACAGTGCTTTTCACCATTTTTTTTAGTTCTTGTACTGATTAAAGGTTGTGCTTAATTAAACACGAGATTATTTTATACAGTTCTTTTGAGTGCCTGTGATTTAAAAACAGCTGCACTATTTTCAATATCCTTAGGTTTTAAGAACGTATAATATATATTTCAAATAAAAATCGACGCTGGATATAATTCTTACGAGTTCAAGGGAGAATATATTAGTGTGATATAAATACAATCACATAATATAAATCGATTATTAGAATCGCAATGAAATATAAAACCACTTAAAATTTATTTTAAAATGATAATAATCATCTCAAAGCATGTAGATTGCTGAACACACCTTGTGCATAGAAAGATGTTCATTCACCTTCGAGGCTGGTAACTGAATTAACATTCTGACGTAAGAAGCATTTGAATTCAGAGAATATATTATTTTTACTAACAATGAATAATAATGTCAAAGCAATACGTATATCGGTCAAATGTCAAAATCATTGCAATGTTGCATTGGATGAAATCGACGAAGAATATCCTTTTGAGAACAATTTTCATTTTCAACGTCTTACATAACCATCAAATTTTTGCGGGCTCGTATCATTTTTTCCAAACGTATCGTTTTTAGCATGTTGAATCAAAAATGGTTCCCAACTACACTGGACATAATGAATTCGAAGTCAAATTAAATTTGTCCGTCCGGTTAGCCGTTTGCAAGCACATATGCTATAAAGCATTTAGAAGAGAAAGATGTACCCTAGGGTAGTTTCAGATTTCTCAGATCCAAAAAGAGAATTAAATTCGCGTATGAGCGAAAATGTAGATAAGAAGTGAGCTCATTCGAAACTTTTATTTCCCAATATCTCGTAAAATATGGAGACAAGCAAGTTGAAATCGAATAGTAAGGTGTAAAATAAAAATTTGAATATTTATGCGGAATTTCTTGAGAATCAAAGCGCTAGAAATATCCTTTCCATAAATTATCATATTTAGATATCACAATTTATTTGAATTTTTTTCAAATATGTATAGTCCCTGAAATAAATTATCCGGTCAACCATTTTATCAATAGCGATTCTCTCTGAAAAATAATCATAGATATACATAGTTACATCTTTCTAAAAAGTGAATTAAAAATATGTAGATTTTTAATGAAGATTATGTTTTTTGGAGTTATATTTTACACCAAATATATTTGGAATTTAATGAATTATGTTTTCTAACAATTGTGAATGTTTTAATGAAATTTAAATGAGTTTTGAAATGCAGTGAGCACAAAGGAGCTCCTGACATACGTAAAGAGCCTACTTATGAAAGCGTTTTCAAACGTAATGATTTTTTGATAGAATGGAAACCTCACCAAAATAAAGCATTTAGGGAAAAATCGCTTTTATAAGTAACCATGAGTGGATCGACCGTTCAGCATTGCGTTTTAGATGAAGGGACAAGAGATAATTATCTCTATCGATTCATATAAATTTCAATTCGTCCGTTTGAAATTAAGATAGCATTCAAAAGAAAAACTACAGAAATTTAGAGTGCACGGTATTTTTTAAGTTTAAATAAATAATTATGCCGTTTTGGTTCAGTAAATACGTCCATTGGACATTTTTTCCTTAATATCTCTCAAAAAGAGATATGAAATAAGATTAAACCAACTAATTAAATGTGGAAGAATGACTCCCAATGTTAATCTAACAAATTTAAATAATTTTCCACGATGTATTAGGAGTAGAAAAAAGTTCGTGCGGTCTTGATAACAGATGTCGCTACTTGTGTATTATTCCGGTGTTTCATCTGCCAACACCTTCATATTGGAGTGTCATCATTAGGCACTCTTTTCAGTATCTGTAATTTCGTTGAAGTGTAAACGACAAAGTTTCTGTGTACTCTGAAAATCGGAACTCTTGTACCGAATAATGTGTATTTGTGGGAAGTTTAACTTCGATATGATGAAAAAGTCTGCCGAAAGTAATCGTACTTTAATGGATGTTTATGGTGATCCTTGCTCTAGCTGAACGAACTTGTCAGAAAAGGTTTGGTCGATTTAAAAGTGGCAATTTTGATTTAGAAGACGAAGAACGACCCGGAGTGCCACCAAAGTTTAAAAATGAAGATTAAGACGCAAGGCTCTATGAAGATCCATCACAAACGCAAGAGGAACTCGCAAAAACACTTGGAGTCACTCAACCAGACATTTGCCATCGTTTAAAAGCAGTAGGATTGATCCGAAAGGTAGTAAATTGGGTGCCGTATGAAATTAACCAAAGAGGCGTCGAACGCCGGTTTTTCACGTGTGAACAACTGCTCCAACGTCAAAAAAAGAAAGGGTTTTTGCATATAATTATGACTGATGGTGAAAAGCCGTCCACTACGATAATCCAAAACGTCGGGCAACGTATGAATGTCTCACCATCAATTGTCAGGCCGAATATTCATGGCGAGAAGATCATGCTGTGTATTTAATGGGACCAGCTGGATTTAGTGTATTATGAGCTGTTACAATCGAACGAAAGGATCACAGGGGCGGTCTACCGACGACAATTGATGCTTTTGAGTCAAGCTTTGCAAGAATAACGGCCACAAGACGCCGACAGACACGACAAAGTTATTGACAATGCACGGTTACATGTTGCGTCGCCAGTTAAAACGAATTTACAAACGCTCAAATGGGACATTGCTCCTTCCGATTACCACATCTTCCGATCGATGCAACATGCACTTCTCCAATTACGATGAAGTCAAAAAATGTATCAATGGATGGAAAGCAGCCAAAGTTGGAATCTGTCATTTGCAGAAATATAGAAAAAAGTAGTGGCTAGCGACGGACAATACTTCGAACTTTGAATGTATAACTAACTTTTCACAATAAAGTTTCGATTTTCTAAAAAAGACACAACACGAACTTATTTATACTACTAAGAGAAAATTAAATTTTTTTGAAAAGTCAATTAAAATTTTTCGTGGAAAGAATATAATATAGCGAAATCGTTCAAGAAAATAAAGTTTCAGGACAGACCATGATAGAATTCAATAATATCTAAATGCGGTGTCAAAATGAGACTGTCAGACACATTCTTCCAGCGCTATAAATTGAATCGAAAGACATATTCTTCAAAGCTACATTCTCCATAGACGTCTGTCTGAAAACATTCATATCACAAATTGGTCGACACCACCCAGAGTTGCCAAAATGGGGGTATTTTCCCCCAAATTTGGGGGATTTTTGGACACTCTAGGCTGAATTTGGAAGACAATATTCCATGGGGTATTTTTGGGGGTTTCAGTTTTTTCACTGGGGTTTTTTTGAGGTAAAAATATTCAAATTCAATATCTCATATATTTTCCTAAGGCAGCTCACACTTAGAATTAAGTTGGAATGAAATAAGAAAATACGTTTTGTGACATTTGTTTCCGTTGCATTCATGTGTCATTCAGACTTGACGACTCCATAATAATTTCAACTGCACCGATAACTGATTTCTTAGGATCAACAGTTCCCCATGCTAATGTCAGAACCATTTTTTACTGTTAGTTTCTCATAATTTTTCAGTTGAATACTTGATGATTCGACATCAACATTAATTCGCCAAATCAATAAAATTTATGTAATTATTAATGTAAGATTTTTTGAGGCCAGCTCAGTGCTCTCAAAAAATGTTGACATCTCCTCCTATCCATTTATCGAAATAGTAATTGAATGAAATTGATTATTGTTGATAAATATCTACACTCATTTATAGCACCTGTGTCAGTATCTGCTATAACTGTTTTTTTTTATCTCTGCAATCCTAGCGATATCTTCAGAGTTAAATATTCTAATGCACACACGAATGTAATGTGTACTTGAACTGCGATTACAATAACCTGAAATACCTTAGTAATTCACATCACGAGTTACAAACAGGGACGACAAATATAGTTTCATCATGATTAATATCTGATACATTATCTCAATTACTTTTACGTACTTGATTAAATCATACAGAATCAGTCCTCATAATATAAATAGATAAAATATTAGATATGAAATAAATTTAGTCTATTCATGCTTGAGAATAGCTTCATGCTACGACGACAGATCGTTGAGAATTGTGTGATCATACAGTTTTTAGTTACATTTTTAGAATTGAAAATTTATATCCGAAATCTGCAAATCTTTGAGTAATACTACCCTGTCAAGAAAGTACCGGGAATTTTCAATTAAAACAACATTTTTACATTTAATCGTCAAAATTTATTGGGTCACCTTCAAAATAGGCTCCATTTGCTCCAATACATCTATGCCAACGGCACTTCCAATTATCGAAACATTTTTTATAGGCGCTTTCCGGGATGGACTTTAGTTCTCGCGCCGAATTTTGTTTTATGGCTTCAATCGACTCAAAACGGGTGCCACGAAGGGGCAATTTTAGTTTTGGGAAGAGGAAAAAGTCGCAGGGAGCCAAATCCGGCGAATACGGTGGTTGCTGAAGCACGTTTGTTGAGTTTTTGGCGAGAAAGTCAGTCACAATCGTAGCTCGGTGAGAAGGCGCGTTATCGTCATGCAAAATCCATGAGTTGTTCGCCCACAAATTTGGCCGCTTCTTACGGATACGCTCACGCAAACGTTTCATAACGCCTAGGTAATACTCCTTGTTTACCGTCTGACCCTCTGGAACGAATTCGTAGTGCACCACGCCACGGATATCGAAGAAAACAATGAGCATCACCTTCATTTTCGAGCGGCTTTGGCGTGGTTTTTTCGGTTTCGGCTCATTTTTTGCCACCCATTCCGATGATTGCTGGCTAATTTTCATATCGTACTCGTAGACCCAGGTCTCATCACCAGTTATAATGCGTTCCATGAATGTAGAATCGGAATTACAGCGATCCAGCATGTCTGAAGCAACCTGTTCGCGATGACGTTTTTGAAGAAAATTCAGGTCTTTCGGTACGAGTCGTGCGGCCACCTTTCTCATGCCCAAAATATCAATCAAAATCGTACGTGCGGACTCGTAGGATATCTTAAGATCATGTGCTATCTCTCTCAAGCTGGTACGACGGTTTTCCAGCACCCTTTCCTTATTTTTATCGACGTTATCTTCGATCAAGCCGTCGATGGGCGATCACTTCACGACCGTCCTTGAAGGCTCTGTACCACTGATATGCACGAGTTTTCGATAGAGCGTTATCACCAAAGGCCTTTTGCAACATTTTCAATGCATCGGCACACGAAAATTCATTTGCAACACAAAACTTTAAACAAATTCTTTGCTCAACGTAATCACCCATAGTAAAAATTGGCACGCACTCTGACATCGACTGACTTAATCAGCTGTTGCAAACACACTAGTTGACAGATCCCGCTCAAGCTTGGCATAGTAATTAAGGACAGTGGTACCAACCTAGGAAAAAAATTTTTTACCTGCCTCATTGCCCCGCCAGATTTAAATCGATAATTCCCGGTACTTTCTTGACAGAATGTATATTAGAATGATATAAAATTAATACTTGTCTAGAAAAACATTTATTTTTCTTTTTATGACATTGCATACAATATGTATAAGGGATGTCCCAGAAGTCGACGTCAAGCCGGAATCGGGCTGAATCACAGTTGTCATCAGAAAAATGTTTAAAAACATCGAAGTCGTGTACTTTTCAAATTATATTGCATTTTTTATTATTCGAGAAAATACACACCCTGTGATGATTTTTGAACTCCTGTTGCTACAATTTTTTACTTTCTTCAAATTTTGTTTTTCCTATGTTATCCCGAATAGTGCTTCTGTAACCTGTGATCTTCAATTCTAAGCCAATTACTCCAGCTTGGAAAATAATGTCACAACTAAGTATTCAAAATTAATATGTCGCACAACTTTAACTGACTACTGAAAAAACTGTACATCAGTTTGGCAAATTACTTTAAAAGTTAGCGCATTTATTAGGGATTCTAAAATGGTATAACACATACTACATTATTTCTTAGATCGGTCAAAAAAAAACGGTCTTTCTTAAAGTTTTGAACAATTTCTTCGAATAAAATAATAAGGAACGGTTTTTTACTTGATAGAAAGATTATTACAAAATTTGAATATCAAAACAGATTTAATCTGTTGATCTTCTATAATTTTGATTTCAAAAAATTTACTGAAGAAACTTTAAGAATTAAATTAATGTCTTTATGAGCACTGCTCATATTTAATAGACGTATAAAATCGAAATTCATCATACAATATCAAATGGAATTAAGAAAAACCAAAGAATATAAATTGTCAATTAAAATTAAAATATAAATAAACAAACATTTTTTGTTTCGTTCCAGGCATGCGTACTGAACTCTTCAGACAAACGTACGAAGCCCTGTTTGTTACAAAATGTATTGTTTTCTAATCCTATATTTATGAAAAATAACTCTTTCTCAAAAATATAAAACATAATTTCAAGAACTAATTTATTTGAAATATTCAATATATTTAAATAAATTACTTCAAAAAATCTCAAAACATGTAGCACATCCTCAAAAAATAATTAAAATTACGATAAGATCAGTTCAACTTTACATATAAAAAATAATAAAATCAATTAAACAATAAATAGACTTACCGAATGCAATCTTCAGAATTTATACGTCTATTAAATATGAGCAGTGCTCATAAAGACATTAATTTAATTCCTAAAGTTTCTTCAGTAAATTTTTTGAAATTAAAATTGTAGAAGACCAACAGATTAAATCTGTTTTGATATTCAAAATTTCTTCGAACTTTTTAAAAATTATTCTAGTGCATCCAATACTTTAAGAATCTGGTTTGAATGAGATGGGGTGAGTCCTTCCATAAAGTGTGAGTGAGACAGATAGTGAAGTCACTAATTGGTATTGGCACACGTAAACGCAAGACAGATCAGTACGCTACGCCCCTTGTTCTACTGTGCATCTTTCCGTTATTTTTTTTTATTTGATCGTGTTATTTGTGTACTTATGACATTTGGTTTCGTTTATTCGATTTGTTTGATTGTGATTTGGATAGTTATGATCTCTTTACGATGAACTTTGGTTTTACTTCGAGTGCCCAAAAGTACAGCTCACCGACTATTGAAAAGATATAAGCTCCACCCATACCATGTACAGCGAGTACAAGCTTTGTTATATCGGGATGCGTTTTGACACACCATGCTACAAAAGATGGTTACATGAACCTACACAATTTACACGAGTGGCACGTAGAAAATCAGAATTTAATGAGACAAGATAGATCTCAATATCGTTTTAAAGTCAACATGTGGACTGGAATTTTGAACGGAAGAGTCATAGGACCTTTTCAGTTGTCAGAGTTGCTGAAATTTATTTAGATTTTTTACGAAATCAGTTGCCAAATTTACTTGAAGACGTACCACTTAAAATTTTCGGATAAATATGGTTTCAGCAAGATGGCTACCCAGCACTATGCCCTCTCAGTTAGAGAATATCTAAATGAAGAATATCCGGGCAGATGGATAGGGCGATCTGGTACAATCTCGTGGCCAGCCAGTTTACCTGATATGAATCCCTTAAATTTTTTTACTGGGTAGCAGTGAAGGAAAAAATGTTTTCAAAACATATTGAAAATATAGCCGAGCTTCGGGAGAGAATTAGGGAAGCAATGCAATTAGTCAATAATGAAAGATTCGCTCGTCTGATATCCCGATCTTTTTTAATAAGATGTCGTGCATTTATTGCGGCTGAAGGAGGGCAGTTTGAACATCTTTTGTGAATTTATTAAATCTTGTGTCATAAAACAAAACTGAATTTCTTTAAGAAAAACCTTTTTTTGTCCAATCTAAAAAATAATGTAGTAAGAGTTATAGTATTTTAGAAACCTTATTAAATGTGGCTAACTTTTGAAGTAACTTCAAACTGATGTAGTACAATTTTTTTCAGTACACTCAGTTGAATATGGGCGAAATTTTTATTTTGAATAATTGGTTCGGCAAAAAGTATCATTATTTTCCAAACTGGAGCTTAGAATTGAAGATTACAGGTTACAGAAGCACTATTCGGAATAATAGGGAAAATTAAATTTGAAAAAAGTAAAAAATTGTAGCCTGGAGTTCAGAAATCATCACAGGGTGTGCATTTTATTGAATAAAAGAAAGTACAATATAATTTGAAATACAGGACTTGGATTTTCTTTTATATTTTTCTGATGACTATTATGACTTAACCTGTTACCTGATTCCGGCTTGGCGCCGACTTCTGGGACACCTGTATGAAAATTTATACATTGGTGTGAAAACCCAAAGAAAAAACTGATAAAATATAATACTTAATTCAAAATACAAGCTTTTTTACGTATTTCATGGTTGTTGTCAATCTTTAGATAGTCCTAACATTTAGAATTAATTACACAAGAATAGAAACTTGACCATTCAAGAAAAACCCAAACAATAGTAAACTAATGTATCTGCCTGATAATAACTTTGAAATTAAAACAGTTTTATTTACAGATTCAATACGAGGGTGGATCAAATATAAACCAGACTTGTACCGGTCGCTGCGTGAAGTGACGCGCGTGGTCCTATGTTATGTGTTGACAGGGGGACAATGCTCCGGTTCACTACAGTTGATTTGGCGTCAGTCTGAGTAAGAGGTACATACGTCTGTTGAGCAACGCATTATTGTAAAATTTTCATCTAGGAAGGCATGAAACCTATCGAAATATTGCGTCGATTTATTCTACAGTTCGCTAAGAGCTTTCAAAAACTCAAGTCTATTAATTACACAAAACATTTTTAAGATGCTGTGCAGCAGTAAAAAATGTGAGTCATGCTCGCCGACTGCAAACAAGTTTTACTGACAAGAATATTCGTGCGATCTGTGAGCTGGTTGAAGCTCACCGACGACTTGCAGTACACGAAAACTGTCGGCATTATGGGTACGTCGTCTACTAACAAATCACAAAGTGTATGAAAGAATTTCTTTATCGAGAAGAGATGATTTCTTAAGTCACATTGTCACCTGTGATGGAACGGGTGCATCGTTACATTCCAGAATCTAAGCAAGCATGAAGCGGTGACAACCTGAAGAAGCTCCATCTCGAAAAGCCAAAACACGTCTGTCTGCGGAAAAAGTTCTTGAAACTGTTTCTTTGGGATAGCAAAGGCGTACTTCTTATTGATTTTCTTCAGGAACAACGTAAGATCAATGATGAATATTACTTCAAGCTTCTTAATGATGTGAAGCTGACTGATCAAAGAAGATTCCTCTTCATGACAACGCTCGGCTGTGACCCGAGAAAAATTGGGGAATTTTCATTGGGAAATACTAGAGTATCCGCTCTACAACTCCGACTTATGCCCGTGGGACATGTTATGTTAGGTCCACTCAAAGATTAATTGGGAAGACGCCAGTTACACGATGGCCAAGGGAGTGGAATTATAGGTGAGCAATTGGAATTATTCGTGAGCAATTGGCTGAAGATGCGACCGACTAAATTCTTCGATAATGGCATCAAAAAACTTTCTATTCGTCTGGAAAAATGTATTGATAGAAGCAATGGCTATGTAGAAAAATGAATTATATTAAATTTTTTCATAATAATACATAAGTCCGGATTATATTTGATGCACTCTTTATATATTCACCAAACTGGTTCACCAATATAATTAAAAAATAAAATAGATGGTACAAATTCACAGTACGTTTTCGTTATAATCGAAGACATTCTCCATAATGTTTTTAATGTAATTCATAATGTGGTTTATCACACTAATAGTTCATGACATTGAACGTGATAGGCATTATTCATCAAAATTTTTGTATCGCCTTTAAACTAAGTCACACTCAACCAAGGAACATTCCAATGAAAAAAATTCGATCGAACAGGATAGTTTTTTTTATTTTAGAATTTTTCTACAAATACGAAAATTTCAAAAGTGTTTTATGTGTATTTTAACCGTAGATTAGAATGAAATAGAAAATTACTTTGTTTCCTATCACTTTTTATTAACTGAATATACAGTGATTCTATTTCATACTGTTTTATATATATATATATATATATATTTTTTTTTTTTTTTTTTTTTTTTTTTTTTTTTTTTTTTTTTTAATAATCACCATTATGGGAGTTTCCTCTAGAAGGTCCGGGTCTTAACGACCAAGGACCTTCTAGGCAGCTGTAAGGAACATTCTAACAATTCTTGTTGTCCAGAGGATCACCTCCTTCTGAGCTTTACTTATCAACTCCTGATCCAGTTCAAGGAGTTCCGTATTTTCTGCCAGGTGGCTCTCAACCAATCCATTCGTGGAGATTATCAGGGGCAGAATCTTTACCGTTCTTAGCTGGTGTATCTCTTTTATTTCAAAAGTCAGGTCGTGGTACTTTGTTAGTTTCTCCGTGTACGCTCTACTTATGTTATCATCTGCCGGGACGGTTATATCAATGATTGTTGCTTTGCGGTTTCCTTTATCAAAGATCACGATGTCGGGCCTGTTGTGCGGCACCGATATATATATATATATATATATATATATATATATATATATATATATATATTCGTTGAAGACTTCGGCAAAACTTCGAAAAGTGAGGTGTGCCACAAGTCGGTCTGCTTATTTAATAGTTTTATTGTCGGGATGTGCTTTTTGTGTTTAAATAGTTCGATGAATTCCAGGATGTATCGTTTTTTGCCTTTCGCTTCAAGCTGCAATATTTTAAGATTGTCCAATTCTGGGAAGATATGATTGGTTTCGAAAAAATGTATCGCAAAAGTAGAATTATCTTTCCGCTTCCTTTATTTATATTCACGATGTCATGCATGAGTGTCTTGTCCTTATTTCACATCTAAAAACTAAATCTAAACTTGATAGGATTTGTACTTTCGAAAAAATTTGAAAAATAACATTTCAAATGAGAATAACTCAGGAAACAGTGAGCAGATTCTGTCAATTTCTGAGCATACCAGATATCTTCCGACTCCAAACCTATCGTGGAAATAATAGTCTTATCGTTCGGAAATTAGAATTTTTACGTCCAGTCGTGCGCCCGAAAGGCCATATTCACAAAATTTGACACCAATCTTCGTATTGATATTATATACCTAAATACCAAAATTCATTTCTATCGGTTCCGTAATTTCACAACTACTAGGAAAATAAGAATGAAATTGAAAGTGGGTAACTGCGCGACCATTCGACCAATTTTGCCCGTTAACGAATCTAACCTTATTTAGGTCACAAACCTACCCTGGAAGTTTCAAGCCTTTAACTCTTTCTGTTCGAAAGTGACCAGTGAGTCCAACCTGGTCGTTTGAGACCATTTTCGGCTGAAAATTCTAGAATTACACACATTTGGCCAAAACAATAGGATGCTATTCCTCAGAACAACCACGCAAAAATCATTTGGAATCGGAAATAACGAACTGCCGTTTTTGTACAAAGTTTTATAAATAACCTAACTGATAGAGTTTAGAGAGTTTTTTTGTAAACAAAAGATTTATCGTATTTTTAGTTCTCTATTTGATTCCTAAGGAATATCGTTGATTAAGGTTCAGGCGAAGGACGATAACAGAAGTAGTTTTTCAGGTTCATTGTTTTTAAATATAATTTTTTTTGACCTGTTCGGGTCCCTTCTCACTGTTACAGTTATAAAGGTGTTTAAGGTTTATTCAAACAAAATTCAGGTATAAAGAAATAAAGGGGCAACATTTCTGGGATCTTTTGCCAAGAAAGTGTTTTAATTCATAGGTTAAAAGTTTGAAATGCCTTTTTTGATATACAATTGTTTTCGCTCATGTTGGTTACGTCGGAACTTGGCGGTTGTTACTATGAGTCGATCAACAGAAATTAATGACTGCCTTTTATCCCATAAATTTTGTGGATGATTTTATCAATTTGAATTTTGTAAGCCACAGATAAACAGTTGGACCGTGCCCTATTCGGTCAATATTTTAAAATTTTTTTCAATAACCCAGCATAGTTAAATTCCAAAAAGATATTTCTGTTTGCCACTCACTTAATAATCTCTGCAACCATCAATTTTTTCTACTATAAACTTAAAATCCAAACACACCGTATACGTCGGACTTAGTGAAAATATCATAACACAATAATCATGATATGAAATTTGTAATATACAGGTGTATTCAACGGTGATATTTTATTTTTTGTAATAGACAGAACTCGTCAAAATACCCATATGAAAAAATGTATATATATATAAAATTTAAGATACGAAATATATTGTTTATTGAAATTTGCGTTAAAATATTTTTGTTTGATATACGGGTGTTTCAAAAGTTATTCCTTAGCGGTCTGAGATGTATTCTAAAATTAAAAAAAAATAGAGAATACCAAAATCCCGAAGACGAGGTCGTTTTCGGAGAATATTGAAAGAAAAAAGTAGCATTAAGAAGTTTTCATTTCATCTGACCAAAAAAATACACGGTTCGTAGGAATATTGAAAACAAAGACTTTTTAGGTAATGTTAACTCTCAAAAATATTAGCATTTTTGTAGATACATATTTTGAAACTTTTCACAAAATGTTCGGTTTTGTATGGCTGATATTATTTCCCGGATACACGAAGCAGTAGGAGATTTAAATGAAGCTTAATTCGATTCTGTTGCTAGAATATTTTATGGTAGATTGCAAAGATATATTAACCAAATAGGTGATGTTTTTAAGGGTTCACATGATCTAGAAGGTTCTTCGTTTTTAATGTTTCTACCAACGTTTACTGTACTTGTGTTTATTCAAATCGAATGAAAAATTCATAACGCGACTTCTTCTTTTTAATAACACAGAAAACGAGCTCGTTTTCCAGATTTTGGTATACTTAATTTTTGTCTTATTTTTAATTGTAGAAATCATATCTGACCGCTCAAGAGTGAATTTTGAGAAATCCTGAATGATTAAAAAAAACAATACTGAATTTGACTAAAATTAAAATGTACTAAGAATGATCGAAAATGAGCCTATTCTCCAAGGATTAATCATTAATGAATGAAGCAATGGTAACAAAGAAATACACAAACACGTTTTTCTGATGTTGGATTCCTAGGGTTCATTATTTGGAAATTATTTCCTTATAATATATGTCAACTATTTTCATTCATTAGCATTCCAATGTGATATACTTGAATGTATAAGCTATTATAAGGAAAATCTTTAAATAATAATTCATATAACAGTATACATCAAACCTTTTTTTGATAGTTTGTTAATGGTTTGATTAAAAACCTTGTCTTTCAAACTTATTGGCAATACGAGGCGATAAGATAATATCATTCAAACATATTGTCAGACATTTATTGGTAACCTTTCACCAAACTTCAATGTTGGCAAACATGTTGTTGACTAGTTTAAGCTATTCCAGCCTACTGGCTTTTTACAAGTTTATTTCTGGCGAACCTTCATTCAACACGGCAGTTCGTATAATTTCCATTAAAATATCTATAGACAGAATTCGCAAATATCTAACCCGCCCAATACATACAGCGCTCGATACGATATCAGGCAAAACAAAATTTTTTGAGGTCGTGTTGAACTTGTCCTTTACGTAATCTTGGATAATGAAATAAACAAATGAAATGGACTATATTCTCTGGAACAACCGGACAATTTCTCTAAATAATGAATTGTTCAAATACGAATGTACTTTCAGAAGAAAAGAAGTTTCGTGACGAAGTGATTGCGTGCAGTTCTTTCTGTCATGATTATTTTCATTATCTAAATTTGTACTATTATCCTCTTTCACGTGACCTACAGAATACATTGTTATCACACAAGGCTGGATTTCAATTACTCCATTACATTTTATTAGATTTGATAGGTTAAAACGTAGTCATGTGAAATCTACCTAATTTTGTGTTTGAATCCGATATATCATATAAAATTAATCAATTTCAAGTCCAATACGTTATCAATTAGCGTAGGTATAAGAAAAGAAACTTCGAACTAAAAACTTCAAGATAGCTGTCATTTTCGAACTATAAGAATTTCTAACCATTTCTAGAATTTTCGATACAGTTGAGAGGGACTATGAACAGGTTGCATTAATGTTAATAATGTAAATCTATTGAATTATCTTTCGATTTAGGTAAAGTTTTGGATGTCCGTTGATAATTATTGAAGAATATATTTTTTTAATTTTCTAGGTGCACGATTTCGAAGATTTATTTTATACTTCGATCTAATAATCCAATATCGAATTAATTAGTTTTAGGGAGAAAAAGACATAATTCTAATCTATAGAATGGCGGAAACAAAAAAAAATCATAGAAGAATCAATGATCAATTAACTTTCTACAGAATTATATATCGAGTAGAAAAAAATTGAAGAACACCAATTAAATCAATACTGACGATATATACTTTCTCACAATCATCCTCTGAAATTAAATATATTTTATAACTTTAAGAAGCAACTAAAAATATTGGTCTGATATAGAAAAATGAATAGGACTATTACTGTACAATATAAAAATTATAAAAATCTATAAAATGTTAGTGTCGATAATATGGGAATAGAATCGAATTTGTTTTTGGTTTCCGTTGTCAACAATATTATTTATCTATATCCTAATACAAGTGTACAAGAAATTGGTATTTGTAAGAGTATTTTAAAAACAAACCAGAAAATGACTTGTTTTTGAATGGAGGAGTGTAGAAATGGATTTTTTTAAAACAATTGTAAAGTACGTTTTTCCTTATTTCATTAAAAATTAATTTAATTCAATCAATTTCTTGGAATACATCGTTCAATAATTGCATTAAAATAATGCAATCCTTGTTCGGAAAATCACAAACATAAAAGTTCATAGAACTATGTACAGAGAAGAATATTCCTAAAAGTTTAACTAAAATACGCTTTTCTTCAAGGATTGATTGGCAAAAAAGTGATTGGGAAAAATCGTTTCGCTGATACTTTTCTTTGAATTAATTTTTTCTCTTTCACAGCCCAGTTTTTTCGACTCATTTTGGCCCTTTTAGATTCTAAGTCACCTTTGCAGGTATATTTTAGTATTGTTTTATAAAATTTTTATATGAAAATTATATCTAGAGTATTAATCAAGAAATTTATTCGCTTCTAATCATTTGCTAACTTTCATCAATAAATCGATTATGGTCATGTCTGTTAGAATTATATATTCATATACAAATATATATACATATATTGGAAAAATCTGGAAATGTAACAATTGGACATAATGAAAATCGCATTTTACGGATGTTTGGTGATGTCATACTGATAGAACCAGAATTCAGAAGGAATCCGTTAGATAAGATTTCCGTTATTACTCTTAAAGATCGTTTCTTAAAGGCCTCACAGCAATATTAAATTGTCCAAGATTAAAATTCTACAGAATTGATGGGAAAATCATTTCACATAAGGTAATGCAACAAATTAGGCCCAGAGGAGATTAACTAGTGACATAATGTTTAAAAGATCTTTTATCAGACAAGTACTATATCAAAGGTTAGGTTTTTAATGAAATTGCAAATTTTTGTAGAAATGTAAGCGCAAATTCCAAAGTGCTTTTGAAATATTACACATTCTGTGATACCCACATTCCCATCTGGAAAATTAAAAAAATTATAGGTTTTATTCGTGCAGAAAAATTTTAATTTTGGAAGAGGAATCACTTCTCTACAGCCACTAGTCAAGGTCTCCAAATTCTACGCACGTCTCCAAACTATTCAACGAAGAGTCAGATTACTTCAATAATCAAGTTTTGTGCTATTTATGATTTCCTACTAATTATACCTATATGGAAAATACGTCCATTATCACAGCCATTAAATTTGCATGTTCAAAAGTAAAGTTTATTGAATAATTCGGAATTTATGAAGTAGAATGACATGAAGATTGAAAAATTTAATTAAAAATTGTAAGAAATTCTTGTTTCAATTTTACTTTGAGAATTATGAGGAAAATTCATTTTCCCTTCATATGTAATACAATGTACAATAATTTGTAGGTTAAAATGGTAAAATTTGGTTGACTGGCAAGTGACTCTAGTGTATTATAGATTATGTAATGGTTTACAGAAAATCAATCGTAAAAATTTTACTATGCACATATTTTTGAAAATGGATATATATTCTGCTGATACGTATTGGAAAATTCTTTCCAAATAAGAAGATAAAAATATCTATAATTCCAAATTGTATATTTTGCTTACCCCAGTTTCAAGATAACTGATGGCAGATCTACGGAACAAAGTAGCCATAATCAATTAGAATATTTCGATAATTTTTCCAAAATTATTCACTAGACTAAATTCAAGTATACGCCAAACTATTCCCGCTTGACACGCAACCAACCAGAACGTGTCTCCTGATCACCCACTTCTACTAGAACCGTTCCTCGGACTTTGCCGACGAATTTGTGACTTTTAAGACGGAGATAGGAAATATCCACCAGTGATAACAATATTGATAATGCTTCCAGTGTTGTCAACAGAATAGTGATTGACATTACTCGAAAATTAGAATAAACCTTGATATTAAGATTTTTCAACAAGAAATTTTCAGTTTTGCATATTTTTTAATTAAGTATGATAGTTATTTGAATAATTTTGAATTAACATTATTCACTTAATGAAGTTCAATTGACAAAACAATCGAAATCAATCTCGATATCTATGGACAATAACAGTTTTCCAAATTTTAGACATCTGACGCTTGCCAGATACCTTTCATTTGACAACTGTCAAAAACTGAAAGGTTTGACTCACTGTTTGTGGCGAAATCAATTGTATTTTCTTAAATAACTTTCTGTTACTTGGATTTAGCTTTTTATGAAGTCATCGACCTCATAAGCGGAACAATTCCTCAGAGGTGACTCACCACACTAATATTTGGTAATACTATAAGTTGTAACTATAGCCTTCCCAGTCAAATAAATCATTGTACGATCAGAAACGAAACAAGGTAGTGATTCGGCCTATTAGGAACCAGATGGAATCACTAGTTTCGTGTGATACTTTCGTTGTTTTTCCCCCTCACACAAAAAATGGGGTGGTTTTTGGAAAAAATTCCGATAGACCAAATGGGGAGGTGCAGGAAGTTGTGTATTATCCTCCGTCAGAATCTTCAGATCTAGTTAAAGTGAGTTTTTATGGAGAAGTATTTATCTGTTTATAAATATAAACATAAATTTCTGTGTAGTGTACCTATATTGAAGTTGAATCAGGCGGCCCTACAAAAGCTGTTATTTTAAGTAAGCCAAATTGGATGTGGGGTGCAGAAATGGGAGCGAATGAATGTGGGGTGGCTATTGGAAATGAAGCTATTTGGACTTCGGATAATGAGGGAGAACATGATCCTTCTGTAAAGAGACTTCTGGGAATGGATTTAGTCAGGTATAATGTTTTCTTATCTCAGTCATTAGAAAGCCCTTCTTTAATTATATTTAAAAATATTGGACACACTTCTATTATTTTCTTGTTTCTATAAACATTTTCATGAATATGTACTGAATGGACTTTCTAAAAAATTAATTAATACATGTGGATATAATCTAAAATATTATGCAATTACATTACATATTGTTATGTTATAGATTAATTAAATTGTCTAATTTCCGCAATATTAATTTATTTTCTACTATACAGCAGATATATTTACAGAGTTGAGTTATTTACACAGGATTTATTTCTACCCAGAATTATGTTTACAGAATTATTTCGTACGGTGCTACTCTATGACTAATCTCTTCTATCCTCATTGTATCTCTTCGTCTGCTTATATACATGAATATAGTTTCCTGAAGTTTCTCATACTTCCAGAGAGTTCTAGAACGAGGTTCGGGAAAAAGCAGTGACATAGAGGGCTTGATCATTACACTGTCCCCTGCCTAGGCTGTTCAATGTTTGATACAGTGTCTAAATCTCCGTTTCTGCAATTTTCCCACTGATAGAAGTAGCTCACTATAGTTTTTTTTTGGTTCGGGACTCTTTTGGATTATAACTGTATACTAGGATCTGCAGCCGGTTCCTTGAAAAATAACTTTAAGCATATTATGGACAATTCTCCAGTTGAACTGATCCAAACCACAACCCAACATTGGTACAGCCAATTTTTTGTCTTGGTACTTCATTATCTCTTTCCTAAAATTCAACAAAGCTGTCTTGATAGCTCAGCTTCCGACTTGCTCGTTTGCATGACCAAACTTTGTCCTGATGACACACTCACATCTTTTACACAGTGGGTTACTGAATAATTTCCTGGAACTAAAAGAAGGTCTTGCTGCTCCTCTATGGTAATCCCAAATCTTGCTTTGCCAGTACTGCCATAGTTAGACGTTAAGGTAGTGAAACTTATGTTTTCGTTCTCACTAGTTGCTCTTCTTATTCTGGTATTGTTTTAGATATCGTATTCAGCTTCGCACATCACCAAACAGTTTACATGGACTACCCTCTTTTTAGCCCTGGGAAGTTTCTGGATACGATACACAAAATCATTTATTCTCAACCATATTTCCTGACCAAACATTATACATGCTGTCAATTCCTATACTGATGATCTGTAAGCCATTGTGAACAGATGGAGCAATTTGTCCCAGTCTCTTTGATTGTCGCAGACTACCTTATTCCACTTTTCCCTCTCTATCCATCTTGCAACTTGACCTTCATTTTTGAATTGTAGGAGCTACTTCAAAGCAGCATGGTTTGTCCTCAGTAAAAATTTACGTGCATAGAGGTATTTGTAAAAATGTTCCATGACTTTATGAAGTTCTCTTTTAGTAACACGGTAATAACCTTCAAGCTTTGACAGTACTTTGCTGAAGTATTCTATCACTTTTCCTGGCTGTCCAGAATTTGTGACAGCACACCACCTATGGCCATATTACTTGCATCCATGTCCAATATAAACATTACACCTGCATGAGGATAAATCAAAATGGGAGCTGAAATTAATATCTGTTTCAAGCAACTGAAAGCTGTTATACATTCCTCATCCCAGACAAAGTCTTTTCCTTCTTTATGGTTTATCAATATTAGCAAACCCTAGGACAAACTTAAGATAATAAGTGCACAATCCAAGAAAACTTCACGCCTGTTGCTTGTTTTGCGTTTCCGGCCACTCCTGAACTGCCTTTATCTTGTCTGCCTTTTTCAGAACGACATAACCTAAGTACTTTACTTCTTCCTTGAAGACATGACACTTTTTAGGGCTTAATTTAGGGTTTCAGTTTCATCAGGTGCTCATCGAATGACTTCCTGATAACAATTATGTCTCAAGATAAACAAGACACTACTTCCATGATAATCCTCATAAAATAGTTGCCATTAATCGTTGAAAGTCGCAGGTGCATTACAAGGCCTAATTGGATTTAAAAAAAGTTCTTTCTGGATAAAACAAAAACAAATTGACTCTGTTGTCATTTTCCTCATGCTTTCAATATCGGTTGGAAAAATGTCATTCATATGTAAGAACTCTTTAAGATGGGAACAGGGGAATTTCTCTCTAATTTACCTCTCCTTGCTACCTTATGGTCAGGGGCAAATCTTTAACTTTGCATTGCAAGTGTATATTTCAGGTAATCGAGTCAAAATCAACTGCTGCCAAAGATAATCTAACACAGATTACCAAGTAAACCAGCTAATTGGAGCATGAAAAATAGGGGTTTTACTATAGTTATACATTTATTATTATATGTATAATTAATGTTTTCTATTTATTCAAACATCTACTATGTATAGAGTTCTTAGTGTAATTTATTCATGAAAACCAGTTCAGAACACTGGAGATAATAACATTTTTAGAAGTAAAATGAAAACAAACCAGAACTAATTTCAACTGTTTTCAATGCTAGGCTTGGATTAGAACGAAGTTCAAATGCCGATGAAGCCTTAAATGTGATAACACAACTGCTAGCGAAATATGGACAAGGGGGGCCTTGTTCTAAAGATGATGAAGGATTCTGCTATCACAATTCTTTTCTGATAGCAGATCCTAAAAGTGCCTGGATCCTAGAAACTTCTGGAAAACATTGGGTTGCACATCAAGTGAAAAGTAACACAAATGAATATACTTTTATCTCAACTTATGAATATCTAAATATTTATAGGTGGTTCTTGTAATATTTCCAATGTGATATCCATTACTACTAACATAGATAAAAAATCTGAAGGCATTGAGGAATATGCAAAATCTAAAGGATTATGGGACGGTCAGGTGAGAAGTTTGATTAGTATTTTATTTCCACATTTTTTGCTCACCTATTTTAGAATGCCTATCATTTTGTCACAATGACTATTTTTCGAATTTTAGACCAAAAATTATTTTGAACTATTACATTAGATTTATGCAGGATTGGAAAAACACGTTTTAATGTTAAGATATTCAATACATAAGACAGAGAACTCCGACCATCCAGTCGAACGTTGGAATAATCGAAAGATATGCGGTTATGATAATGAATAATCCAGTGTATAACTCGAAAAAAATGCTCTTTTCTTTCACACAGATGTAGCCCGAGTGGGGAGTTGGACACCTCATTTCGTTTCGGATGATATATAAATTCAGTCCCCACATAGAACTCAGAAGTACTAGTGTGTAAGTCCGTAACAGTTAAAAATCAAATAGACTCTTGGTAAATAGAAATGTTTACTGTAGAAGAAAATATTCGAATTATAAAATGGTACTTTGGTAACTCAATTGAAGAAACAATACATTTATATATTGTAGCATTCAAAGATCGGCCAATTTTTTCAGTTCCACTATTTCTTATTATATTATAAAGTTTGAGAAATGTGGACGTTAACAAACATGTAAAAATTGCAGCGTTTCTAAACCCCCTAATCCATGAGTGAAAATTGTCTGAATAGAGAGATATATGTGTGTGCTGCTGTTGAAACCAGTGCACCTTGTTCGAGTAGATAAATGGCTGAAATACACACTAGCCAAGAAATTTTTCCTGAGAACAAAATAAAACGGATGGAATTTTGTGAAACGATGGAAAAACGAAATAAAAATATTTCATTTTTAAACAATATTTTATTTAGTGATGAGTCATCGTTATCCTTAAACAGAAAACAACCTATCAGTGGTACGATATTGGTCTAGGAAAAATAAACAAAAAAATTTCTGTGTGTACCCAGTATCCACAAAAACTTAATGTTTGGACTGGGATCTTGAGGAATTAAATGATAGGGCTGTTCTTTGTGGATGGTTATCTTAGCTCTGTCAAATACTTGGAGCTGTTAAAGAACCAAATTATTCTGACAATTCGGCAATTCCCAGTCAATTTTGATGATATCTGGTTTCAACAGGAGGTTTGTTCAAGTCACAACGCAGGAGCAGTCACACAATATCTCAGAACCACTTTTTAGGATCGTGTCATTTTTACAAATGGCACAATCAAATGGCCATCAAGATAACTGGATTTTTTCCCAATGGTTTTTCATTTGGGGATATCTGAAAAACTCGACATTAGATCGATAGAGCTACAAAGCCAGACAAAAATGATACATATTTTGAATATTTCAATAGAATCACTTTTGTTTAAATACCTCTGTACCACTGTTAGGTTTTCAGTTGTCTGATGATGGGATAGTTCATTTCCAAAAGTCGAGTCACAAGAAAATGTGTAATAATATATATTTTTATTGGTAGTAAAACAGTAATTTTTACAATTTGTTTTAATTTTTGAATTAAGGTTAAATATAATCCAACTTGTGCCAAAATAGCCACTATGCCTAATGTGCTCAGAGATGTGAGGTTATCTCTTTATAATAAATTTGGCTACTATTTGGCACAACGGGATGGACTGTTTGAATACTTAATTTAGATTTGTGAGTTTTCCACTTGCGCTGAGTTTTTTTTTAATTCGTTTTTATTTTCCTTTAGATTTTTTTTAGAATTTATTTTATTTTCAAGCCAGTTTTGGCAAAAAAACTGATTTTCAGGAGGAAATTATCTGCGTCATTCATTGTTGCAAATAAATTCCTCACATTCAATATGCAATGAAATATGAATGTCGTTTCATATTGTATTTTATTTTCAAGCGTTATGGACTACACGCCAGTCCTTTGCAATCCTCACCACTCTATCCTCCGTCATTCGTCCTATATTTTGGTTCCACTCCATTTTTCTCAGTTTCACCTGCTCATTCATAGTTTCCATCCTTCTGATATTTTCACTCCGTTCTTTATCTCTGAATGTTTTGCCTGAGATTCATCTTAGAATCTGCATCTCTGTAGTTTCCAGAAGTTGTCTGGTCTCGTCTCCACTATGTACTCATGATTAGTCTAATTGTTGTTTTACAGATTCCTGTCTTTGTTTCCATTCTGAGATTCCTGTTTTTCCAGATTGTGTTGTTCAAGCATCTTGTATCCTTATTGGACTTAGCGACTTGTTGCCTCACTTCCTCTTCTACGTTGCCATAGTTTGTTAAATCCACACTTAGATATCTGAATGATGACTCCTGTTTAATAACCTCACCTCCAGCTTGCATCTTAGAGGTTCCGTTGACATAGTCATACCCTTTTTTCTCTAAACTGAGAGCTACATATTGTACTTTTTTGCAGTGGTATTGAAATGCAGGAGTCTCTGGAGGTTATCTTTATTTCCAGCCACTATGACATTATCTGTGAAGAAGAGTATTTGAATTTCTTTGTCACTCATTTTGTGATAATTTCATATATTCTGATGTTGAATAACAATGGGCTCAATGAGTCTTCTTGTCTGATAAAAAAATAAAGGATGTGCTACATCTTCAAGTTTTATGTGATCAAAGGCTTTTGTTAAGTCTATGAAACATATATACACTGGTTTGTTTTATTCACCATCTGTAGCAATACAAATAAAGATACCATCAACATAAGGCCTTCCAGACCTGAATCTCTGTTGCTCATTTGATAGTGAGGTATTCAAACTAATCCTGTTAGCTATAATCTTTGTGAGGAATTTTAATGTGGTTTTCAACAGGTTTATATCCTTGTAATTATTCCGTTCATGCTTATCCCCTTTCTTAAACATCGGTACGACTATACTTGTTTTCCATTCTTATGGTATTCTGCATTGATGTAGTATCTTCGGTTTCATTTTCCACCATATTTCAACAGTTCATTTTGTGTTTTTGGGTTTGTTTGATATATGACATGTTAGATTGGTTTCTTTCACCATCCTCTTTACCGGCCTGGTCAAGTTAAGTCAGTTATTTCTCCCATATATCTAGTCGTATCTGATTTGATTTGTAAGAAGTCATCTTCAAGTTTCCTAGAGAACTTTTTCCATATTATATCTCGGATGTTTCCAGCTGTCCTCCACGCTTTCACCTTCGTAATAAGGTTCTTTTCAATTCTCTCCCTCAATCTATCCTGATATAGATATTTGGTTGATTCATTCCAAAGTGCCCCTACATCAATTTTTTCTGCTTCTATCTTAGGTTAATGTTTCTTGGGTTTCATTTTCAATTTGATCTTAACTAGTTATGTTCACTTCCAATATTTGCAGACTTCAGGGTTCTGACATTCAATATGCGAGTGGGGTGTATCTGACCATTTGTTACCAGATAGTCGATGATTGATCTGTGACCTCTAGTGTTCTGAAAATATGATTATTAAAATTTTATTTTTCCAAATTGTCGAAAAACTAATTATTTACAGTTTACAATGAATACAGGAAGGTAATTATATTGTAATATTATATTTTTATAATTAATGTCACTATGTGACCTTGAAATAAGAATACCCAGAAATACATTGCTCCACAAAAGTTCAAAAATTTTCAGATTGCTTTTAAAAGTTGCCGATTTTTTGTCGTATCATCTTTGTGTATAAAAGAAAATTTTAATCATTTTACTTTTCAATACGATGAATTATCATTAAATGTAGAAGGTTGTATCTTCAGCCAATTGCAATTACACTCCTTGGTCATCGTTAAAGCGGCGTCCTCCCAATTTTTTTTTGATAGGGCCAAACATATGAAAGTCACATAGCCACAAATCTGGGCTGTAGGGAGGATACTCGAGTATTTCTCAATGAAGTTTCTGTAATTTGTCTTGGGTCAAAGCCGCTGTGTGTGTGATCGAGCATTGTCATGAAGAAGAATCACACTTTATATGGATGTGCCTCATCTTTTTCTTCAATAAACCAGCTTCACATCATCAAGGAGCTTGGAGTAATATTCAACATTGATCATACATTGTTTGTGAAGAAAATCAATAAGCAGTACACCTTTGCTATCCCAGGTACAGTTGCAAGATCTGTTCCCTCACACAGACAAGATTTGGCTTTCCAAGGTGGGGCTTCCCCAGGTTTTACTTGTTTAAATTCTGGAGTGTAATGATGAACCCACCCAGGTCTCATCACAGATGACAATGTGATTTAAGAAACTCTCTTCTGGATATTGTGTTAAAAGTCTTTCACACACAGCAAGATGGTGATATTTTAGTAGGAGAGGAACCCATATTGTTTTCAATAATTCAATTCATTAGAAATGATTGATTGAGTACTCCCATACGATATTAATACTTCTGCAACAAGTTTGAGTACTGAAAGTTGTCTGTCATCTTAGGTCAGCTCATGGATCGCATAAATGTTCATGTCAGTAAAACTTGTTTGTGATTGCCGGATATGACCCAGATTTTGTACTATTTCACAGCTTGTGTGAATGGAATTAATTTCAACAGTCATTGTGAACATAGATAAGCATAAAATCTTGGACGCACTTTCGCAGTTTCAATTGAAACTGCAACACCAGAAGCATCAATATACCGCTTTTGCAATGGTTCTCTACAAATAGACAGTGTCAGAAACCGATCATGTTCTTATGTGGTGTGTCTTGGGCGCCCACTCCTAGGCCTTTCAGTCACATTTCCCGTTTCTTTATAATGATGGATGAGTCTAGAAAACACGTTTTCATTAACCTGGAAGAAGTCTGCAACTTTTCTCTAAAGACGTTCATCCTCAATTATACCAATAGCCCTCTCTATATATCAACATTTGGTGAACAAATTCTTTTGAAATGGATTAAGAATTTGTGAACTTTCTTAACTTTTGTAGAGCAGTATAGTTTAAATGTTTCTACAATTTATAGTATACAGGGTTTACTAGATTAAGATTGCTAAATGACAAAAATCAGGTAGTCAAAAACCCAACAAAAATCAACAATGATTTGGACCTCTATGATGCATTATGCACTCATCCACACATCAAGACATTATTCTAATGAGGTGCAGGCTACCTGTCGCAGGAATCAAGATAATCTCAGAAAAATTAACGTACTGCACCTTCACAACCATCACTTCTGTTGAGGTGCTTGATTTCTTCGTGAGTTTAGTCTCCTAGGCTTCCTGTACTTTATGACATGCTTTACGTCATTGGTGTGGCTATTGCACCAAATTTCATTCAAAGTATTCCAATGTAACTCTTGCTACATGTGATTAGGCATTATCTTGTTGGAAAAGTTAATTGCAGATAGGGTAGAACATGACATACCACTACTTCTTATATGTAAAATTGAGCAGTCATATTGCCTTTCATAAAAAGCAAAGGAGACCTATTTCCATAAGCAATCACCTCAACATCATAACTCATAATATCATCATAACATTGGACAGTGTTGTTCATATAGCTTCTCACAGAAAATTGAGTATACTTGTATCAATAGCTTGTTCAGGTATCGTTTCAAAATCTTATAACAAAGGTTTGTCAATAAATCGGTTTATTGAGTCAAATTGGTTTGAAAAAAATTTCCATTTTATAGAGACACAACATGGTACAACTATCTATCGGGTGTTCTTTTAGAGTGATAGAACTTTCGATAGGGATAACTGTGATTTGACAGAAGGTAGAAGCCATGTTGTTTTGACATTTCTGTTCAGTAAGCATTGACAAATTATCATGGAAAGACTCACGCCGCAACGTTAACAAATTGTTGAAATTTATTTTCAAAATCAGTGTTCTATTCGCCAAACTTATAGAGCACTTCGTGAAATTTATGGTTTACATAATCGTCCATAAGAGCAGCTTATTCGTTGAACTATCATTAGATTTCGGACAATCCACCACATGGAAAAGTTTGCCTAAAGATCTTGGTCTACACCCATACAAGATTCAACTGGCTCAAGAAATAAAATTTGACCATAATAAGCGTCGTTTTTTTGCTGACTGGGCCCTAACACAGCTTGAAGTTGAACCACTTTTTTATCGTAAAATTGTGTTTAGTGGTTGAACGGTTATGTAAACAAGCAAAATTGCCGTATATGGAGTGAAAACAATCCTCAAGAAATTCTGCAGGTTCCATTGCATCCTGAAAAATGCACTGTATGGTGTGCTTTACATGCTGGAGGCATCATCGGTTCATATTTCTTTAAAAACGATGCTGGAGCTAATGTTACAGTAAATGGTGCTCGTTACAGATCGATGATCAATGATTATTTGTTTCAAAATTTGAATGGTATTGACCCAGAAGTGTTTTGGTTCCAACAAGATGGTGCTACACCTCATGCTGCTACCGTAACAATTGATTTATTGAAAGAAAGATTTGGCGATAACATTATTTCGAGAAATGGTCCAATTAATTGGCCTCCAAGATCATGCGACATAAATCCACTGGATTATTTTCTTTGGGGTTATGTCAAGTCATTGGTTTTTGCTGATAAACCAGAAATAATAGACGCTTTGGAAGCCAACATAAGTTGTGTTATTGATGAAATAAGGCCTGAATTACTCTAAAAAGTGGTCCAAAATTGGTCTGGTCGAATGCGGTTCCTCAGAGCTAATAGTGGTGGACATATGCCGGAAATTATTTTTAAAACATAAATGTCATAAAATTATCTTTCAAATAAAAAAAAATTTGACTTCAATCTTAATTTAAATGTGTTTTATTTCAATTTAAAGTTCTATCACCCTGAAAAAAACCCGATAGCTCTAGATTGGGTTGTCTGTTGAACAAGCAAAGGATTCAAAGTCCCAATATCAGAGACAACTTTTTCATTCTCGATTTTTTTTGGCAAACGAAATATTTCCAAAAGATGAGGCTGCTGTCAATGATATGTCTTCACCAATGATACTAATTCGCTAAAGCTCCTCACGTTAGTTCTTCCATGAATTTTACATAATTATTATGTATACATTTCATGTAGAATTAAAAAATGATCTCATTGCAGGGAGAATTCAACTTTTGTGAAGTTTTCAGTGGTGAAAAAAAACCTGGTGATGCGAGATATCTTGCTGGAAAAAAATTGCTAGAGAAAATGGCTGAATCAAATAATTTTAAAGAGGTAGACATGTTCAAAGTTTTACGTGATAAAACTTCTGAAATTTGTAGACCTTGCACATCTCCATTTCCAACTCAAGGAAGTCAGGTATACATATATATTTAATAGATTATAGGAGCAATTTGAATTAAAAGTTGAACTTTTACAGGTTTCTGTTCTTGGTGATGGTAAACCTAGTGTTCACTGGTTTACTGCAACTCCTGATGCCTCTAATTCTGTATTCAAACCATTTGTTTTTACTCCGAATGTTAAAATATCCAAACATACTATATGTCCAGAAAATGATGTAAGTATAATGAATATTTCTATGCCGCATTAATTTCAGTAATTTGTCTAGAAATTTCTTCCAGCTTTATCTTCTAATTAATGCTCTGAATGTTCTGAATAGATGGATTTTTCATTCAATTTTCATATTGAAAAACTATCGAGAAAAGAAAAACTTCTAAAGTTTCTATTTACTGTTCTATCCAATATATAATCCAAAAATCAACAAAAAAAATCCTCAATCTCCCTTAGCTACAGGGTTTTTCTATTACACAGGAAACTTCCTTAACTTGATGTAAAAATCATTTAATATTCAACACTCTGAGGTTTTCCACTGGATTTGAATATTAAAAATGTTGGTATGTTTATGTATGTCATATGGGGGGGTATGGCTTATGAACACAGCAGTTGATGCCATAAGACTCAAAAATAAAATTAAAAATGTGAGATTGATATTTCTTATGAACTTACCAACAGATTTAAATGAAACATTACATATCAATTGTCTTAAATTTCACTAATCTCAATGTTTTTATCAGATATTTGGAAGCTGAAACAAATTGAGTTGAGTTGGAAAAATTTGGAATATTTTGTGTAAAATTTTTATCTTTTTCGAGCAAGTTCCAGGCAACAGCGTGCTATCGTTTGACCCAAATATCTGCAAAATATGTGTTTCAAATGTTGAGCCGAAAATGGTCTTAAACAACTAGGTTGGACTGACTGATGAAGAATCCGAGGTCAAAAGTAATTCAGTCCGGTAGGCCGTAACACGCTATATATCGAACGGAAAGAACTACAGCCTAGAAATTTCCAGGGAAGGTTTGGCATCTCAGCAATGTTTGTTAATGAGCAAGTTTAATAGTTTCGTAACATTTCTCATTGTTTTCCGAATATTTTCGAAACTACAAATTCGAACAATATGCAATTCAGCTTTGAGAAGTGGAATAATAAGGCGCATGTTCGTGCAAAATTTCGTGAGGATCGTATAATTAGAAGACCAAAAAAATATCAATTTGAGAGGATCGTGGGTGAACTAGCACTAGCTTCACCTCAGTACTTTTCGCCTTTTTTAATTTCTTAACCTCTTGACGTTACTCTTTGATAGAAGAACATTATATCAAATTTGGACATATGAGTTATTTTTATGATGATTATTCTTTAGTAGGAACTATTTAAATGTGAAAATTGTGATTTAATTAATACTATCATTAATTTAATATTTTTAGAAACTGGCACCACATACTCTTTACGCCTTACATTCTGAAGCATTCAATAAAGGCTCAGATGTAAAAGAATTGTTAAGGACCATGGAAGCCAATTGTGTCAATGAACTGGAGTCAGTATTAGAAAATGTTAAAGAAGACTTGTCTGAATTAGATGAACTGATGAAAGATTGTGTTGAAACAGAGGTCAAATTTTACCGTTAATATAAATGCGGACAACATTGAAAGAGGGATGGAGCGTACTCTTCTTATGTTTTCTAAGTAAAGTCAAAAAAAAATTCATTCTGAAAACATTTGTTAGGATATTAATTAAGTATGAACTATGCTCCATTACTGTATTATCCTTGAATAATTTAAGGCTAATTAATAATTTAGACTTTCAATTTTTCATTCTTTTAAAGGATATTAAATTAATTTTAATTAATAAAAAAGTTATTTCCAATAAAAGGATGAAAATGTATGTTTCAATGTGCTTAAAATTAAATGAAACATCACTATTTTCAATTAATTTATTTATGAGTTATTTTTTTATATGAATCATATAAAGTTTTGACTTAGGTAATTGTATTAGACTGATGTTTCTTGTTCCAAGTATGAATTTTCATAGTATTTTGATTTACCAGAACAGCAATCCATCTTGGATATATTATAGAAGCATGAAAAGCACAAGTTTTGACACACACATACTTTTTCCTCAAAATTTTATTATCGGGGGAAGAGTTTTAAAATCAATAAGCTCAAGTTTATATTTAAAAAATTTTGTCTCATTACTTTAGTTAGACTCTTTTCGTTCAGACAGGTTCTGAAAACTAGATGTAGTCTTGAATATGAAAAATCACAATTTTTTTATGAGGAATTATCATTTTCAAGATGATTTATATTTTATTCGTTTAGTGTTCTGTGATTTTGTTAAGGTTTTTAGTACCATATTTAATTGAGATTTTATGTTCTACTGTAATTGTGATATTTTAAGACCATATTTTTATTTTTGATAGAATGTATGATTGAAATTTTATTTATTTCACCAGTTAAGAGATGAGAGTTTGGGGGACGTTCCTTATGTTACATTTTTATGTTTTAAAATGTTGATAAAAATGATATATTGAATGCACATCAATATATCAGTATATATTGCTTTATTTGAAGTTTAATTTAAAAACATAGATACAAGCTTGGTATTTTGAATTGCAATATCTGTAAAGATGATTTTTGAGAAATTTAGATTAGCCTTATGATCTAAATTTACTTCAAAATTTATCTAAGGCTGGCTGCGCATTCATGGCCTTTACCAATTATTATGTGGAGGGCCAAGGCGATGCAGCATCAATTGGATGCTTCAAAGAAGAAATAATTATTGTTGAATATTCCAAAAATTACTACACTGATGACTTTTGGAATGAGATACTTCACAATACTAGTGCGATCAAAATTAACTACATATTAAATTTTCTCTTGTGTATTCTTCATATGATTAATTTCTGAAGTATTAACTATTACTGCGCAAACAGTTGATGCGTTTTTGGGCAGTATGTATAATATTTTACTGTACTTGTATCGTAATATTAATATTTACGATATCTTTATCATAATTATATTATATCATATTATATTTAATATATTTATAACACTCGTGTTTCTTATTCATCGCTTGTCTGCTGAATGCATAATTGTGTAAAAACTGACTGGGTCAAATGGGCAGCTAGTCTATTATTGGTGAATTAGCTTGTTTTGTCTAAGATGGCATGAATAAAAATTATGAAGCACTCATTAAGATTTTTATTTCATATTAAGATAGCGGAAAATGAGAAGGTCGTGTTCAAAGCCCTTTACAAGTATTGAATAGAATTACATTTGGTTCTATATTTTTTATTTTATTTGGCTTAAAACTTTTTTATTGAGCATACAGTTGATTGCACAATTTCATATATTTTTGAAAGCAATGTTACTGTCATGCCTTTCCGGTGAACTTCCAAGATCTTCGATTTTTCATACAGACTCAAAAATTTCTTGTTTTTAGCCATTTTAATTACATATTTCTCATTAAAAGACACTTCTGGCGAAGAAAGATAACTCGTAATAAATAAAATTCGTATTATTCAAATGGCTTTACGCATGATTTTTTCAACAAGTTGAAACAGGAAAGTAGTAATTCAGTGTGTCATTTTTATTGAGATTTTATTGAGTTTAGGATTGATATTGATAAAACCCTTTTGTATTTTGGCACACTTTATCATTATACTTCTAAAAATCAATAATTGAGATTCATTATCATTTTCATTATCACAGAGAAAATTTATTAACATTTAAGACTCCATTATCGCGAAGGCCGTACCCTTCCTAGGATCGCTCGACTAGGATTGGTTCGCACCCCTTTCGTAAATAAGTCAATCTAGTGATATTTTCCATCCAAACACCTTCCACAAAGAGGTGGCTTATTACAAATGTAACACCTCGATTACACTCAGTCACTTCCACTGCTTTTTGCGCAGCCCAAATAAATCTCAGCTTGAACTGATGTCTAAATTATTTTTGTCGCCAAGTTGGAACTAACTGTTACAACTGTTCCAACGTGTAGTTTGAGTGTCATCTATCAGTTAGTTTGTTTATAGTACTCCTTTTTTTCAGTTGTCTCATGTGTTATACGATTTTCACAATGGATAAAAAATCGAGCAAATAATGTATTTCAAATTTGTCTAATAATATTTCGTATGTGAAAGCACTCAAAGTTATGGCTTACGGCGAATCGACTTCATCAAAAACACGTCCAAAAAAGCGCGTCAATGTCGATCGAAAGTGGAAGTGATATTGGTAGTTTCTTTCGATGATCTCGGCATTGTGTCTTCGAAATTCTTGCCAGAAGGTGAGAATATCATCTCTGCTTTATGCAAATTCATGAATAAAGACCAGATTCGTGGCTAGGAAACTTGCCGATTTTGCACCCTGTTAACGCACAATTGTGAACGGATTTCTGTCCAAAGATATCCTTTTATATCTTATCTTTGCCTTGATATAGTCCGTTCGACTTTTTCTCTTTCGAAAACTTAAATTATTTACCAATTCGAGGCATTCGTTCATCGCCGATAGAAAATTTGTTGTATAGGGTAGAGTAACTGAAACAAAGCACAACAGTATAAAATTTTTATTAACAGAAGCTGTTGTAATTCTTCATAAATATTAGCAATTTTGTTTGAAAATAAAATTTATCGATTTTGTTGAGAGTATCGTTAAAAGTAAGTGTTCACTTGAGATAAAATCTCGAAAGAAAGTCTATAGATTGGTCCATTTGAGATCACATGCGTCCCGAGATAGGTATATGAGACTAGAGTGTGACTTAAATCTCGAGACCAAGACAATTTAGTATCCACTAGAGTGTCGGCAGGCTATCTTCTGTGTGAGTTGATTGCAAATATACCATACACAATTTTGCGCGCTTGTTTTGGGGAACAGCGTGCTATCGTTTTGCCCAAATGTCTGTAATTTCCGAATTTAAGCCAAAAACGGTTTAAAACGACTAAGTTGAGCCCACTGATGAAGAATCCGGTGGACTAGACAGTCCATCAGTAAACACGCAAACTTTCGAACGGAAAGAGCTAGAGCTTTGAAGTTTTCAGGGATGGTTTGGGGTGTCTAAATATACCGGTTGAATCCTTTTATGCGGAAAGTCGAACGTATTAAGCTATAAAATAACGATAGAATATTTGCCAAATACCGTAAGGACCAGTCGTTCAGTTGAACGACTTGAGGTGAAAATCCCAATTTTCGAACGAAAAGACCTGTATACTTGAAATGATGCGGACAGAATTTGAGTCTAAATGTATCACTTGAGTTTAAAAATGGACTGAATCGGCTCAATGGTTCCTGTGCTATTCTCATTCGGAATTTTATTTATCAAATATTTTAGCGAATACAAATCCGATCAACTTCAAATTCAGTATTTATATAAAATAAAATAAGAAAGAACGGTTTTTTACTTGATAGAAGGATTATTACAAAATTTGAAAATCAAAACAGATTTAATCTGTTGTCTTCTACAATTTTAATTTCAAAAAATTCTTTGAAGAAACTTTAAGAATTAAATTAATGTCTTTATAAGCACTGCTCATATTCAATAGACGTCAAAATTCATCATACAATATCAAACGGAATTAAGAAAAACCAACGAACATAAACTGTCAATTAAAATTAAAATATAAATAAGCAACATTTTTTGTTTCGTTCCAGGCATGCGTAATGAACTCTTCAGACAAACTTACGAAGCCCTGTTTGTTACAAAATGTTACAAAATGTATTGTTTTCCGATCCCATATGAATGAAAAATAACTCTTTCTCAAAAATATAAAACATAATTTCAAGAACTTCTCAAAAACTAATTTATTTGAAATATTCAATATATTTAAATAAATTACTTCAAAAAATCTCAAAACATGTAGCACATTCTCAAGAAATAATTAAAGTTACGATAAGATCAGTTCAACTTTACATATAAAAAATAATAAAATCAATTAAACAATGTATAGACTTACTCAGTGAATCTTAGGAATACACGGCCCTCAATAGAAATAAAAGTGAACACTTTTATATTGAATATGAGCAGTGCTTATAAAGACATTAATTTAATTCTTAAAGTTTCTTCAAAGAATTTTTTGAAATTAAAATTGTAGAAGACAACAGATTAAATCTGTTTTGATTTTCAAATTCAGTATTTATATGTAAAATACGCCTCGTTAATACTTTCGTGAAGATAAATTACGACAACTCATCTGATTTCGGTATGAAAAATATTTGAAGTTTTCAAAGAAATTAATTCGGCTGATCTGTACCAAAAATCATTAATAAGGAGTGTGAACTATGGTAATAGAAAGTTCTAGAAATCGAGACAATGTAACATACACCTATATAACAATTCTATACTTAAACAAACTCGACAAGGTTTTGTTGATCACAGAGTCAAATTGCAAACATGCTCCCGTTTCAAATTGATTGCGGCAAATTATGGTCTGATTTGAGCATGAGAAAAGTTTTTTTTGTGTTAGTAACGTGAAAATATCGAGAATACTCTTCTTTACTTGAATTAACTCGCAAAGGTATGTTTTGTATGTATTTTGCATACTCTAGATGGCGCTAGTGTGTTATTAATACCTTAGTGTCTCTGTGTATAGCGAATATAGATACTTGACAGATTTAGAGTCACTATCATCACTCTGTGATCAACACGCAATTTTCTCTGTGATCAACAAAACCTAGTCGAGTTTGTTTGAGTATAGAATTGTTATGCAGATATGTTGCACTGTCCCGATTTCTAGAACTTCCTATTACCATAGTCATACTCTTTTAAAATGATATTTGAAGTTTTGTTCAATATATTTTTTTCTCTTCTTTATTGACAATATGTAATATGGGTTATTGTTATTCGTAGGATAAGAGGTGCATTCGTCAGGGTAATGGACGTTCCCTTCAAGGAATTTGAAAAATGGTAGTACTTTTGTATTTTTAGAAAGGTAAAAGTACCGGGAAATTGTAAATAAAAAATTTGTTAATTCTCTTTTAAATTCATTTTGTCGCCTTCAAAATAACATCTATCTGAAATGACAGACTCATGCCAACACTTGATCCAATCATTCATGCACTTCTGATAGGCCTCCGAAGGGATGGCATATAGTCCTCCGTCGTATTTTGTTCCGTGACTTCAAACGTCTTAATTTTCCACCAATGAATGGGCAACTTAAAACTAGGAGAGCAAGAAAATGTCACATGGTTCTGAATCTGGCGAGTACGGTGGTTGTTCGAGAATAATCCACCACCATTCGCACTTTGTGACAGGGCGCCTTATCATGGCACAAAACCCAATTGTCGTCGGTCCGCAAATTCGATTGTTTTCCATTCACAGTACCTGTGAAACGCTTCGTAATTCCTACGTAGTATTCCTTTTTTCTATACCGAAAGACTATTCACCAGCCAAAGATCTGGATTTGTCAAGAGTTTTCGTCTTCAAGAAAATATTTGGTATGGTACACGTAGAGGAACGTCAGCCCTGACATGGAAAGACTTTGAGTTAATCAAATACCATAGCAACATCATTTGCATAATAACTGAGAAATTTTCCCACAAGACGCTAAGCTATCAATTGAAAATAGGAAACCAGATTTCTGAAATACTTTCACTTGTCTACAATAGTTATTTTTATTACTCATGCGGGGAAAGTACTATATTTGCGCTTGCTTTTGGGGTCGAAAAGACGCTAATTGCCCACTTCACAATTACCACTCGAGTTTTGAGTAAATTTAATGTCGATTTGAGTGCGACAAGTAAACTTCTCGCACGCAAATTTTCATTCACTTGAGCGAATTTCACTCTCGTGGGCAACCGACAACTTCTCGCACTAGTTGCACAATATACTATTGGGCGAAGCGAGTGCGCTCATTCGCTCGAGTGGGCAATCCACAACCTCGCACGAGTTGCACATACTATTTTTTATTACGAATGCGGGGATAATGGAAGTATAAAATATTTTTATTTAAATGCCAACCTTACTTATTTAGTATTGACAGTTCAACTGTCTTATTTTAATTTTGTCAATTTGCGTGTGCCAATGAAAATTTGCGTGCGAGAAGTTTACTTTTACTCAAAACTCGTGTGGTAATTGTGAAGTGGGCAATTAGCGTCTTTTCGACCCCAAAAGCAAGCACAAAGATAGTACTTTCCCCGCATGAGTAATAAAAAGGCTCTTTTCGCAAGAGTTAGGAGCAACAGTTTTTCTACAAGCGAATAAAATAATTTGAAACTCAAATGTTCATAAATACTCTATTTAAATTTTCAAAAAATAAGCTGAAAACACACCCTCTCTTTTCAGTTAAATCTTTTCAGTAGCACACCTATCAACGAAATGGAAATATTGCTTCTCATATTTTTGTTTTGACTTTATTGGTAGCAAACTCAAACTTGCTTCATTACCTGCAGCTAATATTTTTGTAGGAAGGTCTTCATCAGATGAATCCATTATAAAACACTGATCAAATTTTAAAGTAGGTGGATATGTCAATATGTACTGTAGGTACTTGTGTTGGTTTAATTTATGTGCATGAATGATAGACATAATACTGCATGTCGTTACCATAGTTACCTCATCATATCATTGGTGTCTATGACGATTAAGCACAATTTATTCTTTATTATTTGCGTGCGGGAAAAACCCCTGCTATAACTTTCCCACACGCCAATACACGTAGGAAAGAAATAGCTTTTTTGGGAGTTGAAATACGTGTGGGAAAAAATATTTATTCTTAATTCATAACAAATCATAATTCATTTGATCATAAGCTATCAATGTTTATGGCAACTTTCATAGAATGTAAAGAGGATGTAACAAGGAAAATGATCCGGGACTGAAGAGCTTCGAAAGGTGGCAGCATTATGACCAATGCTAGAATTAGAACGAAGCCGCTGACCACAGATTTCCAAATAGTAGTATAATATAATATAATAATAAATATAAGTATAGTAGTAGTAGTAGTATAATATAATAATAAATATGATAATATAATAATAGTATAGTCTTGTTGATCTATGCCGCTGACTTACCTATTGAGGAATCGCTCGGCACTTAGATTCCAGATGGCATTTTGATAGATGGAGCATCTATTGAAGTAAAATGGACATTCAAGACTCAAAATAACATTTATATATTATTCATTAATTAAGAATATTTATTTTACTTTGGGCGAAACAAATAGACTTAGTGGAAACGGTGTAATTAAGCCACAATGATGCTACTATCATGTCTTAAATCTCAAACACAGTTATTATTAATAATAACAATTGAATAAGTAACGTAACTGATAAGTGAATGTTTATAGTGAAAGGTATTGTTGGGGAGATCATATTGCTGATTTTTTTATGAAACAATAAAGGATTCCACAACAATATTTCAAATTCTAATGGTTTTTGAGCAAACTTTCTACATCCATAAATTATGACACAGTTTTTATTTTGCATTTAATTTATACTATTTTGTACAACTTCATACATAATTTTTTACGAACAGGGATTGATCAGGTAAATGATACACCTACCAAAAATATTTCAGAATGCGATATATACACATAAAATTTAATGTGAATTTATCATGAAATTTTTGAAAATCTAATATAAAGTTTACATACACTATGAGATTTACTCTTAAATTAAGTAAATCAAAATTGAAACAAACTGTTGTCAAAAAGTAATGATGATCACTGATGGAATGTTTCACTCATTCATATGAACTATTTATTTGGAAAGTATTAGTGTTTCTCGCTACCTAATTCATATCGGATTTTTTTCACCTAGGTACTTCTTGGAATGAGAAAAAATTTACTGAAAATAAAAGTTCGCTTTTCAATGATATCATACATAATTCACAAATTCATTATCTGAATACTTAAACTGAAGAGGTCGATAACAGATTGTTCATACTCAAGAGTGTCCGTTTATCATAAAGGCACTGTGGGAATATTTTTCCTTCATCTACCACAAGTGGGAAGATTTACCCTGAAGAAGACGTTCAGTTCTATCAAACTGGCCAATATCAAAAATATGGCGTACATCAGAAGACATATTCTTCCGACTCTTTTATCCAATTGGAATTTGTTGAGGAAAAACGTTAGATACAAAAGAAGTAACGTCGATAGAAGAGATATGGCGCTGTATTCTATACCAGCGGAGTTTATTCCAACCTGAAAATAAAAGATTTATATACATACCGGTATTATAAGCATAATTATAATAATTTAAAAGAATAAAATATACAATACCATTCTGTATGCAATTAAATGATTTGGATAACCACGTAAATTGAGTAACTATTATAGTAGGTAGTAAATGAAATTTAAATTACACAAACTTTTTGTTGTTGAACGACAATTGTTTAGCCACACTGTGGCTGAATCATGTTCTACAATTGAACTGATACTCTGTGCAAACTTACATAGGTTCCTATATATGTATTGACAGGTATTACAGCAAATGGGACCAAAAGCAGAATGAGAGCTATTTGGGTATTTCCAATTAGGTGCAGAGAAAGCGACAATTGTAAAACAAATTATTGGGGTTATCGCTGGTTTTTCCAAACTACATTTCAACATAAATCTATATGTTATGCTGTGCAGGGCGAATATAGGTACGTTGCAGATTTCTTAATGTTGCATATTACAGAGAAGTTTCGAGAAATCAACTTGACCAAATCGGGCTACTTTTTGTTCGAAATGTTTATACAGATGTTTGTTGAAATGTCCCGACATGGTGAACTAATGGTATCTGTTTGGTCGTTCAGGGGAATCTTCTGGGAATTATATCGGTTCAATTTAAGTACTTCTAAGAATGTTAATCTAGACCCTTTACTCTCATAATGGATATGGATAATTTCATATTCTTTATTGAAATTATGTTGAAATTCTATTAAATGATTGGGGTATGCGGAATGCGGTATGCGGAATGTGTGGAATTTGAAGTGTAGCTCTTTTGATGTTCGTGGATTCTTGTCTTGAACGATCTACCGAATATAAACCATTGGGCAATCCTCACAAGTCCACTTATAGACTCCTGATTTATAATCGTTTCATTTATCTTTATTATTTTTAATGGATTCATCTATGTTGTTAAAGAAATTTTTGTGGGATGGGGTCTTATGTGATAGAATAAACATGAGTTAATGCTATTTTGTTTTCGATTATTGTTCATCACCATTGTTAAATGTTATTTGTTTGATTATATTGAATTCTTTGGAGTTCATCTGTACTTTTAGTAATCTATGGATAAAGCTATAGGTTGACATTTATGATTGAAGGGGTGATTAGAAGTTTTATGTATGGTGATATCTGTGTACGTAGGTTTGTAAAATATGTTAAATTCATGCGAATTATTTAATCTTGTGATATTTAAGTCTAGGAAATTGATACTTCGGTTCTTCTTTTCTTCAAAGGTGAATTTGATGGGCGAGTGTAGACTATTAATAAAATTTGAGAAGGTGTATAATATCTAATAGAACGTCTACAAACAAAGCTGAACTAATAAAGGAAGTATTTGCTCATTGGGTTTGAATGAATTTTTGATTCTAAATCATCCATGAACATTTTTGCGAGAATAGAGCTAAGTGGATTTCCCATGATGAATCCTTCATTGGAAATTAAATGATACCATTAAACTGGTTGTAATTCTGTTCAAGACATATTTCAAGACAATTCAGAATTCAATTGTGATAGGATTAGTATTATTTTTTATCAATAATTTTTTAACAATTTGTACTGTTTCTACTGGGAGGATGCTACGGAAAAAAATTGGAGATGGATTTAATGTCGTCTATAAGTTGGATACTATTTTTATTGCATATTTGGCTTTGAAATTTGTTTCAGTTTGAATTATTGATATTAAAGCTTTTGATAATTTTATGCTTGGGTATGTCACGAACGAAATAACTGGTCTAATTGGACCGTTCACTTTATGAAGTTTTATCAGTGAATAAAGTTTCGATATTTGTAGATTTATAAGAGTCAATGAAAATTTTGGAATGTTATGAAACAGAGTGACGGATTAATTTATTATATTTTTCATTTGTTTCTGAAAGTATTCAGCAGAATCTTTCGTCAATTGGATGGAGCATTGTTGAAATATGTGACAGAGTAAAAGACTTGGAAGTTTGATTGGATGCTGATATGCGTTTTACAGACCATATTTCTGCCTGTTTGAAAAAACCTAAGGTGTGCTGAGAATTCTTTATCGAAACAAGGGAATATTGGCGTAAAATATTAGAAATCTGCTGTGTGGATCCTTGGTTCTATTACATTTGAATTACGCTGATTCTGTTTATTGCCTTGTGTGAACTACTTTGATAAATGGCCGGTATAGAATCTTCAAAACGTTTGTTCGAATTTGATTTTGGTACAGGGAAATAAGATAAGCCAAAAGGATCTGGGTTCAAGTCCCGGTTAAGTAGAAAAGAAAATTAACAGTGCTGTTAATTAAAGTGGCGGGAGGACGCAGTAACAAAGCCTTATCAGAACACAGCTGAACTCCTAACTCGTTCAAGCTGAAAAAGCTTCTGAAGAATCTTCACAGAGGTGTATCAGGATAATATATCATAAGTCTTATCTTACGGGTTGTAAATTGGTTCAATATGGAAAAGAGAAGATGACTTTACGCTACGATCTTGTTCATAAAGATACTAACCGTAATGCTCCATATCTCTATAATAAAATAACCTATCGCCCTGATGTCCATAATTTAAATATTTGATTCATGGAAACCCTTATTCTATTGGTATGTGCAACACAGCTCTTCCGGCGATCAATTTCTTATAACATCACGTTTTGTATTAATAACTTATTTGTGGTCGATAGAGGAGTAGTCAATATAAGATGCCTGCGGGCTCTGATATTCAGTAAGCTTATGGATAAGCAAATGACGGTTTTGTTTGAATATATTGATATACATTTTTTCATCACTAATGGTGTTAGTTGGGTGGATATACATATTACATTGTAATTCATAATATGTGATAAGAGCTTGAGTATTTTATACTTAATTTTTCAATAAATCAATGGGTTAGATTGAACAGTGCACTTAAGAGATTGTATTGGACCTCGGCTTTTCAATTGTAGTGAATATTAAGTACGGTTCGTAATTAATTTTGTAGCAAATTTATTCAATAAAGACCCCTATTATTACATGTTATACAAATATCTAGGGAGAATGGGCTTTTGTAATAGAAAATTCTTTGGGACAATGCAACTTATATCTGTGTAACAGTTTATAAGTGAAATCGATTTGGTTGAAGCTCTAGCGTTTTTATTCAGAGTGGAAATAAGGGCGCAGTTACGCTGCATTCATTGGACGTACCAGCACAGTATTAATGAGATGCCAATAAGCATCGAAACATCCATGTTTGCAACTTATGTCCCGAGATACCTAATAGAGTCGATTTGAATTGTTAAACAGATGTAAGTTGCATTATCTAGATTCAGAAAACTTTCTATTACATAGTCTTTAGATATATTAATGTGAATTATTTAACACGGTAATTGCTTTCATTATTAACTCTCCAGTTCTTACCCAGTGTTTATCCGCAATTGTCGGTAGAAACGTTGCTTTAATGAACCAGGGCAATCCTAGGCACAATAAAATATCGAATGTATTTGATCCAATTGAATTACTGATTCCCATTGAACCATGACCTGTGAAATGAAAAAATACATCTTATTTAACTTATAAATGCTGATGATAAATACCAGAATAGATTTAATTAGCTTTTATGAATCAACGGCTTAGGGATGAGTAGTAAATCAAATTTAATTTCCACAAACGTTTTATTGATGAAGGACAATTGTTTCGCCACACTGAGGAAAACTTACAAAGTAAGTTTCACAGAGTATCAGTTCAAATGTAGAACATGCTTAAGCCTTAGTGTAGCGAAACAATTGTCGTCATCAGTTCATCAATAAAAAGTATGTGGAAATTGAATTTTATTTACTGTTCGTTGAAAATTAATTTCCATCAAATAAAAGCTTAGGGATTCTGCTAGTAAAATCGTTAAGTTCTGAATATATTTGGGAGAAATATTTTGAAGTATGTCAAATTAAGTTTCAAATTTATTTACCTTGTTTTGAGACTATAACACTTGATACAGCTTCTGGTACACTGGTTCCAGCTGCCAAAAAGGTTATGCCCATTACAGAATCAGGTATTCTTAAAGTGTCACCTGAAAGAATATTTTATTCAAAAATCAATTCATATCACACAGACATTTGAATACCATCAATCTAAGGACAATTCATCCTCTTTAAAGAAGGAAATTGTAACCGAAATTATTATTATTATCCAGATACTCCTAGATCTTCTGTGAAAATCTCTAGGAAGCTTTTTCAGCTTGTGCGAGTTAGGAGTTCAGTTGTGTTTGTTAGGCTTTGTTACTGCGATTTTGCGCGACTTTAGGTCATAGCACTGTTAATTTTTGACTCAACAGTGAAATGGTGGCAGACATCCGTCCTAATAGAAAATTTCTTTTCCATCTGAACAGGATTCGAACCCGGACCTCACGGTCACGAGCCCGATGCTCTCCCACTGAGCTGTCCACACTCATCACTGCTATACTTGTGAATGAAATCGATATATTGAGGCAGGGAATATTAGCACAGAATGCACAAAAAAATCTCGTGAAATAAATAAATTCATTAGAGAATAATAAGGAGCATATTACTGAAAAAGATTCTAACAATATCTCCAGAAATCAAGCAGACTGGAATCACTCTAACGACTCATCATCATCTGCGGTACCGGCATCATCACAAATTTCTCACCTTGTGATTCAATCGTAGATGTTCCAAATTTGTCAGACGAAGACAGCACAAATTCATCTTTGAACGTAAATAAATTTTAACCTTATTAATGGATAGTGGTGCGAGAAAAAAATTAAAAACCCTATACTAAATTAAGTGAGAAATCGGATATTTCGACTCAGTAGAAAACAATCAATATTCAACAGAATCACCAAAATTTCAATTGGTACAGAGATATCAAATAGCCTTAGTGCAGTTCCCAAAAAAAAACTTTCTTGTCTTCATGTATCAGGACTAAGTTCGAAAATGACCGAAGTGGGACCCCCAACAATATATACAGGACGTCTGTTGTGAAAAACTCCAATCTAAACAGCCAAACGCCTACTCTTCTTTCAAGGTCACTTCCTATGGGGCTACTAGATACGGTGAGGGATCCAGCATTTTGGCCAGAAGGGGTTACTGTGTATACGTTTTTTGAAAGGCAACGTCAGTCCACAATAGTAAGCTGAACTGTGATATCTGGGTTGACAAACACAAAGTTGGGAAAGAAATTGAAGACATTTCAACTGAATACACAAGGTATATCTAATAAAATCAATGATTTAGAAGTATTCACAACTCTTGAGAATTCAAATTTTATAAGTATATCTGAGCACTTGTCTTTTATAGTACATATGTCCTTTTGTTCAATTAAAAATTATTATTTAGTTGTCTCATATTGTCTACCCTTCCGTAAACGTGGAGGCACTGCCATTTATGCCAAAGTAGACCATCAAGCCGGAAGAATAAAGCAGATTGATAAGTTTTCAGATCACTGTGTAATTTCACAGATTTCCGTGGAAATCCACTGTGAAACTTTTGCTGTCATCTTTAGAACTACTAAAAATTTCCATTGTGTCTACATGTTACTTGGGTCCTATTCCTCAATTCCATGTCATGAGCTCTTGAATAATGTCTTACGGGTTCCAAACTTATCTTTGTTTGTTAATTTCAATATTAATTAGTTCGGTCATCACAATTTTCAACATTTTTGCTTTTGAGTTTCAATTTAAAAACATCTTCCACGGAGCCAACAAGAATTTTTACTGACAGAAAAGGCAGTTGTAGTTCGAGCAAGATATTTTGATGAATGCTAATAGTTATCTTCTATCTGCGGATGTATTGGAGAATTATATTGGTGATCATTAGGCCATTTACTCAATACCAGGCGGTGAAATGGGTATCTCGCTGACTGAACCATTATTATTATTATTATTATTATTATTATCCTGATACTCCTAGATCTTCTGTGAAGATCCCTCAGAAACTTTTTCAGCTTGTACGAGTTAGGAGTTCAGTTGTGTTCTGTGTAGGCTTTGTTACTGCGATCTTGCGCCACTTTAGGTCACAGCACTGTTAATTTTTGACCCAACAGTGAAATGGTGGCAGATACCCGTCCAACTAGAAAATTTCTTTTCTACCTGAATAGGATTCGAACCCTGGACCTCCCGGTCACGAGTCCGATGCTCTCCCGCTGAGCTATCCACACTCACATTAGAAAGGTCATTCCGATTGTTCAGTGAAGAAAGTCTTTCGAACTTGTCTTTTATAGTGCATTTAGCTTATTTTGATGGCGTTTTCGATCTATTCCATGTCGACTACGCTTTCTTGACTTCTACTGTTGATACCGTGAGTCCAGTTATACGGAGAGCCACTGTAAGGTCAAAATCATCTCATGGGTGGATAACTGGAGAAGTAAGTTTAAATTTGAAGAGTTTGCATGGGTTGTACCGAATTCTCAGTATTTTGGAATCAAGAAATTTTTATAAAAAGGCGTAAAAGAAATATCCGACATTTATTAGATCAGCTTAAGTTACCCAATATGATTTTCTTTTGAAAACTTCGTTCAACAGGGCTAGAACGGTTTAGAATTCGGTGAAAAATGAGCTGTCTCCCAGATTTGCGGTTCCAATAAACATCGAAAATGAGATTTTTCACGATCCTCAATTAGTGACTAATGAGTTCGGCAAATATTTCTCTACCATGGACGAAATAAGTAGATATTGAAGAATATATAAGAAATGATGAGTCTTCCCATTGTACTACGCAATAATGATGAATAACATTTTTTTTCTACCCCGTTTCACCTGATGAAATGTTACAGAAATATAGTTATTATTATTGATTAACGATTTGAAAAATCGAAATACTAGCGGGCATGATATGATCAGAGTGAGAATACTGAAGATTTCAGATGATCAAATATCAAAACTTTTGCAAACCTTATGAACTCGGTAACTTCTGGCAAATATACCACTGTGCTGAAGATCTCTAAGGTCATTCCTTTTCACAAGGAAGATTCCAGGAAATAAATTGTAAAATATCGATACAAGTTCACTGTCCAAGGTCTTCGAAATTTTATTTATAAAAGAATGTTGAAACTTTTGAACCCATTCTTCATTATCTTATGTTCTCACCATGGTTTTCGTGTTGGAAGATCAATCCAGGCTGGTACCTCTCAGTTCGTGAAATTTGGTTATGACTATTTGGATGATTGCAGTCCAATCGCTGGATTATTTTTGGATCATTCTCGTACCTTTGACTGTCTAGACTTTAGTTTCATCCTGTGAAAGTTGTATAATGTCGACAATTTTTTCCTAATTCAGTGCAGAATTCCTTGAAAGATCTGTTTATTCGAGAGGATCAACAAGACCCTGCATGGTATCCTGTAGAAATGGCGTGCTTTAGGAACCCGTACTCGATCCATTGCGTTTTATATTATTTACTAGCTGACCCGGCAGACTTCGTACTGCCTCAATCGATAAATAACAAACCTAAACTTTTGTATAATATAATCTTAAAACAAACAAAACGAATCCGTATTTAATGAAAGAGCATTTTTTGAATGAAGCATGAAGTTTTATTATTATTTTCGACACATCATGTTGCTTACTTACAAAACAGATTTTTTCTGAAATACTGGCTTATAAGCAGGCCCCTCTTCCCCACTGGGCACTATGGGCACGTGCCCAGGGCCCCGCGATCGAATGGGGCCCCCTAGTTCCTGCCAGATTACCAAATGATAACCGATATTTAGGTATTACCGAAAAACATTAATTTTGAAAAATCTGATGATAATGACTTACTACAATACCTGCGCTTATTATATTACCTTTAGTTTGCCGCATGCGGATAGCTATACCTTGTACAATATAGCTTGAACTTTTTGACAGATGGGTCAGTGATGGGAAACAGAAAATATCTATTATTTTTTTATATTTCCTATTTTTTTATAGTTAGTAATTAAATAAAAATAAATTAAGAACCTTGTTTGTCTTTCTTTATCTATTGTAACTAAATAGTGTTTTCTCAAGGTCATAGGGGCCCCATGATCCTAATGTGCCCAGGGCCTCAAATAGTTTGAAGACGGCCCTGCTTATAAGGTTTAAATTTGTTATTGACAGACACACACTGCTATGATACAGTTTGTTAATCAATTTAAAGCTTTTTTATAAACTATATTTTTTGTTTTGATTTGTGGTGCGTAAATAATCAAAGAAGACGGTTTTCCGACGCGCGAACACGCGACGTATAATTGTCCATGCGCGAAAGAGGGAAACTCCAGGTTGATTCCACAAACTTCTAATGACTGTCCTTGCGATTTATTCATGGTCATCGCAAAGGCCAGACGTACTGGAAATTGTAAGCGTTTAAAATCGAATGGTAAATCCTTTGGAATCATCGGTATCCGCGGGATCAAGACATCCTCTCCTCTGTATTTTCCTTTTATGATTGATGCCTCAATGACGTTATTCATCAGCTTTTTCACAGCCAGTCTTGTTTCATTGCACAGTTGAGGCTGATTAATGTTACGCAGCATGATGACAACTGATCCTACTTTTAACTGTAAATTGTGAGGTGGTAATCCAGACAATTCCAGTGAATTTAAAAACTCTGTGAGATAGTTGACTACATCATCCTGGTTCATAACGGTGTCGACTGATTTGAAGGAAACCAACTGTCCTGGAAGAATATTCTGAATGGTCGCATTGAGATCCTCGACATCTTTATTTTTCGCCGCCAACATTGCTCGTTCACCCAGCCAATTATGATTATTGAACTTTTGCGCTATATCTGGGAAAACACGCTGAATAACCTCCTCTTTTGAGTCTGTGATGTGACAGAAATCTGTGGGTAATGTGATGAATCCGGTCGAGGAGTCGACTGTAATTTTATTATTTCCAATGTCTAACAACTGCTTCGCAAACACATTTGCAGAACGTTGAAAGATCTTCGTGACAACCAAAATACTTTTAGTAGGGCCATGATTCTGTTGTCAGGTGATTTTCGTCAGACTCTTCCAGTTATTCCCCGATCAACTGCTGCTGATGAGCTAAATGCATGCCTAAAATCATCGAATTTGTGGCATTATGTAAAGACACTCCAATTAACAACTAACATGCGAGTATTTCTGCAATACTTTGCCTCCAGCACAACATAATCCAGTAGATTCACCAGTGTATTTTAACGCCTTACAATATTTACAAATTATTTTCATTTCCCAATTGTTACCGATTTGTCGGTACAATAACCAATTGCCGGATCATAGTGGAATGCAGCTCGTTTAAGAATCAAGAATCACAGGAGCACTGCGTCTGCGGATTCGTTCAATTTCATTATGTCGTGCTTACTGTTGTGTTTGATGTGCACGAACTCGTTGCATTCTAAGCCTATCTACTTCTTTGTCACTCACTAAATAACGCAATTCTGACATAGCGACTATTTTCTTGATCTGTCTCTCTCTGGTCATCAGTGCGGTTAGCACGCGTGGTAGCTCTTCAAACATTTGATTGACTGCGACGACCTTAGTCAGGTCGTCTTCTCCTCGGCATCGTAAATTGTAATTAATCAAAGTGAGAAAATTTCTCACCCACTTAGCAGTAAAGTGTCACTGTAACAAAATATAAAAAAGGGCACAATACTTGGAATGTCACTATCACAAAGCTTCACCAAAGTAAAGAAAGATATGAGCAAAATCCCGAATGAAGAAATTCCCAGATACTAATGCCCAATAAAATAATTAACATAAAATTACCAAGAAATCTGTTTAAGTAACCGATTTCTTGGTGATTTTATGTTAATTATTTTTTTGGGCATTAGTATCTGTTTAAGTAACAGATTTCTTGGTAATTTTATGTTATTTATTTTATTGGGCATTAGTATAATACTGGGAATTTCTACATTCGAGATTTTGCTCATATCTTAAGTGGGGTATAATGGTAACTTAATTACTTCAGTTACGTTAAGAAACGTTTGTATGGGAAACAGAAAAGGCATGTTTTTGGGATTTTTCCGGAAATTATTCGAATTTTCTCACCTTTTAAACCTTCCCTAGACCTCCACGATCATTTCAAGACCAAGATAAGAAAAATCCGATTTTTATATATATGGATGAATGACCTGTCTATCATTTTAAAATTTTACTGTTATCATTTATATAATATCCAGATCATCATGTTCACATTATTTTTAGTGTCAGCTTCAAATTTTACCGAACTCAAGTTGGTATGTGAGATTCCTCTTTGTTCATTCACCGAATGATGTCGTACTCGTAGGAACTCCCTTATTCTAAATGGAACAAGACAGATTGAATTTATTTCCAGAGAAGAACTTTCGTAGATGACCTCGTCTTAACTCTTCTACTTGTAGAATAACGGCATCAAATCATGTAGAATTATTGAGAATACTTATTGATGGAACATTAAGCTGCCAGAATCATGCTTGATCGTCTGAAGAAAGGAAAACTTATGCCCCTATTTAGTGCTCCGAATGAAAAGATTGTTCTGTTTACTCTCGTCTTGAACTGTTGAAGATTATTACACTGAAGGAAACACATCAGCTGTGTTCCACAACTGGCCAGTTCGGTGGAAGAAAGACTTATGATAAACAGAAGTTCTTGCAGTTGTTGATTTAACTACATAGGAATGTACACGTTGAGTAGCTCTAGTGCCGAGTAGGTAGTCTGATTTGTAAAAGACTAAGCACTACCTTTTTCGCTCTGAACCGTCTTAAAAGTACCTTTTCAGAAGAATTACAACAATTAGTTATTCTTTGGAGTACTCGTACATATACATAATATGAATTACAACACTGTGTTTTTGGGATGATTCGGCTGCAGCAGGAAATGTTTTTATAGCAAATGAAAAAATCGTTCGACTCATTTTCGGTATGAGACTGCGGGATTAATGAGATCTAAGTTTAGTGAACAACAATTTTAAGTTTCCCATTCATATTGAATTCCTTGTTGTTTGTTCGAAAAAATATTCTGTTCCTAAATAAATGGTGTCTTAGCCTATCCAGTTTACAACAATTCCAAATTTGAACTATCACCATTATATAAGGGAATCGAACAGTGTAACCATCTGCTCGAAAGGATAAAAATATTACAGTATGATCTGCTCAAAAAAGAAGTGAGAAAATTGCTGATAAGAAGTTGCTTCTACATATGCAGAAAATATTTAGATTATAAATTGCTAATACATTTTCAGAGAATATTTAGATTGTAAGTTGAGATGGATGTAAGATGTATATAATAATAATAATAATAATAAAGTGACTTTATTGACCAAAGAAAAAAAAAACCCAATACAATACAATTTCAACTATCACGAAAAGCAGCTGGAGCGAAGTTTAGTCGAATGATTACTCTTACACTTAACTCCAACGACTTTCCTATTGTACAGTAAAAGAAAAGTAAAACAAACTATACATGCATCACAATTCAATTGAATCCAAAATTAACATCATAATATGAATGTATTGAATCTAATACTACAAAAATAAATACATGCCAAACAAAAAAAAACGACTACTAGGATGAAAGGAAGGACTTTTCACAAATTAATCACCAGAAAGTAAGAAGGACCTCAGATGTGACCTGAAAATGTGCAAAGAAAGGACAGATCTAACATCAATATCCAAAGCATTGATATTTCTTGCAGCATTATATGAAAAACACCTACAGAACCCAGCCGTTCGATGAGCAGGAATGGAAAGTCTTTATTGATGTCTGATGTTGACAGTATGAACATTGAATCGAGGCACCAACCCATCTATAAGTCAATTGCCCACCGCATTTCGCACCAGTTTGAAAACAAAACACCCCAGATGCAATTTAACTCTACTTTCCATTCTCAGATCTCGAATCTTCTGCGACACATGATCAAACTTACGAAGACCGACAGCACCAGTTCTGCACGAGTTGAAACCTTCTCTTATGATACACATCCAAACAAGGACCATAGATTAAATCACAATAATCAAAAATGAAGAAAATCAACACCTCTGAAAAATATTTCCTCATTTGAAACGTCAGATATCTACGCGCAGAATAAAGCATTCGGAGTCTGTAAAATGCAGACCTGATCAGTCCTGAGACATGCCCACCAAATCTCAAATCCTAATCGAACAGAACACCCAAATTCCTAGCGCTTTCACACATCTTCAACCGGCCATTACCCATTCGAAGTTCTAAGTTGGCCTTAATTAAGTCCCTATGTTTTCTTCTGGAGTATATAATGCAAAGACTCTTCGATGCATTTACAGCAAATTATGCGATACACACATCCGATTAATCAAATCTAAATCCCGATTAACCTTATCCGAAGCAAGACTCAAGTCCATCATATTGAATCTAAACAGTAATTGAATGTCATCAGCATATGCCTCCGAAATACAATAATCAAGCCGAGAAAAAAGATCTGAGATATAAATAATAAAGGTCCCAAAATAGAACCCTGAAGAATACCTGCCAAAATAGCCTTCTGAGACGAATGTAGACCATTAACAAGTATCTTCATGTATCGAAATGACAGAAAAGACCCTATCATTGACACTGCACTGGGTGAGAAGCCAAAATATTTTAATTTAGCACACATGAGGCGATGATTAATCGTATCAAATGACTTTGAAAAATCAAGAAGAACATGAAGAACAGAAAACCCACTATCCAAATCACGAAATATTCTGTCTGTTACTGACGCCAAAGTAGTAGCAGTGCTACTGCTCCTGCGAAAACCGGACTGATACGATGGCAACATATCAAACTCCTCAAAAAAAGCTGACATTTGATTATACAAAATTTTCTCCAAAACTTTGGATACAAGTGGCAGGATACTTATGATCCTCAGATCGAAAAATGAGGTCGGTTCAGGCTTCTTCGGAAGTGGAATACCGATCGCACACTTCCATCTCCTTTTCTTATATTTTTTTGTTCACCATTGTATGTCACCTTCACTATACAATTAATTAAATAAATAAATCATTTATTGGTCTCTTCAGACATGAAAAAATGCATGAGACAAATCAAAAAATGGTAATACAAATAAAGTTAATTATCAAATACATCATTTAAGAATTCATTAATAGAATAACACTTTTACACTTCCCTTGAATTTTCTAAGATCGTATATGTGAGGGCATTAAAAAGTTTTATGCCCTGATATGTGGGCGACATTTCGAATCCTTCCGATTTATAGTTATGTATAAAAACTATTCCCCCACTTCTAGTATGGTAGTTATGAAAACTTGACAATTTTGAGATGTAATTTTCTCCCTCTATAATATATTAGGAATTTCAGAATAAAAATACAAGATAATGAGAGAATACTATTTTGTGAAAAAACTGGTCTACAGGATTTCCTTGGATTTATATCATATATCATACGCAGGTTACGTTTTTGGATAATAAAAACCCTGCCAACTTCTGATGAGTTTTTCCAAAGAAGGATATTATATGACAGATGGCTATACAGGTGTATATGAATAGTTGCGAAAAAATGTGGGTGATGATTCCTTGTCAAAAAATAGGGTGGGTCTTTCATATAAACTTAATTTTTTTGAGCTCCTCCTGCTTAGTTACAGCCCCCTACGGATGGCGCCGAAAAACAGTTTTTAATTTTTTTGTTGAAAACCAAAAACTGACAATAATTATAACTGAATCAAAGTTAATCAAAATTAGTCAGTTGTCATAACAAAATGACATCCGCTTACTAGATAAAGGCTAGTTCGGAAATAATTCCAGGCTCTACGACTGACGCTATCATATTGATAAATCATTTTTTTCTCAAAAACCTTGAATTTTGGAAAGAAATTACAAAAGATATTATTTGGTGAGAATGAAACAAGGTATCCAAAATTAATTTTTTTATTGTGAAATAGGAATAGGGAAAGAAGTTTCTTGCGAAAGAATATTTAGGGGTGGCTTTTTCTACCCCTTGCAATCACAGAGGAACACCACCAAAAATTTTTTTGAGTGCCTTCTCGCTCGCATAAAATGTGTGCTTAATTCTATTCTTGTCAGTTTTTTGGTTCGTAAGAAAAAAATTAAAAGCTGTTTTTCGGGCACCATCTTTAGGGGGCTCAAAAAATATAGTTTATTTATTTATTTTTTGCTAAGGAATCGCCCCCTAAATTTTTTCGCAACTTTTCATATACACCTTGTATACTAAGCTGTAATAAATATTAATCTGTGATGTAATAGGTAGCATATGTCTTACACTATTTGAAGCATAAAATGAGCTATTTATTTTGCTACAGACCAAATCCTTTTGGTTGAATTGAGTAAAGTTTATTCGACCTTTCTATTACAACTGTTTTGATTGAAGGAATGCAATAAATTCCTATTCATCATTACTTTCGGCTTACCTATAATAGTTATCATCCAGGCTACTAAATAAGACAGAGATCCGATCCATATTATACACATGATGAAAGTTAACGGAAACCACGTCTTGAATCTTGGTTTTTCACAATCTGGTATGGTGAAGAGGAAAACTAGATGAATCGGCCATGTTAGAATCCAAGTCATCTGAAAAAGTAGAGATTAATGAATATATCCACATTGATATTTCAGGGAAAAAGTTTGTACAGATACCCCAATAAGTATGTTGGAAGTCTTCAGAATTATTGAGCAATTGTGTTCATTCGAGGAATTCAGCATAAGGTAGTAGCCTAGCAATGAAACTAAAGCAGTTGTACAGAAATCTCGCAGTTGTAGTTGTAATTAAAAAATTCGCAATGGATGTACGCCATATAGACCATGTAATATCTTGTTTAAGAAAGGTCTCTTCATTCCCTAAACATAAACAATTCTTCCACAAAAGTAACCCAGATTTAATTGCGTCTCTAATGTTGATGTACCCATTATTTTAATGGTGATTGTTATTCGAAATTAATTTTGGACAAATAAAATAACTTAATGGATGATTTTGAAGAGAGAAGTGAAATTTTGTTTTTTGAACCACTTTTCCTAACTGTTAACCTTTCCTAATTTCTAAATTGTAGCTCGTACCCACAAAAGAAAACATAAAAACGTTTAATTTTTCGCGGTGCAGATGGTGATGAAAAATATCGGATTTGTAAACCAGTCAACAAGTTCAATTCTTCACATGTTCTCTAGAAGAACGTTATGTTTTTGCGAAATGGTATACAGTTTTAGAAGAACGAAGCTCATTTTCATCTAAACGACATGGTGAACCAGCAGCTCAAGAAAATCCGAGATAATTACACGAAAGACCGCTACAAATCCATGTTAAAGTTAGTGGCGGACGACTTTCAAGAACGGCTTCAGTATTACATTGCGGATTGTGATCAGATGTTCTGTTTCACCATTAGGTATCGTAAATGCTATTAACTAACGTACCCGAAATATGAATAAAAAATTTTTGACATGAATTCTTTAAAAACTTTATCACTACCACTTCCTATATATTGAACAAAACTTTTCATAATATTTGCCGAAATCAGAAAGGATAAAAATTCAAAAATTTCTCAATGAGCCTTGGTGCGTTATTTCACATCTAAATACTAAATTTGAACTGAGCCAATTGTATCTCTTTTTGATTATAACTGATATGTTAAGATTCCAAATCTACCATGAAAATTTCAAGTCTCTGGGACGTTTTACTGGGAAATTAGAATTTTTACCTCTAGTCGTCTGCTCGGATGGCTGATCATCAAGAAATTTAGCATAAATCTTCTTGTCGTTATTATAAACCTATGTATTAGGAGTACAAATAAGTTGGTGCGCTTTTAATAACACATGTCGTTACTAGTTAATTATTCCAATGTTTCATCTGACAACATCATTTTGAAGTATTATTAGGCTTTCTTTTCAGTATCTGTCATTTCGCTGAAGTAGGAACAACAAAGTTTCTATGTGCTCTGAAAATGTCAACCGTTGTACCGAATAATGTGTTTCTTTACTTCATTCCTCAATATGAAGAAAAAGGCTGTCTATAGTCATCGTATTGTAGCGGATATTTATATTTCACTTGAAGGAACGTGTCAGAAGTGGTTTGCCCAATTTAAAAGTGGCAATTTTTATTTGGAAGACTAGAAACGACCCGGAACGTCAACAAAAAATTAAGGATGCAGAATTAGAGCCAAGGCTCGATGAAGATCCATTACTAATGCAAAAGAATTCGTAAAAACACTTGGAGTCATTCAACCAGATATTTGCCACCGTTTAACAGCAACCGAAATAATCCGAAAGAAAGGAAGTTGGGAGCCGTATGAACTGAAGCCAAAAGACGTCGAATGCCGTTATCCACGTGTGAACAACTGTTCGAGCAGCAACGAAGAAAGAGGTTTTGCATCAAATTGTGACTGGCGATGAAAAGTGGGTCCATTAGGAAAATCCAAAACGTCGGGCAAAGTATGGATTCCTTATCGTCAACTGTCAAGCCGAATATTAATGCTGTGTATTTGGTGGGATCAGCTAGGTGTGATATATTAATAGCTGGTACACTCGAACGAAAGGATCACAGTGGAGGTTTACCGACGACAATTGATGCGTTTGAGTATTGCGAGAAAAACTTGCGCCATACGGCAACAGAGACGACAAAGTTATTGACAATACATGACAATGCACGGCCAAATGTTGCGTCCATCGTTAAAACGTACTTCGAAAGGCTCAAATGGGAAGTTCTACCGCAACCGCCGTATAGCCTAGATATTGTTCCTTCCGATTACCATCTCTTCAAGATGTGCTGACCAGCACTTCTTCAATTACGATGAAGTCAAAAAATTGATCGGTGCATGAAAAGCGGCCAAAGAGCCAGCCTTTTTTCGCGATGGGATCCGTCAATTGTCAGAATGATGGGAAACAGTAGTGGCTACCAACGGACAATACTTTGAACTTTGAATGTATAACCATTAGACTGGGCCAAAAAAACCGACTATTTTTTTTTAATGATACTGTGAAAATATCATTCATGATGATAAAAAAATTATCGTGAAAGTTTGAGCCCTTAATAATAGCATTAAGGGGTGTATCGTTACGACTCTTGGTTTTTTAACAGTAATCGCATTTTTTCACTCAAACCTCGTCAATTATTAATCTGAAAAATTTGAGCGATGCTTATTTTCAAAGGAAATTAAATTCCCTACAAAAAAGCTCTCTTTGTAAATTAATGTAAAACAAGCCGTTTGCTTGTTACCGTGCCTTAAACATTGATTAACTTTTTCAATTTTGCGTTTCGATTTTGCATTTTTGTAACTACCAGAATTATCAATATTTTTATGCTACAAAATACGTATTTCGAAGGAAATTTATTACTCTACAAAAAAGTTTCTTAATATTTTTCATTAGTTTCACTCCTCTCAAAGTTATTCGACGTTGAAGTTAAATTTAAAAGTAATTTATCATTTTTTTCGCGTTACACATGATTTTTTCCACTTGATTGTAAAATTTTTCACTTAAATATTGAAAGTAACTTCTTTCTGTTGGACCACTAAACTTTTTTCTATAAAATCATAATTCATTAATGTATTATTTTGCGTTTTACGATCAGTTATATACATAAAATCATTTTTTATGTATTTAACTAACTCTAATAACCCAAAAAAGTGAAGAAGAAAATGATTGAAAACCTGATAAATAAAAAACCTTCAAACATTAAAACTAGAAAATATGAAGTAGCAAGCGATTCAGATGAATTGCTAGAAAAAGATATCAGTGACTTCATTTCTATCGAATCGCTCACCATATTCAAAGAATTTGATTTGCCGTATGATTTTATTGATGAAGTTATAAGCAATTGGCCCCATAATGATAGTTTTCAAGAGTGTAAGCAATTTTTCGGAAAATTAGCTGTCGTCAATGATGTTGCTGAGCGTGGTGTATCATTAATTGAAGATTACAATAACTGTCTCACTAGAAACGAAGAACAACTTCAATATTTGTTGCTAGCCCTTAGTGAAAATCGAAAAAAGTTTCCAAATTGTAGTAAAAGTAATTTCATTGAGTAGTTATTTTTTCAATTGATCATGCTCCATGACTTGATCATAATTAAAGCAATATGAGCTTTTTTTGTGAAATATAAATTATAAGTGAAAATAAAATGATTTTTTATCTCTTTTATTACTTCTATTTGTTTTGACTTATTATTCAATTTTTTTCTGTAAATAAAACTCTATCTCTCCACAAATGAATAACTTATGATTAAGAAACCAAATTTTTTGTATTATAAGAGTTAGTTAAATATATTAAAAATGATTTTATGTATTAAAACAAATTGTAGAGATTACTATGTTTTACTACCAAAAAAGATATACTACTCTGTCAAGAGTGTACCGGGAATTTTCAATTAAAACAACATTTTTATATTTAATCGTCAAAATTTATTGAGTCGCCTTCAAAATAGGCTCCATTTGCTCCAATACATCTATGCCAACGGCACTTCCAATTATCGAAACATTTTTTATAGGCGCTTTCTGGAATGGACTTTAGCTCTCGCGCCGAATTTTGTTTTATGGCTTCAATCGACTCAAAACGGGTGCCACGAATGGGCAATTTTAGTTTTGGGAAGAGGAAAAAGTCGCAGGGAGCCAAATCCGGCGAATACGGTGGTTGCTGAAGCACGTTTGTTGAGTTTTTGGCGAGAAAGTCAGTCACAATCGTAGCTCGGTGAGAAGGCGCATTATCGTCATGCAAAATCCATGAGTTGTTCGCCCACAAATTTGGCCGCTTCTTACGGATACGCTCACGCAAACGTTTCATAACGCCTAGGTAATACTCCTTGTTTACCGTCTGACCCTCTGGAACGAATTCGTAGTGCACCACGCCACGGATATCGAAGAAAACAATGAGCATCACCTTCATTTTCGAGCGGCTTTGGCGTGGTTCTTTCGGTTTCGGCTCATTTTTTGCCACCCATTCCGATGATTGCTGGCTTGTTTGCATATCGTACTCGTAGACCCAGGTCTCATCACCAGTTATAATGCGTTCCATGAATGTAGAATCGGAATTACAGCGATCCAGCATGTCTGAAGCAACCTGTTCGCGATGACGTTTTTGAAGAAAATTCAGGTCTTTCGGTACGAGTCGTGCGGCCACCTTTCTCATGCCCAAAATATCAATCAAAATCGTACGTGCGGACTCGTGGGATATCTGAAGATCATGTGCTATCTCTCTCAAGCTGGTACGACAGTTTTCCAGCACCCTTTCTTTAATTTTATCGACGTTATCTTCGATCGAAGCCGTCGATGGGCGACCACTTCACGACCGTCCTTGAAGATAGAGCATTATCACCAAAGGCCTTTTGCAACATTTTCAATGCATCGGCACACGAAAATTCATTTGCAACACAAAACTTTGAACAAATTCTTTGCTCAATGTAATCACCCATAGTAAAAATCGGCACGCACTCTGACATCGACTTAATCAGCTGTTGCAAACACACTAGTTGACAGATCCCGCTCAAGCTTGGCATAGTAATTAAGGACAGTGGTACCAACCTAGGAAAAAAATTTTTACCTGCCTCATTGCCCCGCCAGATTTAAATCGATAATTCCCGGTACTTTCTTGACAGAATGTATTACACATTTTCTTGTGACTCGAGTTTCGGGAAATGAACTATCCCATCATCAGACAACTGTTGCGAAGTCATGTTGTCATGACAAAACAATTGTTGTGAAATTAAATAAATTAGCGGAAATTAAGTTGTTTTACTTTAATCATCAATAAGTTGTATGTCCAAAGAAATTGCAAGTGATTTGAATCTTGATAATCCAGATCTACATAATTGGCACAGTCTTCTTCTGAAGTTCCAAAAGATATATTGATAGTAATTGCTATGTTTAATTACCAAAAAATTTTAAAATGTTTACATTTTTCATTATATCAATTTCAAAGTATTCACTTTATCATCAGAGAACCTAAAAGTGAATAAAATGTACAGGGTATTTTAAAGTGGGCAGGTAGGTACACATAATTATAGCTAGAGTACAAGTTTTACCAATATATTCAAAATTTCAGATTCACATAGATCGATCTAGTCACCTGCCTACTTTAAAATTTCCTGTTTCTTTATTTTAGGTTACACTTCGTCTGAGGTAATTATGAGAGGTCATTCAGTCACCTCATATTGAATACCTTGAGATTGCAATCACGAAATATGTAAATTTTTTGATTCTTTGTAATTGAAGCATATAACTTTTTGAAGCTTGTTTTAATTATGATCAAATATCAATTAAAAACGGTCGAAACAGTTCAATATTTGGATATATTGAATATTCGATGCAAAATCGAATGAATAGAACAAGTGAAATAATTATTTCAATAACTAGCTCTAGTTATTGTAGTTCTACATTGAACATGTCTTGAACATCCAAGCATTGCTTCATCTTCTAAATAACATTTTATTATTGAGAACTATTTATAGAATATTTCTGATTCCGGACGCAGCCATAAATTTGCTGCTAAAATCATAGTTGGTTTCTTTTCCTCATTGGTAACATCCCACTTCCTATTATTTCCCTTCACTTTTAATTCAGAAAGGGTGGCTCAAATATAAAAAAACCCAAGTTAGTTGTTGATATACTACTCTGTCAAGAAAGTACCGGGAACTTCCAATTAAAACAACATTTTTACATTTAATCGTCAAAATTTATTGGGTCGCCTTCAAAATAGGCTCCATTTGCTCCAATACATCTATGCCAACGGCACCTCCAATTATCGAAACATTTTTTATAGGCGCTTTCCGGGATGGACTTTAGCTCTCGCGCCGAATTTTGTTTTATGGCTTCCATCGACTCAAAACGGGTGCCACGAAGGGGCAATTTTAGTTTTGGGAAGAGGAAAAAGTCGCAGGGAGCCAAATCCGGCGAATACGGTGGTTGCTGAAGCACGTTTGTTGAGTTTTTGGCGAGAAAGTCAGTCACAATCGTAGCTCGGTGAGAAGGCGCGTTATCGTGATGCAAAATCCATGAGTTGTTCGCCCACAAATTTGGCCGCTTCTTACGGATACGCTCACGCAAACGTTTCATAACACCTAGGTAATACTCCTTGTTTACCGTCTGACCCTCTGGAACGAATTCGTAGTGCACCACGCTACGGATATCGAAGAAAACAATGAGCATCACCTTCATTTTCGAGCGGCTTTGGCGTGGTTTTTTCGGTTTCGGCTCATTTTTTGCCACCCATTCCGATGATTGCTGGCTTGTTTGCATATCGTACTCGTAGACCCAGGTCTCATCACCAGTTATAATGCGTTCCATGAATGTAGAATCGGAATTACAGCGATCCAGCATGTCTGAAGCAACCTGTTCGCGATGACGTTTTTGAAGAAAATTCAGGTCTTTCGGTACGAGTCGTGCGGCCACCTTTCTCATGCCCAAAATATCAATCAAAATCGTACGTGCGGACTCGTGGGATATCTTAAGATCATGTGCTATCTCTCTCAAGCTGGTACGACGGTTTTCCAGCACCCTTTCCTTAATTTTATCGACGTTATCTTCGATCGAAGCCGTCGATGGGCGACCACTTCACGACCGTCCTTGAAGGCTCTGTACCACTGATATGCACGAGTTTTCGAAAGAGCATTATCACCAAAGGCCATTTGCAACATTTTCAATGCATCGGCACACGAAAATTCATTTGCAACACAAAACTTCAAACAAATTCTTTGCTCAACGTAATCACCCATAGTAAAAATCGGCACGCACTCTGACATCGACTGACTTAATCAGCTGTTGCAAACACACTAGTTGACAGATCCCGCTCAAGCTTGGCATAGTAATTAAGGACAGTGGTACCAACCTAGGAAAAAAATTTTTTACCTGCCTCATTGTTGATTTAAAATTTATTGATTTAAATCGATAATTCCCGGTACTTTCTTGACAGAAGGTATGTCATATTGGATTAGTTGTAGGCAAAGAACAAGGTAGGTGAAAAGTTGTTACACGGTTAGAATGAAAATCTGATCCGTCTTTGAATCAATATACCCGCATCGGATTTTCATTCTAACGTAGTAAGGGAATATACTGTAAAATGATAAAGTTATAGTGATACAGCAGATACCAAAAAAGGTTCATCATGTCTAATCAACTGGGAAGAATTCATGTATTTGAACTAGGATTTTAATTACCTGTGTAAATTTCCCTTGTCCAGATGGCCATTTCCATAATGAATGAGGCTCTTCTTCAGTTATTGTTAATGACACTTTGTTATTGTCCTTATCAACTTCAAGTTGCTCATTCATAACCACTTTTATCGAACCGTTTTGGTGATGAGGAACTATGTTGTCATCATCATCAGTGATCGTGGAACCCTTGATTTTCATCACTTGGACATCTATATTTTGTTCATCCTTTGATGGAGAGAACCCTTCCGATTTGAGAGGAAGATGTGCTTCAGCATACTCTGTTGAAAATGAAAAGATCAGACTAGTTTCTCTGAAATGTATTTTGTACTCACCTGCAGATTTGGGACCATTAGAACGATTTGAGTGCTTTCGTGAGTTTCTAAATCCTAAAAGTGAATGGAAATGTGTAAAATAAAATTGTTCAAGGAAGAATTGAGTTCTTATCTATTAGAATAGATTAGCTCGTATTGCAATCACCTAGAGTTCTGTCAAGAAATACTTCCTACAATTTTTTTCGGCTCTGCGAACACAGTTATTTCTAATTCTGCGCCCTTGAATATTGCTTCGAATTATCTTACTTCAAGGAGATCAACATAAAAATAACACTATTGATAATTAATAGCAACCATTCAATTGTTCACTTTCGCTTGGATATCTACTCGGGACCCCGGAGTCACTCTTTTTCCCCAAAAAAACTTGTACAGAAAAATATGTTGATGTTCTGCTCTGAGCCAACTTCTAACTCTTCATTTTTCTTATGTGAAATAAATGAAAACTTGTAGTCGACATACATTCTGTCAAGAAAGTACCGGGAATTATCGATTTAAATCTGGCGGGGCAATGAGGCAGGTAAAATTTTTTTTCCTAGGTTGGTACCACTGTCTTTAATTACTATGCCAAGCTTGAGCGGGATCTCTCAACTAGTGTGTTTGCAACAGCTGATTAAGTCAGTCGATATCAGAGTGCGTGCCGATTTTTACTATGGGTGATTACGTTGAGCAAAGAATTTGTTTAAAGTTTTGTGTTGCAAATGAATTTTCGTGTGCCGATGCATTGAAAATGTTGCAAATGGCCTTTGGTGATAATGCTCTTTCGAAAACTCGTGCATATCAGTGGTACAGAGCCTTCAAGGACGGTCGTGAAGTGGTCGCCCATCGACGGCTTCGATCGAAGATAACGTCGATAAAATTAAGGAAAGGGTGCTGGAAAACCGTCGTACCAGCTTGAGAGAGATAGCACATGATCTTAAGATATCCCACGAGTCCGCACGTACGATTTTGATTGATATTTTGGGCATGAGAAAGGTGGCCGCACGACTCGTACCGAAAGACCTGAATTTTCTTCAAAAACGTCATCGCGAACAGGTTGCTTCAGACATGCTGGATCGCTGTAATTCCGATTCTACATTCATGGAACGCATTATAACTGGTGATGAGACCTGGGTCTACGAGTACGATATGCAAACAAGCCAGCAATCATCGGAATGGGTGGCAAAAAATGAGCCGAAACCGAAAAAACCACGCCAAAGCCGCTCGAAAATGAAGGTGATGCTCATTGTTTTCTTCGATATCCGTGGCGTGGTGCACTACGAATTCGTTCCAGAGGGTCAGACGGTAAACAAGGAGTATTACCTAGGCGTTATGAAACGTTTGCGTGAGCGTATCCGTAAGAAGCGGCCAAATTTGTGGGCGAACAACTCATGAATTTTGCATGACGATAATGCGCCTTCTCACCGAGCTACGATTGTGACTGACTTTCTCGCCAAAAACTCAACAAACGTGCTTCAGCAACCACCGTATTCGCCGGATTTGGCTCCCTGCGACTTTTTCCTCTTCCCAAAACTAAAATTGCCCATTCGTGGCACCCGTTTTGAGTCGATTGAAGCCATAAAACAAAATTCGGCGCGAGAGCTAAAGTCCATCCCGGAAAGCGCCTATAAAAAATGTTTCGATAATTGGAAGTGCCGTTGGCATAAATGTATTAGAGCAAATGGAGCCTATTGTGAAGGCGACCCAATAAATTTTGACGATTAAATGTAAAAATGTTGTTTTAATTGAAAATTCCCGGTACTTTCTTGACAGAGTAGTATTTCTAGAGCCAATGACTTGATTTTTAACGTGCAAAGACTTGATCTTCTAGTTTGAGCATGAAATTCACCTCACAAATTCGTAGTCTGTAAGTTATGTCTTTCAAAAGTTATTTCTTACAGACAGGTAGATTTTAATTTGACCAAGCGTTTATAAGGGTTCCAAAGTAATCGTTTCATAAGTATTTAAGTGAAAGAAAGAGCACGTGAACTGTAATCTCAGTTATATGTTAAGATGCATTTACACTAAACCAGCATCATTAATAACCACTGTTTGCAAACAATCGCGAGCATGATGCATTAGCGATGCAAATATTCACTCGCGCCGAATAGAGTTTGAGAACGTTCTTAAACGCTCGAGCGAGCTTCGCCATGTGTTGGTAAGCAAACAAGCCATCGAAGGAATTCAGTGTTTACTCTCTTCTCCTATTGGTAGCATATCTACCAGAACATGAGCAATTAGTGATAACTGCATAAATTTTCTTCGAATCTTTTAGGAATGCGTGTTGGTGTTATTGTATCTCAGTGATATTTACGTTATTAATTTTACTGTCAAAATATAGTGAGACAACGAAATATGCTTTCAACTGATGGGGATGTACGAACACAAGGCAGCTTTAGCAAACTGACCTTGGGGAAGAAATTTCCACCAAAAAGGGAATGTCCACTAATCTAACCTCTACGAGAATGAAGTCGTGGTAAGTGATATAATCTCTTGAAACATTATCTCCGATTTTTTTCAATAATAATGCAAAATTCAATTTAGACATGTGAATTCAATTTTTGAAAGGTAGAGTTTCATCACCCCCTTAAGTCAGATATTTTTTGCCCGTTTGAAGTTGGAGAAACAGATAGTAACGAAAATTCCTCTTTCATCTCTCTTACAAAGCTCTATGATTAGTCTAATTAAGCTGAAAGACAACAAACTGTCATAATTAAAATGAATCATTGCCTGAAAGTAGTATTTGGTTTGGAAAGGTATTCGTTATTTACAAATGTTAAATGAAATTAGGTGTACGATGTTAAATTAAATGGCAAACAAAGTTTTGTTAAATTACAGTCTGCCAAAAAATCACTAATAGGAATATTTTCTTTCAAATTTTGATTAGAAGCACACCTTTGTCGTTGAGATTTTTTAAATACCAAGTATAGAGTGAAGAATTTGTTGCTGCAGATTATATTGTTTAATTTTTGACAATTTGAATGGAATATTGAAAATATGAATAAAAACAATATTCTCATTTCCGCTAATATTTTATTGACACTACGATCGTTACGTCATACCATGACTTCTTCAGGTGAGTATTACAAGATACTGAGTGTACCGTGAACAAGAACTTCATTTTATAGTACATGGATATAACAAAAATAGAAGAGGGGGTGAAGAGAGTTTTACAATACTTTTGGGAAACTGAAAAATGGTTCAAAAAAGATTCAACAAAGGGGAGTTACTTAATTCAGTTTGGTCATTCAATAATATTTTTCTTTTGTGATATCTATTAATTTCTAAAGTTTCTAATAAGTTTAATCTAAAACTTTTGTTTTCTAAGTGTAAAATTTCAAAGTTACTATTAAAACTATGTCCTGTGTCTAGAAGGTGCTCTGCGTAGGTTGAATTTCTCTTTTTGTTACAATAGCATTTTTCATGTTCCCTGAGTCTCGTCTGGAACGATCTTCCTGTCTGACCAACATATACGAAATGGCAAGTACCGCAAGTTAACTTATAAACACCTGATTTCTTGTTCTTAGATGATTTATCTTTATTATTTTTTATTAATTTTTCTAGGGAGTTATTCGTTTTATAAGAAATTCTAAAATTATGATTCTTCATTAAATATCTAGCTACCTTTTCTGTTTTTGGTATGACGTAACGATCGTAGTGTCAATAAAATATTAGCGGAAATGAGAATATTGTTTTTATTCATATTTTCAAGATGAATTTCCGTCAAGTAAAGACCGAAACAATCATAGATTGAATGGAATAGTCGATTACTGAATCTACGCAGTAAAATTAGCAAAAATCTCACTAATGTACCTTGGAAAGCAGATTCATTACCACAGAAAAGTTCAACATTACATTAAGTGAATTAAGAATTTAAAACTTTTCGATTCGAAAAGAAACAAAGAAGAAATTCTTGTGCTGATAACAGATTTGTATCTGTTCTCTAGACTAGATCTGTGATTAAGCCTTTGTAGGTTTCATAATATCACCAACTAATTCAGGTAATCTTGCAGAGTATTCGAAAAATATTAATTATCTTGAATATTTGTTGACTTACAAATTGATCATACTGAAAAGTTTTTTTTATGAGAAGTATGAACGGTCTCAACAAGAATCTCACCACAATTCAATATATGGATATATAGAAACTATGTTGAAAAATTATACACTGAATACGTCTCAGTGATTATTGTTTATTTTTGAAGAAACTTTAGTTTTATCATTATACGAAGAGCTTGTTTTTAATCATATAAATGCATAACTTCAAACTAGGTGAATTGTTCATCTTTAGACCAAACTCTACTTTTATCGAAAGAAGACATTATTGAGGCTATAAAAAATAATTCACCAAGAACAGATTTACTAGCTAAGTCTTCGAAAAATATTGAGCCTAATTGTCATTAGGATCATAACTATTTTTAATCTGGAATTTGGTATTTTAGAGATATATTCATGAAATTGTGGCATGTATTACAGATTTCATTGTTCATATTTGGAACAATTAATTTCATTGAGAGATTTGTTTCAATTTACGTCGTAGAGATTCAAGCAATGAAGCAAGCTTATAGCTTATATAGATTTGATAAACAGGGCAGGATTGAACAATGTCTCACGTGATGTTGATATAGTTTTTAAATGAACAGAAAAATTGTCTAAAATCAAGAGAATTTATTCTGTAGAAACAAATAATTCAAATAAAATAGAAAGGCTTTTTACTTGATAGAAGAAATATAACAAAATTTGAATATCAAATAATATAAATAATTCAAATTAACTTGTGAAAATTGAAAATTCTATCCCGACACATATTTAATGACGATCACTTTGTGGATCGAGAGATCATGTCAGATTAATTGATTTTATTCATCATGAAACAAAACACTGACATTCGATTATAATATGAGGCAAAACTTTTCACTTTTCAAATGCCAATAGTTGAATATATTTTCTCTGATTGTGTAATTGTAAGATTGTATAAAATTGAAAACTTTCAAAATATTTTGTGTTTTATACCACTCATATCATCTCGTAACTGTATACTTACGAGCTAATTCACCCTAAGATCTATTTTATAGGGTAGCTGATAGAATATCATAATCATGTCAAGCATCGGAAAGGTAAGAGAGAATCATGCGAAGCATATTTCGGGCACTTGCGCACCCTACTCTAATAATTCTATGGATTAAAAGCAGTCATCTTGCACGGATTACTAAATTAGTAGCCTTGTTTATCTATGGTCATCATGATCGTCTTTTGTTATGAACTTGCTCGAATCCCGTTTCGAATTTCGTCTGGGCGTGCCCAAGAAGTTTGAACTGAGCCCTCCTTGCGTGTTTTGTGAACGTTTTCAAAAGTTTTAGACTTTAAGAACGTTCACAAACAATATTCATTTATGTAAACGCGCCGTCGATAGAAATGATTTGAGTTAAGAATGAAACAGATAAATAATCCTACAGTCAGTACTTTATTAAGTGCGTCTGGTCTTACCCCAAATGAACTGCCAAATGAAAAACCATTTGGCAGTTTCATGAATGAAAATGTAAATAGTATTTTTCTGACCTTGGAATGCGCTTAAGTATGCATATTCATAAAGAATTTGGAAATGCTTTCGGGGTGTGAATAATATCGATGTTACAATTTGTTCTAACCTAATGTTTCCATATATAAAGAAAATCGTTTTTTCTAAAAATGACATGGTTGCCAATATTTTCTTAAATTTCAAGAAAATGATTATTTGATAATATGAATAAAAACAATATTCTGAATTCCGCTAATATTTTATTAACACTACGATCGTTACGTCATACCATGACTTCTTCAGGTGAGTATTACAAAATACTGAGTATACCATGAACAAGAAATTCATTTTATAGTACATGGATATAACCAAAATAGAGGGGATGAAGAGAGTTTTACAATTCTTTCGGAAATCTGAAAAATGATTAAAAAAAGATTCAACAAAGGGGAGCTACTTAATTCTGTTTGGTTATTCAATAACATTTTCCTTTTATGATATCTATTAATTTCAAAAGTTTCTAACAAGTTTAATCTAAAACTTTTGTTTTCTGAGTGTAAAATTTCAAAGTTACTATTAAAACTATGTCCTGCGTCTAGAAGGTGCTCTGCGTAGGTTGAATTTCCCTTTTTGTTACAATAACATTTTTCATGTTCCCTAAGTCTCGACTAGAACGATCTTCCTGTCTGACCAACATATACAAAATGGCAAGTACCAGACGAGACTTAGGGAACATGAAAAATGTTATTGTAACAAAAAGGGAAATTCAACCTACGCAGAGCACCTTCTAGACACAGGACATAGTTTTAATAGTTACTTTGAAATTTTATACTCAGAAAACAAAAGTTTTAGATTAAACTTGTTATAAACTTTAGAAATTAATAGATATCATAAAAGAAAAATTTTTTTGAATAACCAAACAGAATTAAGTAGCTCCCCTTTGTTGAATCTTTTTTGAATCATTTTACAGATTTCCAAAAGAATTGTAAAACTCTCTTCGCCCCCTCTATTTTTGTTATATCCATGTACTATAAAATTAATTTCTTGTTCATGGTATACTCAGTATCTTGTAATACTCACCTGAAGAAGTCATGGTATGATGTAACTATCGTAGTGTTAATAAAATATTAGCGGAAATTAGAATATTGTTTTTATTCATATTTTCAAGATGAATTTCCGTCAAGTAAAGACCGAAACAATCATAGATTATTTGATATTTATAATAATAATAAATTTATATAGATTTATAGACTTTAAGAATATATATCATGTATGAAGTTACTTTTGAGACTCGATTAACTCGGGGGAAGCCTCAATGAAAAATTATTGATGATTTTCGATCGATTAATAGGTTAAGAGCAGAAAAAAAATGAGTTTATTTATGTATCCTGAATGTGCCATTTTAAAATAGGTACAAACACAAAATGAACTCTCTTCAACAATGCGATAAAAATCACGCTAAACAATAAAACTTGCTTGGTGAAAATGCACGAAAAATGTTTATAAGTTAGGTGAACTGTACGTATTAAAGAAATCGTTTCAAAATCTTATATCAAAGGTCAATCATTTGTCAATAAATCGGTTTATTGAGTCAAATTGGTTTGAAAAAAATTTCAATTTTATAGAGACACAACATGGTACAGTTATCTATCGGGTGTTCTTTTAGAGTGACAGAACTTTCGATAGGGATAACTGTGATTTGACAGAAGGTAGAAGATATGTTGTTTTGACATTTCTGTTCAGTAAGCATTGACAAAGTATCATGGAGAGACTCACGCAGCAACAACGTTTACAAATTATTGAAATTTATTTTCAAAATCAGTGTTCTATTCGCCAAATTTATAGAGTACTTCGTAAAATTTATGGTTCACACAATCGTACATCAGAGCAGCTTATTCGTCGAACTATCGATACATTTCGGGCAACATTTCCTCTACTCAATGCAACAACAACAAGACAAAGAACTGTACGTATAGAAGAAAATATCGCTGCTGTAATAGTGTTAATGATGATCCAGATTTGTCTATTCGTTGACGTTCACAACAAGTTGGACTCTATGCATCCACAACATGGAAAATTTTGCGTGAAGATCTTGGTCTATACTCATACAACATCCAACTGGTTCAAGAACTAAAGACACTTGACCATAATAAGCGTCATTTGTTTGCTGATTGGGCCCTAGAACAGCTTGAAGTTGATCCACTCTTTTATTCTAAAATTTTGTGAAATGATGAAGCTCATTTCTGGTTGAAGGGCTATGTAAACAAGCAAAATTGCTGTATATGGAGTGAAAACAATCCTCAAGAAGTTCTGTAGGTTCCATTGCATGCTGAAAAATGCACTGTATGGTGTGCTTTACACGCCGAAGGTATCATCCGTCCATATTTCTTTAAAAACGATGCTGGAGCTAATGTTACAGTGAAGGTGCTCGTTACAGATCGATGATCAATGATTATTTGTTTCAAAATTTGAATGGTTTCGACCCAGAAATGTTTTGGTTCAAACAAGATGGTGCTACATCTCATGCTACTACCGTAACAATTGATTTATTAAAAGAAAGATCTGACGATAACATTATTTCGAGAAATGGTCGAAGTAATTGGCCTCCAATATCATGCGGCGTAACTCCATTGGATTATTTTCTTTCGGGTTATGTCAAGTCATTAGTTTATGCTGATAAACCAAAAACAATAGACGCTCTGGAAGCCAACATAAATCGTGTCATTGATTGAATAAGGCCTGAATTATTCGAAAAAGTGGTCCGAAATTGGTCTGGTTGAATGCGGCTCCTCAGAGCTAGTCGTGGTGGACATATGCCGGTAATTATTTGTGCAACATAAATGTCATAAAATTATCTTTCAAATAAAAAAAAAGGATTTGGCTCCAATATTAGCTCAAATGCGTTTTATTCCAATTTGAAGTTCTATCACTCTAAAAAAAACACCCGATATGTCATTTTTACATAGTTTACCAATAGTAAAATTCAAGGTGAAATAGCGCGAATCTCGCTCAAATGGAAGTCAATCATTATTAAAACAAATTGTAGAAATTACTTTGTTTTACCACCAAAAAATATATATTACACATTTTCTTGTGACGCGAGTTTTGGGAAATGAACTATCCCATCATCAGACAACTGAGGACCTAACAGTGGTACAGTGGTATTAGGAGTACAAATAAGTTTCCGCCGTTTTTTAACACAAATTAAATATTTATTAAAGAAGACTGCTTGCTGAGTGACTTCTAATGTTAGAGCAAGTTCTTTTTGTGTGTGAGATGAATCTTCCTCCAATAATTCCTCCAGTTCTGCAACCTCGTAAATTTTTGGCCTACCCTGCGATCTTTGTCTTCTACGTCGAAATCACCGTTTTTAAGCTTTTGAAACCATTCTCGACACGTTCTCTCACTCAAAGTACCCTCACCATATGCTTCTGCGAGCAATTGATGCGCCTCAGCAGCAGATTTCTTTAAATTAAAGAAGTAAACTGATATTTCCCGCAAATGACGCTTACTTGGCTCAAATTTTGACATTTTCAACTTATAAAAATTATATTTTACCAATATAAAATCAATGATATTAATAAGTTATGTTGTTCTTGAATGTCCAAACTATTTTTTAAGCCGGTTATCATCTGCCGCGCCATCTAAAATCAAACGGCGAAAACTTATTTGTACTCCTAATATTTAAACAAAAGTGATAAATATTTTGAATATTTCAACAGATTCTCGGTAACACCTAATAGTGGTACAGAGGTTTACAATCGAAACGTGATAAAAACCGGGTTAAAAAAGAGGGGCCTTCTAACAGATATCGGAATGTCGGCAATCGACAAAGAAGGTTGTTAAACAAATGGTACCCATTTAAATATCTCAAATAATTTTTGGGGTTACATAGCTCCGTACAGTCATTCATTATTTTTACATTATTTTGTTGTATGTATCAAATATTTGGATTTACGAAGCTCCATACAGTCATTCATTATTTTTTACATTATTTTTATTGTAAACGAATTTGAAAATTTCAATAATCAAGTTTCTTTTCTATTGAATCTACATTTAAAATTTTCTTAAGATTTTCTTTTGTCGAAAGGAATTACTGTTTACTGAAGAATGAGTGGCAAAAGTTGAATTTTTGTTTACTTTTCATTAAATTCATTTTATGTTCGTTGAAAAAGGTTTTAAACAGATGTTACTTTTTAAATATCTCAAATATTTTCGATTTACATAGCTCCGTACACTCGTTCATTATTTTTACATTATTGTTATTGTGAACTAATTTGAAAATTCAACAGATTCTAGATAATCGAGTTTCTTCCCTTTTGATTCTACATGTAAAATTTTAAGATTATCTACTGTGGGAAATTTTGTTTATTTTTCATGAAACTCATTCTATGTTCATTGAACCTCGTCTTGAAGGAACGTCCTGTTTGGCCTATATATTTATTGCTGCACTTAGAACAAATTAACTCATAAACTCCTGATTTGTCTTTGTTTGAAGTAGGGTCCTTTGCGTTAAAAAATACCGATGATAATTTGTTTTGCCTTTTAAAGGCAATATTGACATCTGATTTTGAAAAACTATTGGCCACTTTTTGCTACTAAAGTACGATAGAGAAATGAACTTTTTTTTATTCGGTTTTTATGACGGGATAAAAAGGACCTTACTCCAAACATACCCAAATCAGGAGTTTATGAGTTATCTTGTTCTACGTGCAGTAATAAATATATAGGACAAACAGGATATTCCTTCAAGACGAGGTTCAACGAACATAAAATGAGTTTCAGAAAAAATAAACAAAATTATACTTTTGCCACTCATTGTCTAGAAAACGGTCATTCCTTTCCCACAATAGATGATCTTAAAATTTTACATGTAGAAATTCGATTATCTAGAATCTGTTGAAATTTTCAAATTAGTTCACGATAACAATAATGTAAAAATAATGAATGACAGTACGGAGCTATCTAAATCGAAAATATTTGAGATATTTAAAAAGTAACATCTGTTTAAAACCTTTTTCAACGAACATAAAATGAATTTAAAGGAAAGTTAACAAAAATTCAACTTTTGTCACTCATTCTTTAGAAAACAGTAATTCCTTTCGACAAAAGAAAATCTTAAGAAAATTTTACATGTAGATTCAAAAGAAAAGAAACTTGATTATTGAAATTTTCAAATTCGTTCACAATAAAAATAACGTAAAAAATAATGAATGACTGTATGGAGCTTTGTAAATCCAAATATTTGAGATATACAACAAAATAATGTAAAAATAATGAATGATTGTACGGAGCTATGTAACCCCAAATGATATTTGAATGGGTAGCATCTGTTTAACAACCTTCTTTGTCGATTGCCAACATATCGATATCTGTTAGAAGGCCCCTCTTTTTTAACCCGGTTTTTTATCACGTTCCGATTGTAAACCTCTGTACCATTATTAGATGTTACCGAGAATCGGTTGAAATATTCAAAATATTTATCCCTTTTGTTTAAATACCACTGTACCACTATTAGGTCTTCAGTTGTCTGATGATGGGATAGTTCATTTCCCGAAACTCGAGTCATAAGAAAATGTGTAATATATATTTTTTGGTAGTAAAACATAGTAATTTCTACAATTTGCTTTAATTATGATCAACTACCAAATAGTAACGGCTGAAACAATTCAGTATCTGGAAGTGAATCATCTGAATCGTCTGTCGTCTTACGGATAAGATAGCAGTATACAATAGTATTACATGTATGCTGATAATGCAATCATTCGGCTTCTACATGTCGGATTATCATGCAATTTCTACTGAACATCTGTGAAGAATGTAACTTCTGAACTCAGGCAGGAATAGGTGTCTACACTAACATGTGCTAATTCAGAAAAGCCCTATTCAATTTTGCGGTACACTTACCTCTAGCAAACTTTTGTATCGATTTGTCAAAATACATTATCAAAATGTAGACTATGTACAATAAAACGAGCGTCAAAGCTTCGTACCATTCTACTCTTTCGTCGTGTATTATACAGATGAGAAGGGAAACAGTAATTCCATAGGCCAAACAATCTCTCGTTAATGGCCACCAGTCTAAAGGTACAACTTTTACTCCACACTGAAACATATATAGATGAAAAAATAATATTTTACTGAAATAGTTTCTGGATTTGTAGATCGGAAAGTGAGGATGATAGGAGTATATATTTCAGATCTCTTGAATACATACATCCAATCCATTATTTAAAAAATGTTGAGTTTTGATAAATAACGCTTACCATGCCTGCTCCTATACCACAGCATGCTGCTACAGCAAGTATATTGAATACCGCTGATCCGACTATTGTTCCTACACCTATATCACCCTCTGTAATGAAGGTTCCTATTACATTTACGAAAAGTTCTGGTGCAGAAGTCGCAGCAGCCATGAAAGTAGCTCCTGCTACATCTGCTGACATATTTAGTGCTGTAAAAGAATAAATTTGAAAATAAAGCAGTTTTATTTAGTGAATTTCAAATTTTCAAATTATAGAAATCATTTTAAAAATATATTGAGAATATATTTCTCATATAGGAACCTTATGGAAATTTTTATATAAAATATAATTAAGATATTTAATAAATATAATTTTCAACGTCGTTGATCGTTGTAACATTCCTTCCTTAATTATATCAAAATTTGGTTATTTTTGTCAAAATTACATAATTTCAATAAATTCCAAATAGATTAATTCGGCTGACAATCTGTACCAAATATCATTAATTATTGTTATACAGATATATTTTTGTTACACTGTCTCGATTTGTAGAACTTTCTATTACCATAGCTAATATTTCTTATTGATGAATTCGATAAGTTTTATGTGATTTTTCAGATACTGAATTGTTTCAGCCGTTACTATTTGGTAGTTGATCATAATTAAAACAAATTGTAGAACTATGTTTTACTACCAATAAAAATATATATTACACATTTTCTTGTGACTCGACTTTCGGGAAATGAACTGTCCCATCATCAGACAACTGAAGACCTAACAGTGTTACAGAGGTATTTAAACAAAAGTGATAAATATTTTGAATATTTCAATAGATTTTAGATAACACCTAATAGTGGTACAGAGGTTTACAAGCGAAACGTGATATAAAAACCGGGTTAAAAAAGAGGGACCTTCTAACACTAATCGGAATGTCGGCAATCGACAAAGAAGGTTGTTAAACAGATGGTACCCATTTAAATTTCTCAATGTAATAGTTTAACATTTATGAATGAAATTATAACATTTGCAAGAAATCTTTAAATATCTCAAATAATTTTTGGGGTTACATCATTCATTATTCTTACATTATTTTGTTGTATATCTCAAATATTTGGATTTAAATAGCTCCATACAGTCATTCATTATTTTTTACATTATTTTTATTGTGAACGAATTTGAAAATTTCAATAATCAAGTTTCCTTTCTTTTGAATCTACTATTTGCTAAATAACGAGTGGCAAAAACTGAATTTTTGTTTTTTTCCATTAAATTCATTTTATGTTCGTTGAAAAAGGTTTTAAACAGATGTTACTTTTTAAATATCTCAAATATTTTCGATATAGATAGCTCCGTACAGTCATTCATTATTTTTACATTATTGTTATTGTGAACTAATTTGAAAATTTCAACAGATTTTAGATAATCGAGTTTCTTCTCTTTTGATTCTACATGTGAAATTTTAAGATTATCTATTGTGGGAATGGAATGACCGTTTTCTAGACAATGAGTCGCAAAAGTAAAATTTTGTTTATTTTTCATGAAACTCATTCTATGTTAGTTGAACCTCGTCTTGAAGGAACGTCCTGTTTGGCCTATATATTTATTACTGCTCGTAGAACAAGATAACTCATAAACTCCTGATTTGTGTATGTTTGGAGTAGGGTCCTTTGCGTTAAATAATACCGATGATAATTTGTTTCGCGGTCATTTTTTGATAAGGGTAATGCGAAGGCTCTATGGATCATCGATTGATACGCTGACATTTTTTGTGAATATGGGTGATTGGAATTAATAGGAATACATATATCAGTGGATGTGGGTTTTCTGAACACGTTGAATTCTATTTTTTTATTTGACTGTGATATCGAGAGGTCTAAAAATGTAATACTTTTCTTCGAAGAACAGTATTACATTTTTAGACCTCTCGATAACCTCTCGACTTGATTATTGAAATTTTCAAATTCGTTCACAATAAAAATAATGTAAAAAATAATGAATGCCTGCATGGAGCTATGTAAATCCAAATATTTGAGATAACAACAAAATAATGTACAAATAAAGAATGACTCTACGGAGCTATGTAACCCCAAAAATTATTTTAGATATTTAAATGGGTACCATCTGTTCAACAACCTTCTTTGTCGATTGCCGACATCTGTTAGAAGGACCCTCTTTTTTAACCCGGTTTTTTTATCACTTTCCGCTTGTAAACCTCTAGTAGGTGTTATTTAGAATCTATTAAAATATTCCAAATATTTATCACTTTTGTTTAAATATCTCTGTACCACTGTTAGGTCTTCAGTTGTCTGATGATGGGATAGTTCATTTCCCGAAACTCGAGTCACAAGAAAATGTGTAATATATCTTTTGTGGTAGTAAAACATAGTAATTTCTACAATTTGTTTTAATTATGTGATTTTGCTCACCTATTGTGATTATTTTCTATCAGTGTAATATACTTTTCTGATAATAACACGAATAATTTTCAATAAATTCCTTCTATTACTTTAGAATTTGTAATTATTTTCCAATGTCTTGCTGTTTTCTAATCTTTGGATTTTTAAAATATTGAACTATGGTAAATCGAATACTCCTCTTTCAGTTTTATATGAATTTCTCAAAAGATTTCTTGATTTTGACCAACGTTTCAAGAATTTTCATCGGAATAATAGTTAATTAAATTCCAATCTGCACCCCCACGTGGTAGAAGATGGACACCATCATAGGTGGCTAACGCAGATGGGGACCGAATATTCGCCGGGATAAGCGTTTAACATCCTCACATTGAAAATCAAGGGCACTCTCTTGTCCTGAGCATGGAAATCATCCACAAAGGCGGATGGATGATCAAGAATCATCAACAGCATATGATTGGGTAGGCAAGGGGAAACCACCCAATTAAAGGACTCAGGTCATCCCATGAGAATTGAATCTGGTATGTCGACAGAAAGTGGCCTCGGAGAGCCACACAACCCGGTTGGCAGCCAGCGCTCTTCTGCGTCCGGGGCAGGGAGTGCGAAATTGGCTTCTGGGCATGGGGATGTGGACTATTGGGACAATTGGCTCCCCGTGCGAAATTGCCTACCAGGAAGAGACAAAGAAAATACGTCTGGCCGGATGGAAAATGCGGCACCTTAATCACCAAGATAAGCTTCAGAGCGTTCAGGAGGAGCTGGATCGTTGCAGAATTGATATAGCAGCCATCTCAGAGACAAATTGGCATGACATAGGGTATTTTAGATCATCTGAGTATACAGTGTATTTCTCAGGCACCGAAATATTCATGGTGTAGGTATTCTGGTATCAAATAATCTGAACCTCTGTGTACTTGGATAGAAAACCATTAGCCAGAGAACTTGTTCGCTGAGAATAAATCCAAAACCATGTATTCTGAATATCAAAGCGGTTTATGTCCCACAACAGATGCAAAGGATGATGAGGTAGAAGAGTTCTGCAGGAACGTGGAAGATACAATAAATTATATCCCGCAGAAGGAAATCTTTTTTTGATAGGATATTCTAATGCCAAAAGCAGATATACTTTGAGTGACAATCAAATTCGACAAGTGGTACGAAAGTTTGGTCTTAGTGATCGTAATGGAGAGGTGAAAGACTCATTCAGTTTTGTTTGGAAAATGAATTTGTGATTGTAGACTCTACCTTTGAATAGTACAAAAGAATGTTATATACCTGGAGATCACCGGATGGCAAATACAAAACCAAATCGACTACATGTTGATTAGACAACGCTGGAGATCCGCAGTTAAGGCAGCAAGGACGATACCATCAGCAGTTTGTGGACCCGACCACCAACTTTTCATGTGCGAGTATTCCGCTAGGTTGAAAAATTGTTGGAGAAGACACATGAGAAGGCCCCCCACGCTGGATCCTGCTCAAAGAGAACACCTCAATAACTGTAATGGGCCAAGTTGAACCTCTGATAGAAAATTCACAAGATAACAACTCTGAGCAGAAACAGCAGATTTTGAAAAACTCAATTATATCGTCTCTTAGAAATGCCCACTGAATATCGAGGTAACAAGTGGAAACCTTGGATCACAGAGGAAACAAGGAGGTTGATACTCGAGCGGAGAAAAATCAAAACGCAAGGCTTAGATAACTGCATGAATCTTGAACGCTATAACCTGCTGAGTAGGCACATTCAGACTGCGACACGGAAAGACAAAAATTCCTATTTGAAGAATATGTGTAGGGAGGTACAGAGCCATGCAGATTTGAATAACACTAAAGATCTATTCCAAAAGATTCGAATAATCACTCGAAAGTTTGAACCATCACATTGGATAATAAACGATCCACACAATGTTTCAGTTACTGAGATAGATAAAATAGCTTCCATCGGGAAGGATTACTGTGAAACCCTATATGTCAGCTAAAGTTCCACCGCCATTGAACTTGGCGATTGTGAGGAGGAGCCACATATACTGCTGGGTGAGGTTGAGGCAGCAGTTAGGAAATTGAAAGAGGGTAAAGCCACCGGAATTGATCGGATATCTGCCGAAGTTCTCAAAGCTTTGTATGATAGAGGCATGGAGATCATTGGAAGACGAAACTATGGCCGCTAGATTGGACAATGTCAATCTTGATGTCACTCCACGAGAAAGGTCCTAGAAATAGTTGCGGGATTGCCTTTATGTCTCATTCCAGTAAATACCGTGCTGAACGTGTTACAGGCGCATCTGAGCACTTCCATTGATCAGCAGGTTGTTGGGCAACAGGTGCGATTCGTCAAGCACCGTGAAACGCGAAAACAAATCTTTAATTCAAGCTTATAGAAAAGGCTCGGGAGTATGGTGTTCCGATGTATCTCTGCTTCGTCGATTACGAGAAGGCTTTCGATAACATTAACTGGTCACGGCTTCGGAGTGATCTGGTTGAAATCAGCCTGCAGGTCCATCTAATTTCACTCATTAAAAATCTATATGAGATATCTGAAGCGGTCGTAAAGATCGAAAATATGTTATCAGATAGATGTAAAATTCAAAGACGTGTATGCTAGGGCTGCATTATCTCATAATTGCTGTTTAAGGCATACAGTGAGATCAAAATGCGACGCGTATTTAATCAGTTGAAAGGTGAAATTAAAATTGCTGAAAAGAGATTTTCTAACCTTCGTTTCGCAGATGATACAACATTAATTGCCAGCAGTGAGGAGGAGTTGTTAGGACTGATACATAGGGTTGAGGTTCTTAGTATGGATTACGGTTTGAAAATTAACATCAATAAGACCAAAGTTATGATTACTGACCGGTGAACGAACATCAAAATCAGCCGGACAGAATAGACTATTTCACGGTTGTCGATAGGCTTATTTACCTAGACTCAATTGCTTCGGTTCATGTCAGCTTGAAATAAGACGACGCATCGAAATTGTTAGGAGTGCCATGACGCAGTTGTAAAAATTATGGAGGGACCATAACGTAAAGAAAGCTACCAAGATCAAGTTTATAATTAATTAATCAAAGTATTAACTTTGATTTTCCGTATTTTTTCACATATCCTTCGGACACTTAGACCATTCTAGCGGCGGATCACCGACAAATTGATGCTTTCGAGATGTGTGTATGGCGAAGAATGCTCAGAATTCCATGGATGGTTAAAAGAACCAATGTTTCCATAAAAAACGAGGTGAGCCCTCAGACTTTCGTCATTAATTTAAATGTCGAATACTGAGGTTCTTCGGACATATTGCGCGCCATGATAATATGGGGATATCAATGATGCAAGGGCGACCTGAGGGAAAAAGGAAATGCGGGTGATCACCTATCCGTTGAAGTGAAGTGGTAGAAAAGCTGGTGGATTCGAGTTTTGCGTCTATGGCTCTGCAAGCGAGTGATCGAAATCGCTGGAGAGGTACCGTCCAGCGGGCTCTGAGAAATTTAGAAAACAATGAGTGACAGCCAATTCAATCACTATTCATCGGAAACGACGTTAGGTTTAAAGAAGAAGAAGAATAGTTATTTACTCCAAAAAGTCTATCTTCAAAATTTTGACATGTAAGTATTTTTCTATGTTGATATTAAAATATTTCTGTCTGAAAGAATTTCATTTGAATAAAATAACTGTCTAACCAGTTGTTACATTCCTTCGAAACCGAACAAGAAACTCTACCTGCAGGTAGTTGGATTTAAACTTTCTCAAGGATGTTAACATCTAAGACTCTAAAATCTAGACCTTCCAAAAAGTCTGAATGGGACAGTCAGCTCACAGTCTCATCTCTCTGGATAATTTACATGCATTCAACAAAATAATTCTTTATTTGCATACACTTCACGAATAATAGGTTGAGGAAAAGAAATCCATTATTTTCGTGTGAACTTTAAGACTTTGTTTATCATGTTTCGCACTGTCCGATTTCGGTCAAAAATGCACCGTTTTGTTCCATATTTAATGCCATTTCAAAGGTAGCTCCATAATGCCTCTCTTATACAAGTCTTGGTCCTTATTGGCGTAAAACTGTAGTAATCGATTTTCGCAATCTCCTCTTGATACTAATTTCTTATCACCCAGGAAGTTTCGCAATGCGAGAAGAAGATAGTAGTCGCTTGGTGCCAGGTCCCGACTATATGCTGCATGCACTTAAACTTTCCATCCAAGCTCCCGGAGTTTCTGGCGAATCACTACAGAAGTGTGTGGCCTGGCGTTGTCCTGATGGAACACAATTTCTCTTCTGTTGGTCAATTCTGGACGTTTTTGGCCAATTGCTAGCTTCAAACAGTTCAGTTTTTGACATTTGGTCATATGGAAGCAATTCATAATAAATGATTTCGTTTCAGTCCCACCAAAATGCACAGTAGAAACGACCGTTAGTCCTGGTTTGGCCACCGTTTGAGCTGCTTCACCGCGCTTTGACAACCATTGTTTTCGGAAAATTGTCGTGACCCATTTCTCCTCCCCAGTCATCATCCGTTTAAGAAATGAGTCGATTTTTTTTGTTTGGTCAAGGCTGCGTAGCTGGAAATTCCATCCATCATAACTTTTGGTTTAAAACTGTTTTATGGTCGATCTTCAGCTCTTGGACGATGCTACGACTACTAACATGCCAGTCAACTTCGATTGTTTTTGTGGTTTTGCCGCCTGGCTCAAAATAAAATCATAAAAACTACTCATCTATAATATTTTTTATAAATCACGAAAAAATCATGAATTTCATTTATTCGACAATTAATTATTAAAATAAATTAATTCCGTTGATCTGTACCAATTATTATTAAGGATAATTGTTTCGCCAACACTGTGCCAGTGTCAAGTTTACATCTTAGAACTAATTCTAAACAATACACAATACATCTTATATAGCTAAAAACTTGAAAAAAGGCGGTACAACCATATAAAAATTTTCGGAAATAAAGATAAAAAAACATTGTAAAAAGGAATACAAATCCATCAATTCACAGAAATACCGATAAAGAAAAATATGTGAAAAAATAATATATATACTACTCTGTCAAGAAAGTACCGGGAATTTTCAATTAAAACAACATTTTTACATTTAATCGTCAAAATTTATTGGGTCGCCTTCAAAATAGGCTCCATTTGCTCCAATACATCTATGCCAACGGCACTTCCAATTATCGAAACATTTTTTATAGGCGCTTTCTGGGATGGACTTTAGCTCTCGAGCCGAATTTTGTTTTATGGCTTCAATCGACTCAAAACGGGTGCCACGAAGGGGCAATTTTAGTTTTGGGAAGAGGAAAAAGTCGCAGGGAACCAAATCCGGCGAATACGGTAGTTGCTGAAGCACGTTTGTTGAGTTTTTGGCGAGAAAGTCAGTCACAATCGTAGCTCGGTGAGAAGGCGCGTTATCGTCATGCAAAATCCATGAGTTGTTCGCCCACAAATTTGGCCGCTTCTTACGGATACGCTCACGCAAACGTTTCATAACACCTAGGTAATACTCCTTGTTTACCGTCTGACCCTCTGGAACGAATTCGTAGTGCACCACGCTACGGATATCGAAGAAAACAATGAGCATCACCTTCATTTTCGAGCGGCTTTGGCGTGGTTTTTTGAAGGCTCTGTACCACTGATATGCACGAGTTTTCGATAGAGCATTATCACCAAAGGCCTTTTGCAACATTTTCAATGCATCGGCACACGAAAATTCATTTGCAACACAAAACTTTAAACAAATTCTTTGCTCAACGTAATCACCCATAGTTAAAATCGGCACGCACTCTGACATCGACTGACTTAATCAGCTGTTGCAAACACACTAGTTGACAGATCCCGCTCAAGCTTGGCATAGTAATTAAGGACAGTGGTACCAACCTAGGAAAAAAAAAATTTACCTGCCTCATTGCCCAGCCAGATTTAAATTGATAATTCCCGGTACTTTCTTGACAGAATGTATTATTTTTGATGAGATTGATGGTAGTTCCGATAATTCGCCCCAATATATATAGAAGAATTTTGAGGTTCTTGTATCTACTAATTTCTACTGCTTCCAAAAGCGCGAGTCTGATACTTTTATTTTCATAATGGATAATTTCATAGTTATTGTTGAAATTATTATATATCCAAATTTTTCGACAGGCATAGGTTGAATGTGAGATGTCTTCGCTGGTGTTCGTGAATTATTTTCTTGAAAGATCTTCTTGTTTGACCATTATATTCATTCCATAGGGCAATCACTACAAGTCATCAACTTATGGACTCCAGATTTATTGTCTTTATTTGTTTTAGCATTGTTATTTTTATATGAATTCCTAACCGTTCTAAAAGTTACTTTCAAGTCAAATTTCATCTTAAAATTCTTGGCAATGTTATCTGATATTTTATTCACGTAAGGAATGGAAATGCATATTTTAGTCAAATCTTTTTTAACGGGGTAAACTAAATTCAATGCAATTTTTGTTTGTTTTTTATTTAAAATTTTATCCATTATACCTAATTGGACTATAGCCGTTATTGAATGCAATTTGCCTAATCATATTCAATTCTATAAAAAAGTTATAACGATTCATATATACATTGTCAAATCTATTGATAATACTGTGATATGCAGCCATTTTCTGATGAATTGTGTGATATGTACATATATGTAGATTTACGTAAAGTGATAAATTTATACAAATCATATTTTCTCAAAATTTTAAGATCAAGAAAATGAATACTAGAATTTTTCTCTTTATCAAAAGTGAATTTGATATTTGAATGAATTTTATTAATGAAATTATTAAATCATGTGTTGGAGAATGTTCAACGTGGGAATACAGTTGAATATTGCGCTTTCTAAAATATTGCTACTTTAGTGGGAAAATTTTCGAAATATTGCTCTACTTTGCTCGTAGTGGAATGAGTAAGTTTGCATATTTATGAGAGTTGATTCAGGCCGCAACAAGTAATTGAATGTTAGTTTCGTGTTATGATGTTTATTTTCCACCTATCAGTATAACTCTTATCGGCATATGTAGCGTAGATAAAATTGGATTCGTGAATACTTATAAAATATAAATAAACAATATAGATTCTTTTACTGGGGTCACTCAAAAATTCCTCTGTTTTCTCCATTTCTGTCTCTTGTTCTTATTCTCAGTCTCCTGTGTTTGTCGCTAAGTCTCTCTGACTGGCCACAGTAGAGTGAAGATTTGTGATCCCTGTGTCTCAAATTTATTCCTTACTTGCGAATTTGTTTAAATTCGTGATCATCCGAAAGAACTAGAATAATCACCTTGTTTTGACCTGATAACACAAACAAGCGTGAGAAATGTCTTCTAAAAACAAGAAGGCATTATCATGCCAAGAATGTAAAAAAACCCTGGGAAAGAAGTACGATAGGGTGAAATGTGGGCTTTGGTTTCATGGAACATAATTTTGCACCGATCTTACCCTGAGAGATCTCAAAAAAGTAATTGATAAGAAACAACAGTATACATGTAATATCTGCAGCCAGAAAGAGGTAATGGGTACATCGGAGGTGGAGGGGGAGGATGAATCTTCATTTGGGAACACGTCTGATTCTGCGGATGAAATAAACGATTCTAAAAAAAGTGAAGCGGGCCCAAGCAAAAAAGATACTGAAGGTGATGTTATGATGAAACTAGAAAATATTCAGGCGGAAAATCGAAGATCGTTCGAGAAGTTGGAAAAACAAGAACAGGAAACGAAACAAATTAAATAAAAGATGGAACAAATGAAACAAGAACAAGAGAAAATGCGCCATGAAATAGATCTGTTCAAAAATGATAAACAACGAAGCGTACAGAATAGTTCGAAAAATAATATAGTTGTGAGGGGTATCAATTAAAGGGGAAAAAACAAACAGCTGAAATTAAAGGTTCTAAAAATTGCTGAAAAGCTTGGAAAATGAGAAAATTCAATGCGTGGCAAAAAGAAAAGAAAATAAGTACCATTCGAAGGAAATATTTGAAAATAAAAAGATGAAAAAAGAGATTATGAAAGCAAAAATGGAGATTTCCATAAAACTTGATGACAACTCATATCAAAGAATTATTTAAAAAAGTACGTGACTTAAAAAAAACTTCGCATACGCATGGTATTCGCATGATAAAATATACCTAAGAGAACAGGAAAACAGTAAAGCCATTAATGTCAAGTCACTAAGAAATCTTGAAGGCTTAAAAAATAAAATGAACATAAGAATATGTGGGGTTTCTCTTGTTTGAACATGAATGTCAGGTCAATTCATAAAAAATTCAAATTTGATTATATCAGTTCATACGTGAAGAAATACAGAAAATCGCACTTGTTTTTATCTGAAACTTGGTTGAGTGAAAATGAAACAAAATTTTATTCTTCACAAAATTATGAAGCATGCCAACTGCAGGCAAACTAGGGGAGGAAGTATGAGTTTATACGTCAGATATTAATTATGAAGAAATGAGTTAAGTGTATCGACTGAAGTAAATGCAGTAGGTATAAAGCTAAATGAAATTAATTATAGTACCTATTGCATCTATTCCTTGGGGCCTGCCCCAAGAATAATTTGAAATTGTTCGAAAATTTCTTGGAACAATTAGTGTACAATAAAAAAAATTATAATTATAGCCGAAATTAACTTGAATCTTCTTGTAAATAGTATACAATTAAATGATTATAAAGATATTCTGTATGTGTCTCACAAAATATTAAAATATATTGAAAACTACAGCAGACACTGAAACTGTTAAAGATCACATAATTAGCTCAAAATAAATAAATTTCAAAACTGAAACAATTGGTGTCCCCATATCTGATCATAAAATGATCCATTGTTCATTCACCAAATTTTAAAACATTGAAAAATACACAAATGAAAGCACGTAGATTTACTGATTACAACAAACTTAATAAATATTTTCGGCCTAATAGCTATTGTTAAAAGGGTAAACATGTATGCACTTCAACAAAACCGATAAGAATAGTAGATAACAAAGAATGGTTAAACCAAAATCTTCTCAATAAAACGAACAAGCGAGATAAATACTAAAAAAAAAAACTGATTGAAAATCTTAACAACCATACACTGAAAGAAAAGTTCAAATCTCTAAAGAATGAAACGAATGCACTTATCAAAAAAGAAAAGGCGAAATTATTCCTAAAAAAATTTAATTGAATGTGGAAATAATATACGAAATATTTGGAAAATAATAAATAGCACAATGATTGTACAAACAAAATGAGAGAAAAATAACAAAATTATTTATAAACCGAGAAACAATCACTTCTGAAGATATGACATCAAATCATATGAACAACTACTTTACTAATATCGCAAGTGAACTGCATAAAAAATAAACCAAAGTATCACTACCAGAAATAAACTAAGATACAGAAATGCATCTATTTACTCGTACTTGAAAAAATTGTACGGAAGAAGAGTTAGAAGAAATAATATTTTCTCGCAACAAAAAACGTAGCCAAAATGACGACAACGTTACAATAGAGGACTTTCAAAATATCTATGGAACAATGAAGATCAAGTTGCTAGAGTTGATAAATAAGATGCTTGAGGAGGGAAATTTTCCTGACTGGGCAAAAACCGCAAAAGTTCTTATCTACAAAAAGGGAGAAGAGATGAAACAGGGAATTATCGTCCCGTAACAGTAACAAATACCCTATCCAAGTTACTAGAGAAAGTTATTAAGAATAGATTTGAAGATTTTTTCCCTATCCATGCAAATCAATATGAGTTTAGTGCAGAATTATTTGCTGTACTAGTTCGATACACATTTACAATGAAATTATGTATCATGGCTTCAGTGGGCTTAAAGGCGGCACATCCGATTTTCATTAAATGAAATCGAACTCTCAAAATTGCTTCTGCGCTTGAAATTGAAAATCGATTTCTTAACTTAATTTATATTCTCCAGAATTATTCAGCCGGTTGTTTTTGTCTAATTCTAGATTCTATAAATTAAGTTGTCAATAGTGCAGTAGCGTATATATAGGACAAACCGGGAGATATTTCCACAAAAGGTACAAAGAACATCAATCTTCATTTAGAAACCGGAAATATAACTATAATTTCGCAAAACATTTTTTCGAAACCAACCATATCTTCCCAGGATAGGACAATCTTGAAATATTCCACCTAGAAGCGAAAGGAAAAAAACTAGACATCCTGGAATCCATCGAAATTTTCAGATACAAAAAGCACGTTCCTATAATCAATTTATAAAATTAATCAGACAGACCTGTGGCTCACTCCACTTTTCGAAGTTTCGCCGAAGCCATCAACGATTATATATAATATTTGAGATACAATTTGTTTTATTCAGTTTGAAAATGTGGTAAACACTAGGAAATTCGAGTCACTGTATATTCAATTAATAAAAAGTGATAGAAACCAAATAACTTTCTTATTTAATTTCACCTAAATTCTAAATGTGAGCTGCCTTAGGAACATATATAAGATATTGAATTTGATTCTTTTACCCCAAAATCCCAGTGGAAAAACTGCAACCCCTTTAAATATCCCATGGAATGTTGTCCCGCAAATTTTTCCCAGAGTGTCCGAAAATCCCCCAAATTTGAAGGAAAATATCCCAACTCGGCAACCCTGCTCTCAATATACTCGGCAATAAAGTTATGCAATGGGTTACCCAACCACTTGAAAAAAGTTCACAAAAAGAATTAGAAAAACATAATAAGAGATATCAAGTAGTTTAAGTAAAAGCTGTACTCTGTGTTAATCAACTTTGTTTGATTTACAGTTTTATATTCTAATAAATAAATAAATTGATAAAAATTGCAGAGCTGTCTATCTTCTCTACCAAAACAACAAATGATATCATCTACATATATCTACATAAGCCAATAAAGAAAACATTTGCTCAAGGCATCTGAGTGAAATTTTTCTTCTAAGATATCCATAAAAATTTCTGCTAAAATTGGACTTATTGGAAATCCAACAAGGCCAATTTTAGTCATATGAAAGAATTGGGACATAATTCCAACAAAAACTATGAAATTTTTCATTATGAAAATAAAAGTACCAGATTCAGGTTTTTGGAAGTAGTAGAAATCAGTAGATACAAGATCCTTAAAATTCTTTTAGCTACCAAACAGAATTCCCATTGTTGAACATTTCTACTTATTGAGGTTGTTCCCATAATTGACTCCAATATATTTTATGGTTATTTATATCCCTTTTATCACATATTTTTCTTTATCGGTATTTATGTGTATTGACGGTTATTTGTATGCCTCTTTTACAATGTTTTTCGTATCTTTATTCCCGAAAATTGTTAGTTAGTTGTACCCCCACTTTTTTCAAGATTTCAGCTATATAAGAAGTGTTTTGTAATATTTAGATTTAGTTCAAGATGTAAACCTGACAAAGCCACAATGGTGACGAAACAATTGTTAATAATGAATAACGGAAATAATATATTTTATTAAAATGAATTTCCATCAAGTTCAGATCGATTCAATTAACTTTTTTTTTATATTTTTGAAGATTGACCATGAAGTTGAAAAAACGCTGATAATGTTGGACTTTTCTTTAGGTACTACGATTATAAAATTCAAAATGAAAGAATAATTATTCATTTCACTGAGCAGAAAGGCACCAGATTTAATAGCGCGGCTGTTTTTATGCCATATCGAATATATACTTTTTTCTGTGAATTCATTTCAATTTCACGCAAAATTGTCTTTTTATATTTATTTTTATTAGCAACCGAATTTTTCTGCAACCGAGTTCGTCGCTTTGATACTTGACAGGTTTAAAATATGTTTTTTCGATTTATCTCCGGTTGTCATCCAACAAAGATATCTCTAAGTTTCTCTGAAAAACTTAAATAAAAACAGCTTAAAATTTCGCAATGTCGAGAATTTTGTGTCATTGCCTCGAATAGGTACTCGACATTCATATCACTTACAATGTTAAGATTTTGCGCTATCGACACAGATTCCAACATGAGGTTCTCAATATCATTCAGGAACATTTCCAAATCAATTTGCAATGGACTATGAAGAACACAAATTAAAAGCATAAGCACGTACTGTGAGTAAAACGGAAGTATTTTTGAGTCGTATTTTCAACCTTCGTACCCTAAAGTAAATGTAATTTTTCAAATATATAGCCGTACCCGTCCCCTTCCAGTTCTATCATTTTTTACTAGTTTGAAAACATCAACTGTGATATATTTGTCCGGATCAGTATTCAACTAAGTTTCAGTGAGGCCAAATTCATCATTTACATGTTAAATATAAGAAAAAAATGTGAACTTCCTCTATTTTATTGATTTACACGACAATTGTTTCGTCACACCATGACTTCATCAGTTGAGTATCAAAACTGAGGTATGCAATGCAAAACATGACCATAAATACACAGCTCTGGTACAAAAAATAGAGGGGTGGAAAGAGATGGTTTACAATCAATGAAAAATATTATGTAGGGGGGATCTGTTTAAATCTATTTGATCATTCAATAAAATTTGTCTTTTATTATATGTATTGATCTCTAAAGTTTCTAACAGATTTAGTTTCTGACTTTTGTTTTCGATATGTAATATTTCATAGTTCATATTAGAATTATGTCCAGTCTCTAACAAATGATTGGCATAAGTTGAATTTGGTTTATTATTAATACAACATTTTTCATGTTCTCGTATCCTTGTTTGGAATGGACGGCCTGTCTGTCCCACATATACACATGGGCACTCACTACATGTTAACTTGTAAACTCCTGATTTTTTGTTTTTAGAAATGAGGTCTTTATTATTTTTTATTAAGGTGCCTAAAGAATTAATGGTTTTGAAAGAGATGTTATAATTTTCTTTTTTCTTTAAATATCTAGCTGTCTTTTCAGATTTTTGGCCTATATAAGTTAATGAAATAAATTTAGTTTCGTTTGAATTTTTAAATTTTGGATATACCAGTGATATTGCTTTCTGGTAATTTATTTTATAAAGTAAATTATCTATAATTAACGGATTAAAATCATTATTGAAAGCTATTTGTTTAATGGTTTTATATTCTTTGTCAAAATTTTCTTTCATCATGGGTATGTTAACCATCTATAAAGCATACTATTATAAGCTGACAATTTTTGTGAAAATGGATGGTTTGAACTATAATGAATCGTACCATCTGCATGTGTAGGTTTCCTGTATATGGAAAAGTCGTGTCTATTATTAATGGTGATTTGGTGATTTTTAAATCTAAGAAATTGATGCTATTATTTACTTGATCTTCATGTGTGAATTCAATTGTCGGATATAATTCATTGATAGATTCCAAAAATGAACAAAGTTGTCTATTTGTGCCAAAATAAACAAATTATGTCATCTACATAGCGGTACCAATAAACGAAATCTTTAAAATATGGGAGTTTTTGGATATTGGTTTCTACGTGATTCATGAATATGTCTGATAACAAGGGGCTTAATGAGTTACCCATTGTTAGACTTTCTTCGTCTAGATATTTGTATTTGTTTTTCTTATATTGAAGATGAATTTTCGTCGAGTATAGACCGCGACAATAAAAAATTTACATGTTAGGTACGCTAAGGTATTTCTTAAATGTAATTTTGGAATCAGTGACCTTACACTCAATTATTGAACTCAACGTAAATTGAACATTTCGTGTAGTTATCAAATTATATGAAAAAAATATGTTAGAAGCAGAAGAAAAAAATTCATGATATAGTGATTTATTGATCTAGAAAAAGAAGACGTTGTCGTCCGATCGCCCCTTATGCACTCCTCATTCATTTAAATCTTCCGTGTTCAAAATCTGCCTTTAGATAATAATAATATAATTCAATAATATTAGAGTTTATTGAATATATATCAACATATAAACTTTGAATAAACTGTGCAATCATTCACTTTCGAAGAGGTGACAACCGTGTACTGTTGATAATATTGAAATCTTCCTCTTTGAACGGTGAAGAAACATTCAAAAATTTTCACTAAGGACAGAAACACATCAACATAAAAACCAATGGATACATAATAAACTTCAACTTTACAAATGAAACAAATTGGTACCAATTGGGTAAATGTCTTCATCTGTGGTATTTCTCATTTGTAGTGTGTGATATGGTCTTAATCAGTGTAATGTCTCTTGATCGGCAATTTAAAGCAGCAGTTGTGGAAAGTCTTCCGCAATGTTTATTTTTTTCCATTTATTATAAAATGAATCATCATTCTATCTCCTTCAATTAACCTTTTTTTCAGTTCATTTTTTAATTTACTTATATTTCTTACAACTCTTACTTTACTAGGTACAATTCGGTATAATATCGGCGACAAATACGAACATCTTTGGACTATTCTTTTCTCTGCTCTTGGTCTTACGAAATTATCTTGTTTAGATTTAGTTGAATAGGTATGTTCTCTTGACGGTTCGACCGGCCTGTCCTGGCGCCTGGATCAATGCGTAACAATTTAGGGTTTGTGGATTTCGACGAAATGGCTCCGCCATTAGTGCTTGACGCCAGGATCAATCAAATGACCTCACATGGGTTCGGTGAGTCAGGACGTACAGGCCGCTAGACGGTGCTCGTACCAGGATCAATTGTAGTCGTCAATCTTGAGTTTATCTTAGTTCATGGGACTGCGTTCGGGTGGATGGATAAGAATTCCCTCCGGCGGGTGAGTTGCGTCTCAAACCAACTCGGGTACTGACCTGCTGAGCCAGTAGGGATTGGATAGTGTTTTGCTGCTACCAGTCAGACGGTTCTGGCTTTCGAGTCGGGGCCCAAACTGGAAGCTGGTGGGTTCATCTCTTCGGAGGGATTCTCGCCACGCGCGATGATATGGCATAATTCTTATCACACTTTCGACCTCTAGGGGTGGACTGTGGGGACTGCTGTGTAGTCACTTGGAAAAGAGGTATCCTCAAATAGCCAATAACTATTCTGGTAGAATTCACGTGTTCTCTTGACTCGCCCCCCAGGATCCTAGTTTCATCTCGGTGAAATGGAGGGTTAATTCTTGGTGCCTAGCGTAATGCCATTCGCGGCAGTCACTGGATCCTTGTGGTGGAAGATCGACCGAATGGGCCCTAGTTTCACCGTAAGGTGGAATGGAGGGCTGAGCCACATTGATCAACACAGTGGCAGGGGAGTCTGTCGCAGTACAGGGCTTCTCGCTTAAAACTAACGTACTCTACCCTATTGCAGTAAATCTCCGGATGTTTCTGTCCAATGGCCGAGTGGGTTACTGCGTTACCTAGGGAGGGTGGAGGCTCACGGGAAGTGTTCGTACGACCTGGCCACCCAATTGTTGTTGGACTCAAGGGGGCAGTGGTTAACAGTCCGCAAGTTGGACTAGTAGGGTATTCCTTTCATCTGTTCGCAGACACTCATGTTCGGGATATTCTCATGAAATGCTTCAGGGTTTAGCGGGACTTGACTGTTCGACCGGCCTCATCCTTAACCTAGATCGATTGTGAGACGTTTCTGGGTTTGTGAATCTCGACGAAACGGCTAGTCCGTTCACGCCAGGATGTGAAAGACTTCACAAGGCTTCGTGGGTCTTAACGTACAGGCCGGATTGCCGGTGCTCGTACCCGGATCAATTGAGGCATCAGCGTTGGGATTATGTAAGTTCATAAGACTGCATTCGGGTGGATGGATAAGAAGCCCCTCCGGCGTGTGAGTTGCGTCCCAATCAACTCGGGTACTGACCATACAGAACCAGTAGACGATGGATAGTGCTTCGCTGTTACCAGTTAGACGGTTGAAGGTTTTCGAACTGAAGCCCAAACTGGAAGCCGGTGGGTTCATCTCTTCGGAGGGGTTCTCACCACGGGCGATGGTAAGGCGTAATTCCTATTACACTGTCTGCCTCTTGGGGTAGACTGTGCAGACTGCTAACTAGTCACTGGGTTAAAGAGCTACGCTCACATGCCAATACACTAAATGGTACAATTTACGTTTTCTCTTGACTTTACGGTATTTTATTCTGCTGTATATTTATCATTACTTTTTGAGTATATATTTGTCGAATATCTAATAACCTCTACCTCTGGTAAAGACAAGATGTCCAAGAAGATAATAGGGTATTTGTTACTTCGATAAAACAAAACTTACTTTAAATAAAGAAAAGTTTATTGTTAATCAGTACAATATGAAGTCGAAAATTATTTGGAAAAGATGATGTCATCTAAATGGTGGCCGTTACGCTGCTGGCACTCTTCTAATCGGAAACGAAGATTAGTGATCACACGCTGACTCATAGCGCTCGATATTGCTGCCATTTCTGACCTGATGTTTTGCTTCAGTTGCAGGTTCGTCGGATTATTCTCATAGACCTTACTTTTAAGGTATCTCCATGTGAAATAGAGAAGTGGAATAAGGTCGGGGCTTCTTGGAGGCCAGTTGATGTTAATAATTCGTTCCATTGCTTGATTTGATGTATGGCAAGTGGCCCCATCTTGTTGAAACAATGTTCTTGAGTTGACGCCTTGAAATTCCTGTAACTATGAACTTTTTTTTCATTCGAGAATTTTTTCCTATGTGTCGCCAAATATAGTGTTAGTAGTTTATCCACACGTTTTCCCTCTCTTGTGGTCGACGGTCCAAGGGTTAAATTTAATAGTTCCGTTCCAGTTTTTACCAGTATCTGGTTGCTTTTCCTAGTTGTAGGAGTATCCGCAGCACTATTTGACTTATTCTCTTCCTGCGAACTCTTCAGATCATCCAAACCATGGACAGCCTGCCAACCATTCGTATATTTCCCTTTATATAGGAGTTTTCCGTATAACGTGCTCTGGCCTTTAACAAAAATGATCTGAGCCTCCTATCTTCTTGAAGTTTGGTAGTTTGGTATGATACAAATTCTATCTTTATAGGACAATTGAGTGTTTTTTTTCAGCGTGTAGTAATCACTTATTTCCGTTTTTTCAACTCTGATATTTCCATCCCGTACAAAAATTCTACCAGTTGCGGTCCAGACATTCTTATATTCGAACTTAGACTTAGCAGCCTCATAAAAATTATAATTTTGTTTTGTTCGACCCTCAGTTAACAAAAAGTTTGTCCCTTTATGCTTACATCTATTCTTGAAAACTGTTCCGTCTCATTAGAGACGGCCCTGTCGTTCGACATTATTCTGTCATCGATACTTAGGCCTTTCTATGTTAACAATTTCAATCGAGCAGTTTTGAGATTTGTCGTTCGAACTGTTTACACTTCAGATTATTTGTTTTCTAATGATTATATATGACCTTAGAAAGCATGGAAAGTCTTTTAGAGATTTTGAAATATTTATGCCTGTTAATTTCACATGATACAGCATTCGGAATTATAAACTGTTTCTGTCCTTATTCTACTAGCATTGATCTCATTATTTTTTTTTAACCAATAAGAAGATTTATTTCATTAATTCGGTCCACCCAGAAACAGTATTTCCAATCAATTACGTTAATTTCCTTCTTTTTGTTAGAAGGGAATCATCGAGCACCTAACGTTTAGTCTTTGAAAAGACTCTAAAACGTGGTAGTTCGAGTACTTAAACTTGTCGAATGTAGCTTCTGTTACATTATGCATTATGGTTCGGATAATCAAACTTGTCGTACTTAGCTTTTGCTATATTATGCTTTATCGTTCTGGTAGTTAAACTTATCGTATGTAGTTTCTGCTACATTATGCATTATCGTTCGGGTAATCAAACTAGTCGTAAATAGCTTTTGCTACATTATGCAGTATCGTTCGCGTAGTTAAACTTGTCGTATGTAGCTTCTGTTACATTATGCATTATCGTTCATTATCGGGTAGTCAAACTTGTATGTAACTTTTGCTACGTTATGCATTATTGTTCGGGTAGTCAAGCTTGTCGTATGTAGCCTTTGCTATATTATGCATTATTGTTCGGGTAATCATACTTGTCATATGTAGCTTTTGCTATATTATGCATTATTGTTCGGGTAATCAAACTTGTCGTACGTAGCTTTTGATATATTATGCATTATCGTTCTGGTAGTTTAACTTGTCGTATGTAGTTTCTGCTATATTATGCATTATCGTTCGGGTAATCAAATTTGTCATAAGTAGCTTTTGCTACATTATGCAGTATGGTTCGCGTAGTTAAACTTGTCGTATGTAGCTTTTGCTCCATTATGCGTTATCGTTCGGGTGATTAAATTTGTCGTACGTAGTTTGTGACATTTCGGTCTAAGCTATCGCGGTTATTATTAATAATATAATAATCCAGTGGATTAACAAATCTTGTCAAATTCATTACATTTGTTTTTAGTATAATAAACATACCTTTTGACTTGGTTTATATACAGTAAACCAAGAATTATGGTTCGTTGTTATCATAGTGTATCAAAGTAAAACTTCAGTGTTTTACTTTAATTCCTTATCATTTTCGTTGGTTTATCTTATCAGATAAACAAATCTAGTTCATCATCGAAATAACTACATACAAGTGCCCTTGAAGTAAAACTCTTCGCTTAACTACGCAAAAAATACAGTCCACTTAAACCCATCGAAATTAGTCATCGAGATTAATTAATTTGCAATTGTGTGTTATTTCAAAATACTGAAAAAATAGGCAAAATACTGCGGTTAACTAACCGTGGTACATAACAAATACAATGTCACGACTAGATGTTATACTGAAACTTAAGAAGAGAGGTCCTACTGCTCCTTTATAATTTACTGTTGAGGAAAGTCGATGGCACTGATTTTTGTATTATTATCCTGATGGTACTGATCAATCTGAATATTTTATTTTGACAGGCCCATTTTATCGTAAAACACTTGATGACAACTTTCATCCTTGCTCGGAACGCTCTGTAATCCAACGAGATTCAAATACTTACTCTTCAGATTCTGTTCAAAATATTTCACGCACTTCATATTTCTTCCTCGGCTCAGTGACCTCCGATTGGATTTCCACAGATTTGGTGAATAAGGAATCCATTTATTGTTTATTTTATTAATTACTTTATCGGCAACATATTCCACCAGAGTAGATAGGAATTTATTATCGATTAAATTCTTTATAATATTCCGCACAACCTACTGTTGAGATATCAGTATCATTATAAATTTGTATTCAATACTTTAGATGAACAACGTTACTCCAGTTAACCGGAAACAAACTTCAATGCAAGGAATATATTTTACTTCGTACAGTTGAGGAAATAAAAACTCAAAATATCCAAAAACCAGTCTATAAATGTAGGAAATCGTCCAAGCGATTTTTGAAAGAATTCACCGATTAAATATAGGTATAGAATTAGATAAATTGTAAGAATGCTGTGGAAATGAATTTAAAAATATTTGGTATTTCAGTATTATTTAGATCGGTGTTTTACCGATTATCAATTGTGCTATTTTCTAGTTTCTAAGTGCTTGTGAATTCAATAACAATTTGTGTAATTTTATTACAATGCCTAATGAATATACGAAGGAGGGTACGCAGACATGAAATTCATTTATGGTAATTTTAGAGCGTATGTACGAGAATGTGGTAGACGATTTGCAGCCCGTAGAGTCCTAAATCATAAAACATTTTTACACGCTTTTCAACATATTCGAGAGCATAGGAAGTTTCCTCTGCAGTTGGTCGTTCCATAAGAAATAATTTGAACAAAGAAGAATTAATTATCTTGGTAAGGGAGGAGATCCTGGAATCAGCATTCGAAAGATAGTAGTCATCTTAATTGTGTGTGCGGAGAGCTAAGTGGTAGAGCATTAGGCTCGTGAACGACAGGTCCGGGTTTGAATCCTGTTCAGGTGGAAAAGGAATTTTCTAGTTGGAAGAGTGTCGGCCACCATTTTACTGTTGGGTCAAAAATTAAATTAAATTAAATGTGACCTGAACTGGCGCAAGATCGCAGAAACACAGCCTACCCAGAACACAACTGAACTCCTAACTCGCACAAGCTGAAAAACCTTCTGAGGGATCTTCACAGAAGATCTAGGAGTGTCCGGATAATAATAACGAAAATAATTCCTCTAGAGTATGGAGAACGCTCAGGAAAGAAAAATTACTTCCATATTTTGTACAGCTTATTCAGTGATTAGAATCATCAGATGAAGTTATGCGATTAGAATTTTGTAGATGGGTTTTATCGAGCTATCACTCAAAAATACTCTCAGCAGAATTATCAATGAACGTGTGGAATTTATAAGGATCATTAGATAGGAACTCGTGTTTTCGAAGATACTAATGGAAGAGGTTTTTTGAATTTCTTCCGGAATATCTTCCCAAGTTAAGGTTGATCAAGAATTGACCCATATATGTTCAATTAAAAGCCCGAAGAAATAACGTTACGACCTCATCTGAACAAATTAGTTCGTTGCTACGGCTTCACAATGCGTTTGTTTCGAGGCTTACCGTCTAAAAGAGATTGATGGAGTCCAATTTAGTTGATAGACGGTCATACAAGTATCAGTCCCTCAACCGAGGTGACCGTCTTATACAATTAGCATGGGATCAAGAACATGTGATGTGGGACCAGAATCAACGGGTTAACATTTCATTACAGACGAATCTCGTATCCAGATTCTAGAAGACTAAGCATTTGGAGAGCACTGGTTATCAGAGAATGAATTCATTATGCACAGCTATAGAAGTGACACGATCATGGACTGAGGCGGAATTTCGCTTGAACGCAGAATTGAACTCAATTCAGGAATAATATAGAATAAATAAAGGTTGCCACGGAATCTACGGCTCTTAAATGCTGTGAGGTTTGATGAGATTAGACGTTCCCTATAAGATGGTCTCTGCCAACCGAAAGACATTCGCGTGGCCGTAGGCTGCCTATGTTATTATAAAGGGTTTTCCATTGGGAGCTTTCATTTTGAATAGCCCCCTATCTGGGCAGCTGTCATTTTTGAAGCTGTCACCTTTTGACATTTGACAAGTAAGAACTACGCCATTACTAAAAATGGAATGATACACGCTTCAACAATGCAGTGAAATTGCTAAAAATTCACTACATAAATGATGCAAATTTTACAGTCATAGTTCGCAAAACTGAAGTACGTTTGGATCGTCGTGAAGCGCCGTCTCAACAATAGTGAAACTGGTGGAAAAATTCGAACTGTTGGGGCAGCTTGATAGTTAGTGATGTGAAGAATCGAAACCGTGTGCGTCGCTCAAGAACAACTGACAATATTGCTGCTGTTGCCTGCAGTGTTGACGAAAACTCAGGTTCCTCGATTCCTCGTTGATCTTTGGAATTAGTAGTACTTTGCCTAAAGACTTGGGTCTTAAGGTTTTTAAAATTCAATTTACACAAGAACTCAAGCCGGTCGTCCACCAGCAAAGTCGTATCTGCGCTGATTGGGTCCTTGGAGTGCATCAAAAGATCTGGATTTTCATCGAAAAATCATTTTCAGTAATGAGGCCCATTTTCACCTCGAAGGCTATGTTAATAAGCAGAATTGTCGCATTTAGGACTCGAAAAATTCAAGAATGAATGTTGAAAAGCCTCTCCATCCTCAACGTCCCACAACATAACTATGTTGTGCATTTTTAAAGAGTAATTTGGTTTTCATAATAGCGTTATAAAACAATCAAGATTTTCATTTGATAAATTTAATCAATATTTATATTTTCTTTGGAATCTTTCATTCCTTTTGATACTGTGTAATGAGTGTTGATTCTATATGTCTACTAAATTGAAACTATGTTTCCTAAGACATTCAACTCATTTAATTTAAAAAAATTTTGGAGAAAATTTTTTTTTCATAAAATTAAAATTTGAAGTGAGGTTAGCAGAATTAATCTGTTTGATATTTAACAAATTGAGATAATATATTGATCAAATAGACATTTCGATAAGTGATGATGTTTCCTGATAGCATAGGATTGGAAGATGCGAACTGAAATTTGATATGCATTTGCTAAACAGTTACTGATAAGGAGGCAGAAATCTCATTCATTCAAAATTTAAAATGAAATATAATTATCAGATGGTATAAAATTGAGGAAAACGTAATTACACTCACCATGACATATTTTTTCTACTGCTGGTACGAAGTATTTATCACAGACTACGGCTAAAGCAACGAACAAATAAAGCGATAATAAAACATGGACCACCACCCCTCCATCCTTTCTCTGTTGTTCCGTGAAGAAATCTCTAGGGAAGTCGTCTATGGCCGGTGGTGTACAATTAAGTCCTGAAATTTAAAAGACATTCATTTTAGAACTCAATAGAATCACCGATATTGTTGTTCAAAACAATAGAACAATATTAATTAATGCCATAACAGAGAAATGGTTTTCTCATTGCTCGTTTCCTAGAACATGGAAAAACATTATTCAGTTGGTTGTGAAAATGTGAAAACAAAGCATAAGAAGCTTCAGGGAGATTATACAATACTATTAATAATTTATTTGAATAATTATGCAATATTATATTTATATATTAGTAGTATACTACTCTGTCAAGAAAGTACCGGGAATTTTCAATTAAAACAACATTTTTACATTTAATCGTCAAAATTTATTGGGTCGCCTTCAAAATAGGCTCCATATGCTCCAATGTATCTATGCCAACGGCACTTCCAATTATCGAAACATTTTTTATAGGCGCTTTCCGGGATGGACTTTAGCTCTCGCGCCGAATTTTGTTTTATGGCTTCAATCTACTCAAAACGGGTGCCACGAAGGGGCAATTTTAGTTTTGGGAAGAGGAAAAAGTCGCAGGGAGCCAAATCCGGCGAATACGGTGGTTGCTGAAGCACGTTTGTTGAGTTTTTGGCGTGAGAGTCAGTCACAATCGTAGCTCGGTGAGAAGGCGCGTTATCGTCATGCAAAATCCATGAGTTGTTCGCCCACAAATTTGGCCGATTCTTACGGATACGCTCACGCAAACGTTTCATAACGCAGAGGTAATACTCCTTGTTTACCGTCTGACCCTCTGGAACAAATTCGTAGTGCACCACGCCACGGATATCGAAGAAAACAATGAGCATCACCTTCATTTTCGAGCGGCTTTGGCGTGGTTTTTTCGGTTTCGGCTCATTTTTTGCCACCCATTCCGATGATTGCTGGCTTGTTTGCATATCGTACTCGTAGACCCAGGTCTCATCACCAGTTATAATGCGTTCCATGAATGTAGAATCGGAATTACAGCGATCCAGCATGTCTGAAGCAACCTGTTCGCGATGACGTTTTTGAAGAAAATTCAGGTCTTTTGGTACGAGTCGTGCGGCCACCTTTCTCATGCCCAAAATATCAATCAAAATCGTACGTGCGGACTCGTGGGATATCTTAAGATCATGTGCTATCTCTCTCAAGCCGGTACGACGGTTTTCCAGCACCCTTTCCTTAATTTTATCGACGGAACGAGGCAAGTCTTCGACCACTTCACGACCGCCCTTGAAGGCTCTGTACCACTGATATACACGAGTTTTCGATAGAGCATTATCACCAAAGGCCTTTTGCAACATTTTCAATGCATCGGCACACGAAAATTCATTTGCAACACAAAACTTTAAACAAATTCTTTGCTCAACGTAATCACCCATAGTAAAAATCGGCACGCACTCTGACATCGACTGACTTAATCAGCTGTTGCAAACACACTAGTTGACAGATCCCGCTCAAGCTTGGCATAGTAATTAAGGACAGGGGTACCAACATAGGAAAAAAAATTTTACCTGCCTCATTGCCCCGCCAGATTTAAATCGATAATTCCCGGTACTTTCTTGACAGAATGTACATTAGGTTGTGCGGCCTTTTATCGAAAATGGAAGCTTCATCGTGAAAAATTGGTTTTAAATTAAAAGTATTGTCCGTCGCTAGCCACTTATTTTTTCATCTTTCTGGCAATTGACGGAACGCATCGCGAAAAAAGGCCGGCTGTTTGACCGTTATTCATGCATCACTCCATTTTTTGACTTCATCGTATATGAAGGAGAAGTGCTGGCCAGCCAGACCATGTTCAAAAGAGATGGTAATCAGAAGGAACAATGTCTGGGTTGTACGACGGGTGAGGTACAACTTCTCATTTGAGCGTTTATAAGTACGTTTTAACGGGCGACACAACATGTGGCTGTGCATGTCATGCTCCAAATTTTTTTGTGTGTATTGCGGCAATTTTTCTCCAATACTGGGCTCAACCGCATCAATTGCCATCGGCAAACCCCCCCGTCATCCTTTCGTTCGATTGTAGAAGCCCATAATACACCTCACCCAGCTGGTCCCACGAAATAAGCAGCATACACAGCACGTTTTGGATTGTCGTAATGGACACATTTTTCATCGACAGTCACAATTCGATGCAAGAACCTCTTTCTCTTTTGCCATTGGAGCAGTTGTTCAGACATGAAAAGTCTTTTAGCTTCATACGGCACCTAATTTCCTACCTTCCAAACGATTTTAAATGACTGGTTGAGTGAGTGGTTTTCGCGAGTTCCTTCTACGTTTTTATATGAATCTTGCCTCTCATTACACTTTGGTAGTGTTTCGGGTTACTCTTCGTCTTCGAAATTGCCACTTTTAAATCGGGCAAAGCACCCTAAACGTCCAATAAAATACGATGACTTTCGGCAGCCTTTTTCTTCATATTGAACTAACGAAGTAAAACTCCCCGCAAAAACACATTATTAGCTACAAATATTGACATTGTCAGAGCACACAGAAACTCTATGTTGTTTACACTTCACCGAAATGACAGATACTGAAAAGAAAGCCTACTGATGACACTCCACAATGAAGGTGTGAAACAATGAAATGTAATCTGTTATCAAAACCGCACGAACTTTTTTCTACCTCTAATAGTGAAATAGTAATTACAACTCGTAGCAGTTTTTAATCAATTTATAATTTGAACCAAATATTAAGGAAACACATCAATTTCGTAAGCACGAAATTCTATTTCAGTATGTTTCTATTGAAGAAAAATAAAGTATACGTTCCTAATGCACACATCTTTTATTTAATTTCGTCACTTTTGAGAAGTAATTATATTATTATATCTTTTACTATCCAATATAATGATGAATCGAATTAATTCGCGTTAAATATGGGGAGCAATAAGCGGCATTTTCGGCATATTTTACCTTTTTACTATAGAAAAGGTAAAAATGCTGTTCAAGTCTGAAATGAATTAACCGATGTGTTGACAGTGCAAAATTTCGATCCATCAATTTTGACGTCGAAAATGTAACACGTTCTGGAAGGCCGGTCAAAGCTGTTAAAGACAGGATAACGGAATTAGTTGATGCAAATCGGCGAATAACAACACGTGAGATCGGTTAGAGGTTAAATTTATTGAATTCACCTGTTTATGACCACTTGATAGTCGTGGGTTTAACCTCGAAACTCGATATATGGAATCCTCATGTTCTCACGGAGAGAAATTTGTGTCGTCGCGTTGACGTATATGATTCTTAAACGTCATCATTACTGGGGGTGAAAAATGAGTTGTATATAACAATGTCAAACGCAAAAGATAATGGAGCAAAAAAGATGAACCGGCTCAAAGCATTTTGAAAATTAATATTCATTAAAAAAAAGTGATGCTGTCTGTTTGGTGGGATTTTAAGGAATTTTTTTTAGCTTTCACCGGATAATACAATAATTATGTCAGAAGTCTACTATCATTAACTGGACAAACTGAATGATGTACTTCAACAGAAAATGAGAGAATTAATCGACAGAAAAGGTGTAGTGTTCCAACAAGATAATGCGAGACCTCATACAAGTTTGGGCACTATCCAAAAGCTTTTACAGCTTGAATGGGGTACGCTGCCACACCCACCATATTCTCCAGATCTGAAACCTTCAGATAATTATTTGTTTCGGTCGTTACAGAATTTTTTGTACGGTGAAACCTTACTTCAAATGAAGGGGTCCAAAATCACCTGGATCATTTTTGTGCCAGCAAAGACCAAAAATATATAATTTAATGAAATATTTATTCATTATACGAAAGTTGTCTTTTATTTTACAAAAAAAAAACGAAATTACCTGCCGAACAACCCAATACAATGAAGAGAGAGATCCCAAATATGTTTAGTCTATCTATCCTATATCACTTAACGTACATTAACTGGGAGACTTTGGGGAATGCGTCAATTCATGGACTTCATTCAAGTACAGAGTGATACCGCTTATCGAAGTCATCCAGTATATCTCTAAAAATAAAGAAACAGTCGAGCGAACGGCAAACAAGAACGAGTGGAGGTACGAGTATATATGATCATTTATTTTTGTCAGAACCGGCCATCTCTAAAAGTTTTTCATTATAGAAGATATAGAAGAATAACACAAAATAATCAGAGCGCTGAACAAAAAATAGGTAACTAGGCATGACTTACTGAGCGCTCCAGTAGTGGCGTGACTTCTAAGTTGTATTTTTGTATTTGTCGGCTGAAAAAATTGCTTAAAAAATATCGGGTCTTGTTTTTAGATATGTGTGGAATGCTGCACATGATTTATTTATCTTATTCTTCCGTCTTCCACTTAGGCTTGGAGCCTGTTCTTCTTCGATGATGTCTCTATTCGGTGTGTAAGTCATTACATCTCTTTCTGGGTCGCCCGATACTTCTTCTTCCTAGAGGTGATTATCCCTTGCCTTCTTCATCATTCTGTCTTACCCCATTCTTTATATGTGTGCGTTCCATTCTTCCTTTCTGTTGTTTATCCACTCCCCGATTTTCTCCACTCCACACAGCTTACTGATCTCATCAATCCTTTCTCTGTCATACAGGGTTTTTCCGGAAATTCTACGAAGAATCTTCATTTCCGCTGTCTCCAGCATACGTCTTGTCTTCGCAGTATCTGGTCTGGTTTCAGCCGTGTAAGTCATGATCGGTCTAATGGTACCTTTATAAATTCTTGCCTTCGTTTTTATGTTCAGATGTTTATTCCTCCATATGGTGTCGTTGAGGCAGCCTGCAATTTTATTTGCCCTCATGACTTGTTGGGATGCCTCATCTTCAATGCAGCCATAACTGTATAACTCGACGCCCAAGTATTTGAATGACATCACCTGCTCTATTATCTTCTGATTTACTTCTAGTTTACATGGGAGAGGTTCTTTTGCTGTTGTCATGCATTTAGTTTTTTCGGTGGCTATGTCCATATTGAATTGCTTCGCGGCATTGAAGAAGAGTTGGAGGATTCTCTGAAGGTCGCGAAGAGTACTGCGTCATCGGAATAACAGAGGATCGTAAACTCCCGGTCACCCATTCTGTAACCCCTTGCAGATTTCACCTTTTTTATGATCTCATCCATTATGATATTAAAAAGGAGTGGGCTTAAGGAGTCGCCCTGTCGGACTCCGCTGTTGAGAGGTATTTTTCTAGACAGTTTGCCATTTATTCGGATTTGGACGCTATTTTGCGCATATATGTTTTTGATAGTCTCAATCAAATTCGTCGGTACTCCACGGTTTTTCAGAAGGTGTATAATGTCCCCCAGTCGCACTTTATCGAATGCTTTGTGTAGGTCAACGAAACATAGGAAAGTCGGTCTGTTATATTCCGTTGATTTTTCCACTACCTGTCGCATCACGAACATAGCATCCGTACATGATCTTCCTGTTCTAAAGCCTTCTTGTTCATCAGCCAGTGTTAGAATGGAGTTTATCTTTGTTGTTATAATCTTAGTAACAAGTTTGAACATCGCATCCAGCAGGTTTATTCCTCAATAATTTTTCGGTTCTTTTTTTATCTCCCTTCTTGAACCTTAGAATCATTGTACTTGTTTTCCAAGTTTCCGGTATCTTCCGCTCTGTTAAGATTTTATTCACTAATGATGTTATCTCGGTTATCAAACTGTCTCCTCCATATTTGAGAAGTTCATTCGGGATGTTGTCCTGTCCTGGAGATTTTCTGTTTTTCACCTTCAGCAGTGCCGCTCTAATATCTTGTTCTTCAACTGTTATATCGTCGTTTATTTTAACGTCTCTGGTTCATTTTCTTGTATATTGTCATCTTGGAACAATTTCGTAAGATAGTCCACCCAGGTATTTTCGTCTATTGGGTTCTTTTCTTCGAGTTCGCTAACGTCTTTTCTCTGATGCCTTATGAATCTCCACACTTGCTTTTATAGACCGTATCTTCGTAATCAAAAAAGCTTTCATTCTGCGATACTTAACTGTGTTTTGTCACTTGTTCATATTTTGTTCATTTGAGAAAAAACACTTTCGACAAGTGGGTTACTTCCAGGCAGAAACATAACATAATCCAATAATTGTGGAAAACTTTGATAAAAGAAGATTGTTGTTACGAAAATGCTGGAATAATTCGAAATAGCAGTTTTCAGTACACACATTCACGGCATTTCAGCCAGAGATTTTTTCATCTGTCGTAAAGTTGGAAACAAGTGAAAAATCGTCAAAGACTTTCGTATCTTGGCTGCTGCTAATAAACCCTTGCGTGATCAGTAAATGCATCACTTTCTGAACCTCTTTCCACGTAGGCACTTTTGTTTAATTTGCCTATTCAAACACTTCTAGTTCTGTGTTGAATTGACACCACTGCTCCTAGTATTCTTTGTTTGTTTTATAAAACTCAGCCGTTGCAGTTTTCACATTCTGTTGGTCAACAGCAGCTTCTCTCTCTTATAATTTTATATGCAGGTTACGATGTGGGGAAGGAAGATCGTATTCTCTTTTAGTGCCAGGTTATATCGGAGACGATTAATGTTTTTGGCAGGCTCTATGGCCGACACATTTTGCCCTTCGATTTTCAATACAGCTTCATGTAAATTTGCTTGTTGTACGTGCAAAAAAATATAACCACAATTCTGAGCTGGGATTTAAGAAAAACGCCCTCAAAATATTTGGGCATGTGTCGATTACTCAGAAAATATTTTTTCAAAGGCTGAAACAATTTTTCAACTCTCTCACGCGGGGGCATTAACGCAAGCCATCTTGTTTTACCGTAGCCCTTCTGTTTGGGATACTCTGTCTCAGTTGAATTACAAAACTCTTTCGAAGCTCCTACTCGAACGCTGTAGATGTAGAAAAATGATAAACTTTCACCAGGACGCATTCGAAGTTAACAGGAAGACAATCATCGGCAGCTTTGATCGCGTTGTGGACTATGCGGGCTGCACATCCAATTCTAATAAGCTGTCTGCCGAGTGATTCGTTCAATTTTGAGTACACATTATTACTTTCTTTCCTATTCTTTTTCTCGAAATTGCACTTCGTATAGTCTCCACAAAACGCCACAATTTTTTATTTAAGAAATTGAAAAACAATACTTCCTTCAAATAATCGATAATTCGCCTGGCCGCTCCCGAAACTGTACAAGTGTACAACCTTGACTTTCACGCCTTTTTATGGTAAAAATAGCGAATCAAAACTGGGAATAATTTAACTCAGCTATGGTTTGAAGCATCCGTTAATGAAGTTATGCAGTGGGTTTTGCGTAAATACTCTTTCAAATCTTCGGTTGCCATAGTTGACAGCGTATAAGAAGTATGAGCTATGGTAATAGAAAGTTCTAGAAATCGAGACAGTGTAACATACATCTGTATAACAAACAAACTCGACAAGGTTTTGTAGATCACAGAGGCAAATTGTACACATGCGCACTTTTCAAACTGATTGGTTTTCGTCATTGCAATGTATGGTAGTGACTCCAACTTTCTATTACCATAGCTCATACTTCTTATTAATGATTTTTGATACAGCTCAGCCGAATTTATTTATTTTAAGTAGACAGCATATTTACAAAAATAGCTTGAGACTTTGTACTTGCATACCAAAATTTTTGCTCAAAACATGCTTGAATTAAATGAGAAGAACGATTATTTTAGCTAAAACTCTGATTATGTTGTAGGTTGTGAAACGTTCATGCACCCTCAGCTGCAGCTATATCCAAATCCTTGGAAGTCGGAGAATCGGTTCTCTTGAAAAAACTAAGCACTGACGAACTGATGAAGCAGCAGCTTCATCAGCAAATCTGTGTTTTTCCGATTTTAAATGTTTTTCTATATCAAAATACTAAAATCAGTAAGACACTTTTCACACGTAACGTCTGCGGTATCTTTTTTTTTGTTCTATAATTGGGTACTTCTGTTGCAAAATAATATTGAAGGAACACTTACGTTTAGGCATTATCGTTCAGTGGCGTACCTAGACATGAGGGGGATAAAAAACTCATAAACGAAAAAAAATTGGTTATTCGGAGTATATACTTTTATAAAACAAAATCTAGTCGGCTAGGTCTTTTTGAAAGTTCATCAATAATTTCATCTTCAGAAATAGGCAACTCCCTATGAATAGACATCATTGCTACGCCGTTGAGCCTGTTTTGAGAAGTAGAATTTTGGATATAGTTATTTCTTTTTTTCAATCTTGAGAAGGATCTCTCTGGAGTGGCTGTAGAAACTGGTATTGTACAGAATATTAGTAATAGCTTGTACACATTAGGAAAAGCTCATATTTCCAGATGAGCCAAAGCTGGAATATTACTTTTGATATCTGGATGATTACTCAGATGAATGTGCCACAATTTAATTTCGATTTTTGAAATACATCTGGTTACATCAGATATATAGAAATCTAAAAGTTCGTAATACTCGTCGGCATCATTTGTTTTTTCCCCTGTCAGCAGATACATAAATTGAAAATTTGTTTATGGTTTGCAAATCTTGCCTCTAACTGGCTGATGAATGGAATGTAAATGGTAACCCTGAAATAGTCCACTCCTGATACTTTTGAATCTTGCAAAATGATAGGATTTGCCCTATTTTTTTGGCGTGAAATAATTCTTTTTACCTTAATGTTGGTTCCAATACTTGAGGCAAAAGCCTGAAATATGTAAGAAAATAAAAAACTTATATTCTAACTGTTACCTGAGCTTTATTGAATATCGAGTCGAAATGTGTTTTGTCATCTTGACGTATGATTTTCAGGCAAGAAATAGTAATTTCCGTCACAGTTACAACTTCTCTGAGGTCGATTCCAGATTTTTGTAGGAATCGGCAAAGTGGTAAGGCATAACAAAATATTTGATTCACGACTTGAAGTGCTACCAGATAGTCAGAATCATTCAGTGTGTTTCGCAACATAGTCTCATCTCCAGAATCTTTCCAGTTTGATATCTCCTTTAAACTTTCAACGAAGTAATCAAATAATTCAAAAAAATCTTGTACTGCTTCATACTTAGATTTCCCCGAGTTGCACATAATCTTTTGAGAGTTTTTGCGGAAGGACTTTCATTAGACTCATCAATATTTTTCAGAAGAACAGTTTGTCTCTTTGGAATGTTGAAGAAATTATAAAATTTTTCTATGGTATTGAGGCAGTTTCTAATTAGTGGAATTTCGCAAGCTTTTGATATGGCCAAATTCCAAGAATGGGCAGCACAGTGCACATAAATCGCCTTAGGGTAGTTACGACGAATAAACGCTTGAACGCCATTAATTTGCCTGACATATTATTTGTACCATCATACAAGATTCTTGAGTTCTATTCCAAATTTTTTCAAACTATTTAATATTAAATTAGATATACTCTCGGCGGTTACCCTTTCTGTTTGCATTGACATATCTTACACATAAAGAAACCTGCTCAATTGTAGATATATCGGTTGTTTCATCTACTAGAATAGCTCCTGCCTCATTAGTTCTTGAAACCAATTCATCCAGCATAAGAGTATGTATATTGTCAATAATTTCATTTTGTATTCTTGGGGTTGTAAAAGTCTCCCTTTAACTTGATTTTTCAAGAGTCCCCCTTAGTTTAGTGTCATCCCTAGCTCTATATTTCAATATTGCACGAAATTTTCCCTCGTTTACAGATCTATCATCTATTTTTAGTTCTCCAGAATCTCTATGTCCTCTAAGTGACATTTCCTCTCTACCGCATACTAATACAGCTTCTATAATAGGTTTAATTCTGGCTCTATTTTCTGATACCTGTCTTTTTCGATTTTCGTCTATCAAGTCTCTTGAACTTCCGGTTTTATTTTAAATAAACCATCGTATGCACATACGGATTCCTTATGAAACTGAGTATTCTGATGTGAACTGAATATCTACAAAAATGAATCATAGCTTATCTTACAGTTATAGAATAAAACTTGATGAAAATTTCCCTTTTTTGCCTTTTTTCAGTTTTCCATTTTGGTTTTCACCAAAGCACCTAACGCCTGGCTATTAGACCCGCCTGTTGTGGCGAAAAATACACAAAATTTGCAAAAGGCTCCGTCTTTTTTTTGCTGAGTATGAGAGCCAATTGAACTCTACGAGCCACTTATGTTGAAACCGAAGTTTGACTCTTTTATTTTATTACTGTATTTTTCGAGTAAAGGACAATTGTATGTCGGAGGTGGAACTCAAAGTGATCTAATCACATCTTTTATATCGCTGATATGTTGACCCACAAAGTTTCTAATGTCCTTTGAATTTACAGACACTTCTTGAGATTTATTTTCATCTGTCGTCAAAGAAGTTTGCTTATTCATAATGAGATTTTGATTATTTTGGAGATCCACCTCAAACAGAATAGACTAAAGAACTAAACTTACTGACCTATCGTCCTATCTTTGTGAGTGAAAATGTTGAGGTAGTAAGTAATGGAATCCAAAGTGCCGACAAAAATATTCTTGGCGACAAGAGATAATTAGGTATTTTATAATATTATTTATTTACTTAAGGAGGAACTTGCTATGAAGGGTGTCGCCGATTCAATTGGAGTAGTTAGGAGCTTTTACTTCAGAATCTCATTAATTTTTACGAGATTGTTTTTCATCAATTTCGCGTTTATAGTCCGTGTGTAAATGATGATTGTGCCGACGACGTCGGATCGGATCGAGCCCTTTGATATAACCGCTGCTTGATGAATTCGGTGATTCAATTTTTGCACGATTAGATTATTGAGCCTTGTGACTTTTAATGGATATTCCTCCTGGGGGGGGGGGGAATACCCCCTTGGGTACGCCACTGTTATTGTTGTGTTACAAATCGCTGCGTTGCGTTACGTATGATCCTAGTTTCTAGTTTCGTCCGACTTGAATTGAAATACAAGCATTGCAGTAGGGCGGCGGACTCTCTCGTCATCTGCCCCCCCGTGTAAAAATAAATTTTAAATTATCGTTTGATCTGTTTGCAAAAACGGGACTACGTCGGCTTCACTGGGGACACCGGGATAGACTGCCTGAAAGCGGGACGTATGGTCACGTTAATTATACAGTGTGGTCCAGCGAAATCTTAACACCTCGATTTTCGGCTTTAAAATGAAAATGTGGTAAATCGCTCTGACATGTCAATTTCTGATTTGAGGGGAACAACTTTTCCGCTCTTCGCATCGCCGTAACAGCATAATGGGGGTGAGTAAAACCCCTAGATTTTGAATAGGTATGGGGGTGTTGCGATAACTCATTTTGAAGATCTTATCGAGTACTATCCGATCCTGAAACTTCGCTTCAAAATTTCCATCGTCATTGAAATGACAGGTAAAATAGTGGAAGAGTACTTACTTCTGTGATTAGTTTATTAAATGCTGGAAATGAGCACCATTCACTTCCATGCAGCAATGTAAGTTTTGCTGAAAACGTTCACGTACGTTACTCAAGAGTTCTAATGTAATCTGACGGCGTATTCTGATGAAGTCTTTCTAGCAAAGACGAAACGTACGTCAATACCAAAAATAAAGTAAAAAATGTAAACAAGTGTTTTATTTTATAATGACAATTACAACTGATTTCTACCAAGCAACGGCCCAATCTATCATAAATAATCTGACGGCATTCATTAATGATCCGATTTCGCAAATCATCCAGTGACTCAGGCTGCGTAGCGTTAATCTTTCAAACAAGTTAAACGGTTTACAATGAAAGAATATTGAAGAGGAAAGTCTATCGTGCCTAATCGTTAATGCTTTCTGTAGATTTGAATACGTAAATATCTTGAAAAAGATGCATAAAACAGTCAATTTGTCAGAAAATCCCTTCGAATTTTCAACCATTAGGAGAAATCTGAGAAACATCAATCATTTAGTATGCGTTTTTGCCACATTTACACTGATGGCGAATTCTTCCAGTTCTATTTGGAATATTCAAAAATGAGGAATACTCCACAGGAATTAGTTCTGTATGATCTATTAGCAGTAGAGGGGGAATAACAAAGAGATAAAAGTACATATATCCAGTGCTCCGTCTCTTTGGAATTGAGATATGCTTGAAAATTAGTCTTTTTGACAATGGCAAGTATGGAAACTATTATTTTTGAAAACGTAAAAGCTTTTTTCTTAAAAGTAGAAGTGACGAAAATACTACAAATGGGTAAAGTCGATTTTGCGAAAAAACAGTAAATTTTCGAAGAAATCCTTTAAATTTTTCAACCAATAGAAGCATTTCGACAAACATCAGATGAAGTTCAAAAATCATATCATATTTTGATCTTTGCTATCTGATATAGAACCTAATTGATTTCATTAGCATTCAATTAATGGGATAGTTCGAGAATTAGTGGTCATAATGCCTACGAATGGGGTATTAACATTTCACTGAGTATTTGATAGATTCGGTCTATCGGTTATATAATACCTGAAGAAGCCACATCGTGGTGAAAAAATTGTTGTAATGTAATACCCGAAGAAGCCACATCGTGGTGAAACAATTGTTGTAGTAGTAGAAACATTTTTGTGGAAATAAATTACTGTCTCATATACATTTTTTTTTAATTTCATTGAGTCTTTGAACCTCAGTGTAGCGGCATAAATTTTTGTATTGAATTTTGGTTTGAATTCTACAAAAATCAATCTATTTGAATAGACTGATGACTGATAATTACTGTTATTTGCAAAGATATTCGACAAAATCCAAGTGAAAACTTGTATAGGAAACTTATCTCATTATTTTAGAAAAAAGAAGGTTTTCTCGAGATTTTAAAGCATATGAAGTGTCAGAAGATTTTTTACCTAGACACAATGCACTCCTAACTGTAGATGGAATTGTAATGATATATTCATATATGGCCAGCGATGAGAAGAAAATTTGGCAAAAGGCTATTGATGAGGAAAAACTCCTGATAGAGAAAAACTGTGTATGGATATTGGTTGACGCAGAAAAGGCTGAAAATAAGAGGATAATAACAAGCATATGGGCATTAAAAAAAAGGTAATGGTATACACAAGGCACTTATAGTTGCTCGAGAATGTCAGCAAGAGAAAAATTCACTTGATTTTATCGAATTGTATAGTAAGTTATAGTACAGACAACTACTCTAAGAATATTCCTAACTATAGCGGCTCAAGAAAATTTCAAAGTTATCATATTAATTGTCGAGACAGCATTTCTCAAAAGCTAATTCGATATGCAAATATTCATGGATAGATATAATGAACCTGGCAAGATATGTTTACTCAAGAAAGCTCTTTATGGTCTCCGATAAGCTCCTCAAAAATGGAATCGGAGACTGACAGATTTCCTGAAACTTCAAGGACTTATTCCTCTCAAAACTAAACAATGTGTTTTTAAAAATGAAGATAAAGAAGAGTTTTTCATAGCAATTCATGTAAACAATAGGCTGGTTATTGGTAAAAACTGAGAAACAATAATTCAACTTCTCCATATATTGAAAAATGAATTTGAGGTAACAGTGCAAAAAGAACCTTGAAACTATCTAGGTATGGAACTTAAAAGAACCCAAGATAGAATTTATCTGTCTCAAGAAAAATTTGTAAATAAGATAGTTGCTAAATATGGAATAAAATACTCAAAGAATGAAAACACCGATAGCAGTTCAAGAATATTGTAACAATACTGTAAATTTGCAATGAGTTTATTGCAAATGGAATTTCTGTATAATCGAAATTGCCTGAAAATTGTCGCTGGTAGAAATATTGACAGTATATCAAAATAGCCTTCGTATTTCAGAATCAACGTAGGATTTGCTTCCCTAAGATATACTCAATATAAGTGATGTGTGTTTAGAATTGATATTGTATTTATTATTAGATATAACTAATAATATAGAGCAACGAACTAGATGATAGATAAGTGGACTGTATTGAATGAATCAATCAAATGAATTGAATCAAATGATTGCATTAAATGTTAAACCTGGTTTCAGGGATTAAAGGAATACTACAAGTATAAAAAATATATTGAAGTATGAAACATGTGTCATAAATGTAAATGTATACAACAGCCACCGCTGCCTTGGGAATGCTGCCGCTGGTGTCTGGTTGTCTCCAGATCTCTTCTTGAATAGGATCACTGTCTTGTTTTCGACTTGGTACATTGACATTTACACCAAATTTCGTCTATGGTTTCTATGGTTGTTCTTCTTTCATAGAGAAATTAGGCGCAACCACAGTGTAAAGATTATGCTTCATACAACAATATTGGAACTATAGAATGTACATGCGCAAACACTTTGCGCATGAGATTTGCGCCTTAACAAATACTTTAAAAATTGAGAAATTTGAATACGATGAAGTCGTTGGAAGTCTACTTTGCTGACATGTAAGTCTAGACCAGATATAGCATTCGCAGCAAATTATGGAAGCCGAGCAGTGAGAAATCCAATGTTTCAAGATTTTGACAATGTAAAAAAAACACTAAGGTACTCGAATGGCAATCCAGGGAGTGGAATTCTATTTCCATCAAAAAGAAACTACAGTGTTCAAGCTTACTCTGGTTCAGACTATGCCGGATGTGTCAAAACAAGGAAAAGTACGACTGGTTATGTAATTAGTTTGGTGGATCTCTCATATCCAGATGCTCAAGAAAATAAAAAATTGTTGCCCTATCGACGACAGAAGCGGAATACATTACAGCTGCTCAGTGGGTGAAAGAAATGATGTACTGTTATAGGAGAATTGACAAACTCTGCGATTGAAATAACGCCGAATGTTGATAATCAATCTGCAATTAAGATGATCAGATTGGATCAATTATCAAGAAACAGCAAAAAAAATTAAGTGAGAATTCATTTCATCGCCGATGAAATGAAACAGGGTTGGTTTGACTTGAAGTACTACCAAACAATTGGCCGATATCCTCACGAAGCCCTAGCAGAATGTAAAGTTTGCAAATTTGAAGAAGATGCCCATGAAGAAACCAAACGGAGGATGTTTTAATGATTCATTTTTACATTCAAGATTTAGGATTAATATAAAATTTTTGTTTCAGGTTACAATTTATTCCTGCGACAATACAATAATTGTTTATTTCGTAAGTAACGTTAAGACTTGGAACTTTTTCTAGATCTTGTGTTTTTAGATATTTATTATGACATGTTAACATTGATATTTTAACTATTTTCTATAATTTACCTTCTTTAGGGAGTGTTTTGTCATAATGTTGGTAGATAGAAAAGAAAGAATGCAAATTGTCCATAAGTTGAATACAATTATATGACAGAATATGTCAAATAAGATTGACACAAGAGAGTTGGCAATTAGATGATTGGTTAGATAAATAAATAAAGTATTGCTGAATAATTATTAAAAACCCCCAAAAACTTGAAAATACAATAATGAAAACAACATACCATTATACTATTGGAACTTGGCCAAGACACATCAACACACACTCTCTCGTTGTGCTTCGACCAAACGGTAACGCAACATTCTTTACTCCTCGAACAATCAATTTCTATTCACACTCTCTATCTCTGTTTTCGAACAAGTAAGTTCCATTAACATACTCTCTCTCTATCTATGTTCTTGAACAAGTAAGTTCTATTCACAATCTTCCTCTCTCTATGAAATTTTTAAATATATTTTCCAATATTTTGGAAACTACAAATTCAATCGATCTGAAATTCAACATTTAGAAGTAAAATAATAAGGCAGGTATTCCAGCAAAACTTCATGAGGATTGTATAATTGGAAGACCAAATAAAATTTATTTTGTGACGATCCCGGGTGACACGAGGTAGCGCTCAAAAGTTCCTGACTTCACGTCAGTACTTTTTTATTATTTACAAATAACTTTCAGCAACTTTGATTAGTTGACTATCTATTCCATGATACGAAAGTGAATCAAATATAAACCGAATGCTCTAAATGACTAGCTTGAACTTACTGATGAAGAATCCGAGGTCAATAGTAATTTTGTCCGGCTTATTCGACCGGATATAAACTTTATATGTTTCGAATAGAAAAAGGTAGAGACTTGAAACTTTCAAGGAAGGTTTCGAATCTAAATGCTGCAGCTGACTTCGTTAATGGACAAAATTGGTTCGATAGTTTCATAGTTATTCACGGTTGAAAATGTTTCATACTTTTCTGAATATTTTCGAAAGTAAAAATTCTATCGACTTGAAATTCAGCATTCAGAGGTTTAATAATAATTCATTATCATTATCAATTAGCACGCAAAAGTTCCCGACTTCACGTTAGTGCTAATATTATTTTTTCCAAATAATTCGCAGAAAGTTTCATTACTTGGATTAAATATAAACCGAACTTAGATATAAAAAATATATATTACATTAACATTCACTCAAGTCATAATACCACCTCTATGAATAGTTTACACGCATTCGACAAAATGAATATCTATTTGCATTCACTTTTAACTTCTCAAGTAACATCCTCTCGTGATAACACCATAACGCAATAAAAGGCCTGAAAGTGAATGTATTACCTGCATTATTCACTTGTTATTAGTTATAGTGTGAAGTGAATTGATGAGTGAACCAAAAATTGGACCTAGTGAAAGTGAACAACGGTGAAAAAGCAGATATAGTACAAGTTCGAATCAATTTTAAATATAAAAAATAGTAAGAAGCATTGATGTGAGATCGGCAGCTTTTGCGCTGTTTTCAACTGTCTGAAAATTTCGAATTTGTGAACTAACTCTCAAAGATACTACCATTATGAATATAATTATAAGGAAGCTATATGTGATGAATAAAAATCATGCTGCTTTTTGATTCGAACACTGGTTCGAAATTTCGAAATATTAGCATTAAACATCTGATTACCTGAGCTATTATAATTTGTCTGTTTCTTTATAGATATATTTGCTGGTTTCAGATTTAAAAATTGAAGAAATTCTCGCGAATTATTTTCGCGAAATTATGCATCAGCCTTCTTGTCGATCCAATTTGAACTTTCGAAAATATTTGAGAGATAAAATTTAAAATGAAAATTAGTTAGCAGTCATGGATTCAATTATGTTCATCTTTGAACATAATTGATATATTTAGACTCCTAATCTAACTTAAAAATTCAAGTCTCTAGGTCCTATCGTTCGGAAATTAGCATTTTCACCTTCAGCTATCCGCCCATTCTCTAGAATATTGGACGCCATTCTTATACACTCAAATGCCTCATTTGATCTCGATTGAATCAGTAGTTTTGGAACTATTGGGAAAATAAAAGAGGTTCAAAAAGTGAATAAGTGAGTAACCTAAGTGAGTAGCCTAAGTATTTAGGGCCAAAACTTATTCTGAATGTTTCAAGTCCCTGTTCTGTTCGAAAGTTGCAGAGTTAACGGGCGGCCGGACTGGCATTTGGGCAAAACAATAGCAGCCCCTAGAACAAGCGCTCAAAAAAAATTGAGGTGATCAGATTACTGTCCAGAGATCAAGAACTGCTTCAGAAATTCAGGATGCGTTGAAATAACATACATATTTCATACAAGGTTTAATTCTGCCGATATAAAGCGTAGAATGATTGTAGTTAATGATAAATGTTATTGACAGCAGATGAAATTTAGATTGTGAGAATGGATAATTAGTTTCACATAAATATTGCGTAACTATGTTTTTCATGCAGGTATTTTCTGAATTCGCTAAAGAATTTCAGGGGCATATCCAAGCCTTTCGATCTTGTCAGGCATAAGGTTTCTCTGAATAAGCTATCTTCTTATGGTTTTCCCAAAAATCTTTGGGATTGGATGAAGAGTTTCCTTACCAACAGGAATATTCATTTCGTCGTGGATGGTGTCGCTTCCTGTGGCTTCTAAGTGATAGCTGGAGTGCCTTAAGGCTTAGTTTTGTTGCCCACTTTCTTCCTGGCCACATAACCGATCTTCTTAGTACGACCGAGGACGTCAATCTGAGCTTCGCGGATGATAGCACGCTGAGTTCTTCTTTCACTAGTGATAAAACTTTGAGCACCGTTGTATCTTAGCTCTGTAGATGCCAGCAGATCGATTTCGAGAACGAATATCTTTCTACCAAACAACATCGTTTTCTTGAAAAACTGAGTTCGTGATTTATGACTTGATGATGGAAAACCAGGTGCTTCAGTAAAGTGAGTCCTTCGTGAAATATTTCTTATTCAGTAAATATTTTTCTGTGTTGGACTCGTGGGGGTAGTGGTGGAAAGCCTGCATGCAATGCCGTGCAGGGTCGTTGTTCCTGTGCCTGGATAACCGGGACTGGCCCGGAGGTTTAGAGGTCTCACCACGCTAAGTGCTGGGCTTGAACCCTGATCGACTGGGGTGTCCATGGCGAGTCTGGACCTTGAGCGGTCGAGGGACGGTGAATGCAAAGAAGCCCCTTCGGGCACTAACACTGCATAGTAACTGACTCAGTTGAACAGGACACGAAAGGAAACTGCAACCCAAGTGTCGAAAAGGACACAACCAAGGCTAAAGTCGTTTCTGACAATGAGAAGAAGCTCATGAGCCCTCCCATCATCAGAAACAAACTCGAGGAATTCGCGCAAGAGCCGAATTCCAAAATTAATAAATCACCAACAGCTTACATACTGAACCTGTTCTCCCAAATGGAACAGAACGCACGTAAGCTAGAAAAGGAAAATATGTTTCTGCAAGGCCGCCTGCATGAAAGGAGCAGGTTAGAAGACACACTGGACTCGTCAGAGACGAGTAAAACAGGTCAAACAAGACCCCTCAATTACCTAGAGGCAGCCAAGAGCGGCGTGGGCAAGGAGACTCATAAGCCTGCTAAGAAACAAAAGGAGCAACAGACAGAGAGGAAGAATCCTCCAAAGCAGGCAAAAAAGAGTACGGAGGAGAACGTACTCTACATATAGCCGACCTCTGGCCAAACCACCAACGAGGTCAAAAAGGTAATGACAAACTCTCTGCGCAAGGACGCTCCTGGCGCAAAGATAAGAAATGTCATCGACCTTAAATCTGGCGCAATGTTGATAAAGGCGGCTTCCAAAACGGACGCCGACCTAATCAGAACAACACTGGCTAAAAAGCAGATAGACAATTCTCCAAAGAAGATCCTCCTGAGGATCGTATTAGTAGACGTCAGGAAAAATCACGTCGAGGAAGAAGACTTTGTTGAAGTTCTAGTCAACAAGAATCTTCCTAATTCTGGGCACAAGAAGGAGATACTTAAAAATATGATCAGCGCTCCAGCTGAACTAAGCCGCTCGATCTTGAGAGAAGGTCGGGCGTACTATGACATGAGCTCATACAGGGCTTATGAACATTTAATCATCAGACCTAAAGTGCCAACTATACGGTCACTTCACGACCGCATGCAAAGCTGAAGAAGAAACATATGGACAATGTGCTGAACAGGGGCACAAAACTAACGATTGTCCACACAAGAAAACGGCTTGCTGCATTAACTGCAAAAGCAAGAAGCGGAATGCCCAATTTTTAGAACTCAAGAAGAGTTATACAGGGCCAAAATTGATTCCTTTTCGCCTTCAGTAAAAGGATAATGCAGATTAATGCACACAAATCCCTGGCAGTAATCTCAGAAATCTCTAACAAAGCCAGAACCAAGGGAATCGATATTGTTGCAATACAGGAACCGTACCATGCGTTTGGTGGGGTTAAAGGACTGAACTCCTCCGCACGGCTTGTCCACTGCGGAGAGAACCCATCCTCAATTATCGCGATATTTAATCCAAAACTAAATGTCGCCCACTTAAACCACTTGTCAACTACACACGTCAGTGTTATGAGCAAGAAACGATATTCTTAGTGAATGTATACCGTCAATACTCTCTAGATATCGACATGTACCTTTCATAAATGAAAAAAAAAAAACTGAACACTCTGGCACACAGTCGAGGCAATATAATTATCACCATGAACGCAAACGCCAAATCACCACTGCGGCACTTTAACACCAGAGATCACCAGGGTGAACTTCTCGAAGATGTAGTATTTTGTTACGATTTATCAGTGTTGAACGAATCGGGCTTCCCGACCACATTTGCCTCTTCAAATGGCGAGTCCAACATTGACGTAACACCAGGCTCACAAAACGTTGCCAGATTAATATCTGGCTGGTCCGTGAAAGAGGACTGGGTAAGCAGTGGTCACCGACCGATTATCTTCGACATTAGTCTTAGGGCGAATACCGACCTCTTGATTGACTCGCATCAGTCCAAGTTGCTTCCAAGGAACGCGGACTGGGAACTGTTTGATGTTGAGCTGGAGAACCGTCTCCATAACATACGCATGGAAACAACCGACATTTCTGAACTGGATCACCTGGTCTTAGAATTAACAACTGCCGTATACGACTCGGCATGTATGTCAATCCCGTCTACCTCTCACACATCCTACAAGAGGGGGTGGTGGACACAAGACCTGTCCAGAAGCAAGACGAACCTCAACCAACAAAGGAAGAGGCTTCGACAGGCTAAAAAAAGGGGCTATCCACAAGAAATTGTGCAGAGAATGACCACAGAAGTTAAGAGAACACGAAACAAGTATGTGGAATCCATCAGGAAGGCGAAACTAGACAATTAGCGAGACTTCGCTATGAGAGAAGCGAGGAAATCCCCTTGGTCCACAGCATACAAGGTGATAACTGAAAAAACGTCAGTTCCACCGACGTTGATGTCTGTAAAGACAGTCAACGATGAATACACCACTACGTGGGAACAAACGGCGGAAGCCGTTCTAGGTCGACTCATACCAATGGATGACATGGAAAACGATTCACCAGTTCAAACCATGGTGCGCGACGAAAATCAAAGAGAACGGTTAACTAACTTACCGAGAGCGAATTCCTTTGAAATGTGGGAACTTCAGAATGCTCTGAGCAAGATGCGCTAAAACTACGCCCCAGGCCTGGATAGAATATCAGGATTTATAATCGAAAGAGTCTGGACTTGCCACCCAGACTCCTTACTGGCTTTGTACAACTCCTGCCTGCGACTTTCGCATTTTTCTAAGGCATGGAAAGAAGGAAAGATTTGTCTTCTCCTTAAAAACAAAACCAAACCGCCTGACGACCGGTATGCCTTCTGAATGAGATGGGTAAGCTGTTTCAGCGTCTACTACTGGCTCGAATAACTCCTCTATACTCGGCTTCTGGTCAAGAATCGGGAAATCAGTTCGGATTCCGATCCGGGAAATGTACTGAGGATGCCGTTAGGAAGGTAGTTAGATATGTTCGTGATTCCAAAACGCAGTATACTGCGGGCTTGTTCGCCGACATTGATGGGGCATTTGACTTCATGTGGTGGCCGTCGGTACTGCGCAGATTCCGATCTGCCCTTCCGAACTCGCCCTACTACCGTGTCATCTGCTCATACCTTTCAGACAGATCCATAACCTTTTCACAGGGTAGTTGCCAGTATAGCCGGAGCGTAAATAGGGGATGTCCACAAGGACCTGTCCTTCTTGTGGAACCTTCTCTTAGATGAACTACTAAACCGCCTCCGTATCGAGTGGGGGAAGAGTCTGGCATACGCCGAAGATCTGGCCATTATGGTCTAATCTAATAGTCGCAAAGGTTTCGAAGTTGCGATGCAACTTTACATCCAGGAAATGGAAAATTGGCTCTCTGAGAATAAGCTTTCTATATCAATCAAGAAGACACACGCTGTCCTTCAGGTGGGAACCTCAGACTACCTACCTGGGTGTAGTGCTCGATGCAGGTGTCACATTCATTCCGCATATCAAATACTTACGTGACAAGGAAGATATGCTAAACATGAAATTCAGGCGACTAAGCAAAATTCTTGGAGACGCTGGGAAAGCATTGATGAGAATATACTATAAATCTATCTTTTTACCGGTAGTTTTGTATTGTTCTTCCGTATGGGTACACAAAACTAGAAACAGTCAATTTTCCAGAAACCTGTCTGCTTGTCACAAGTCGATGTTGTTACTCTTATGCAATGCTTGTAGAACTGTTTCTACCCCAGCGGTTGAAGTGCTAACAGGGAGCATGCCTCTACAGCTAATGGCGGAAAAAGTAACTGCTGGTTACCACTTCCGCCATTCACTAGGTTACGTATATAAAGAAGCTCACCCAAAGTAACACTTTGGGATATGTTACTTGTGTCTTGTCAACAAAGTTGGGACACGAACACTACAGGCCGAACTCTCTACAGATGGTTACCCAAGGTAGACTTTGCGATCGAAAACGAATCTTTTAGGCCAAACTATGCCCTCACCTGCTTCATAACAGGTCACGGGCCATTTTGGGCCAATCTTCACAGGTTAAACCTCTCCCCTACAGCATCTTGCTCCTGTGGGGAAGGAACAAACATCAAACCATATCATGTTCTTCTGCGAAGCGTTCAACACGACGAGAACTTCTAACATCTCGTCACACGCATCAAGTCCTCATAATCTTTTAGGTTAAGTAGCGTTATATCACGAAGTGTCAAGTGCGGCAAAGGTAATATTGGACTAAATTTACGAACCACGTCGCACAAATAGTGACAATTCAATTTAAAACAAAAAATTAAAATTAAATTAAAAATGAAATTATGGCTAAACAGGGCAATATTGACTCTCTCTGGGAAAGCATATTAGAGAGAGATTATACAATACAGCAGGTCGTTTCCTAATAGTATTTAAGTATTTAGGAAATGTAGATTTATTTATTTTATTTCATTCAACAATCACCTGTACATAGTAGTTAGATAATATAATTACCATTATGGTAATATATATTCTTGAATATATTGTTATTAAAATTATACCATGTAAATATGTAAATAACCTAATGTAAATTTTTATTTTTTGCAGGTCCCCGAGCGCACGACATTGCAATGATGAGACTAGGTTATAAAGAGTGGCGAGAGAGCGTTTCTCGTCAGTCACAAATTAATCTTCTGAGCATGACACTGCATAGTCGCCCCCCAGGCATCAAATCTAGTCATGATGGGGGTGCTTGTCATAACTAGGATACTAGTTTCGTCCTGGCGAAATGGAGGGTCAAGTCTTGGTGCCTAACGTAATGCCATTCGCGCCAGTCACTGAACCTGTATGGTGGAAGATCTCCGAATGGGGCCCTAGTTTTGCCGTTCTGGTGAAATGGAGGGCTGAGCCGGGGGGGGGGGGGGTGGATTACCCTCAGGTGTTACTTGTACCACCTGGTCACCCCATTGGTGTTGGACTCAAGGGGGCAGTGCTTGAGAGTCCGCATGCTGGACTAGGGAGGTATTTCATTTATCTGTTCACAACCCCCATGTTCGGGATATTCTCATGAAATGACTCGGAGTTTAACGGGACTTGACGATTCGACCGGATTGTCCTGGCCCTGGATTAATGCGTAACTATTTAGGGTTTGTGGATCTCGACGAAATGGCTTAGCCAGTAGTGCTTGACGCCAGGATCAATCAAATGACTTCAATTGGGTTCGGTGGGTCAGGACGTACAAGCCGGTTGACGGTGCTCGTACCAGGATCGATAGAAGTAATCAATCTTGAGATTATCTTAGTTCATGGGACTGCGTTCGGGTGCTTGGATAAGAATTCCTTCCGGCGGGTGAGTTGCGTCACAAACCAACTCGGGTACTGACCTGCAGAGCCAGTAGAGTTTGAATAGTGCTTCGCTGCTACCAGTCAGACGGTTCTGGCTTTCGAGTCGGGGCCTAAACTGGAAGCTGGTGGGTTCATCTCTTTAGAGGGGTTCCCGCTTCGTGCGATGATATGGCGTAATCCTTAGCACACTTTCTACCTCTAGGGGTGGACTGTGTAGAGTGTGGAGTAGTCATTTGGTGAAAGAGCTATGCACGTCATGCCAATACGAAAACCTGGTAGAGTTCACGTGACACTGCATAGACCCCCCATGACATTGTAGCTTTACGCGCTGGGGGCGCTTGTCTTGACTAGGATCCTACTTTCAACCCAGTAAAATGAAGGATTAAGTTCTGATGCTTAAAGCAATGTCACTTGCGCTAGTCACCCGTATGGTGGAAGTTCGACCGAATGGGGCGTGAAGGTAGAATGTAGGGCTGAGCCGCGTTATTCAACTCAGTGACAAGGGTGTCTGCCGTAGCACAGGGCTTCACCCTGAAAACTAACTTGCAGTAAATTTACGGATTTTTTTGTTCAATGGCCGAGTGCGTTATTTAGCATACTGCGTTACTACGGGAGGGTGGAGGCCCTCGGGAAGTATCCGTACGACCTGGTCCGCATCTAGTCCGCATGCTGCACTAGAAGAGTATTCCATCTATCTGTTCGCAGAAACTAATATTCAAGAGATTTCGAGAAATGCTTAGGGTTAAGTGGGACTTGACAGTTCGACCGGCCTCGTCCTGAACCTGGATCGATTGTGAGATGATTCTTGGGTTTTTGGATCTCGACGATACGACTAGACCATTGGTGTTTGAAGCCAGGATCAATTGAAAGACTTCACAAGGGTTCGTGGGACTTGATGTATAGGCCGGATTGACGGTGCTCGTACCGGGATCAATAGAGACATTAATTCTTGAAACTATCCTGGTTCGTGGGACTGCGTTCGGGTGGGTGGATGAGAAACCCCTTCGGCGAATGGGTTGGGTCTCAAAATAACATGGGTACTGACACTGCAGAGCCAGTAGAGGTTGGATAGTGCTTCACTGTTACCATTAGGCGTATCCCAATCCCACGCCTATGAGGGCGGTGACCATAGGCCCAACGGACAGGAAGGTCACTTAAATCTACACTGCGGAACTGACACTGCATAACCAGTAGAAGTTGGATAGTGTTTCAAAGCTACCAGTCTATACTGGAAGCAAAGGAGGAATTATGTTTAGTTCTGCGTGCTGATTGGGCGTATCCCAATCCCGCGCCCATGGGGGCAGTGACCATAGGCCCCACGGGCAGGTTGGCCATTTTAATCTAGACTGTGGAATTGTATAAAGCCCAGATCAGACCAGGATCTGAACACTGCTCTCATGTTTGGAGCTCGGCACCCAAGCATTTGTTACCACTTTTCGATTCCTTCCAGAAAAGAACAGTACAATTGATTGACTGCCCAACTGCAACAGTCATTTTGCATTCACTGTCTATTTGTGCTTGTTCTATAGATAGCATCACGGTAGATGCTCCACGCAACTGTAGAAAATGATGCCAGCTATCGCCAGATTTGCACACGAAATTAGGGCTGCGCAACAAACACATTCCTATACAGTTAAATTAACAACTCCGAGAGTTTCTGTTTATCAGAAGTTCTTTTTCCACCGAACTGGCCAGTTGTGGAACACGCTTCCAACTGATGTATTTTCTTCATTGTACAATCTTCAACAGTACAGGATGAGTGTAAACAGAACACAGCTTTCCGTTCGGGTTACCAATTTGGTGACATAGGTTGCCTTTTCTTCGGGCGGTCAAACATAAAAAATATTTTGTCTCTTAAATAAGAGTTACTGTTATATAAACACTATCAAAAATATTTCGTTATAGGAAACACAGTGTGAATAATATACAGAAAAATTTTTTCAATACAATAATTTAATTTTGCAGGATTTGAGAGTTAGCAACTGTGCATGTTTTAGGCTCTTTTGGTTGCCCCTTAGTCTCGATCGAATAACTGAAAGTTGTTATGCCCATATAAATAGAAGAAGAGTTTTTGATACGGTCAGACGATTCCGATAGGAATGGGTTATTTTATCACAAGATGGCCATTCACAACATGTGTTTTTTAATTCTTCTTAAGTATTAAATTTTAAGTGATTAGAATAATCGTTTTTCAGTGATTATTTTCATGGTAACTAATTGTAGTTTTTTATGGTTAAATCATAAAAGGACGGGTCTAAATTTAGGAATAGTAAATACGGTGCACTAAAATTTTTGTTTAAAACTCAAGACAATGCGATTATTTTTACTCAAAAACGATAAATCCTACAGAAAAAAGCAAAAGCCTTCCTCTTTCCAAATGAAACAGACAATTGAGAAATAACAAGAACAGTATCGTACCTTATTTTTCAAAATGTGCAGCAATTATTTCGTCTGCACGTCATTGATCTAAGTGAGTAATTATAAGCCTAAATTATAGAAAATTTCAATGAAATGTCTTCAGTAGCTATGGAAATATTTTAAATAATGGAAATCTTTAATACAAACTCTACTATATGCACGTAACGAAGTATTTTTGAGATATAGTTTGTAAAGAAAAATTATATTAGATTTATGAGGCAGAATACGATTCCGAAGTTATGTCATGTACTCGGAATATATCCTGTATATGAATTGAAAACTTCATAACATATGATCAAAAACCCAAATAATTACAAAATTTGAATATCAAAACAGATTTAATCTGTTAGCCTTCTACAATTTTAATTTCAAAAAATTTTTTTGAAGAAACTTTAAGAATTAAATTGATGTCTTTATAAGCTCTGCTCATATTTAATAGACGTATAAAATCAAAATTCATCATATAATTTCAAATGGAATTAAGAAAAACCAACGAATATGAATTATCAATTGAAATTAAAATATAAATAAGCAAACATTTTTTGTTTCATTCCAGGCATGCGTACTGAACTCTTCAGACAAACGCACGAAGCCCTGTTTGTTACAAAATGTATTGTTTTCTGATCTGAAAAATAACCCTTTCTCAAAAATATAAAATATAATTTCAAGAACTTCTCAAAAACTAATTTATTTGAAATATTCAATATATTTGAATAAATTACTTAGTAATTTATTTATTTAGTCTATTAAATATGAGCAGTGCTTATAAAAACATTAATTTAATTCTTAAAGTTTTTTAAAAAAAAAAAATTTTTTCGAAATTAAAGTTGTAGAAGGCTAACAGATTAAATCTGTTTTGATATTCAAATTTTGTAATAATCCTTCTATCAAGTAAAAAACCGTTCCTTCTTATTTTACCAAATAATTACCACTTAACTACTTATCAAAGTAATACAACTCCTATTCACCATCCTGTTTCAAAATGTCGATATGATTCTTCTTCTCTATAATTTCTATAATCTTAATTTCAATCTGACTCATGGCGTAGGTACACAGGAAAATTTTATAATTTCTGAGAGGATTACTACGTTCATTAAATTGCAATCAAGTTCTTTACAGAATTATTATCTTTTTGATGTTCATCCGAAATCGACATATGAGCGGAAGAATATGATTATTTTCAACAAAGTAAAAGTGTCATGCGGGGGCGTTATCATGCAGCAATTAGGCACGAACTGTCCTATAATTCAATAAAAATAATTGTGACTGTAAACGTATTGTATGTCTTCAGCTCGCTCTTCGAAACCGACATATTTGTCGGTGTGGCATGATTAACTATGATGTTCCCAATCTAATTCGGTTCGATATTTCAGATAAGAGACTTCAGATTTTTCGGAATATTTTCTGATAATAATAATAATCTTTATTTATCTTGTCAGACATTTCAATAACCTATAGGAATTTTCTACTGCATTTGAAAATGTTTATTGCTCGAATTCACAGGTTTATTATTCGAGAAAATATTGAATTTAATTTTCCTCCACATTTATTAGGGTAGAAAAATAATTTAACAACAAATTGTTTAGAACTTTATCAACATTTTTTGTTGAAATACTTCTCAATGCCTATGAAGTTGCAGGAAATTCTCAGTGCTTAATTCACAAAGTACACTTAATTCACGAAGTTATGAAATCTCGAAAATTATCCTACTCCGGTCCCAATTAATTTGAGAAATACTGAACAAAACTGATTGAAAACGGTTAAACAACAGAAAACTTCAAAGTCTGTCAGGTAATTGGTTCAAAATTAATCAAGTTTTCAAATTTCATCCAATATCCGAAAACCACCCTGTGTATCCAAAACCAAGGGCCACAGGCATTATAAGTCCACCCAGATGACCTCAATTAATTTAAGAGAATTCGAAAAACCCAATGAATCAAAATAAAATTAAGTGAAATTATAAAATAAAGAAGATCTTGAATGGGATAAACAACTCTTCGAAGTATTCCAATTCGTTTGAACACGGTATTATGAATACATTTGGTGATTTTTACAAGGCATTGCATAGAAAAGATGGAAAGCATTCACGTGTCAGTAGATTTTGCAACCATAACAAAATATTTGAATTTTTTTCGTCATATAATTGAACGATCCTCATAAAATTTTGCATGAAAATGCGCGTTATTATTCTAATACTAAATTCTGAATTTCAGATCCATCAAATTTAAACTTTCGACAATATTGGCGAAAATGTGACAAATTTTCAAACGTGAATAACTATTGAACCAATTTTGCCCATCAATGAACTCAATCGCAACATTTATACCCCAAATCTTCCACTAAAAATGTGAGTTTGAAGGCTCTAACTCTTTCCTTTCCAAAGTTAGCGTTTTTAAGGCCGGTCGGCCGAACCGACCAGACAGAATTACTTTTGACCTTGAATTATTCATCAGTGAGCCGATATTGTCGTTTAAGATCATTTTCAGTTGAAAATTCGAAAATTACAGACATGTTGGCGAAACGATAGCATGCTGTTGTCCTGGAACTAGCGCGCATAAACCCAATAATGAAATGAAAATAAATTCGCAGATAATTTGTGTGAAATTCCATTTAGATTTTCAGATGAAATCATTTTCATATTTTTTGTATATCTTCTTTTCGCCAATAATATCTTGGTACTAATAAGTCAAATGTATTTAATACTAAGTATATTTTATTATTTGCTTACGTAGGCAATTACTTCTGGAACAAATATATAATAATTATGAGTACTGTTGTTGGTACCTGTCAGGCATGGTTTCTAGAAAAAAAGAACAATAAGAGCAAGAACTGAAGGATCACAGAATGAGCAAATCACCTCTGACTTTGGCTGTGAGGAACCAAATCAATTTCACACTTATAACGACTGGATTGTTCTCATAACGTCCTTATTTCGTGTTATACTACTCTGTCAAGAAAGTACCGGGAATTTTCAATTAAAACAACATTTTTACATTTAATCGTCAAAATTTATTGGGTCGCCTTCAAAATAGGCTCCATTTGCTCCAATACATCTATGCCAACGGCACTTCCAATTATCAAAACATTTTTTATAGGCGCTTTCCGGGATGGACTTTAGCTCTCGCGCCGAATTTTGTTTTATGGCTTCAATCGACTCAAAACGGGTGCCACGAAGGGGCAATTTTAGTTCTGGGAAGAGGAAAAAGTCTCAGGGAGCCGAATCCGGCGAATACGGTGGTTGCTGAAGCACGTTTGTTGAGTTTTTGGTGAGAAAGTCAGTCACAATCGTAGCTCGGTGAGAAGCACCCTTTCCTTAATTTTATCGACGTTATCTTCGATCGAAGCAGTCGATGGGCGACCACTTCACGACCGTCCTTGAAGGCTCTGTACCACTGATATGCACGAGTTTTCGATAGAGCATTATCACCAAAGGCCAAATACGGTGGTTGCTGAAGCACGTTTGTTGAGTTTTTGGCGAGAAAGTCAGTCACAATCGTAGCTCGGTGAGAAGGCGCGTTATCGTCATGAAAAATCCATGAGTTGTTCGCCCACAAATTTGGCCGCTTCTTACGGATACGCTCACGCAAACGTTTCATAACGCCTAGGTAATATTCCTTGTTTACCGTCTGACCCTCTGGAACGAATTCGTAGTGCACCACGCTACGGATATCGAAGAAAACAATGAGCATCACCTTCATTTTCGAGCGGCTTTGGCGTGGTTTTTTCGGTTTCGGCTCATTTTTTGCCACCCATTCCGATGATTGCTGGCTTGTTTGCATATCGTACTCGTAGACCCAGGTCTCATCACCAGTTATAATGCGTTCCATGAATGAAGAATCGGAATTACAGCGATCCAGCATGTCTGAAGCAACCTGTTCGCGATGACGTTTTTGAAGAAAATTCAGGTCTTTCGGTACGAGTCGTGCGGCCACCTTTCTCATGCCCAAAATATGAATCAAAATCGTACGTGCGGACTCGTGGGATATCTTAAGATCATGTACTATCTCTCTCAAGCTGGCTCGACGGTTTTCCAGCACTCTTTCCTTAATTTTATCGACGTTATCTTCGATCGAAGCCGTCGATGGGCGACCACTTCACGACCGTCCTTGAAGGCTCTGTACCACTGATATGCACGAGTTTTCGATAGAGCATTATCACCAAAGGCCTTTTGCAACATTTTTAATGCATCGGCACACGAAAATTCATTTGCAACAAAAAACTTTAAACAAATTCTTTGCTCAACGTAATCACCCATAGTAAAAATCGGCACGCACTCTGACATTGACTGACTTAATCAGCTGTTGCAAACACACTAGTTGACAGATCCCGCTCAAGCTTGGCATAGTAATTAAGGACAGTGGTACCAACCTAGGAAAAAAAATTTTTACCTGCCTCATTGCCCCGCCAGATTTAAATCGATAATTCCCGGTACTTTCTTGACAGAATGTATATCATTTCGAAATAACGACGTACCTACTAGCGTGGTGTAGAGAAAGTTTGTCCTGGAACTTAGAGGTTGCTCTTAGTTACGAATCCAGATTCACTTTGGAAATGAATGATGAGTCAGAAAACGGTTTGGTGAGAGTAGATAGAGGAAAGGATTGTGTGTTTTAATTATGGTGTATGAATGCTTGCTTATTAAGGAAGGTCCGCTTTTGATTTTCAAAACGCTATGAGAGCCGGTGGCGTAGTGGTTCAAACGCCCGATTCGCAACCGAGGATTTCTCTTGGAATCCCCTTGGAATTGGTGGGGGTAGACATTTTCTCTCTATGATGGGCAGCCACCATTTCACTGTTGGATAAAAAATTAAGAGAGCTATGCCCAAGATGTTAAGGACACAGTAAGAAATCTTTGCCAGAACACAACTGCATTCCTGACTCGCACAAGCTATGTAACGCTTCTGAAGGATCTTTACAGTAGATCTAGCAGTATCATAATAAAAAATCATATAATGGGAGGCAATAGGAGCATCCAAATATTATATGCTCGATGGTACCTTAACTTCGAAACTTCTGAAATGTATTATTCCAACAAAATAAAAAGATAATACCTGATGACATATAGCGAGAGTTGCCTTGGGTTACTATAAACAAAACTGTGTTAGTTTGTTCCCGTGCTCACATGGGATCATCGTTTTTCACCACGATAGCACGTTTGGGATATGATGATTAGAATATTACTCAATTCTACAAATCATCTATGGACTTTGAAGAACATGCGTTATAAGGGCACTAACTTATGGATGAGATCAACATATTATTATTTTTTTTTAATTAACTTTGTTTTCTGACTGCCAGTCATTATTAACTTTGGGCGGTAGTGCTCGTTATTCACTGTGACCGAATTATCAGTATCATTTAGATTCAATGATTCCTCCAGTAAATAACGCTCAACTCACAGTCAATCTTTGTAGATGCATTAGTATTTCGACAAGCGGCTTTTTACGAACCGATATTCACAATTATGAAATATGGAAATGGGTTTAATCGCTGGAGTGTATTTTGGTGATTGCTTCTCCTCAAACAACATAAAATTTCATAAAAATTAAAAATACATAGTTAAATGGTTCAAACCTTCTTCCTTCGATCTACAACCTCACATATTGGAGGAATGAGCGGAGAAAAAAATAAATGGAACAAAACTTCGAATAGTTTTTGAAGAAAAAAGAGCAGAAAATAGTTAGTTTCTTAACATGTGCGGAAAGTGACACTTTCCTTGTACGAAACTTCCCTTGGCGAGAAGTTGAGGGCAAACGAGACTAACACACACAAATAAATTGTAATAAGGAACCTTTTTTCTATTATTAGTAATATTTATCGTAAACGTACAGTTCGACGCTTTATGAAAGTTAATCGTCAAAATGTTGGTCATAGTCAACTGCTGCTTGGAAAAAGATAATGGCCCTAAATTGCATTTTGAAGATGACGGAGTATTCAAATTGAGAATTTTGTCTGATTTGTAGATTCTTTCAAGTATCCCTTAGAAACATAAGTTGACTTCCATCTAGACGTTTGATATTCCTTATATCTTCTACAAAATTGGCAAGGGAAGTAGCCGAGGAGTGCCTAAAACTGTGACCTGTAGGTGTGAATGCAATTTCGGATGGTATTTTTCCTATTGAATTGATTCCTTTAGGTTGAATTGTACATATACCATGTTTGTACTTTATGAATAATCGGCGATGTGGCGTTTTCCGTAACTTTGTATATTTAATATAAATACTGTAGGTGCTAATGCTGGTTTGATTAATTCATATACACATGAATGACAGACATAATACTGCATGTCGTTACCATAGTTATCTCATCATTGGTGTCTATGACGATTAGACACAATTTATTCTTTATCATTTGCGTGCGGAAATAGTATATTGTGCAACTAGTGCGAGAAGTTGTCGATTGCCCACGAGAGTGGGCAATCGGCAACCTCGCACGAGTTGGACATACTATTTTTTATTACGAATGCGGGGATAATGGGAGTATAAAATATTTTTATGTAAATGTCAACCTTATTTATTTAGTATTGACAGTTCGACTGTCTTATTTTAATTTTGTCAATTTGCGTGTGCCAAGGAAAACTTGCGTGCGAGAAGTTTACTTGTCGCACTCAAGTCGACATTAAATTTACTCAAAACTCGTGTGGTAATTGTGAAGTGGGCAATTAGCGTCTTCTCGACCCCAAAAGTAAGCCCAAAGATAGTACTTTCCCCGCATGAGTAATAAAATAGTATATTGTGCAACTAGTGCGAGAAGTTGTCGATTGCCCACGAGAGTGAAGTTTAGCGCACGAGCATCGCTTGTGCGCTCATTCGCTCGAGTGACCAATCGACAACCTCGCACGAGTTGCACATATCATACTATTTTTTATTACGAGTGCGGGGATAATGGGAGTATAAAATATTTTTATTCAAATGCCAACCTTACTTATTTAGTATTGACGGTTCGACTGTCTTTATTTTAATTTTGTCAATTTGCGTGTGCCAATGAAAATTTACGTGCGAGGAGTTTACTTGTCGCACTCAAATCGACATTAAATTTACTCAAAACTCGTGTGGTAATTGTGCAGTGGGCAATTAGCGTCTTTTCGACCCCAAAAGCAAGCGCAAAGATAGTACTTTCCCCGCATGAGTAATAAAAAATACCTGCTATATCTTTCCCTCACGCCAATATTTGTAGAAAAGAAATAGCAGGGATTTTTCCTGCACCGTGCGGGAAAGTGACTGTTTGTGAGTTGAAATGCATGAGAGGTTGAGCGCGCACGCTTTTAGAAAAAATTATTTTGATTTATATTTACGAAATTATACATAAGCCTTTCAGTCGTTATTTCACATCTACAGTGGCGCAGTCAGGATTTTGTTTATGGAGGAGCTAAACAACGAAAGATCGATAATAATTTGGCGAAAGCCGCAAGGTACTAGATATGGCGGGTACTAGGCGTAATTACCCTCCCCTCCCCCAAGGATTCCAAAATATAAAATTTAAAAATTCCAGCCAAGACTAATCCAAAATATAAAATTCCTAAATATGATTCTAGTTTTAAGCATAATTCATCCCAATTCGTATCAAAATTCCAAGAGAATAGTGATAGTACCATTTCTTAATAGTTTGATGGAAACAGAATTAGAGTTGTGGTATAAAAAATGCACTAGTGATACAGAAAATCTGCCAGATACAGCATTGACTGCACTAAAATTTTGCGATAAGTCAATATATCCGAATGTTACTTGGCACTATACTTGATAACTTGATATCTGTAATGCCTGTAAGTGTAGCGAGCTTTGACAGGAGTTTTTAAACATTAAAGAGGTTAAAAACTTGGCTCATATCCAAAATGGTTCAAGAAAGATTTGTAGGTTTGGCCTTATTGTCCATAAGGAAATTAAACTAGATATTAATTCTATGATAGATAGGATTGGGAATTTGAAGAAAAGATTCTTCTTCTTTAACGAGTAAATGATTTCATTTCTATTTCATGACAATTTTTTTCGAGTCATTAGTTTGTAGGTACATATGTGATATTTATGACTATATTATTTCTATTTATTTTGATTAAAAATTTATTTTCTTACAAGAAACATATTTGTTGTTTCGAAAAGTGAATGTTCCTTGTTATCTAAGTGTATTATGTTTCATTAGTACTTATTTTGGATGAAATAATCAATGTATACCTGACGATTTTTTTTCGATCAACCCCCCCAAGAAAAATGGAAAATGAAATATTTTATAAAAAAAAAATCATTCTGATATTCGAAGATTATTTTTATTGTGAACGAATTCGAAAATTTTACTAATCAAGTTTCTTTTCATTTGAATCTACATGTAAAATTTTCTTAAGATTTCTTTTGTCGAAAGGAATAACTAATTTCTAAAGAATGAGTGGCAAAAGTTGAATTTTTGTTTACTTTTCATTAAATTAAATTTATGTTCGTTGAAAAAGGTCTTAAACAGATGTTACTTTTTGAATTTCTCAAATATTTTCGATATACTCATAGCTCCGTACAGTCATTCATTATTTTTACATTATTGTTATTGTGAACTAATTTGAAAATTTCAACAGATTCTAGATAATCGAGTTTCTTCCCTTTTGATCCCACATGTAAAATTTTAAGATTATCTATTGGGGAAAAGGAATGACCGTTTTCTAGACAATGAGTGGCAAAAGTAGAATTCTGTTTATTTTTTATGTTCGTGTTATGTGCAGTAATGAATATATATAGAACAAACAGGACGTTCCTTCAAGACGAGGTTCAACGAACATAAATTGAGTTTCACAAAAAATAAACAGAATTCTACTTTTGCCACTCATTGTCTAGAGAACGGAAATTCCTTTTCCACAATAGATAATCTTGAAATTTTACATGTAGAATCAAAAGAGAAGAAACTCGATTATCTAGAATCTGTTGAAATTTTCAACACATTTCACAATAACAATATTGTAAAAATAATGAATGACTGTATGGAGCTATGTAAATCGAAAATATTTGAGATAGTCAAAAAGTAACATCTGTTTAAAACCTTTTTCAACGAACATAAAATTAATTTAATGAAAAGAAAATAAAAATTCAACTTTTGCCACTCATTCTTTAGAAATTAGTAATTCCTTTCGACAAAAGAAAAACTTAAGAAAATTTTACATGTAGATTCAAATGAAAAGAAACTTTATTATTAAAATTTTCAAATTCGTTCACAATAAAAATAATTTAAAAAATAATGAATGACTGTATGGAGCTATGTAAATCCAAATGTTTGAGATGTACAACAAAATAACGTAAAAATAATGAATAACTGTACGGAGCTACGTAACCCCAAAAAATTATTTGAGATATTTGGGTACCATCTGTTTAATAACCTTCTTGTCGATTGCCGACATTCCGATATCTGTTAGAAGGCCCCTCTTTTTTAACCGGGTTTTTTATCACGTTCCTCTGTACCACTATTAGGTTTTATCTATTGAAATATTCAAAATATTTATCACTTTTGTTTAAATACCTCTGTACCACTGTTAGGTCTTCAGTTGTCTGATGATGGGATAGTTCATTTCCCGAAACTCGAGTCACAAGAAAATGTGTAAAATATATTTTTATTGGTAGTAAAACATAGTAATTTCTACAATTTGTTTGAATCGCTATTACTTATTTCTACTGTTAAATTCAGCTGCGCTAGTGCACAACTACATATCAAATTTGAAATTGATCCGATTTGTACTTTCGAAAATATTTGAAATATTTCAAATGAGAATAACTCAGGAATGTTTAGGCCAATTCTGTTTATTATGGAACATAACTAATATTTTGGAACATATCTGATATAGGATATTGGACTCCAAATCTAACCTGAAAATTTCAAGTCTATAGTTATTTTTGTTCAGAAATTAACATTCGCACTTCTAATCGTCAGGTCGGTCCTCTGAAAATTTGGCATTGATTTTCTTGTCGTTATTATATACATTGAAACTAAATTTAGTTTCGATTGGATATAGGAACTATTGAAAGAATGAGACAAAGATTCAAAAACTGTTGGAGCGTGAGGCTGATTTGGCCTATTAACTACTTAATCGAAATATTTAGGCCCTAAACCTATTTTTCGAGTTGAGAATCTCTAGCTCTTTCCGTATAAAAGTGATGTTCACGGAAGGCTGAACTGACCTTACAGAATTACTTTTGACCTCTGATTCTTCATCAGTGAGTCCAACCAAGTCGCTCAAGATCATTTCGGCTGAAAATTTTAAAACTATAGATATTTAGGTAGAATACTGTTCCCAAAACAAGCGCCAAAGATATCGAATTTTGATCTGTCATCCGAAAGTCAAATAAACATTATTTTTGCAATTATAAAACTGGTCTAAAAAAACGGAAACTTTCATGAAAATGAAAAATGCAAAGTTAAAAAGTTTTATCCTTCTTCCTTCGATAGGCATCTTCACATACTGGCAGAAAGAGTGGAGTGAGAATATATTGAACAAAACTTCATATACTTCACATATATTTCTCCAAAATTAGAAAGGAAAACAATTCGAAAGATTATCGTAATTTATCTTCACGAAATCATACAATAGCTTTTCTATCGATATTTCACATCTAATTGAATGAAATATTTATATTAGTTTCGCAATTTATTAAGTTAACGACAATTGTTATATACAATATAATATTGATTATATTTTATATATAATATTCCAACATATAAATTCATCCTAATGAACCCACAGACTCGAAAACTCCATTTTCTGATAAAACTCCATAAAACAATAATCCAATAAGACCAGTTGTTTCTTATATTACTTCGACTAGGGTTAAATTATCCAAGGCTTTTATTTCCATCATCCAAACAGAGACAAAATTTCTTGCTAAATATGCAATAAAAATAAATTTTAACTCATAAACAAAATTAAAAATATCAATTTACCAAAACATTTTAAATTGATTTCATTCGATATACAGAATTTATTTCCAAGTATTCCACCTTAGGAAAAAATAGATATTATTGGAAAACTTCTAATTGAAAATAAAAGTGATCCAGTAAGAAAGAATGATAGTTTGAATAGTCTAGATATTTTACGAACTATTTTAAATTCAATAAAATAGAAAGGCCTTTTACTTGATAGAAGAAATACATCAAAATTTGAATATTAAAACAAATTGAAATATGTTTATCTTCTAAAATTTTAATTTCAAAAAAATTTTTTATTCAAAAAACTTTTAGAATTAAATTAATGTCTAAAACAAGCACCGCTTACATTTAATAGACGTATATAATCAAAACTCAATATATAATGTCAAATGGAAATGGAACCAACAGATATACGAAAGTCATTGAAATTAATAAATGAATATTTAAAGGAGACGAAATTGTGTTTCTGGTCTTACCTTTAAGAACACCAATTGCCTTTTAAAATCATGAACACACTTAAAGGACTTCTCAAAGAATTTGATTTATTTGAAGTATTTAATATATTTAAATATTCGAATAAGTTAATTCAAAAATCTCTAAAACCATGCACTATATCTTCAAATATAAATATAAATATAATATAAATATTTCAAATGAATTATATTCTTTGAGAAGTCCTTTAAGTGTGTTCATGTTTTTAAAAGACAATTGGTGTTCTTAAAGGTAAGACCAGAAACAAAATTTTGTCTCCTTTAAATATTTATTTATTAATTTTAATGACTTTCGTATATCTGTTGGTTTATTTATTCCATTTAACATTATATATTGAGTTTTGATTATATACGTCTATTAAATGTATGCGGTGCTTGTTTTAGACATTAATTTAATTCTAAAAGTTTTTTGGATAAAAAATTTTTTTGAAATTAAAATTGTAGAAGATAAACATATTTCAATTTGTTTTAATATTCAACTTTTATTTTAAATTCAATGATACTATTTACAGTTCAGATGCAGGATTAATTATGGAAACTCCAATAATTCCAATATAAGCGGAAATTTTTATGGATAATTTAGAAAGAAAAATTCAATTAAATCCCTTGAGAAAATGTTGCAATGAGATGTAACTTACTATGAAATATAAGCAGACCTGTAGAGGTGTTTTCCGGGCTAACAATGTACATACTTTGACAAGCCTTTACATTTTGAATTGTATAAAGTTTTTGGTACAACATAAAGAATTGTTTATGGAGCATAAAAACGAAAACTTAAGAACTAGAGAAATTGTTAAGTATTTATACCCGATTCACTCTTTAACATTAACACAAAGTAATGGTAGGTATATGTGTATAAAATTATTAAATGCGTTGCCGAAAGAATTCAGTGATATGAAGGAAGATAAATTATTGATTAAGAAATCAAACAAATTCATAATGAAATATGAACTGTACAGTGTTGAAGAGTTTTTAGATTATTGTAAATTAAACAGGATTGTATAAATTTAAAATTTAATTGAATTTGACATTTATTCCTGCATATCTATCTGTACTATGAATTGAATAACCATTATTATTATTATTATTTCATTGAAAACTCAATCAGATCACTAGCCCAACAGCAAGGAGTCATCTTCATTTATCAAATATCCTTATTGGACGCAAAATTAAATGAATAAACGTGGACAGCTAACTGAGCACCATTGTGTTCTTTAAGTTTACTTTAAAACGGGATATTTGGTGAATGATGGTATGAAGATAGAATTTTATCGTTTATTTTCATTTAGCATCCAAATAACTTCCAACTGATGAAAATATTGGTGAGAATTACAATTTATCATTCTAGAAAATGTTCTCTATAAATTTTTTTTTTTATTGAATGAAAAGGGCATTTTAAATTCTATATGGAGCATTTTTTGGTGATGAATGTCTGAATATTCAATCGAAACAGGCTATTTTGTATGATGTTTGCTGGATGATGACGGTCAATTTTTAAATTTTTTTTATTGATTCTTTACGGGTTAGTTTGCGCACATATGGTTTGATAATTCTATTTGTCTTTGGAGTGAAACAAGGTTTCTGATTTATTCAATTTAATTTCAAAACCATTTTTAAGAGTTTACTTAGATTAAGTTTGTGAAAATGTCGAAGAATTGAACCAGTTATTGTCTAATATAGGAAAAAGAAAAATACCATTGTTCATAGAAATTCATTCAAACATTGACTTATTTTCTATAAATGGGTTTTATATTTTCCCTTTTCTTTTTTTTTCATTCTTTGAAGAGAATTATTTTTAGATTGATCAAGAAAATATATTGAAGATGTTTCTTTCTATAACAATTTATCACTCTTTAGTAGTAAAACTTTTCAAAATGTGAATGCGCTTCATTAATTTTTCGTATTCAACCTTCAGTATCAGATATATCGTATACTTCGTCCAATAATCTCTGATGAGCGATAATGTATTTTAATATTTGTTTCTCATTGTCCGATCTCTAATGAGAATTTTCCACAACAGGAAAACTTCCCGCAGCGGTTATTTTCATATTGTTGTACTTCAATGGACCTATGTTCAGATTTATGTATTAGAATTGAAAATAACATTCATATTAATATTTTGATTGCAACTTCAAATTCTTTCAGATAGTGCTGAAGGTACATAACATACATATGTTATTGCAACACTCCCACTAATAATATGCTCGTAATGTTTAATCTTACTGTATTATAATTTAATCATTCTGAAAATTATCTACAGGAATTTATTATTATATTTATTTCTTCAAATTTCGAAATTCAGCTGTTCAATACTAATCATTTATTGGTCAATATATTTAAAAGTAGACCATGCCAGTAACTCTATAACTCTCTTGGTAATACCCATCTAGTGAGGTATTATGACATGAAACACTATATACGAAGTATGTCTCATTTTACCGGTGAACATCAAGTGAGCCAAGATTTGCAGTTGTGATTTGAATATTCCGAGATTCTAGAATGTAGTAACTAGCCGTAATTGGAAAGTATATTACTCAGAAGCGTGATGTGAATATTTTAACTATTATTCCATTAACCTGGTTCTTGAACCCAGGTTGAGAAAGTTCAAGAAATTCTATTTTTAGGGAAAGGAATATTGATTCTACATTTTTCATCAGTTTTTATTTTTTGACGATACGAATATATTTTGGTGCTATTCACATGATTCTATTTTGAAATTTTCATTTTAAATTCGTTGTATTCGTTGTAAGAAATATTCGAATTTTTCTAATTGGAGCATTAGATTTTGAACGTAGAGCATTTCCCTAAGAAATTGTATTTGAGGAATAATAAAACCTCACTTCCTAGTTTTATGTTAATTTTTTTAATTGTCTCAGAAATATATTTTTTTAATTTCAACTCTTAGAACGATCGAATCAATTGAAAAGTTAAAGGGTACAATAATGGGTTATATTTGAGAAAATATTGAACTAAAATTTTAAAAGCATTTATTTCGCGCAAATTACTTTGACGCACAATTTCATGAATATTTGTGAGTTGCAATTTCATTACCCTACAACTAAAATTTAAAATGATAAGCAAATGAAGATGTTTTCAATTCAACAATAATAATGAAGTTCCTTAATTTTTTACGGTTATTTACAATATCATTTATTCTTCAATCAATAGCACATTTTCATCTTGCATCTTTGATTGTCTCGGTTTTAACTTGACGGAAATTTATATTCAAATTTAAACAATTAAAACAATTTAAACAATTTAAGCTGATTATATAATGCAAAAACATATTCTTAAGTACTAAACTCTGTTAAAAAATTATGAAGGGTTGAATAAAAAAATAGAGGTGCGAAGAAAAATAGTATACAGTTATGAGGGAATTACAAAATGTAATTCAAAGATGTTAAGAGATGTATCTTTCGTTCTCTAGAGTTTCTAAAAGATTAAGCCTAATGACTTTTATTGGCACTATGTAATATTTTATAATTGTCATCAAAATTACGACCTGTTTTCAACAAATGATTTGCGTATATTAAATTTTGTTTGTTTTATTTATAAAATTTTTCGTGTTTCGTATTCTTGTTTGGAATGATCTTCTGGTTTGTCCGATATATTGACACAGGTCAACGTGGAAATCCTTGAAGTCTTATTTATGCACGCTTATTCTAGCGCTCTTATGTGCAAATGTCTGTTATTTCACAATTTTGAACTAAAAATGGTCTCACACAACTAGATTGTTCTCAATGATGAAGAATACAAAGTCAAGATTAAATCTGTCCGGCCGGTGTGCTCGTAAACACTCTAACTTGCACATATATATTTCGGTTTAGTTCTTTAATAGGTAAAATGGGTATAATGATTCCGCAATTATTCGTACTTGAAACTTTTTCATGTTTTCCCAATTGTTCTAAAATCATTGATACGATAAAAATGTGGTTGGGTATTTGAGTGCATAATAATAATACAAAAGTTTGTGCCAAAATTCGTAAGGAAAGATCAGTTGGTCGGGCGGATGAAAGTAAAGATGCTAGAGAACTATTAATTCTCAGGGGAGGTTCATAGCTTAGATATTTTCAGGAAATGTATAGAATTGGCTAAAAGGTTCCTGATTTATTTCAAGTTGAAATTTTATTGTTTGAACCTAACAATTCGAGATAAAATTCAATATTTAGATGTGAAATAACAACACGAAGGCTCATGCATATTTTCGTGATGGTAATTTCAAGAACTTTTTGATTTTTTTTTTGATTTGGGCAAAAAGCATGAAAATTATATTTTTCAAGTTTTATTCATTAGATTTTTTTCCTTTCTTTCTTGCCAACATATAATGGTGCAGATCGAAAGAAAAAGGATGGAACCTTTTAACCATATATACAGGTTTAAATGTTCTATTTATCATATATGCTTAGGAAATAATTCATATATTTGAGATTTTCAGAGGAAATGGAGTATTAAACAAGTCTGAAAAAACTTCTGACTTCACGTCAGTACTTTGCACTATTTTTTGAAATTATGTCTTTAGTATTCTTTTCAAGGGTTTACAAGTTAACCTGTGGTAACTTCTTGTATGTATATAATGGACAAACCAGAAAATCACTCTACATAAGAATAAGCGAAAAACGTTTTATGAATAAAGAAACAAAAATCATCATATGCACATTATTTGTTATGAACAAAAACTCTAGACATCATTACAATTAGAATTTATGGATAGAGGACTTGAAAACATATTTTTGCCTTATATACTGAGTTTAAATACTCACTTGATGAAGTTATGGTATGACAAAAAAATAAAAATTATAGCGGAAGTTGAAATTGTTTTTATTCTATGTGTCGATAGCTTGGTGATTAGAGCATTGGACTGAAATTTTGTTTAATTAGGAAAGAAATTTTCTAGTTGGACGGTTTTCGGCGATCATTTCACTGTTTTGTCGAAAATTAACAGTTCTGTGACCTAAAGTGGCGTATGGTTGCCTAACCAGAACACAACTGAGCTCCTAATTCGCACAAGCTGAATAAGCTTCTGAGGGATCTGCATAGAAGATCTAGGAGAATCAGGATAATATAATAATAATATAATTCTACATATAAAATTTTTTGTGATGAATCAGTTTTAAAAAACAAAAGGTTGAGCCCTAGGCAATATTCAAATCTTGACATCAATGAATTTTCCACTAATACTTCGGATTAAAGTATAGAATTAATATATTTTTTCACTGATCCTGGCATTCTACATAATCCAAAAGGTAAGGCATGAAAACTTAAAAGAATTCAAAATTTGTTTTCTCTAGGCTGCATTATTTGAAGTGAAAATAAATATTTGATTGTATCGGTCTTTACTTGTCGGAAATAAATCTTGATGATTGAAAGTAAATAATTAATTAGCGAAAATTAAGTTGTTTTACTTTTAATAATGAAAATAAATACATAATTAGATAAAATCAGAACAATAACTCTCGAAATGAATGACTCAGAGACTTGAAATTCGGGGGCTAGATTTTAAGCAGTATCAGAAGATCAAGTTTCGAGGGGTAAGATCCATGGAAAAAAACGAAGAAGATTATAGATAAGAAATAATACAGGAAAAGAGAAAAATTGATCTTTTTATATGAAACATAAATCCAAAAAAAAATTTATGAAATGTTCCATAATGAAATTAAAAGTATTAATCTCACACTATTGGAAACAATATGAATTAATACGTACAAGAACCTAAAAGTTCTTCTCAACGACCAGACAGAACTCTCTTGTTGAATATTTTTACTTATTTTCGATAATTTGCCCGAATATATTTTATGTATCCCTTCTTCTTTTTACTTACAGGTATTCTCAAAAATTGATGATTATTTGTATCTCTTTTCTGCATCACTTTTTCCATTCAATGAACTATATATTATTATTATTATTATTAATATTTGTATTTTCCGAAAATTGTTGTACTTTCCCCTTTTGTTTTTCCAAGTTTTAATAGATATATAAGAAGTAGAGGTGTAATTTTTAGAATTAGTTCGAAATGTAAACCTGAAGAAGCCACTGTGTTGGCGAAACAGTTATTGTGAAGTAATAAACTGTGGAAATATTGTTTATTATTTTATTCAATTAAAATGAATTTCCATCAATTGAGGACCTATTCAATTGAATTCTTAATATGGAAAATGTCCTTCTTGACGTCAGCAGTTAGTCTCGTAACAAATAAAAAACATACATGTTCATAGTTTTCCGAGCAGTGGATCTTTTTCGTATGTTGGCCTCAACACAATATTCTGCTATTAACCAGCTTAAATAAGATTTTGAACTAAAGTCAGAATCGGCGTTAAAATATTCAGAAATAGGTAATTTTACTAGTGCATAATTTGTTACCAAATTGTATCGCAAGTCAGTTTCTGAATTCTAATATAACGAGAAAATTGTGGTATCGTGCTCACTTCACATCAAGTTTGCAAGGCTCTTCTGGAAATCAATAATAGTTATTAGGCCATTTTTTGGCGGTAATTTATTACTTATTTATAAATCAAGAAGAAAAAACTATTGGAAGTTGTAAAAATATAAAAATAGCCATTTTCAACACAAATATACAAAAAAAAATTCAAGGTTATAATTGACATTATTAATGAAACATCTTTTTCTGGATCTAGTTTATTTCAATTGTACTGACGTACTTTTCGTCCATACTTGATGGACTTCCTCAGAGTTGAAGATAAAAGTTATCGATATTTGAATTTATAGTTTTCAAGAAGCAAGAGGAATGTTAAAAATTTTTCCACTTTTTTACAAACTTTCAGGCATCACATTCAGACTAACGTTGAAAATAATTTCTTAATATATTGGGAAGAGGAGTGCAAAAAATTCAGTTTATTCGTACTTTCAATGTAATATATATCGATGTCTTTCAAAGAAAATTGATAATGTTTTTTCATAATTAAGAATTGAAATAACGTAGAAATAGAAACATATTATATGTTTCATTAAAGAAGGTCAGCTGTTCTTCCTAGAATTTGTTAAATAAAATTTTTTTTATAACTACTTAAGAATTGAACTGCTTGTTTATACAGAAATACTATTTTTCCGATGGACGTATAAATAGAGAACGAAAATAATCTTAATTTACTATACGAGTGAATTTTCGAATTATTCAAAATTTTTGTTATGAAACTACTCAAATATTTTTTCCGCGAATGAGTAGGACGAAATTGGGGACCAATTGTGACGTATTCCAAATTTTCAAGAAGGTATAAATAATAATTTCTAATGAAGTATTACTTTTTCAGATAACTGAAAACCTAGTAAATGGTAAATGGCCGCGTCAGGTACAGAAGAAAAATAAAAGGATTATAAAACGTAGACATGAAGGTGAGAAATGATTATGGGTCTTTAAGTATTAGGTATTATTTAAAGGTGTTGAATATTCTGGATGAATATAGATAAGTGCAGACATTCTGAATTTTCAGTTTACTTTTATGAACTAGTTTGAAAATTTCAAAAGACTATAAATTCATGTGGAATTTTCAAAGGCAAAAACGTTTTGAAGATTTTGCAATATTATTTATGAATATGCTAAAAAAATGTCTGCTTCGTAATTGTATCGGTGTAAAATACTCCTTGGAAGTGATGGGCGAAGTACATTAAGTGGTTGAGTTTCTGAAGGAATTTTAATTATTAAGGTGTTAAAATTGATATTTAAGAGTAATAGTGTGTCTTTGTTCAACATTTTCTCCTACATTCTGTAATATTGTATGCTTCTCCGACGAAGGTCTTCTAGAGAAGTAGAATGTGAGAGAGAATATTGAACAAAGACACTAACACATTTTTGAAAACGAACGATAGGCAATTTGAACATATTATTAATTAAAATTCGTTCAGATGCTCGATCATTAAATGCGCTTCACCCATCACTTTCAACGAGTTTTTTACATATAAAGCAGGGCCATACAGGGGTTTGTTAGCATATTCACAAAAATGATTGCGAATCCTTTGAAATGATCTCAACCTTTGAAAATAATATAGACATTTAAGACTCTTGAGAGGGTTAGTACCCCGCTTAGGGTGATGATCGTACACTCACGAATTTGATAGAAATTGAACGAAAACAACTTATATAGTACGATCATGTCCAAAGAATGGAAGTCTCCAGTCTTCATAAGCAAATAATCCAGTGGATACCATCAAACAGTACAAAACGTGAATAGCTTGGGAGAAATTGGAAAGAATAAGCTACAATAGTAATTGATTCTAAAAACCTTGGAGAAGGCCTTAGAAGAAGGCATTAAACAACTATAAGTAATGTCTCAAAATCGGTATTATGATGAAATAATCAGATATTTTAATTAGTAATATAATCTAGAACATTTCTATCAGTCAAAAACAACTCAATCCAATAATCCATGAAGGCATAAAGGTGATAAGAATAAATACGTTCGATATGCAGAGCTCTCTAAATTGACATGCGACTACATCTTTTAGAAGCAGCTACTTTTCGAACGGGTGTGTCAGGATTTTCTTTTACTCTGTGCAAAATTATTTCTTCTGCAGCAACGTCTTGCCTTAGTATACCATAATCTATCCTATTTCTTCTTGAAGATACAAATGAATATAGACAGTGACGAATTCTTAAGAATATTCTTTGGTTAAGTCAAACTGAACAGCAACTTTCTTTATATTTCAACTTTCAACTTAGTTTTTCGATAAAAATCCCTTAAAGCATAGAGCTTTGGACCAAGAGTAAAAAAATTTGCGAAAGTGTTAGTGCCAAGTTGGAGACGTTATATAATCAAATAACCTTTTTAATCTTCGCCACAGAAAATATTTGAAGCACGTAATAACATTAAAAGTTAACTTTTGACAAGTGGTGTAGTTGTTTCGAGATGAATCGACAGTTATTTTGGAATTATTGCAGAAAAACAAGATATTTTTCCAACTTTAACATCCTGTGTCTTGAAAGTGAAAAGAGTTTGGTCCCATTTTCCAGGAAATTTGTTCTTATTTCCATTAGAAATATCTAGCCAATGAGTCTGTTACATCTAGTCTCAGTCACCCCGTATAGAGTTTTTTCATATTCGAAACATGGTACATTAAATTGCAATATGGCTCTACGCAGGAACTATGTAACATATATTTCAAATTATATTGAATTAAGCTGATAATTCGAGCTTCTACTGAATAATCACTTTGGAAAGTTTTACATCCCCTTTATGTTTGAATTATAAAATAAAATAGATATATGAAAATATTTAGCGTGGTTACAAAAGTAAGTCTTTGTAACTGAAAAAGTTGATGCACTGCAATTACAAAAATTCATCAGTACTCTTTGATTAAAATGGTTCAAAATATAAAAGTACATTTTTATCATTCAGTATTGAATAGAATATTTATGAGTAAAAATATTGCGAAATAAGTATTCTGTTTTCAGCATGATCAGAATTAATTAAACAATCTCTTTGAGACTGTATTTTAAATTCCACAAAAATGTTTATAATACAACAATTATTCTCCACGATGTGGCTTTTTCAGGTATCTACATTCTACTGGCTGATAGTGTCCAGTGTAACCGAGTTTTAATACAGTGTATTCAAACGTGGCCAAATAATGGAAGAATAAGTCATGAAAACTCAAGGTGTTTATTGGAGTTTACCACTAAATAATGTCATTACGAAAAGATATTCAGTAATGGAGACTTGTCAACATCTGTTTGTTCATTCAAAAGGATTTTATGGGCACTGTACCTGTTGATTTCAAGAAATTCTAAAAGAGTTAACCTAGAACTTTTGCTTTCGACGTGGATAATTTCATAGTTATTGTTGAAATTATGCCTGAATTCCTTAAGATGATTAGCATAAGTCTAATGTATGGAATCCGAAATGTAACTCCTTTGGTGTTAATGGATTCTTTTCTTGAATGATCTACCTGTCTGGCCAATCTATACTAAAGGGCAATCGCTGCAAGTCAACTTGTAGACTCCAGAATTATTTTCTTTATTTGTTCGATCCTTATGTTTTTTTATATAAGTAGTAAGGTTATTGATTATTATAAAAGCTGCGTTAGAATAAGGACTTTTCATGAAATATTTAGCAATATTTTCAGATAATCCATTAACATATTATAAGTTAACGAAAAGTATTTCTGTGTATTGTCCTTTTTTATGACTGGGTGCACAGGATTTAATGGTATGTTTTTTTGTTTATTGGATACTATTTTGTCTATAAGAAAGGGGTTGTAACCGTTGGTTGATGCTCTCTGTTTAATAATATTTAATTCTTTAAAAAGTTATCTGAATTCATTGGAACATTCAATAGTCTATGAATAAAATTATTATATGCTGACATCTTTTGGTTGGTTGGGTGATTTGAAGTTTTATGAATTGTAATATTTGTATGTGTGAGTTTATGAGAAATATTGAAATCATGTAAATTACCTAGTCTTGTTATTGTGAGGTCAAGAAAATTGATACTGTGGTTCTTTTCTTCTTCGATTTTTAGTTTCAAACTTCAATAAACACCTTGAATTTTTATGACTTGTTATTCCATTATTTTGTCACGTACTTAACACTGTATTTAAACTCGGTTACACTGGACGCCATCAGCCAGTAGAACGTACATACCTGAAGAAGCCACATTGTAGTGAAACTATTGTTGTATTATAAACATTTTTATGGAAACTAAAATACTGTCTCTAATATATTTTTTTAATTCAAATGAGTTTCCACCAAGTAACGACCGCGTCAATCAAAGCCTGAATTGTTCCAACCTTTATGCAAAAAGGACTATCGCATTCTCAGCTGATTATTCGAACTTTTTGCGCTAGTTCCCAAGAACAGTTGTTATCGTTTCGTTCAAATGTCTAGACTTTTTGAATTTTAAACCGAAAATGGTCTAAAACGAGTAGGTTAGACTCACTGATGAAGAAACCCAGGTTAAAAGTAACCGTCCGTAAATACGCCAACTTTCAAACGAAAAGGAAATTGGGAAATATATAATATCTCGAATTAGTTCGTTATTGGACAAAATCAGTCCAATGGTTTCGCAGTTGTTCATATTTGGAATTTTCTCTAATTTTTATCAAATTTTTCCCACCTAAAAATCCGATTGATGTGAAATTTGGATTTCAGAAGGATAATGATAACGCACATACACTTCCTGTAAAATTAGATGGGGATCGTATGATTAGCAGATTGAATACAAAGAAAAAAATTTTGTGAGCGGAGCAGCGTTGAGTGCTGATGAAACCATTGCAAAAGTCTCAAGATCGATATTAAATTAGGAACTTAGATGTAAGATAACGACGAGAAGATTAATACAACATTTCATGAAAATCGTAATAAGAAAACAAAAAAAAAATATTTTGAGGATTATGAGTGATATGAACTTGGGCGCAAATCCTTATGACTTCATCTCCGTGCTTTTAACTTATTTCAAAAGTACGATTATTAAAGAATTATAAATTAACGTATAATGAATAACGATGGCTCAACAACATTCGCATATCGCCCAATCTACCCGTAAAATTTGATTTGTGTTCTGTTCCTGCTCTTAGATCTCAGTTGCAGAGGGGGCAAAGCCGACTATTCATTACCTGAACGGATAATATCATCCTGTATTGATCCATGGTAGTACCTCCCAAACATTATAAATTCCTTAATGATCCCCTTGGGCGATGAATTAGGTGAGAGATTCGTCTTTATGTCCAGGAACTTTTAGAATATTGGGATATCACTAGATTTAACTGACCTTCAAATTTCCCGGACCTTTATACAGAGAATAAGTATGGGGTTATGTGGGGAGAGCTATTTTCAGACAAAATAACCCATCAGCAAATACTAGAGAACTCATTGTATCTGTAACAGGGATATTAGGGAATATGTTTCAAGAAGCAGAAAGATTTTATTTTAGGTAGACATCGACCAGCTGAGGTGATAATAATTTGTTATTATTTATATTTCTTTTTTCAGAAAGATTATTTTCAATTTTTTCAATTTCTGATTATTAATTTTTACTCGATAAATTTTCAATATGAAAAATTGGTTAATTATGTTTTTTTTTTATTCGTCTTCTGTTAATTTTTAGTCCCGACCAATCAATATTTCAAAAATGTACTTTCTACTAACAGTATTAAGGGAGATAGATTTGAGAGTTTTTGAATCTAGTTGCGTCAGCTTCATTATTTCTATCTAATCCCTATTCTTCCTGCTCATTTTCTTTTCTGCCAGAGCAGATTATTTTGTGCTAGCAACATACTGGAAGCTAACAATAGAAATAATGGATATGACTATGTTTGTAATTTTTGCCATGCAATCGGATTACATAAGAAAACTGACTGGTAGTTTTGAGAATTTGACGTAACCATTTCGAATATTGCTGAGGATTCCTGAATCGCTTTTTCTAAAAAATTCCTAAAAAAATAACAAAATAACATACCTTTTACATACATTGTTCCACACGAGTAGTATTGCACTGACAAGGTAAAAATAAATATTAATAAATTCCTATCACGATTCGCACATAATCTTATTCCGAATGGTTATATTGTCATAGTTGAAAATTAGTGAAGAGGGACTTGAGAATTTTCCGAAGGAACTACCGAGATCACAACCTGAAAATAACCGAAGCGTTTATTGAGTAAAATTTCATGTTTCTGTTCAATACTCTATTATGGGTATCCCACTAGTCGATTTAATTGTTATTATGCTGCAGATGTACTCTAAAGGAACGCACATATCACACGAAATAAACGTTCAGAATATCCAAGTCGGAGAAAAAATTACTCATCATTCATCCTGGAAAAACGTCATTCTAGGAGTGATTATTAACATTAATATTGATATTATCCTGATACTTCTAGATTTGCTGTTAAGATCCCCCACAAGCTTTATACTTGATATTGTCCTGGTACTCTTACAGGGTGTGCCATCTAGAGTTTGCATTTTGAAGTGGTGGTTATTTCGAAAGAAGTAACACTTCTGTCATTCTTGTTGACAGAAAGTTAGTTTATTATTGGACATTTACGAAATGGTTCGACTTACGCTTGAACAAAACTGGGAAATATCAAAAACTAATTTGAAAAGTGATGAATCTTTTATCCGAATTCTTAGAAATTTATGTGGAATATTCAATAGAAATTAAATTCTCTACCGGCAATTTTTGGATCAATTTGTTCACGAAACTGGATCGATTTGATAAAACAACCCGTTTTAGTTCTCGTTCAGTGAGCTCTCCTAAAAACATTGCCGATGTAGCACAAAATGTGGCTGAATATCCATCAACATGTTAACTCGTCATCGTGCTCAAGACTGAACATTTATTGTACTTCTCATAAAGACCTCGGTATGAAGACTTACAAAGTTCAACTAGTGGAAGAAGTAAAGTGTCTTGACCATCCGATGTGTTTTACTTTCGCTCAATGGGCTAATGATCTCATGTCCGAAGATGAGCATTTTCCCAGAAAAATCATCTTTTTTATTATTTTCCTGATACTCCTAGATCTTCTGTGAAGATCCCTCAGAAGATTTTTTTTCAGCTTGTGCGAGTTAAGTGTTCAGTTGTGTTCTGGGTATGCTTTGTTACTGCAATCTTGCGCCGCTTTAGGTCACAGCACTGTTAATTTTTGACCCAACAGTGAAATGGCGGCAGACATCCGTCCAAATAGAAATTTTTTTTCCACCTGAACAGAATTCAAACCTGGTCATGAGTCCGATGCTCACCCGCTGAGCTGTTAATGATAAAGTTCATTTTCATCTCGCAGAACTACTTTTATGGGGGTCCATAAGGGATAAATTTCACGCTAGTCATCCAGAAACGAGTGATGCCTTGAAACACGAAATCGAAGTTGCCATTCATGAGATTCAGGTCCAAACAATCGACAATATAGTGAAATATTGGGTTGATCGGATAGGATATTGTAGCCAGTCGTGACCCGTGGCGGTCATTTGAATGTTATTGTTTTCCATTCATAAATGAGTTCGACCTTTCTGATAGGCTCATAACTTTGAAAAAATATTCATTAGTCTACTATGTATGGTCGATGAAACATGCAAATTTTAAATGGCTCACTATCTGAGACCTTTTGTGACGATATCTCAGAAGCTTTATTGTAGCCTGTTCGAGTTAGGAGATCAGTTATGTTCTGTATAGGCTTTGATACTGTATCCTCACGCCTTCTTAGGCACAGCACTGTTAATTTTGTACATAACATGTGAAATGGTGGTCAGCTATCCGGCCAAAAAAATATCTTTTCTTGGCAAGATGCAAACCGGCACCAAAAAGGAATATCCCTTTACAAAGTGGTTGTTTAAACCACTAAGCTGTCGCCGCGATTTCTTCGATGATTTGAAATTTTGAAAACTAGATAGCGTAAAACGGTCTCTAAGTAGCTTGAATTTATTATAATTCATCTTAGTATTCAAAATTTAATGATTGAATAAAAAATGTATATCTTGAGTTTCCCTTCTGATCCATAGAAGAAAATTTTGTGAAATTCGGTACAAATACCTCAGTATTAGATGAATCGTTAAGTTTAAAAGATTGTGCGTAAGGTTTTCAAAAATTTTATGAAGAAGTTCTTATAGTTGAATACTTCTTCTATTTAGAAAACCATTATAGAAGTTCAGTTAACAACTTGGATATTTGACATCTCCATTGAAATTGTTATTTATAGGTTTTCAATTCAATTTGTGTAAGCAAGGTAGATTCCTAACCTTCCTGCCTTGTGATATTCAGAAAAAACTTCATTTTCGCTTGTGATAAATCTCTCTCTGTTTTTTAGGATTTTATCGATATCCTACAAGTATGTGATTTGAAGTAAAATACTTTATTTCCGCTTATATTTATTGTTCACAACAATTGTTTCGTTAATTACATATTGACTTCAACGTGGTAACTAGTAACCATACTCACCTGATAAAGCCAATATGTAATTGACGAAACAATTGTTGTGAATAATAAATAAAAGCGGAAATAAAGTATTTTACTTCAAATCATATACGATGAATTTCCGTCAAGTAGAGACCTAGACAATCAAGAACTATAAGTATGAGTAAAATGTATACATTTCATCGACATACTCGTTATTGAACAATACGCTCAGGATTTTTCACGTAATCTTTCAAAACTTTACACATAACTTATTGACTTTCGATTTGTTTTGTGAGATATCGATGATAGCAATTTTTACTTCTTTGTTTGGGGTTCAAGCGCTGGCCTGGCGGTAAAAAATATCGATGATTGAGATTGAGGGTTCTAGTCCTGTCATTGCCTATGGGTGTTTGTATATATCTATCTAATAATGAAAAATGTGCTATGTTGGTATGAGTGTGTATGAATATTTAAAGAGTTTGATGATTAGAAATTGTTCAGTGTTGATAGCGACAGCCTGGCACTTAATGAATATAATGAATAAATGAACTTCTTCATTATATAAAATGATTTTGTCACACTTCATTTATTCAGGGATGTTTGTAACTGACTTATTGATTTTGATGTTATATATTTTGAGTATCAAAGAAAAAAATTCGTAATAAAAATACTTGCGTGGCATTCAAATAGCTTCTGTTTATTAACAAATTTGATATCCGTATTAGAGTGCGAAATCTACCCTAAAATTTCAGGTCTGTAAGTTAACACAGACATCCGTTCTTTTCTACATTGAATTATACAATTGTGTAAAAAAATTAGTTCTAGCTCTTGAAAATTTGTGAACAGCACTGGCGTGAAGTCAGGAGAAATGCGCGTTTGTTCAGGCCACCCAAGATCCTCACATTTCATTGGCCTGGGTGTCGTTATTTTACGTCTTAATGTTAAATTTTAACTAGAAAATAGAACTGTTGCTATATTTTCGGTAGCGATTAATGCTGCTCTGCTCGCAAAATATTTTTTTGATCTTCTAATCATTGACCCACACTGAATTCTGCACGAACATGATTGTCATTAATCTATCTTCAAATACTAAACTTCAGATCGATCGTATTTTTTATTTAAAAAATATCGGAAGAAATAAGCGAAATTTTCAAATGTGAATAACGGTGAAACTATTGAACCAATTTGGCTGACTAACAAACTCAACCTTTCATGATAGTTTCGGGTTTACAGCTTTTTCCTTTCCTAGTGTTTACGGATGGTTAGCCGGGCAGAAATACTTTAGAATTCGGAGTCTTCATCAGTGAATCCAACCTAGTCGTTTAAGGCCATTTTCGGCTCAAAATCCTAAAATTACAGACCTTTGGGTAAAACGATAGCACGCAGTTCCCTAGAACAACCGCGCAAAAACGGATATTCAGTGGCTCATATTTGAGCGTAAGTGTAAAAGTACCTTAATATCGCAACGATTGGGACTCTGAATTGATGTGAATCTTCGTACTTAAACAGTTATTAATGATCATCAATATTAATATCCCATTCAAGAAGATTTGTTTTCAGTTTTATTATGAGAAAATAATTCGAAATTTTTCACAGCTTTGATCGATTTATTAACATTTTGTTATGTTAAATATATTTGGATTATGACATTTATAAACGAAAGAGTTTTTTAGAGAACAATTACAGAACATCTTTTGTAAACGCTTAAGTTGAGATTTTAGTTTTCTGGTATTGCTTTATATATATAATATATATTTATATAAATATATATATATAATATATATATATATATATATATATATTTATATAAATATATATTATATATAAAGCAATACCAGAAAACTAATTTCTCAACTTAAGCGTTTACAAAAGATGTTCTGTAATTGTTCTCTAAAAAACTCTTTCGTTTATAAATGACTTAATCCAAATATATTTAACATAACAAAATGTTAATAAATCGATCAAAGCTGTGAAAAATTTCGAATTATTTTCTCATAATAAACGTTGCTCAAAAACGTATATACCTTCCCTACATGTCAGGAAATTCTCATTTTGTTATTGAAATTAATCACGCTATCAGCGAAATCTACAACAGTTGAATTTGTTGGTTGCTTAGAGTAATTATGTAATAATACATAAAAATTTGATAGATTCCAGTAATTTACAGAGTTGGCATTTGGCATTTATGAGTGACAGTTACAGGATGAAATAAATTACATTTATGTTTCTGGATATAGAGTACTACTCTGTCAAGAAAGTACCAGGAATTTTCGATTAAAACAACATTTTTGCGTTTAATCGTCAAAATTTATTGGGTCGCCTTCAAAATAGGCTCCATTTGCTCCAATACATCTATGCCAACTATTCGGCACTTCCAATTATCGAAACATTTTTTATAGGCGCTTTCCGGTATGGACTTTAGCTCTCGCGCCGAATTTTGTTTTATGGCTTCAATCGACTCAAAACCGGTGCCACGAAGGGGCAATTTTAGTTTTGGGAAGAGGAAAAGTCGCAGGGAGCCAAATCCGGCGAATACCGTGGTTGCTGAAGCACGTTTGTTGAGTTTTTGGCGAGAAAGTCAGTCACAATCGTAGCTCGGTGAGAAGGCGCGTTATCGTCATGCAAAATCCATGAGTTGTTCGCCCACAAATTTGGCCGCTTCTTACTGATACGCTCACGCAAACGTTTCATAACGCCTAGGTAATACTTCTTGTTTACCGTCTGACCCTCTGGAACGAATTCGTAGTGCACCACGCCACGGATATCGAAGAAACAATGAGCATCACCTTCATTTTCGAGCGGCTTTGGCGTGGTTTTTTCGGTTTCGACTCATTTTTTGCCACCCATTCCGATGATTGCTGGCTTGTTTGCATATCGTACTCGTAGACCCAGGTCTCATCACCAGTTATAATGCGTTCCATGAATGTAGAATCGGAATTACAGCGATCCAGCATGTCTGAAGCAACCTGTTCGCGATGACGGTTTTGAAGAAAATTCAGGTCTTTCGGTACGAGTCGTGCGGCCACCTTTCTCATGCCCAAAATATCAATCAAAATCGTACGTGCGGACTCGTGGGATATCTTAAGATCATGTGCTATCTCTCCCAAGCTGGTACGACGGTTTTCCAGCACCCTTTCCTTAATTTTATCGACGTTATCTCCGATCGAAGCCGTCGATGGGCGTCCGGAACGAGGCAAGTCTTCGACCACTTCACGACCGTCCTTGAAGGCTCTGTACCACTGATATGCACGAGTTTTCGATAGAGCATTATCACCAAAGGCCTTTTGCAACATTTTCAATGCATCGGCACACGAAAATTCATTTGCAACACAAAACTTTAAACAAATTCTTTGCTCAACGTAATCACCCATAGTAAAAATCGGCACGCACTCTGACATCGACTGACTTCATCAGCTGTTGCAAACACACTAGTTGACAGATCCTACTCAAGTTTTGCATAGTAATTAAGGACAGTGGTACCAACCTAGGAAAAAAAAATTTTTACCTGCCTCATTGCCCCGCCAGATTTAAATCGATAATTCCCGGTACTTTCTTGACAGAATGTATATTTGGATCACTATTCCTATACTGAAACATACCGTTATGGTTTGTTTTGTAGATTGCTTAACTGTTAGTAAGATGTAATAATCCTATATTCAAAGGGGAAGCATTCTGACGTACCCATTTAAAGATTGACGATTTGTTTCCTTATTAGGAGGCATTTCAAGAGGCGTACTGCACCTATTCAAAGCATAGCTAATATTTGACCCCAACAGTGGGATTGAATTAATTTATTTTCCATAAAATTTTTGTATTAAAGAAATTATGTCAGGTAGACGTACAGAAAATCTAGTCACTTGGAATAGTCCACTCAAAACTCAGAGGATCGTCCAAGACCCAACTGTAAATCAATACCTTCCAAAAATTCGTTTCAGTCTACTCAGTTTGAAAATTCACCTGCAAAGTGTGAATTCAAATATCATGTAAAAAATAAATATCAATAAACATTTTTCCGATTAAACTCATTTACATACTTGGTTTTAATAAAAGTGTTAAAACGAAGTTATTCAGTTATTTAACGAAAACATTGAACAGATATTCGATTCGTTACACGAAATCTATCAATTCAGTCATATTGAAATATTTGGACCTTTATTTTCTGAGGTAATTTAGAGGCAATTAAAGGGTAGTTTTCTGATTATGCCCAAACTAGATTTTTCTTGTTGGATTTTTTATAATTACCATTCTTTTAGAAGGTTATTGTTCTCATAAACAACCAAATAGACTATGACCATAGATTTTGGCTGTCATAAATCATTGAAATTAATTTAACTATTTATGTACAAGCTGAAGGTCGTGAATTTAAGGTAATGAATGCTTCAATAATTATGTCTCAATTACTCAGAATTGATGTATATGCATTAAACTCTTCTAAGAAGTATATTTTTCTGATGATTTCATGAAGACATAAATACAATATTAGAAAAATCGAAAATACACAAAAATGACGGTCCATTATGATTGACCATTATAAATGCTTTGATCAAAGCATCAAAGCATATAATACCTTATAATTGAGACATTGAAGCATTACGTTAGATTCACGAGCTCTTTCAATTTTGTTCCATTCAAAAATCAGCGAATTGTTTAGTTGATTCAGTTTTTTCACGATGGAAATTTATTTTATTATTTAGTTAAACACCACGTCTGATATGACATAACATAGCACTGCCTATGTCAAGCAGTCCTTGTATTATTGATACTCGAATGAATTAATCAATGATATTAAGCCTCAAGATATCGGTTGACCTATGGAAGATTGTGGCTTTCAGACTTTTTCTTAGGAATTGAAATCAAGTGATATGAACATTTTTTGTTCACACTGATTTTCAGTAAAGATTTGGAGTCTCACAGGTGATCTTTTCAATTGTTGGGCATCCATGTTTTCATTTATCATTGTTGAGGGAGCCATATTTAGTTTTTTTAAACATGGCTCCCTCAACAATGATAAATGAAAACATAGATGCTCAACAATTAAAAAGATCTAGTGTATCACCTGTGAGACTCTAAATCTTTACTGAAAATCAATAATGAAGTAAGAACATGATGCGACAGCAAAAATATTATTTCAGCGGAAGATTCCTCTCATTCAAACAAACTTAGTGTGCAGACTACATTTATTATTGACCAAAGAAAACTATGAACTATATTAGAATCTTAATATGTTCACAAATCTCACACTCACTAGATTAGGCTAGAGATGAAAAATGTCCATCATAAATAATTCTATGTATATAAGGTTGAGAAGTATTAAGGAGTCACTAACTTTAAACTTTATTTGAGGGAGAGCTAAACTAGATTGAAGAGTGGGGTAGGTAGATTTAGTTCAGTAAAACGACAACTTCTTAAGTAATTGCAATGCCGTGGTTGGTTTTTTTTTTTAATGAGGGAAATTTTGCTACAATGCTGGTAGTTCATGTTAGTTCGTCACAAGAGTGGCCATAAAAATATTAGGAAAGGGATTAACTTTGTAAAATCGACGGAATCATTACTCTTCAAAAACATAACTCGGCGACCTGCAATATCGTCGAGAACGGTGAACCAATTTCAAACACCCCTGATTACAATAATTCAAAATGAAGATTTCTCTATAATTGAGCTTGGTAGATTGCGTTTGTAATGCAGTCCTAATAACTATAGTGCGTTTAGAAAATAACCGGAATTTATTGTTTTTCATTATTTCAATATACTTCTTGTTTGTAACATTTTAAGATAAAAGTAATGTTTAAAATAGGTTGTGCAGATAGTCCGTTAAAACCAAAGTTGCACAGCAACACTATTTGTCAAATATTGTTAATTGCTAATAGGTTTAAATTTCATTAAATAATGTCGCAACTAGAAAAAAGAAAAAAGGTAGAACTTTTGTATAGAAAGGTAGAACTTTTGTATAGAAAAGGCTTTCGAAACGTTAAAAAAGGAAAGCAATTGACTGAACTGGGAAAAACTGGTGTATATGAGACAATAAAGAGAATACAAAATGGCATGGATATGAGGAAGACCGCGTAAGATTAAAGGAAACAATTTGAACGCTTTATTGGCCTCTGGACGAAATAATCCGCGCCTGGGGCTCTGCAAATTGGCTAACAGATTTGAAAATCAACGAAATGTATGTCCAGAAAAAATCCGTATGTCACTGAAAAGACAAGGTTACATATCTAGGAAACAAAAAATATTCCTGTGATGACACCCCTACAAAAGGAACGGAGGATAGAATTTTGTCAACGTTTTCAAGAAGATAATTTTAATAATTTCTTTATATCTGTTGGGAGTTGTTTCCAAGTTGATGGAAATAAATGAAAAATCCTATCAAAACAACCTGTTACGGTTCAAAGTTTCAAATTTCCCACCAAAATAATGGTTTGGGGAACAATATCTCAGCGTGGTGCTACGCCTCTCTGTAAAGTTGATGATGCCTTTAATAGTGAAAAATATTGTGGCATTTTAAACGATTTTCTCCCTGAAACGGCGCATGTTTTATATCCAGAGGGGTGGCGTTTTCAGCAGGAGATTGCAAGATGCCGTACTTCGGTCTATACTTAAGCTTCGATGCAAGAACACCAAATGACAACCATTTCATGGTCAGCAGCTTCACCAGATCCTAGTCCCATTGAAAACATATGGAGACTAATGAAGATTGAAGTTGAACGAACAGCACCACGAAATGAAGATGATTTAATTCAGTCAGTTTTAGAGTCCTGGACTACCATTACCGAAAATTATGGAGGTGATCTAGGTTCAGGTGTACCTCGACGTTTAGTCAAGTGTTTACAGTTAAATGGAGGTTTTATCAGTAAATAAGATGAATATTTTGTTATAATGTTCTAATTCAAGAATCAAAAATATATACTACTATATACTATAAGTAATTACAATTGAGCTTTGTTTTTTCCGGATACTTTCTAGACGGACTATATATTTAAATATGTCTTTGTGGGCAAAAAATGTGCTCATTATCCGCAGTTCTCATTCGGCCTATATATTTCGGGTGGAGTAGCACCAAAGATCATTTCTACATTTGATGTGCACTAAAAATAAGCGAAAGTTTTGTTACTGGTCAAGTGAAAATCCTGCACCGAAGACTCTGTAGTAACAGTTTGGTGTGCTATATCCTCTATAGGCAAGGGACCTCACTATTTCACAAAAATTGAAGGAATATGCAGAAGAAGCTTTCCTCTGGCTTCAACAAGATAGATCTAAGGCTCATATACAACCTGTCGTTTAAGTGAACTTCCCCCGCTCGGTTTATCTCCTTTCTAGATGTTCCATGCTCATCTCTATCTTCGGATTTGATCTTTGTGAATTTTATCTATTAGATTACCTCAAAAATTAGGAGATTCAAGTTTCGACTTCGGATTACAGAAAAGTTCAATGAGAGAATAAAGGATGAAATCGCAGGGAACCACATAATATGCAGTAGGCAGGCTCAAAATTTTATCGAACCTCTCAACATGTAGCTCTTAGATCTTCAGTATAACGAAATGATTTTCAGAACTTGTATTTGATCTCTTCGAAAGAGAACAAGATATTGTTGAATTTTATTTAGCAGGTAGTAAGGATTTCTCCAGCTCTTCGGTCTTTCACAATGACGTCACTTTTCGGACAAAACCAGATCAGCTCTCTATAGTCAACATTCTAAAGGTTCGTACTTTTTGTAAAAATATTAATGAGATTTAAGTAATCAAAAAAGCAGGCAGACAATGAATGTTGCTGTGATATTAGTCACCCAACCGCAAAAGAATATTTAGGTTACTCATTAACACAATACCAGTCGGTTTAAATTCATACCTACGGTATTAATTCTCTTCCCTTCGCCCAAGCTACTTGAAAGTCGTATCTCTAGCGCATTTCATTTGAAGAAGTACTCTCTCGTAAAAACAAATATTTGTTTTATTACACACTCAAAGGATGGGTACAATTCGATCTTGTTTGTAACTTGTCGATGACATTTATACTTGTAATTGAGATTAGTAAACTTGTGAAGTGATTTCAGTGAACCCAAGTGAATAACGGTGAAAACACCTATCGATCTGAGGAAGATAGTGTTCTCACCACAACGGCAGATAAAAACTCCACCGTAATAATTCCCTTAATTTTGGTTGAAACCACCCCAAAATTGTACAATGTAGTACATAGAGTGAAAGTAAGCGAGTTATAATCTATAACTCCTCTCTTTATTCCCCTCATAGTATGCTATCCTGAAATTCGCATAATAATTCGAAAAGACAACCATTGGCTTCCATACAAAAATGCAGACGCGATTGGTACGTTTCACGTACATTTTTATAAATAATGATTTGCAAGACTCCTTAATTATTAGCTGTTGTAGGTCATCCAAAAAAGTAGGACTTCTTGTGGTATACATCCGATAAGTCCTCCCGGAAAATACGACAGAGCTTCATCACGTTAAAAAAAATAAATCACTTTTGTTGGTTTCAGTTTTGCAGCATATCGATAAAAATTACATTACTCATCATTTCCTCAAGGTAGATTCAATTAGTGATTGTATCACTGTTCATCCCACCTCCAAAATTAAGATTCTGAGGACGCTATATATGCTCCTCTAGCATTAAACCCTTTCTTAATGCCGTCCCACTAGCTCTTGTTTTCTAGTCTTATTATGCTTGATAAGCTCCCACCACATTTTCTAAACCTATATCTCACTTCTATAAAATTTGCTGAGCTGATTGTAATTTATTCATCTTCTCCCATTTGGCAAAATGAATATTTTCTTGCACTCATTGACACAAACTAATTTATCAGGGAAAATCAATCTCAGATTGTCTTTGTAAGTTCAGTTTTATGGGTTATAACTATTCTACATTATCAACGTAATCATTTATTCTTCCAATAGCAAGAACGAGTTATCAAATATTCCTGTGAAAATGTAACCTGATTTTAATTATTTGTATATTATCAAAGCCAGATAAAACTGTAACCACTTGAGATATTGATTGCAAATTCAGATTCGCTTAACATAAAATGAATGAATTCGAAACGAATGGGAGGAATAGAAAATAGATGTGAATCGATAAAGAAAAATAAGATAAATAGAGAATGTTTTATCCAATTTTATGACGGGTAATCTCGAAGTATCAAGAGTTTTCGGAGGAAGCTCTCTAGAGATTTCAAGTTCATTGTACTTTCGATTGAATCAAAAGATGTACGCAATAGGAGATAGAAGCTTTGAGGCGGTCATATATTGAAAGATAAATGAATTTCACTGATTCATAGAATTCACCCCTGAAAAAAGTTCATTTGGATATTTATGTTTTATTGATTCGTAACTCGACATCCTCAACCAAACGATCAATATATAAAGAAATAACACTTGTGGAAACACAATTTATTCTTCGATCTACACAAGGTGTGTAACGAACAAACGTCTGTACTCTCTCAATTGAAGAAGTGGTAATGCTTCGATCGAAACGAGTAGTGCAGAGCCTCGAAGCTCTGCACTGCTTGAAGCTACCACTTCAATTAAGAGAGAATAGTCGTTTGTTCGTCATTGCACCGCGCTGAGGTTTTGATTCTTCCACTGCTTCACTGGACATTCCTGCTTCTCTAGATTAACATTGAATTTCCTATGTTTCCGACTGTCGTTTCCATACCTTTATATAATAAATAACAGAATATTGACTACCTAACACCACCTTGCCAAATCCAGAAGATCTCATTTTTCATTTAAAACAATCCTCTGGTTTTTCTTGCATTTCTTTGAGTCTATTCCTTACATTCAAACATTTTTCATTATTTACATCATGCAAAAAATTATTATTACAAACATCGTTTTTCAGCGACAAAAAGAATTTAAAAAATCTTATCATCTGATCAATATGTCTCTTAACTTGAATTTCACTTCTATATTCTTGATCCTATTTTTCTAACAATTCAAGGTTTTTTCCAACATTCGTTATTATTATCATAATTTTCTACTGATACTTTGTTAACAAAAATTTTTTTTCTCAGGACTCTTAGCATTGTTGTTACAATTTTCACGATATCAAGATAAAATTTTTATATCTGCGCTAATACTTGATCACGAAAACAAATGAAAGTGTGATGCCTTTAATTTGTTAATTACCCAAATGTGTAGGGTGAAAATCTTTTAGTTCTTTAATTCTTTATATTTTATGTGCAAGAGTTCTTTTTTTAATTGAATCGGTCGTGAGTTTACCCGTGTGAACCCGTAGTGAACCGTTACACTACATTTAAAGATTTTTCAGTTTACCAGAAGTTTTCTAAATGGTTAAAAGGTGAGTAAATATTTGTTGTTGATTGATGTTATATTTATTGAATATGAATTATTTGAATACTGACGAAGCAAAGTCTCTCTTAAAACTTGTTTTTCAGTAATGTTTTACATATCTTGAGTTTTTATATAAAGTAACTTAGTTAGATATCCAATGATATTGAATATTCTAAGTAAGATAGTTTTATGATGAAATTCTTAAGATTATGTTAGACATTTTTGAAAGATATTTGTTTTCATAAGATTGATCAGCAGAAACAACATTTTGTCTATTCAAAATATTTAATTTATAGGATTTTGGTTAACAATTTTTATTTATTGGATTTTGTTATACCATTGGGATGTCTTTTAATGAATGTTTATTTTATATGTCATTTGATATAAGTGGTACTTATATGATATTATTTTAATTTATTTTCAGAAGTTATAATCATTAAATATAATTTTTTGAAACTAAATAAGTAGAAGGCTAATATTAAAATATTTAAATAATTTTATATACCTTCTATCAAGAATTAACCTCTATTTATGTTATTTTATTCATAATATATAATTATTTGGTTTCCTTAACATTCTTTATACAGATAGTCCTTGTGCTATAACAGAGGCCGTTAAATTGTCCTTCAATCTTTTAGATCAAGGGTAAACCACAGAAATATTTATATATAGTGAACCGTTACACTACATTTAAAGATTTTTCAGTTTACCAAAGGTTTTCTAAATGGTTGAAAGGTGAGTAAATATTTGTTGTTGATTGATGTTATATTTATTGAATATGAATTATTTGAATACTGACGAAGCAATGTCTCTCTTAAAACTTGTTTTTCAGTAATGTTTTTACATATCTTGAGTTTTCATATAAAGTAACTTAGTTAGATATCCAATGATATTGAATATTCTAAGTAAGATAGTTTTATGATGAAATTATTAAGATTATGTAAGACATTTTTGAAAGATATTGGTTTTAATAAGATTGATCAGCAGAAACAAAATTTTGTCTATTCAAAATATTTAATTTATAGAATTTTGGTCGACAATTTTTATTTACTGGATTTTGTTATACCATTTGGATGACTTATAATGAATTTTTATTTTATATGTCATTTGATATAAGTGGTATTTATATGACATTATTTCAATTTATTTTCAGAAGTTATAATCATTAAATATAATTTTTTGAAACTAAATATGTAGAAGGCTAATATTAAAATATTTAAATAATTTTATATACCTTCTATCAAGAATTAACCTCTATTTATGTTATTTTTCATTTACTGTGGTATATGTATAAATTTCATTCTCTTATTTTCAGTGTTATTATATATCCCCAATCATCATTGAAACTGTTCGCTTATTTATAATGGTAATTATTTATTGTTAAGCGTGATGAACTATCTGTTTAATTATTTGCTGATTTAACTTAACTTCATCCGTATAACTAGATAATTATATCGCCCATCGACATGAACGATCAGTTGAAAACTGAGATAAACCTTTAGTTGGAGAAAAAATGCGACTAAGGAACAATCATTAAATCTAGTTAAACGAAAAATAATATAGACTTAATCCCTCTTTCTCTATTCGAGACCGTTCTGGATTAATTCACGTACCAGAGACATAAGATAAGAGTTTGTTGATATCGAACACAATATATTTGAAAACGTAACATATTTCTGCTCATATACCGTACTCTGAGCTACTACTAATTCTACGCGTATATTGTGCTGGAAAAGTACCAAAATATCTTCATCAGTTAATTTTTACAAATTCAAACGCTTTTTGACAAAGTTTTGACCAATTTCATCCAACAGATTTTTTCAGTAAATTATATAAAGGAAGCCAGTCGAATAAATTTTTCATAATAGTTTATAATACTCAGAAAAGAATTCAATCGAGTAATGTTCCCTGGAATTGGGGCCAAACGAATTGTTTCTAGATGTTGAACTGTTTCAGCCGTTACTATTTGGTAGTTGATCATAATTAAAACAAATTACTATGTTTTACTACCAACAATTGTTTCTACTTTTGATTCACTAGGATGAATTCCTTCGGAATTTACTTCATAACCTTAATACTTAATGAAGTCTTGAAAGAAAAAAGAGAGAGATAATTGGAGTCTGGCATTGTGCAATCAATTATTCAATATTTTAATACTTTTCCAAACGTTCTATATGTAATTCCTGGGTTTCACCTGTTACAACAATTTCGTCCAAGAACACTACGACTCCTATCATATCATCATTATCTACTCGTATATCAGATAATAATGCTTACATTTTTATTGAAATATTGTAGGTTCTGTTGCTATACGAAAAGGTAAACGTTTATAGCAATATCTTACGTATAGTAACAAACTCAATATTCAATGGATTTTCTTCTTATAATTATTGTTCGTATGCAAAACTCAAGTCTTATTCGGAATATGTTCCATTAATTTATTTCCAATTGATTATTATTTTGAAATCCCCGCACAAGCAAACAGTTCCTTCTTTTTTATTACAGGAACTGAAGGTGTTGGCAAATCAGAATAATTAACAAGACATATAACACCTAATTTTAACAGTCGTTCTAATTCTATGTCCACTTTTTCCTCAATATGAGGTATTGAACACGATTTACCAAATATGGGTTTCGTATCACAATCTTTCGATTTCATTGAAACAGAACCCTTATTGAAATTATCCAAATTTGAATCGAATAATGCCTCAAATTTAATTTTCAAATTTTCAATCATGATAGAATCACGTCTCACTAAAGGAGGGCATCTACAATATATAATATTAATGTTTTTGTAGTTTTAATTTTAGAATAAAGTAATATTTGAATGAAACCTATAGACTGAAATATATTGTGTACATAAGTTGAAAAACTTTCTTGACATTTTATAATTTTATATCTTGATAAATTTGCATTATAAAATTCTTTGCAAATTACAAAAATTCCAGAACTTGGATCAAATCGAAATTTGTAAGAAATACAATTGATTTCTATAAAAATTCTAAAAGCATCGTGAGATTTTTACTATTTATGTAAAACATCGAGTTTTCGGAATAAATATAAATACTTTGATATCAATTTTCTAATACTGAGCTACAGGAGACCATTTCAACCCTTTTGAAATAACAAGACACCTTTTTTAAAATTTTTTCATGACTGAAAAGCTGACTGCTGAAGATTTGCTGTTCATTAAAGCTTTTCAGCATTGTTACGGATCAGATAGGACGAAATATATCTATACAGAAAAAAAAGAAGAAAAGCACTGACGTGAAGTCAGGACCTTTTGCGCGCTCAATCGTATCACCCACGGTCTTCACATAATTAAATTTTGTGGTTTTTTAATTATACATTCCCCACAGAATATTCAATGAAAATGCGTATTAGTATTATTTTTCCAAGTGAGGAATTTCTGATCGATCATATCTGTGTTTTCGAACATATTGGTTTTAGTATGAGAAATTCACAAACCCTCCTCACAAAATAAATATTTTGGTTTTCTACTTATACGATCTTAAGATCGAAATTTTGCACGAACTGCTATTTTAGTTCTGGCTTCTGAATTTAAGATTAATTTTTGGTTTTGAAACTGTTGGGAAACATATGAAAAGTTCTCAAATGCAATTAACTGTGAAACTATTTTGCGGTTCAAAATTAGAAAACTACAGACAACATGAAAAAAGAAGAAAAATTCAAAAAATTACTCATTGCTGAATTTATTCGCTCTGTATTTGAAAGAGAAAACACTAACACTAATTCTTAAAAATATAATAAGTTTTTTATTTAAATTTTCAATTTCAATAAAGATGATGGATGTTCATTTTGATTAACTAAAATAATTGAAAATACTCTGGGGTGAATAAAGAACAAAGAGCTAAAGCAGGAGTGTTCCTATTGGTACATAAAAAAACACCAAAACAGAGAAAAAACCACATGAACCTATAAGTGAAAGAATTTTGAAGATGGCACTCCATGTAGGCGAAAGAAATATCACGATTATTGGCATATATTCCCTCAGTGATGACGCAACCGTTCAAAGACAACTTTGAGGAAATTCTAAGAGAAACCATTGACCTAGTCCCAAATAGCCACGAATTGATTATAGCAGATGATCTGAATGCACAAGTGGGCAAGCAACAAAAGAATGGGGTGGTAGGAATGCAAGGAGATAAACAGTTAACAATAATGGAAAAAGATTGGTGAATTTATAGGCCGAACGAGAACTGCTGATAATGAGCACATTTTTTGCCCACAAAGACATATTTAAATATATAGTCCGTCTAGAAAGTATCCGGAAAAAACAAAGCTCAATTGAAATTACTTAGTATATATTTTTTATTCTTGAATTAAAAAATTATAACCAAATATTCATCTTATTTATTCATACAGCCTCCATTTAATTGTAAACACTTGACTAAACGTCGAGGTACACCCGAAATTAGATCACCTCTAGGTGATGGTAGTCCAAGATTGTAACACTGATTGAATTAAATCATCTTTATTTCGTGGCGCTGCTCGTTCAACATAAATCTTCATTAGTAAGTCAATGGGACTAAGATCTGGTGAAGCTACTGGCGATGAAATGATTGTCACTTGGTGTTCTTGCATCCAAGCTTGAGTAGAGGCCGATGTACGCCATCTTGCATTATCCTGCTGAAAACGCCACTCCTCTGAATATAAAGCATGAGCCGTGTCAACGAGAAAATCGTTTAGAATGCCACAATACTTTAAACTATTAATGGTACGATCAACTATACAGAGAGGCGTAGAACCACGCTGAGATATTGTTCCCTAAACCAAGTTTGAACGATAACAGGTTGTTTTGATAGGATTTTTAAGTGATTGCCACGCAGTTGGAAACAACTTTCATCAGATATAATTGCATTATTAAAATTATCTTCCTGAAAACGTTGACAAAATTCTATCCTTCATTCCTTTTGAAAAGGTGTCAATTAGGGTTTTTTTTTTGTTTTTGATATATAGTCTTATTTTTTCAGTGACATACGGACGGTTTCTGGACATACTTTTATATATCGTTGATTTCCAAATCTGTTAGCCAATTTGCGCGGATTGAGTGGTTCTAAGGCCAATAAAGCGTTTACATGGTTTCCCTCATATCTATGCCATTTTTAATCCTCTTCATTCTCCCATATACAGCACTTTTTCCCAGTTCAGTCAATTGCACTAATTTTTTAACGCTTCAAAAACCCTTTCTATACAAATATTCTACATGTTTTATTTTAACTGGTTGCAACATTATTTCATAAATTGTATACCCTTTGACAATCAACAATATTTGACCAATTGAAACTTTTGACATATCCGACTATCTGCACAATCTATTTTATACATTACTTTTGTCTTAGAATGTTACAAAAAAGGAGTTTATTGAAATTATGAAAAATAATAAATTTCGGATACTTTCTAGACGGACTATACTTGGCATCAGCATATACGCGGGTTAAAATCTGTAATTGTATACTTAAAAAAAATCAGGCCTAAAAGTGAACGATGTGAAAGTTCGCAAAAGGTCAGAATGTGATTCAAACCATTAGTAGCGGCTAAAATCTACATTCCTTTCATTGGAACAGCAGCAAAAAATGAAAGAGGAGAAAAGATGTCTTGTGATAAAGTGGAATACAATTTGGATAGCTTACAACACGATACCACAAAAATGCTTTTCTCATGGAGTTTAGAACAAAAACTAATAAAGACAGAGAGATCTACTGAAGAAGAATACCAACATAAAAATTATATTAAGGAAGCTGCTGAAGGGGCTCTGGGAATAGAGTAAAATATTGAATAAGCCATTTTGGTAGGATTCAGATATAGAGAAATATATTGAAAGAAAAAAGTAATCAGTGAAGCATTTCCAACAATATAATAGAAAAGTCAAACGAGAAGTAATGAAGAAAAAGAATCTGTCATGGGAGAAAAAATGTCAGTAAATTGAGAATCATTTGGGAGGTTCAAAAAGTACGGAAGCCTGGAAGACAATAAAAAACATCAATTGTACTAAAAAACACAATAACATTTAAACAATTTTCCAGAGCTTCAGAGGATGAAACATTTCAAAGACCTATTAAACGAAACGAAAGATGAATTTAATATACGAGATGATCCAACAGAAGCAACAGAGCACGTAACACTGAATATAGAGGAAGTGAAAAAGCCATTGAATATACGAAACTGAAAATGTCGGCAGGTCCAAGAGGAATAATTCCAGAGCTAATTCGACAGGGTCCTCAAAAACTAGTAGAAATACTCAGAACTTTATTAGAGAGATGTTTGAATGAAGAACAGTACTAAGAAAGTGGCAAACCTAATATATTTCACCAGTCTTCAAAAAGGCTCAAGGTCAAATCCAAAAAACTTCAGAGGTATTGCCGTCATTCCTACTGTTGGTAGAATGTACTCAAGAATATTGAAAACCTTAGTTGAAGAAAGCATAATAATAAACAACAAGAAGAATAAGCTGGCTTTCGGGCAGGACGATCAACAATAGATAATATTTTCACTATCAAAATTGCAACGGAAAAAAGAGTCCAACAAACTAGAGAAACGTACATAGCCTTCATTGCTTTGATAAAATAGAAAGAGGCTTTTTACTTGATAGAAGAAATATAACAAAATTTGAATATCAAAACAGATTTATCTGTTAGTCTTCTACAATCTTAATTTCAAAAAAATTTTATTCAAAAAACTTTTTGAATTAAATTAATATCTACAATAAGCTTATTGCAAATATTATTTTTATTCTAAAAGTTTTTTGAATAAAAATTTTTTTGAAAATAAAATTGTAGAAGACTTACAAATTGAATCTGTTTTGATATTCAAATTTTGTTATATTTTTCTATCAAGTAAATAGCCTTTTTCTATTTTATTTTATATTTAATATATAATTATATTTAGGCTCTAATAAATCTCTTTATGGAATGTCAATGATTTAAATATAACCTTAAAAATACCTTACACTTTTCTGTGATTTTGTTAGAACATAGACCATCTCAAATTTTAAAGTTAGTCTGTTTGAAGCAATCATCCTGGAAACACGTGTTGAGGTGAGATATAGTGATAGTTATTTGATTTTGATATTTGGAATATTATTTTGGACCGATGAAGAGATTACCTAGAATTATATTTATTTTTTGAAGATATAGTGCATGTTTTGAGAGATTTCTGAATTAACTTATTCGAATATTAGAATATATTCAATATTTCAAATAAATTATATTTTTTGAGAAGTTCTTAAGTTGTGTTCATGTTTTCAAAAGGCAATTGGTGTTCTTAAAGGTAACAACAAAATTTTGTCTCCTTTAAATATTTATTAATTTAAATGACTTTTTTATCTCTGTTGGTTTATTCATTCCATTTGACATTATATATTGAGTTTTGATTATATACCTCTATTAAATATAAGCGGTGCTTATTGTAGACATTAATTTAATTCTAAAAGTTTTTTGAATAAAAATTTTTTTGAAATTAAATTGTAGAAAACTAGCGGATTAAATCTGTTTTGATATTCAAATTTCATTGCTTTGGAAAATTTTTATTATTATCCTGATCCTGATACTCCTAGATCTTCTGCGAAGATCCCTCCGAAGCTTTTTCATCTTGTGCGAGTTAGGAGTTCAGTTGTGTTCTGGGTAGGCTTTGTTACTGCGATCTTGCGCCACTTCAGGTCACAGCACTGTTAATTTTTGACCCAACAGTGAAATAATCGCAGACACCTAACATTTCTTTTCCACCTGAACAGGATTCTAACCCAGACCTCCCGATCTCGAGCCCTATGCTCTTCCACTGAGCTGTCCACACACTATATAATGTCTATAAGAGTGTCTCACAATTATGGAAAACAGTGGGAGTTTTGAGTATACTACTAGTTTGAAAGGAGTAGTAAAAGGTATCTGAGAGATATCTTGAGTATTCAACACTCTGTATTAGGACAATAACTCAACAAAAAGATCTAAAATGTATTTTTTATGAAAGTATGGTACAAAGTATCACTTTGTATTGCTTAGGGGTTTGGGATGTGCAAACAAGACGAAACTATGGCTACAGAAATGGATTTCTTCAGGAGAAGTTGTAGACGGTCAAGATTAGAAAGAGTCAGGAATCACGTTATAAGGGCAGAAATGTATATAAGCTGACCAATATCGGAAGAAATGGAGAGGCGACAATTAACATGGCTCAGCCATATCAAGAAAATGACCGATGATAGATGGCCTAAGATAGTATTGGAGTGGGTACCACCCGAGAGAAGAAAGGGAGGACCACCTTGGAAAAGCTGGCAAGATAACTCGCTCCTATATGCAACAATAACAAAGTCTTCTGGAAAATCAAACTATTGATGAGTCTTTCAGAAAGCAACGACTTAGAGACTTTGTAGAGCAATTTGGAGATTGATTACGAAGGTAGAATTCGTGAATGAGTAAAATCCACCCAATTATTTAATAAAGGATATACCTATCCATTCTAATAAATTTTTCTCAATATTTTCGAAAATATTGGTCCGATCGAATTGAAATCTAGTACTTGTAAAATTACGGCTTCAAGGTTTATGCAGAATTTCGCGAAAATCTTAGGATTATAAGTTCGCAAAATCATTTTTATCAGGGTATATGAGGCGTTGAGAACCAAGGACTGTCCAACACGCACAAAAAAATTTGACCAATGAAATTTTTGCACGCTTGTTTTAAGGAACGGCGTACTGTGAACTGTTTTTTATGAATGAAAAAGTTGCTCCGTAACTTTGATGAAAATTATGAAAGTACTGGTGTAAATTGGTGAATTTACGCTCGTTGAATTATGACTTATATTTTCAATTTTTAATTGAAGATCTAACATGACTGCATGGTCCCTAAGTAGAGCCAAAGATATCTCCAGACCCTTAGCTTTCGGAATAATTGAAAAAAGTAGTACTTAATCGGCTACATTCGCTAAAATCTGCCTTCAAAGACATCGAGGTGAAAAAGTCTCAAAAATTTGCCGTCTGATTATAATATTTTTTTGCTATTTTATCATTCCTAAGGTATATTTGTTTATTAACTAAAAAAAAATGACAAAACGACTCATTTGCGAACCCACGTCTCTTTGAAATATTTTACTTATTTGAGATTTTTAATTAGCTACCAAAATAATGAAACTTTGTTTTTTAACACCTGGTCTAACACTTCCTTCGAGAGTTATCGAAGGAACGACAGAATTGAATCAGATCACGGATTTTTCATCATACCTAATTGTTCAAAACCATTTTTGGCTCAAAATTCGAAAAGTACAGACATTTGGACAAAATGATAAAGTTCTTGTTCCTCCTGAACAAGCGCGTAAAAACGGAATGACTTTCTTATGAAAAATATTTGAGCATCCTTCGATCAAGATTCGCTTTCTGTTTGACATGCTCTCTATGGGATCCCCTGTATTTTATGGGTCAATTTTATTTTCAATTCATCTACTATACGTTTCATCAAAAGTTCACTGTTTTGAAAATATAAGACTACTCTGAAAAAACATTAGATTCCATACACTTATAATTTGCGAATGTTCGTCAACAACTCAGTTCAGAGTCTGTTTTTACGGATTATTTTCTTTTGCAGAAATTTACCATGAAATTACTTTTTTTAGAGAAATGCATATATTTGCTCTATCTCGCAATACCAAATCAAATTTACTTTCTCTTAATCCAATATTGTCTATATTTCAACTATTCGCGTAGAATAGTTTGCCTCTTCTTCAAAATTTGTGAATAGATATAAAACAGACAGAGATAGCTAAGCTCCATACAGGTATTCAAATCTTGTATTGACATATGTCCCCATACTTCAAATAGTCTAGCTTATGATCTTCACCAAGAAGAAATGATGAAAATGATATTTGCTGTCAGCAAATTTGTCTCCATTCGAACACATTTCTCATGACGACACATTATACCGGGCTTGTAGAAGTATGCTTAAGTGTGGTTTTTCGGTTTGTATATATCAAAGAGATGCAATATCTGATATAATTGTCATTATAAAATAAAACACTTGTTTACATTTTCTACTTTATTTTTGGTATTGACGTACGTTTCGTCTTTGCTAGAAAGACTTCATCAGAATACGAAGTAACAGTTGTTGTACAATGAATTTATAAGATTTTTTACAGAAGGTGTACATGTGTTTTGAAATTGTTCGTCGGGTTGGTTTTCTCGAAGAATATTCCCTTCAGAATCACGTTCACTCGATCCCTTGTAAATATCGAATAGAGGGGTGTAATAAAAATCTATTTGTTCATTTACTAGGTTATTGCTGTTTTTATGTTTATTTATTTCGTAAATTTCCCATAAGTTCAATTTTAGACCTTTATTTTCAACATGTAGAATTTCTATTTCTTTTGTGAAAGAAATTCTACATGTTGAAAATAGAGGTCTAAAATTGAACTTATGGGAAATTTACGAAATAAATAAACATAAAAACAGCAATAACCTAGTAAATGAACAAATAGATTTTTATTACACCCCTCTATTCAATATTTACAAGGGATCGAGTGAACACGATTCTGAAGGGAATATTCTTTGAGAAAACCAACCCGACGAACAATTAAAAACACATGTACACCTTCTGTAAAAAATCTTATAAATTCATTGTACAACAACTGTTACTTCGTATTCTGATGAAGTCTTTCTAGCAAAGACGAAACGTACGTCAATACCAAAAATAAAGTAGAAAATGTAAACAAGTGTTTTATTTTATAATGACAATTATATCAGATATTGCATCTCTTTGATATATACAAACCGAAAAACCACACTTAAGCATACTTCTACAAGCCCGGTATAATGTGTCGTCATGAGAAATGTGTTCGAATGGAGACAAATTTGCTGAGAGCAAATATCATTTTCATCATTTCTTCTTGGTGAAGATCATAAGCTAGACTATTTGAAGTATGGGGACATATGTCAATACAAGATTTGAATACCTGTATGGAGCTTAGCTATCTCTGTCTGTTTTATATCTATTCACAAATTTTGAAGAAGAGGCAAACTATTCTACGCGAAAATATATATAAATATATATATATATATATATATATATATATATATATATATATATATACGCACAAGCATTAGAGAAATTAAACTATTAAATGAGCAGACGAACCCTTAACAAAGGTGTGTCAAATTTTCGTCTGCTCATTTAAAGGTTTAATTTATAAAATGCTTGCGTTTAAATATTCCTATGGATTCTACGATGCCTTTTTGCTTTTCGCTTCCAGGTGTAATATTTCAAGATTAAACAATTCTGAGAAGATATGATTGGTTTCGAAAAAATGTTTCGCAAAGTTAGAGTTGACTTTCTGGTTCTTAAATGACGATTGATGTCCTTTGAACTTTTTTTAGAAGGATCTCCTGGTTTGCAGACAACTTAATTTATGAAGTCCAGAATTATTGAGCCGGTTATTGTATATTCAGTAATAAAAAGTAATAGAAAACCAAGAAATTTCTTATTTAATCCTTCAAAAACGAATTAGTTTTTGAAGAATTAAGTTTAATTGTGTCAAAACATTGACTCATCTAAATTTCCAGCTTTGTGAGATTTTATATAGAGGTTTGTCTTGTTTTCATTAATTAATTTTAATTTGTAATTATTATTCAAACAAAATATTTTATACATCATTCGAAAAATCCAAAGGTTCTCTGAACTGTATGATGAAATCTTGAAAAGTGGCCAAAATAATTTTGAATTTGGAATTTCGTAGAAGATTCGATAAGTGAATATCGGTTAATTTGATATTTTACGCATTTTCAGAATATTTTCTTACTACTGATCATTTATTGTCCATACCAACAATTCTTGAATTTTTTCGTTTCCTCTACAGAATTTGAGAAAATTTGAAAAACTGAGATTACTTCAGCTTACAAGTAATAAGCCATAAGAAAATGGAATCTTATTGTGCATGAACTAGACCTTTAGATGAGCTCAATTATTCCTTGATCTGCATTGTAATCATTCTATTTGTAAGTAGGTAATACACAAAAACAAATTTGTCATTCACGTGAAAAGGTTATTGACCTTTATATCATCGCTATGAGATGATTCACCATGTTGAATGATTTCATTGAATGAACATGATCAAGTTGCCGAATGAAAATTCAGAAATTCTTTAGCATGGGGGAATTTCTTAATATTGTTCTTTTCCAAAGAACATTTAGCGTATTGGACAATGATGGAGAATATCGTGAACTTTAAAATTTGAAGTAAAACTAATATTTTAATGATTTTTACTGCAACAGTCTGTAAAATTCATAAAAGCGATTTTGACCCATTTAATAGAGATTCCTAGAGATATTAATAACCAATTTCAAATTCAAATTTAACATTTGAAGTGTATATTAGGTTCTATACTCAAATATCATATCAAATCAGGGATCGAGAAACTTATGATTTGATTTAAATAAAATAATAGAAAATTGTGAATTTCAAATCAAGAGACGATTTGCATAACACTTTTTGGACAGGTAATAAAATCGATGATATAATCTTTTAAGTTTCCAACTGTCATGTCAACAACACTTCAGACTTCAAATTCTATGAAATACATAATTTTAGCGTCTGTCTCGTTAAAAATATCAACTTCAGCTTCAAATTGTGGACAGCTTAGTGGTAGGGCATCGGGCTCGTGACCAGAAGGCCCGGGTTCGAGTGCTGTTCAGGTGGAAACGAAATTTTCTAGTTGGACGGGTGTCCGCCACCATTTCAGTGTTGGGTCAAAAATTAACAGTGCTGTGACCTAAGGTGGCGCAAGATCGCAGTAACAAAGCCTACCCAGAATACAACTGAACTTGTAACTCGCACAAGCTGAAAAAGCTTCTGAGGGATCTTCATAGAAGATCTAGGAGTATGAGAATAATCATAAAAAAAGGTTCAGGCTAATGATATACGATAAATGTTGGTCGATCGGAAGAAATCTTGATGTTACCCTTAAAGAAATTTTTGTATTGTGATTTCACATTTAGTCTTTGATTCTGCTATTAATATTATTTTCTTCACATACATGAAAATTATATTTCATATTCAGAAATTTACAAAGGTGGAATGATGTGGTCGCCAGTTGAAAATTAGAATTCCAGCAATAAAAGAAGCAGTACTAAATCTTGTCGACGAGCAGCCTGACATCAGTACTAGAAAAATTTATCAGCAATTACAAATTCACCATATGACGATATTTGCGATAATAAACAAATAACTTTTATATCCATTTCATATTCAACGTGTACAGGCTCTCTTACCACGGGATTTTCCGAATCGTCTCCAATTCTCCACTTGGATGTTGGGAATGACTGAACAATATTCTCAATTTTTTTGAAAAGGTCCTATTCAAAGACAAGGCTGATTATTCTAGAGATCCAATAAGTAATTTTCATAACAACCACATATGGACCGAAGAGAACCCTCACGCTTTTACTGTAGTTCACCACCAAGAACAATTTTCTCTGAATTTCTGGCTTGGATACGTTAAGGCTCAGTTAATTGGTCCAAAATTTCTACCACCTAGATTGAATGGAAATACATAAGTTGAATTTCTAGAAGAATAACTTCCTGTACTTCTTCAGAATATTTCTTTGCGTGTCCGAAGCAACGTGTGGTTTATGCATGATGGGGCCCCCGCACATTTCAGTATTGGAGCACGTCAGCATTTAAATCATAAATATTCAAATCGATGGATAGGGCGAGGTGGACCTCATTCCTAGCCTGCCCGATCACCAGATTTAAATCCTCTGGATTTTACTTTTCGGGGCCATTTAAAAACATTAGTTTACAAGACTCCTGTCCAAGATATGGAAGACTTAAGAAACCACATGTTCTTTCATGTTGGGTTATTCAAAATACTCCCGCATTTTTTGACCGGGTAACCCATTCTATGCGCCGAAGTGTAGACTTATGTGCAACGGGTGAATGTGGTCACTTTGAACATTCAATATGATCAAAAATAGCAAGAAAGAACTATTCATCGATAAAAATGAACCGATTTGTTGGTAACAATCGATTAATATTTCTTTCTTGCTAAATATGATGTTTTGCACTTCAATATGATATTTGATTTGTAAAAAGTTTAAAATTGTTTGTTTTGTTACATGTATTTAAAATTTGTACCAGTTCTCCATAAAAATGTCAACCTCACATGCGCCTAATTAATTAATTTATGGTCGAAAATAATTCCAGCCCCTACGACTGAGGCTATTATCTGTTGATATTTTTTCTCAAAAACTGTGAATTTTAGCGCGAAATGACAAAAACTCTTATTTACCAAGAATAGATCCAGCTATCCAAAACAAATCTTCTTATTATAAATTATGAATAGGAAAAAAGTTTCTTGCGACATAAGGTTTAGTGGTGGCTTTTTCTACCCCTTGCAATCATAGAGGAACACCAACAAACATTTTTTGAGTGCCTTCTTGCCCGCATAAAATGTCTGGTTAATATTATTCTTGTCAATTTTTTGATTTTTAAGAAAAAAATTGAAAACTGCTTTTCGGGCGCAATATTTAAGGGGTTGTAACTAAGCATGGGGGCTCAAAAAAATTAAGTTTATATGAAAGACCCACCCTATTTTTTGACAAGGAATCACCCGCTAAATCATATATATATATATATATATATATATATATATATATATATATATATATATATATATATATATATATATATTTATATGTTTAATTTAACTAAAATATGTACAGTATTGAATGATCAAAAGGAAAAATAATCATATTTTCAATATGATTTCTTTGAAGATTTGCTATTCGGGATGGTTGTAAATTAATTTGAAAAGGGGTGTCTCCTCTGATATTGGACCTTCAGATATTACCATGAAATAATTTTTTTCAACAGTCATTCCATCTTTTGTGAAGTGTGAATCCTAATGAGTAGATGAAAAATATAGTCTGTTCAATTAAGTCGCAACCATAGAGAAATCTTTTTCATTATTCATTTCATAAAAAAGTCATACCCGAGAAAAAAAACGCATGATGAAATAATTAAATATCATTTTTTTGCATTCACTCACGAAGTTTATTTTTTTAAATATTGACAATATTTTTGAAGAAAAGTTGATTCTAATTGAAAACTATGGTGAGACATTCAATATTATCCTACCTTGAAAATAAAGGATTTGTTTCTTTTATTTACTCTTATGTAGTATTAATGAAGCTATGCAAAAAAAATGGTACAAATAATCATAAAATATATTGGAGCCAATTATCGGAAATACCTCAATAAGTAAAAATATTGAAAAACAGAGATCTATCGACATCTGTTTGCTCGTTGGAAAGATAATTTTGAAACTACGAAATAATTCATAATAAAATTACAAGTACTAGACTCACACTGTTGGAAGCATTATGAATTAACAGAGACAAGAGCCTTTGAAGTCTCCTCAACGAACAGACAACTATCGACAGGTATTTCCAATAAGTAGCCCGATATATTTTATGATTACTTGTATCCCTTTTCGCATATTTTTAGTCATCTCTTTTGCCATAAATTGATAGTTATTTATGCCTTTATTTTTCAAGATTTGTTTCCTGAACCATACCTATATTACATGTAAAGTTGTAACTTTTACAGTTAGCCGGAAATGTAGACCTTAAGAAGCCACAGAGTTGCCGGAAAAATTAATCTAAATTAATAAATTGTGGAAATATTCTTCATTATTTTATTTAATGAAAACACATTGCCATCAATTGAGCACAGATTCACCTAAATTTCATTTAACTGAAATGAATTTTTATCAAGTAAGGACCAATTCAATTGAATTCCTGCCATTACTTGGTATTACAATTTAAGTAACTTTAATAGTCAATAAAATTTACATTTTTGACAAACCTCGCATACGAAGGCAAAAATTTTATATAATATTATTTTATTTTGCTTTTCAGATCATGTAGAACTTGTCAAGAGTTTACAATAAAACAACAAAAAAAATTTCCACATATTGCCGAATTAAGTGAACTCACTGTGTATTAATCATTAAGTCTTTACTGTTTAAATAATGGTACACTTATGTTGTGAAAAATTTACATTCTTCGACAAAACTCGTATACGAACGCAAAAAAATAATATCTTATTATTTAAATTTCCGCTCAAGGCCATGCAGAACTTTTCTACAGCCATACATTTTTCGTAAGAAAAGTAATGAAAAAGTTATCCAAAAATTGCTGACTTACAGTAAATGAAGTCATGAAGGCTCCGCATTTTAGTAGTGGTTTCCTAAGAAATTCCTTAATGATATTTTTTGTGATTTGACATATTTTCACCCTCTTCTTATTAGAGTATTAACTTTACAGCAAAAAAAGGGACAAAAGTTAAAAATAACCAGAAATATTTTGGTATTGTCAGAAAGCTACCACGGAGAACTTCCCTACTGGCCGAGGGATATATAAAATTTACATGGAGGGGAGGCTGCAATCATACTGATGTAGACATGGAATGGAACTGAAAGATAAGAGAAAATGACTTCGAGGAAATATGATAAAATGAACGTTACGGTATAACAGACGTAAAAATTATTTTGAAGGAAGTATATTTCAGGTAAAATATAACGAAAATTGAGCTTATCGATTTCCTCGTTCCATAAAACTAAATCATATCCAACATCCTTAAATGTCAATAAAGAATTGAAATCGTAATATGATAGATATACAAAGCATTTAAGTGTAAGTATATATTTGAAGAAAATTCTATATCAGTGCCGATTTCTTTAATTGTTTTTGTTTTATTATTTGTACACTGCGAAGAAAGCATTAGTTATTTGTAGAGTATTTTCTCAATTGTAAGAGTGTGTTTGGTGGAGTAGCCCGTTAATTTGTGATAGTTTGTTTCTGAAATGGAATAAAATAAGAAAATACTCCATTTTCTATCACTCTTCGATACTAAAGATACAGTGACTCGAGCTTTGTAGTTCTTACTACATTTTCAAATTGAATAACAAATTTTATTTCAAATGTTGGATATATTCATTGAAGACTTCAGGAGGTACATACATGATTTGCATTTGTGAAGCCTGCACTTCTGAAGATAACTTGGGAACCAAAATTTTCTCGTGTTATACTCTTCCAAAGTTTATTACACTTCTTTTTCACCTTTGCTTTAATGTTTCCAAATTAATTTCCGCAAGTGCAACTATTTGACATTTTAAGATCCCACATATTTCCTCTCGATAGTACTCACTGAACTACTCTCTAAATTCACGAATGTTCACAGTTCTTTTCAACAATTTCGCTGATGACCAAATGAAAATTAAAACAAAGGAGAAGCTCTGTCAACAATTAACAGTGGTGTCCATAAGCTTAAATAAAAAAATCTTCTGAGGGTTCTTCGCAGTAGATCAAAAAGTATTAGGAAAATATTTCAGGAAAAATTCTAAAAGTAACTTTCGTTGAAGTTATTGGCTTTATAGAATTTTACATGATGTTGAAAATAAAAATGTTCTATATGGGTGAAAAAACGACGATTAATAAACGAAATATTTCATCTTTTGAATATTGAAGATGAATAAACCAAAGGTAATGATCAAAGAGAATTAAAGATAAACGATAGTTATCTACATCTCGCTTGTCAATGATTTGCGCTAAAATCAATGTAAAACTTGTGTCTATATGTAAATTTGAAATGTTCAGTGATTATCTCTAAATGAAAAAATCATAAATCTTGTGCATATATCGTCAACAAAAATTAAAGTTAGTTAATTATCAGCTCTATGATGAGAAATATATGTAGGGCTATATGAATATAATGCCAAAATATTGTCCTTTGCAATAAAATTGAAAGACCTAATGAAAATTCTATTCTTTATTGTGCTTGAGGGCATTTCGGACGGCGAAAATATTTTGCAACGAAAGATTTATATCAATTAAGATGAACTTTAAATTGAATATACAATTGGATTCGATAAGTTTCTAACATAAAAATTTTCCTGAAGCAATCCTGAGGTGAAGGTGAAAGGATTTCATTCAGATTTAACAACCTCAGGTTTTGGGATAACTTGTTCAATATTTAGAATTGAACTTTATTTTTTTGAGTTATTTTTCGTATAATTACGTAGTTTGGAGAGAATGGATAATTAGTGGCTTTTATTTTCACTCAATTTCAATTGTATGCCATTTAAGAAATTTTTCAATTGTTCCTAAATGATTAAAATATCAATGAATAAAATCATTTGATTCAACCAGTTGAAATATAAAATGAATTACTATTCAGCAAGTACTGCAGTAGTTTGGGGTTCGCATACGACATATACATCAATCAAAATGTCTAGAAATTGGTGTCAAACTGAAGCTTATTCAAAACGGAAACATATCCAGATAGTAAGAAATGAAGATAACTCATATTTCCGTGCAAGACATTTCTGTGTCGAAGCGGAGGACTACAAGCAGCTTCAAACGAATACAATCATTCACTTATTCAATTGTACTACGTGATTAACTTAGTTTAATCATACATCCATTCAACCGAACAAAAAACAAACCAGAAATGCCTTAAAGGATGTTCAAAAGCGGATATAGCAAAAATAGAAACCATTTCAAAGTTTTACCTGCTGCCAACGTTTCGAAATCCATTTTTCTGCACCTTCAGGACGAATGTTATCACACACTATGTTCCCCCCGCCCTGACGCATACGTGATCTTCGTTTGTTCGCAGCATGAGCTTCACTGAGACAATTTGACATGAGGCAATTCTGCTGTGTATTTACTGGACTGTTCATTCGGAGGATCCATTGTCATATTTGGTGTCATTATTATTCTATGTCCCTGTGTCATTCTAGTAATTTTCTATTGTAAACAATGGCCTATTGAGAGGAATTCTGAAAGAGGTTCATTCCGAGCGAGAGCTAAACTATACAGGCTGCTATTGTGACAAAAATTGGGACACTATGGTGATTGAGCTTGGAGGATATCTCTGGAAATGGGCATGAAAATGAACTAGTGCAAAAAATGATTGGAGAGAGGCTATAAGAAGTAAACACTCGCAAGCAAGAGCGGAATTTAGGTTGAAGGTGCTCTGGGACATAATTGAGCATGGGGCCCCTTTATCAGTAATTTTTAATGCTTAGATTTAGGTTACAAAAACAATCATTCAAAATGTACAATATTGATGAAATATTTTGTGTTCGTTTCACATAATTTATAATGCTAATTTACCTAAGCTTAGCTTTGAAAATATAATTGCTATTAGAATTAATTATGCGACCAAAAATTATAATTCTGAAAACATTTAACTGGATTTTACGGGATCAAATTAGTCAATTATTTCATTAAATTCAATTTTGCATGCTCTTTAATTCTCAGTAGATAGTAGTAGCTAGGTATTTCTTGTGATATTTTGATCCGAAAATAGTTTTTGATCAATTTCAATTTCGAAAATAATCCCTCAGCTTTTGCCGAACTTACGGAAACGGTTAAAAATATAAGAGACGTGTAAACATCGACATACTTCAAAGACAATGAGACATTTTGAATAATCAAGAAATAAGCCAAGTCTTTGCCAATTTTCATGGGGATAGTATCTTTCTTGAATGGGAATAGTATCTTTCTTGAACATGAACCTTATGAACAGAAGATGGAGGAATATGTGGGTGGCACGTCATTCGGAAATTTTTTTAAGAATTCATTATTCATCAATCGATGAATATATGCTATGAACTGATTGCAACACTGGATACGAGTCCAAAAATATCTTTGATTCCAGCTAATCTATTTACGACTTGCTATGAAATTATATAGTAGATTTATGACATGATATTACATTTACTGATGAATTTTCATGACAGAATAACTAGGTGTTGTTTAAATACTGAAACGTAGATATCGTGCATATGCTTTTTTTCTAGTTCCTATTCATAGAAATGAAAGGTTCTTCCGAACATCTGGAAATGAGGGAGAAAGTCTCCATTATTTTCAAGCAATGAGAGATAGTAAAATTGTGGGGGTGAGTAGTGAACCGAAACATACTGAAGATAAGGGAGAAGGATCTATCCTAAATTAAAAAAATGTATATAAGACAGTAATTTATTTCCACAAAAATGTTTGTACTAATACAACAATTGTTTCACCACGATGTGGCTTCTTCAGGTATTACATTGTACTGTCTGATAGACAGTACTGTCTTATATATATTTTTTTAATTAAAATGAGTTTCCACCAAGTAAAGACCGAATCTATCAAATATCTATCCTAAATGTTTTCAATTTGTATTAGGAATCTTGAAGCATACAACAATTAACCTAAGGTCTTAGTCAATTCGGAAGATCTAATTCTGTGCAGGTGCTCCAACCTGTTGACGTTTTGAAATGTTAAAAAGACATATCATCACCCCTCAGGGTAATAAACATTGGATCAAGAATTTCTCGTAGAACCTAGGGCCGTCATTTTCTACTGGCTAATTGAACAAATGAGCTGAAATAGAACAATTTTTTTTAAGGTTTTTAAAAGAAAGGATAGAGCAAATTTCAATTCATGAAGTAGTCTTTAGTCATTTACGCCTTTTTCTGTGTTCAAAATATGGATTATATATATATATATATATATATATATATATATATATATATATATTTGATTGATTCGGTCTTTACTTGGTGGAAACTCATTTTAATTGAAAAAATGTATATGAAACAGTAATTTATTTCCACAAAAATGTTTGTACTACTACAACAATTGTTTCACCACGATGTGGCTTCTTCAGGTATTACACTGTACACTCTGATGGTATTCAGTGTAACCGAGTTTAAATATATTTTTAGGTACGTGACCAAATAATGGAAGCACAAGTCATAAAAACTCTAGGTGTTTATTGGAGTTTGTCGCTAAAAATGCCATTAAGGAATAATATTCAGTAATGGAGACTTATCAACATCTGTTTGTTCGTTCAAAAGGATTTTACGGGCATTATAACTGTTGATTTCAAGAAATTCTAAAAGTGTTAATCTAGAAGTTTTGCTTTCAACGTGGATAGTTTCATAATTATTGTTGAAATTATGCCTGAATTCCTTAAGATGATTAGCACATGTCGAATGTACAGAATTGGATATATATATATATATATATATATATATATATATATATATATATATATCCCCTTTGGTGTTCTTGGACACGTTTCTTGAATGATCTACCAGTCTGGCCAATGTATACTAAAGGGCAATCTTTGCAAGTCAACTTGTGGACTCCGGATTTATTTTATTTATTTGTTCGATCTTTATTGTTTTATTGAACAAATAAAGAAAATAAATCCGGAGTCTACAAGTTGACTTGAAAGATTGCCCTTTAGTATACATTGGCCAGACTGGTAGATCATTCAAGAAACGTGTCCAAGAACACCAAAGGAGTTATATATCCAATTCTATACATTCGACATATGCTAATCATCTTAAGGAATTCAGGCATAATTTCAACAATAATTATGAAATTATCCACGTTGAAAGCAAAACTTCTAGATTAACACTTTTAGAATTTCTTGAAATCAACAAGTATAATGCCCGTAAAATACTTTTGAACGAACAAACAGATGTTGATAAGTCTCCATTACTGAATATTTTTCCTTAATGGCATTTTTAGCGGCAAACTCCAATAAATACCTAGAGTTTTTATGACTTGTGCTTCCATTATTTGGTCACGTACCTAAAAATGTATTTAAACTCGGTTACACTGAATACCATCAGACAGTACAATGTAATACCTGAAGAAGCCACATCGTGGTGGAACAATTGTTGTAGTAGTACAAACATTTTTGTGGAAATAAATTACTGTTTCATATACATTTTTTTAATATATATATATATATATATATATATATATGTATATATATATATATGTATATATATATATATATATATATATATATATATATATATACAATAACCCCTTTCTTGTGGAGGGCTCAGATACAGTGTGGAAACAACATGATTTCAACTAATGGTCTATTATGTATAATACCAGGTGAAATAATGAAATCAACAATTTAATATGCTTTAAATAATGGTTTTCATTAAATAACTGAAATTTCTGAACTATCAATTAAGTAAGGAAAATTTGTAGAATATTTTCTCGATATGATCATGGATCTTGGTTTTGTTAAAAATGTTGTCATGAATACCTAAAAAACTATCTTGATATGTCAATAAATAAAGAAGATCTGCAAATAATGTGGATTATTATTAGTCGGTTGTAGTGGTGTTGAGTTTTACATTGAAATATTATATCCCTAATTGAAGTGTATTTCTTATATTAATGGGATATTTAACTAAAACTCACCGAATTGAGATTTTAATGATGATTGGTTACGAGGATAATTGCAGAAGTCAAGTTGAAGAGGCAAACTTATTTAATTAGAGGTATTCTCAGTTGCCTTATATTTCGCGAAGTTCAATGAAGATCCATTACAAACGCAAAAGAAACTCGTAGAAATTCTTGGGGTTACTCTACCAGAAAATTTCCATCGTTTAAAAGCAATGGAAAAGATTAGAAAGTTAGGAAATCGGGTGCCGTATGAACTTCAGTTCATACGGCTTCAGCCAAGATACGTCGAACGCCGTTTTTTCACGTGTGAACAATTGTTCCAACGGCAAAAAAGAAATAGGTTTATCCATCGAGTTGTGACTGGTGATGAAAAGTAGCTCCATTACAATAATCCAAAACGTCGGGCAACGTATGAATATCTCATTATCAACTGTCATGACGATTATTCATGGCAAAAAGATCATGCTATATATTTGGTGAGACCAGCTGGGTTTGGTGTATTATGAGTTGCTACAATCGAACGAAAGGTTAAAGGGAAGATCTACGGACGATAATTGATGCATTTGAGCCGAGCATTGCGAGAAGAATGACCGCAATACACCGATAGACACGATAAAATTATCGACAATATACGGCCACATGCTGCTTCACCCGTTAAAACGTACTTAAAAACGCTCAAATTGAATGTCTCATCCCACTTGCCCTACAGCTCAGACATTAGTACTCCCAATCGATGTCCTGGTTGACCAGTACTTCTCAATTATGAGGTTAAAAAATGGATCGATAACAGTCAAAATGCCGGCCTGTTTTCGCGATGGAATCCGTCAATCGTCAGAAAGATGGAAAAAAGTAGTGGCTATTTCCGGACAATACTTTGAACTTAAAATGGTCTAGCCAATTTTTCACAATAAAGCTTCAGTTTTCGATAAAAAATCGCAGGAACATATTTATATTCCTTATATAAAATTTCTAGCTGTAGAGACCATGAACTGCAAATAAGAAGGCGATGGGCAATAACTATCACCGGAATTATTTCGATTACCGAGATCAGAATGCCGGATTCATTGGCACTGCAAAAACGTCTAGGAGATTTTCAGATAACAATGGATGACCTAAATAATACCAAAAGAGAGTGCACATCCATTAACTAAAACACTCACTAAACAAATCGAAAATAAGTAACCAGAAAAGTAGGAGTTTAGAGTAACCAATGTTCCCTTAGATATTTGATTGCAGATCACGTTGGATTGAGATAGACGTACTCAGTGCGCAACAGTAGAGATGCAATATTGAAAAAAACAACTACAAATGAATTACTTATTCAAATATAATAAGTAAATTTTAATAATTATGTCTTCGAGTAGCTTATAAAAATATAAATTCAAGCAATATTGATTATTCCATCAATGCTGAAATACATTCTGTCAAGAAAGTACCGGGAATTATCGATTCAAATCTGGCGGGGCAATGAGGCAGGTACAAATTTTTTTCCTAGGTTGGTACCACTGTCCTTAATTACTATGCCAAGCCTTAGCGGGATCTGTCAACTACTGTGTTTGCAACAGCTGATTGAGTCAGTCGATGTCTGAGTGCGTGCCGATTTTTACTATGGGTCATTACGTTGAGCAAAGAATTTGTTTAAAGTTTTGTGTTGCAAATGAATTTTCGTGTGCCGATGCATTGAAAATGTTGCAAAAGGCCTTTGGTGATAATGCTCTATCGAAAACTCGTGCATATCAGTGGTACAGAGCCTTCAAGGACGGTCGTGAAGTGGTCGCCCATCGACGGCTTTGATCGAAGATAACGTCGATAAAATTAAGGAAAGAGTGCTGGAAAACCGTCGTACCAGCTTGAGAGAGATAGCACATGATCTTAAGATATCCCACGAGTCCGAACGTACGATTTTGATTGATATTTTTGGCATGAGAAAGGTGGCCGCACGACTCGTACCGAAAGACCTGAATTTTCTTCAAAAACGTCATCGCGAACAGGTTGCTTCAGACCTGCTGGATCGCTGTAATTCCGATTCTACATTCATGGAACGCATTATAATTGGTGATGAGACCTGGGTCTACGAGTACGATATGCAAACAAGCCAGCAATCATCGGAATGGGTGGCAAAAAATGAGCCGAAACCGAAAAAACCACGCCAAAGCCGCTCGAAAATGAAGGTGATGCTCATAGTTTTCTTCGATATCCGTGGCGTGGTGCACTACGAATTCGTTCCAGAAGGTCAGACGGTAAACAAGGAGTATTACCTAGGCGTTATGAAACGTTTGCGTGAGCGTATCCGTAAGAAGCGGCCACATTTGTGGGCGAACAACTCATGGATTTTGCATTACGATAACGCGCCTTCTCAACGAGCTACGATTGTGACTGACTTTCTCGCCAAAAACTCAACAAACGTGCTTCAGTAACCACCGTATTCGCCGGATTTGGCTCCCTGCGACTTTTTCCTCTTCCCAAAACTAAAATTGCCCCCTCGTGGCACCCGTTTTGAGTCGATTGAAGCCATAAAACTAAATTCGGCGCGAGAGCTAAAGTCCATCCCGGAAAGCGCCTATAAAAAATGTTTCGATAATTGGAACTGCCGTTGGCATAGATGTATTGGAGCAAATGGAGCCTATTTTGAAGGCGACCCAATAAATTTTGACGATTATAAGTAAAAATGTCTAACATATGGGCTAGAAACCACTTCTCTAACTTGCAGAAGTTCTAATAAACTCACAACAACACAAAGAGCCATTTAAAGACTAATGCTGGGCGTCAGCCTCCAATATCACATAAGGAACGAAGAAATCAAACAGCGCTCAAAGGTGGAGGATGTAATAAAACGAGTTTCTACCATGAAGTCTGCTTGGGCAGGACACATTGCTCGACAGGATGACAGTCGTTCGACAAGACATATTATGCCGAAATTGCATAAAAGAAGCGTCAGGTGACCCCCCAGAAGATGGATGGACGACATTAGAGAGATAGCGGGTCGTGACTGGTATAATACAGCGAGATATAGAGTGTGGAAAAGAAGAGGGAAGTAAATGATTTGAAGTAAAACACTTTATTTCCGCTTATTTTTATTTTTCAACGACAATTGTTTCGTCAATTACATATTGACTTCGTCAGGTGAGTATGGTAACTAACTACTTTTACAAAATCTTTCTCCTTAAATAAAAGTTTCACTAAAAGTACGTGATAAAATGAAGTGAAACTTGTATTTAAGGAGAAGGATTTTGTAAAAGTAGTTAGTTACCATACTCACCTGACGAAGTCAATATGTAATTGACGAAACAATTGTCGTTGAAAAATAAAAATAAGCGGAAATAAAGTGTTTTACTTCAGATCATTTACCATGAATTTCCGTCAAGTAGAGACCCAAACAATCAAGAAGAAGAGGGGGGCCTATATCCAGGAGTAGATTTTTAGAGGCTGATAAAAAAGATGTCTTTGCCACTGACTCAAATGGAAAGGAAAAATATTCTGAAACATCAATATAGAAAACTTTCACCCGTTTCGACAGCATCCAAAAAAACTTCCACTTGCCAGGCGAGAAGAAGTATAGAGGATCATTGAAGATATGCAACAGCAAAGGGTAATGGAACCATCTGATAGTCCTTTGGTTTCACCTGTAGTCTAAGTGAAGAAGAAATATGAGAACACCCGATTTTGTGCTGACTACTGGTAGCTCAAGGTAGTCACTAAAAAGGACCGTATCCCTATTCCAATAATTGATGACACATTTGACACACTTTTTGGTACGAAATGGTTTTTGTTCCCTGAATTTGAAAACCGGGTACTACCTCGGGGTTATGGTAGTTCACCGTAATGCCATTCGGACTTTGTAATGCACCTGCGGCTTTAGAGGGATTGATGGAAACTATTTTATGAGAACTATCATTGAAGAAGTGTCTCGTTTATCTGGACGATATATTGTAATCGGGAAGTCATTTCATGAGCACCTGAAGAATCGGAGAGATGTATTTGATAAATTACGAAGTTTTAACCTTAAATTAAACCCTAAAAAGTGTAACGTCTTCAAACAAGAAGATTGTACACTTAGTGCACCGTTAATCAGATTGACAGAAGAAGGAAAAGACTTTGTCTCAGATGAGGAATATATGACCTCTTTCAAGTGAATGAAACGGGCATTAATATTAGTTTTCATTTTTGACTATCCAGAGGCAGATGGAATTTTTATATTTGATACGGAATCAAATGAGATATCCATAGGTGCTGTGTTGCTGTAAATTTAGAACGACCAGAAAACAGTGATAGGATACTTCAGTGAAGTGCTATCAAAGCCTGAACGTAATTATTATGTCACCTGAAGAGCACTTCTTACTGTTATAAAATCCATGGAACATTTTTATAAATACCTGTATAGACGTGAATTTTTATTGAGGACCATGGTGCTTTGAAGTAATTGTCACATTCCCAAAATCCAAAAGATCAAGTTGCAAAATGGATAGAGAGGTTATAGAAATACGATTTCACTGTTGAACATCTTGCAGGGAAAATTCATACAAATGCTAACGTAATCTCTAGTATGCCTAGACTGCAATCTTTGCACCAGGGTGGAGGAAAATGTGCAATGCTTGAGGACAACGACCGTGAATACCGACAGGTATCTGGAAATTCTTAAGGAAAACCAAGAAAATGATCCAGATTCGAAACTAGTGATGGAATGGAAAACAGAAGGAAAATACCAAGCTGGAAAAGAGTTAGTCATCGCAACCCTAAAATGAAGTCCTTCCGGGTACATTAGGATTCCTTAGACTTAGACGACCATCTTTTGAAGAGATCTCTGGAGAGCGATGATGGAACTGAAACGGGATATCAGCTGATAGTCACAAGAAGCTGAGTACTAGAAGAATTGAAAAGATTATGATTACATGATGACACTTCTGGTGAACATTATCAAAAAGACGCAAGAGAACGTTTTTGCTGGGTCAATTGTAAGAATGACGTAAATGAATGGTACTGGAAGTTCAAGTTATGTGCTTCAGTTAACGAAACGAGAGGAAGTCGTAGAGCACTATGGGGAAATATAACGTAGGTAATCCCTTAGAACGGGTGGCTACTGATATTGCGTGCCCATTCCCAGAAACTTAGAAAGAAAATAAATTCATATTGGTGACGATGGATTATTTTACTAAATGGGTCGAAGCCTATGTCATCCAAAATCAAGCAGCCACCTCAGTTGCAGATGTCCTGATCAAAGAGATGCTCAGCTGTTTAGGAGTCCCGCTGGATCTAAACTCTAAGCAGAGAAGAAACTTCGAATTCTACCCATTCCAAAGTTTATGTAAATTATAAGTGATTTCTAAGACCAGGATAACAGCTTTTTGTGTACAGTAAGAAGGCATAAAAAATGAATAGAATTGTGGGAAACATCTTTTTAAGGTAGCCTCTGACTATCAAAGGGCCCGAACCAATACTTACATCTTTTCACAATGGCTTATAGATCATTTTTACAGGAATCGAGAGGAGAAACTCTAGCACGTATAATGTTCAGCCGGAAAATACGGTTGACCTGCGATCTCTAGTTTGGATGCAAACCAGATGAGGAGATAGATTGTGAAGAGTATGTAATCTGTCTGATGGGACGATAACATAATATATAACTTTTTTATTGCTGTTGGTACAATCTGGTATAACTTTAATGCGATATATGTACAGCATCTCTGTCCTTTCCTTCTTTCTGCTGTAGGCTTTCGTTTTGTTGTCATTGATTAACTGTTATAACTTTTTTGTTGGATATCTGTTAGTTTTTTTGAGCAAATATTGATCATATACCGGGTGTTTCACGAATGATTGTACACGCTTTCAGGGCAAATGGAGGACATTCTGGTGAGTCTAAACCAGTGCTCGAAATATGTCCTAACTATATTCGTTTAAGAGTTACAGGATGTTATGTATTTTATCAAATGTTATGTATTTTATCAAAAACTTTGAATCGGCATACCTCTTGAAAGCCTGCATGGATCTTCATGAAAACTTGAGAGAATGAGTATAGGCCAATGCCAAATATTTGCCCATAATGACTTATCGATGGCGTAGGTCCGGACTGAGAAAATTACATTCTTTATCCCACATCTTGTAAAAAACATCCACATACATCCAATTTTTAAAAAATTGAAATTCTCTTCAGAATCTACAATGAATAATCCTTCAAACAAGCCTATTAGGATCAATGGCACATTTCGCATCATCATTTTATGAACCATTGAATATTAGGAATTTTCAATTTATAGTAAACACGGACCGTGAATCTCCGAATAATGCATCTATTCATATTGAATCGATTGAAATTCTCAGTAACATGACCTAGGTATTGTTCTGCAACTTATTCCATCCGATACATGACTGTAGGGGCAACATCAAATGTTTTTTGCAAAACTTAATTTAACCGAAAACTCGAATTAATATTGAACATTAAATTGGACTATTATAAAATGGACTTAATAATAAGAATATAAAATGTATCATATAAACATGTGTGGAACTGAAAAACATTTACAATAAATAAGAGAAAAAATTATAACTTGTTTTCGAAAATACCCCCTGTCTCTTCTAAACATTTTCTAGCTCTTTTTATCAAATGAGCTACAGCTTTCTTCAAAATTTCCGGTCGATTTCGTATTGTTCCACACGCTGCTTGAATACAATTAATGAGATGCTCCCTGTCTATGATTTATTCAGAGTAAACTTTATTTTTCAAGTGCCCCCAGAGAAAATTATCCGAACATGTAAGATTTGAGGATCTTGCAGGCAAGTCATGAGGTCCCCCTCTACCAAACCAATGATCTGGATAAACTTTATTCGAATGTGCTACAATTTCACGGGTAAAATGTGCCGGAGCTCAATCATGTTGGAAGTATATTTCTTTTGGAATATTGCTTCCATGATTCAAGAGCCCTGGCAAATGCTCGATTAAAAATTGCTGATATGTCTCTCCATTCAGCCCGTGTTGAAGAATATATGGTCCAATTAGGCGATTATTGTGAATTCCACACCAAATATTGACTGAAAAACGATGTTATGAATTGCGTTTCCTAGTCGCTTTCGGTGAAGGTCGCTTCATCAGTAAAAAGCGTTCTGAAGATAGCTCGCTGGTTCCGCAAAACTCATCTGCAAAATCGCATCCTCGGTAGTTCATCGCCTGGTTCCAAAGTTTGGACGGATTGTAAATGAAATAGATGCCATTTTTCACGGTGCAAACTCATCGAACTTGCTCTTTCTCGTTTACTCACTGACAGAAAGTCTCCAGTTTCACGAAGTGAGCGATTAACATGTTCGAATGTTTGGTGGTTAGGCATTCGACGGTCCGGATATAACCTTCGATATTCCCTAGCAGCTTCACGACCATATCAGTATACTCAGTATTCGTAAATGACGGCATTTCGATAATTCTCTTAACGAAAATTTCATGAAAACACAGAAATCTACCACTTGCGTATTTTTCTATTTCAATAATTACCCGACAATGGTTTAAAATATCAAAATTCTCAGCATGAGCCACTTAGATTTTGACATGGGTTGAATTCAGAGTGAACGAATTTGTTCTGTGATCTTTCACATAGCATGTGAGAAGATAAATAGTAGACCAGAAAGAAGGGCTAATGAAAGCTGCAGAACATTCAATACAAGAGCTAACAGGTGTCAAAAAGAAATAGGGAAATTTTCGAAAACAAATCACATAGGCAAATTGATGAGGAAAGGGGTATAAAATAATCAATTTGCGAAAGTGTAAATAAGATGACGAAAAGTATATTGTTTTGTATGCACGTGTCTATGAATCGAAAATTCCAGATATTCAATAGCTCATAAAATATTGATGCGAAGTGTGCCATTATTTCAAATGAGCTTCTTTGAAAGAGTATTTATTGTAGATTCTGAAGAGAATTTGACTTTCCAAAAATTCGATGTACAGGGTGTTTTACAAGATGTGGGATAAAGAATATGATTTCCTCAGTCCGGACCTGCGCTACCGACAAGTGATTAGGTGTAAATATTAGGCATTGGCCTATACTCATTCATATTCATATTTGGATGAAATACATAAAATATCCTCTATCTCTTAAACTGATATAGTTAGGACATATTTCGATGATTTAGACTCACCAAAATGTCCTGCATCTGCCCTAAAAGCCTGTACAATCATTCGTGAAACACCCTGTACATAGCATTTTGAATATATGGTATAAAACATCACTAAAAAAGGAATTTTTTAGCTACATCATTTTCAAAATGCATATTTAAAGAATGTCTTTACCTTTGTTTGGCAGTCGAAAAATTTCTCAATTATTCCATAGCTAAGCTGAGCTTGTACAAATACGTCATAAAGAATGCATAGATGTTTCATAGAGTATATTTTATTTTAATTATGGAATTGTTTTCGAAATTTCATGAATATAGTTATCCTGTCTGATCAGATTTTAAGGGTTTGTTCTGAAACACTGTATGTTATCGTTTTGCCTGAATATCTGTTTATGTCCGAAAATATTCTCAGATGACTAGGTTGTACTCACTGATGAACAATTAGAGGTTAAAAGTAATTCAGACCGTAAATACTTCAACTTTCGTACAGTATGAGGTAGTGACTTAATACTTTCAGAATAGGTTCGGAACCTGAATATCTTAGTTTCGTTAATAGGTTCTAATATCTTAGGATCGGTTGAATAGTTTTGCAGTTATTTACATATGAAATTATTTTTCAAAAGGTACGAAAATACTGATCCGATAGAAATGAAATTCGGTATTCAGGTGAACGATAACAACATGTATGTTCGAGCAATATTTCGCGAGGATCGAATCTGTAGAAGATTCAAAAATGAATATTTTATAAGCAGAGCGACGTTAAACGAAACTATTTGCATTTGATGTAAAATAAAGACAGCAAGGCTAATGCAAAATTTCGTGGTGGATGTATAATAAGGAGATTAAAAAATATATATTTTGTGAGCAGAGCAGCTTTGAGTGTTACCGAAACCGCAGCATCAGTTCTACGATTGAGATTAAATCTAGTATTTATATGCAAGATGACAAGAAGGCTAGTGCAAAATTTCGTGGGTGATATAGACAAGCGCGCAAGAGTTCCCATATTCACAGCAGTGTATTACATCATTTTTCATTGTATATTATTATTTTTATTCAGAGATGAAATATATCGCGATTGCAATATTTTTAATCCTGACACTGCCCCACATTCTAAATTAACGATAGCTGACCTCTAATCATACTGACTGACTAATCCTTTTGTCTCATGAGGTCAAAGCACAATATGAACAAAATATTGGATGAATTAAATCGGAATCAAATTATTTTTCATTCATAACTTAATTGTCCCTTCATAAGGTTATTATGAGAATGCTTAAGTTTATATTATTCCATTAAGATTTTGGCATAAATTGTATCTTAACTACCTAACATACGAATATAATCAAGTCATAGATTCATTCAGGGTTCTGAAGTTTATGTATAAAAAACAATATCCTATTTCTGCTTATATTTTATTTCACTACAATCGTTTCGTCACATCATGACTTCTTCAGGTGAGTACTACTGGATACTAAATAAAAATAAATTAAAATATTAGCGGAAATAGAATATTGTTTTTCATTTATAATTTCAAGATGAATTTCCGTCAAGTAAAGAACGGAACAATCATATTTCTGAAGTTTTTACGTGAGGATGCATCACGTGATAATGCATCAATAATCTCCCATAAATTTACTCTTTTCTATCGAAAGTTTCCAGTATTTCTCAAAGAGGGCGTAAGCGTCCTGCATGGCGCTCAGTTAACCGTTCTTTATGCTTTCAAATAGCATCAGTATCCAGCGTTCCATTCTTTTGTATGAACTGTGGAACAAGTATTTCAGTCGTCATATACAGATTTCCCATAAAGCTAATCTGAAGAGTCCATGTCCGTTTTTACAGGTGTTCGAAAGACCTAAAGGCTTTGAATGAAAAAAAAGATTGAATGAGGAGTATGAGCTAGATGAAGAGAAAATTCTTCGAATCGAACAGTGCAACTGGCATCTGTGCCAGGATTGCACTGATGATATTCCAACAAGCATATTAATATTTGCTGCTTATGTTCCAGCGATTTTTCAAAATTTCAAGAAACCAAAGAAATTACAGATTTGAAAACTACGGATAGTTAGATTGGAGAAATTTTTTTGTACCGCTCGTAAATTATTTATTTTTATTTATTTATAACATAGATGAATCGAGTAGAGGATAAACGTATAAACTCAAAAGTAGATATTTAATGACTATAGATCTTATGTAGAATAATTCATCTCAAACAATTATTTTTCGATTATCATATTGGATGGGTAATTGAAGACACCAAAATCTTAATGGAATAATATAAACTTAAGCCTTCTCATAATAATCTTATAAATAGACAATTAAGTTATGAATGAAGAATGATTCGATTCCGATTCAATTCATGCAATATTTTGTTTATATTGTGCTTTGACTTCAATGGGACAGAAGGATTAGTCAGTCATTATGATTAGAGGTCAGCTATCGTTAATTTAGAATGTGGGGAGGTGTCAGGAAGGAAAATACTGCAATCGCGATATATATTATCTCTGAATAAAAATAATAATATACAATGAAAACTGATGTAATATATTCATGTGAATATGGGAATTTTTGCGCGGTTGTCTATATCAACCACAGTCGTCATGATTTTTGTCTAGCCTTCTTGTTACTCTAAATACTAGATTTAATCTCAATCGTAGAACTGTTGCTGTGATTTCGGTAACACTCAAAGTTGCTCTGCTCAAAAAACATATATTTTTTAATCTACTGATTATACATCCACCACGAAATTTTGTATTAGCGTTGCTGACTTTATATTACATCAAATGCAAATAGTTTCAACGCCGCTCTGCTTAGAAAATATTGCTTTTTGAATCTTCTAATGATTCGATCCTCGCAAAATTTTGCTCGAACATGCGTGTTGTTATCGTTCAACTGAATACCAAATTGCATTCCTATCGGATCATCATTTTCGTACATATTGAAAAAAGAAATTTCATATGTATATAACTGCAAAACTATTCAACCAATATTGGCTATTAACGAACCCAAAATATTCAGGTTCCAAAACCTATTCTGAAAGTTTCAAGTCACTCTCTCATACCCTACGAAAGTTAGAGTATGTACGGTCGTAATTACTTTTAACTTCTAAATATTTGATAGATTCGGTCTTTACTTGGTGGAAACTCATTTTAATTAAAAAAATGTATATAAGACAGTAATTTATTTCCACAAAAATGTTTGTACTAATACTGTATTAGTACAAACATTTTTGTGGAAATAAATTACTGTCTTATATACATTTTTTTAATTTAACTTCTAATTTTTCATCAGTGAGTCCAACCTTGTCATCTGAGAATATTTTCGGACATTAACAGAAAATCAGGCAAAACGATAGCATCCAGTTATGTAGAACAAACCCTCAAATACTGATCAGACAGGATAACTATATACATGAAAATTCGCAAACAATTCCATAAATTAAATAAAATATAGAGTACAAAATATCTATACATTCTTCATGACGTACTGGTATAAGCTCCGCTTATCTATGAAATAATTGGGAGTATTTTCGACTCTCAAAAAAGGTGAAGACTCTTTAAATATACATTTTGAAAATTAGGTATCGAAAAAATTCCTTTTTCAAAGATGCTTTATACCGTATATTCAAAATGCTAGTTATATGATGAATATTTGCTCAAAAATAATAACAAATATCCAGCATAAGAGTTATTACAATTAATCAATGAAAACAAAACGAAAGCCTACAGTAGAAAGAAGAAAAGGGCAGAAATGCTGTATATGGCATTAAAGTTATACTCTTTTGTATCAACATCAATGAAAAAGTTAAGAAACCGACGTAAATTCAGAATGAGGCTTAAATCTCGTTACTTGAAAGATTAATACACAAAATAATAATTTCTTCTGAAAGTAACATTTATTCAAATTATTCATTAATATTAACTTGAAATTCCTTATTGAGACAGGCAATTTAAAAAAATTAATACTTAATATTGACAATTCAGCATAATTCCCGAACAAGTGAAATGATACTAATGGAGACGAAATCTCCGAAACTATTATGAATTATAAATATACGTCTATTAAATATGAGCGGTGCTTATGTAGACATTAATTTAATTCTAAACGTTTTTTAAATAAAAATTTTTTCGAAATTAAAATTGTAGTGGACTGACAGATTAAATCTGTTTTGATATTCAAATTTTGTTATATTTCTTCTATCAAGTAAAATCATTCTTATATTTTATTATGAACCTTGTTAGAATATATTTTTTAATGGCTTTATACCACAATACACCTATTGAATGTATACATTCAGTATATTTTGCCGTTCAAAATTGCACTTTTAAATTGTAACAACTGTATACAGTTTTACCTCCTCGAGAGTGAATGGTTTATGACATATCTGTAGAGGCAAATATAATATTAATTATATTAACTAAAATCATTTGAACATAAATTCAAATACAATATTAATTAATAAGAATAAGAGTTCTGTGATCAGAACACAGAATGTATGTTTTTGTGGTTAACGGATAGTTGTTCCTGACCTTCAAGAAGTAAGTTGATAAATATAAATATAACCTCTGAGTACATTTAAAAAGTGTTTTGTTAAATCTAACCTAAGAAACAAGTAAACTAACATATCCAATACCCAATATTATTTTTTCTTATTGATAAATAGCCATCGAATAAGAACAAAATATAATTTTCAATTCACTGCACATTTCTGACATTTACATTACCATAAGGTTTAAAAAGCATTCTATTATTCTCAAGGCTACATCGATCATAGTGAAAACATCGAAGAGTGTTATTGCTTCGGTTTTTTTTCTATTCTCAAACTATTCTTTGACTGATTAAAATGAGGCACAAATTCATAAATGTTATTTACCTTAATTTCCGTTATCATTCATTGTAACTTGATATCAAAATTGATTATTTTACGAAAAATGTCATAAGTACTCTTTAAACTCTCCGGTGGGTTCGAGTCCACCGAAAAGAGGTGCATTGAAAGGGTGAAGAAGGCAGTTCAATGCGCTTACCCGCCCGCCCGGCCACAGAGGCAGTTTGATTGGTCGGTTTTCTGCAATATATATTTGAAACGTTATATATTGAAGATTGAAAAAGTTAAATAATCAATTATAATATCACAAGAACATAGGCAATATTCGATTACACACCGAGACATAGTTCGCGAAACATCACGAGAGCGCAGCTCGAGTGGTGTTTCGCGAAATACGTCGAGTGAAGAGGTTGGTATAATCGAAATATATTGTCTATGCTCGAGTTGGTATTCGTTACGATTATATAACGAATAATATTTCAATACTATATATACTGCGCTATAACCAAAGCGCGCTACTTTGAAAAATTCAATGACATTTCTTTGAGCTCGACTTTTTTTTTATTTGGCGAACGTTTAAGAAAGTTACTATGGAAATGATCACGATATGACAGGAGGCGAAACGACGTTGTCAAGGGTATATTTCCTTTTCGATACACCGTAGCTATGGGAAATTCATGGATTTTATTGATTCTTTAAAACATGGGTTATATAATCAGATGACCAAATCTATAAGGTTGAATCCGATGAATAATATAAAGTTCATGTTTACAGACGTCCGTATAAGAAGTTTCATACTTTCTGCATTTTACAAATTTGGAGTCAAAAATAGTATAACACTTCAAATCAGTTAATGAATTCGGTTGATATTTATTCCGAATATAATAAGGATTTTGAGCTATGTTCAACAGAAATAATTGCTCGAATCGGGACAGTGCTACTTGCATTTGTGTAACAGTTCGAAACTTGAATAAAGCCGAATAGGTTTTGCTGATTGCAAAGGAACAAGCATCAGACATGCATATTTTAATGCTTGTTAGTTCTCATCAGTGTAATGGTCCAATATTTACGAATGTCGGTATTGGACTGATGGCATTCCTTTAAAAGCTTCCTAGATGCATTCTCCATATCACAGATGGGCCATATAGGGCTGTTGAGCAGCTCATCCACTAAAGAAGAGTAGATAGGACGACCTTGTGGATAACAATTTCTTGTGGTAATTGTTATAGATATTACACCAAGTTTTACCATTACTTTACCACATTTTCTTTAATACCGTAAAACATGCTGACAATGATAATGATTGGTTAGAGAACTAAAGCACAGAATATTTCTATGCCTTTCTTTTCCTAACAATCAGTAGGCAAAGTTTCATATCATATCATAATCAGCGAAATTTTTAATTCCAGAATAATTCAAGAATACTTATTATTTAATTTAGCCGACTTAGGATTTTTTCAAGAGAGTTTCAATTTTTCATTCAATTAAATAATTTAATTTGTTGACGATTTCATTTAACGGAAGAAATGGAAAATTTTCCTTAGTTGAATTTTGAATTATTAACAATATTTATGTTTCGTGAATGTTTTCAATAAACTAGTCATTCACTATTATGTTGAAATTATCATATTTTATGGAACAGAAACGATTCTGGAGCAATGTCCCATTTTCCCCCAGATCTTTCTTTTATTGGGCACGTGAATTCTACCAGTATATCGTATTGGCATGACGAGCATAGCTCTTTCACCAAGTGACTACTCAGTAGTCTCCACAGTCCACCCCAAGAGGTAGAAAGTGTGATAAGGATTACGCCATATCATCGCGCGAAGCGAGAACACCTCCGAAGAGATGAACCCACCAGCTTCCAGTTTGGGCCCCGACTCGAAAGCCAGAACCACCTGGCTGGTAACTGCGAAGCAGTATTCAACCTCTACTGGCTCTGGTCAGTACCCGAGTTGGTTTGAGACGCAACTCACAGGCCGGAAGGAGTCCCATGAACTAAGATAATCTCAACATTAATGACTATTATTGATCCTGGTTCGAGCACCGTCTAACAGGTTTGTACATCCTGACTCACCGAACCCTTGTGAAGTCATCTGATTGATCCTGGCGTCAAGCATTAATGGAAAGGTATTTCGTCGAGATCCGCAAACCCTAAATCGTTAAGCATTGATCCGGGGCCAGGACAAGCCGGTCGAACCGTCATGTCTTGTTAAACCCCGAGTCATTTCATGAGAATATCTCGAACAAGAGGGTCTGCGAACAGATAAATGAAATACCTGCCTAGTCCAGCGTGCGGACTTTTAACCACTGCCCCCTCGAGTCCAACACCAATGGAGTGGCCAGGTGGTACAAGTAACACCTGAGGGCAAACCATACCCCCGAGGTAACGCAGTATGCTACATAACGCACTCGGCCATTAAACAGAAAAATCCGGAGATTAACTGGCGTACTCTACCCTAGTAGAGTACGCCAGTTTCAAGGGAGAAGCCCTGTGCTGCGACAGACTCCCTGTAACTGAGTCAATCAACCGGCTCAGCCCTCCATTTCACCAGAACGGCAAAACTAGGGCCCCATTCGGAGATCTTCCACCATACAGGTCCAGTGACTGGCGCGAATTGGCATTACGTTAGACACCAAGACTTAACCCTCCATTTCGCCGGGACGGAACTAGGGTCCTAGTCAAGCACTCCCATCACGACAAGATCTAATACCTGGAGGGCTTCTTTTATTGGGTAAATGGAACTTCAAAAATATGAAGAAGAATACGTGTTTCATTAAAAAGCTTTTTGATTTTCTGAATTTGTTTTGTATCTGTTATCGCTCCCTAGGAAAAAAAAATTAAACATTTCTCTGTAAATCTTCAGGAGAATCAAAAGTTTCGGTATCATATTCGGATGAATTCCTCGTTCTATTATTAGCTTTTTTGATCTGTGGCAGTGGTTCATAAAGATTCCAAAACGTCGTATAATAATCACAAAACATGTTATGCTTAGTGGAAGAAAAATATTCATAACAAAAAGATTGAATTACAACGGAATACATTCAAGAGTCACCACAACGCAACTAAATTACAACAAATGCTGGACCCTAATACAAGCTTCTGTGCTTCTCTATATAGATAATCGAACTCTTTCGAACACTCCCGGAGTTTTCCTAACCGTTTCAAACGCGCCTATAAAATTATTTCTCAGTTTAAGTACAGTATTTACCGGCAATAGAGATTTCAGGTATCTCCATAAAAATGAATTTGAACCATTTATATCTGTGTATTTGGAGGGCCATGAATGAGGTCCAACGTATCCTATACATCTCTTTTCATCGTTCTCGTTGAAATTCTTCCAAGTCAAACCTGTAAAATGAACTGGAGCACAATCGTGCAGTAAGTAAACCGCCAAAGAAAATCTAATTTAATTCAATAAGAACTGCCTTAAGAAAAGAGTTCCTACAAATACATAAAAATGCTCTTCAGTCCAAGTGAAAATTAATGACGGAAGTTATTGAGAAATAGGCTTCATTAGTTGAAAAGACTTTGTAATGAAAATTGGTTTATACTAAGAGTATTTAGAGTTACCACTGACAAAAATGAATCCTTGAATCAAAATTTCGAGGCAGAAGTGCCTGAAACCTTTAGATGTGTTACGGATATATCAACGAATCATGGAAGGTAAGCCAAAGAACTTGATGACTGATTTAAATTGAGTATCTGGTATTTATTTTACTAGTTCGTCGATAAACTTCTATTTTTTTAAAAAACTGCTTCTCCGATTCATGGTGTTCTAATAGTTCGTGGCTTACTCATAGTTGCGTTCATTGTTGATTGAAGAATATTTCAATTTCATGTCAGCCATTGCACAATTTGTGAGAATAGCTATGTTTAGATTTGTATAAAACAAGTTTTAAGAACACTTGTTCGATTTCTTCGAAAATGAACAGGATATTGTCGATCATAACTGGGCAAGTAAAGGATCCACCTAGAAGGTTCGTTTTCGCCGGCCTTTTCTCTGTTATAATGATGTCACTTTTCGTATAAAGTCCGACAGGAACTGAAATTTCTGAAATGCCGTCAATTTTTGTAGAAGTTTTAATTAGACATTAGTTACACCGAAAGCAGTTCGACAATAAATGTCGCCTAGACTGAGTCATACTAGCCTCTCTCACATTAACCCACTTCTCTTCGTCCAAGTTACTTGATACCCATATTTCTAGGATACTAACAGAGAATACTCTTCAGTGTGGTAAACTAAAAAGATATAAAATTCACGAAAGGGCGGTGAGGATACAGGGGTTAATCCAGTGGATAATAGCAAATTCAAATCGAGGTTCAATGCCCTGAATTCATTTGCTTATTCTAATCTCCAGACCAGTTAATGTTAAACTTAAGAATTCGTGGAAACACAAATTGACAATAAAATAAATTTCCTAACGTAACTTTAATTAACAGTAATAATGAAATTTCCTTTGATATATATAGAAAAGCCACATCAACTGATACAACAATACCAAATTTTTCAAACCATCCGATCAATCATAAACTATCTGCTTATAGATCAATGGTACATAGAGCATTTTCAATTCCTTTAGATAATATTACGTTAAAGAGGGAATTGAATACAATCAGACAAATAGTCACAAAAAATCATTTCGAAACCAAAACTATAAATTCCATCATAAACAAAAAACAAAAGCAACTAATTCGCAAACAAATTTACCCCATCTTCAAATCAGATCATAATAACAATAAATTCATAAAACTTACATATTTTGGACCAATTTCACAAAAAATAGCTCAAATTTTATCAAAAATTAACATAGTAACAGCTTTCACACCCTTCCATAAAATTTCTAATCTCTTTTTTAATCCGAAAGACAAAGAGAACCGACTGAATAATTCTGGAGTCTATAAATTAAGTTATCGACAGTGTAATAGTGTGTATATAGGACAAACGGGCCGACCTTTCCATAAAAAGTACAAAGAGCACCAATCTGCTTTTAGGAACCGGAAGAATAATTCCAATTTTGCGAACCATTTATTCACTACAGATCACACGTTCCCAGAATTGAACAACATTGTTATCTTGCACGTGGAAGCGAAAGGGAAAAAACTTGACATCCTGGAATCCATAGAAATTGAAAAATATAAAAAGCACGTACCAATAATAAAACTACTTAACGGAACTTTGGAAAACCCCTCTCTTCGAAGCTCTGCCGAAGCCTACAATCCCCATATATAATAGTTGAGATCTAATTTGTTCATTCAGTTTGAAAATGTAGTAAACCCTACGAAAATCGAGTCACTGTATATCAGTTATAATAAAAAGTGATAGAAAACAAAGTAATTCCTTATTTCATTCCATTAAAATGAACTATCACAAAGTAACGGACTACTCCATCCAATATTAAGAATTCGCTTTCGAAGCATGCACGAAGGGCTTCATGAAAGGAAATTCTCTTACTCTGACCTACATTCTGTCAAGAAAGTACCGGGAATTATCGATTTAAATCTGGCGGGGCAATGAGGCAGGTAAAATTTTTTTTTCCTAGGTTGGTACCATTGTCCTTAATTACTTTGCCAAGCTTGAGCGGGATCTGTCAACTAGTGTGTTTGCAACAGCTGATTAAGTCAGTCGATGTCAGAGTGCGTGCCGATTTTTACTATGGGTGATTACGTTGAGCAAAGAATTTGTTTAAAGTTTTGTGTTGCAAATGAATTTTCGTGTGCCGATGCATTGAAAATGTTGCAAAAGGCCTTTGGTGATAATGCTCTATCGAAAACTCGTGCATATCAGTGGTACAGAGCCTTCAAGGACGGTCGTGAAGTGGTCGCCCATCGACGGCTTCGATCGAAGATAACGTCGATAAAATTAAGGAAAGGGTGCTGGAAAACCGTCGTACCAGCTTGAGAGAGATAGCACATGATCTTAAGATATCCCACGAGTCCACACGTATGATTTTGATTGATATTTTGGGCATGAGAAAGGTGGCCGCACGACTCGTACCGAAAGACCTGAATTTTCTTCAAGAACGTCATCGCGAACAGGTTGCTTCAGACATGCTGGATCGCTGTAATTCCGATTCTACATTCATGGAACGCATTATAACTGGTGATGAGACCTGGGTCTACGAGTACGATATGCAAACAAGCCAGCAATCATCGGAATGGGTGGCAAAAAATAAGCCGAAACCGAAAAAACCACGCCAAAGCCGCTCGAAAATGAAGGTGATGCTCATTGTTTTCTTCGATATCCGTGGCGTGGTGCACTACGAATTCGTTCCAGAGGGTCAGACGGTAAACAAGGAGTATTACCTAGGTCGTGAGCGTATCCGTAAGAAGCGACCAAATTTGTGGGCGAACAACTCGTGGATTTTGCATGACGATAACGCGCCTTCTCACCGAGCTACGATTGTGACTGACTTTCTCGCCAAAAACTCAACAAACGTGCTTCAGCAACCACCGTATTCGCCGGATTTGGCTCCCTGCGACTTTTTCCTGTTCCCAAAACTAAAATTGTCCCTTCGTGGCACCCGTTTTGAGTCGATTGAAGCCATAAAACAAAATTCGGCGCGAGAGCTAAAGTCCATCCCGGAAAGCGCCTATAAAAAATGTTTCGATAATTGAAAGTGCCGTTGGCATAGATGTATTGGAGCAAATGGTGCCTATTTTGAAGGCGACCCAATAAATTTTGACGATTAAATGTAAAAATGTTGTTTTAATTGAAAATTCCCGGTACTTTCTTGACAGAGTAGTATGTATTGTAATAACAAACTAACGATTAAAAAGTTCATAAGAGCTGATTGTGTAAAACGTACATATATTCCTTCAGATGAGTTACTGAACGAAAAGTTTGAGGAAAAACGGTGGCGTCGGAATTGGCATGTGTTGCTCGACAAGCAGCCAAAGCTTCCGAAAAGTGCAGAGTAGGAATTTCGAGCGGGTGAACGAACTAAAAATTTGGAAGGATAAAACCGTACGAGGTATTAAAATGGCCAACAGAGAGTTTGTCCGGGATTCTTGACACGCCGAAAAAACTAGTAATATCGTCGAGAAAAGATCGTGTTGCGAGGTTCGAATTGGTCTCAGAATTTAGCATTATTATAATTATATTGAGTAATATGAGAAATTTTTTTTGAACGGGTAAGAATTGAGTCAAAAGATCTAACAATAAACGAACAGATAGTGCTAGGTTCCGGGATCAAGAAATTAAGAGTACCGGTAGTCGTTCTTTTTTCATTATTGTGAAATAGGCCGTTTCTCGTAGAAAATCGCGTGCCTAGTTTTGGTTAGAATTTATGATCTAAATTGTCTAATTAATGTAGAGTCAAAAATTAAGAACTAGGTGGTAGGTTGACGTATCTCTTCGTAATTATTATATTTGAAGAATTTCGAAAGAATCAAGAATTATATAAATGAATCGAAGTGCTTAAGGGATCCGCATCGCCCTCTCCTTAATTATTCAGTGTGTCATCTTTAATCATAAATTGAGTTTCATTACTATTTTCATTATCACAGACAAAATGTATTAACATCAAAGACCTTCCATTTTCGCGAAGTCCGTACCCTTCCTAGGACCGCTCGACTAGAATCGGTTCGCACCCCATTCATAAATAAGTCAATCTAGTAATTTTTTCCATCCAACCACCTTCCACAAAGAGGTGGCTGATTACAGCAGTTCAGATGAAGAAGTACTCATTCGCAATAACACGAAACTGTATTATCACGGATTCAAAGAAATAATCCTACACTTATTTGAAACTCCCGAATTCAATCCCGGGGAACATTTTCGTCCACTAGGAAGAAACACTCTCCTGATTATACTAATATTTCAACTAGAAAGCCTGAAAATGATTTCATTCTCTGTGCTATTTCCACTTCAAATAGAAGTTGATGAATTTGTGAGTGAACTCAGTGAACCAAAGTGACCAACACTGAAAACACCCATCGATATATTCGTCTACGAAAAGTATAAGATAACAATGCTGGAATTTGCATTCAAAGTTCAATTACGAATGACGAATTCTGAAAGGTATATTAACATACCAGGAAATTCATCAAAATTTTTTCTATTAAAGATATATGAGTTTGATTTGATTTATTCAAACAAATAAGGCCGTATCCTGCCTAGGACAGTTCGACTAGGATTGATTCGCACCCCATTCATAAATAAGTCAATCTAATTGTATTTTCCATCCAACCACCTCCCACAAAGAGGTGGCTTATTACATTTGGTGTCAGGTGTAGGGTTAACTTTTTTCTCTCTCTGTGTAGTGAATTTTTTTTTTTTGAGAGAATTATGTGTATATGGTTGATATATTTTTGAAGGTGAATTTATTTTGATGTTTTTGCATTTTGGTGTTACCTTTGTATTTTTCTTATGTATTATATGAAATTGCCCTATCTTAGTTGAGACATCTTCGCTAGTTCGTCTTTGTATTTTCGAATTTCAATAAAATAATAATGAAACTAATGATAGTTCAGTTAGTCAGATGTAGAAAAATATATTTATATATGTATATATATATATATATATATATATATATATATATATAATTATTATTTGTTTCATTAAACTGTTGATTAATTTAACTTTTTGGTAATTCATAAATATATTTTCTTTTCTTCCCAGTTGGTGAATCAGAAAACAGAAATTTAGTTTATTAGAGTTGACAAATTCATATTGTTCGCGGTGTTGGATATAGGGATTTCAGATATAAGGTCATAACAGCTGATCTGCAGCATAGAAAAGGGCATTATTTGTGTGTTTTATTGCTCGTTTATTGTTTGGAAGAGATAGTCAGAGTTATAAGTCAATATGTCAACCACACCTTCCACATTTACTAACATGAAGACCATTCACAATGCAGGTTCCAGTAGCAACGTAGCAGCAGGAAAAATTCCCGTGGTAAATTTTTACGCGACAGCTTTTCCGATGTCTTCATTAGGTATGATCGCTAGTACGGTAAAAAATTTTAGTGGAAAGGATAACGCTAGGTATTTTGATAAGTTAAAATTGAGAGCAAAATTAGATGGATGGTCGGAAGAGGATACATTGAAATTATTAAAAATTAAATAACTTGGAGACGCATATAGTTATTTCAAATCAGATCCACATCTAGAGAAATTGACGTATTTCGAATCAAAATAAATACGGTAATTTGATGAAGGATTGCTGGAACAGGTAGAATTCGAGAACTGAGAGGACATTAAGGAAAACGGAATGTTTTTCGTGTGGCAAGTTGGGCCGTATTGCACTGCAGAGGAATTTGGTCAGGAACCTCGAGAGGCAATCATGAAGCGAGAAATTGCTCGAAGAAGAGCGTTGAAACTGCAGATAATGAACGAGGAACCGAACAAGGGTCAGGATCCCGTAGAAACGCATCATAGCAGAGAGCCAGAGGAAATAGGCATGCCGTATTGACAGGAGAAACAAGATTTGGAAGAGGAGGCCGAAACACGGGAATGGCTATGCAGGGAGAAGATTTAAACCATTCTGTAAACGACGATAGCAAAAATCCTTCTGTCGGGATGGAGACCGCTCAACAGTAAGAAGGCAGAAGTATGATAAAAGTCAAGGACGTGTACAAAGGGCAACAAAGGACCGGATTGTAGTTCCGGTAATTATTGCAGGAGGAATAAAAGAGTTACCGCACTCCATCAGGATGAGGGTAAAATGAGGTATTAGGAGTACAAATAAGTTTCCGCCGTTTTTTAACACAAATTAAATATTTGTTATAGAAGACGATGTGAGACTGCTTGCTGAGTGACTTCTAATGTTAGAGCAAGTTCTTTTTGTGTTTGAGATGAATCTTCCTCCACTAATTCCTCCAATTCTGCATCCTCGTAAATTTTTGGCCTTTCACTGCGATCTTTGTCTTCTACGTCGAAATTACCGTTTTTAAACTTTTGAAACCACTCTCGACACGTTCTCTCACTCAAAGCACCCTCACCATATGCTTCCACGAGCAATTGATGCGCCTCAGCAGCAGATTTCTTTAAATTAAAGAAGTAAACTAATATTTCCCGCAAATGACGCTTACTTGGCTCAAATTTTGACCTTTTCAACTTATAAAAATTCTATTTTACCAACATAAAATTAATGATTTTAATAGGTTATGTTTTTCTTGAATGTCCAAACTATTTTTTAAGCCGGTTATCATCTGCGAAAGCTAACCGAAACTCCGTGCCGCGCCATCTATAATAAAACGGCGGAAACTTATTTGTACTCCTAATAATATGTAATTGTTTAGTAGATACAGGCAGGGCGGTGACATTAATTGAGAATGAAATGGTTCTTAAAGGGGAAATTAATACGGAAGAAACGAATAGGTATCAATTAACGAGTGTGGCAGCACACCCGTTGGCCACTTCAGTCAGCGTGTATTTGGATGAGTCCCGAAGACGGTGAAATGGTACATTCCGTGGCATGCCGTTGTATGCGATGACAACGCACTAGGAAACGTGGAAGTTATAATAGGTAGAGTTCAGTGGTGGTCATGACAGTTAAAGATGGTGGGGCACCATCAGAAAAAAAATTATTATTGTAATATATATATACTTACGGACAAATTTTATCTAGTGAACTCTACTTTGTCAGTTGCATAATGATCAGTTTAGAAAATTTTATTACTTATAATTTGAATTATTGAATCCAAAAATAAATCCTCCTCATATTCTGGCTAATTGACCAATTTGTTCTTATCTTCAGTTCAAAAAAATATCCGTTGGTAATAATGCTCCAATAGATGATTTTTGAGTTTTTTTTTGTCAACATATTGCATTGCTCTAAATATTAAAATCGTTGTTATGCAACTGTCCAGCAAGAACCAACGTGAAGGTGTAGAGCATTCTTGCCAGGTAGGGGATGGGTATGATGGAAATAAAGAAAATCGGGTTGGGTGAAGATCGAAGATTTTAAAATAACAATATACTATTAACGAAATGAACTCTGAAACAAATAAATAAACTCTAAATCAATAACATAAACTTTAAATTAACAAAATTAAAAATGACTTCAGCGTATAATATAGAATATGTTCTGAAAGTTGTAAAAAAATATTAATTCTAAATTGAAATCGTGAGTTCTGAAAATTTGAATTTTTTATAGACCAAAGGAATCCTGCGATTCTTCTGTTCTAATGAACAGAAAAAAGTCTCTCGTCTATAAAAATGTTCTCATCCTGTGATTTCATAAATCCCTTTTCAATTGAAATTCTTGCCATATTACTCAATCGCGCCTATCCAGTTGTATTTCTGATATAATTTCTAATTCTTTTCAACGGGGAGAAACTTATTTTTGTAGAAGCAATTGTCACAAAACAACAACAAGACATAATAAGTTGGAGTTCTGGCATACAAAATTTTAAGTCAGTATCCTGAAAAAAGTTTAACATTTCATAAGGGTTTCTACAATTTTCTGTTATATTGTTTCCGTATAAAACAGTAAATTAATGTTTTAATTCATTTGTATCAAAAATATTATATTGCGTTGTCAAGTCCTTCAAAATCCCACGAGAAAATTCTTTTTCATAAATGAGGAATTCTGAATTATTTAACAGATCGAAGAAATGAAGTATTTTAATGTCGCTAAAACTAACCTCTATCTGAGTCGCTATAATGTCTGGAATTAAAAAAAAAAATCTGCAATTATTGTCTTTTATCTGCCATTTCAACTCCCTTACAACGTTTTTAGTGTAAATCTGCGATATCCAGTTTCTTTATAAATTGTATGAAAATATTAAGTTCACGTATTTTATTCAGTGTCTTCTGCAGCAAATTTCTCGCCTTCAGAATATCTATGTTTCTTTTTTGTAAAATACAAAAAACAGTATCGGTTTGATTAAACATTAATACAAATGTTCATAAAAAAATGAAGCATTCTCTAAAAAATTTGTTAAACCTACTGTGTCTCTAATTTATTTTTGATTAAAATCACGATTATTACTATTGATGATAAAATTAAAGGTTTCGAGTAATTTATCTCTATTATTAAAAACTGTCAGAACGGCATGTGAAGTAAAATTCCAAGGAGTTGCTACATTTGTAGGTAAACGATTTCCTCCAATTTGCTCTAACACTTGGGTGCACTTTGTCGATTTGGAAAAATATGATGAAAATCCTGAAAGGGTTGAGAAAAAACCTGTCCAAATGAACTGCACGCATTATTTAAAACCAAATTGAATACATGTGCATAGCAATTAGTAAACATTGCTTGTGGTGCTATAGATTTGATTTTTGCCTGCAAACCGTTCAGTTCTCCCGACATTACACTAGCTTCATCGTATGTTTGAGCCACTTACTTTGAATGCAAGTCAAAGTTTCCAAATTCGGCAGATAAAAATTGAAATAACTCTACAGCAGAACGCCTAGAACTTACATCATAAAATCTCATGAATCGCTCAACAAGTTGGTCATGTATTCCATCACGAAAAATGACGGATAATTGTGAATGGCAGCTTATGGCAGTTGATTCATCAACATACCAGGAAAAAAACAAAAATTTTGAAATTTCTTGAACAATTTTTTTATTCAAAACAAAAGCAACCAAATCGATTAATTCATTCTGTATATTTTTAGATGTGCCAGAAAAAACTGATTGACTGTTGATATCATTTTCTAAAAAGGTTTCTAAATTTGTATCAAATTTACTGACCAGGATAACCAATTCTTTAAAATTTTCGCGATTTAAGGATTCATTAGATTCATCGTGCCCCCTAAAAGATTACTCTTGCATATAGAGATGCATCGTAATATCTATCAGACTTTTTAAAATTTGTCCATTTTTTTTTAATATTATTTAAATAAGGTTATTCTGATTTTCACAAATTTTTATTATTATGTTTACAACAATCGTTTCGCTATCACAGTAGCATCATCAGGCAAGATTACATTTTGAATACCACTTATTTATCAATATCAAAGACCTTTCGCCGTACCCTTCCTAGGACCGTTTGACTAGGATTGTTTCGCACCCCATTCATAAATAGGTCAATCTAGTAATATTTTCCATTCAACCACCTCCCACAAAGGGGTGGCTTATTACAGCAGTAATGAAGAAGTACTCACTCGCAATAACACAAAAGAGTTTTATCAAGGATTCAAAGAAATAATCCTGCTCGAACTTATTCAAAACTCTCTAATTTAATCCCGAAGAACATTTGCGTCCACTCAGATTAGAAGATTATACAAATATTTCAACTAGAAAATTAGTTTATTCTCTATGATATTTCCACTAATTTCGCCTGCGTGTAATGTTGGGTGGATTGAGTAGCTCAATAGACATGTTACCGGTCCTAAGCCCGCATAAAGGAGGAAGGCTCCTAGGCTAGGTTAGCACTCTGCCTAGGTTAAGAAAAAATACTAGTTCACAGAACCGAAACCTTGCCTCGGAATAGGATGGATCTACCGGTAACGACACAGGCGCGAAGAAGGATAACGACTTTGAAAAAACGGAATATAATACGAATCGCTTCTTGGAATATAAGGACATTTAACAACAAAGATCAAGAAACTCTACAAGAACTCAAGGATCACAAAATCGATATATGTGACCTGCAGGAAACCAAGAAGAAGGGCAAAGGCCAGAGACAATATGAAGATTACGAAGTGGTATATAGTGGAGTAGAGAAGCACGAGAGGGCTAAGGAAGGTGTGGCGATCGCAATCCACACAAAATATCGAAAGAACATACAGAAATGCACCTATGTATCACCACGAATTCTGATTGACAGAATGGATACAGGAGAATGGAAATTGAACGTAGTCTCAGTGTATGCGCCAGAAGAAAATAAAGCTAAAGCCGAGAGAGTATACTTTTACGATCAACTACAAGATATAATTGAATTAATACCTTCGGATCAGCGGATATTTATTCTAGGAGACTTCAATGATCGAATCGGTAAACGGGTAATTCCCGGAATCAAGCAAAGGTTTGACGAAAACACTTTAAATAACAATGAGAACTAATGATTAATTTATGCACATCTAACGAGTTACAAATAAATAAGACCTTCTTCGATCACAGGGATCAATACAAGTTCACGTTCGCAAACACGAGAGGTTATCAATCAATTATTGATTATATGGTAACCAATAGAGCTTTCACCCAAAACAAATCCTGGATGTCCGGACATTTAACTCTGCAAACGTAGGTAGTGATCACAGTTTGCTCCTGGGAAAAATTAAAATGAAAATAAGACCACACACAAAAACAAAACCCAAACCCCCAAGCCAAAAAATAAATATCGAACTACTCTGGGAGCCAACGATAAGAAACCTCTATCAGAAAAGACTCAAAGAAAAAATAGAATTGAACCCGATTATTATCGGAGAGAATATCAACAAAAGCTGGGAAAAATTGCAGAAAAATATTAAAGATGCTGCAACTGAAACTCTCGGTATCCGAACCCCAAACTGGAATCCAGATAGAGCAACCAGGACACCATGGTTTCGCAGGGAAGTCAAGGAGCAATGTGAGAAGAAGAAAAAGGCTTACCTCAACGCCGGAATCATACGAATACTACCGGAAAGTGCGGAATGAAACTTCCACAGTGGTTACAAAAATAAAGAACAAACACTGGCAAACATTTTCAAAACGAATGGAAGTTGACTTTTAGGGTTGTCAAAAACAGATATAGCGGTTCATCAGAATACAGAGAAAAGAGATCAGTGAGATAGTAGAAACTAGCCACATACCAAAAGAAACTTGGGTTAGGTATCTGACCGATTTGTATAGAGCAGAAGATACAGAAGCCATCCTTAACACACCTGATATAGTAACCAAGGAAGATACTTCAATCGATATCTCTGATATACAGCTAGCTCTCAAAAAACTTAAAAATAGGAAAAGCGCTGGATGAGTTATTGAAGTATGGTGGACAAAGCCTCTCACAACAACTTACAATTCTAACTCAAGAGATTCTAAATATTCGAAGGATACCAGATGAATGACGCACCAGCACCACAATTCTTATGTTCAAAAAAGGAGACAAAAAATCCCCAGAAAATTATAGAGGCATAAATCTACTAAGCACCACCTTAAAACTCGCCACTTAATTCATTACCCACAAGATAAACGACTTAACAAACCTGATGGAAGAACAACAAGTATTCAGGTCCGGAAGATCTTGTACTGATGCAGTTTTTGTGATAAGACAAATAACAGAAAAATCCATAGAGTACAATAAACCGGCTTATATGTGTTTCGTAGACTTAGAGAAGACGTTCGATAAAGTACAATTGCGGGACGTTATCTATCTTCTGTACAAAAGGCATATACCGTATAGTCTAGTCAAAACAATTGAGAACATACTGTATATGCAGCTAATCAAATCCAGGCAAAAGTGGAGGGAGAACTTACTGAACCAATACCAGCGGGTAATGGAATCCGACAGGGAGATTCCTTAAGCCCTCTCCTATTCAACATAATAATGGATGAGATTATACGGAAGGTATAGGGCTACAGGATGGGAGGAGAGGAAATAAACATACTGTGTTATGCGGATGACGCGGTGTTGGTTGCTGGGATCGAGGACGACCTACAGAGACTCTTACATGAGTTCACTGGAATGGCGAAAACATTAAACATGAAAATATCTACAGCCAAAACTAAGTGTATGACAACATCAAAAATGCCTATTAGATGCGAACTTGAAGTGGAAGGGAGAATTATTCAGCAGGAAATGAGATTCAGGTACCATGGCATAGAACTTTCGGCATACGGCGATGTTGAATAAGAGGTAAGAGAACAGACAACAAAAGCCTCAAGAGTAGCTGGTTGTTTAAACGACACGATATGGCGCAACAAAAATTTAAGAACTGAAACCAAAACTAGAATCTACAAAACGACGTTCAGGCCTATTATGACATACTGTGCAGAAACAAGAACAGATACTGCAAAAACCAAACGATTGCTAGAGATAACAGAAATGAGGGTGCTTAAAAGGATTGCCGGAAAAACACTTCTCGACCCAATATTGTATAATTTACTGTGTAACATATGACTGTAAATAAATTAATTCTAGTCTATCATGTATCTTCATATTCCGTAAGAGTATGCTTATAGTGGAAATTGTATACTACTCTATTAACGTTTGGTTACTATTGAAGAATTCGAAAAGGTATATTACCATGCCAGGGAATTCATCAACACTTTTACTACACATTTGTTCCAGAAAATAAACTAGTTCTAGTTTATTATACACCTCAAAGTATGCTTATGCTGGAATTTGCATTCTTATTCATTAAAATTCAGTTACTAAAGACTAATTCTGAAAGGTATTTTAACATACCAGGAAATGCATCAAAATTTCTACCATTAAAGATACATGAGTTTAATTTGATGTGTTCAAACAAATAGGGTAATTCATCCAAATACATCAGAGCATACTGAAATGATCTGAAAATGTTGATTTTTCTGACGACTAAAAAAGAATTGTTGCATATTTTTATTTTCGAGAACAAAAAATTGCAGTACATTGCAATAATAATAATGTTTTTCAATAATAATCAGTCACATCACAAAAAATTCTGGGGAGAAAAAGGATACATTGCTCCCCAGAAAAAAATACCCTCTGTAGATTTGTAGATTTTCGCAACTGTAAGGTTTCATTCAAAAACGGTTTTGTCTGCGTTAGAACATAGTTCATATTTTTTTTTCGCTGGTAGGACACTTAAATCTTTCCATGTTGATATTATCAGCCTACGAGCTTCTGAGCCGTGTGATTCGAACTTTGAAATTTTATTGCCTTAAGACCGTTAGCTTATCCGTTTTCACATTATTTTATGGCCCCAAGAAAATATGGAAAGAGTTTAAAGCTTTTGATATATTAAATACCTTCTGATATATTAAATACCTAGTAATTAATTAACGAGACAACAATTGAATTATAATTTGTCTCATTCTCTCCTGATCTATAAGCAACGATTTTTAAATTCATTCTAGAAACAATGAGAAAGTTTATTTCTCTCGTTAACTCCACCCAAAAATAGCATTTCCAATCAATTTAGTTATTTTCTCTCTTTTTGTTAGGAGAGATCAATTGAGACAAAATTTGCCTTTGGTTTATGAATATATTGTATAATAACATATGTAAAAGCATAATCATTCTGATAGCCAACCTTGTCGCATGTTGCTTCGGCCCAAATTATCGCAGGTATTATTATACACGTATTAATCATCTTTGCCGCTTGTACTTTGATCCAAGATTATCGCGATTATTATTGTTAACATAGCTATCCACATATTGCCGATTGCCAAAGTATTGAAAAATTCATTACCTTTACTCTTGGTTCAATAATCATACCTTCATTGTGGTTTACAAAGGTATGGAAAAGGCAGTCGGAAACATAGGAAATTCAGTGTTGACCAAGAATGCAGTGGAGCAGTGGAAGAATCTAAAACTCAGCGCGATGAAATGACGAACAAACGACTGTTCTCTCCTAATGGTAGTGTGCCGTGAAAGCAGACTGCACAGCCTTTCGATATGATACATCAATTGTCGTCGGTAGACCTCCCCTGTGATTCTTTCGTTCAATAAAACACATACTCATGATACACCACTCACGGGGGCTGCACGGCGGGTGGGACTTCCCATTCAAACGTTTCCAAGTTCGTTTTAACGGGCGACGCAATATGCGGCCGTCCATTGTCAATAACTTTGTCATATTTGTGAGTATATTGCGGTACTTTTTCGATTGTAGCAGCTCATAAGCAGCTGATCCCACCAAATACACAGCATGATCTTTTCGCCATGAGTATTCGGCTTGACGGTTGATGATGAAGTATACATAAGTTGCCCGACGTTTTGGATTATCGTAATGGACCCACTTTTCATCGCCAGTCACAATTCTATGCAAAAATCTCTTTTTTTGCCGTCGGTGCAGTTGCGCACACGTGAAAAACGGCGTTCGACGTCTCTTGGCTTCAGTTCATATGGCACCGAATTTCCTTAATTTCAGATCATTCCCATTAAAACGATGGCAATTGGCTGACTGAGTGACTTCGAGTACTTTTGCTAGTTCCTCTTGCATTTGTGGTAGATCTCAATCGAGCCCTGCCTCTAATTTTTCAACCTTATACTTTGGTCGCGCTCCGGGTCGTTCTTCCTCTTCAAAATCAAAATTGCCACTTTTAAATCGGCAAACCACTTCTGACACATTCGTTCAGCTAGATCGTAGTCACCATAAATATTCACTTAAATACGATGACTCTCGGTAGCATTTTTCTTTATATTTAAGTAATGAAGCAGAACTGTCCGCAAATAACATAATTCAGTACAGAAATTATTATTTTCAGAGCACACAGAAACTATGCTGTTTACACTTCAGTGAAATGACAGATATTGAAAAGAATGCCTGATGATGACACATCAAAGTGAAGATAATAATCTAGTAATGACTGTTTTCAAAACCGCAAAAATTGACAAAGCTTTCAACTACTTCGGTGGCCGAGCAATTGAAAGCCCAGGACTATGGTCTTTAGAATGTTTCTTTGTGCTATGAGATCCTATCAAAGAGCTGAGTAATGCTACTTGTTTCAATTTATTCGGGAGATGATTGGTCTGCATATCAAGTTGTAATTAATGAAAGGAAAAATTCAATTAGACGAGAAAATCAATCCCATGATTCAGTTATTCTAGTTTGAACTTTTTTCTTATTTTTCCCAATATTCTCGAGACTGCAGATCCGATCGATATGAGATTTGGTGTCTGAGAAAGACTAATAACCAGTATGTAATTGTTAAATTAAGTGTGAATCGTATAATCAGAAGATCTCAAAAAATTGTCACTTTTCAGCATTAAACGCTGCTGGAACCATAACAATAATGCTATGACCGATTCTAAATTTGGCATGTAGATGTTAAGTAACGACAAGAAGGCTAATGCAAAATTAAGTGATGATCGTGGGTCATATGGACAAGCGCGCAATACTTCCCAACTTCATATCAGTTCCTTTCTAGAATTTTGTAATGTTCACTTACACTCTTTTCTTATTATTCCTAGTTGGTTTCCGGTGAAGATATTCTTCTTTTTCAATATTTGTATTGATTAATACATAATATATTTTCACTATTATACACAGCCAATGATATCTCTTCTTTAGTGTCACAAGTGAATATTTTTACTATTTGTATATTTTCAAGTTTGGAGTCACTTGTTTTTTTTATAATAATAGAGAATATTATACTTATTCATTTGTTCCTGTTTTATATTCCCGCTCGTTTCAAATATTTCTAGTGGACAAATTTTTCCATTTCTTATTGCTACTTTGTGTGGACATTAGAAAATATCAAATGTATGAATTTTCTCATATAGATCTCCAATACCGAAAATTACTTGAAAAAAGATTTTACTACAAGTCCCAAAATCCCGGATCCGACACTGCCTATTAAAGATTAATATTTCATACAATATAATCAAGTAAAATCGAAATCTGCATACAGATTTTTTTTCACTATAGTGAAGCAGATTATAGACAAAAACTGAATATGTCTAGGTGGGTTCCGTAAGCTTAACTAAGAATTAAATAAGAATTCTCGAGAGTTTTCGTATCTCAGGTAAGTCAATATTTTCCCATATACTTATCAATTGTTTTTCATCAGATTCTCATGAAACTTCCACAATAGAAAAGATTACTTATCAAAAGATAAAGACAAGGTAGTAATTATTTGAAAAAGTACATTATACTCCTTTTCATACTAGTTTTCTAGGCTCACTGCTTATGCTAAGGCTTATCGACTGTGTTATTAAAAGATTACTACTCACAGAGTGAGTTAAAATAAAAATTTTATGTTTTTTAGCTGACAGTGATTTTTGGAAAGTGGCATGGCAATGTTGCTGAGGACTAGAAAAACTAAAATTATTTTAAGTGTTAAAATTATCGCATTTTTGTCCGTGACAGTATTTTATTCGTTATTGAACATCTTCCGTGAAGATAATTATGAAGGCGATATACGTAAGTAAATTAATTTGAAATTCTTATCTTTTCAGGAATTAGACATTATAATAATCCTTATTTAGAAAACACAACGACTCTTTTAGTTTTGCAAATTATAGTGTTGCACTTGAGTGATAGCAGTATTTAATATTAGTCACAGTTTAACATTTTTGGAACCCCTTTAGTGATTGATTATTTGCGTATTACCAGAATTATTATTATTATTATTATTATCCTGATACTCCTAGATCTTCTGTGAAGATCCCTCAGAAGCTTTTTCAGCTTGTGCGAGTTAGGAGTTCAGTTGTGTTCTGTGTAGGCTTTGTTACTGCGATCTTGCGCCACTTTAGGTCACAGCACTGTTAATTTTTGACCCAACAGTGAAATGGTGGCAGATACCCGTCCAACTAGAAAATTTCTTTTCTACCTGAATAGGATTCGAACCCTGGACCTCCCGGTCACGAGTCCGATGCTCTCCCGCTGAGCTATCCACACTTACCAGAATGTTTTAGGAAAGTTTCACTTTTATCTTTCTTTTTTTCAATCTTGTCTTCAGCCGTAGTTTTTCTCGCCCACTTTCAATTACCAAATTAGTGTTTCTCACTCAACTGATGGATACAATTAATTGAAGCTGTATATCACAGGTTCTAAAGGTGGGTGATAACGCCCCTTCAGGGGCGTTTGAGACTTTCAGGAGGGCAGTAGGAGAACGAAAGAAAATTAGGGGGTATTGAGATTGCGCCAGGGGGAATCGCTAAATTGAAAAATTATTTTCTGAGGAAAGCAAGAAAATAAATGCAAATCATGTAAGAAAGTTAAGTAAAAATTATTATCGCTCAATTTTCATCATCGAAGAAATTGTTCTTTATCACATGTGCGAAAATTCTTTTATAATTAATAATTATTAATTAATAATTAATTAATACTTAATAATATATAATTATATTTTGGCTTCAATAAATCTCATTATGGAATGTCAATGAATTCAAATAGCCTTAAAAATAACTTACACTGTTCTTTGATTTTGTTAGAACATAGATCAATCTTGAATTATAAAGTTGATTTGGTTCCGAAACATTCATTTCTTTGCACGTGTGCGTTGTGATATAGGTCAGTTTTTTGATTTTGATATTTGGAATATTATCTAGGACCGAAGAAGGGATTACTTAGAATTATATTTGTTTTTTGAAGATATAGTGCATGTTTTGAGAGATTTCTGAATTAACTTATTCGAATATTTAAATATATTAAATATTTCAAATAAATTATATTCTTTGAGAAGTCCTTAAGGTGTGTTCATGTTTTTAAAAGGCAATTGGTGTTCTTAAAGGTAAGACCAGAAACAAAACTTTGTCTCCTTTAAACATTTATTTATTAATTTTAATGACTTTCGTATATCTGTTGGTTTATTTATTCCATTTGACATTACATATTGAGTTTTGATTATATACGTCTATTAAACGGATGCGGTGCTTATTTTAGACATTAATTTAATTGTAAAAGTTTTTTGAATAAAAATTTTTTTGAAATTAAAATTGTAGAAGACAAACATATTTTAATTTGTTTTGATATTCAAATTAAAAAAAAAAATTCTCTTATTTCGATAGAAGAGGCAGTTGATTAAAATGATAAGTACTAAAATTAAAAATACCGGAGCAAAGAGATTGAATTACAAAGTCTGAGATTTTATAAATTTTTTTACCTAATATTTAATATTTGTTGGAATTATAATAAAAGTAACTTTAAAAAATCATCAAGTTAATAACTTAAATATGTTTCATGTATATTTATAGTCAAAAAAGGTGAGCGAACTTTTTTGGGACCGTCAACCACAACCATAATATTTCACATTTATTTCACTAAAATCCAGCATGTTTCACGGAACAGCGTACTCGTTATGCCCAAATGTCTGTAATTTTTCGAATTTTGAGTCGAAAGGGGTTCAAACGACTAGATGGACTCACTGATGAAGAATTAATGGTCCAAAAATATGCTGTCCTGTCGGCACAAAATAAAATAACTATCGAAAGAAAAATCTGGAGATTTAAAATATTCAGGTTTATGGCTTTGGTTAATTTCGTTAGTGGGCAACACTGGTCGAGTGGATTTGAAATTGTTATTTTTCCCGTATTTTCAAAACTTATAATAATTCGATCTATTTGAAATTAAGCAAAATAATGACACGAATATTAATGCAAAACTTCGTGAGGAGTGTATTAGTAGAAAATGAAAATATATAAATTTCTTTTGTATAGACGCGTGGAGCGCTACTGAATCCTAGATGGACGATTTCAAATTGAAATTTTGTATTTGGTTCATGAAAAATTCCACGAAGTACAGATGAACGTGTCCGCAAGAGCTCCTGACTCGACGTTTGTTATTTTCTCGTATTATTTATTATTTAAAAACCTTGCCCCCGCACGGCTACCACCTTTACCATTCGCGCCGGAGGTATGTAACTTATTTCTGTTACTTTGTGTTTAATGTTTACAAACCATATAAAAGCAACGATTTTCATAAGCATATATTCTCGATAGAAATTGCAAACACTTTTTTAGCCTTTGGTTTTTAACTCCTATACAATGTCCCAGAAGTTGACGTCAAGCCGGAATCAGGTAACAGGTTAAGTCATAATAGTCATCAGAAAAATATAAAAGAAAATCCAAGTCCTGTATTGTTCAAATTATATTGCACTTATTTAAGTCTTTTAATATTAGCCTTCTACATATTTAATTTCAAAAAATTATATTTAATAATTATAACTTCTGAAAATAAATTAAAATAATGTCATATAACTACCACTTATATCAAATGACATATAAAATAAACATTCATTATAAGACATCCAAATGGTATAACCAAATCCAATAAATAAAAATTGTTAACCAAAATCCTATAAATTAAATATTTTGAATAGACAAAATTTTGTTTCTGCTAATCAATCTTATGCAAACAAATATCTTTCAAAAATGTCTAACATAATCTTAAGAATTTCATCATAAAACTATCTTACTTGGAATATTCAATATTATTGGATATCTAACCAAGTTGCTTTATATAAAAACTCAAGATATGTAAAAACATTACTGAAAAACAAGTTTTAAGAGAGACTTTACTTCGTCAGTATTCAAATAATTCATATTCAATAAATATAACATCAATCAACAACAAATATTTACTCACCTTTTAACCATTTAGAAAACTTCTGGTAAACTGAAAAATCTTTAAATGTAGTGTAACGGTTCACTATATATAAATATTTCTGTGGTTTACCCTTGATCTAAAAGATTGAAAGACAATTTAACGGCCTCTGTTATAGCACAAGGACTATCTGTATAAAGAATGTTAAGAAAACCAAATAATTATATATTATGAATAAAATAACATAAGTAGAGGTTAATTCTTGATAGAAGGTAAACAAAATTATTTAAATATTTTAATATTAGCCTTCAATCGAAAATCGGAATGGGTGGCAAAAAATGAGCCGAAACCGAAAAAACCACGCCAAAGCCGCTCGAAAATGAAGGTGATGCTCATTGTTTTCTTCGATATCCGTGGCGTGGTGCACTACGAATTCGTTCCAGAGGGTCAGACGGTAAACAAGGAGTATTACCTAGGCGTTATGAAACGTTTGCGTGAGCGTATCCGTAAGAAGCGGCCAAATTTGTGGGCGAACAACTCATGGATTTTGCATTACGATAACGCGCCTTCTCACCGAGCTACGATTGTGACTGACTTTCTCGCCAAAAACTCAACAAACGGGCTTCAGCAACCACCGTATTCGCCGGATTTGGCTCCCTGCGACTTTTTCCTCTTCCCAAAACTAAAATTGCCCCTTCGTGGCACCCGTTTTGAGTCGATTGAAGCAATAAAACAAAATTCGGCGCGAGAGCTAAAGTCCATCCCGGAAAGCGCCTATAAAAAATGTTTCGATAATTGGAAGTGCCGTTGGCATAGATGTATTGGAGCAAATGGAGCCTATTTTGAAGGCGACCCAATAAATTTTGACGATTAAATGTAAAAATGTTGTTTTAATTGAAAATTCCCGGTACTTTCTTGACAGGGTAGTATATTCAAGATCTGAGAATACCCTTCTGAATATCAAAAAGGTAGATTGAAACCTGTTTCACCTACATAAATCAAAAAGTTTTTCGGAGCCTTGTCTAATCTAGTTGGTGAAATTCTGCTGGAAATATTCTCCAAACTCACAGCATCCATTTTTCTGCTGAATTTTGAGAATCCATTGAAATCTGTATTTCTGTTTGTTTCTTCGTGTCGATCATTCCATGCTGTATGGAACATATATATAACCTAAGGCCTCCTAAGATTTAGGCTAATGGAATAGAAAATATAATGATAGCACCTAAAACAATGAGACAAGGCCAAAGTCCACAATTTTTTTTCTGCCTATTGTAAGTGTCCACATAACATGGGAGATCCATTCTTAAATAACTTTCGCAATTCATCAACTGATAAGCTACTCCACTACTACAATCGTCATGATTCAACAATAAACTAGATCTCCTTTGCAGTGCAAGAATTTGACTGGAACCTCTTTCTAATTTACTCTTCCTTTCGGAAAAATCACCAGAATTTAATTCCTGCTGTTCTGCGACTGAAGATACCGAAGAAAATTTCCTGAATATTGAAAATCTTGTCCTTGTCTCCGAGAGAAGAAGCAGAGTTCCGCCTGTAAATGGAGAGGAGAGATTCGCTTTGTTCTGTTCCTGGTTTTTGAACAAGATTTTCACTTGAATTTGACGTTTGTTCTCTCCCGCTGAAGGCTGACATTCTTCATTTTATACTCAGAAATAGGATAGAGGTCAAATCTAATGTTATGACTGTAATATAATAATAATGAATCTTTATTTCCGACTTTTAATCAACAACACTGTAAGCTATGTGTATTGTTAGGAAAAAAAAGCTTTGAATTTCAACACCAATGAATATATTTTTTTATTTTTTTTTATTATTAATTATCATCAATTTAATCATTTTTCAAATCATTATTTTCAACAAATTTGCATATTATTATTGTCCACTATTCCGGCTGTTCCTAAATTGAAGGTTAAAACAAACTCATTCATAATTATAAGAAAAAAAGTCCCATAAACATGGGACCACAAACGTTGCGTTTTCCAGATGCAGGGTGTTAAAGTTTGGATTTTTTTCAAGTTTCAACCTCATAGTATCTGCATTTCATAAGATATTCAACTGAAATTTGGCATAGATATTAAAATTTAGAGTTTACACCATGTGATATACTAATTTCGATTGTAAATCTACAGGGTGATACAGGAGATCATAAAGTTTAGTATAACAACAAAGCTTCTTTCTATAGCTTTTCAAACTAATAGTGGCTCACCAGAAAAAAGTTCTGGAGTAAAACAGGGGACAATGTTCCAGAAATCATCAGCCTGTAGATTTGCAATCGAAATTGTCATGTCAAATGGCGTAAATTCTAAATTATAATAACTATGGCAAATTCCGTTGAATATCTTGTGAAATGCAGATACTTTGAGAAAAAAATTCGAAAAAAATTCAAACTTCAACATCCTTTACCTCGAAAAGGAAATGTTTGCGGTCCTATGTTTATGGGACTTTTTTGTCTTAAAATTATTCCAGGAATTTCCTCTCTTGGACATTTTTCATCATAGTTGGGGAACATTCATTTCAATAATGGAATATATTTCACAAAACTTACAATTGAACACTTCTTTGTATATTAAACATTTGATTTCAATTCATCTATGTTGGAGAAAAATATCTAACAAAACAAATTTTCGGATGAAGATTCTATTAGTTCGGATTCAAATTGATTATGTTTAATTTCGATCTGAAAGTAGTTTGATATGAAAATGCTATCTATTATGAAATGACAATATGAATCCCCTTTGATTTGATTCATGTCACCAATAAGAACTAATACGGAAAAAACATCAATGTGAATAACCATGAAGAAACTTTAAATATCAAAACAGATTTAATCTGTTAGTCTTCTACAATTTTAATTTAAAAATTTTTTTTTAAAAACCTTTAGAATTATAGAATTCTAACATATTAAATCTGTTTTGATATTCAAAGTTTGTAATTATCCTTCTATCAAGTAAAAAAGCGCATCTCATTATTTTAATCATGAAGAGCTCTCATTTAACGTTCTGACGTTTCTCGGAATTGTCGAGTTTATTGATCTTGTCATAAATAAAGGAGATTGATTTCAACCTGTATCGTAAGGAACATATTTGGATCCAATGGGACCAAATATGTATCTCGTAAAAAACTTCAGTTATGTCCTCCCATAACTAAAATTCAATTCAATGGAATTCTTATAAATAACCTCATAATCTGCGAAAAACTTAGATAACTCTTTATATCTACCTCAATGATTATTTTATTTCGTTAAAGTGCAAGCTCGTTGACAATGAACAAAAAATAAGTTCTGTCTTGATCATATTATTGAAACTGCTCTTGTCTATGAAGGCCGAATAATTTCAATTTGTCACGTGCTTTCTTAGGTTTTGTTTCTTAATAATTACATGAATATCAATAATATTGATGATCGTAAATATACAAAAGGTTCATTACAATAATGAGGATCGCCATTGTGCCTTTGAAAATGAATGAAAGTTAAACACAATGAGTAACCTTTTTTGGGAGGAAATGATGATATTTTGACGACTTCTCTGAAGCTGATTTCTCTAACATAATATTTTCATCAATATTCTTGCGGGTATGTCAGCCACGTCCAGAGTATTTCATTTTACCATAACCCTTTTAAATGCAAGCTGCTAATAAATCTACCAATTACGTCAAGAAGTTCTACTGTGGTATAATACTATACAAGATAAGGTTATAGCTTGAAAGGATGTTAGGTGTTATTAAACAAGTGCAAAAGATATTTAAGTTTGTGAAAATTTTTCAGTGTTATTAATTGATTCAGTGCAAATTCTGTGAACAAGTGTATGTAGATGTGACTGGAAAGCTGCTTGCTGAAATTATTCGTTATTTGTGCAATTGAACAAGTTCAGAAATGGGGGTTTGGAAATGTATCTATTATCAGAGATAGCTGTGGGATTAATTCAATAATGTTTGAAGAATTGTCTAGATTCATTTGTGTTCCACATCCTTTAGAAAATGGTGTTGCTATATCCTATGATTTTGTTCGTGTAAGGGAAATATTCGAAACAACTGATGCAGTTTGATAAATTAACATAAAACATCTTTATATTCAGATTTTGAAATAAGTCTTATTGAAACTGCAAACTTCAGTGAAGTGGAAAAAGTGTATGAAGCTGAAAAACAATTAGTAGTAAAAAATTTCAACAAAGCACGTGAAAACAGGAGCTTTCGAGCGCTTGTTCATATGATTCACGATCCTGAAATTTTGCATTAGCTTTTGAGCTATCCCGTTTTATACAGAATACTCTTAAATATCCGGGAGTTTACGGAGTACTCTAAGATATCTGGGATTATGCGCAGGACTCTAAAGAACGCTGACTTTTTTTTTATCGTGATCATCTAGTGGCGGGAGAAGAGGACGTTACGTTGTGTAGACAACCCAAATTACACCTAACGAAGCAAGGAAACAGTGACGGAAGGTTCAAATATTCAAACCACAGTGACATCAGCATAATATATTTGTTATATTAATCTTGAAAGGCAACCACCCTCAATGAATGGAAACAAACATTTATCAGCCTGGTGTTAAATTTCCTTCACTCAGTGGTTCGTAAAGCAACACAGTAAACTCAATAGCGCCCCGGGTCTGAATGACTTCATTCTATATATCGCTAGGTCGGTACCTTGCTCGAATCAGATATCATTATTATACAGCCGAAAGGATTAGAGAGGACAGGATACAGCCAGCATGCACCTTCAACTGCACTTCCGCTAACCAGTGCAGAACCTAATAGTTACAAGGGGTAAAGTTTGAATGGACAGTAAGCTAAGGGTAACGTGATATGCCCAGGAGATCTCCTTGAAGAGAGGATCTAACATAATTCGAGTCGAACGGAAAAGTTACTATCAGAAGGACTGTATCTGGCCTCCTCGGGGTGGCCAAGGACCAGGAAGGAAGTACGAATCGAACACTACCTGAGTCACGCAAACTAATCGTGGGAATATCACAATACCTTGGAACAATGATCTAGCAATCACTCGCACATTCTCACACTAAAGTTGGACATCCGGAGCTACTTACTGTCTCTATACGATAAGTCGTCCTCTACCAGGACTGCTCAGTGAATTACCCTAAAGAACACCACTGGTTCACAAGAAATACAATCTCTCAAAGTAAGCGGGTGCATGCATATGGCAAATTTGAAACAGGAACTGAGTAGGACATCATAAAATAGATACAGTACCCCATCACCTAGGCGTGTTAATGGTCGTTACAATCAAAGCAAACGAAGAAATGGGTAACCGGGAGGATCACATAAGAGTACATGCAAATCAGTTACATATCAGGCTCGGCGAATACCATGAACAGTACAAATAAAGAACCACTATTAATGAATACAACAAACAGCAACCAGGCACCGAGAGAAAGTATACAATACAAATAGATAACTCATGAGGATCGTGCTGCTTTTAGTTATATACAAAGGCAACGCATTTTAGTTCAAACATTTCTGTCGGATTAAATAACACTGAAGCAAACTACAAGAATGAAAACGATGAGTGGAAGTAAAAATAAACGAACGTGCAATCGCTGAGAATCTTACATTGAAACTAAAGTGTTATTCAAAAATGTAAAGCATGCAATTAATCAGAAGCATTTAAAACAAGTTTACTTACTAAGAGTAACCAAAAGGGACTTTTATAAGTACTATTATCTCGAGTGTGTTTTTAAGTCGCTCAGGAGGCTTATTTCCAACAACCTTCCTCCTTGCCGCTTCAAAATACAATGGAAATGCAATAAGGACGTTCCTTTCTTTGTTACTGTCACCAATCGCAAACCTGTCAAGTTACAGTGCCACAGAATATTTGACATATAAATAATGCGGGTAAATACCGTGATGTAATAATATAATTTATATAATCTATGAGGGATTCACTCGTCACTCGTATGATCCTTAGAGAATACGGATCTCTTCATCTTCTTGTCCTTATTCCATATCTACATGCTGAATTTAAACTCGGTCATAGGTCTATCGCTATGGTTTCGGTAGCACTCAGCGCTTCTCTGCAGACAATTTTTTTTGGAATCTTCTGATGAAGCGATTCTCACGACGTATTGTAAGAACACGTGCATTATTATTCTACTTCGTAACACCAAATTTCTTATCGATCAGATCTGTAGTCTTCAGAATATTTGGAAACATAGGCAAAAATTTTAAATTTGTATTAATGCCGGAAATTTAGGAGCCAAACCTATCCTGCAAGTTCACAGCTTTTTTCGTTCTTAATTTTAAGTTTGACCGGCTGAACAGATGCGTTTTGATCTTGGATTCTTCACCACTGAGTCCAACCTAGCAGCTTGAAACTATTTTCTGCTCAAAATTTGAAAATTAAATAGCAAGCTTTTCCCTACAACAAACAAGCAAATATTATACTACAATTCCAGTATTCAAATACAATATTGAAAAGAAATATTTACCTAATAATTACAATATATAATTTCGAACTAGACGCAGATTTCTAAAATTCTCACCATTATAGATATATCGGAATATAATATTTCTATATTTCTGAACACAAAATATAGCATTGTATGATTTTCACATTTCTTATACTGTTTCAAGATAATTGAAATTAGCTTAATCGATAAAAATGGAAATATCGAAGAGAAAAAAGGAAAATATCGAAAAGTGTCTGTATTATTTCTCTATTCTATGATTATGCTTTGATCGATTCAAACGAAGCACAAACAATTATATAGCTCATTTATCGTAATTTTCCATATTATTCATAACAACTGGACACTAAGCTGAAATAATTCGCAAAAGAATTCAATAGTTAACTCTTAGAATAGAACCCTCTGAATAAAGCTTCATTGCATTGCCAGACCACAGACCTACGCGTTTACTTGTGTGGGCATCGGGGCAATTGGTAGATTTTTATATATTTCATCTGAAGATTTCAAAATTGAGCTTTTATAGATTTAAAATTTGAAAAATTCTCGTGAATATTTGGACACCAAATGTAACCTTAAAATTTCAAATCCTCGGGCCTTTTCGAACGAAATATAGCATGTTTACCTGCAGTCGACCAGTTGATCCTCATGAATTTTGACATTTACCTTCATGTCGGTATTTTACATCTCTTGCTGAATTTAAACTGGATAGCAGGCTGTGGTTGCGGTAACGCTCAACGTTTGCAAAATTTCATTTCTGAATATTCAAACTGAAAAAATTTTGTACGAATATGCATGTCATTTTAATGTTGATTTCAACGGCATTTCAAATAAGAACGTAAAAATGCAGGAATTAATAATATCATATGGCCTGCACATTGTACTTAATCAGGCATCGAGTAGATGTACTGATATTATAACATATTCACAAACATAAAATGTGCTGAATATTATACTAATACATAAGTCCGTTTTAAAAGGAAGGTTTCTTTTTAGGTTTATTAATCACAACTTGGAAAAGATAAAGGTTGGTTATAAACACTACGGTTGAAGACGTATATTTCGTGAGCCTAAAATGCTTACAATTATATGGCCAGATTAGAACTACCTCTATTTCATTTTAAAATTCAGAAGAAAAGTTAGTTTGGAAAGATCAGCGTTATTTATTTTCTAGAAAAGTAAAGCAACGCTCGGTTGTGAATGTGCATCATCGGCGGGATTCTGGTAGTTGGGATTCCTTAACAATATACACAAAAAGATTTCTCTCAAAAAAAAAAATATAAAATATTATAATTCGTTTAATAAACAAGTACTATACTTGCCTTTTCCGTGAACAACTACATGAGGAAGGTGGGGGTTTTATATTATTTGATGATTCTATTCGTGACTCATACAAATTGTTTCATAATAAAATTACCCTACATTTAACCATTATTTCCCTGAAAAAAAAATTAAGGTTGAAAATCGCACAAAAAAAATACTGGGAAATCTTGAACTTGTTGACCTCAAAAAAGGTAGATGCGGCACATATAATATTCGAAGTGAGAAGGGATGAAAATACTTTGAGAATATACAAAACCTTAAAGATGAAGCTTAGGACTTAAATCAATGACACTATTAAGAGAAGGACTCTAAATTTAACTTAAATTTTGTAATAATCCTTGTATGAAGAAGAAATCTCTCTTTTATTTAATTTATTGTATATATAATAATTATATATTTCGGTTTACACTCATTACATATCACCATTTGGTTTTAAAGGAGTCCATAAAATAACTTGCAATTTTTATGTTGTTTCTGTGATGAACATAGAATATTAAGGATGTTTATATGTTCACTGTATTCTAATGTTTGTGCAGTAAACAGCATACAGTCGATTCGGTAAGATATCTTTCTTAATTATTCTTATTTTTTAAATATGAAGTCGAGCTGATGATTTTCGTTGTTATAATTGTTTTTTAGGGGTGTGCTACATGTTTCAAAGGAAACTTTGATGAATTTTTTCAAAGGAACTTAGTTTGAGTCAGGGCCGTCTTTAAACTATTTGAGGCCCTGGGCACATTAGGATCATGGGGCCCCTATGACCTTGAGAAAACACTATTTAGTTACAATAGATAAAGAAAGACAAACAAGGTTCTAAATTTATTTTTATTTAATTACTAACTATAAAAAAATAGGAAATATAAAAAATAATCTACTAAAGTAACTCGCTGTCTCGCTTAACTTAAAATCCTTAGATTAATTCTATGTTGATTGCAAAGGTACCCTTCTAGATTTAAGATGAGCAAAATCGTTAATCACTTCTTCAAAATCTATGGTATTGAGAATATCACATTCTATGGACATCAGCGACAAACTAGTTAATCTCTCTTGAAGCATTGTACTTCTTAATTCATTTTTTATTCGTTTCAATTTGGAGAAGGAGCGTTCTCCGCTGCAGTTAGTTACCATCATGCTTAAAAATATTCTCAATGCAATTTCTACGTTAGGAAATGTGTCTTCAATTTTGTTTTGCTTTAATAGATTATATACTTCCTGTACACTGTTAGATGCTTCATTTTCACTCCGAACATTTTTTAAGTATTCTTTTAAATGTTGACATTCTATTTCTAACTCTTTTTCATTTACATCTTCGTGATAGATTTGAGAAAATTCTTTGCATCCTTGTCGTATCTCTTCGGAATTCAGAGTTTTTAAGTGAAAAAATAAACTAAAACGTTGACTGACGGTCTCATATGAACTTTGTCGCTGTTTTAGATGAACACTCAAGGTATCGATTATTGGCAGAAAGGTTTCTACGTTGAATCGCTCTTTTCCATTCAATTGGACTGATGGCGCAGAGCCATCAAAAAAACTCTGCCGTGAGCTTCTATGTCTTGTTCTTTGAGATAGATCCTTGTAGTCAGATTCTGGGTTATTTTCTTTGGCAGATGATTCGAAATTATCAAATTTATCCCTGAGGTTAGTAATAAAATCATAAAGTGAAGTCAACAAATTGGTTGCAACGTCCAGTGTTATTGTTTCTTTCTGAAGATAATTACTTGTTTTGTCTATTCTTTCCAATATAGTGCTCCAGATTTCCGTCAGTATAATAAATTCTAGATTTCCCATTTTTCTAGACAGACTAAGGGCTGCGTCTCTTGTTTCTCGTGCCTGTTCAGTATCGTTTGCGATGGTGATTAAAGCTTCTAATATTCTTTTATAACCCCCATGCAAAGCACTTACTGCATCAGCTCGGGCTGACCATCTGGTTTGTGAAAGACTCTTAACAACTTTTTTTGAACCTAAATGTTCTGTTAACATATTCCATCTGTGGGTAGAGCCCGAAAAAAAGTTGTACACTTTCTGAACTATTTCAAAAAACTGTGATGCCTCCGGTACACACCCAGCAGCATGGACACCTACCAAGTTTAGTAAATGTCCTGCACATGGTATAAAGGTGGCAAATTCACATTTTTCCCTGATTCTTGTTTGTAGACCACTATACTTTCCCGACATATTTGAAGCATTGTCGTAGCTTTGGCCTCTGCAATCTTTTATGGGAATATCATGTATTTCTAAAAAAATTAAGATGGTCTCCGCTAAATACTTAGATTTATGCTCTTTAATAGGTATAAATTTCAAAAACCTTTCAACAGGAACACAGTCTTTTACGTATCGAATGGTGAAAATTAGCTGGTCAATATGAGACAGATCGGGCGTACTGTCAACGCTTATGGAAAAATATTTTGCTGATTTAACTTCATTTATAATTTTTTTTAGAACCTGTTTTCCCATTACTTCAATAAACTCATTACAGATATTTGCTGATAAATAAGAAATGTTACCCTTTCCAGGATTCCCAAATTTTTTTAAGTGATCTGCAAGAAATGGATCAAATTCACTCAATAATTCAACACAACCCAAATAATTTCCATTGTTTGGAGATCCTAGGATTTGATTGTCGCCGCGAAATGGAAGCCCTCTCGATGCCAAAAATTTTACAACAGCTACAATCCGTTTAAGTACGCTTCTCCAGTAATCCACTTCCTTTTGATGTTGAGATAATAAGTCTATATCTACTCTACCAACCGCTTTACTTCGTGCCAGATAAGTCAACATAGATTGCTTATGCGCAGGGCTATTTTAATGTGTTAAAATTATGTGATTAATATGCTTCCAATCATTACATCCATTCCGAGAGCAAAGATTAACATCAGTTGGGTTAAATAAGCAGCATGAAAAACAAAATACAGAGCATTTGGAAGGCGAATACAGCAACCATTTTCTTTCGACGCTTTCATTGTTCTTTAATTTGCGAATAAATAATGCTTTGTTGAAATATCTCGTTACTAATTTATTACCATCTTTGTAGGTTCTGGATGCCTCGGAAAAGTCAGAATCTTTATTTTGAAAATATACTGGTCCCTTACGAATTAAAATTTCGCGATTTATTTCAACAAACTTTTCGTGAAAATAATCGGCGGGATCGTGCGATATTAATTCTTCTGTGTTGGAAAACTGCTGTTCAATTGACACAGTTGGAGTTATCGGTTTTAGTGAAGTCACTGAAGTCGTTGCACTTTCGTCGTAGGAATAGTCGCTTTCTGATTCAATCTCTTTTTCAAAATTGGAACATGAAGGTTTAGAAATTCCCGCAATTTGTAATTGAGCTGAGTCATCATGTGGAACATTTATGAGTTGATTGCTACTTACAGAAGTTTCTCCAGTAGTAGTAGTAAAATATGATGTTAATTTTGGTAACTTTTCAATTACTTCTTTCTGATGTAGAGCTTTTTTCCTTTTTTCAGATCCACTAGGATATGACCGTTTCGACATTTTATATTATAATTCAGTATTTAATTAATTTTATAACGAAAATATTCGCTAACACAAAACAGACAAACGACGATTTAATCAAACAATACTATTTTTTTTTATCAGAGCTCGAGCACGGATACGGATACCCTGTTTATTTATTAGTTTGATCTTTCTTTTTGACGGATGTCAAATCTGAAATCGATATAACTTTGCAACGACGAACAATATTTTCTTATTTTAATAATATAAAAAATTGATAATAATCATAAGAATAGACACACAACATAAAAGTACCTGTTAAGGACTCAAGCATTTTCCGAAAGTCTTAAGTGGTTTTTATTGCTTCGAAGTAAAATTTAAATAGAAAAACTGAAACCAATGGTCTCTTACCTACCCAATGTTTTTATGTCTAGTGCAATAAAATTGATTGACGAATGAATTTATTTATTTTGAATAGTTTAAAACATACATACAGCCACATATTTAGCCAAAACATTTTTTACATCAATAGATATTTTCTGTTTCCCATCACTGACCCATCTGTCAAAAAGTTCAAGCTATGTTGTACAAGGTATAGCTATCCGCATGCGGCAAACTAAAGGTAATATAATAAGCGCAGGTATTGTAGTAAGTCATTATCATCAGATTTTTCAAAATTAATGTTTTTCGGTAATACCTAAATATCGGATATCATTTGGTAATCTGGCAGGAACTAGGGGGCCCCATTCGATCGCGGGGCCCTGGGCACGTGCCCATAGTGCCCAGTGGAGAAGAGGGGCCTGCGTTTGAGTTAAGTTAGTGTGTTGTCGAATGGAGCTCGGATTCTTCATCAGTGAGTCAGTCGTTTGAGATCATTTTCGTATCAATATTCGATTGAAAATGGAAATATCAGGGGGGATTGTTGCTTCGAACTTATTTATCTATTCCGTGCTTATCCTTTTATTGATTAAAACAAAATACAGACAATTACATATACATATCCTTTACTCCTATTTTAAATACTCCAAATTGCCCTAAAAATCAATTTTTTCGCGACAAAAAATAACTTTTACTCCGCATCATGTTTCGAACCCAACACATAAAAATGCATTGTAGGAGTAATTTTTTCATATTACTGAATTAATACTTTAAATTCGTTTAAACTAGTTGCTTCTTTTCTGAATCTGTCGAAATCTTATTGCTGGATATGGATTAAATAATGTTTCCAAAAATTTAATTACAGTTCTTGCTTGTATGCTGAGGAAAAAGGTTATTTGGTAGATGACAATTTTCAGTAGGGGTGAAGGACCCTTTCCCAATTATCCATGTAAGAATGATTTCTTCACCAAATGAATGCTATTTTCGAGGTCATTTGAAATAATAATAAGTTGATCAAAAGAGGATTTTTTGGATAACTGATGTTTCTGACTACCTATTCATTTAGAATAGGCATTTCAGAAATTTCAACAAACTTCTATATGTGGAAAAGACTGAAAAAAAGTTCTGTTTTAACTGCTATCAGTAAATATCATTTTGAATGGTTATAGAAAATATCTACTCAAATTTTGAAACCATTCATATACTTAAAAAAAAAATTAAAATTACTAAGTGATATGATATTGGTATTTGAGATAAGGTATATTTATGTTTTTATTTATTCACAGTAGAGTTTATGTTCTCTTATTTATATTTTTCAATTTATGTTTGAAAAACGACTTGTTTCTGGGAAAATATTGCCACATATAATATTTTTCGCAATATATCTTTATTAATCTCTGTTTCTTCATAATACTTCCGAATATGAAGGAAAACATTACAAATGCATTTTTGATTTCATTTTTTCTCCTCAACAATCTCTCTTTTTCAAATATTTCTTGTAATTTGAAACGATAATTTGTCATAGGAACGCCATCATAGAGAATCTGAGTCGAATAAATATATGCCTCCCATAATGAGCGTATACAACGTTTCTCTGTACACAGAGAAAATTTCTGCCTGGTATATTTTAGAATTTAGGTGATTTCAGAAGAATTTTTTGATTCCATGCTGATTTATGCATTTAATCTTTTAAATTGTTCCCAAACACACCTACATATACTTAGTTATGACCTTTATTCATAAGTTATTGTAATTGATTGTAAGTGAACTTTTTTCTGCTACGTTGAAATGAAACAGATACTGCAGATAGTTTTCAGTCACAGACTGAAAAAAATGGTACAAAATCTGACTTCGTTCTGAGAAAAACCAACAGCAAGCAAATTCTTAGGACACATTGGCGTAAACATGCCCACGGCCCTAAAAGGTTGAAGTCTTTCAAAATAAAATGTACAAAAGAAAAACGTTTTTATGCACTAAACTTGTAAACTTATGAATGTCACTGTCACTTATGGATGCTCCCCCTGCCTCTGTACCTTGTCGTGGTAGGGAAACTTGTCATAAGGAGTGTCCTAGTTTCATTTATGAAATGAAAGATATGGTGATGATGCCTAAAGCAGATGACTCGCAATCCAAACTTCCTTACTTTGTTTCTTTCTTGCATACCATTCCATTATATTGCCCCACTTCCATCCATTTCCTTCCGCAAGGCTTGGAATCGTACAGGGGAGTTGTGGGTTTGGCTGTCGACGGAGTCACGTGACTCTGCCATCGATTAGAGTTTTGTGATCCATTAATGGGCGAAGGCGATACCCTGCTGAATCTCAGCATGGGTTTTCCAACGTTCGTTTACTTTTCCGCTGAGGGATCTTAAATGGTTGCTGAAGGAAAAAGGGAGACTACGACGTTTCGAACAAGATTGTTGGGCTTGGGAGATTCGCTCTGTTCGCCCCCAAATTTGGCTCCATATTTAGATCCTGAAGCTCCCACTACGAAGTCCTGATTGGTCCACTGGAGGAAAAGGGAGATTACGACGTTTTGAACAAGTTGGTTGGCCTTGGGAGATTCGCTCTGCTCGCCCCCAACATCGGCCCCATTCGTGCATCCTTAAGCATATCTTATCTGCTGCGGGGTCGGAAGTGGTTCGTTGGAGGAAAAAGGGAGACTACGACGTTCCGACCGGGAATGGGGGCTCGGAAGACTCGCTCTGCTCGCCCCTAACTCTGGTCGCACTTTTTGATCCTAAAGCTCATCCTCTACGATGCGATCCTCTACGATACGCTTTCAGCAGTCGAACAGCAACAGCGGTCCTCTGTGGGGGTGGGATCCATGCTGGAAAGCTGTTATTTGTGTTGTTTCGTTGCTTCAATCTTTCACAACCATAGAGACACTCTGCTCAAATGACTGAGTTGTGCTGGCGCAAAGTTCTCTTGAATATTCATTCAAAATTCCTATCTTTCTCTTTCAGCTTATTGGGGGTCTGCTGGAGTGTCAAAACTTGAGCAGAAACCCGGGGCAGCAATGATGACAAGGGTGCTTTTAACGTTGGCTAAGAGCTCTGCTCGTATGCCGGCATGTAGAATTCTGAGTATGTCACTTATGGATGATCTTCAGAGTTGACTGGCAGAGGACATATGAATGTGAGTTCTCTTCGAAGTTGACCTCGCGCTGTTCGAATTGAAACCACACGAGTAATGCCATCAGTGCCAGGGTGGACATCCACAATTTTTCCCAGTTTCCAACATAAAGGAGGAAGATTATTATCCTTGACTAGCACCAGAGTATCTTTCTCAATGTTGTGACTTCGTATTCGCCATTTTTGACGTTCTTGTAGTTCGCCAATATATTCCTTGGACCATCGCTTCGATATGTGTTGCTGGAATCTTGGGAGTTTCTGAAAACGGTCTAATCGATTCTCCGGGGTATCGTTTAGATCTGGTTCTGGTAAAGCAGTAAGAGGTATACCAATAATGAAGTGAAAAGGAGTTATAGGGTTTAGTTAAGTTGGATCTGCTGATGGTGGCAACATAGGTCTAGAATTCAAAATTGCTTCAGTTTACGCCAAAACCGTTTGAAAATCTTCATAAAACGAGAATTGCATTGTCTTTGACTATCTGCAAATGAAATTTCATGGATTTCACACCGGCAACCCATAAACCGTCGAAATCAGGAGAATTCGCGGTATTTAGCTCCCAATCTATATTCTCATTACAATAATAGGACTTGAAATTGTCATTCTTTAGAAATGTGGCTAGAGCTTCAAGTTCGTTTTTAGAACCAATGAAGTTGGTTCCATTATCTGAATATATTTTCAAAGGTTTACCTCTTCTCGAAATGAAACGCCTCAAAACATTTAAGAAATCATCTGTTGACAGATCAGTTGCAACTTCAAGATGAACAGCCTTTGTCGTGAAGCAGATAAATAAACATACCCATGCCTTTGACGTTTTATTGCACCGACCCTTGCGCTCCTTTAAAATGAAGGAACCAGAGTAATCATCATCATCATCATCAACATCAGTCCAATTATTTGACAGTTATTCACATTTGAATCTTTTTTTTATTTTATCAATAGTCCAGAAACTTCTGATTTGATCGAAATCAAATTTGGTATTTAATTGTATAATAGTTTTTATCAAATTTCCATCCTAGTGGACGACTGCTAAGTTCCAAACCAAAAAACCTACACTCTTGAAATTTTAAGGGTAGGTTTTGAGTCTAATATATTAGGTCATGTTCAAAAATGGACACAATTATATTAATGATTTCTCATTTATTCTCATTTTAAATTTCATTTTTCGAATACAAGTCCGAAAGAGCTCAAATTTAATATTTAGATGAAAAACTCATTCATAATTCAAGTCTACATTACGATAATTCTTAAATATTTTTTTGTCTGACTGAAGTTTTACAAGAGAATCAGGATTAAGAAGCGTCAGTGGTTAAAACATTCCACTCGTAAGCGGAGATTCTTCTTAGTTGCGGGTTCGAATCTTGGTGGGCGAGAAAATTTTCTCACTTAGATAGTCGCCCACCATTTCACTGTTGGGTCAAAAATTAAAATTGCTCTACCAAAAGTAGCGTGAAGCATATCGCTCGACATAATTTCATTTCGAATATCCAGAAAACAGATAATTTTAAGATTAAATTTTCTTGAAAATTTGAAGAGGATACAATTTTCTGTGTATACTATGAATATCTCCCAACTACACTCCTAATTAAGAGCATTTTTTCAATAATTGCATACGGGTATTCGAAAAATTCAAGATATAAACATTGTATGATACATTAACAACGCCGGATATTTTAATTTATATGAACAAATTTTCAGATGTGCCACGTCATTTGTTAGCTATAGAGGAGGGCCAAAACTGTACACCTGCAGCCATTTTCGATTTTCCTCCTGACGGTTTCACCAGACAACAGAGACAGCAAGGATGGATCCTGGTCCATGCAGGAATAGCAACATATTTATTCATTTTATTAGCTATTGTGTGTGATGATTATTTCGTGCCAGCGATCAAGAAATTCTGTGATAGTAAGTATTTATACGCAGAATTGAACAACTGGATCATGGAATTTTCCGTAAAACTTATTTACAGTACCAGAAAACTTCCAATATTTCTCAAGTAGCAGGAACTTTCCTGTTTTCGAGATATTCTTGAGTAAATATTGATTCCATTCATTTCATGATATCTCAAAGAAAACAGAAGTTATTTGTATTGTGATCGGCACCTTGTTCTCTATGTATATTTTCATCACTTCACAATTGGTATAGAAGTTATCACTCCATTATGATATAGAATACATTACTGAAATCCTTATATTTAATTTTTTTAACTTATTCTATGATGGGGTTGGTAATATATGTTTTTTTTTGAGGACTCGAAAAATCAACAGTTCAAATGGATATCTTATTTTTCTCAACCAAATGCCAAAATAATGCTCATTAATAAACTCGATGTTCCTTCCACTAATATCGAGAGTACATACGGCGAAATGCAAGGTTTCAACAATATTTTTAATCCAAAATATTATAGGATTACCGTTCTCCTTTCGAATTCAACTTGATCTTCATGAAGATTAAAACGAATTTTCTTCTGAGTACACGATTACCAAAATACTGCTAAGTAAAGAAAATAATGACGTTATGTCAACATTACCCAAGTTTCATATTTGTCGATTAATCGATGTCCTTAAAAACTGGATCTTTCAAGAATCACAATTTGGCATATTTTGAGAAAACAATAAGATTTTAATCCATATAAGGTTGCGTTAATTCGAGGGCTCAAGCTAAGGGATGGGCCATTTGAGATTTGCATTTTAAATCGGCTATAAATAAATAACTAATGAATATTTTTCTTTTGTTCAAAATTATTGGATTTATTCCTTAGCCGACATAAAGTCTCCAGATGGAATCTGCCTGAAAAACCATTCTTCTCACAAATTGAGCATGGTTCCTTCTTAACTTGTTTTCTATTTGTTTGTGAATAGGAGGAATTTGTTCGGCAGATTTATTCATTCTATGATTTTCTTTATTTCGATCGTTGTCATATTTTTTGAACATTCTAGCTTTCGCAACTCACCCAATAATTTCTCGAAAGTTGTTACATTTAATCGATTCAATTCTATCTTGTAAAATATTTGGCAACTGGTCACAATTAAATCAGTTGATATGTCAGTTGGAAAATTATTTCGGAGATTTAACAACAAATTTTCTTTCCTAAAAGCGTAGTCAACTAAACTTCCTCCTATGTACCTAAATAAATACGCCTCTCTATATTTATGTCAACTCATTCACAACTCTAAGCAGTTATCTTTCCATTTTTGAAAAGTTTTGTCTAAACCTACTGTAATTAATTTAGAATCAAACCATTTTTTCGCTATTCCATCCAGAAACAACCGTAAAATCAAAATTTTGTCTCTATATTCTTCTACTTCACAACGCGTGCATTCGGTCTCGAATTTTTTAACCATAAATTCACTGAAACACTCTTACCATCAAAATTATTCAGCACAAAATCCTCCTTTATCCTCTTGAAATCCTTTTCATTCTCCTTGCTTTTTCTTTAGAGTTCTACCGTATCCTGTGGTTTTGGTGATTCTTGTCCAAATACTGTTCTCACGTATGCGGGTCAATAAATCAGTTTTGAATATTCATTCTTGAATATCACATCTTCTTTGGCATCAAAATATATTTCTTTCAATTCCGGAATTAATGAAATGACACACATACGAAATGAACCTCTTACTTTAATCGATTTCAAGATATTCTTCACCTTCGGTAGAGCTAAAAGTTCATGATGGTCAGATATATCCTGTTTATCCTCTGGTATCTCATAATATTTATTTTCCGTTCCCGTAGTTTGGATCCATTTGAATTTGTATGTATTCATCTTCTTATCAGTATTGGATGCTTCCAAAGCGATGAAAATCTTCATGGATGTCATCATTATAGCTTACGTTTTTGATTTATAAGAATGTTATCAATTCTTATTTCTATAATTGAAGAATTAGACGATTTGATGTCATGATTCTGGAAGAATTTATTATCTTTAGTTTAAAATATACCAGAATAATATACACAAAATAAAATAATAACATACAAGGAAATAAAAAAATAAAATTTGAATATTAAATCAAATTGAAATATGTTTATCTTCTACAATTTTAATTTAAAAAAAAATTTTTATTCAAAAAACTTTTAGAAATAAATTTATGTCTAACAAGCACCGCTTACATTTAATAGACGTATATAATCAAAACTCAATATATCATGTCAAATGGAATAAATAACCTAACAGATATACGAAAGTAATTAAAATTAATAAATAAATATTTAAAGGAGACAAAGTTTCGATTTCTGGTCTTACCGAAAAAAAAAAAAATTTGTCTCCTTCATTAAGAATCATAACATCATTTTTGATGATTTTTTTATTCCCCAACTTGAAACTGATTGTTATCAAAATATGTATCCAATTTCAAAATGTTCTTGAGTAATATTAAGCAGCGGAAAATTTTCAAGTCTGAATGTTCAGTAGAATTTGTTTCTTATTGTATGTAAGCCAATAGATGAAGTTTTCAATGTGTAATATTTTGTAGTCGTTATTAAAATTATATCTCGATTCTAGCAAATGCTATATATTGAATTTTATGTTTTAACATTATAACGTTTTTCATGTTCCGAAATACTTGTTTGGAATGGACAGGCAGTTCAATATATACATACTGGTAAATACCGCAAGTTTACTTGTGAACCCCTGATCTACTCTTTTTTGAAATGACGTCTCTGTTGTTTCTTATTAAATTAAAGTTGAAGAAATATATTATTTCATTAAAATTTTTAAGTGTGGGTTATAACAGTGTTATTATTATTTTGTTCATATATCATTCCAACAAGAATGAGGGAGCATAAGAATGTTATAATTTTGAAACACAAAATTCATCCTATGCAAATTATTTGCAGGATATAATTTTAATATTGACTACAAAATATTACCCATTAAAAATAAAAGTCATCGACTTAATCTCTTGAAGAACCTATAAATAAAAAAAAAAATAAAAACCAAATTATATCAAACGATCAAATAGACTTAAACCAATTCCAGGTACTCAATATTTTCTATCAACATTTTGAATTTCTCCTGATTATTGTAAATTATTTTCTACATCCCTCTACTTTTTACCGTCCCTCTCATATTTTTTGTTAACTGATTTCATTACTTGAGTAATATTTTTGCTATTATATTTTCATTTCAAATACTCACCTGATGAAGTCATGGTATGACGAAACAGTTAATGTGTGAACAAAAAATTTGGCGTACGCTGAGATTATTTTTTATTTATGAGGGAGCAACACTCCTCATGCCATGTCAGAGCTTTTAAAATTTTTCCTTCAGCCTACAAATTTCAGGTGAAAATTGTCAAAGAAGGTCTGACAAGCTCTTCAATTTTTCTCCGTAAATGAGGAAAATATTTTATCTTTATATTTTTCCAGGTCTAGATGTTTCCGAAGACATTGCTGGGGCTACTTTTATGGCTACAGCAAGTTCTAGCCCAGAACTGTTCATAAACTGTGTGGGCACTTTCGTAACTGAGGGAGATTTAGGTGTTGGAACAATAGTCGGATCAGCAGTATTCAATATCCTGGCAGTACCGGCATGTTGTGGACTCTTCGCCAACATGGTAATTATCTATTCCCACAGCTACTGTAATATGGATGAATTCCTCATTTCAGTGAAATTTTGTATACCAACTAGAACTATATATCATATTGAAAAAATCTTTATGGATGATAAAATAAAAACGATTTTAAGAGGAAAAATTTTGGATGCATTTTGAGTTTGAATCTCTGAAGAAGAACCGATTCAAAATTCAAAACAGTTCAAAAAAAATTTAGATAATAAATAAAAGGGTGAAAAACGATTCTCATCAAAAAAAAGTTTCTTGGTTTTCTAATCATGCAATCCTAACAAAATTTGGAATTAGCTTTCTTGCCGTTATTTCACATATTAATTTTGAATTTGAACTCGATCCTGCTGTGGTTTCTTAGCGTTCAACGATGCTACTCTCACCAAATTTTTGTCTTTGATTCGAATTTTTTAACTGGATGATCCTCATGAAATTTTTCACAAACATGTCCATTATCATTATCGTTCCAAACACATAATTTCAGAAAGGATTTATAATTTGGAATATATTGAAAATATATGAGAAAATTCCAAACCTGAATAACTTCGAAACCATCGAACTAATTTTGCCCCATTACAAACTTATCCGAGACATTCAGGCTCCAAACCTACCCCGAATTTTTAGAGTATTATATTTATCTGTTTCCGTTGAAAATATATAGTGTTTAAGGTAGGTAACGCTCAATTTCGAAGAGTAAAAATAAAATGTTGGTTCAATCTTAATCTTTTACAGATAAGAGCAATGGTGATAATTTAAATTCAAGTTGTTCATTTGGGATTGGAAGCTTTCCTCAATGTGCTAAACAAATTTCCAAACTTTCTAAAAGGTTCATTCTTCTGTTTTTATCACCTCTCAGTTCTGTTGAAATATTTCAAATGCTTGTTATTTATACAACGTTCCAAAAAACTGGATGTTATTTTATTGTGCAATATACTTTTTTTGTGTTCTTCTACCTTCATGTTTATAGATCGTCCTGTCCGACCTACATTCTGTCAAGAAAGTACCGGGAATTATCGATTTAAATCTGGCGGGGCAATGAGGCAGGTAAACATTTTTTTTCCTAGGTTGGTACCACTGTCCTTAATTACTATGCCAAGCTTGAGCGGGATCTGTCAACAAGTGTGTTTGCAACAGCTGATTAAGTCAGTCGATGTCAGAGTGCGTGCCGATTTTTACTATTGGTGATTACGTTGAGCAAAGAATTTGTTTAAAGTTTTGTGTTGCAAATGAATTTTCGTGTGCCGATGCATTGAAAATGTTGCAAAAGGCCTTTGGTGATAATGCTCTATCGAAAACTCGCGCATATCAGTGTTACAGATCCTTCAAGGACGGTCGTGAAGTGGTCGCCCATCGACGGCTTCGATCGAAGATAAAGTCGATAAAATTAAGGAAAGGGTGCTGGAAAACCGTCGTACCAGCTTGAGAGAGATAGCACATGATCTTAAGAAATCCCACGAGTCCGCACGTACGATTTTGATTGATATTTTGGGCATGAGAAAGGTGGCCGCACGACTCGTACCGAAAGACCTGAATTTTCTTCAAAAACGTCATCGCGAACAGGTTGCTTCAGACATGCTGGATCGCTGTAATTCCGATTCTACATTCATGGAACGCATTATAACTGGTGATGAGACCTGGGTCTACGAGTACGATATGCAAACAAGCCAGCAATCATCGGAATGGGTGGCAAAAAATGAGCCGAAACCAAAAAAACCACGCCAAAGCCGCTCGAAAATGAAGGTGATGCTCATTGTTTTCTTCGATATCCGTGGCGTGGTGCACTACGAATTCGTTCAAGAGGGTCAGACGGTAAACAAGGAGTATTACCTAGGCGTTATGAAACGTTTGCGTGAGCGTATCCGTAAGAAGCGGCCAAATTTGTGGGCGAACAACTCATGGATTCTACATGACGATAACGCGCCTTCTCACCGAGCTACGATTGTGACTGACTTTCTCGCCAAAAACTCAACAAACGTGCTTCAGCAACCACCGTATTCGCCGGATTTGGCTCCCTGCGACTTTTTTCTCTTCCCAAAACTAAAATTGCCCCTTCGTGGCACCCGTTTTGAGTTGATTGAAGCCATAAAACAAAATTCGACGCGAGAGCTAAAGTCCATCCCGGAAAGCGCCTATAAAAAATGTTTCGATAATTGGAAGTGCCGTTGGCATAGATGTATTGGAGCAAATGGAGCCTATTTTGAAGGCGACCCAATAAGTTTTGACGATTAAATGTAAAAATGTTGTTTTAATTGAAAATTCCCGGTACTTTCTTGACAGAGTAGTATATAAAAGGGCATTCATTACAAAATAATTTGTATATACCGCTTTTTTCACAGGTTTCACGACAGTCTTTGCTACTGACTAAGAGTAAACCTAAGTTTTTTTCATTTGTACAAATGGTGGAACAATGATTCTACTTCAAATATGCCTCAAACAAAGTTATTTTAAATTCAACCATGAAATTTATCGACAACTAGACCCTATGGGTTCTCTCTTATCACCTCTTTTGAGCAAAAATTTTTTCACATATCTTGAAAATAAAATCTTTTCTTCTCAAGATAATTTGATAAAGACGGTTCTTTATTGGAGAGGATATGTTGATGATTTAATTTGGATTTGCTTAGGTTCTATAGGAGAATTAGAAATGATCTGGAATTTGTTGAATTCATTTTTCAATTCTGTCAAATTCACTATTGAAATCGAAAATTCCCAAAAATCCATAAATTGTTCAGATTACAAGAAATGTTAATTCCCTTGGATTTGACATATTCAGAAAATCCACGTACACAGATTCATTAATCATAAACGGTTTCCATTCTAATAAAAAAAATGTCTCCTTTTCACGCCTTTATACATAGGTTACTATTAATTCTTCCCTCAATAGAAATCTTCAACAACTTACATTTAAATTGAAAGGAATTCAAGTTTTGATGTCATTACCGTCGAACAATGCTTACAATACGAACGTAATAGATAAATTAATTTTGAAGAAAAAGCATGAAAAAGCTCTAGCTTCTCTTTACCCTACCCTTCAGGACAAAGAAGAAGAAAAATTCCATAGTATGAACTTCATACCACAAATCAGCAACAAAATTTCCAATAGACTTAAGCAAAATAATATTAACAGTATTTATACAAATAAGAAAAACTTAGATTCACTCTTAGTCATTGAATATTGAATTGTATCAGTCCTTACTTGGTGAAAATCCATATTAAATAATTTGAAATAAGGTTATTCTGATTTTCACAAATTTTATTGTTGAACTCACAACAATTGTTTCGCTATCACAGTAGCATCATCAGGCTGTGATAGCGAAACAATTGTTGTGAGTTTAACAATAAAATTTGTGAAAATCAGAATAACCTTATTTCAAATTATTTAAAAAAAAAAATTAATCGCTTTTAGTCAATAGCAAAGACTGTCGTGAAACGTGTAAAAAAGCGGTATAAACAAATTAATTTGTTTATATTGTAATGAATGCCCTGCATTGTACATAGGTCAGACAAAAAAACCTATAAACGTCTACTTTTTTGTATATAGGATTAGAGTATATAGAATAGAGAGAGGGTAGATGCTCAAAAGGAATAAAACAAGCTATGTGTAAAGTTTAACAATTTTTTTTATTCGAAAGATACGAGAATGCTATTATGTAGACATACATAAGCTTCCTAGACTCCGCCTTGACCCTTTATGAAGACACGGCTGCAGTCCTATTGTCAAAGACACTTCCCGCATATATCCAGTTGAATTTGAGTAATGACATTGGTGATGTTGACTTTGAGAATATGGGTCTTCGGTGGCTTATTAGCATAGACTTACGATTTAAGTTAACCTCACAAGAAAGAGTTAAGTAGGATAAAATCACACTATATTGGTGGCCAATTCACGTTAACTCTGCAAGTAATAAGCTTACCCTCAAATTCTTTATACAGAACGTTACTGGTGATGTTTGCTGTGTGACATGCAGCGCCGTTGACAATAATGGTCTTTCCAATGTCGTTTTTGCAAGTATGGTCCAATGGCGCTGCCGGCCTAAAATTCGTTCCGAACAGTAACTTTTTGTGGATGCATAGCTACCTGGTAAACCTCGGCGTCGTATCATATACGACAATTGTTCTTGTTAACATCGTCATTTATCCAAAATTCGCCCTGTCAGAGAAGATGACTTTTTGACTTACATCATTTGAAGCCCAGTCGACCAACTAAGGGCGTTGTCGAGGGTCATTATCGGTTAGCTCCTGGGTCAAGTTAAATTGAAGAAACTGACTACCTCGGGTTTCCCTGCACACTTTCATACATCGCGGTAAATATTCTTAGTCTACCTGGCGTTCCATGAACGTGTTAGCTCATTATTCATTGAATCGGTCGTCTCGAATTTGGCTACCAAACGTTTAAGATTATACCTTGAGAAGCTATCTGTCGCAAAATGGGGATAGCGCTCAAAGTTCACACCCATTTTGATAATTTAGTTTTGTAATTTGGACATATTGCTCTATTGTGTAACTTGTTTTGGTGATTTAGCACCTACAACTGAAAATAAACAACAGAATATAGGGACGCCACCAAAACAAAATGACCGCCACAGGATGCCAACATCTATTCTTTATAATCTAATTATGCACAAACGTTGAGAATGAAAGTTTCGATTGAATATTGGTTTGATCTTGATCTTAGAGCTGAGTGCGATTGGGATTATTTATGTGCTCTATACTTCAACCCTATTTTCATTATGAATAAACTCATATAAATATTTTTTCTCTGATATTTTAATTTTCACCAATTCCACCTCTGCGATTGTTGTTGAGAATATTTGCTCCACTACCTCAACCCCTGAGGTTTCTATTTGGTAATAAAGAAGACTACCTTCTCTGCACAAAACATACAGATCACTGGCGTCACAGGCAGACATGCGCACGACGCCTGACTGAAAAGTTCAGGAGCACATGCTCAGAATAAAACGCCGCTCCCGAAATTAAGAGGTAGAAGCTCCCTCACAACACTGCATTTCCTTAGGAGCTTCATGATCAGCTGTCACTTTTGAAGCTGGCATCTTTTGACATTTGACGAGTAAAAACTACACCATTACTATATATAAGGAATAGGATGTTGTATAAAAATCCTCTGAAACCTTAAAGACGTTAACATTCAACTTGGAAAGAATTAAATTTATTAATATTAAAGTTAACTTTTACAATTGTTAAATACATATTCACGAGGAAGCTGCATTCGATTTGTAAAATTATTAAGTTCTTTTGCAGGTTATGGACTTAGATTGGTGGCCTATTACTCGTGACAGTATTATTTACGGCACAGCAGTCGTCCTGTTGATATCTGTATTGTACGATGGTAAAGTTTATGTATTTGAAGCACTCACTTTAGTTTTTTTTTATACACTTTATATACTGAGTAAGTATTAAAAAACTTTCAATTTCTTTGTCATCCATAATTCTTTCTTAATGTTCATCAACCATTTCTAGAGCAATACATGTATGTTTGTATTGGGTTGTTCGGAAAGTGATTTCGTTTTTTTTTTGGGAAAATGAAAGACAATTTTCGAATAATCTTTCATAAAATTGTACACTGGTCATTATGGTCCAACACCTTTTGTCATCTCTGGTGGTAGTAGCATGATTCCATGCACATAAAATTTTTGATCTTTGCTGGCAATAAACTGACTAAGGTGATTTTCAACCTCTTCATTTGAAAAAAAGGTTTTACCTACCAAAAAATTTTGCAATGACCGGAACAAATAATAATCCGAAGGCACCGGATCTCAAGAATATGGTGGGTATGGTAATATGGTGGGTGTATCCCATTCAGTCTGTAAAAGCTAAAAGTAAAAAAAAAGATTTCTTTAAAATTCCACCGAACAGACAGCATCAGTTCTATAACGTTCGAGAAGCGAATCATAGAAGTCAACGCGACGACACAAAGTTCTCTTCGTCAGAACATGGAGAACCCATACATCGAGCTTATCGATTAAACCCAGGCCTTTCAAGTGTTAGTAAAGAGTTGAATTCTATAAATTCTCGATCTCAGGTGTTTTTATTCAGCGATTTGCATTAATTAATACGTTTATCGTGTCCTTATCAGCTTCAACCGGCCCTCTGAAACGTGATGCATCTTCGAAATCAAAATTGCTGGATCGAAATTTTACAATCGGTTCTGGTACTGGCGTACTGTCAACATTGTCTCCATACACATCGGTTAATTTCTTTCTGTCTGGAATAGCACTTTTACCTTTTTGTATATTGAAAAAGTAAAATATGACGAAAATGCTGCTTATTGCTCTCCATATTTAAAAGGGCACCAACCAAAAACACAAGTCTTACTACATTAGCTCTTAAAAAATTAATAATTATGCGACTTAAGTGTGAAATTGGGTTCGAAAAATACAATTAAATCTTCTGTCCAGAAGAAACGAAGTTACTTTCCGAATAACCTTATATTTTAAATATTTTCATTCTTAGTAGAGATTCTATTATGACAAAAGTACTGTATATCGGTATATTTCTTCAGTACGTACTTCAATAGATGTTGCCTGAAGAATGATACTTTCTTGTAATTTTAATATGATGTTTGTATAAAGTTGTATAGGTATTATTCGTCCGATAATATGACAATATGTAATTGAATGTATTTGCTATAAACCATAACAAAGTATGTCATGATAACCCTTATTATTCAAGAAATAGGACCCACTTATGGAAAGTCTTTTCAGTCATAATCGCTTATTTTCAATAAGATGAAATGCGACGTTAATAGACAGTTCAGAATAACAAAGTTGTAAATTTTCAAATAGTTTATTGAAAATGGAATTTTAATAAGATAGAAATTGTGCAGAGACTAGAGAGTGGTTAGAAATATTGCCAATATATCTAAATAACCCATGTATTTCGGAATCAATATTGCATTGCACTCCTTCAGGTATATAATAACCATAATAGTCTATGTGCGAAGAGCAGGGATTATTATTATCAGATAATAATCTAATATAAATAGAGTGATATGTGAAAACCTGGTGTTAGGAATTAGAGATAAGTGGACTGTATTAAAATGTATGTATCTGGTGTCAGGAATTAAATGAATCCTACACTTGAACAAGTATAGAAAATATATTCGAAGTATAAAAACATGTGTCATAAAATGATTAAAGTATACAAAAATAACTTACCAACTTCTTCTGTGTGGTTTGTGGGTCTCGTCTTGAGTTTTGGAATAGTCCCTGCTAGACTGGTGTGATGTGTGTGTTCGAATAGAAATGAATGGACTCGTGGAGCATAAGTATATCAAAATAACATGGAATTTAGTCTATAGTTGCTGTGGTTACTCTTCATTCATAAAACAATTTAAATATTTTGGAAGCAACCACGCTTTACAGATTATGCATTATACAGCAGAACTTAAATATTATACAATGTGTATGCGAAAATGACCTGCACATGAGACTATATAGAGTAGCGAGAGTTTGCGCCTTAGCACAAGTGAATCAGGTGAATTGTTCTGAAGTAAATTTGAGTCATGATGGAAGAATAACTCAAAAAGCCCATCCGAAATAATCAAGATGAATCGCGATCAAAAAGGCGTTTTCTTATCACATGATGAAATTTGCAAAATTTTCGTTGCTTCAAGACTAAAATATTCAAGAAAATCTCATTTAAAACCTTATCTTTGACATGGCCCCAAATGAAATAATTTATAGTGCTGAGTCGCGCGACGTCGGCGACCAATTGATGTATCTCTAAAGAAATCACGCAACTTGGAAAAGAATTGCTGTTTCAAGACCTCTCGCAGAAACTAAACGTTGTTTACATTAAGGGCTTAAACTTCAGGCCAAAAAAATGTATGGAAATGAAAACATGGGTTTTCATTTCCATACACATTACTTATTGAAGAGGCCTCGAGTTAATTTATGAGTTTCGTTACAGCAGGCGGAGAAAGAGCTTGATAATAACCAATTGCGTTGTACGAGCTCATATTCATTCAATTTCCTAAAACGTCACATTTTATCCAAATTCAATATCTCTGTCCGTTTCCTTTCGATACTTTAAAAAGGGTGCGGAATTCAAAATGGAACCTCTTATGGAAAAACCTTACCTTCTTTTATTTACTTTTCATCATTAACCATCTTCAGCGCAAATTTGTTTCGAGAGAACTTTCACTTCCAAGCAGCTGCAACTAAAAAAACGAAGAATAAAAATCTGGTAGCTGAGTTCATCATTTAATTGTTCCACATTTGTGTCGAAATTTCAATTGGAAATGCTCTTGCACTTTCGCTCGCACTTTATTTCCAGTTATTCACTGCATTTTTATGCTTTGATGAAAGAACTTTTTCAAATACAAAAATTTGATTTTCAATCTCATTCAATTCGAAGAAAATTGACGTTTTTAGGATAAAAACTTAAATATATGCATTTTTCCAGGAATTATTAATAATTTCGCAAAATATGCGTCAGTTAATATATTCTTCAAAAAATGAAATAAAAGAGAAAAAATTGAAAAAACAAAAACAAAATACAAAAATTTGATTTTCAATCTCATTTAATTCGAAGAAAATTGACGTTTTTAGGATAAAAACTTCAATATATGCATTTTTCCAGGAGTTAGTAATGATTTCGCAAAATATGCGTCAGTGATGTATTCTTCAAAATGAAATAAAAGACAGTAAAAAATTGATATAATTGACTGCAAAAATATTGATGTACGTCAGACGCTATAAACTATACATATTGATAAAGATCCGAGGATCTCGAAAACCATAACATTTTCATTAAACATATTCGTACTTTTTATTGTTCTGGTAGATCATTTACCAAGAGGGCTGCTCCTTTTTATGGAGCTGGACAAAATAATATTAGACATTTTTCAATCCAATGAGACTATCCATATCTGTATAAGAAAAACCATTTTATCATTAAATATTTTATAATAATTACATCTTTCCAGACAATATTTCATTGGGTTCCGCGAGTTACATGGAAAAAAAGAAGAGTAGTTTTGTGCTATTCTGTTTGCATTGTTTATCATCCTAATTGACTTCTAGTGATAATTTTCACTCAACTTTACTTATTTTATTCCAGTTATGTATTTCAACGGTAGCATAAGTGCTATAGCTACAAGGGCTCTCCGAAAAATTCAGAGGAAAAGACGTTACACTGAAGTATTGCGTGAGACTGAACCTCTTCTCGCCAAAAATGGAAAAAGCAACAACATATCGAATTGTGTAATTGAAACAGATATATCCTTAAAAGACTGCGAAGAATTAGGTGAGTAAGTTTTCAATTAATATTCAGTTTGCAACATCTAACGCTGAAAAGCCTGATGAAATTAGAAATAATCTGTTAATGTACAATTATCAGAAATACTAGTTGAAATCTTCTAACAAGAACAAGTTATTACACTGTTTGTTGAATGTAATAGAATGAATTTCATTCGATGGTCGATCAATTCAGTTGTTCCATGTTCAACTTCTATAAATTTCTACTCAGGAGTTACACAGAAACAGTCGGTGGACAGGCAAATTATCATATTCAATATTTGAATACTTCAAATGGTAAAAATTCTGGGTTAAGTTATCAAAGTGCTAAGCTGATCGATTTTGAAGCTTTTTGATATGATACCTTGGTGAATCAGTAAATTTTTGGTTCAAAACGGAGGATATTCGCATATATTGTGAGAGATTTCCAGAACTCATAATCACGCTGCACATCGTTTGTGTCGAATTTTGACATTAGTGACTTATTAGGTTAATTCGGAGTTAGTGTATGAAAATTCCGATATGATAAATATGATTGCTTTTGGTGACTACCTTATTGTTCAATTCGTTCGCTAGTAATTATATTTCTTCTTAGTACCCATTTATTCTTGTTCAAATTAATTAATTCGGCTGATCTGTACCAAATATAAGGAGTATGAGCTATGGTAATAGAAAGTTCTAGAAAGCCAGACCTTTTTGAATTCTTCGAAAGTAATTGATTAAACATTAACTAATTAGTATGCAAATTCTTGGTTGAGCATACTTCAAATGGGGGTGAAAGAGGAATGTATATTAGACTTTAATACTTTATTCACAGCCTAAAATACATATAATACAAGTTCAGAGAGTTGAATTATTTTACCCAAATTGAGGGAGTTGTTTCGTGACCAGATGTGGAATGTAATCCAGCTCGTAGGGACCATGTAGAGAATTGTCAGCAGAAGTACAAATACAAGTGTAAAATTTTGAGTTGTTGACCCAGATTGAGGTGGATACACTATCTTGATCCTGGAATAGTTCTTTCTTGAGTTTTTTCTATTGTTCACGACACAGACTTCAATTTTATTGGTTTCACTTTTGAGTTCACTTTTCACAATTTAATATCTAATTACATATGAATAATGTAGATAATACATTCACATCCAGGCCTTTAGTGCATAGTAGAAAGAAAGAGAGAGAGAGTTCCTTAGAAGTTTAAACTGAAAAATGCGAAAATAAAGTAATTCGAGCTAGAGACAAAAATGTTTCACAAGTTACGAAAGCTTACTTCAAGGGAATGTGCGTGGGATCAGAACTTGTCTTCAACTCAACTTTCTTATCGCGTGACCTGCCTGACGCAGTGGATGTGTTCTAACCCCTGCCTTTTTGCTAACTGGCGAAAGAGAGAGTGGGTTTGGGTCCGAAAAGGTAGCCCAGTTAATTTCGATACGACAATCGTATTGAAACGGATAAAACGGTTCTAATGGGCTTCTAGGAATGATCTAAGGGAAAAATATCTTCATTTTTTAATTGGTGTTTAGGCCCGTTAAGGTTTCTAGGAATTAAATGATTCATATTTGAAAGGCCTAAATTGTTGAACTCTGGGGACGTAATTGTTACGAACCTGCAAAGTGAATTGAAAATTCTTTGTTCAAAGTAAATTTGAACAACAGAGGCAAATTGCAGACATGCGAACTTTTCGAACTGGTTGATTTTCATCAGTGTAATGTATGCTAGTGACTATCTGTCAAGTACCTATATTCGCTATAGACAGAGATACTATGATATAATCATAAACTAGGGAATTCTAGAAAATGCAAACATATATACAAGACAAACCTTCGCGAGTTAAGTCAAGTAAAGTACTGTATTCCCGATATTTTCACGTTATAAACACAAAAAAAACTTTCCTCATGCTCAAATCAGACCATAATATGCCGTTATGCTCATAATTAGCATATTATTATTATTAATACACAAACAAAGGGAGGGGTGAACCCATAAACCCTAAAATTAACAAAATTTGTTGCCTCAGTAGTAAACATACCTCATTAAATGTCCAATAAAAAAACCCGATAGCAAATTAGGCAAAAAAAAAACAAATTTTCATTAATGTCACAATAGTCTCAGCCAAACCACCCGTCCAATCCAATCTTAAACACTCCAACCGAACTCGCATAGAAGTATGAGCTATGATAATATAAAGTTCTAGAAATCGAGACAGCGTAACATGAAGCTGTATAACAATTCTATACTCAAACAAACTCGACAAGGTTTCGTTGATCACAGGGGCCAATTGCAGACATGCGCTTGTAATTTTTGGTACAGATCAGCCGGATTAATTTATTTGAAAGTACGTAAAGTTAGAGTAACAGATCGCGATTTATCATAATTGTTTCAACTATGTGTCTCTGTGTATAGCGAATATAGATACTTGACAGATTTGTAGTCACTAGCATACGTTGTACTGATTAAAAACAAACAGGTTGAAACGTGAGCATGTCTGCAATTTGCCCCTGTTATCAACAAAACCTTGTTGTTATTAATTCATTCTTGATTAAAATAGCGGCCCAAACAACGACCTTTGGGCTATGCAGGACTCGTTCATACTTTCTTCTCGGATTTTCCTCCGCCTAGTACCGACAATTCAAATTACCAATTAAATTTTATAGGCTTTTAAATGCAAATCTTTCTTTGAAATCAAATGCAAGGATGATTTTTTGATGTTTCATGATTGGCCTCGCTTTCCGATGGATAAAGACAGATTTTGACGAACTGAGGCCTCCACTTCTCGAATCGTTTCTTCGTCGTGGAATGAACGAGGGCGACCAGAGTGTTGAATTTTTACAGTCGCACCTGTATTCTCGAACATCCGGATCCATTTTCTGATTTTGTCGTCAGTTGGTGAATGGCGTGTACGATATTCCGCAAGATACAAACGTTGAGAAGGCACTATTGAATCACGGTTGCGATAATACGCTCGCATCCAAAAAGCGTGATGTCAATAAAATGACGGACACCGCGATCCCCTTCGTCGTTCAGTTTCAAATGCACCGCCAAAACAAATACTCAATACGCTTTTTGGACACGCTGTACTTCCATTTCGTGGAGACTCAGTTATGGAATGGGGAGGCATATATTTTGAAGCTCACGCGGAATTATTCTTTATCCAATATGGGACTTTGATTACTCATACGTAACTGATAGTGATCCTTAAATATCATCTTGTGGTATTCATGGTTATTCTTCGTAACCTTTATGCATGGTAAGGCACGGTCCCACACTGATCGGGTAGCTTATCTTGACCAGGTTCAAATAGATAGATAAAACATGTTTGGGAAGAAATATTGAGACGTTTACGTTACATCTGACGGCTCTCAGAAATTCTAGAAAACATACTGTTGCAAAAATGGAACAATATTTCGTAATAGATTATTCAAAGCATGCCTCGTCGTTTGCTAGCTGTTATAATTGCTAGAGGGGGTATATTCACTAATGATGCTCTTTAAGTTTATCTTGTTTGACTTAAAAGCATATCAAATTAATTCTTTGATTTCATCATTTCTAATGAACTTTGAGCAAAAGAACAAAAACTTTTTCTATTCAAGAAATAACCACAAAATCATGGAATGAGGTTAGTAAACTTTATAAGCGAAAACATCCAGAAAAACAAAAGATTTCTAAACTGAATGCAAATAACCGGATGGCGGCATTGTAACGGAATTGTAATCTATTTAATCTATGATCAAAAAATAATTCTGCATTTATTTTTAAATGCAGTATATAAAAACACATTTTTATAAAAGTTCCAAACAAAGTCGTATAAGTGAACACTTTTACGGGAGGAAGGAATCTAAAAAAATAAATACAGTTCTTAAATTCTGAAAACTTCGAAAGGTAAACTATAAATATTTTGAAAGAGGTTACGGAAAGTCTATATTATTTAAGAAATTGGAAACCAAAAATCTACCTACTGTCTGTTCAAATATTTGATCAACAAGTCAATTTGTGATATACAATAGCAATCTATGAAGCTTTTCAATCGATAATTAGCTGTGAGAATACCAGAATTTTGGGCCTTTTTGGCTATTACCTTTTCAAAATCTGCTTGAAATATTTGGACCATAAGACACTCGTAAAAATGTTCAGCGTTAGATCTCCGTATTATCCAAGTAGCACCTCAATATGTTCTAGACTATTCTGTCATTTTGAAAATTTCATTATATTTACTGTCATTATCGGGGTGGGTGTTGCAAAACAGGAGGCTCACCCATAGAATTGTCGTGGTTCTACCCGATTGCAGGTAGTCTGTCCATAAGGGCGAATACCTCAGATAAGATTTGTGCTAGCTTTAAGGAAAGGGATACTATGACGGTTTAGTTTCCTTGAATTCCTTGTTTCTAGCATCGAGTTGAAATCTTTTTGGCGACCGTGAGAGGTTGGATCGGCCCACAGGGGTATTCTGGACACCCAATTGGCTGTTGGATTCGTAGGGGTAGTGGTTGAAAGCCTGCATGCTAGGCTCTAAAGGTACTCTGCTATGCAGGGTCGTAGTTCTTTCGCCTGGATAAGCGGAACTTGTCTGAGGGTTTAGGGGTCTCGACCACGCATTAGGCTAGACTTGAACCAGGATCGACTGGGGTGTCTACGGCGAGTCTAGACCTCGAACCCAACAATTAGCGTATCGTCAAGACCCTCAAACCTTCGAGAGATATCCCAAACAATCTAGGTCCAAGAACAACGAACTCAGTTGGATAGAATACCCTTCTAGTCTAGTATGGAGGATTTCAATCACTGCCTTTACGAGTCCAACCTCAATTGGGTGGCCAGGGGTACAAGAACTCCTGTGCGCTTCCACTCTCTCGTGGTACAATTGTTTACAAAAGGTCTTTGAGGGCCAACGGTCGCGAAGAAGAGTTCAACTCAATGCCAAAAACCAAGAATTCGAATATTCTTACACGTCAACATATACCTTCCCTTAAAGCTAGCACAGATCTATTATGGACGTATTTGTCCCTACAAACAGAATACCTCCAATCGCGTATAACCAGGCCACTTTTATGGGTGGACGCCCTTATTGCCCCATATTGGTAGATCAGTAAATAAATCTCATAGGATATAATTCTTACACAGGGAAAAGAATCCTACAGCAAGTGCTCAATCTTCAGCCAGTGCTAGAACCTTCAGCTAAAACGATGCGCAGAAGGGGTTTTGGATGGACATGGTATAGTTCCTGAAAACAAAAAATCTATAAGTCAATCCAAACATTCAGAAATGAAAATTTGAAACAATATTGAAAAAATATATATCGACTCCATAGTGAATATGTTTATTGGGCGTTTGTTTTTTCGCTCTGCCAAAATGTTTGTAATTTTCAAATTGCACGCCTAAAATTGTCTCCAACGACTAGGCTAGACTTACTGATAAAGAACCCGAGGTCAAAAAGATTTCTATTCAAATCAATCAATTCGGCTGATTTGTACCAAATATCATTAGTAAGGAGTACGAGCTATGGAAATAGAAAGTTCTGCAAAGAGTTTTGCCCTAAACACGGAAAAAGTTAGAGATAAAACCTTGAGTTCTTTGAAATGAAAAATCGGTCTAATGCTTTCGCAGTTGAAAATTTTCATTTTTCCAGTAGTTTTAAGACTGCTTATGAGATCGAATTGAAATTCTATATTTCAGTGATGGAGTATACAATAATGACGAGCGAAAAAAATTATTATGAGCAGAGCAGCGTTGAACGATACGGAAACCAGCAGCAATCCTACGATCAAGTTGAAATTTAGTATTTAGTTGTAAAATAATTAACCATTCATTTATACTTGGAGTTTTTCAATAGAAAAGGTAATGTTTTCATGGTACTAATTGTTTTTCAGAAGAACCAACGAATATTTGGGAATGGCCTAAAGAGGAATCTGCTTCTGGAAAGTGTTGGTGGATTTTCACTTGGCCAATTTCATTTATCCTCTATTTGACGACACCAGATTGTAGGAAATATCCTAGGTTATTTGTTTTCACATTCTTCATGTGCATTATTTGGATCGGAATGACGTCATACTTGGTAGCCTGGTTGATAACAATTGTAGGTAAGAACAAAAAACGTTTTTGAATAATATGTGAAAAATAATAAACGATTGGTAATCGAGTCTAAGTAAGTACATGTTACTACATTTTTACATTATCACTTACTGAGAAGAAATAGAATGATGAATTCAAAGAAGATTTTCTTCGTTCTAGAATAACATATTATTTGATTTTCTAGGAATATTTTCAACAGATATTTTTTTCATATTTTATTGGTTCGGTGTTAACTTCATGTAAATTCAATTTTTTTAAATAGTGAATTAAATTCAATTTCCATGAACAATCATTGTTTCGCCACAATAATTCTATATTATTTTTGCTGTAAGTGTTCATTCGCTGCTGCAAAATTAAAATTTTTCTTGAAATAATAATAAGTATCTCTCTATATTATATCTACTGCAATAAAATCACAAAATTTCTGTCATGAACCTTATTCCTTCCTACTGTTCCTCCAAAAACATTCTTCTATTAATTATCGAATTCAATTGTTCACGGTATAGGTGTATTTATTTCAATATTGAAACTTTTATCTTTGAACTTTAGGATACAAATGAGGCAAAAAGACAGGACAAACCTTAAATTTCTTCCACCTATGTGCTCAATAAATTAATTTCAATGGGAACCATATACGAAGATGTAGATAACTATGTATATTATTATAGAGAATCTGATTTTTGGGTATCAGCATGGGCCCAGGGCGAGAATATTGATAGATTCACTGAAATCAAATCCTATGTTACCGGTACCTATAGCTTTTAAGAGGTTTCGTGAGAATCTGCCTACCTCTCAGTTGAAAAACAAAGGAAGGTAATCGCGTTTCGCCCTGGTTCCTACTCGAATATAGGCTCATTGATGGAATATAGTCAGAGAAAAGTACTACTGATAAGAAACCCCCATAGATATTTTTTCAGTCCTATGTGTTAAAAGGGTAAATGGAAATAACAAAAGACATATATGAAAAATAAAATACTCCATTCGTGTTGACAAAGACTCCTAAGATCAGTTGATAGATATTAATGATATAAACAATTTTTTCTAGGTGACACTTTGAATATACCAGATTCTGTTATGGGACTGACTTTCTTGGCAGCAGGAACTAGTGTACCAGAAGCTGTTTCTAGCGTTATAGTTACAAATCAAGGTAAGATTCAAAATATATATTACATTCAGATCGAATTATTTTACTACGGAACATATAATAGTTTATACAGTTCCTTCTCAGTACACTTGTAAAAAAATAGCCGCAATCTTAGCCTGCCATCATACTGACTGAAACGAATAATTCATCAATTTTCGTAAGCTTCTGCCTTGTTTACAGTATACTTATCAAGCTTTGAATATCAAAACAGATTTAATCTGTTAGTCTCCTACAATTTTAATTTCAAAAAATTATATTCAAAAACTTTTAGAATCAAATTAATGTCTCATACCATGCCTGTTTGAAGACTTCAGGTGCGCATGCTCGCATTCAAATATTTATATATTTATTAATTTTAATTGACAATTCATATTTGTTGGGTTTTTTATTCCATTATTCCAAGTTTTCGAATAAAATTTTTTGTAATTGAAATTATAGGAGTCTAACAGATTAAATCTGTTTTGATATTCAATGATTGTAATAATCCTTCTATCAAGTAAAAACCCCCTTCTTATTATTCTATTTTATATATAATTATATTTAGGTGTTAAAATAAAAAAATTTCGTTATCTAAATATCAAGTGGTTTAACTAAGAACATAAAGTGTCTCACAAACTTTGTGTAACTTTTATGGTGAGCATAGAATATAGAGTGCTTAGTTTTAATGTCGATCAAACAAAGATTCCACGAGGTCGTATGGGTAAGTTATTTATTGTTAATTGATTTCATCTTTTAAATGTGAAGTTGAACTGACCTTATCTGAATTCTAATTGGTTTTTGAGGATGTCCTACATGTTTCGAGAATTTTTGAAGTAGTTTATTCAAATATTTCAATATATGTATTAAATATTTCAAATATATTATTTTTGAAGAAATTCTTGTTATGTTATGTTTTTTATTTATTATTTATTTATTATTTTTATTTATTATTATCCTGATACTCCTAGATCTTCTGTGAAGATCCCTCAGAAGCTTTTTCAGCTTGTGCGAGTTAGGAGTTCAGTTGTGTTCTGTGTAGGCTTTGTTACTGCGATCTTGCGCCACTTTAGGTCACAGCACTGTTAATTTTTGACCCAACAGTGAAATGGTGGCAGATACCCGTCCAACTAGAAAATTTCTTTTCTACCTGAACAGGACTCGAACCTGGACCTCCCGGTCACGAGTCCGATGCTCTCCCGCTGAGCTATCCACACTCATGTGTTTCTGAAAGATATTTAGTTTTCATAAATATAAGATCAGAAACAAAACATTTTGTCACAGGCAGAGCTGTGCCCATACCTGTCTGTTCATTTATTAATTTTAATTGACAATTTATATTTGTTTTATTCTACTTGATATTGTATAATGAGTTTCGATTTTATACGTCTAGGAAATATAAGCCGAGCTTATAAGACATTAAATTTTATTCTAAAAGTTTCTGAATACATTTTTTTTAAATCAAAATTGTGGGAGACTTACAGATTGAATCTTTTTAGATATTTGAAGTTTGTACTAATCCCCCAATCAAGTGAAACACCGCTTCTTTTTATTTTATATATAATATATTATATAATTATATTTAGGTTTTTGAATAAAACATTTTCATTATATAAATATCAATTGGTTTAACAAAGACCAGCGTTACAAATTTTGCCTGATTTTTGTGGTGAGCATATAACATAGTTTTAATGTTGATCAAACAAAGATTCCACGAGGTCGTATGGGTAAGTTATTTATTGTTAATCGATTTTATCTTTCAAATTTGAAGTTGGACTGACCTTAGCTGAATTCTAATTCTTTTTTGAAGATGTGCTAGGTGTTTTGAGAGTTTTTGAAGTAACTCATTTAAATATTTAAATATATTGAATATTTCAAATAAATTAGTTTTGAAGAAGTTCTTAAAATAATGTTGTGTATTTTTGAAAAAGATTTAGTTTTCATAAATATAAGATCAGTAACAAAACATTTTGTCATAGACAGAGCAGTGCACTATGCCTGTCTAAAGAGTTCAGGTGCGCATGCTCGGAACGAAACATTCAAATATTTATTTATTAATTTTAATTGACAATTTATATTTGTTTCATTCCACTTGATATTGTATAATGAGTTTTGATTTCATACGTCTATGAAATATGAGCAGTGCTTATGAGATATTAATCTGATTCTAAAGGTTTTTGAATAAAATTTTTTGAAATTAAAATTGTAGTAGACTAACAAATTAAATCTGTTTCGATATTCAAAGTTTGTAATAATCCTTCTATCAAAAAAAGCCGCTTCTTATTATTTTATACTCATCAAGGTTAGAACATACATAACTGCAACAAGTATATAACAACAATGTAACGAGACGTACAAAAGTGACACGTGGACGCAACGTCAATGTGACTTAAACACGTCGCTCAGTTATTTCTTCCAATGCTAGGACGTACATCGTGCAGTCCGAAAAGTTTTTGAATTTATATACATATTCTTTCATCTCTGTAATCGACCCATAATTATAAAATTTCTCATTTTTTCTGCAAGTATTTCTATGACAGTTACAAACTTTCGGTTAAAGTAAATCCAAGTAGAGGAAGTAAATACCTCGAAACTGGACGATGCAATTTGTTTACTAGCGGCAACGTCAATCCAACGCAACATCAAAATTGAAGCTAAATCCATTGTTCACATTACAGCTGCCTTGCATTCACGAATCCTAAAACGCTGTTGAAGTTTTGACCATGTAAAAATTTCCATACCAATACCCTCTTTCACTAGGCGTTGTCGTTGTTCATATCGTTCTGATATTGAAGTGGGAATAAATATGTATTATAATGTTGTTTTTACTAACGTATATAATGTGTTCTTCGTTCCGGAATTGAAAATGCTAGATCTGCTAGAATTTTACACTATCTGTATAATTTTAATAATTTTATCTCATTTCATTTTGTTTGTTTTAGGTCATGGTGCAATGGGTATCAGCAGTTCGATCGGTTCAAATACCTTTGATATTCTTCTATGCCTTGGTATCCCATGGTTCATCAAAACAGCTTTCTATCCAACAATTCCTCATCGCCATTGGATTCAAATAAATTCTTCTGGTATAACCTATAGTGCAGTTTCGTTATTATCCACATTAGTTTTGTTCTATGGAGGACTGTATTTGAATAAATTCAGGTGAGAAAACAAAACACTTAACTTCATATTGAACTATTTGGAAATCAATTAGCGAAATTATGAACGGATAATGAGAAATGGTGAACTGTGAATATTCTACCTTTCAAGGATTGAATGTAATGTGAGAAATATCTAGTATCGTTAAAATTCACTCAATATATTTAGTGAAGCTTCACGTTTGAATAATAAGTGAATCATTTTTCACACATTTTTCAAAGCATATATCCAAATTTCTATAGTTTTCAAATTTTCAGCCGAAAATATTACAAAACTATTACATTGGACACACAGATGTGAAGACATTGAATCATATCCGCCTTTCCTGCAGTGTGTTTTGCACGATAACGTTCAAAAGAAAAATTTTAGATTAAGTTCGGGAATGGGGAAATTCTCATCAGAAATGTAATTTTCTCGAAATCTTAAAAAACAAATATGAAATGTTTTTCAATAAGAATGGGTAGATGTTGAAGTGGAATGAAACAAGTATATGGAATAAAACATCGTTCAAATATACGTCATGAGTTCTCATGGTCGCACGGATCCGAGCGGTTTAATTTTCAATGACTTTGCCGCATAAATCCGGGTGAGTTTGAATAATAGCATTGGTTTTATTGACTTTATGAGCACTGATCATCTGTGGATTATTGGCATACTCTGCTACTTCAGAAAATCTCACATGAGAAAGTCAAATCTTATGATCTGGGTAGCCAATTGACGTCACCTCTGCGAGAGATAAGCATACTCTTAAATCGACGTCCGACGTCTGACACCTAGCGCCATCTTCCATCTTGTAAACCTCATCTGGCTTAGCAGCGTCCCTTGGTCGGTGAGTATGCCTGTTAACATTGCCATTCATCCAAAAGTGCGATGAATTTTCGGCCAAAATTGGGGCCATCTTGCAAACGGAAGCCCAGTCAGTGAACAAATGGCGTCGTTTTCTTTGATATTCGGGGTTAGTTGGATATTTTAAGGCTATAGGGCTAAGTCTCGACTCAATATTCGACTAACTGAAGTCTGCGAAAGGCCGAGTTCTTGCGCATGGCGAGGAAATGACCAACTCAGACTCTCCTGCACTCTTCTAACGATTGATTGAAATTTTGGTCTTGAATTACATTTAATCAAACAAATAACAACTAATAACGATTATTCGCCATCAATAATGATGAGTATGATTCACAGAAAACAGTATAAAAGTGCTATTTACGAAGTATTCCCTGGGTAAAAAACCGGAAAAACATTCAGTTCTCTAAGCTTGTAAGGTGAACCATCTCTACAAATAAAGAAGTTCTCAAATAATACAGGTATAGCATATCCTTCAGAACCGATAATTCTTCCGGGAATATTTTTTTGAACTCTAAACCTAAACAAAATCGAACTTGTTAGGTGTTTACCAATTATCATGCGGTATCTGCCCAAAAACTTATATTGAACAGACTGGAAGGTTCTTTAATAAAAAAATAATTGAACATAGGCTATCTTTCCTCGATAATAAGTTGAATTCGATGCATGCAGAACATCTTATAATAGATCAACACGATTTTGTTGAAGATTTTAAGATTTTGCATGAGGGAAATAAAGACCTTAAGCTGAACTTGTTGAAAAGCTTAGGGATAAACCGTGAAGAAATGCTGGACATTTATTGAATAACCGACCGAAGTATCAAGTTCAGCTCTCGTAGAAACCTGATGGTTTTTCCAGAAATCTTAAAAAAACTTTATTTTACCTTTATCTCAAAACTGAACCCATTTTAATATGAAACCAAATTTTTGACAAGTTTTTTAAAAGCATGTGTTCAATTGTTGAAAAATATTTAAAAATCAACATACTTGTATATTTTTCAATTAAGATTCCATTCAGCACTGTTTTAGGCTTCTAAGAATAAGCATAACGCTGTCGTATGCGTTCATTGCATCACCTATCCTAACTGATAGACAATGATAAATAACTGAAAACAAATGGAAGTGTCCATTGACCAATAAGTATGATTGATAAATTGAAACGTGTAATTTTCCAGACTGAACAGTCAATTTGTGAAAATCAATATCCTCGATGGATCACAATTTGAAAACTGATTTTTTTTCAGGCTTGATTGGAAAATTGGACTAGGCTGTCTCGCATTATATGCAGGATTTCTGACCATGGCTTCTCTTATCGAACTCAATGTTTTCTTCCCAGTAAATCTTCCTACTTGTGAACGATAAGAATTGAGAATATTGTCACAGTTTTAATATTAAAATTAATTTAGACTAAATGTAAATAAACTAATTAAGTTACTACAAAGAATTCATTATTATCCAAGAACTGAGGATTTGTTCCTAATTGTAAAACTTCATCAGATTTATTTTTGAACGAAAATGCACTAACTTTGTAGCTGAAGTTTTTATAAAAACGATGGTTTCATTAATCTGTATTCAATTTTTTACTTCATAGAAGAACTAAACGTTTTACTTCAATTATTGATTCTGCAGATTAAATTTAAGGATGAAGAATTAGAAGCAAGGCTCAATGAAGATCCATCGCAAACGCAAAAAGAACACGTGGATTCACTCAATCAGCCCTTTGTCATCATTTAAAAGCAATCGGAATGATCCGAAAGGTATGAAATTGAGTTCCGTACGAACTGAACCTAAGAGCCTTTGAATGCCATCTTTTATTTGTGCACAACCGCTCCAACGGCAAAAAAGGAAGGTGTTTTTGCATCGAATTGTGACAGGCGATGAAAAGTGGGTCTACTACGATAATCCCAAAAATCATGCAACGTAAGGATGCCTCATCAACAACTGTCAAGCCGACTATTCATGGCTAGAAGATCATGCTGTGTATTTGGTGAGACCAGCTGACTGTGGTGTATTATGTACTGCTACATTTGAACAGAAGGATTGCAGGGGAGGTCTATCGTAAACAATTAATGCTTTCATGATGATTGCGAGGTAAACGGCCGCAATATGCCAAAAGTCAGCACCAAGTTATTTTGCAGCATGACAAATGCACGACCACATGTTGCTTCGCTCGTTGAAATGCACTTAGAAACGCTCGAATGGAAAGTCCTACCTTATCCGCCGTAAAGCCCAGACATTGCTTCTTCCGATTACCATCTCTTCCAATCGATGCAACGTGACCTGGCTAACCAGCACTTCTCAGATTACGATGTCAAAAAATGGATCGATTTATGGATAGCGATCAAAGAGTCGGCGTTTTTCGTGATGCGATCCATCTATTGCCAGAAAGAGGGGAAAAAGTAGTGGCAATATTTTGAATACAATACAATACTTTGAAATTTGAATGTTTAATCAATGTTTTACAATAAAGGTTCAATTTTCGACAAAAAACCGCACGAACCTATTCACATTAGATATATAATCAAAATTAAAACATATCACAATGTTTCGAAACATCTGTTTAATAGTTCAAAACTCAAATCGACCCGAATAGGTTTCGTTGATGGTCGGGATCTAAGCAGCAAACAGAACATGTTTCATTTATTTAATGGCTGGGTGGCATAGATCTTATCTATCACTTGGCCCCATAGAAAAATCTCTAAAAGTGTTAAATCACCAGTTCTCGGTGGCCAATTGTTATCACCTCTTCGAGAAATAACAAGGCCAGTAACCTTTTATTACAAAATTTCGATTGTTTTGTTGCTTACGTCTTGTTGAAAATAAACATTGTCCTCATCAGTATCTTCCAATTCTGTCCATAGAAAACCATTAATCATAGCTCGGTAGTGCAATTATTTTTCGCCAACACTACGGGCTAAAGAAGCAAAATTCACAATTGTTCTTAAGCGGTGCACACGGTTTCAATTCTCCACATCACCAACTTGTCCTAATAGCTCAAACTTTCCCACCAGTTTTTTTACTTGTCCAATGTCAAAAGCTAACAGCTTCAAAAGTTACCCAGAAAGCGGGCTGTTCAATATGAAACCTCTTCATAATAGAACATATATAGGGCTCTCCACAAAATATAACCGATAAATACAAAATCTTGAAATCGAATATCTACCGGTTTTGTAGATTATTGCATAGAAAATAATTATTTTCTCAATGAAATAGTTGTCATTTTACTATATGATGTTAAGAAGGATGAATCAATGGTTTATATGGAGATTCTAAAAACAAAAGAAAACTATTAAGAATAGAGCAAACTTAATGAATTTATTAATACTCTTCAAAAACTCGTCTATATTGGATATTGTTGTAACAATGCACAACAAAAGATCTTGAAGGATACATTAATTAACTTTTTCCATAAATCTGTGATATTTTCGAAAAACAAGCATAGCTATTTGCGAAGTAAAAGCACGACTGCTGCTTTTTCTGAGTTGATATTTGGGATTTTTTAAACATTAGCGTAGGAAATGGTGCCTATTGGACATTTTCTGGAATTCTGGAACTCATAGTTCGAATCATGGAAAGCTCTTGAACTATTCAGATTCGTATAGTATTCGTGACTGCCAGTTCGAATTTCTGGGAAGTTAACTAAGGAAGATTGACTCTGGTCTAATTCTGAGAACTATCAAAATGTATTCATTTGAGGACGACGAACTGGCTCTAATAAAAATTTGAGGACTTGAAATTAAGCATAGAGTAGACTCAGATATATTTGATTTGAAATGTCTGTTGTGATCAGAACGCTCTCCCCTGGAATGCCAATAAAACTGAGTGTTTTGTGTTCACGATAATCCAATCTGAAGAAAATGTTGCAGAAACGATTGACTTCAACATCGTAGTTAAAATTGCGTAACCATATAAGTCTTTGGGAGTTAATATTCACTGTCTCCTAAATTGTTAGAACATAATTGAAGTCATAACTCTCACATGTTGAAAAGCTTCTGAAAGATCTTCGCAGTAGATCTAGGAGTATCAGAATAATTTCATATTATATAATGTATAATCATATTTATCAATTGAGTAAAATACTGTCGGGTTCTGTATATAATAAGACTATTGTTTCGGTTAGTGGATAGGGAGAGGCTTTCAAGATATGTCTATTTTGCGAATTACGACTCCATGCTAAGGTATGGTGATGTAATTTGGGGTGGTCGTTCTGATATTGGTAAGATATTTCTACTTCAGAAGTCTGCTCTGAGGCCTGTGATTGATCTGGAATATTGAGAACCCTGTAGAGGACAATTCAGACAAAATTAACTTTCTACTTTTTTGGATTATATATTGTGGAATGCATTATTTTCATAAGAAAATACCTATTATTTTGAAGTTCTAAAAACTAATACAGTTTCCTTTCATTTTCAATGAATGAGTTGATGCCAACAAAAAAACACATGTGTACATGTATAAAAATTTATCATAGTCTATCCGAAATTAAAAATAATATATGAAAAGGCTTTTTACTTGATAGAAGGAATAATTATATTGAGGCTTGAATAAAAATCTCATAATGGAATATCAATGGTTTAAAGAAAACCTTATAATACCTTACAGCTTTCTGTGATTCTTGTGACGAACATATTATAGAATAACTTGGTTTTAAAGTTAGTTGTTCAAACGATAATCCCAGGAAAACTCTAAGGTAAGTTATATTTATTGTTGGTTGTTTTAGATTTTTCAAATATAATTTAGGGTCGATGAAGAGATTATCGGAATTCTAATTGTTTTTTGAAGATATAATGCACATTTTGAGAGATTTTTTGATTTACTTATTCAAATATTTTAATACATTGAATATTTCAAATAAATTATATTTTCTGAGAAGTACTTAAATTATGTTTTTTATTTTTGAAAAGGATTTGCTTTCCATAATGGTAAGATCAGAAACAAAATTTTGTCTTCTTCAAATATTTATTAATCAATTTTAATTGGCAATTTATATTTGTTGGTTTATTTATGCTATTTGATATTGTATATTGAGATTTGATTTTATGAGTCTATTAAATATACGCCATTTTAAAATTCAAATTTAAAGATATACCCTACATTGAACATTGGAAACAAATAATTACTGTTTTGTAAAAATCGCAATCAGTTCAAATTCAGTATTTGTGAAATAACAATACGAAGGCATAATTTCGTGAAGTTAAATTACTAGAATTTTTCAATTAATTTCTTATTCGATTTGGGCCAAAAATAGTAAAAGTATGAAAAATAAAACTGTTATTTTTAGGGAAAACAACTTTATAACTTCTATGTTCTATGTTCTAAGATCTATGTTTTATGTCTAAGATTTTAACCTAAAAAGTGTCACATGTTTATTTAGTTAGTTGTTAGAAATATGAATTGAGAAACCCGAAGAAATAGATAGCATTGTTTTTGATTTCTTCCCGGTTAGTAAGCTATTTTTTTCATTCATTTCTTTGTATTTCTTTGTATGTTATTATTTTATTCTGTGTATGTTATTCTGTTATATTTTAAACTAAAGAAAATAAAATCTTCCAAAATCATGACATCAAATCGTCTATTTCTTCAATTATAAAAATAAGAATTGATTAGATTCTTATAAATCGAAATCGTAAGCTATAATGACGACATCCATGAAGATTTGCATCACTTTGGAAGAATCCAAGACTGATAAGAAGAAAAATACATACAAATTCAAATGGATCCAAACTACGGGAACGGAAAATACATATTATGAAATACCAGAGGACAAACAGGATAGATCTGACTATCATGAACATTTGGCTCTACCGAAGGTGAAGAATATCTTGAAATCGATTCAAGTAAGAGGTTCATTTCGTACGTGTGTCATTTCATTAACTCCGGAATTGAAAGAAATATATTTTGATGCCGAAGAAGATGGATGTTTAAGAATGAATATTTACAACTGATTTATTCACCCGCATACGTGAGAACAGTATTTGGACAAGTATCACCAAAACCACAGGATACGGAAGAACTTTCAAGAAAAAGCAAGGATTTCAAGAGGATTAATTTTGATGATAAGAGTGTTTCAGTGAATTTATGGTTCGAAAAATTCGAGACGGAATGCACGCGTTGTGAAGTAGAAGAAGATAGAGACAAAATTTTGATTTTGCGGTTTTGTTTCTGGTTGGAATAGCGAAAGAATGGTTTGATTCTAAATTGATTACATTACAAAAGTTTTCGAATATGGAAAGATAACTGCTTAGAGAGTTTTTGTGAAACGAGTTGGCATAAATATAGAGAGGCCTTTTCTTTTAGGTTCATAGGAGGGAGTTTAGTTGACTACGCTTTCAGGAAAGAAAATTTGTTGTTGAATCTCCGAAATAATTTTTCAACTGACATATTAGTTGATTTAATTGTGACAAGTTTGCGAAATATTTTACAAGATAGAATTGATCGATCAAATGTATCAACTTTCGAGAAATTATTGGGTGAGTTGCGAAAGCTAGAAAATTCAAAAAAATATGACAACGATCGAAATAAAGAAAACCATAGAATGAATAAATCTGCCGAACAAATTCCTTCCTATTAACAAACAAATAGAAAACCAGTTAAGAAGGAACCATGCTCAATTTGTGAGAAGAATGGTTTTTCAATTAGATTTCATCCGGAGACTTTACGTCGGCTGAGGAATAAATTCAATAATTTTTAACAAAAGAACGTACCCGGTAACATAAAAACTGTGAACAATGTTGGGGTACAGGATGAATTAAATCAGGCCATTTCAAACAAAAAAAAAACTAAGACTGCTGCCATTGATAAAATTGAAGGTGTTTATAAATAATAATGAATTATGTGGAATTTATGATTCGGGCTCAAATGAGAGTCTTCTGAATTCTAAAGTAGCAGAAAAGTTATGTCTACGCATTCAAGATAATAGAAACACATTCAAAACAGTCAGTGGCACGGCAAAATTTTCAGGAAAAATAATTACAAGAATGGGAATCAATAATATCTAAAAGAAAGTTGTACTTTTTGTTGTTAATGTTGTTTCGAGAGTCTCTTGAAAGCAATATCTAATGAAGGATTCAGACTTAAATTTATCAAGTGTAATTTTGCAGAAGAAGTCAAATATTTAGGACATATTGTAGGAAACAATACAGTAGGACCTATAAATGACAATTTGATTTCCATCAGGAATTTTTCACCACCAGATACTCGCAAGAAGATAAGGCAATTTTTGGGTAAAGTTAATTTTTATTACAAATAGATAAAAGATTCAGCTAGACTATTAGAACTGTTGCATAATTTACTGAGAAAAGAGGTAACATTTAATTGGTCATTGGCTTGTCAGAAAGCTTTTAATAAGGTTAAGGGCATCCTTTGTACTGGGCCAATTCTAGCAATTTTGGACCCAACCGCCTATACTACTATATATACTGATGTCAGTTTTCATGGAGTAGGAGCTGTTCTTAAACAAAAACAGATTAATGGTGAAATGAAACCCGTAGCGTATTTTTCTAAAAAACTAAATAAATATCAACAGAACAAGAAAGCATATTCCTAGAACGTCTGGCAATTGAAGAGGCAAATAAATTTTGGAAATATTGGCTAATAGGACATAAATTTATTGTTGTTACTAACCGTAAGCCATCAGAAGGGAAATAATTTCGTACAAGACCAGATGAAGAGGTGGGTGACATGATAAATTTTCTATCACAATTCGATTTTGAGATTAGATAAGAACCAGGAAAAGGAAATGTAGAAGCAGATTGCCTTTCTAGAATCCCAGTTCTGGAAGAAACGGAGGATATGGATGAATGTATAATTAATTTTTTTTTAATTAAATTTATTTAGATTCTAACATAAATAAATTCTGACAGTGCTTATACAATATGAAACATATATTCATATATAAAATGAAAGATTTAATAATTATCCTCTCCAGGGCGAAACAACAACTAAGCAAAGATGCTTGTTTTCTGTTGTCTGCACCTTTCGAGGATTTTGAGCACTTGAAGCAGAAACAAAAAAAATATATAAATAAACAAAACAAATTGAATTCAAGACGAGAGAGGGAGGTGTGGACGACTGACAAATAAAACTAAAAATATCAAATTACACATATACACTGTAGCGAAAACAGGAAAGTCACGAGGGTGAAAAAAAAAAAAAAAAAAAAATATAAGAACAGTTAATTTGCTGGAATTAAATTAAATAAAAAACGAAAAGAAAACTAGGGCATGGACGAAAATAGCCGATGATTGTATTGAAGAATACAATAGAACAGGCCATTCTACAACTGGATATAGCCCAGAATATTTACTTTGTGGCAGAACTGATCCCATGGCTCCAGAAGAACTTATTGAAGAGAGAAATTTACCAGTAGATAAGGAAATAGCATATACAAATTCTTTACGCTATCATGAATACAATGAAAGACTGATCACAAGAACAGGAAACATTATGATTTTAAAATTGGAGACTATGTTTACGTTGAAAATAAATCAAAATTGAATAGAAAAAAACTTGATGAAATAAGAATAGGACCTTTTCCAATAGTGAAAAAAATTTCTAACACTATATATGAGATAGATATTGGAAATAAAAGAAAGGACAATAACTATTTTCATGTAAATAAGTTGCTCCCATGTGAATACGCAAACATGTAATGAGGGGTGCATACTTTGTGTGGGGGGATGTAAAAATAAAACTGTTATTTTTAGGGAAAACAACTTTATAACTTCTATGTTGTATGTTTTATGATCTGTGTTCTATGTCTAAGATTTTACCCTAAAAAATGTCACATGTTTATTTAGTTAGTTGTTAGAAATGTGAATTGAGAAACCCGAAAAAATAGCATTGTTTTTAGTTTCTTCCAGGTTAGTAAGCTATTTTTTTAAATTTATTTTTTTGTATTTCTTTGTATGTTATTATTTTATTCTGTGTATGTTATTCTGTTATATTTTAAACTGAAGAAAATAAAATCTTCCAGAATCATGACATCAAATCGTCTATTTCTTCAATTATAAAAATAAGAATTGATTACATTCTATATGTAGTTTTATTCAGTAGATTCCTTCCTCACCCTTTATTGTCACAATATATAACTGAAACTGAAAGAGACGGAGACATTCAATCGTGTATTTTTTTTTTCATGTAATTTTCCGTTTTTTCAGAAAAAAAAAATACTGCGAAATATTACCTTCGTTTGACTTTCGGATGACAGAACACATAATAATTCTTTGTTTCTATCCATCATATTCAACTTCATTAAGAACTGATTCGAACTAATGTCAGTGCATTTCGTAATTTTTGTGGACTCCAGGCTGTGATCTGGTTGTTTTTGTCTACCTTTTGTTGACTATTCCTCATTTCTTTTGTATTGACTGAATGTTAAATAAGGACCAGAAGGCTAATGCAAAATTTCGTGAGGATTGTGGCTGATATGGACAAACATGCAAAGGCTTCACGTTAGTGCTTTTCACTATTCTTGTGGAGTCCCCTACGAATTCTTTCGTAGTAATTCAACGTTAATCAATTAGTATATAAATTCCAGGACAAGCATACTCCGAAGGGAATAAAAGTATAATATATAATAAAAATAGAGTAGAATTCGTTTATTTACAGTCTATATATTACATAGTACATTGTACAATTTTGAGTTGTTGCACCCAAATTTAAGGGAATTATTCCGGTGGAGTTTTATCTGCCGTTGTGTTGAAAATAATATATTATCAATAGAAGAGTTGTTTACTTGAATGTATTGATTTCACTTCACAAATTGATCTATTTTGTCTTGTATAGTTTAGGATGTAGCTTGAGCCATGTTAATGTACTGGTTTTTGGGTTTATAATCACGTTTAAGTTAAGCACGAGTCCGGGTCACCAATGGTTATTTTATTTGTTTCTTGGTTACTCGGGTATACCGGTACTCGAAATTATTTAAGTTTTATTATTTCGGACTCAGGAAGGAATTAACATAACACTTTTGAAACGTACTCACATATATTTAACAGCTTGCTTGCAGGTCAGGGACAGAGACAAGAGGGATCTTGCCTCTTCGTTAACCACAAAAACATACATTCTATGTTCTGATCACAGAACTCTTATTCTCTATCATGTTAATATATAGACCTGCCACTTTTATCAAAATTTTTGGGAATTTATATTCATACAGTTTTAATAAAAATAAATAATATTATATTTGAGAATTTATGTTCAAATGATTTTAATGAAAATGATTAATATTATATTTGAGAATTTATATTCAAATGATTTCAATGAAAATTATAAATATTATATTTGCCTGAATATTTGATTCGTTCGGTCTTTACTTAGTGGAAACTCATTTTAATTCAAAAATATATATTCTTTTATTATATTTGCCTCTGCAGATCTGCTCACTAGAAGATCTGTTCCAGGATGGGGATGTACTAGAGCAGCTAAGGACGAGCGCTTTTTCATTTCTAGTGTTTGAGAAACTGAATGGTCTCTCGATACAGTGATAGATTTCTGTCCGCAGTTAATTTTGATGTCCTTTACCAGACATGGCAAAATACACAGAGGTTTAAGATTTCTATTACGGTTGACGTGCTAAAATTGATATATGTATATATGTATTGATATATGTATATATGTATATATTATATGATATATCATCCTGGCAGTCCTAGATCTTCTGTGAAGATTAAGATTAAGAACGAAAATCATATCCTTGTAAGAGTAGTAAATTTCAAGAAGTAAATTAAATATGAGAAAACGCTGAAACATTCATCAAAAACTAAATGGAGAGGATATCACCGGAGTTACAAAAATTCGAACTCTACACAGATTCCCAAAAATCCGCCTTAGGACCATTCAGATGGAAAATGCTGATATATTGTCTCACACTCGTAAATTGCGAAAATTTGAGCTCACACAAACATCATTACGAACAATTAATTAGGATATTTTATATCGATTAAACATAAACAAAGTTTTTGGATTAAAAAATCAATATCTGATGAAATTTCATTGATGAAAGAGAGATTGCAAAATGATTAGAAATTTACTTAGCCAGCGCATCCGCCAAATAGAATGCAGGTAATTTACAACGCCATTTTGAAACAGTGACACACTGTCTAGTCCAATTGTTAGGTCCTCTTCAAAAAATATAGTTTGAAAGAAGAAATTATAGAATTTTCAATGTGTTTTTTAATCAAGTCTAATTCTATTGTATTTTTTTTATGAATTTTTTCACCAAGCACGCTAAGGATTGAATAAAAAAATATTCACCACATTTTATGATGAAATTAAAGTTCAGATTTTTCTTTACATATTCATAACAGCCTACCCATACGATTTACTATACGTTTAATGGTATGGTCCATGAAGAATAAAAAAATGAACTTAAGTTATTTACGGCAGTTGTATACTGAAACGCAAAGAATTTATCAGTTGCTTCACTGTCATCTGTTTAAAATTAATCCAGTATAACCTATATCACCGATTACCTCGAAGATGTTCTATGAGCGCCATCCATTCTGAGATGAAAAGTGTCTGAGGGAGTGGATGCTATCAATAGAGAAAGAGAACCAACTATGATTTTGCATGTAAAGGTAGGAATTGGAGGAAAATAAAAAAAAATAACTAAAATAAACCTTTTTCATATAAGAATCCCTATTCGAAATAACACTTACATTAGAATCGGAACTTCAAGATGTATAAGAAACGCAAGTAAATTAATGCCTATGATAGAACGATAATCGAACGATAGAACTATAATCGAACGATATAGTGCTATTTCCTTATATTCAATGTTAAAAAGTTCTGTAAAGATATTTCACAGCGCAACTTACTTTAGTAATTTAAATCAGATGTGAAAAAATTATACAGATGTTTAGCTGTAGCTGGCACCTTCTTCGCTCCTCGTCGAGAATCCTGCATAGCTCTGTTGCAGCTTGACCGGCGTATAATATAGAGGATACGACTAGTCTTATTATTCCTGACTGGCCGTCCTCCCTAAGTTTAAGTAGGGCAAGTCGCACAGCGTTCAACGACCCTTCCAAACCGAAACACATGGTCACTGGCGTCACAGGCAGAGATGCGCACCACGTCTGTCTGAAGAGTGCAGGTGCGCAGACTCAGAACGAAGCTTCGTCTCCCTAATTAAGGAGTAGAAGCTCCCTCACAACACCAGCATTCATTTAAGAGCTTCATTGGTGACTCCAACGTGATTGGGGTTTCTTTCAAGAGCGAATCAACCCATTCATTTGGAGGCCCTAATTGCCTCCTATCCATCATTCTGAGGCAGCCTTTCCTTTTGTTCCACAGATCCCCGTTGGAGATGGCACCGCGACCAGACCAGCGGAGGACTGTCTCCTTGCCTGATCCCAACGCCCTATTCCGTGACCTGATCGACGCTCACTGGAGGAGGAGTGTGTAGCGAGCACCTTCTTAGCTCCTCGTCCAGAATCCTGCATTGCTCTGTTGAAACTTAACCGGCGTATCATATAGAGGACACGACTAGTCTTAAAATTCCTGACTGACCATCCACGCTGAGTTTAAATAAGGCGAGGCACAAAGCGTTCAACGACGTTCTAAAGCGAAACACATGGCCACTGGCGTCACAGGAAGAGATGCGTACCACGCCTGTCTGAATAGTTCAGGTGCGCAGATTCAGAACGAAACGCCATCTCCCTAATTAATAGGTAGGAGCTCCCTCACAACACCCGCATTCATTTAAGAGCTTTAATACAATCTAAATATGAGCCTATACTTAATTTCGTTATATGAAGTGGCAAAAATTGTATACTGACAAAATATTCATGTTCCGTACATTTATCACATTATCACTTAAGGTCCTGGTGGTCTCTGCTATGCGACGCTACAAACCTACAACTGCAAGGGCTCTTTGATTCATATTCTTTCACTTTAGCGATTTCACGAGTTAACTGTAACTTCCAAAACTGAGGACAACAAGATTCAATACTTTTACTATTACCATCACACTTTAAATTGTAGTTAATCTACTAAAATTCCAGGCACGGCGAAATATACATAGTACAATAAGATCTACATCTGAATTTACGTGCTAAAATTACATGGAGAGACCTACTCTAGTGAGGGAATAAATTTCGAAATGTATCTTACATACAAGAAAGACCCCAAAAATTCGACGATATTGAGAATGAACCATCAATACTTCCAACAACTTCAACTCGACACAGCTTCCCAAAATCCGATTCAAGACGTTGCCAACTGCAGATGTTGATCTATTTTCTCACACCAAAAACTACCTGAATTCAAATTTCACAATGGTAGCCGGAAATAGCGAAAAACCTAGTGATCACCAATAACCAACGTGAAGGGTTCATATCGATCAAGCGCTAAGAGTCTCTAGATAGCAAAATAGAAAAATTAATAATTAACAATTTAACGGCACAGAAGAGATAGAAACCTGTAAAAATGAATGAATGTGCACCCAACACAGTCAGCAATTCAATTTTTAACGGTTCAACGGTATTTTTATACCGTGACATCCCCTTTTTTCCTCCGCAGGAGGTTTGCCAAGATCACCGACGATATACAAGGAGGTTTCGTGAATGAATCCAACTATATTTAAAACTACAAAATATCTAGTCACTGAAGGTGGCTAGTAGATACCAACATGCTTAAATCATCAGGACCAAATGAAAAATATAAACAAATAAAAATTATTTAGCTGCAAATAGTCTTTTGGTGCTTTGTTCGAATGGCACATCCAACAGCAAACATATACTTCCTACATAACTCTACAAACATTGCACTATGTTTTACGGATCTTTATCAGATATGAGAAATATGGATACCTATAAATTAGAAAGATCTGCGGCCCAACAAAATTTACAATAAAGAAAAACCGAGGTAGTTTTTCGCAGAGAAAAAGCTAATACATACTTCGAGAAATTTTATAGCAATTTGAAGAGAGTAATGGGCCGATGAAGACCAAACTGATCATCGTCTAAGGTTCAGCCATCATAGGGCGATTCTTCAGTAGGATCTTTGTGATCATGTTTATGTTCCAAACTGACGCTATATCGTTGAACGAAACGAATCGCGTCGAAACGACTTTTAGGCTAATAGTGGTGTTGTCGTTATCGGCAGTTGTTCTTAAAGAGCAGGTGTTCTTAATAACTTCTACCTTGTCTGGATCCGGACACAATCCATGACGGTCAACTACATATCCCAGATACGTGAGGTGGCGACGAAATGAATAACACCTTTCTGACATAACGACAAATCCAGCTATCGAGCAATCCAAAGCTAAGGTTCTAGATCGAAGATGACTAAATGAGTCTTAGAGTCCTAGTCAGAATAACAATATTTTTTGAATAGACAAAAATATATGGATGCAGATCCGTACAACGACCCGTATCCATAACCCGCTGAAATGTAGCAGGTGAGTTTGTCAAATCATGAGATAAATGACGATACTAATAAGGTTCACGGCCAGGACCACTATACTCCCGAAAACTTTCAGCTACCTGGTTACAGGCATGTTATAGTTTTGATATCTGAGTAATCACGACTCGAGCATCTCGCATTCATCCAAAACCCCAGAAGTATAAGAGATTGAATAGGCACTTTTTTGTTGATGCCATTAAACTGTCAATAATAGACACGGAAGCGATATGTGCTATCATGATTTGGCACTAGGCATACAGAAGAAGACCAAGCACTCTTTGAACGTTTGATAATACCCTTCTCCATCATATGATCAGTCTCGTCGTCGATGATTCTCTGCTTATGTTATATTATTTCAATCTCATGTTTGATCACCACAGTACAATCAAAATCTCTTATAAGAACAAAATTTCGCAGTCTTTCAGTGAAATGAATCCATTTATACCACTTGCTAAACATCATTCTTCAAGCTAGGTACAGCATCAATCTTTACTAAAAAATCTATCCTAAGCATTGAGGAATGTCTGAGAGAAGGGAGTATTATTGAATATAACCAAATCAATATGTCTTTCAGTTAGATGGGAGTCGAAACATAAGTAGGGCTGTTATAGTTTGCGCCAGTAAAGGATGAGTTGAGTCTCAAACCTAAATTCAAAAGCCTCTAGTAACCAGAGTCGCCCTTGGAGAAGCACTAGTACCAGAATCTGATCAGAGTCTGGTCGCTTATTATCATCTACATGAGACAGAATATAGTCCAAAACTACTGTGCCGCTAATGACTACTTGATTAAGAATAATAAGGACCCAACAGTGATTTAGACAAAGGACACTCTCCTCTCTGATGAGCAGAATGTTGACAATTCCAGCAGACAGCTATCTCCGGGATAACCACAGGTACTAAATTACTCATCTCCAGAAGCTACAAGTTCTTCGGAAGAGATTGAGGAAAAGAACATCTACGCCAACTTGGAGTCAACATATTCCTGTCACGTCATGAGGTGCACGATACTTCTGCACTTCCAACTGCAAACTGCATGAATGCTTCCTCGAAATTTAAGGACTAGTAACAGTGAATAACTTAGTGGAATAGAAGGGGGCTAAATTTTGAACGAGAATTAACAACTTAATCTGCTCATCTACTTCCCCATAAGGACGAAACAGGGTATTGATATGAGTCAGATGGTCAATAAGTAAGGCTTTTTTACCTATCTCTGTCGAACGATACCACATAAATGCTCTTCCTGAAAAACGATCCACTGCAGAAGCAAAAAGTTGACCTTCGCTTACGTCACGCACCCTACCCAACTCCTCCACACATAGAAAGCTGAAGTGTGGGCCATCTAAAGTTTGCATTTTGAAGTAGCGGTTCTGCAGAGTCAGGCAGCACTTTATTCGACATCAATGAAATGGGTCGATTTTTGCTTGAACAAAACTAGTAAATATTGAGAATTTATTTCCAAAGTGGTGAATCTTCTATCCAAACTTTTAGATATTTACGTAGAAATAAATGCCCTCACAGTAATTTGTGGATCAATTTGTTTGTGAAAACTGGATCGTTATTTGGTAAAACAATCCGTTCAAATTCTCGCAAATGTGCCCACCTGAAAACATTGCTGCTGTAGCCCAGAATGTAGCTGCACGTCCATCAATGTCAATTTGTCATCGTGCATAAGAACTAAATATTTCTTCTACTTCTTCGAGGAGAATTTTGCATGAAGGTATGAAGGCTTACAAAGTTCAACTAGTGTAAGAAGTGAAGCCTCGTGACCGTCCGATGCGTTTCCATTTCTCTCAATGGACTAATGATCGCATGGCCGAAGATGAACATTTTCCAAAAAAAATCATTTTTAGCGATGAGGCTCATTTTCACTTCGGTGGACTTTTTTGTGGGATCTATTGAGGATAAGTGTTACGTTAACTATCCAGAAACGATTAACTCCTTAAAACACGAACTCGGAGTTGCCATTACCAGTGAATTTCGATCAAGTAAGGACTGAATCAATTAAATTCTATTTCGATTCATTCTACAAAAACCCATTTTGATTGATCTTGTGATTGAAATAACAAACAAAATACAGCGTTAAGCTAACAGTGGTATGATACTGGTACTACATCAGAAATTATTTTTTGTGAATAATTCTGAGCATCCATTAGCTCTTTCTATAGGTATTTCAGGCTTATTTATTCTTCTGCGATATCCGGTATAACTATTTTATTATAAAAGAAAAACGGGATTTTTCTGAAAAATGGAAAACACGATAATATAATTACAAATTTATATTAAAAATCAATTGGCTACAGAATTACTTTTGACCTCGGATTCCTCATCCAACATAGTGGTTCGGGGCCATATTTAATTTGGTTTTAAGTAATGCATGCAGATCAATTCAAACGGTTGAGGTTTTTTTCTCAACCCTTTCAGGATTTTCATCATATTTTTCCAAATCAACAACACATGTAGCAACTCGTTGGAATTTTACTTCACGCACCGTTCTGACGGTTTTTAAAAATAGAGATAAATTACTCTAAACCTTTCATTTTATGATCAATAGTAATACTCACGATTTTGACCAAAAATCAATTAGAAAAGCAGCAGGTTTAAAAATTCTTTAGAGGATGCTCTAAAAATTTTTTTTAGAAACATTTGTATTAATTTTTGATCGAACCGATATTTTTCTTCTATTTTACGAAATAGAAACATAGATATTCTGAAGGCGAGAAATTTACTGCAGACAACACTGAGCAAAATACTTGCATTCAGGAGTAAAAGTACTTATATTGATCCAATTTATATAAAACTGGATATCCCAGATTTACACTCAAAACGTCTCGAAGAAGTTGAAATGGCAGATAAAACAGAACAATTGAGACAAATTTTTTTTGAATTATAGTCATTATAGGGACTCAAATAGAGGTTAGATTTTCGCGACATTGAAAAACTACATTTCGGCGATCTGTTAAATAATTCAAAATTCTCCATTTATGGAATATAATTTCATCATGAGCTTTTGAAAGACTTGATAACGCAATATAATATTTCTAAAAAGTAAATTAACTATTCTATACGGAAACTATATAATGAAAAATTGCACAAACTCTTATAGAATGTTAACTTTTTTTCACGATTCTGACTTAAAATTTTGAATGCCAGAACTTTAAATTACTATAACTTGTTGTTTTTTTGCCAGTGACATCTGGTTCTATACAGGAAGAAGTTTTTCCGCGTAGAAAAGATTTCAAAATTATATTAGAAATACAATTGGACATGCGCGATTGAGTAATGTAGCAAAAATTTAAATTGAAAAAGGATTTATAAAATCACAGGATGAGAACATTTTTATAGACGAGGTAATTAATCATTCCGCTGAACAAAAGAATCGCAGAATTCCTTTGGTCTATAAAAAATTATAATTTTCAGAACTCACGATTTCAATCTAGAATTAATATTTTTTTTACAACTTTCAGTATATATCCTATATTATACGCTGAGGTCATTTTTTTATCTTGTAAATTTTGAGTTTATTTCGTTAATAGTATATAGTTATTTTAAAATCTTCGATCTTCATCTGTTTTCATTTATTTCCATCATACTCATCCCTTACCTGGCAAGAATGCTCTACACCTCCACGTTGGTTTGGGTTGGAGAAAGCTTTATTTCGCAATTTTCTAGTAATAAATAGTAATACAATTATGCGTACCCATATTTCTCACTAAGAGTTTTTAAGAATACTCTTTTTTATATGCTCAGCTGTTTGACTACTACGATTATTTGGCACTAAAAGATCAATTGTAGAAGCAATTCGTTCAGATGTTACAGATGTCGCAAAAGAAATCAAATATTTAACAGCTATTTCTGAAAGCATCGGAGTAAAATGTCTACTATCAGAGCATTACATGATCTTGAAATCTTTGTCTGATCTAAATATTGCTTTAATTCAGCACCTCTGCCATAAACTTCATTGGCATTGGACATATTTTTCTAGAGCATATCTTCATGTCTGTACCATAATGATAAAGTCGTTTTCCTTTCTCCAAGTGGAGAAGCAGCTACCGCGGGTGAACGATTTTCTCTTATTGGGTGCTCTGCAATTATTTCTTTCGATAGATCCGATATTGCATTATCAGCAGCCAATGATGACATAAAATGCAACTTTTTGAAACAGGGATCTAAGATAGGTTTTCTTGTAAAGGCACTAATCTATTATCAAAACCTTCCAATAAATCATTTTGTACTGACACTGCAATAGCCGTTGATGTTTGAGTTTGTTCGATTTCTTGTTTTAATAAATTAGTTAATGATATTACTAAACTAGCTGTGACATAGTTCTCGGCACTCAAGTCATCCGTTACTGTTTTAAATGGACCAAGTAGCGTAACTAAATCCCTAAAATTGTTAATTGCCAAGTAGCTACCATATCAGGTACATTATTCCTAGTTCTTGATACCTTTGCGACAATTGAAGATAAATCCAGGAATCTTTCCATCATATCCAAACACGAGTACTAGCTGCTTGAATGAGCATCAATATCTGGCCTTCTTTTTTTCCTTCTGCTAATTTCTCAGATCGTAATTGATCTAAAGCACTATCTGAGTGTTTGAAATACGTCACAATACATTTTTTCCGATCAGCCAAGTTTGAAAAATTTTTGTTGTTTTTTGAAACTCCATGTATGATTAAATTCATGGTGTGCGCAAAACAAGAAATTCTTTTCATTGTTCCCAAAAATAAGTTGACAGCAGCCACCATGTTACTACCATTATCGGTTGAGAAATTTACAATTTTTGATTTGCCAATAGAAAATTCACTCGTTATATTTTCAAAGCAGTCTTTAATGTATTCTCCTCTATGTACCTGAAAAGCAATAAATTGAAACTTAATAATATCATCAGCTCAGCTTCATATTCAAAAAATAAAAAATAATTAACAACGATATCTTACCAAACCAACTGAATGCTGTTTACTGCACAAACACTAAATTAAAGTGAACTTATAAAAATCCTACGTATTCTATAATCGTCACAGAAATAACATAATCTTTGTAAGGTATTTTATGGACTCCTTTAGAACCAAATGATAATATGTAATAAGCGTAAACTGAAATATATAAATAAAATTTTGTAATAATTCTTCTATCAAGAAAAAACCCCTTGTTATAATTTTATTTTCTAGAGAAAATTATTGTAAATTTTGATTAAAATAATATGTATACCAAAAAATATTGGAAACAAAAATAGTTACCTCTTTCTTATCACAGAAGCTAATGCTGTCGGTAAGGCCAGTATTTGATTTTGATAATGGTAGCGATGCTACTGACACATGATAGTTTCCTTCTGCAGTATTAATGACAGCTTTCTTAATACTTATTCTTGTTTTTGATGATAGTTTGACAAATGCATTATGTTGCTTCCTTTTTAAGTGGCTTGCTAAATTAGTTGTATTTCCGCTACTTTTTTTGATTTTGACCGTATAAGTTACAAGAAACACTTATTGTATATAATTTCTTCAAATACGCCCACACAAAAGAAGAATTTTTCGAAGACGACATATTTTAGCGCTTCATTCTTTCAATGTTACTACATTTTAAATAAATAAATATGAATAAACCCATGCTTTTCCGTAATGATGTTATGAAATTCATAACTACTCCTTTCAACTTTTCTCGTTGTTGATGACAGACCATAGATTACTTACATATCACAGACTGAGTAGAGGAATAGATCCATAGATCAACAAAACTAATGTGCTAATCTGTTTTTCATTTTTTTTAAATATCGTCCGTCAATATACATTCTGTCAAGAAAGTAACGGGAATTATCGATTTAAATCTGGCGGGGCAATGACGCAGGTAAAAATTTTTTTTCCTAGGTTGGTACCACTGTCCTTAATTACTATGCCAAGCTTGAGCGGGATCTGTCAACTAGTGTGTTTGCAACAGCTGATTAAGTCAGTCGATGTCAGAGTTAGTGCCGATTTTTACTATGGGTGATTACGTTGAGCAAAGAATTTGTTTAAAGTTTTGTGTTGCAAATGAATTTTCGTGTGCCGATGCATTGAAAATATTGCAAAAGGCCTTTGGTGATAATGCTCTATCGAAAACTCGTGCATATCAGTGGTACAGAGCCTTCAAGGACGGTCGTGAAGTGGTCGTCCATCGACGGCTTCGATCGAAGATAACGTCGATAAAATTAAGGAAAGGGTGCTGGAAAACCATCGTACCAGCTTGAGAGAGATAGCACATGATCTTAAGATATCCCACGAGTCCGCACGTACGATTTTGATTGATATTTTGAGCATGAGAAAGGTGGCCGCACGACTCGTACCGAAAGACCTGAATTTTCTTCAAAAACGTCATCGCGAACAGGTTGCTTCAGACATGCTGGATCGCTGTAATTCCGATTCTACATTCATGGAACGCATTATAACTGGTGATGAGACCTGGGTCTACGAGTACCATATGCAAACAAGCCAGCAATCATCGGAATGGGTGGCAAAAAATGAGCCGAAACCGAAAAAACCACGCCAAAGCCGCTCGAAAATGAAGGTGATGCTCATTGTTTTCTTCGATATCAGTGGCGTGGTGCACTACGAATTCGTTCCAGAGGGTCAGATGGTAAACAAGGAGTATTACCTAGGCGTTATGAAACGTTTGCGTATCCGTAAGAAGCGGCCAAATTTGTGGGCGAACAACTCATGGATTTTGCATGACGATAACGCGCCTCCTCACCGAGCTACGATTGTGACTGACTTTCTCGCCAAAAACTCAACAAACGTGCTTCAGCAACCACCGTATTCGCCGGATTTGGCTCCCTGCGACTTTTTCCTCTTCCCAAAACTAAAATTGTCCCTTCGTGGCACCCGTTTTGAGTCGATTGAAGCCATAAAACAAAATTCGGCGCGAGAGCTAAAGTCCATCCCGGAAAGCGCCTATAAAAAATGTTTCGATAATTGGAAGTGCCGTTGGCATAGATGTATTGGAGCAAATGGAGCCTATTTTGAAGGCGACCCAATAAATTTTGACGATTAAATGTGAAAACGTTGTTTTAATTGAAAATTCCCGGTACTTTCTTGACAGAGTAGTATATTTTAATATCGAAGTATCGATATATCGTCCAAAAAAGTATCAGTAAAAATATCGACATTTCTAAATAATAAGATCGATATTTCGGTATATCGATATTTTATCAATAGTCCTTATCCACACTGATTACTACTGAAGTCGATGAATGAGAAGAGAGAGAAGAACTCTTACTGAATGTACTGAGTACGAGCTGAGGTTACTTACTGGGCTTCTCACTGGCAACTGGGTCGTGAGATACCTATACAAGATCGGTAAAGAAAACTCTAATATATGTGTGTTATATGAATCGTCAATAGAAACCACCGAACACACTCTGCCAATACAAGTTTCTGGCGCAAACAAAACTTACTGTAATGTCCTTAGTACTCAGGTACCGCAGCGAGTAGAGTAGAAAAATGTTGGTAATCATCGACCTATAGCGTTCGTCGTTGACTGTGATGGCCAGGCCAATGACGTTCTCAAAAAAATATGGACCGATGATGCCACCAGCACAAAATAGACAGCAAACAGTGACTTTTCCGGTATTTATTGGACGATTATGGCTACTGTAAAATTGACGAAGCGCGCGGAACGTTTTCCGATTGGAACACGCATTATGAAACAATTTTGTCATTTCCAATTGTTGAACGGTATATCGATTCATGGTGATTCGGCAAAACAGATTGAATAAATGAAAGCAATTCGATAGATATAGCTTCAACCGGTATCGACTGTCAAAGCTCGGTAATCCCTATTGGAAGACCTGATACAAAATAATTCACAGCCATAAATTATTCACATTTTTTCTTATAGTTTTCATGATATTCCTAAAATGAATACTCCTGGAATTATTATTTGCCTTAAACTACAAAATTCATCAAAAATATAAAAAACGGTACTTATATATAATATTATTCAACTTTCCAATGTTCGGCTGCTCCTAAATTGAACAGATGTCAGTTGTTTCAACACTTATTTCAAGAAATTTTATGTAACTGTTTAGTCTCTCTGTTCATCTCACGCTTTCAAATTTAATGATGGTTGCGATTACTAAATTTCATCTCCAACACTTTGTTCTAACTTTTCTTGGAATATCTTCATACGCTCCCCATATTAAACGACTTTTCTTTATGTACAGATTTTTCTAAGTAAAATTGTTATTATTTTTCATCAAAAGCCAGCATTTACCTCCATTAATCTCACAATTGAAAATATTAATTTCTTATTTGAAGGATTTTAACAAAAAACTATATTTTTCTGATAGACTCACCCTATATTATCACAAATTGTTAGTAGTACTCGTATTTGCGAAACTTTTGTAGTTGAAGTACGTTCCCTGCTTCTCAGAATTTGCATGCGATATATCATCATACAGCTGATAATGGAAGAGAATCGACAAGTTTGTTTGTTTTATTAATAACAATAGTTATAATTGTATGTAAAGGTGAAAAATGTGGCGGGAGTAAAATAAATGAAATGATTCAACTGATAATGAAATTATAATCTCCTTATTGAGTTGCTCATTTATCACTTCCGTTGGTCCATTTCATTCTAAAGAGGACGAATTAACAAAAATAAATCGTAGTTTTTACCAGGTTTAGTTGCAAATAGTGTTTATCATGGATTTATATTTCCTGAAGGTATTTATTTTTTTTTCAATTATTCGACATTCGAAGGTTCAGTTTGATTTTTACTGCAAAAAGTTATTGGCCAAATCGTGAATATTCATTGATAATAAGGTTTTGATAAGAGAATATAAATGAGAATATTCGAACTCGAAAGGAATTAATTGTAACTAAAGATGATGAAAATTCAATAGGTTTATGAAAATTTGCAAATTTGTCTTCAAATATCAACATCCATCATCGGAGTATAAAATATTTTCATTGAAAGGTCGAATATTTTATTCGCGCTACAATAACTCGCTTTGGCAAAATTCAGAATACCTCTAGATATTTGGAGATATTTATTCAACATGCAAAAATGTTATCATGCATTATGGTGTGCTCATACTATTACGAATTTCAAATCTATATGAATATTGAGAGTTTAGTTTGAAATTAGTGTAATCCTCTTATTGCTTCCAAAAACATGTCGATTTGAAATTTTGTTTCCTCGAAATCTCAAAATATAGAGATGTAAGTAAGTTTCAATGGAGTGAATAAATGCCATATAACGATTTTCTTATTAATGTAAAATTTCTGGAGCTCATTTTACTAGAAGCATAAAAAATGTATTCTTATATATTTTGTGAATCTAAATAAACCAATTAATATGAAAATTTTCATATTTAGATTGAAAGTGTTAATTCAGCTTCATAGATATTCTATCACAAGAAAAATGAAATGAGGTACTTTTGAGAAACAAAAATTCCAATGGTTTCGACAAGGTGTCCGAATGAGTAATCTATCCTTTGTTTTAATTTTTGTTTACTATAAATATTATGTTATATTCCTGAGAAATAATCATAGAAATACTACTATGTCAGGTAAGTACCGGGAATTTTCAATTAAAACAACATTTTTACATTTAATCGTCAAAATTTATTGGGTCGCCTTCAAAATAGGCTCCATTTGCTCCAATACATCTATGCCAACGGCACTTCCAATTATCGAAACATTTTTTATAGGCGCTTTCCGGGATGGACTTTAGCTCTCGCGCCGAATTTTGTTTTATGGCTTCAATCAACTCAAAACGGGTGCCACGAAGGGGCAATTTTAGTTTTGGGAAGAGGAAAAAGTCGCAGGGAGCCAAATCCGGCGAATATGGTGGTTGCTGAAGCACGTTTGTTGAGTTTTTGGCGAGAAAGTCGGTCACAATCGTAGCTCGGTGAGAAGGCGCGTTATCGTCATGCAAAATCCATGAGTTGTTCGCCCACAAATTTGGCCGCTTCTTACGGATACGCTCACGCAAACGTTTCATAACGCCTAGGTAATACTTCTTGTTTACCGTCTGACCCTCTGGAACGAAGTCGTAGTGCACCACGCCACGGATATCGAAGAAAACAATGAGCATCACCTTCATTTTCGAGCGGCTTTGGCCTTCATTTTCGACCGTCCTTGAAGGCTCTGTACCACTGATATGCACGAGTTTTCGATAGAGCATTATCACCAAAGGCCTTTTGCAACATTTTCAATGTATCGGCACACGAAAATTTATTTGCAACACAAAACTTTAAACGAATTCTTTGCTCAACGTAATCACCCATAGTAAAAATCGGCACGCACTCTGACATCTACTGACTTAATCAGCTGTTGCAAACACACTAGTTGACAGATCCCGCTCAAGCTTGGCATAGTAATTAAGGACAATGGTACCAACCTAGGAAAAAAAATTTTTACCTGCCTCATTGCCCCGCCAGATTTAAATCGATAATTCCCGGTACTTTCTTGACAGAATGTACTTTGCCTAATTGAAAAAAGGAATGAAGATCTATAGATTTCTGATAGATATTATGCTTTATTGGAGGCAAATAAGTTTAAGAATTTGTACTAGTTACAATTCATTCAATAGCACTAATTCATATTCTACAAATCAGATACTAATGAATGAAAAATGTGGTGCTCTTGACGCAAATTCGTTGCTTTATAATTATAATCTGTAGGTTTCTCTTCTCATATTCATCAAGAATTAAATATTTTCCTTCTTATTATTTATCGCTATTTGATCATCGTTTATTTCTATCAGACCATTTCAAATCTGAATTCGAGTAGTTCCGTGTTCCTTCAACTGTTCGCTTCAAGTTTTTAACTGTTTCGACACAAATATTAGTTAAAATTTTACCTTGACATATTTCCAAATCATATAACAAGATTTTAGAACAAAATCACAACAAATAAATTGCGTATCTTTCCTATAGTGCAATTCCCATACCGGCGATTATTTGTGGAATTGTTTATTTCATTAAGGGTTGTTTTAGTTGAAAATAGACCATCATCTTGTATTATCATCAAAATGTGATAGATAGATTCAGGAAACAGTCTGGGAATTTGCTCTTACTAGGAGGTACATATACTTTTTTTTTAAATCACAATTAACATTATCATAAATAAAGAAATTTTCATAAATGCATGACCATTCTTGATTTTCATTTTATTTCCTATGAAATAGTTTACTTGACAATCACCCTTGCTTATTGTTATGACAAAATTAAGAGGTTCGCAAGTTAAATATAAACTCGATCGTAGAACTGTTGCTATAGTTTCGGTAGTGCTCAATGCTGCTCCGCTAATAAAATATCAATTTTTGTCTTAAATCTTGTAATTATTTGATCCTCATAAAATATTGCTCGAATATGTACATTATTATTCGTCTCTTTAAAATCAAACTTCAGACCGATCATATACGTAGTTGGAAAAATATTTATAAAAATGGGAGAAAATTTCAAATACGAATAATCGCGAAACCATTAGACCTATTGTGCTCATTACCAAGTTCACCCTGAAATTCTTTTTTCACGACCTATTTTCGTTAGAGAGTGTTGAAAGTAGCACTTAACGCTGCTGCGCTTACAATTTTTTTATCTTTATGATCATCCTTACGAAACTTTGTATCAGCCTTTGTGTCATTACTATATATCTAAGTGCTTAAATTGAACTCGATCGTAGGACGACTGTTGTCATGGTTTTCGTATCGATGAACGCTGCTCTGCTGACAGAGTATTTTTGTTTTGATGCTTGTAATCATATGATTTTTACGGAATTTCACACAAACCATTGGACTGATTTCATCTATGAAAGAACTTGGATGAAATATTCAGACCCCAAACCTTCCCTGAAAGGCTCTAGCTCGTTCTGTTCGAAAGTTAACGTGTTTACGGATGGATATAAATGCTTCTGACCTCGATAGTATGCTGTGCTCTGGAACAAGCGCTCAAAAAAATTACTTTAAGAAGTTTAATACCTAATGAGTAATTCTTCTTGAAAGTTACACACCGAAATAGATAACTTCAGAAAACAATTCCTTTTTCACAGGTCTCTAATGCAAACTTTGCTCACAATAGTGAAGCATCTTTTTCTGTTCGATCAATCTATTTTGAGACTACTCGTATATTATGTTTGGTAACTGAGTATTCTATATTCCATGTCTTCTGGACATTATAACCGTAACGTCAATTCTATTTTACCTATATCTTAACGCCTCGATAACAAGGAGCATAGAGTTAAATATAGAAATGTTAAAAAAACAGACATTAGACGAGAATCTGGGCAGATGCCAAATAAGTGATTCTATCACTTTTCCAGATGAAATAAATAAGAAAGAGAAAGAGAAAATGACCTCTTCAAATTTGACGTTGATTTCAATTTCGTTATTCTATACCTAAATGCTAAATTTGAACTCTACCGTGAAACTGTTGCTATGGTTTCTTAAGGGGTCAACGTTGCTCCCTCCGCTCACATTTTTTTTGTTCTGAATCTTTTAATCATAAAATCTTCATGTAATTTTGCACGAACATGTTCGTTACCATTATTCTCTCAAACCTCAATTTCAGATCAATCGGATTTGTAGTTTGGAAAATATCACTAACAATAAAAGAAATTTTCAAATGAGACTTCCTGCGAAATCATTAGACTGATTTCCCTCTGTAATGTACTCAACTGAGATATTCAGACCTCAAACAAATCCTGAATGTTCAAATTCTCTATCCATTTCCGTTAGAAAGTTATAGTGTTTAAAGTAGCGTTTAAAGCTTGTCCGCTAACAATTTTTGTTGAACTTCTAATCATACGATCCTCACAAAATTTTGCACGTACATGTCTGTTATCATTATACAGTCGACTCTCGTTAATTCGAAACTCGAGGGACTCTTGAAATATTACGAATTATCGAGTGTTTGAAATATCAAATGGTTTGAAATTTGTGAGAGAAAATAAATAAAACTTCGAATTATTAAGTGTTGGTTAATTTTTATTTATTAATATAAAAATGACAAGAATTAAGAGGTAAATTCGTGTACATACATGTATTCGTAATGTGAATTAATTAATCTTTCGAAAGAACTTTGTTATACTGGTTTGCTTTAAAGCACAATTCTGCTGCTCACACTGCTCAATAACATTTTTTAAGAGAAAAAGTTCCTGAAATGCTTTTTCATCACTTTCGTTTTGTAGACAGAAGCTGTGTAAGGTATCAAATGAGGATCTTGCTTCCTTAACTGACACCCCTGCCAAAGGTTCCGATGCATCGTCCTCATCTTCATCGTTACTTTGCGTATCTGTCGCAGATAAAATTTCGCCATCGGTTAGTGAACCCGAGACAGCAACATTTTCATCCACTTGAACAAAATCAGAAAAACTCACACCGCTGATGTCAACTAATGGTTCTATTGTTGGTTCTTCATCATCTATAAGTATTGGAAGATTTTCTTGATTTTCTTTTAAGAAACCGGATTTTTTGAAGCAGTTGAGAATCGTTAGGGTGCTCTCCATGCTTTGTCATTTAGTAAAATAGCTGTCAGAACCGTGATATTTGCAGTTAGCTGTTTGTCGAGAGATTCTTAAACGATCTTAACAATTTCTTTGCGATAGAACGTCTTAAAATTATGGATAATCCCTTGGTCCAATGGTTGCAATTTGGAAGTTGTATTTGGCGGAAAGAAGTAGAGTTCCACGTTAGACAATGTAGGAGGACTGTTGTGGACAGTGCAGTTGTCTAAAAATAGTAAAACTTTCCGCTTTTGTCGTTTCATGTTCCCATTAACTGTTAAAAGCCAATTGTTAAAAAGTTCTGTCGTCATCCAAGCTTTTTTGTTAGCACGATAATCAGTTGGAAACGATTTCACTCCTTTGAAACATCGCGGTTTCATTGCTTTTCCTATCACTAAGGGTTTAAGTTTTTCCGATCCATCCATATTTACTGCAAGTAAAACTGTCAACCTCTCTTTACTATGTTTTCCTCCGTGACATTTTTCATCTTTAAAAGTAAGCGTCTTGTCCGGTAAACATTTAAAAAATAGGCCAGTTTAATCAGTATTAAAAATGTCTCGGGCATCATAGTTTTCAATCAAGGTCTTCAATTTACCGTGCCAATCTAAACAAACTGCATCATCAACACTTTTTTAAAAACAACTCCATTTCTCTTTTTGAAATTTGTAAGCCACCCTTCACTTGCCGCAAAGTTTTTGATGCTTAGAGTAGACGCGAACTCTTTTGCTTTTTCCTTCAACAAGTTCCCGCTAATAGACACTTTTTGTCCTCTACACTGTCTTAGCCAAATGACCAGGCTTTCTTCCAGACGAGGAAATTCTCCTTTAGTAGTTCTTTTCCGTACTTCAGCAGTTTGAGCAGCATTAATTTTCTCCTTGTGCTTTATTATTGTTGAGAGAGTACTCAGAGGAATCTTAAATTCTTTTGCAACATCACTCTTCTTCTCACCTTCTTCTACTTTTTCGATTAACTTTTTCTTTTCAGCAATCGTCAAACATCTATACTTTCTAGGGCTCATAACTAACACTAACTTTTAATCTGCATACCAACGAAAGGTAACAGTAACTGAATAACTAAACAAACCAATTCGTAAGAAGTGTGTGCGTCAAATCGTCAAACTAATCATAACAAAAACAAAGGCTCGTGTATCTTGATACAAGTTTGAACTTGTCGCATACAAGTTTGAACTTGTCGCAAAATGTACTTACAATCTTTCCGCCTCTTCTCTCTGCAACTTTGAATTGCCGAGTGTTGGACGCTGATGAGTTCGAATTAACGCGTTGTTTTGTTAAATAGCAATGATTTTTTCGTTCGAATTACCAAGTGTATGAAAATGTATTGATTTAGTTCGAAATATAAAGAGATTTAGTAGGGAACTCGTGATAACTTTGAATTATAGAGAGGTTCGAATTATCGCAGGTTTGAATTAACGAGAGTCGACTGTACCTCTAAATACTTCATTTCAAATAGATCACATTGGTAGTTTGGAAAATATTGGAAAACATGAGAGAACATTTCAAATGTGGATAACTGCAAAGCCATTTCACCGATTCTACCAAGTAACAAACTCAACTGGGATTTTAAGGCTCCAAACACATCCTGGAAGTTTCAAGACTTTACTTCATCCAGTTCGAAAGTTAGGTTTTTCATAATGGCGCTCAATGCTGCAGCGCTCACATATTTCTGTAAACTTTCTCATCATACTATCCTCACGAAATTTTGTATCAGCCTTTGTGTCGTTATTTTATTTCTAAATGCTTAATTTAAACTCGATCTTAGGTTGAGTGTTGCTATAGTTTTGGTATCGCTAAACAATGCTCTGCTAACAAAATATTTATTTTTGTTTTGAATCTTCTAATCATACGATTTTCACTAAATGTCTCACGAACCACTGAACCGATTGAACCATTATACTATTTTGAGACCATATTATGTTCGGTGACTGACTGTTCTGTGTTCCATATCTTGCAGACATCACAACCCAAATGTTGGTCCTATTTTCCTATGTCCGAACGACAGGAGCATAGAAGTTAATGAGTGAAATTTTGAGCAAAACCATAAAATACGGTAATCTGGGTAGATGCCGAATAAGTGAGCAACATATTCATTATCAGAATATTTTCTTAACGCATATTTCAGGTCAATCGGATTTGCAGTTTGAAAAATATTAATGAGAATCGGACAAAATTTCAAATGAGGATAACATTAGGCTGTTTTTCCTCAATAACGGACTCAACCGTGATATTCAGGCCCAAATCTACCCCGACAGTCTTTATCTATTTATTTTCGATAGTTATAGTATTTTTTTTTTAACTTCCACTCATACAATTCTCACGAAATTGTTAAATGCAGATCGATTCAATTTTTAGTTTTGTGTTGCAAATGAATTTTCGTGTGCCGATGCATTGAAAATGTTGCAAAAGGACTTTGGTAATAATGCTCTATCGAAAACTCGTGCATATCAGTGGTACAGAGCCTTCAAGGACGGTCGTGAAGTGGTCGAAGACTTGCCTTGATAACGTCGATAAAATTAAGAAAAGGGTGCTGGAAAACCGTGGTACTAGCTTGAGAGATAGCACATGATCTTAAGATATCCCACGAGTCCGCACGTACGATTTTGATTGATATTTTGGGCATGAGAAAGGTGGCCGCACGACTCGTACCGAAAGACCTGAATTTTCTTCAAAAACGTCATCGCGAACAGGTTGCTTCAGACATGCTGGATCGCTGTAATTTCGATTCTACATTCATGGAACGCATTATAACTGGTGATGAGACCTGGGTCTACGAGTACGATATGCAAACAAGCCAGCAATCATCGGAATGGGTGGCAAAAAATGAGCCGAAACCAAAAAACCACGCCAAAGCCGCTCGAAAATGAAGCAAAGAATTTGTTTAAAATTTTGTGTTGCAAATGAATTTTCGTGTGCCGATGCATTGAAAATGTTGCAAAAGGACTTTGGTGATAATGCTCTATCGAAAACTCGTGCATATCAGTGGTACAGAGCCTTCAAGGACGGTCGTGAAGTGGTCGAAGACTTGCCTTGATAACGTCGATAAAATTAAGGAAAGGGTGCTGGAAAACCGTCGTACTAGCTTGAGAGAGATAGCACATGATCTTAAGATATCCCACGAGTCCGCACGTACGATTTTCAGTGATATTTTGGGCATGAGAAAGGTGGCCGCACGACTCGTACCGAAAGACTTGAATTTTCTTCAAAAACGTCATCGCGAACAGGTTACTTCAGACATGCTGGATCGCTGTAATTCCGATTCTACATTCATGGAACGCATTATAACTGGTGATGAGACCTGGGTCTACGAGTAGGATATGCAAACAAGCCAGCAATCATCGGAATGGGTGGCAAAAAATGAGCCGAAACCGAAAAAACCACTCCAAAGCCGCTCGAAAATGAAGGTGATGCTCATTGTTTTCTTCGATATCCGTGACGTGGTGCACTACGAATTCTTTCCAGAGGGCCAGACGGTAAACAAGGAGTATTACCTAGGCGTTATGAAACGTTTGCGTGAGCGTATCCGTAAGAAGCGGCCAAATTTGTGTGCGAACAACTCATGGATTCTGCATGACGATAACGCGCCTTCTCACCGAGCTACGATTATGACTGACTTTCTCGCCAAAAACTCAACAAACGTGCTTCAGCAACCACCGTATTCGCCGGAGTTGGCTCCCTGCGACTTTTCCTCTTCCCAAAACTAAAATTGCCCCTTCGTGGCACCCGTTTTGAGTCGATAGAAGCCATAAAACAAAATTCGGCGCGAGAGCTAAAGTCCATCCCGGAAAGCGCCTATAAAAAATGTTTCGATAATTGGAAGTGCCGTTGGCATAGATGTATTGGAGCAAATGGAGCCTATTTTGAAGGCGACCCCATAAATTTTGACGATTAAATGTAAAAATGTTGTTATAATTGAAAATTCCCGGTACTTTCTTGACAAAGTAGTATATACTTAATGAATAAGGTATGTTCAGAATGAAAGAGTATTAAAATTAACTTACTTTCTAGGTGGTTTTTAATATTTGATATTGGTAGTACATATCTCCGTGACGAACATAAAATCTGAATGATTTTTGGCCAAAATAACCGATGATAAACGCGCAAAGCGAGATCATTTCTCATAAACGGAATTTATCGACTATTGTATAGAAAATTTGTTGCATGTCATCCAGAAAATCAAGTTCATATTTAAAACTTCACGACGCGAAAGTGTTCGCGAAACAATTGTCGTTAAATTAATAAATTTTGGAAATAATCAATCAATTAGAAAAGGTTGCAGGCAACTAATTGGAATACACCCCTTCGGCAAAAGGACCCAATTCTTTCAAATTATTCTGGTATAGATTTGATTGCTTTAACGAGGCATAAGGGATGGAAATCTTCAATCGTAGTCTAAAGATATAAAGATGAATATTTTACAAAAAAAATAGACATAGCAGATTAAATATTTAGAGGGGGAAATAAGAAAAGGAAATTTACCCCTACTATTAGTATTATTGCCGATGAGGAAAACAGCAACAGACCCCCTGACTATTCAGGTAACATAATAGATAAATTTAGAGGGGGAATTTTGAGGTCTGAAGTTGCTGCGAGGCAGCAGGCATTCCTGAGAGATTTCAGCAAACCATATTTTAAGTGAGTGCTTCAACATATTCATGCCTCATTTATTCAAATTTTTTTCTTTCACTTCTGTCCAAGTCTGAACATGAATTTTAATATCAGAAAAGAGTTTTTGATGAAATCCCTCATTATTTTTGTATTTATATATTTTTTTCACGTTGTTCTGGTACTGAAATATATATTGTCCAGATGGATAGAGAATACGCCACCTTTACTCATTTCATTTTGTTCCTAATAATTTTCAGGAAATCCAAATCTATTCGCATACGATTAATATGAAATGCAATCATTTAAAAGAAATGATAAAAATGTCCTTTCGCATTATTGTACATAGAGGTGGAGTAATTATACTTTATGAGTATTAATAGAGGCTTGACTTTATTACTGTCTGATTAAAAATTATTCGCATTCAATAGAGATTGATATCTTCTATTATCATTGCTCATAAAATCATTTGATATGAGATAAGAGTAATGAATCGAATTCGATGATGTCTGGAATGTCATTGGGGATTCAAACGGCTGATTTCATCATTGTTAAGATTTATCCTAATACTCGTATAATATAGATATAAGAAACGATGTAATCATGTAAGCTGAATGAAAATGCATACAGTCAGAAACTTTGTCCAATGTGATGTAAAAAGTTGAACCCATCCTAAAATATAATGAAAGACCATGAGTAAATACATAGTGTCCCATTGAAAACTGTAAATGACCAATACTTTCAAAACAAACCGATAAACTAAATGATTCGAGGGTTCAAAGGTAAAAAAAAAACTGACTTACTTTTCAAACCTCCCCGATTTCCTACCCGTAGGTAAAACCACCTTACTTCAAAGTCTTAAATGGCATCATATACATGTGATACATTGTTTGAAAGATCTTTTAATTCTATAAAAAAAAATCCAGATTCAAAATTGTCTATAGTTGTTATTGAACACTCACTTGAATTTATGAAACAGTGATTATGATTTGATATTTTTTTGGACCGAATAAATAACGTCCTGAAACATTTTGTAAGAAATATAAGAAATAAAAATTTCTGCTTTTTTTCCCTAGTTTCCCTCTTCAATAATAAATAAATTAAATCAGGAGCCTAATTTTCATTCAAGGAGATCTTAATATGTACATAAACTTGTTAGAAAATGGTGTTGATATTTTAATTACGACCTTGAAAATAAGATGGATAAATATAATATTCTGGTTAGAAATTGGCTTAATTTGTGTTTTCCTAGCAAGTAGATTGGCCCTAGAGGACCGTTAGATTGGCTCCCAAGATCGCCTGATTTAATTCCTCTGAATTTCTATTTATCGGAATACATCAAGTCTGTAGTTAATCGGACTCCCTTGAGCCTTTACAATATCTATGCTAGAACCACACCAGAAACTATCGAAAAAGTTCGAGAATAATTTGGGAATCGTCCTTACTGTATTGTCTACAAAATAATGGAGAATACTTTGAACATGATTTAAATAATGACTGGTGTTGTGAAAACAAACTCCCATTGAACACACAAAAAACTGTTTGCGCTTATTTTAGCTGGGACCTCTACTATTTCTGGTGTATATAAATGACCTGGGTTTGATACTACCAAAAAAATTGTGACCTGATAAATTTTGCTGATGACGCTTATATATTAATAAAATGTAATAACATCCAAACATCAGTTGATTCAATCAGTTTAGTGCTAGGTGATATACTATATGTGACTGGTGTTGTGAAAACAAACTCCTATTTAACATACAGAAAACGGTTTGCGCCTATTTTAGCACTGATAGAACAACACAAATATTTCCAAAAGTTCTGCAAATTAAATATTATGATATTGACATCAAGGAAATAGTATCTTTTTTGGGAGTCACACTTAATGAAAATCTGAAAAGGGAAAACCATGTGGATCAACTAAAGAAAAAATTGAACTCTGTCATTTATACACTCAATTTTTTAAAAAATCAGGTTGACAATGATGTTTTAAAAACAGTACACTTTGCCAATTCTCATTCTTTGGCTTCTAATGGTATTATTTTCTGGGGTAGCTTGTCAGTCTTAAATACAGTTTTCATAACACAAAAATGGGCAATGCGGGTAATATTTGGTATGAAATATCTAGAGATTTGTAGATCACTCTTCAAAAAAAAAACAATATTCTGACTATACCGGATCTTTATATTTACTGGTTAATGTTTTTTTTCATAACCACTAATATGCAAGTCATAAGAATGACAATAAAAGAAGACGTATTTGTCCATGGTTTTTGCCTAGTCACTCTTTGACTTGTTTTGAAAAGCATCCACTATTCATGGCATTAAAAATATTTACTATGTTACCAAAAAAATTACAAATTTTTCAGGAATATAAGAGATTCAAGAAAGAGATGCATAAATTCATAGTCGATTGTGAACCTTATGATGTGAAAGAATTAATTAATTGCTGTAGTTAGTTTGACTTGTTTCATTTTTATAGTGTATCTAATACTTCAATTACTGAATTAAATAATTTTATTATTATTATTATTGATCTTAAAACCAACATCGGTCAAGTTCTTGTTGAGATATTGCACGGAATGTGCCGGCGAGTCATCGAAAATTACCTCACAAAGATCGAATTCTGTGAGAGATCACGGGGATATTATTGTGTTGTACTTCACACATAATAGCAGGGTCCAAGCATTATATTGAAATGAAAATTTGATCGATATTCTAAACGAAAGGGTGTTTTAATTACGTTTACTTTCGGAAGTACAAAATGGATAACCCTTTATATGATATTTTATTATTATTATCCTGATACTCCTAGATCTTCTGTGAAGATCCCTCAGAAGCTTTTTCAGCTTGTGCGAGTTAGGAGTTCAGTTGTGTTCTGGGTAGGCTTTGTTACTGCGATCTTGCGCCGCTTTAAGACACAGCACTGTTAATTTTTCACCCAACAGTGTAATGGTGGCCGACACCCGTCCAATACTCGTATATATCAAATATGTTCTTTGTGGAGTATTATCAGAGAATTCTTATGAGCTTGAATATTGAAATAAACTGAAAAATGTTCAGCATAAAAGCTATCAATCTGTAACAATTTTTCAGATTATTCCGAAATATAACCTCAATTAAATGAACCCACAAAATCCAAAAACATAATACAATAAGTCCAATAGTTTCTTTTATTATTTCTCATGGCGTTAATGTCCCAGGATTTTTTCCCATATCCAAAGAGAAACAAAATGTCTTGTTAAATATACTTTTGAAAATAGTTTTGAACTTATATAAAAAATTTAAAATATGAAATTACCAAAAATTTTGAACTCATTTCATTTGATGTACAGAATTTATTTTCTAGCTTTCCTTCTATAGAAACAATAGACATTGTTGAAAATCTTTTGATTTAAAATAACAGTGATGCAGTTAGAAGGAATTATATTTTTAATTGTCTGGAAATTCATCTAGAATAAAACTATTTTCAATTTGATGATACTCTTTAGAGTTCATATAAAAAATTAATTATGGGAAATTGATAAGTGATTTTTGAACCAACCTTTATGAATAATTCATAAAAAAAATTACTTAAATCCCTTGAGCAAATACTTTCTTCTCTGGTTCAGGTATGTTGATTATATAATCTGTTCTTTTAAGGGATAGACAACTATGCAATTTCAATGCGTTCATTGAAGAAATCCATCTAGACATTAAATTTACTTTTGAGAAAGATAAAAATTGTCGTATAAGTTTCTTTGAATTTGAAATTTTTAGAAAAGGTAATTTGCCTGACTTTGATATTTTTCGTAAACCCACGTATATCGATATCACTTTTTGTCACACATAAAAACATCCTACTCACCAGAAAATTGCAGCATAACACTGTGTGATTCGTGAAGAAATTAACGTACCTCTGAATCGTGCACTGCTTAAATTTAGTAGACTTATAAAATCAAAACTCATTATATAATATCAAATGGAAGAAAAACCCCAACAAATATAAATTGTCAATTAAAATTAATAAATAATTATTTGAAGGCGACAAAATTTTGTTTCTGATCTTATTTTTATGAAAACCAAATCTTTTTCAAAAATGGAAAACGTAATTTTAAGAACTCCAAACTTATTTATTTGAAATATTATTTATATTTTAAATAATATATTTAAATATTTAAACGTGTGAGCACAAACCAAGGAACGCATCTTATGTTCATAGACCTTCACAAAGCGTATGATACGGTACCCGTTAAAAAACTATGGAATATATTACAGGAGTCCAATATTAATCAGACTCTAATTAAGGCCCTACAAAATCTTTATGAGAATTCAGAATCAAGAATAAAAGTAGGTAATAGAATATCAAGAAGTTTTCCGGTCAGCAAAGGATTGCGTCAAGGCTGCTGTGTATCAACCACGCTCTTCAAAATCTATGTTGCCAGAGCTCTTGCTCTTTGGAAGAGAAAATGTAGGGGAATGGGAATAGACATGGGCAACACTTGTCTTTTTACGCTCCAGTTCGCTGATGACCAAGTCATAATTGCTAGTGAAAAGGAAGACTTGGAATATATGACCCGAAAGTTGCAGGAAGAGTATAAACAATGGGGCCTAGAACTTAACACCGAAAAGACCAAATATCTTCCCATCGGAGGGGAATTAGCAAACATTCAACTCGATACAGTAGAAATCGCTTCCTGCACTATCTACACATACTTGGGGGTTGAATTTGATATTACAGGCAAGGACGATCGGGAAATTCAGAAACGGATAAACCAAGCTAGGGGTCTTATCTCATGTTTAAACGGAGTCTTTTGGAGTAATGAAATAGGAAAAAAGCGTAAATACAACATCTACGAAACAATGATTAAGAGCTCATTATTGTATGGATCGGAAACGTGGCGAATCACAGATAATTACAAAAGGAAACTGGAGGCCACAGAAATGGATGTGTTTAGACGAACATTAGGGATATCTAGAAGGGACCAAATACGGAATGAAGATGTTCGAATGAGAATGGGAATAGAAGAATCGCTCATGGCAGACGTTGAACGCAGGCAACTTGTTTGGTACGGACATGTACAGAGGATGGATGATGCTAGACTACCAAAGTAGATGATGGAGTGGATACCATCACATCGTAGAAAACGAGGAAGACCGAGAAAAACTTGGATGGAGGGGGTTTCTAAAGCGATGAGCTCAAGGAACCTGGCAGAAAACCAGTGGAGTGACAGGAGATCATGGAAATTAAGCATCGGACAACGACGAAAGACGTTTCAAAACCGATATATATATATATATATATATATATATATATATATATATATAAATATTTAAATGAGTTCTTTCAATAATCTCTCCAAACATGTACCACATCCTCAAAAAACAATTTGAAATCAAATAAGGTCTTCGTCAGTCCAACACATTCAAAAAATAAAATCAATTAACAAGAAATTACTTACCAGGAAGACCTCGTTGTATCCTTGTTGAACAAACAGCAAAATTGGAGAACTTTAAGAAATCCAATGTATTCTATGTTCATCACAAAAATAATTTATATTATATATACAATAAAATAATAAGGAGAGGTTTTTTACTTGATAGAAGGATTTTTCAAAACTTCAAATATCAAAACAGATTCCTTCTATAAATTTTAATTTCAAAAAATTTTATTCAAAAACTTAGAATAGAATGAAATTAATGTCCTATAATATATTTTTATTTGTTGGGTTTTTCATTCCATTTGATATTATATAATGAGTTTTGATTTTATATGTCTACTGAACTTAAGCAGTGCTTATAAGACATTAATTTGATTTTAAAAAATTTTTGAATTAAATTTTCATAAATGAAAATTTATCGGAAACTAGCAGAATAAATCTGTTTTGATATTTTAATTTTAACATCCATTAAATATAGTGTACTCTGTTATAAAATATTTGACTGAAAAATAAGTTTCCATTTCTTACGTGCATAAACTATCGGATAATATTAACATGTATTTTAAAATTAATTTTGGCGTAAATGATGGTAAAGGTTCACGAATTTGCATGAAAGAAAAAACAAATAAAGACAATAAATCTGAAGTTTATGAATTGATCTATAATGATTGTTTATGTAATATATTGGTCAAATGCTTTTAGAAAATATTTCATGAACACTAAGGATTTATACGTGAGATATCTCATACTCAGCATCTGCTAGTCATTTGAAAGAATTTGTACATAATTTTAATAACAAATATGAAATTATTCACGATGCAATTTAAAGAACCACATTCACAGTATCGAAGATAGTCGAAATTAAGAGAGTACAAAAAGCTTGAACTTCTTCTCAACGAGCAAACAGATATCGTCAGCTCTCCCTTGTTGATTTTTTTGCTTATTCAGGTATTCCTGATGATTGGCCCAATAAATTTGATGGTTATTTGTATCCTTGTTTCGCATTTATTCACTTTTGTGTATTTCCGAAAATTGACCGTTATTTCTATCTCCATATTTTGCCTAAACTTCATTACATGAAGTTTATTTATGAAGTAATTTTTGCAGTTAGTTCAAAATTTATAACGAAAGAAGTTACAGTATTGGCGAAACAATTGTTGTGAATTAATAAATTCGGGGAGTATTCTTCAATATTTAATTTACTGAAAATGAATATCGATCAAGTTAGGACTGATTCAACTAAATTCTTGATCAATTACAATGAATCAGTAGATAAATAATTCGTGACCAAATTCAACTCTGCCCGTCCGGCCGGACGTTTATGAGATAATGATTTTTGAATGGAACACATGTTTCTATTGTTTCTTCAGTTTAATGGTACCAAAACTAAATTCCGTCCATTTTGAAGGATTTCCTCAATGTTTAAGTTACATATTTTTTGTTTTGAATTCATAGTTTTCGAGGAAAGTATTGAGCTATCCCGTACTATACGCTGTACTCTGAAGAACGCTAACCTGTTTTTATCGTCATCATTACTTAAGTCTTTCGATGTTGACCATTTCGATCAAGCAGTTTCGAGTTTTGTGTTTCGAACTTGAAGTGTTATTCGACACTTCGGATTATTTGTTTTCTAATGATTAATATGGCCTTAGAAAATATGGAAAGTCTTTTAGGGCATTTTTATATATTTATTGCTATGTGAATTCCTACGTCAACATTAGGATTTGTACACTGATTCTATCCTTCTTTACTTCCATTAATTTCATAATTTTTCTGTAACCAATAAGAAGGTTTATTTCGGTCATTCAGTCCACCTCCAAATTAATCTTCCAATCAATTTAGTTAATTTCCCTCTTTTTGTTAGAAGGGATCCATCGAGCACCTCTATCGTTCAGTCTTTGAAAATACTGTAAAAACATGATCATTATTCGGGTAATAAAACTTGTCGCATGTAGCCTTTGCTACATTAAGCACTATCATTTGATACAGTTCATAAATCCATCGAAATTACTCATCGAGATTAATTAAATTGCAATTGCTTGTTATTTGAAAATACTTAAATAATAGGCAAAATACTGCAGTAAACTAACCGTGTGAAACAAGTATCTTTATCAAAACTTCTTTTGTGTTCAGATAAATAGATTTTTAAATCTTCAAACAATAAAAAGCAATTGAGTTCACAATTACCTGATCCATTGTCGTTTTATTATTTTCCATGAATCTGCTGATATTTTTGTTGGTTTTGAAGGCGACTTTAATATTTTCTTTTGGCAGTAAAATTTTTTATTGTGCACTGATATTTCCTAAATAAGGTGGACTAATGTATGTATTTTTTGATGAAACATAACCGAATGGATGAGTTTCTTTCAATTCATTTTCAATTTCATTGTTTTACTATTTTTTCTATCAAAGATGTAGGGTATCCATTGTTTTATGCTATTTCTTTTATTATATGTGTTTTCTTTTCGGAGGTCCCTCATGGATTATTCAATAATTATTGTACTATGTTATGAAATGTCGCTAATTTATGTCGAAATGGATTAAATGATTTACATTATATAGTGATATCTGTTCAGAATGAGTTTTGGTGTATTGCAAAGTTATGGTTTTTGTTTAAACTACTAATTTTGCGGTCTGAAAATTTTATAAATTTGTTTTCTTCTATGTCTGATGTGAAAATTATTTGTGGATGCAGGCTATTTCTGAATTCGTTGAGAGAAGTTATTTATTATTTTTTTAGTTGTGCCAATAAAACAAGGAGGTTCTTAACGTCCCATGAAACTAATTTTGCCTTATCTTGAAGTATTATTATACTAATTTCTTTCACTTTTTATAATTAATTGTTGATAAAATATTTAACCGTGAATTTCGCATATTGTTAAAAATGTACGAAACTATAAAGATTCTTCTTCTTATTTTGATTTCATTTATTAGAATTTCTGTGAAAAAATTCGGGAAAAGCACTGACATCAGTTCAGGAGCTTTTGCCCGCTTGTTCGACCATAGACATAATAAAATCACAGCTTGTGAGTTCAATATTCGAAAGTTGACCAGAAATTTGACGGTCCGCATCGTTTGCGATCTGTACAGACAAAATGTTTTTTTTTTATTTTGTGATTATACGAAATTTTGCACGAATTTGTGCGTTATTAGTCCCCTTCTAAATGCCAAATTTTGAATTGATGAGATATGTGGTTTTGGAAATATTGAGAAAATAGTGAATCATTTGTAATGTCAATAACTCTAAAACTACTGGACCGATTTAGTCGGTTAACAAACTTAGCCGCGGCATTTAGGACCCAAATCTACCCTCAAAATTTCAAAGCCCTAACTTATTCTCTTCGAGGGAGTCCAACCTCGACAGACCTTTGGGCACAACGATAGCACGTTGTTCCCTAGTGGAACAAGGGCGCAAAAAATAATTTTTCGGTTACTAGAAATAATATAATAAGTAAATGAAGTTCAAGTTTTTAACGTATTCGTATCTTTTCTGTTAAATTCAGATTGATTTTATTGCTTGGCAAGCGAACCTTATATGGTTGACAATGATCTGAAAATACATGAGTAAGAATGAACGAGCGCGTCGAAATTGCTCACGTCAAAAATGTTCTTTTATTATTTTTTGCGCCCTTGTTCTAGGGAACAAGGTGCTTTCGTGGTGCCCAAATGTTTGTAGTGTTTTAATTTCGCACCGAAATGATCTCAAATGACTAGATTGGATTACACTCAGATTTCGAATCTGAGGTCAAAAGTAATTTTGCCGACCAGTCCAGTGCGGCAGGTCCATCTGTTAACACTCTAACATTCGAACTAAAAGACCTTTGAACCTCCAGAGTAAGTTTAGGCCCTAAATACCCCAGAAAATTCCGTTATTGAACATATTTGGTCCAATAGTTCCGCAAATATTCACATTTGAGACCTTTCTTATTTTTCTAATAGTTTCGGAAATGATCTAACCAAAATCAAATACTTTATTTTGGTATAATATTGACTCCATGATTTATGATAAATTTTGTGAGGATAAACCGTCCTCGTAGGGATTAAAAATGCTAATTTTATAACGATAAGACCTTGAGACTTGAAATTTGAGTGTAGTTTCAGAGACTTAAGGTATATCAGTTATGTTCATAAATGGATAGAATCCTCCCAAAGGTTTCTGAGTTCTTCTTTTTTGAAATTTTATTTTTCAAATATGTTCGACAGTTTAAATCTGTTCGAGCTCCAATTTAGTATTTAAATGTAAATTAAATGAAAATAAATTAGAAAAATTTTCGAATTTTTTCCCATTTGATTTAGGGGAAAAGAATGATATGTATATGAAGTTTTGTCATTTTTTTTTCACACTTTCTGGCCAATGTGTAACGATACATATAAAGGAGAAAGATGGAACCTTTCAAGCACGTACCACTTATTTTTCTTTAGGAGAACAATTTCAAAATCACAAAAACTACGCTTTTTTCACTTTTGTATGACAAAACTCTACATTTTTTTATCATACGAAGCTTTTCCAATGAGTAATTCAACAAGCAAAGAAAAGCTACCGTCTTCTCATCGGTGGTCTACACCATTTTTTAAATTTTGAATTCGTTGATACTGGGTATTTTCATTCTATAATAATTTTATAATTTTATTCATGAATAGATGAAAACCTGATAATTTGAAATTGACATCTATAGATCTTAATCTATCTGTTGTCTGCGAATTTACCATGCAAGAGTAAATAGATAGTATTATATAATAAAGATTTCTATACACAATTTATTATTCAACGACAATTGTTTCGCCACCACTGTGACTTCTTCAAGTTATATTTTATATTTTGAACTAGTTCAAAATGTGAAATTAACAATGAAATGTCGTCCACTTTGTGGCACATAGCGCCGTCCTGCTGGACCCATATGTTGTCTACGTGCATTTCCTTCAATATGAAATTGGTTATCATCTTTCTCTAGCACATTACGTTACTGTTGGTCTTATTAACGTCCTTCTCAAAAAATTACTGACAAATGACAGCCTAAAATCCGCATCAAAGTGTAGTTTTTTTGTGAATTAATAGCTGCCTAGTGAACTTTTTGTGGGTTGGCGTCGTCCCATATACGGCAATTGCGTCATTTATTGTCAGTTATTCCAAAAAGGCTTCTCGTCGGAAGAGATAACTTTTCAGCAAAAATTGGTGATCTATTAAAGCATTTTCCAGGTTCATTATCTTTGAGCTCCTGCTCGGTTGAAGTCTAGGTCTAAGTCATGACGCAATATTCGCCAAGTTGGAGTCTGCGAAACGCCTAGTACCTGTGAGAAAATGAGTGCCTCTAATTCTTCTGCACATTTTCACGCACTACGGCTATGTTTCTACCCAGTTTGGCTGATTGTTTACCAAACCGAAAGTCGACTTTAGAGGACAGCCCCAACTGTCATAAAATGGGCGTAACACGCGCATCGTTTGTGCTACTAATAGTAGGTGAGCCCAGTTCGCTAATTTTTCAGTTACTAAAGCGTCATGGGGACCGATTAGATTGTGAAGATTTGGGCCTAAAACGAAAAATAATTTATGTTCATTTTGCCATTTTAGTGAGTAGGAGAGCGTGTGCTAATTTTCAAAAATGTTAAAAAAATGATTCACATAAAAATACTCGAGCGCCTCAGACATTCACGGTGTTTACTCGCTTTGTTTTTCTAACAACCGAGAGATATTATTCTGACGAGTAATTAGGGGAGGATGGCTGTAGAAAAGGGTAAAAAAAAAGTTATTCTAGCGTGTCAGATATTCGAAGGGAATATTTAGAAAACTCAAACAAGTGTCCTATTAAAATATCTGACGATTTGGATGTGATCAAAGGTCATGGTAGATTTTTGAAAATGTAAAAAAAATGTGACCTTGAAATACTCGAGCGCATCAGATTTTTACACAAACGGTTTAACTTGATGTTCTAATCGTCCCGAAAGATAATCTGACAAAAATATGAAGGCATATTCTTAATCTGGGAATTTGAAAGAAAAAAAATTTTTTTTCAATTTCTGAGTGAAATAAATTATTACGCATATATGTAGGTGTAATTTTATTATTATTCATTAAAACAATAATAGATTAAGAAATATGAAAAAAAAATTTTAATCTTCATCCTCACTGGATTCATCTTCAAAATTGATTCCTCCTTGGTCAATTTCTTCTTCATTTTGTGTTTCTGTAAAAATGAGGGGTTATAAACTTTAAAATTTTCTATTTCTTTTGTATTATAGTATTAAAAAAAACGTACCTGAATCTAAAGTATCTCCTGATATGTTAGGTGGACAATATCTTCGTATGCTTCAGGAAGTTGGCTACCAAGAATCCAAGTCGGCTCTAATTTTCCATCAACATTTGTCCATCCACAGTTAATTGGTTTCATCTCAGTTACGATTGGATAATAAGCATTCCTCCACGAGATCGGAGCAAGAAACTTTTTTTTTATTAGCATAAATTATTTTTATCTTCTTTGCAAAAGTCTCCATTCTCTTACTTTCTAAATGACGGTCTGAAAATGAGGTAGTGTTTATGGTTTCCGATAATAATTTGTACTGTTCAATTAATAATCTATGGTATTCCTTTTTTACATGACCAAAAAACATTTTTTCTGACAACGTATTCCTCCAAAATTTCACATAATAAATCATAAGCTGTACTAAAAGCCTTCCGTTTTTTGACAAAATCACTTTCCCTTTTTTTACTGATTTCACGCAAGTATTTGTCTTTACAGCATTTATGGTAGGGAATTGAAGAGCTATCAGTAAAGGAACTGATTTTTTCCAACATTTCAACATCATTGTGTTCGGTAGCTGCACTTTTCAACGATTCTATTGTTTGCGATTTATTGAGTGCTAATGGCACTACACGGCCATGACGTCTTTTCCTTGACTTTGTGCAAATAAAACATTCCAAATCTTGATTAATAATCGGTTTATCAGCACCCACCTGCTCATCATCAGCATCCAATGCATCATTACTATCTTTCAAGTTTGATTCAGGATAGTTTGATGGACCCGCTCTGAAATTATTTGACCCATAATTAGAATCAGAATTTTTTTCATATTTTCAAAATAAAAATAATTCACAATGTAAAAAAATATTTGATATTATGGTGAAGCTATTAGTAAAAAAAAATATAATAAAAACTTATCGAAATTTAATTTAAAAAAATGAATGCTATGATTTTTACTCAGGATATAATCACACTGTGAATAATATATTACATTGAAACTTACTCATCTGCTATTTCTCCAGTAGTTTGCGTTCTGCTAGAAATAGATAATTCCAGCAATTTCTGGAGTATCATCACGTTCCTGAGCACTTTCTGGTGTTATTTCATCATTTTTTTGAAAATCAGACTGTATTTTTATAGCTGTAAAAAGTTTGTAGCACTGGATATGATATGCATCGTTAAAAGATGTTTCATTAGAAATTTTAACCGTAGCATAAGCGTTACTAGATTTTCTTCGAACTGGTTTTACTCTACGACACTCCAAAGTAGTTATACATTTTCTTAAAGTATCTGGTGTGAACTTTTTAATTTTTTCACATGTTTCTTTCTCACAAAGTACACATTTCACTGTTACATTGCTCATTATTACAACGCATATAAAATTGATTGCATTGAATTAATAAAATTATTGTAAAACACAACAAATAAATGAAAACACTATACATCTACGAAACACAAACAAGTTATTATGATCAGCTGCCAAATCAGTATGGCGGCAGATAGTAGTATGGGGATCGTGCGAGAGAGTGAAATATAAAGAAAGAGTGAGAAGGAAACAGAGGCACGGAGTTTCAATCCAGTTCTCAGCAGCTATACGCACCACACTTTATTTATGGTTTAAGCTACATCGCCCCATGAAAATCGTCAGATTATTTTTATTCTGTAATTCTTACAGGATTTCTTTCAAAATAAAAAAAAATTAATCGTGCTCGAGTATTTTACAGTGACGTTTTTTTTACAATTTTGCCACCCACTCGTTTCCTTATGCCACGCTAAAATCATCAGATTATTGAAATATATTCTGTTCTGTATGTATTTAACTTACCTGGCCTTAATCTGACGCGCTGGAGTTTTTCTGAGGATTGATTTTTTTTTACTAATCTGACCGGCTGCCCTCGGAGCACGCCCTTATATGAAGGGTTTATATATGGTAGTACATTACAAGGAATAAGGTTTCTCCTCATATAGTTTTCTGACGCGCTCGAGTAACTCTTCAAATCCCCTCTTGGGCTCCCCTACTATGAACACTTATTTCGATAATAAACATCTATCATTTGGACGTGCTGTCCAATCGTGAACCTTGTCAGTGATTTGACATCTGAAACTGAAAAGTAAATAACAGGTTATACAGAAGCCACCAAAACATAAAGGCCATCACAAGCTCTCAACATTAACCCGTCTAAAATATAAAACCCTCTGTAATGAAGAAATCATTATTTGCATTGTATAAAATTTTGCTAGTATATTTTCCTGATGAATGAATATCTCTGGTTTAAGAGCTTTTAATATTAGGTTTTGTTCCAAGCTAGATAAAATTCATGAAATTGGTGAGATTTGGAGAATTTGTTATGAACTTCGAACTTCAACTCTCAAATAGATTGTAGGATAAATATCCTCAATACCTGATAATTGTCTGAAGTTTTATTATATTTGACTGATAAGTTTTTTGAATATCAAAACAGATTTAATCTGCTACTCTCCTATAATTTTAATTTCAAAAAAATTTATTCAATTTTGATAAGTTTGTTATTTATTAGAAATTTTTTGATTTGATAGAAGTTTCTTTATTTAAACACTTATAATGGATCGATCCAACCTAAAGTGTGTTTAGGGTCTTGCAAAAGACAAAATTGTTATTCTTCATACTCAGAAAATATTTCCTTGTAACGTAAATTGTGCATAATTATAACCACCTCTTATTGCACTGGGAGCACCTAAGCTACTCTTCCTCAGATTTTCACTGGCATTCTCATCTACTTCTGTTTTTATTTGTTTTTATTGTTCTGCTTTCGTTGCTTTCTTTACGTTCGAGATAATAAAAATAAATAATAATAATAATGTTTATTTTCCAACAATTTACAGAGTGTAATTGAACAATAGATGGAAATATAATAGGAAAATAAACATGATAAATCACTGAAGCTTGAAGCTTGTGTGTGATAATACCTTAATAATATTAAATTAATACCTATACAATAATAGTCATAAATAGATGCATGTGCAATAGGGTGTCCGTTATTTACGAAATTGATTATTTCTCTTGCGACTCCCTCTAAATTTTTAGTTTATCATCTAAAACAAAATATTAGACCATCATAAGCCCCTAATTTTCATAACAACCCTTGCCCCAAAGACGATACATTTTCCATTTAAATTGCATGGGATTTTGCCACTTTTTGCAAATATTTCTTTTTTTTCTTGGACTTGTTTGTTCGTAGCAATAACAAACTCATTTTCTTGTACAGAATTGAACGCTCTACAAAAAAGGTTTCCTAAAATTTTTCGATAAATTTAGTTCTTCAAAAGTTATTCAAAGTTAAAGTTGACCTCAAGATAAATTCTTGAATTTTTGCACTTTTACGGCAAAATTATGATTATTTTTGTTCAATTAATTTTTTTATTCCAGAAAATATTTAATTCTAATGTTGTTAAGGTAAAAACCAAAAACCTTTCAAGTTGAATGAAATTTAAACCATTTCAGTATACTTGATTTATTTAATTAAACATTGTTTAGTTACATTTTGATACTCGCTTACAACCTGAATCACAAATTGTTTTTCATCTTCACTTCTAGCTAAAATATTAATGTATTCTTCTGACAATTTAACAGCTCTTTCTGCTGTATCATTAACTACTCTCAAATTTTTTACAATTTCTAAACCTCTTAAATATCCAGGATCCTCTAACCATTCAGTACTGTCGAACTGCAGAAAGCTTGTATCAATTGAAAACCTTTCAAAAAATTGTAAAGAATTTGAATTTATAAAATAATCAATGTTTTTATTTGTGAACCATTTAAAATCACCCAGATCAAAGATAAAGCGTTTAGGAATATCGAACTGTTCATTATTCACTTTTAAAGCCTCAACCATTTTTTGCCTGACAAAAAGAGATATATTTTTGTCGAAAAATGATAAGGCTGCAGCTTCAGGACTCAAATACCATAAATGGTTTCGAAATTTTTCAAGAACTGCATTGGATAAATTTTTATCGATTGATCTATAGTTATAAACAGATTTGATAAATTCAAGATCTTGATTTGGTGCAGCTGCAGCTAAAAGTGAAGAGTACCAATATGGAACATAAACAAAAACAATAAATAATGAAATTTCCTGAAGATTTTTTTCATCTTGAGCGCTTAACTTAATACTGTCTCGGAAAATATACATTTTTAAACTATAAATTGCTTTGGATATCCATCGAGCATGATGGAATGCCTCCGGTTTATAAAATTTGATTTCCTCAACATCCATCGTGCCTGAAAATATTTTGCTCAATTCTAACAGTTCTTTGTAATCGTCACGAGGTAAACAAGTATTCAAGAACTGATCGATTTTCGAACTTACTTCTGGTATTTTATCTCTTAACATTTTTTTTAATTAAATGAACAACAATTGTTAATGTGTGACAAAACGTCCACAACAATGTGTTACAACGTGTAAAGAGAAGATATTTGTTTACAATCCTCGAAGAGCATAAAACGCCGCCTTGACTATAGTCGAGTTACTAAATGAGCTAGAGTGCGCTTGCGTAGAAAAAATCCGTACGTTGGTAAGAATGTTTGTAAGAGTAAATTCAAAATGTTAACTCATTGGAAAGAAATTTTTCGAAAAGCACAGAAATTTACCCAATTTAATTACAATTAGTTGATTAAGTATTGCAAATAGATACAAGCTCAGAAATGATAAAAACTGAAATTAACCTGTCATGCAATCAATTATTTGCCATGTATGAAAAAGTTTTTTACCATAGGATCACGAAAAATTATATATTTTTTTAATTAAACGAATAAATTGCACAAAAATAATCATAATTTTGCCGTAAAAGTGCAAAAATTCAAGAATTGATCTTGAGGTCAAATTTAACTTTGAATAACTTTTGAAGAAGTAAATTTATCGAAAAATTTTAGGAGACCTTTTTTGTAGAGCGTTCAATTCTGTACAAGAATATGAGTTTGTTATTGCTACGAACAAACAAGTCCAAGAAAAAAAAAGAAATATTTGCAAAAAGTGGCAAAATCCCATGCAATTTAAATGGAAAATGTATCGTCTTTGGGGCAAGGGTTGTTATGAAAATTAGAGGCTTATGATGGTTTAATATTTTGTTTTAGATGATAAACTAAAAATTTAGAGGGAGTCGCAAGAGAAATAATCAATTTCGTAAATAACGGACACCCTAATGTGCAAACATAATAATTTTTTTATATGGATGCGCTTAGGAGAGGTCCTTTTTGGTTAAATTGACATTTTCCAGTAGTGTTCATATTAGGGTGTTGTCATAATTCGGGAAAGGAGACATCTATAGTCTTTTATGTGGATAATTACAGTTGGGTAATATGGTACGTGATCGCAGTTCTTTACAAAAACTTCAAGTCGATGAGACCATTAAAAAAATTTCTCTCGGTTGTTGTTATCCACACTTTAACATGATACCTGAATGTCTTATAATTTTTCGTAGTCTTGATACTGTTTGGAAGCAAATTGTATATCTTAGGTGTTAGAAATTCATCGGATCGTTGACCGATAGTTTTTCCTCGGTTTGGAACAATTGTGGATTGCTTTTTTGTTCGGGTCGTATTGATGTAGGATGGGTTGTAATTTTATTTTTATGGATATTTGTCAATATTCGATGAGAGAATAGAGTCCTCTGGGTAAAGCAAGTCACTAGAATATCTTATGTTTTTTTAAAAGTTATTCGTAGAATCTATTTTTGTACAATATTTAAGTTACATAGATTACTTCCCCCCACACCACCCCAACCCAAGATTCCATAACTCAGTTGTGATTATACGAGAGCAAAATATAATGTTTTCAGATTATTCGTATTCAGGAATTCAGCAAAGTATCTGAACTTACTCAGTAATTTATTCAATTACTAGTTCAATTTATTTTTTTCATTCTCGATGTGATAATCCCATCTCAAATGTCTGTCTATTATTATGCTCAGATACTTTTATCAGATCTAGATGTCATTAGACTATTCACATAAATTGGGAATAAAAGCGGCCTGAGCACCGTCCCATGTAGGACTCCATAAGTGACGCCCCCCCTGGGTCACTTCCAATTCTTCCAATTTCTACCATTTTTTTGCTATTTGATAAGTAGTCTTTCAGTAAATTGTAGGAGGGCCATCCTATGCCATAGGAATTGATTTTTTGTAGTAGACGTTCATGGTAAACGTTATCAAAGGCTTTTGACAGATCAACGAAAATGCATATGAGTGTTTTTCTTTATCTAGTGCCCTATATATGTACTTCTGTACTACTTCGTTCTCTAAATCCGAATTGATTATCAGAAAGTATGTCAAATTTTTCCAAGAATTTATAGATTCTTTTCCTAATGAGTTTTTCAAAAATTTTGGGAAATACTGACAACAAGAGGACTGGTCGATAATTTTCTATTTTTTCTTTATTTCCGTTTTTGTGTATAGGTTTGATGATCTCTAATTTAAGGCAATCTGGAAATTTTCCTAGCTCAAAACATTTATTAATTATGTATGTTAACGGTGAATGTTTCAGATCTGATGAGATCCCATCCCGGTGATTTCTTCGTTTTGAGTCATTGATGACGTCCATCACGTCTTTTTCAATCGTTGATTCCAAGTACATATATATTATTCTCGATGTTGTCAATATCGCCTGAGAAATCTTTGAGTTTGATTATTTTTTTCGCATAATTTTCTCCTGGTTAACTGTAACGAATGTTGAATTGATTCACGATTTCATTTTTAGATTTTTGATATTTTTATTAATCTCTATGGATTCAATTTTTGTTTTTTTCTTGTTTGGGATGAATATCATTTTTGATAGCATTTCATAGGCCGCTGGAGGAGTTCAGACTCTTTTCTATGATTTTGTTAATATATTCTTTCTTTGCTGTGTTTGTAGTTTTTCTGAGACATTCGGTAACTTTCTTCAGCCTATTATTAGCAGGATCTGAGCGAAGTTGAATATAAATATTATTTTTTTCATTGGCTTTGCTTAATATTTCTGGCGTAATCCAGGCTTTGCTTTTTTTATTCTAGTTTGTGGGTGATTTGAAGATATAACTCTATCTCTTGTTTTGTTTTTCGTTTCTTCGTCTTCCTTCTTCCTCTCCTCAACCGGATCTTTTTTTCATTCGTTCTTGTTTATAGTAATTTCTGTGGGTTCCTGTAGGGTTGTCTGAGGTTCACTTGCTGTTTTTGTATATTGTTTATCTCGTTTCTATTTTCAAGTTACAGAATTTCCTCCACAGTATATGCTATATTGTTATTGTATAATTTTTCGCCTTCAGTGATCTTGAGCTGAGCTTCGAATCTGTTTCAAATAGCTTCTTAGGATTTTGTTCCTTTTCTGTTGTGTTTTTGTCAAGTCTTGAACTATGCTAATTTTGGTACCCATCAGCTTCTTACAGTTTTGCAATACACTTATTTTTGAGGGTGTTGAGAAAAATTCTATTTGCATTGCACTTCTTTCTGATTTCCCAAGTTTATATATATATATATATATATATATATATATATATATATATATATATCAAATATCAAATATATATATATATATATATATATATATATGTACATATATATATATATATATATATATATATGTATATATATATATATATATATATATATATATATATATATATATATATATATATATATATATATTTGATATTAACTTTATCTAATCCTGTGCCTAATAGGGTATATTTTTGCAAAGTTCTTCTACTGATATCTGATTTACTTCTACTGGTAGTCCAAATATTATTATGTTATCCCTTCTCTCACTCCTTTCCAACTTTTCTACTTATTGTTTGAGTTCCTCATTTTCTCGTTCCAGTTTTCTAATTTTTTCGTTCGGGATTTTTCTATTTTCAGTTTTATAAAAACTTCACGTGCTTGTATACGTTGTTGTAATTATCTTTTGCTTTTCAGAATTTCTTCCCTTAAAGCTTCCATAATGTTAGTAGATGTAGTAACTATGCGATATATTCACATCTGGTACCAAACGGAGCCCGTAATTAACTTTTTCAGTTTTTTGTGGTTTTTTCACAGTGTTTTATTTATTTCACAGACTTTTTCGTTCCTACTTGGCTTCTTTTGATATAATGGTATTTTTTTACTCACGGTTTCGCCAACTCGAAGATGGTGACTTGATTCATAAGCACTATAAATTTTATCTTTATACGAATGGTTTTTCTTCCACTGATAATTCCTATATTTAACAGAGCTCACACTCACACACTCTCATGTTCTGTAGATTTACCGGATAATACTGTATAAGAACTCAAATCTTTTTTTTTCTGTTATATCTCGTGTTCTGTCTACATTTTTTTTTATCCTGGTAGATTGCTCCCAGAAAACTATTAATAGGATACTGGACATAATTTTAGATTTCCTGGATTTGTTTTTATTGCCATTGGGTATTTCTTGTTTTTTGGATGAAGTTAAAAAATTTGAGGCAACTTGCTCACTTTCGAAGTGTTTGGTATCATTATTCTATCCTCATACGCTATGTAAAAATGGATGATATTTTGTCTTACTGGTGCTAGTGTTATATGCTGTGGATGTCGATTTTCCCTATTACAGTCTGGTTTGTCGATTTTCCCTATTTCCTTATTATCGCCAATTACACATTGTTAAGTATCTTGTAGCTTTTCCGTCCGCAAATTCGAATTCATTGCTAATCTGTTACTAGGGATGAGGCTAATCCTTCATCTTGAGATTGATCTGAATTGTATTGATATATTTTAGATGACATAAATGAATTTTGATATTTCTGAATATTAGCAACATTTTGTATGCAACTTTAAAGAATCCAGACTTTCCTTTCATGGTGACTTTTTCTAGACTGCTTATCATCCAATGGTTACATCCACTACTGTAAGCTCCCTTTAAAGGTTCATATTGAAGGTTCAAAAATACCGAATCCAGAGATTCCATCTTATCACTCCCATATGTAGGTAGCAAAAGCGGTAGATCGTAAAATACTCTTTGAAATACCTTATAACCGTATAGCCTTTAACTCACGATGAACGCTACGGATTACCTAGTACTAAGAGATCTGTATTATCCGCGGTAGGTTTGCTGTAATTTATGAAGTGTACCATTCATTGACGAAATAGTTAGTTCCCAATAAAACCAAACGCAGATATCATTTTTAAGGTACCAGTATAGTCTCACTGTGACCGTAGCATACTCTTACATACATAGGTGAAGTTCAATATCATTGACTTTAATTCAAGAAAAATTGAATTTGCAACCGTTTTCAGGTGGCTGCATACAGAGATATTCATAGAAAAATATATAGCGCCAGTTCTTACTTACATATACACAAAATTTTGACACAGCGATCCACAGTGGGTGGCAATGAAAACTTTTAACCTATCTCTCAAAATAAAATAGAAAAAGGCTTTTTACTTGATAGAAGAAATATAACAAAATTTGAATATCGAAACAGATTTAATCTGTTAGTCTTCTACAATTTTAATTTCAAAATTTTTTAATTTTTGAAATTAAAATTGTAGAAGACTAACAGATTATATCTGTTTTTATATTCAAATTCTATCTCTCAAAAGACGCCGACAACTGCATATCCCGCTCTTGACCATGCTATTAGGTTGTTCGGAAAATATAATAATTTCTTTTTTTCCCGACAGAGGAGTTAATTGTATTTTTTCAAGCCCAACTTCATACTTAAGCTGGATAATTGTTGTATGATTTCAGAGCTGATATAGCAAGACCTGTGTGTAAAAAAGTTCAATTATTCTACGCAGTAGTTTCTAGTTAGTGCCCTTTCAAATATGGAGAGCAGTGCGTCATATTTTACTTTTTTACTATAGAAAAGGTAAAAACGCTGTTCAAGCCAGAACGAAATTGACCGTTTTTTCCATAGAGAGGATGTGTTGAGTGTACGCCAGTGCCAAAAGTGGTTTGGAAAATTTTGATCCGGCAATTTTGATGTCGAAAATGCACCACGTTCCGGAACGCAGGTTGAAGCTGATAAAGACTTGATAAAGGCATGAAAGATGTTCAGATTTATTAATGACTTCTCAAAATTAGCAGCAGTTGAGAATAATAATTCAGATTCTAGTCCAGAACATCTTCTCTTCGAAAAAGTTTTCAGTATTCGAGTTTTTTGGACTTAGAAAAATGAAAACGGATATTTTAAAAAATTATTTTGAAATTTTACATAGAAATTGGAAAATGTATGATTGTGCTCAACAGATTTTTTCAATTTATTCTTATACATCAACTAGTTCGCCAATTATACAGAAACAAATCACTGAACTGCAGAAAAAAGAGTACATATTTACGCAAATAGAATGTTCGAATATGCAATAATAAACCTCCGAATAAACTCTCCATCATTCTTTCAATTATTGATTTATTCATTTCACAGCTGATACAAAATGATATGATCAAATCTTTGTTTGGAATGTCTCATATTCAAGGTGCGTATCAGTTTCATGGAATTAGTTTCGCAATCTATTTTTTATCTGCAATTTCCGAAAAGGAACTTTGTTATTCCATTTGATTTTCATCAAATACCGACATTTTTTCACGGGCCCACATCCTGATCATTCTGATATTTATTTCCTTCAATCGTTTGTCCAAATAATGATATCATATACAATAATATTCTGTTGAATAGTAAGTTAACATGTAAAGTACATGTGGTGTACTTATCCGAAATCTCATAGTTGAGTGAAGATCTACGTAGGTTGTCTCAATAAAGTTGATACAGTGATTAGCATAAGGATGGTTTGAATTTTTTGTGTACACATGAGGATAATCAAGAAGTTCATAGAATTAGAATGTCTTATGAATTATAAAAAAGCATGTTTTTTGCACATGTATATTATGGAATAGTATATTCTGTGTCGAGGTTAGAATGAAAATCCGATCCAAGTGAATCACGAACGAATTTCTATCAATGAAATGTTCAAATTGCTTAGCGTTCATTTCTCAATAATAAAAGTGTCTGCATTCAATATTTATATTCAGTAATATTTCATTACATGCTAAGAGTATCATCTGACGTAAATTTTCTAAAGGAGACTTTTTTGCGAGATCATATAAAGAGTGCCGTGTTTAGCAGGGTACTCCTCAATACATACTTCTTCAAATATTATCTTCAAATATATATATATATATATATATATATTATATACTTGAGGAGTACCCTGCTAAACACGGCACTGTTTATATGATCTCGCAAAAAAGTCTAGAGGTGTTAAGGTCAAGAGACCTTGCAAGTTAGTGAATAGAACTCCTCATCTAAATCTAGTTATCGGGAAAATAATAATTCAGAAAGTCACTTACATAGTGTGGCGAAGAACCATCTAGTTGGAAAAATGCCTTTTCTATTCCATCATCATTTTCTAGAATCTCTATATTACATGGGTAGATGAGATCTTGGGGTAGATTAAGATTGAGAAATGGCCAGGGAGCTAAAAGATATCCACGATGCTATTTTCTCAAATTTCAGCCGAGATATTCAATTTTTCTGGATATAATGTCTGATGTTCTCTCAGAATTCTAGAATATGAATCACTACTTTCTGCTGAGATAACCATTCAGAAAAAATGTGCATTGATCAAGGCAGCATTCTGAACCTCAAGAACATTACTGTCGAAAGTTTCCGTCTTTAACGTCTAAAACCTCTAAGTATCTCGTACCGTCGCTTTTACCCAATACCTTCTCTATCGCAAACCCTTGACCGATTGATAAAGACTGGCGTCTGTATCGCCGCTCATGACTGATTATTGTTTTTCATCCACTATATAGTTTAGGTTGGATAACGCCTCCTTCAACATCCAATTGGATAAGTAATAGACTTGGCGTAATTCAAGGATCTACTTTCAAATGTTCGGAATCGTTGGAAATATTTTAAGATTAATGCTCGTATTAATTAAGTTTCCATCGTAAATAACCTTTTAGTCTGAAATGCGTCTTTGAACTGTTAAACCAAAAGGAGTGTGACAAAATGAATTGAAACCTGGCATTCGATATCCATGAGTCATAGGTAAACTAGATGATTTCGGACGTTTATGGTACATCTAGATTCAAAGCTCTCAGACGTCAATCATACGATACTTTTTTGCTCATGTACAAACGCTTCATAAACGCTAATTAGAAATTAGATTTCTTCATACAATAAATCCAATTCCTACAATATTGTAATCGCCGATCAGGATCGTCTTCATTGAGTTTTCGGCCAAGGTTAATCGTATAGGGATGAAAATGATATTTCTTCAAGATACTCTGAAGAAACATTAACTCTGAAGTTTGTGCTAACTTTCTAGTACTTGACGAAGGATGCAACTCGATTTTAATCGTGCCTCTATGATCTTCAACCAGCTTTCCGGAACGTGGTGCATCTTTGACATAAAAATTGCCAGATAGAATTTTTGAAAACGAGTTCTGGCACTGAGCGTACTGTCTACACATCTTCTCCATACACATCGGTTAATTTCTTTCTGGCTTGAACAGCATTTTCACCTTTTCTTCAGTGAAAACATAAATTATGACGAAAATGCTGCTTATTGTTCTGCATATTTGAAAGGGCACGTACCAAAAACTACTGCTTAGAATTAATTGGACTTGCTATATCAGCTCTCAAAACATATAATGATTATGCAGCTTAAGTGTGAAGTTTGGTTCGAAAAAATACAATTTATCCTCTGTCGAGAAGAACAAAATTACTTTCCGAACAACCTCATAAAAATTGATCTATTTAGGCATTTTCCGGAAACATTTACACTCAGCCACTGTTTTACTGAGGTTTACTGAGGCAAGGTATATTCCTTGCTGATGAAAACCCGTTTTGAGTTTTTGGATGAAAAAACCTCATTTGTTAGTGGAAATGTTTTTTTTTCACTGTTGTGAAACGCTGGTATTTCGAAGTATTCTGTTTATTGATGGTTTTCATGTTGCATTTTGTCGGAGTACTGAAGAACGTGTGAAATGGGATTCTCAAATATTGTTTTGGAAAATATATTTTAATTTGAATCTTACATTTCTCAGAACTATAAGTTATATTTTTTATATTTCTCATGAATTCTGTATTTTATAGATTTCCTCAATGTTTTATAGAATCAAATACATTCTTTGAAGAATACCATTGTCTATCGAGGAAGAAACTTAATGTTCTGAAACAATATTAATTTAATTTTTCAAATTAAATATATGCAGTTAACAAATAATTCTGTTTTTATATTTGAATTTTAAAAATGGTAAAAAGCACTGACGTGGAGTGAAAGCTTTACGCGCTTATTCATAATACCCAGGATCATCATGAAAATTTGCATTAGCCTTCTGGTCGTTATTTTACATATCAATACTAAATTTGAACTCAATCGTTATACTGTTTGAATGGTTTAGGTGGCACTAAATGCTACTTGGTTCGCAAAATAATTTTTTTGGATCTTCTAATTAAACGATCTCCACGGAATTTAACATCAGCTTTTGTGTCGTTAAAAACTTAAATAGTTAATTTAAATTAGATTATAGGACTATTGTTATCGTTTCGGTACCGATTAACGGAGCTCCGCTCTTAACATATTTTGCCAATAACTGTGAAATTATTGAACTGACAGAAATGAATTCAACTGTGAAATTAAGACCCCAAACGTATCCCAAAAGTTTCAAGTCCTTTCGAAAGTTATAGTGTTCCAGGTAGCGCTCAGCTGTGATCCACTCACTATCTTTTTTTTACTTCTAATCATACAATCCCGACGAAATTCAGTACGAACGTGTGCGTTATTGATCTTTTTCTTAGTGGCGAACTTTAGATTGATGGAATTTGCAGTTTCGAAAATATTGAGAAAAATATGAAACATTTCGAGAGAATAATTACTCGTATTGCACTGAATAAATAATTCTGACTGAGATATTCAGACCCCAAATCTTTCCTGAAAGTTTCAAGGCTCTAAATATTTATTTTCGGGAGTTTGTTTACGGACGGCCGAACAGAATTACTTTCAACCTCCGATTATTCATCAGTGAGTCTAACCCCGTCGTTTATGACCATCGTCGGCTCAAAATTCTAAAAAAATAGATATTTAGTCGAAACAATAACAGGCTGTTCCCTAGAACAAGGGCGCAGAGTTTTTCTTCAGTTTCAATTCATAGGCTGACCCGAGTGAAAATGTCGGAGATACTGTAATTAAAAAAAGTTATTCCATTGCCAGAAAGTCCTTCTACGCCACGATTAATTAAGTTTTCAGCAATAGGAATTAGATGAAAACTTTAAAATTTTAAGTGTAGAAATAGATCATTCTGTTACCTTCGTAGACATAATAAATATAAAATTAATAACAATAGTGCAGAATCCAGTTTTAATTTATGAACATATGGATTCTACTACTGTGAAATGCAAATTAAAAAAACAAAATCATATTTCTGAAAACTTTCTGAATATATATATAAATTTATATATTTGTCTCTATTTTTTTGAACACCTTTACGATATAAGTTATAAAAAAATGAGAAGTCCAGATGAGAAGCTAGAAAGTGCCTCCCTGATCACACTCAACCATGAAATGAATATTTCGCTATGGAACGTGATGATTTTGTTCATTTTCCAAAAATTTCGAAGCACCCGTTTTCTATCGATATAAGGAAGGCATGAAGGAGAATTCTAAGTAGACGTATGAAAATGCATTTAAAATATATTTTGAAAAGTGAACTATTCGTTAGCGTGTGCGTTTCGCACCACACCTACGGCAGCCATGGAGGTCCTACTAAATCTACCACCCCTGCACCTACTCGTGCAGAGGGAGGCGGAACGGACCACATACAAACTATATCAACTGGCGATTGACAGGCCAGAGGCAATAGTGATGGGAGGCTCAGTACTGCTAGACGAGCTTTTAACGAACAGTATCCTATCGATGCCCTCGGATGTAATGTCAAAAATCACGAGCCAGGAACGGAATTTCAATGTAATCGTCCCCAGCCGGGACGAATGGACCCAGCATGCTGAGGTTCTATTGAGAACCGACCTTGGCTTGTTCACAGACGGCTCGCGAACGACGAACGGAACAGGAGCGAGAGTCTATGGGAGTAAACCGAGAATTAACATTGAGTCTCGGTCAAAAGGCAACCATATTCCAGGCAGAAATATTTGCCATTGAGACCGCGGCGGAACTGCTGATAAAACGGCAAATCCACCACGGTAAAACCAAAATATTTACTGATAGTCAGTCAGTACTAAAAGCTCTGGAATCCAGCTGTTTTAGATCCAAAAGAGTCTGGAGTTGCCGCACGGCTTTAAACAAGCTCGGTATGTATAACGGAGTCACTCTGGTTTGGATACCGAGCCACTAAAACTATTTGGGTAACGAGAAAGCGGATCGGCTGGCATTTGCTGGAGCTGCGCCGCCTCTGGTATGACCGGAACCATTCCTGGGAATACCACATGACGTGGCTAACGAGGCGATAACAGACAGAATGAACTCAAGGATAGAGTCTTTCTGGCGGAGCCATTCTGGCCTGAAACAATTGAAGTTGTTCCTTGGAACAGCTTCGAACAAAAAGATGGCGAACCTAGCGCTTGGCCTGGATAGGGCCAAACTAAGAACACTTATCGGAATAATGACCGGTCACTGCAGACTGAAAGCGCATTTGCACAAAATCGGTCTGGCTGAAGACAATGAATGCAGGCTGTGTCTTGAGGACACTGAAACAGCCATGCACATCGTCTCAGAGTGCCCAGCGGTGAGTCGCATCAGATTCGAGGTCTTTGGCCAGGCTTTTATAGACCACAGCGAACTGAAAAAATTACCCCTGAACAAGATTATCGGTTTTATCTAGAAACTGGATCTCGTCGGGGAGATATAAATTAGGGGTGAACCACAATAGACCGTGCGGACGCAGTGGTAGGGTCGACAGACGCCCGCTCGCCATAAATAATAATAATAATAATAATAATTCGTTAGCGTAAGCATATTATTTTTACAGGGGCGTAATATAAAGGTTGAATAATAGATTTAGATGAAGAATACAGGGTTGGGCAGTGTAGACGCACTTTTTAACAGATGCTCTGCTAATTACTAATTTTCAAGTTAAAAAAATTTCATTTATATTTTAGGAAAGTCATTTCATAGATTTCAAAAATACAATGGTGAAAAACAGCACCTGACATGTGGTGGCCACAATCAGTAATGCACCGATGAAACCATTCTTGAAAGGCGGCCGCTACTCTCTTCAGAATCGATCTGTCAATTTCGGTGATTTTCACGTATATTGCTTTTTTCAAATCTTGTTGGAAGCTTATGCCTGTATACACGCGACTTCAGGTGTTTCCACCAGTGCCAATTTGTAAGGGTGGAATTACGCCTTACCATCAGAGTACTCAAACGAAGTTCATCGGAATAGTTTCGAGCAGATTGACCTGGACTGCGCAGAAGGGCTTGGTTCAATCCAACAGAAAATGGCGTTTCGTAAGAGAACACTTTGATTTGAAAATGTCGACCTTCACAAGCACACCTTATACATACTTCGTGTTTCATTAACGTTCCTAGTACTTTTTGACACTGAAGCTTTGGCGGTATGTCAATGAATGGCCATGTGCACCTGCACTCCCAAATTCAATAACTTCTTTGAAAAATAATGTTTTAATTTGTTCATTTTCGATAATAAAAAACATGCTTACTTTCGAAAGCAAATATTTAGAACCTTGAAGCTTTGGTCTTGGTCTCGGTCGTGGAACCTGAAAAATGTTTTGGTTTCAGAGATTTGCAAACAGCAGTTTAAGGTTGTGCACCTTCAAAAACTTGAACCACAAGCCGCTATAACACTATAGAAAGTTTCGAAAAGCTTATGGTTCTTAATGCATTTTATGTCTACCTCCGAAGTGAACGGAAATGTAGTATGTCACGCCGCAATTTTTATTTACGGAATTAGGGTAAATTCGTTGTCGAAGTTGTTTTCGGGTACGATAAAATTCATGACTAGTTTTCGGAATTGTGCCGACGAGAAAGTTTCCATGCAGGAATAATAACGGGAAAAAAACCTTTTTTCTTATTCGAGACGAATTAATTGATTTTCAAGGATAATACTTCGTGTTAGATTTTCTCGAAATTCAAAATCTCAATGGTTGCTCTTATGTTAGTCATAAATCTAGTAAGATGGAAAGTTATATTTTGAGCTAATGTTTATGAAGCCTTTACATACCTTTTTGCATCGCTTTAAAAATGGTTTTTCTATTGTTCCACGTTTCTTAGAAGTTTATTCCGTATTCACGTCTTGATACCCCCTAATTGGCAATCTACCACATTTGAGGTCACATCACGTTTAGAATTAAGGCAATGTCCTTAGATACTCGTAGCATTGCACATTGTTTTATCTTCACTAGTTGTTCAATCATTCAATTGACAACATGTTCAACATCGGATCAAACTACTGGTTTAGCATTCGTTTCAACTACTTGGTTGTTTTAATCGAGTCATCTGTGTCGAATTATATCACTGAGTTTGTGTACATTAAATTTCTTTCTTGTTATCTCAGGTTGAAAAACAAGAAAATATACACTTTTTCTCTACGAAATTGTTTAGATTCACAACCTATTCATTGATCGATTGCTTATCTAGGTATTAAACAACGATCATACTCTCCACTAAATTGGTATTTAAGTACAATACCAAACCTCCAACGATTCGTAATCCATTCAACTGATCATAAAAAACCCAGATTAATAGTCGATATTAAATACTCGTTGCACAGTCCTTCGACATCTTTCACGAGTCAGTTTCTACGTTTTCAATCCAATCTTTGGAAACGGGACGCATCACTCAACTGTTTATTCTAACAGAATTATCTTCAAAAATAGTACCGCGAGTAAATATCTTTAGATATTTAGAACCCCGTTAGTTTTGATCTCACGTGTATAGAAGGGATCAATAATTATAATTAGATGTATGAGTAGAATATGCAAATCATACGATGAAACTGAGCAAAAGTAGAAGAAAATATACCAAAGCTTTTCGAAAGTTAACGCTTTTTATTTTCTTCGATATTAATGACCTGGTCAAAAATGAGGTCATTCCGGAAAGACATAAAATAGGAAATTTCAGTTGAGGATACCCGTTTGAATGGAAAAATTTGGAATAGCAACCATTTAAAAAAACAACTTGTGGATTTTATAGTACCATAACGTGTCTCACACTTTAATATGATTGTAAACAATTTCGGGATAAAAATTCAATTATATCGGCGCTAAGTTACAGCACCACAAGATTTTCCTGTTTCCCTTCTGTAGATTCCACGCTTACAAATGCGTGTATCTTTGAATGGAGAATAATTTTAAATTAATTAATAATTTTAAAAGCAGCGTAAACAAATTTCATGATGAACGTTAATTCTGTATTTTATTCACCTGCTCTGGTACTCTTTTTAACTGATGCATTATACCAGTTGTAATTTTTATAAGCATATTCACCATGTCTTAGCAATGAACAATCAAAACTTTCAATTGGAGCAGAAAATATTTTCGCTTTTCAATTAAAAATGTTTATCATTTAAGATAATAATAAACCAAAATAATTAAATCATCAATTCGAAATCAGAAAAGTCTTACCTTTAATGAAATAATTAATCTCCAATAGTATTATAGTGGACAATGAAATATGGCTGCATTCCATACTTCCTGGAAAATGAGGAAGGTTTCCGCTCTTTTCACTGCTATAGCCAAGTGTAAACAGTACATTTGTGGGCTCAAATTGCAGTATACGGATGGGAAAACAAGTGGTTTGTTTAAACAACTTCACTTGTTATGGCTCTATTCCAAGAAACATTTCCGCAAAGGATTGTTTAGAGTTTTGATCTTGTGAACTGGCAACCAAAATCGTGTGATTTCTGGCCGTTTGTTTTTTGAAGTCCTTCCAAATTCATGTTTATACATACAGTTCTTACACCCTTAATGCTTTGAATACGAATACTTAACTTGTTATTGCCTAGTTATTTCAAAATATGTGTCACTTAATAATAAAAAATGACCTTCTCGAAACTTTCATGAAAGACGCTTCATAAAAGTGTTTCACTCAAATATACTTTGAGGATCAGAAAATTGGTGGCGATATACAGCGTAGACTAACGAAACGGTTATACTCCGATAATCATCCCCCCTAACTTGAACCCTCTACCGGAAGATGCATAAGCCTCGAGTCTTAAATGGGAGTGAGAAATTTCATGACCCAAATGTCAGTGACTTACGAATTTTGAATCTCAATAGTCTTAAACGACTAAATTGAACTAATTGATGAAGAATCCGCGGCAAAAAGTAATTCTATCCGGCCGGTCTGGCCGTAAACACGCTCACTTTCAAAAGGAACGAGCTAGAACCTTGAAACTTACGGCTTACGGTCTGACAATAATTTTGCTGTTTTTCACGTTAGCAAAATGCTCATATTTTTTCCAACTACAGATTCGAAAGCCCTGAAATTCGGTATTTAGAAGTAGAATAATAACGCAGATGTTGGAATTAGGTGAGGATCGTATGATTGGAAGTCCCGAAAAAAAAATTTTGTTAGCAGATCAGTCTAGAGCGCTAATTTGAACCCTATAACTTTCAAATGGAAAGAAATGAAAACTTGAAGCTTCGGGTAGGTTTGGGACCTGAATATTTTGATTGAGTTCGTTATTGTGCAAAATAAGTCCAATAATTTCAGAATTATTTACATATGAAACATTCTCTAATTTTTATTGATATTTTCTACTACCAATTCGATTAATCTGAACTGAATGTTAAAAGAAGTTAAATAACGAACATGTTCCTACATTTTTCATGAGGATTGTATGACTAGAAGCTTCAAACCAAAAACGTAAACTAAGTAGAGTAGCGGTGAGCGCTAATTAAACCATAGCAACAGTCCCACGATCGAACTAAAATTCAGCATTTACATGTTTATATAAAATAATAATAAACTAGCGACACAAATATTAATGTAAAGTTTATATTTATCATATTGTTACGTATTGTTATCGGTTAATTGAATTGTCTGATTTTCATTATTTAAATTCATTTTATACTATACAACAGGTATATTTCGAGAATTGAATTATTGACACAGAATTATTTCTACTCAAATATTTGGCACCACGCTGCTCGATGGAAAATCTCTACTGCTCCATCATGTTTCTCCGTCCGCTTATATCCATGGATATAGTTTCTCGAACTTCCACTAGCATTTCGATCGTTCTAGAACGATGCTCGACTCTTCTCTACTATTTTCAGTTAACTTTGAGATTATTGCTGAGCAAACTTCAAAACTTAGAAGAATTTTCGATAGTTTTGTCAATTCATTTGAATTTTCACTGAAAAATTTGTTGCAATTTGCTAAGCAAACTTTAAAACTTGGAAGAAATATTGGGGTTTTAATCTCGATTATTTTATTTCTTTACCTGGGTCGTAAAGAAATATTGGGGTTTTAATCTCGATTATTTAATTTCTTTACCTGGTTCGTAAAGAAATATTGGGGTTTTAATCTCGATTATTTCATTTCTTCACCTGGGTCGTAAAGAAATATTGGGGTTTTAATATCGATCATTTTATTTCTTTACCTGGGTCGTAAAGAAATATTGGGGTTTTAATCTCGATTAAAACTCGAGAAAAAGCAGTACCGTAGAGAGCTTGATCGTTACAATATACAGCTTCTTCAAGAAGCTATTCAGAGATTTGACATTTTCAGGGGAAATGGATTGTTGAACAAACACGCAAAAGTTTCTGACTCTGAAAAATGTCCAGTGGAGCCAGATCAGGTGATCTGGGTGGCCACTCAATATGTCCTCTTCTTCCAATCCAGGCGTGAGAAAAATTTTCACCTAAGAACTGACTCACCGGTTGAACGAAATCAGGTGGTGCGCCATCTTGTTGGAAAATGGTCGTTTGATGGTGTTCTGCAATCTCCAATACTTGCACGAAAGCTGGGTAAATAGCGTTCTCCAATAGATCTTAATGAATTTGGCCAGTGAGATTACCGGGAATAAAAAAAGGGCCGATTATGTGATTTCCATAAATACCCGCCCAAACATTTAATTTTTGGGGAGGCTGAGTACGCACCTCACGAAATAATCTCGGATTTTCATTTGACCAATACCGACGGTTATGCAGGTTTACAATGCCGTTAAGGTGAATTGAACACTCTTCAGAAAAACAGATATCGAACATGTAGTTTCAATTACGTTCAATCATTTCACTGACCACTTCACAGAACTGCAGTCGGCGATCGGGATTACCCTCATTCAGCTCCTGAACCAATCGTATCTTATAAGGATGGAATTTACGTTGTTTCAGGATTCTCATGATGGTTGTGCGTGAAGCAACAGATACATCAGATAATTTCCTAGTACTCGAGGTCGGATCCATTGCTACATGTACTGAGACAGCCACGTCCCTCGCTTTGTCTCTTTCATGCATCCTGTTTCTGTTCCCGGCTAAATCAGTAGCGTCAAATTTGGCAACCAGTTGCACAACGTGAGCAGAGCATACATTTTTTCCAGGATGTCGTTCGTTAAATAAAGCCGCTGTTGTAGTGTTCTGCAATCTCCAATACTTGCACGAAAGCTGGATAAATAGCGTTCTCCAATAGATCTAAATGAATTTGGCCAGTGAGATTACCGGGAATAAAAAAAGGGCCGATTATGTGATTTCCATAAATACCCGCCCAAACATTTAATTTTTGGGGAGGCTGAGTACGCACCTCACGAAATAATCTCGGATTTTCATTTGACCAATACCGACGGTTATGCAGGTTTACAATGCCGTCAAGGTGAATTGAACACTCTTCCGAAAAACAGATATCGAACATGTAGTTTCAATTACGTTTAATCATTTCACTGACCACTTCACAGAACTGCAGTCGGCGATCGGGATTACCCTCATTCAGCTCCTGAACCAATCGTATCTTATAAGGATGGAATTTATGTTGTTTCAGGATTCTCATGATGGTTGTGCGTGAAGCAACAGATACATCAGATAATTTCCTAGTACTCAAGGTCGGATCCATTGCTACATGTACTGAGACAGCCACGTCCCTCGCTTTGTCTCTTTCATGCATCCTGTTTCTGTTCCCGGCTAAATCAGTAGCGTCAAATTTGGCAACCAGTTGCACAACGTGAGCAGAGCATACATTTTTTCCAGGATGTCGTTCGTTAAATAAAGCCGCTGTTGTAGTGTTCTGCAATCTCCAATACTTGCACGAAAGCTGGATAAATAGCGTTCTCCAATAGATCTAAATGAATTTGGCCAGTGAGATTACCGGGAATAAAAAAAGGGCCGATTATGTGATTTCTATAAATACCCGCCCAAACATTTAATTTTTGGGGAGGCTGAGTACGCACCTCACGAAATAATCTCGGATTTTCATTTGACCAATACCGACGGTTATGCAGGTTTACAATGCCGTTAAGGTGAATTGAACACTCTTCCGAAAAACAGATATCGAACATGTAGTTTCAATTACGTTCAATCATTTCACTGACCACTTCACAGAACTGCAGTCGGCGATCGGGATTACCCTCATTCAGCTCCTGAACCAATCGTATCTTATAAGGATGGAATTTATGTTGTTTCAGGATTCTCATGATGGTTGTGCGTGAAGCAACAGATACATCAAATAATTTCCTAGTACTCAAGGTCGGATCCATTGCTACATGTACTGAGACAGCCACGTCCCTCGCTTTGTCTCTTTCATGCATCCTGTTTCTGTTCCCGGCTAAATCAGTAGCGTCAAATTTGGCAACCAGTTGCACAACGTGAGCAGAGCATACATTTTTTCCAGGATGTCGTTCGTTAAATAAAGCCGCTGTTGTCCGCGCAAAGTCGTTATTTCTAAAAAATAAATTTATCATTTCCACTCTTTCTTCTACGGAATACACCATTTTAATTCTACTACAAATATACAATTACTCTGACACACTTGTAACGTTCTTAAAAATTCACGATAGGCTAAGGTAAATCAAATACATGGTCCGTCTAATTCTTTGGACGAGAAATCAATACTTTTTTCGACAAAAAATGAACAACATAACTACTAAATACCTTGCTTTTTCCACTATTTTCGCTGTTATTTCATTATCGGATATTTTGAAGCGAAATTTAGGGTCAAATAGTACTCGGTACGATCTTCAAAAGTAGTTATCGCAACATTCAAAATCAAAGGGTTGTGCTCACCCCCGTAGGGGGTTGAAGTTACGGGGATGAAAAAACCAGAAAATTTTTTTTCCTTCGAATCAGAAATTGACGGGTCCGAGCTATTTTTCACATTTTCATTTTAAAGTCGGAAAATCGAGGTATTAAGTTTTCGTTGGACCACCCTGTATAAGCATTTTTCTACAAGTTGGATTGGCGAAAAATACATGTTGAATGGCCACCAAGTTACCAAATCTGCATCTACCGGATTACTTTCTATAAGGTCATCTAAAATCTAAGATTTAGGCTACATAGCCGAATCACTGCGTGATTATCGAAATCGAATTATTAATAAATATCGTCAAATTGCGTAAGGTGAGGGAACGTATCGGACAAAATTTATTCTACTCCATTTAGCAGAATTTTTATTACTTGATAAAAAAATCCCCAAAGTAAATATACTTTTTGTTAGTTATATTTTATCATATATCCTGTTTATCCATGAAAATTTAGGCGGGAAACTTAACGTTCAGAAATGAAGTAGGTGTTGCAAAAACATTCACTTTTATCTAAAATCAGGGGATTATGCTTCTCACTGGTAGAAAGCTCAAGATTTGAAAACAAAAGAAGCAGTCAAATTGATCCCTCTTGACTCAGAAATTGACGGGTGAGAGCGATTTTCCCATATTTTTAATTTACAGACGTTATATCAAATTATGTAATTATTAGACCACTATGTGCATGTACAGAAAGGTAGAGATTTTTTAAGATGATAAATATGCTTGGAAACGGACAAAGATGTGAACATATTCGAGCTACCTGCATCATCGAATTAAGAAGGAAATACAAATATAACAATGTCTATATTGTTTATTGTAAACACTTTCAATCTACATTGAACATGATGTTTCGAAGGTTTTGAGCAGAAAATAATTCTCCTCAAATAGATCGAAATGAATTACGGAATATTTAAAATTTGAAAGAACATAAGTAATAGATCTCAATAATATTATTGATTCTTATACGAACCTAAATAATGTGAGATATTTGGAATAAGAGAACATTTTTTCATTCTGCAAAATCTTCATAATTTCATGGCCAATTCCAGCTACTTTGTAGTTACAGACCTCATTAAAGTACCCTTGTATTTAAAACATTTTCACATTCGTCCGATAAAGTTGGAACTTTTGAGGAATTGTACAATTTTCTCAACAGAACATCTCGATGTCAGCTAGAGTTAATATGGTTGAATTTTATTTAGACTCAACTAAAATCATGCGTTTTTCATTAAATATTCAAAAAGCCAAATAAAAGAGCTTAAGAATAGGATGGAATATAAACGCTACAATCTCGCATATCCGGAGATAAACTCATAAGGCTTTGTGTAATGAAAATCGATACTAATGATAAATTACAGTAACCGCACGTTCTAAACTTTAAATTTATCAAAGAGCTAATACTTTAGATTGAATGTAACTAGCTTCAAATAAATAGTCTTTGAAAACACCCTGTAGGTGACAATGATGATAAATATCTATTGTGATCGTTTAACTGCAATCATGTTTCTCAATTCTTTTTAATGAGCAATCTGTAATGAACCATCACTTATATTCAAAACATAAATGAATATTTATAATAAGTGGTTATAACATAGAGAAGGTTCTATTTATATTTTTCTACGTCACATGTAGATGATGTTCAGAAAAGGTGGTTTTTCTCTTATTTATCTTTGTCATGTAATTACTAAACCGATACATTGCTTTTGTTTTATTGAAATGAACCACAAACTATCATCAGAAGAAGGATATATTTATATCGATTGTAGCCTTAGTATTCGTTCGATTTAGTTCTAATGAAGTTAATTTAATAAAAACTGCTGATAAGTTTGTCATATGTAGTGTATCCTGTATTGAAAAAGACCATGTATGTTGATTTATTCCGACTTCTCTTCTAATAATGAAACAAAGTATGTTTTTAGTTATAAGATATTGAACTGTTTCGGCGGTTATTATTTGGTACTTGATTTTAATTGAAAATAGTTTTTAAAAATTATTATATCATACTACCAAAATATTCAAAAATTTACTCGTTTTTTGTAATTGCTATTTCGAAATATCCACCTCATCTTCAGACGAAAAGGCACAAGGTATTCAAAGAAGGCAGGTACAAAAAATGATAACAAGAATGCAAGTTTCAAAAAATCTCGATGTAGAGAAGTTCTCAACAGATGTTATCCAAATATACTGAATTGTTTCAGCCGTTACTATTTGGTAGTTGATCATAATTAAAACAAATTGTAGAAATTACTGTTTTACTACCAATAAAGATATATTTTACACATTTTCTTGTGACTCGAGACTAGATTATCTAGAATCTGTTGAAATTTTCGAATTAGTTCACAATAACAATAATGTAAAAATAATGAATGACTGTACGGAGCTATGTAAATCGAAAATATTTGAGATATTCAAAAAGTAACATCTGTTTAAAACCTTTTTCAACGAACATAAAATGAATTTAATGAAAAGTAAACAAAAATTAAACTTTTGCCACTCATTCTTTAGAAAACAGTAATTCCTTTCGACAAAAGAAAATCTTAAGAAAATTTTACATGTAGATTCAAATGAAAAGAAACTTGATTATTGAAATTTTCAAATTCGTTCACAATAAACATAATTTAAAAAATAATGAATGACTGTATGGAGCTATGTAAATCCAAAAATTATTTGAGATATTTAAATGAGTACCATCTGTTTAACAACCTTCTTTGTCGATTGCCGACATTTCGATATCTGTTAGAAGGTCCCTCTTTTTTAACCGGGTTTTATCACGTTCCGCTTGTAAACCTCTGTACCACTATTAGGTGTTAGAATCTATTGAAATATTCAAAATATTTATCACTTTTGTTTAAATACCTCTGTACAATTGTTAGGTCTTCAGTTGTCTGATGATGGGATAGTTCATTTCCCGAAACTCGAGTCACAAGAAAATGTGTAAAATATATTTTTATTGGTAGTAAAACATAGTAATTTCTACAATTTGTTTTAATTATTCAAATATATTGAAAATTTCCAATTTACATAGATCTGAATAGGTACATGATGAAAATAATCCAAATGTAATGAATGACCACTATACGGATCTATGTTTATCTGAAATTTTCAATATATTCTAATAACATTTCTTTAGAACTACTCTACAACCTGACATTTTACAACACTTGCATTCTTGTTATCATTTTGTGTATCTACCTACCTACTTCAATTACCTCTTACCTTGTGTTCAGTTATCAGCTCTTCTGAAGATGAGTTGTATACTTTGAAATACCAATACATTTACCCAAAAGTTTAAATTTTTTAATTTATAGGTACTAAATATAGATATTCCTAAAAACTTGTTTCAATTCAAATTGAAAGTTTGTAAATTGAATATTCTATATAGAAAAGAACAGTCTGTAACACGTTTGTATTAACTCATTTTGCAGTCACTTAATCTTTCTCCTATATTTAATTCATAAAATTTCAACACTTTTAGGATATACCATACTTGGAGCAAAAATATTATGATAAATATTAGATATATAAATGCAGTGTGCATTTTTGAAACTAATGATGCGATTCCTGTACTATCAAATCAGGTTAGCTTCATTGTGTCCCTTCAACAATTATCAAATTAATTTTCTTTAAATATTGGATGGGGTAGTCCGTTACTTTGTGATAGTTCATTTTAATGGAATGAAATAAGGAATTACTTTGTTTTCTATCACTTTTTATTATAACTGATATACAGTGACTCGAGTTTCGTAGTGTTTACTACATTTTCAAACTGAACGAACAAATTAGATCTCAACTATTATATATGGGGATTGTTGGCTTCGGCAGAGCTTCCAAGAGAGGGGTTTTCCAAAGTTCCGTCTGTTCGTTAAGTAGTTTTATTATTGGTACGTGCTTTTTATATTTTTCAATTTCTATGGATTCCAGGATGTCAAGTTTTTTCCCTTTGGCTTCCACGTGCAAGATAACAAGGTTGTTCAATTCTGGAAAGGTGTGATCTGTAGTGAAGAAATGGTTCGCAAAATTGGAATTATTCTTCCGGTTCCTTAAAGCAGATTGATGCTCTTTGTACCTTTTATGGAAAGGTTGGCCCGTTTATCCTATATACACACTATTACACTCTTGACAACTTAATTTATAGACTCCAGAATTATTCAGTCGGTTCTCTTTGTCTTTCGGATTAAAAAAGAGATTAGAAATTTTATGGGAGGGTGTGAAAGCTGTTACTATGTTAATTTTTGATAAAATTCGACCTATTTTTTGTGAAATTGGTCCAAAATATGTTAGTTTTATGAATTTATTGTTATTATGATCTGATTTGGAGATGGGGTAAATTTGTTTACGAATTAGTTGCTTTTGTTTTTTGTTTATGATGGAATTTATAGTTTTGCTTTCGAACTGATTTTTTGTGGCTATTTGTCTGATTGTATTCAATTCCCTCTTTAACGTAATAATATCTAAACGAATTGAAAATGCTCCATGTACCATTGATCTAAAAGCAGCTAGTTTATGATTGATCGGATGGTTTGAAAAATTTGGTATTGTTGTATCAGTTGATGTGGGTTTTCTATATATATCAAAGGAAATTTCATTATTACTGTTACCCTGTTCGAACTTTGCATGGAAGAAAATTACTTTCAATACAATAGTAAATTTTACAAACAGAAAGATGGACTTGCCATGGGTTCACCTCTCAGCCCATTACTCGCTGAAATCTTTATGTCCCGTTTTGAAAGAAAAATTCTAAAATCCACACACGCAAAGCATATCACTTTTTGGTACAGGTATGTAGACGATATATTGGCTTGCTTCTGCGGAACACATTCAGAATTAAATGAAACATTAGAATATCTCAATAGTTTGCACAATAAGGTCAAATTTACCATGGAAACACAATTTGATAATAAAATAAATTTTCTGGACATAACTTTAATTAACAGTAATAATGAAATTTCCTCTGATATATATATAGAAAACCCACATCAACTGATACAACAATACCAAATTTTTCAAACCATCCGATCAATCATAAACTAGCTGCTTATAGATCAATGGTACATAGAGCATTTTCAATTCCTTTAGATAATATTACGTTAAAGAGGAAATTGAATATAATCAGACAAATAGCCACAAAAAATCAGTTCTAAACCAAAACTATAAATTCCATCATAAACAAAAAACAAAAGCAACTAATTCGTAAACAACAAATTTACCCCATCTCCAAATCAGATCATAATAACAATAAATTCATAAAACTAACATATTTTGGACCAATTTCACAAAAAATAGCTCGAATTTTATCAAAAATCAACATAGTAACAGCTTTCACACCCTCCCATAAAATTTCTAATCTTTTTTTTAATCCGAAAGACAAAGAGAACCGACTGAATAATTCTGGAATCTATAAATTAAGTTGTCAAGAGTGTAATAGTGTGTACATAGGACAAACGGGGCGATCTTTCCATAAAAGGTACAAAGAGCATCAATCTGCTTTTAGGAACCGGGAGAATAATTCCAATTTTGCGAACCATTTCTTCACTACAGATCACACCTTCCCAGAATTGAACAACCTTATTATCTTGCACGTGGAAGCGAAAGGGAAAAAACTTGACATCCTGAAATCCATAGACATTGAAAATTATAAAAAGCAATCCCCAAATATAATAGTTGAGATCTAATTTGTTCGTTCAGTTTGAAAATGTAGTAAACACTACGAAACTCGAGTCACTGGATATCAGTTATAATAAAAAGTGATAGAAAACAAAGTAATTCCTTATTTCATTCCATTAATTTTCTTTAATAAAATGGAAAACGTTTCAGATTTTATATGCATAATTATTGCCTTTCATTCAAAATCATCCGATTCTATGTTTTTGTTTCTATAAAATATGTTTTAATCGTAATTTTTCATCTATTTCAAGCATTAATTTTAAACAATCAATCAACAACGATCTGTTCGTATAATTGAAGAATCATTGTTTCGTATAAAATTTCATAGAAATTCATGATAAAATTTTTCAGGCACAACACATTGGGTGATAAGATCACGGTTTAATGAGGAAATACATTTTTTTTTTCAAATTTGAGTTTATTTGAAAGAAATTCACACTCAGAATTCTGAATAAATCGTGAAACATAAAAACTGTGTGAATTTTTTTTTATGAAATTGTTATAATGTTTCAGCTAGAGCCAACCGAATATTCCATTAATGTAAATTTGACTTTATGAATAAACATAATCTCCTTCAAGATTGAAATAAATATATCACATCGGATTCCCAATCACCCCTTTTTCTCCTTAGTATTTCATCAAAGGAAATAAAGTATTCTTGAATTCATTCCTTATAAGTTTGTTATTATTATTGTTACATGACATTTGATTCGGAATATTAGGTGATATTATTTATTTCATAAAATTGATTTACAATATAATGATTTCTGTTGTTTTTTTCATTTTTTTCATACGGAGACTCACAGTCATTAAGACTTACCGAATGGAATCATATGAAAATTCAACTTAATTATTAAGGAATTTTAATATTATATTTTTTGATATTTTCAGTGGAGGTACAATATATTGCTGAAATTAATCTTATGAGATAATCTAACGGTTAATTAGTCAAAACAAGTGCCAAAGTCAAAACAAAATATCAAAAAGTTTGTGAGATTATTACACGATGGGATAAATTTATAATACTTCTACAAAATATTTTATTTCAGATCTCAGACAGGAATTGATAATATAATAATATCTTGTTGAAAATATTTATCCACCAATATGGGTCAAGTTCCTTTAGTAGTATTGCTCCATTAAAATGATTATGAATCTATCTTTAATCGATATCATATCTGTTGAAAATGCATTAAAATAAATTAATTTTTCAATTGAAGCTATATTTGCTCTCTTCTCATTTGAATCGCATGGGTGATAAAATATATTTTCACATTAGTAATAAATGTAGGTATGTATTGTATGAAAAATAACAATTTTTTTAAATAATTCATTATTTTTCGGTCAGGTATAGGTAAATTGATTTTCGGTTGAAGTAATAAACTTTTAGGCATTAGAATTTAAGTTTGAAATTCAAGAACAGTATTTTTGCAAAACATATTAATTTGATAAAACACAGGCAAAAAATTGTAAATAAATGTCGTACAAAGCTTTACTACGCTCGTTCATTACCATCTGTTATCCATATCATTGGCTGACATAACCGAAAAATAATTGTTCACAAAAAACATTACCAGGTTACCAACTTAAATTTTCGAATGGAATATTAACGATATTTAAATGAAATACGAAAAATTCAGTAGAAAGCAACTGAAATAATTCGATATAATTTGAATAGGAAATATTGAACCCCTCTATAAAAGTTGGAGTATATTCTGTTTCTTAAAGATTTCATTTCATTTACGTGTTCTCTTAAAACTAGAAAGTAACTGTTTTTCAGAATTAGAAATGTGTTATATTCTTGAATTCATAATATAGAACCAATTTTTCACCCAAAATATACTACAGACGTCCATTCAATATTATTAAATTTGTAGAGCAATGGAAAAAGGGGAGGTGTATTGAAATAATAAATATCATTAGATTCTAGTGGTTTGGAAATAATAAAAGTTTGCTTAAAATTTCCAGCGTTTATTTTTGATGACGTTAAATAATGTGCTGGGTATTTCATGAAAATGATCAGTGAATATTTTACGACGAGTAGAGTATTCTTCAATTCCGAACAGTATTTCTAGATATTCATTGCAATTTTACTTTCAGATTTTCCTATCGCAGAATCAATTTTTCAGAAGATGAGTTGGAAATGGTACAGATTTACTCAAGGCTTTTATCTAGTTATAATTTGAGGACTAATTAGAATACTCTGTTATTTTGTTGGAATATTTGATTTGGAGGGTGAAATAGCGAAAGTACAATATCGACTAATAAGGCTGAGAATATGGAAATAAATAAAGTACTTTTGGTGATAGCAGTGTTTGTATCAGTTTTACCAAATGCATATTTTGAGAACAACGTACGTAGAGGTGAGTGGACTTTTGTTTGAGATTTTTATTTTTCAAGGAAAGAATTTTAAGCTCTTTCGTTAGAAGAGGATCTTTAGTACAAAATGACATTGAATAATGGTCCTGAGTAGAAAATTTTTCTCTTTGACCTAAAGACACTTACTTAGCAAATTCACACCATTCATTCTCTTTTTCCACGTCACCAGAAAAGTCAAAATGTAAAGAATCGACTTCAAGCTCATTTAGGTCAGAGAGCAGCAAAATTGTCTCATGATTGGAATGTGTCCAACTGAAGCATACGTTGCATACCAAATAAAGAACTTATTAAAAGAAATCGAAATGAAAAACTTGCACTTGCACAATCACAATAAATTTTAATTGACTATTTATATTTGTTGGAATTTTTTTATTTCATTCGATATTATATAATGAGTTTTGCTTCAATACGTCTATTGAATATGAGCAGTGCTTATAAGACATTAATTTAATTCTTTTGTTTGGAATAAAATTTTTTAAATGAAAATTGTAGGAGACTAACATATTAATTGTGTTTTGATATTCAAATTTTGTAATAATTCCTTCTATCAAGTAAAAAACCTATTTTTCTTATTTTAAATTAACAGTGTATTGCTGCAAACTGAATTGAACGATAATTCACACTTTTGGTATGATTTGAGCTACTGTTATAGCAAATTGAAGGGTTCTCTAAGGAAAGAGCATTGAAGTGAATCAGACAGTGTACGAACAAAAGACCGAGTTGATCACTGAACAATTACGTAGTTTTCTTCAAATCAAATGAATTTTCATTTAGAATAGTTTGAAGTGCAAGACGTATGTTGCATTCGAGCAAGGAGGAAATATTGAAACAAGCCTGTAACATGAATGAATCATTAAAGATTGACGATATTATTCGGAATGGAAGACCAGCAATGAAATAACCATCAGGACCCCTAAACAGGATAGATGAAAAGCTGGTTATCTAAATCTAAATATGCTAACTGAAAATATGAGCAAATGATCGGCTTGAGAATAGAAGGAGACTCAAAATACAACATGAAAAACTATTGATGTCATAAAACAAGTATAACTTCACTTGACTCCTTCACACAAGAAGAAGATTATTGAACGGAATTGATAATACTCAATAGAAACATTTGTTATGTTCAATGAAAATTGTTTTATTTTTTTTACTGAAAAAATATTTCATTTCTTTGTCACTGGATTCAGAATAGGAACATATTTCATGAAATAATTTCGTGTTTGTGGTTAGATCTAGTTAAAACTCAACTATTCTAGTTGAAAAAACTATTCGGTTATTAATTTGATTAGAAAACTTGCCTATTATTTCTGTAATGTATTTCAACGATCATCTTTTTGGGATACAAGAAGTAACTCAACTTGACAAAATGGAGGTTTATATTTACATTTCAAATATCTGTATTGTGTTCATTGAATTTTATTTATTACTAGTTGAAAATGAATTTCCATCAAGTAAAGACCGAATCCATCAAATATATGGTTGAAATTAGCATTCAATATAGAAAATCTTATATTTCTTTACCTTTTTGAGAGTTATTTAATGAAATTACATCTTTTCCATTGAAAAAATGATTATTTTCCACGCAAAACCAAATTGAAAGCTAAAGAGTATATTCCCATTTTATGAAGACCTCTATAACTCGTACAACTAATAGTTTCCACGTGATTTATAGAATACTATTTATTGTTTTCCTCGTAATGATAACTTTTGTCGATATAGAATTGTTGAAATTATTGCGGTGAGTTTCTTCTTAAAAAATTCTATATATAATTTCAGTTCTGTAGCTATCATTCACATATTATTTTATATTGACGGCTATATTTTTAATTGATAATAATCATAATCTTTATTTTATCAGCGACAATAATAACAATAATATGAGGAATAATCAAGTCGAACAATTAGAGGGAAAACAAGTATATGAATAAAATAAGAATCAATCTAAAGTGAAGTGAAGTGGTTGCCAAAAAAAGATTAACTTCGAATGAGGAGGTAATCGCCAAAACAAATAACCAAAGAAAAATTTACTTCAAATTCAGAATTATATATTCTAACTTCTACATAATATATTGAAACTATATACAAAAACTATCAAATTGATATCCTTATATCCAAAGAAAAATTATTCTTCGGGAAAATTCTTGAAAGAGCAGTGAAGCGCTGATATAACTGTGTCACTATGTTGTTGAATTGAGTCTTATTTCATCAGGAAAGTTGCGTTTTCTTGAGAAACCGGGAACTTATCAGTAGATGAGGATAGGTAAATAAAGGGTCTTTCAATAAGAGGGCAAGATTTTAATTGCGCGCCATGTTTGACAGTCATAATGTCACATGATTATGACGTGACAGATCGAAAGTTGACAGATGGGAGTTAGTAAAAATGGAGTATTACACAGTAGAGCAATGCGTCAAGATTGTCAAAAATTATCATCAAAATGGTGCAAGTTGAATTGCCACTATTCGTAAAGTGCGTCCAATGTTCGATTGAAATAATGTACCTAATCAATGTACTGTATGTCGTAGAGGTCGTTCAGAACAAAACATCACGGCAGTGTAACAGAAAGGCCAGAGAAGTCAATTCGCCATCGGGCACAAGAATTGGGCATTTTAGCAGGCAATCTTCAGCGAATTCTCACTAAAGATTTACAGCTGCATGCCTACAAAATCCAACGGACTCAACAACTTCTGCTAGTAGACAGTCTTGCACGAGCTTGCTCATGGTCGTGTAATTTCCCGATTTGGTGACCAGAATTGGCCCCCACGCTCTTGCGATTTAATGCCTTTAGACTTCTGACTCTGGGGTAATCTGAAGTCACAAGTTTATACCAATAAGCCTGTAGCCATCCAAGCATTGAAAGCCGAAGTTAGACGCTGTATCAATGAAATACCACCACATGTATTCAATAAGGTTATTGAAAATTTCGTAAAAAGGGTATATATCAGCACAGCCGTGGCGGTCATTTAAAAGATATTTTGTGTCATACATAATTCCCAAATGTATATTTTCTAAATTAATGAATATTTCAATACTCTGCTACAGAAAATCATATTTTATTGAATACTGAAATCTTGCGCTCTTATTGAAACACCCTTTAGATTGAAAAAAGTTTTCTTGATATATTCAGAAACATTATAAGAATACATAGGAAGTTTGCTAGCAAAAGGGGGAAATTACATAATATTGATTTTCATTTCAAATGACGTGAACTTTGAAAATATATTTGCCTGGTCTGTCTATACTTATCTAAAATAGAAAATATTTGTTTGATTTCTCTGGAGCGCGCTGTATGTCTTCGCACGTACCTCACATTAATTTGAGCTGATATCACTTTTCGACGAAACTTTTTACTGCGTCCCATATAAGTGACAATATAAAAAAAATATTACTTTCAAAGCAGAGTTTCATAATATCGGGAACAAAATTTTAATTTGGGACGACCTAATTCCTAGAAATTTTTAAATATCGCTAATTATCCACTAACGAAGGGCCCGCCAAATAGGTTTAAGAGCATGTTGAAATATTTTTGTTGCTTTGGCACCATACGTAAAACCTAGAGCGTCGGCCATGTGATAATGAAATTTGTTTTACTTGTTTCTGGCTCGATCTATTTTTACCCTGTGCTCACATCGTTTGCAGACAATATTATGCTTATTAACTGATGTGTACTTTAAATACAGATTGGATGTACATTTTCTGGGTATTTTTTCATCCGATGAAAGGAAAATTTTACTACGTTCATTGGTGCCCATTGCAGTATCTTTCTGGAGTGTGTTACTGTTGCCGAAGAGTCAGTCTAAAATTAAGTACTAAAACTCTTTCTCCAATGCACAGAAATCCAGTTGATCTCTCTCTATTCTTGGACGAAGATATTTCCTGTGGTTTTTGCGCGCTTGTTCCAGGGAACACGTGCTATCGTTTCGCCCCAATGTCGATTATTAAAAAGTAGGAAATAAATTTTAATAAGTTTGAATTAAGAATGGTGTAAATAAGAAATAAATCTATATTATTGTAAAAAAAGCGTGAGGTTCATAGTGTCAATAGTTATAAATATTTTATTGACAGATATGAGTAGAAGGATTATCATTTTGATTATATCTTAAAATGCACCTCACGTTATTTTTTACAATAATATTCATTTATTTCTTATTTAAACTTATTTAAATTTATTTTCTACTTTTTAGTTGGATTCTCTATAAAAGCGTGTTTTTTTAGTTTTTTTAAACTATTATTCATTTTTCATTTTTTAGTTCAATTTGCTATCTATCAACTGTCTTTAATATGTACAGATGTATTAACATTTGCATCTAGATTTAGAATACATGTTGCAAGATTTCGATGTTGCCAACATAAACAGCGAGATATAGTGGTGCAACTTTAATTACGAACAAGTCTTATCGATTATCTCCATGTAACCGAACCATTTCATTTAATGCTTCGACATGGAGTTCTTCCTGTTAATTTTAAGCAATCAAGATCTTCAATTCGAATACCGTCCAAGGATCTTCCACGAGTAAGTGCTACGTAGGCTCAACTGTACAACCTTGCATCTTTTGGACGGTCGATGCCCAACTCAGCAGGATCAATGGCAACATCCGTCTCTCAACAGTTCCATAGCTGTACTGCACGCATGCGTAGTTCGCGCACTAGCTCTATCTCTGACTTGTTTCAGTCGTTACTATTTGGTAGTTGATCATAATTAAAACCAATTGTAAAAATTACTATGTTTTACTACCAATAAAAATATATATTACACATTTTCTTGTGACTCTAGTTTCGGGAAATGAACTATCCCATCATCAGACAACTGAAGACCTAACAGTGGTACAGAAGTATTCAAACAAAACTGATACATATTTTGAATATTTCAATAGATTCTAGGTAACACCTAATAGTGGTACAGAGGTTTACAAGCGGAACGTGATAAAAAACCAGGTTAAAAAAGAGGGGCCTTCTAACAGATATCGGAATGTCGGCAATCAACAAAGAAGGTTGTTAAACAGATGGTACCCATTTAAATATCTCAAATAATTTTTGGGTTACATAGCTCCGTACAGTCATTAATTACTTTTACATTATTTTGTTGTATATCTCAAATATTTGGATTTACATAGCTCCGTACATTCATTCATTGTTTTTATTGCGAACTAATTTCAAAATTTCAATAATCAAGTTTTTTTTTTCTTTTGAATCTACATGTAAAATTTTCTTAAGATTTTTTGTCGAAAGGAATTACTGTTTTCTAAAGAATGAGTGGTGAAAGTTGAATGTTTGTTTACTTTTCATTAAATTCATTTCATGTTCGTTGAAAAAGGTTTTAAATAAATGCTACTTTTTAAATATCTCAAATATTTTCGATTTACATAGCTCCGTACAGTCATTCATTATTTTTACATTATTGTTATTGTGAACTAATTTGAAAATTTCAACAGATTCTAGATAATCGAGTTTCTTTCCTTTTGATTCTACATGTAATATTTTAAGATTATCTATTGTCGGAAAGGAATGACCGTTTTCTAGACAATGAGTGGCAAAAGTAGAATTTTGTTTATTTTTTATGAAACTCATTTTTGTTCGTTGAACCTCGTCTTGTAGGACGTGCAGTAATAAATATATAGGACAAACAGGACGTTCCTTCAAGACGAGGTTCATTGAACATAAAATGAGTTTCATAAAAAATAAACAAAATTCTACTTTTGCCACTCATTGTCTGGAAAACTCCCACAATAGATAATCTTAAAATTTTACATGTTGAATCAAAAGGAAAGAAACTCGATTATCTAGAATCTGTTGAAATTTTCAAATTAGTTCACAATAACAATAATGTAAAAATAATGAATGACTGTACGGAGCTATGTAAATCGAAAATATTTGAGATATTTAAAAAGTAGCATTTATTTAAAACCTTTTTCAACGAACATAAAATGAATTTAATGAAAAGTAAACAAAAATTCAACTTTCACCACTCATTCTTTAGAAAACAGTAATTCCTTTGGACAAAAAAATCTTAAGAAAATTTTACATGTAGATTTAAAAGAAAAAAAACTTGATTATTGAAATTAGTTCGCAATAAAAACAATGAATGAATGTACGGAGCTATGTAAATCCAAATATTTGAGATATTTAAAAAGTAGCATTTGTTTAAAACCTTTTTCAACGAACATAAAATGAATTTAATGAAAAGTAAGCAAAAATTCAACTTTTCCACTCATTCTTTAGAAAACAGTAAGAAAATCTTAAGAAAATTTTACATGTAGATTGAAAAGAAAAGAAACTTGATTATTGAAATTTTCAAATTAGTTCACAATAAAAACAATGAATGAATGTACGGAGCTTTGTTAATCCAAATATTTGAGATATACAACAAAATAATGTAAAAATAATGAATGACTGTACGGAGCTATGTAATCCGAAAAATTATATGAGATATTTAAATGGGTACCACCTGTTTAACAACCTTCTTTGTCGATTGCCGACATTCCGATATCTGTTAGAAGGGCCCTCTTTTTTAACCCGGTTTTTTATCACGTTCCGCTTGTAAACCTTTGTAACACTATTAGATGTTACCTAGAATCTATTGAAATATTCAAAATATGTATCAGTTTTGTTTAAATACCTCTGTACCACTGTTAGGTCTTCAGTTGTCTGATGATGGGATAGTTCATTTCCCGAAACTCGAGTCACAAGAAAATGTGTAATATATATTTTTATTGGTAGTAAAACATAGTCATACTCTCATGCAACGGAACCGGAAAGAAATTGATGAATCCTGGCGATTCTGATTACATATCCTGATTAGAATAATCGAATATTTTAATCGAACTATTGCATTGTCATCTGCCTTTGACAGGTGTGCAAAATTTGAATTTAATCTGATCGTTCAAAGTAGGGGAAAATCGAGCCCAGAAGAGTAGGTTACAAACAAGCAAACAAGCAAGCAATCAAACATACAAAATGAAGCAAATAAAAGCGTGTTAATAATATTAAAAAGACGGTTCGTCCTTCGGTTGAGGAAATTCTCAATTTTAATTAATAAGGTAAATAGAAACAGCCAGGCTTAAGTTTCACTGTTTATTTGATGTCTGTTGATATATATGTTTCGGGTTGTTTGCCCATTTTCAAAACTGAAGATAATTTTTTACAGATAAGAGTAATAGTGATAAATTGAATTGAAAATGTTTATTTGTGATTGGAAGCTTCTTTCCATGTGCTAAACAAATTTCCAAACATTCTGATAGGTCCATTCTTCTGCTTCTATTACCTACGTGTAAAATCTCTGTTCTACTGAAATCTATAAAATGGTTGTTATTTGTACAATGTTCCGTAAAACCAGATGTTATTTTATTATGTAATATACTTTTTTTATGTTCTTCTACTCTCATGTTTATAGATCGTCCTGTCTGACCTATGTAAAATGCATTCTTTACAATATAATTTGTGTATACCGCTTTTTTCATACATTTCACGACAGTCTCTGCTTTTGACTAAGAGTGAACCTAAATTTTTATTATTTGTACGAATTACATTAATATTATTTTATTTTAGTCCATTTACGAATTTTGCTACTAATTTGTGGTATGAAGTTTATGCTATGGAATTCTTCTTTTTCTTTGTCCCGTAGAATAAAGTAAAGAAAGCTAGAGCTTTTTCTGCTGTTTCTTGAAATTTAATTTATCTATTACGTTCGTATTGTAACCATTGTTCAATGTCATTCAGGGCGTTTTTGTTTTTCTTCATATAAAACATTTCCTTTATGCTTCTTTTATCATTATTAGTTTCAAATGCGAGGATCTTCGTATTTTTGAAAAATGTGTTGTGCTCATCTGTTTCTATATGTTTGTTAAGTGCTGTGCTTGAGTTTTTCATGTTTTTGTATCCATTTTGTCTGTTCTGTACAATAATTGTGATGTCATCCTATAAAAGGCATAACATATTTCGTGACGATCTATCTATACTATCTAGGCGGACTACTTGCGGTAAAAAAAAATAATGGTAAAAACAAGTCATAAAAACTTATGGTGTTTATTGGAGCTAAAAAATGCCATTAGGGAAAAATATTCAGTAGTAGCGATCAACATCTATTTGTTCATTCAAAAGGATTATACGGACATTATATTTGATTTGAAGAGATTCTAAAAGTCTTAATCTATAACTTTTGCTTTCGATGTGGATAATTTCATAGTTATCGATGAATTTATGTCTGAATTTCTCAAGATTATCAGCATGTGTCGAATGAACGTAATCCGATATATAACTTCTTTGGTGTTCTTGGATTATTTTCTTGAATGATCTACCTGTGCGGCCAATATATACTAAAGGGCTATCGTTGCAAGTCAACTTGTAGACTCCAGATTTATTTTCTTTATTAGTTCGATCCTTATTATTTTTCACGTAAGTACTAAGGTTATTGATCGTTTTAAAAGCTGCATTGTTTGGCCAACATATGCATTGTAATTTATAATTGTAATTTACAATGCATCATTTAAAACCATCAATAACCTTAGTACTTACATAAAAAACAATAAGGATCGAACAAATAAATAAAAGAAATCTGGAGTCTACAAGTCGACTCGCAACGATTGCCCGACATATGCTAATCATCTGTGAAGACTAATGCATTAGTGTTCACAGAGTATATATATATATATATATATATATACATGATGCACTTGATGCGCAGTCGCAGGTGGATGCGGTCTACTCTGACCTATGTAAGGCATTCGATAACACAAGCCATAATTTACAACTGAATAGACTATCTGAGGTGGAACAAAGGGTGACCTACTGCGCTGGTTTGAGTCATATTTCAAGAATCGATCCCAGTTTGTGTTGGTTCACGGTTTCATGTCGGCCAAGTTCGCTTCCACGTCTGGTGTCCCGCAGGTATCTCACTTGGAACTACTTCTATTTTTGATATCATCTCAATCAAAAAGTGCTTCAAATTTGCGAAGTTCTTGTTGTTTGCTGATGACCTTAAGGTATACATCCGTGTTGACACGCTGGAAGATTGTCAGTTGGTCCAATCCGACTTGCGCAGATTTTCTGAATTCTGCCGCGGCAATGGCCTGTTCTTGAATACTGTGAAATGTTCGCATGTGTCTCTTAACTTTACTTACTATTTAGATAATAAGTGTCTAGGAAATTCAGAGCAAGTAAAGGACCTTGGCGTAATTTTGGACTCCAAGCTTACTATGAGTCAGCATGTTGGCTCTATATCGACGGCTGCGTCGCGCATGAGACGGACACAATATTTCAATAATCCCAGAAATATTTTACCATTATATTATGCCTTTATAGCGTCCAAGCTCATCTTCTCGAGTGTCATATGGAGCCCTTAGTATAAAACATGTGTAAATCGAATAGAATCGATACAAAATAAATTTTTGCGACAAATGTGTTCGAGGTTTTTCTTTGATTATAATCACGACTATGCACTTGCTAGAGGTAGATTTTTTGTGATGTCTGTGGAGCACAGGTTGTCTCGGATGTTCTGTTTCTGCCAAAAATTTTGCAGGGTTTTATCCAGTCTCCTGAATTGTTGTCTAAGATAAAAATTAACATTCCAACAAGAAATCTAAGAAATACTGAAATATTTCATATTCCGTTCAAGCGAACGAAATGCTCCTTGAATTCTCCACTGGCTAAAGTCATAAGACACGCTAATAACTGTTCGGACGTATTGGACATTTTTGCCGTAGGTCCGGCGGTGGCGAAGCGTGTTTTGAAGAATGAGTTTTTTGATAATCTTTGTTCATATTAGTTATTATTAAAAAAGAAAAAAAAATTATTTCTGTTTATTGAAATTATATTGTGTATATAAAGATGTTTACTATTATTTTTATTATTATATGATTTTTTATGGTATATGAGATTGTCAACAGAATTTAGATTTTAGTTCAATTCAAGTGCTTATACCGAAGTTGTATTTTTTTCAATGTATTTGTGGATTACATTTATGGGTTTCATCCCGTTGTATCCCAATTTTTCCAATAAATAAATGAATAAATAAATGAATGAATGAATGAATGAATGAATGAATGAATGAATAAATAAATAAATGAATAAATAAATAAATCTTAAGGAATCCAGGCGCAATTTCAACAATAACAATTTAATTATCCACGTTGAAAGCAAAAGTTCTAGATTAACACTTTTTATATCTCTAAAAATCAACAGGAAAAATATTCGTAAAGTAATCGTATTTTAGTGGATGCTTATGGTGACCATACTCTAGCTGAACGAACGTGTTAGAAGTGGTTTGCCTGATTCAAAAGCGGCAATTTTGATTTGGAAGACGAATAACGTCCCCGAGGAGCCACCAAAGTTTAAGAATGAAGAATAAGACGCAAGATTCGATTAACATTTATCACAAATGCAAGAGGAACTTGCAGAAACACTTGGTGTCACTCAAGCAGCCCTTTGGCATGGAAATGATTCAATAGGTAGAAAATTGGGTGCCGTATGAACTGAAGTATGGATGCCTTATGATCAACTGTCAAGCCGAAGATTTATGGCGAGAAGATCATGTAGTGCATTTGGTGGGACCAGCTGGGTGTGGTGTATTATGAGCTGCAACAATAGAACAAAAGGGTTATAGGGGTGGTCTACTAACTACAATTGATGCGTTTGAGCCGAGCATTGCGAGAATAACTACCGCAATACTTCGACAGACACGAAAAAGTTATTTTCCAGCATGGCACAAATGGGAAGTGCTACCCCCGGCGCCGTATAACCCAGACATTGCTCCTCCGGTTACCATCTCTTTTGATCAATGCAACATGGCCTGATTGACCAGTACTTCTCCAATTACGATGAAGTCAAAAAATGGATCGATGCATAGATGGCGGCCAAAGAGCAGCTTTTTGCGATGGTATCTGACGATTTCCAATAAGATGGGAAAAATAAGTGGCTAGCGACGGAAAATACTTTGAATGTATAATCAATTTTTCCACAATAAGGCTTTAATTTTCGAAAAACATGCATGAACTTATTTATACTCCTAATATGTTCAAATTGTTTGGCTTCACTGCCTACCTCATATTCAAGCACCAAAAATTGTTATTCTTTGTACTCTGATGAAGTCCGTTAATACCATCACAAATAATGTACAAATAGAATCATATGTTTCAGTAATGAATCATTTATAAAGATTTCGTCTGTAAAACTGATCCTGAAACGCTGTTAAATAGTGCAATATAGGGGATTTATATGAATAGTTGCGAAAAAATTTAGGGGGTGATTCCTTGCTAAAAAAAAAGAGACAAGAGACCTCATTAGTTAAGAATGGATCTAGCTATCTAAACTAAATTTTTTTATTGTGAAATAGAAATATGGAAAAAAGTTTCTTGCGGAAGAAGGTTTAGAGGTGACTTTTTCTACCATTTGCAATCATAGAGGAACACCACCAAAATTTTTTTGAGTGCCTTCTCACCCACATAAAATGTGTGCTCAATTTTATTCTTGTCAGTTTTTTGGTTTTAAGAAAAAAATAAAAAATTTTTTTTCGGGGGCCATCTTTAGGGGCTGCAACTAAGCAGGGGGGGTTCAAAGAAATAGAGCTTATATGAAAGACCCATCCTATTCTTAGACAAGAAATAACTTCCTAAATTTTTTCGCAACTATTCATATACTATGCATTATTATGTACATAATATTATGGAGAATATTATCTAGAAATTGTAATTGGCATGACCATTTCTAAAACGTTTTCATGAATTCCAGCAAGTGCTTTTATTATAGACTGTCTACATGTTTCCTTCGCTATTCTTACAGATTTTGTGATACCATTTTTCAACAATATCACGAAAAATTTCAGCGTCGTCCTTCAAATTCAAAGAAAATGCATTACAAAATAAACGGAGTAACCGATTTTATTTGTCCGACCGCTTCAAACACGGATGAACAGCCAAGATTTGAAATCTCAAATACTCATTCTGAAACAGGGCAGTCGAGACAAAACGTTATAAACGCAATGTGCTACGTATTGTTTTATATGTAACTGAAACTTTATTTGAAGTTCAAAATCTGAATGAGCCAAAAACTGGCCTGCGCGTTCGTGAATAAATCTAGACAGGTGTTAGACTTTTCCTAATGAGTCGATACATTCTTTCGGAACTTGGAAAATCAGTTTGCAAATCCGATTGGAAAAATCCATAGTGGTGCTGTGCGAACGACAAGAAAAAATCGTGAAGTGATTTGCCAGGATTTAATAAATTCGTTTATTTGAAGTTTAGAGTGCTGGTAAGTTACTGGATTTTTCTGTTGGTTTAGATGCTTCCCGCTGTAAGTTCAATAATGAAGCAAGTGCGTTTGTTGAAGCTTAAATTAATTTATACCTTCTAATTTTGTCAATATCGGTATTTTGGGATAATTTGTAAAACGATTTTCACAAAAAATATTCTCAGGAACCCTAATTCTTATTTGAAATTGTATTTCGTCGATCAAATTATACTTTTGAGATTTATAATTAATAAATATTTGCTACAGCTGAAATTCTCCCATCATAAGTCATCTATAATAATATACTACAATAATAAATGCAATTAATATATTTAACAATTTAACTTAAAAATTATAATTTTTTGGTTGAACTGCATTTATATCAAAAGCTTTGACGCCCCCGGGTGGGCTCGAACCACCAACCTTTCGGTTAACAGCCGAACGCGCTAGCCGATTGCGCCACGGAGGCAGACACCGGCAATTTAAATTGAGTGGGTAATTAATAGAAAGAGTAACTTCAATGAAGAATTTTTGAACACTCATGAATAAGGTTTAAGGTTCTTTAATTAACATGCATAATATTTGACCAGAAAAAAATTCTTAGAATTAATGAAAGTTCATTCTACTGCAATTCTAAGTATTCCTATACAGGGTCCTGCGATAGTGGCTGCCGAAAGAGACATCTTGGAAATTTCCTTCGAAAACAGGTTTCTTGTAATTCTATTTCTACATCTCAAGAAATTATTTTCCAATATGCAGGATGTTCCCAGAAAAAGATATTCAACAAACGGGTGATTTTTTAAATGGATTGCCCTCTAAATTTTCATGTATTTTCAATGACCTTCACCATCTCTATTAAAACGCAGAATCTTATAAATAGTTTTCTAATGGTATAGATCTTTTTCAGAGAAAACTGGAAGAAGTTGAGCGCACAACACTCCGCTAAAAGACTTAAAACGGTTGCAAAAGCAAGACGTAACACGAATGTGATACGAATTCTTGGTTATTGGAAGATTCATAAATCATCATAACATAAAGATTAATCATACACAGGTATCCGTTACTGATTGCCAAATATAATGAATTTGAAATTAATATTTCTCGATTTTTTCAAATGTAACACCCTATTCATTTTTTTACTATAATTCGGAGAATTGAATGCTCCACATTTTTTCAGAATCACCCTTGGGGTTATTTTAACTCCTGTAGGCAGAATACGCATACAGTTCGCTGAAAAAACTAACAATATCAGTTGAATATTGGACGGATCACTTACGGATGTTAAGATAGTCAAAGCGATGAACCCTGCAGTCAAAATTATTCAAGGTTTACTTTGTAGATCATCATTCCACCACTCCATGTCCGCCTTCTCTCGAACATAAAGCAATCCGATCCTGAAACGATCTATTTACCCTCGTTAGCATGGCTGGATTAATGCTTCGAAAAGCATATTGAGAGCTGTGGTTGGAGCATCATGGTATACGATTCCCTTTATGTATCCCCAAAGAAAAAAATTGATTTATTTAGATCAGGTGATCTAGCAGGCCATCTTGTCGGTCCGCCCCTACCAATCCATATACTGGGAAACTGGTTATCCAAATATTCTCTCACAGGACGAGAATAATGAGTGGATGCTTCATCATGGTGCAACCACATTCCGTTCCTTATTTGCAAAGGTAGCACTGCTAATAATCCAGGCAGAATGTTATGAAGAAAATCCAAATAAACAACACCGTTGAGATGTCCTTCGAAAAAATGAGGACCTATCACATGATTGTCGATAACACCTCCCCAAACACTTAATCACTACTTGTGTTGATGGTCAACTTCTTTTATTATTCTCGGATTTTCTATTGAATAGTGATGGAAGTTATGCCACTTGACAAAGCCAGAATTGGGGAAAGTCCTTCATCACTGAATAAAACTGAATTTAAAAATGAATTCTGGTCAATTTGTGAACTTGTCCAGTTGCAGAAATTCAGACGGTTTTTAAAATCATCATCGAAAAGCGCTTGGTGCATCTGAATGTGGTAGGCGTGAAACTTTTTTTTTTGAGGATTCTTTGAACTGAACGCTCACTAATGCCGCAGGCTTCACCAACCTTACTCTGGCTTGTGTGTGGATCTTCTATTACGGATAGTAATTCCTCAAGCTCTTTGTCTTCGCTTGTGGCCGATTTTCTTCTTTCTTGTTTTTTGTACTCCACGTTTCCTGTCTGTACAAATCTGTTTTAAAGCCCCCGAAAACTGGATTATTTTGGATATTCTGCAGCATAAGTTCTACTTGCTGAAAAACAGTTTCTGTGGCACTGCGCTAACATGAAAATACTATGAATCATCTCGTTTTTATTAAAATTCATCCTGACTTATCCAAATCGCGACTCTGTGCACTAAAACAGCTGTTTGTATTTAAAATACAATGTTTGAAATTCCTATAGACAATGATATATTTGACATCAATATCGGTTGAATACAGATGTAATCCTGTTTTTTTACATTTCAACTATCACATATGTGATGCGTAATCGGAAAAACATCATTTTGTATTAAGGATATTCTCACATATATGTAATGATTTTGAGAATATTCTGAATATCTGTAATAAATTAATTGTTTTTCGTTTGTAATAACACTGAATGGAAATCATCTGGTGCTTTAGAATATCAACATTTTTCATTTTACCAGCTTTGTTAAAATAAAAATTGAGAATCGAAACGAAATGTCCGTTTGAAAATCTTGGCAACTTGAACTTAAATTTGGATACCCGACGCATTACTGAATATTTATGACAGGAAGGATCGAGGGTAAAAAAATCTTTCAAAGTATTTCCAGAGCTATCTATTTTTTGAGAATTTCGATAATCATAAGAACTTCAGGATGTTACATCAGAGAATATCAAGAAATATTCGAGCGAAATGCTACCCATTTATCAATTAACTTCGGAAAGCCTGTATTTGGAGATACCCATGATCGAGTGATTTTGTAGCGAATATAACCCGAATAATTTTGACAGCAGGTTCCATGGTTTTGATGATATTTTTGAATCCTTTCAGCTATTTGTTCATATTCAAATCAAATTGTCTGTTGCAATGGCATATTTCTATTTGCCAGACACAGAAGTGGAAATAACCCCAAGGTTGTTTCTGAAAAAATGTGAAGCATTCAACTCTCTGCATTATAGCAAAAAAATAAATAGGGCGTTAAATTTGAAAAAATCGAAAAATATCAATTTCAAGTTCATCAAATTTGGCAATCGATAACGGACACCTGTGTATGGCAGATTAATTAATGCTATGATGACTCAATGAATCTTTAGGTAACCAAGAATTAGTATCACATTCGTGTTACGTCTTGTTTTTGCAACCGTTCTAGGTCTTTTAGCGGAGTACTGTGCGCTCCACTTTTTCCAGTTAACTCTGAATAAGATCTGTACCCTTAGAAAAATATTTCTAAGATTTTGCGTTTTAACAGAGATGGTCAAGGTCAGTAAAAATGCATAAAAATATACAGGACAATCTATTTAAATGATTTCGAATTTTCTAATTTCGAATAGTTTCAATAAATATTATAATTCACTAGGTCAAAATTACGCAGAAAAAATAAAATCCCCGAAAACTGTGGAGAGAATGATAAGAATGTACAGAACTCCATGTGTCTCTTGCCTACGGACGCCGAAGAAGTGAATAAAAAAAAAATGCAACTAGGACAAAAAAACACCCGGATATGACAATATAAGATCGGAGACTTTAAGAAAAATATCTGATGAGGTGAAAATGCCTCTAACTCACTTGATAAATTGTTGTTTTAGGGAGGGATACTTTCCGAAGAGACTGAAGATTGGAATTGTGAAACCTCTGTACAAGAGTGAAAATAAGCTAGAAATGAAGAACTATAGACCGATATCTCTATTATCCAATATCGCTAAAATCATGGAAAAAATATTAAAGAAGAGAATAGCAGAATTTTGTGACAAATATAAGATTGTTTCACACCGACAATATGGATTCGTGGAAGGGAAGTCAACGGAAGATGCGCTCTATCACTTGACGTCTCACATCTATGGTTCAATGGACAAGTGCAGACCATCCTTATGCATTTTTTTTATCTCTCTAAAGCTTTGATACTGTCTCTCACGAAAGACTACTAAAGAAATTAGGCAACTATGGTTTGAGAGGAAAAGTATATGTCTTACTTAAGAGTTATTTGACTGATCGAGAGCAAAGGGTGGACATCGATGGTGAGCTGAGTGAACCCATGTATGTGACTTATGGTATTCCACAGGGTACTGTACTCGGACCACTGTTATTTACACTATATATTAACAGCTTATTGAATCTCAGAATAAAGAGCAAAATTCTTAGTTTTGCTGACGATATTGCACTACTTTGTGAATCTGACTCTTGGGAAATATTGAAAGCAGAAACTGAAGCCGACATTAGAATTCTAGAAAACTGATTCAGTTACAACATGCTCACCCTAAACCTTGAAAAAACGAGGTACTTGCCCTTTTCCTCATACTCTAGTGGACTGCCGTCTATGGGGCCTTTGGCAACCGGAACTGTCTCTTGTATCCTGGAAGCATAATCAATCAAATATTTGGGTGTGATCATTGATCGACATATGAGGTGGGATCTACAAATAAAAAATATAGTTAATAAATTAAGAGGTGTGCTATATAAGATAAAATATTTGAAGGATTACCTTGATTTGAAACACCTCAAACTGCTGTTCTTTGCGTTGGCCCAGTCTCAGATAACGTATGAAATTGTGGGCTGGGGGGGTGTTAGTGATGCTCATTTAGAGGAATTGAGCGTTGTTCAGAGGTGGATTTTATGAATAGTTTATAATAAACCTCTCACTTTTTCTAATGATAGATTACATGAGGAGTCCGAAATACTCGATGTGAGACAACTATTTTGTTTAAGTATGCTGATGAGTATAAAAAAATCCATAATAAATTTTAAGCCCATTCTACACCTTCACAACACTAGAGCCAAAATGAGCTCCTTGACCGTATCAAGATGTGAAAAAACTATAGCACAGCGCCACTGTGACTATCTTGCGTCGAAACTCATCAATGAGCTTCCTGCTAACATCTTAAAGATAAACAATGTCAGTTTATACAGAAAGAAATGTAAAAAATGGATTCTCTCCTACGGAAGGAAAGGACTACATGACTTCATTAACCGGAGGTAGGGGTGTAAGATGAATACAAAAAACAGAAGGAAAAAGAAGAGGAAAAAAAAAGATTGTGTAAACAAATAAAAATAATATTAAAATATAATGAATTTTTAAATTAAAAAAAAAGGAAAAAAAATAATAATAAATGAAAAAGAAAATAATAAATGACAAAAAAAAATATAAAAAAACAAAAAAACCTTTTTTAATTTGTAGGTGAATTAGGTATTTTAGTTTGGTCCACTTTGTTCACTCATCATCGGGGGCAATTTTTTCTCGATATGACGCCACGTACAAGCGATGGCTAGCCGGAGCTTCTGTGGTATTGTCTATTTGTTCACATATATGGATATGCATACTGCTCTGTTTCAACTTTTTGTAAATGGTTTTATGGTGAATAAATATTATTATTTTTATTATATTATTATTAATCATCCGTTTGTTGAATATCTTTTTTTGGGAAGATGCTGTATATTGGAAAATAATTTTTTGAGATGCAGAAATAGAAATATTATTTATACTCAGTAGCAAATAGAATTGACAAACCATGAATTAAGGCCAATGTTTTCAAAATAACAGAATCTGGATTTCTCAAAAATATATATTCATATTATTCCCTCAAAAGACAACATTACTACGAAATAATATTCAAAAGTACTGGATCTTCTCAAAAATATCCAATATTTCTTCGATATTTACGTATAACTTCAAAAATGAACTGTTGTGTGGAAATTTCAATAATAGTATTTCCCATTGTTTACTATCAGGCAGAGACCGATTCAATAAATTCATCAATAGTTATGACTTTGTAGTTTTAAATAATAATATATTATTAGATCGCATCCGAGAAAACTTTAAGGAAACGTAATTCCAAGAATATCCTAGGAATTCCATGTGTTCACATAATATTGAATTTTATTATCATATTTAGAGATCGGCTTAGGAAAAACAGGTATTCTGGTATTTTACGAAGGTAAAATGAATATAATTTTACATGGTTGTTTCTAATGCAATAAAGAAATTTTAGTGATACTGCAGAATATAGAAATCAGAAACCGGATAGTTCATTCAGTACTTGCCGGATTGATGTTCATTTCAACTTTAGTACCTAGTAACATTATTATAAGAGATATTCAAATCTAACATCACTCCAGAGGCGGATCGTGGGTAAAAAAGGGGTGTCCTGCATCCAAATCAGAAGGCGATTCAGTATAGTAGAAAGAGTGTTTAGAGATATAAGCAGATATTGAGCTACAGGTGACCATTTCAACTCTTAAGATAATAACAAGCAGTTTTTTCTGTTTTTTCTTCATAATCTTTTTGATTGAGAAGGTGACTGCTAAATATTTTTTCTCAATAAAGTTTTTCTAGCATTGTAAAAGGTGGAATGGGTCGAATTATACATTGCTCAAAAATTGAAGTGGATAATTTGCGTACATATAATGATATATAAAATGAACTGAAAAAGCGATTTTGTATATGTACTAATGTATTAGGTTGGGTATCTAAATACGGTTAATCTGCCTGGAATGGCAACATTAAGTAAGACTGCTTTAAAACGACAACATAGTAGAAAAATAAACAAAATGAAGATTCTGACCTAGTGCAGTCTGCAGGCTTAAAAAATGTCTGAAATTACGGTTTTCATCGGGTGTGGCTTATTCTAGCTCTTAATAGTGCTCTTACCCTATTTGGCATTGTGTCAATGAAGTTATCAATTAAAGCTTAAGGAATGTTTTGCCAAATGTCGGAAAAAGTTTTAATGTCTGAGGTGGGTCATGTATGCGGTTTTATTGCTGTGTCATTGCAGACCGACATGGTCAATTCAATTTTGCTCTGGAGATACATTGGGCGAATACATTCATTTAATGCCATGCATTTTTAAGCAGTCGTTGATGATTCTCGCCCGGTGTGGACGAGCATTATCGTCGATTAACGTAAAATTGTCGCCAATGAGGATAATTTTACAGCCCGGTGCTCCCTACTCAATCGCGAGTATTCAGGGGATCCTCTTACTCTCAAATTGAAACTGTGCAACCTATGCCAGATTGTTTGACCAGAAACTATTTTACCGGTAGCTTTCCGGTAATAATAATAATAACCATGATAATAATAATAATCATAATTCAGGATGTTGTAAAAAGGGATTTCATCATACAGTTAACCGTATTAGCCAATCTTGTGCAATGGTTGTACCTCCATGAGTATATGCAGCACTTCACTAATACGATAACGATTCCACGTCCTACTTACTATACTTTGCGAAACCCGGAGACGGTTAGCAACTTCTTGTTGTGTTCGCTTAAACAACAAACCAAATGATCAAGTTGAACGGCTTCTAAACACATATTGAACTTGTGACAATTAATTCACAACTGATACTACACAACACCGCATCGATTGCAATAGCACATTATGGCAAATACGGAACACACAGAAAGACGACCATACACTTATGAAAAATGAGTTTTTTGTAATTTTTTGTAATTAAGACGTTCAGTGTAATACGCAAACATACGCCTCACCACTTGGTATGTACAGCGATCCTGAAGATTTGATTCAAGTACAAAAAGTCAGTCCATATTTGAGCGGTGTGTTCAAACAAAATACAGAACAAAAATAAAAATAACTCACCGGTGAATCTGTATGCTCCGTATTTGCGAGAAAAACACTAACACTCATTTTTTATAAATTAGTTCAATTCTTTGGGATTTCTTGGATGCAAACTCATAGAGAGCTTTTTCATTGAAATTTCGAATTTCAATTATTAGGGGTCTTTTTTCAATAGAAAACATTAACCTTCTTCACGCATAAAATACGTTAAAACGGTTTTTATTAGTTTTAGGGTTGAAAAAAAGCTTTATATCATTGGTATAGTAGGAATAATTTGTGTGAATTTTTCTGAAGTATTATTCCTGATAAATTTCAAAAATGGGACAATAACTTTTGTATTTCTGCATTTATTTTTTTTTAATCAGATCATAGATGATCGAACAAAGAATTTTTGATTGTTACTAGGCAGGTAAATTACAACTTCGTTCCCAAGGTCCAGCAATCTAAGCCCCTCAAAAAGTCTGGGATAGTAGAAACGAAAATAGCCAAATGTCGTTTTGGAATTTTACCTGCTCGCGCAAAGCATCGAACAGAATCCCTTTAGCCCTAGTCAAGACACATCCCTCAGCCTACAAAGACATAGATAGTCACTCTCTCCCTCCGTTTTTCGACTAAACGGTCACGCAACATTCTCTAATCTTGGAACAATCAAATTTTGATCCCACACACATTCTCTAGTAGTAAGTTCTAATCACATTTTCTCTTTGTCTCAACTCTCAAGTTATAATCACAAGTTCTTTCTCTCTGCTCTTGAATAAGTTTATATTCGCATTCACTTTAACTTTCCAACCTGATAGCACATAATGCACTAAAAGGCATGGAAGTGAATGCATTATCTACGTTATTTCTTCGTAATAAGATAGTAATTGTGTAAAGTGAAACGAAAAGTGAACCCAACCGTGAACCTAGTAAAGATGAGGCCAGTGAAAGTGAACAACGGTGAAAAAGGTCATCGAGTAATATAGTGTTTTCACCGCAGTTATAGTTCAATAGTACAACGCAATAATTCCCTCAACCTTTGAGTAAAACAACCCAAATTGTACATTGTGATAAATTTATTTAGGCCGCAAATAAATCAATTAAAGTCTAATATACATCTCTCTTGCTCCCAATTTGGAAGTATGCTTATCCTAGAACTTTCTTACTAATTAATTGACGTTAATCTATTACTACGAAGAATTCAAAAAGGTATCTCTACATACCAATCAATTCTTTTATTGATCCATACAAGCCTGATATTACATTCCACACCTGATCGACACCAGCCGGATCTTATTTTTCACATCATGGTCCTTGGATTTGACCGCTTTTTGGGAATCTAAACGTTTCATTCTCGTAAATGGAATTTTGAAAATGTCGTCATTAATAAGTCCACTTGCCTCATCAATATCATCACCAATGAAAGTTCTATTACTTGCTATATTTTCTTCAATTAGATTGATAACGTGCCATGATAAGTAGGCCCAATTTTGCTCTGTTGAAGTTGGTTAAATATTTAGTATTCGTATATGTTCCTGACACATAACGTGATGAAAAAAAAGCTGGTCCTGCAGCATTTGTTGATTCTGGATTAGCACTGGCCACGTTTCTGTTGGCAACATTTTTCCATGCATTCCATTAGAGAATTTCTATGTTCAAAATCTGTATTCACAGTTTGTGTATTGTAATTGCAACGAGTGGAAGCTCCCGTTGTGGTAAATTACTAATAAATGGGGGATGCAGATATCCAACAAATACTCTCACTTGGGAATTAACTGATGCAGTATTTGACTCAACTGAATTTAATTAATACACGTAGCAATATATAAAATGCGCGATGGGGTATTTTTGTACTTTCACTTGAACACCTTAGTGCTGTCCATGCATAACAGTTGCTCCATCGTAACTTTTAGCTATAAGTTTTTCAGGGCAACAGTCCACAACAGGATCCAGAATTTTTCGGATATTTCGTTTATTACATAAATCTGACTCTAGTTTTTGTTTATACCGAAAGACTGCAACTAATTGAGATTTCATCAATAAGGAGTTTGAGCTTCAAACTTGTCGGTTTTCATCAGCGCAATGAATACCGGCGACTACAAATCTGTCAAGTATTTGTATTCGCTATCCACAGAGACACTAAGGTATTAATCATACACTAGCGCCATCTAGAGTATGCAAAAATACATACAAGACATAGCTTTGCGAGCTAATTCAAGTGAAGAAGTGTATTCCCGATATTTTCACCTTAAAAAGCAGAAAAAACTTTCCTCATGCTCAAGTCAGAACATAATATTCCGTTATGCTCACAATAAGCATATTCAAATGAATTGATTCGACTGATCTATACCAAATAAAATTAAGAAGTTTGAGCTATGGTAAAAGAAAGTTCTTACGAATCGGGACATACATCTGTATAAAATTTCTATACTCATAGAAACTCGATAAGATTTTGTTTACCACAGAGGCAAATTGCAGACATGAGCACGTTTCGAACTTCTTTGTTTTCATCACTGCAAAAAATGCCAGCTATTGCAAATCTGTCAAGTATCTATATTTGCTATACACAGAGACACAAATTATTAATCATGCACTTTCGCAATCTAGGGTATGCAAACATACATTACAAGATATACCTGTGTGAAATTATTCATGTAAAGGAATGTATTCCTGATATTTTCACGTTACAAATAAAGAAAAAACTTTCCTTATACTCAAGTGAGACCATAATAAGCCGTAATGTTTAAAATCAGCATATTCATATTGAAATAAATTAATTCGAGTGATCTGTATCAAATATCATCAATGCGGAGTTTGTGCTATGTTAATAGAAAGTTCTTGTATGTACGCATACTCTAGATGGCGCTAGTGTATGATTAATAAAATTACTGCAGGAGTTCCCCAGGGTTCTGTGATCGGATCTATTCTCCTCCTATATATCGATGACCTGATATATAACGCTGGTGCTGATGATGAAACCCTCTGCGCTGACGATACAACATTTTTGAATAGAGCCAAGGGCAGAAATCTACTCCTGAATAAATCTCCTGAAACAGTCAAAAATGCAATAGAATGGTTTAGTCCAAATGACATGAAAGTGAACGAAGAGAAAACTCAGGAGTTGAATGTGAGCACAAAACGTCAAGAACCAAAAAGTATTTCTCTGCTTGGGGTTTCAATCAGCGGAAATTTAACTTGGCTGAAGCACATAAATGAATTGTGCCAAAGACTCTCAACAGCATTATTTTCAATAAGAAGAATAAAAAACTTGCTCACAGAAAAAGAAGCGGTACTTACATATCACGCACATTTCCACAGCAGGTTGAACTACAGCATCATTTTATGGGGTGCATCTTCAGAGGCAGAAAGAGTGTTCCTGAAACAGAAAAAAGCTTTAAGATTAGTAGCGGGAGTAAACCAGATCACTAGCTGTAGACCACTCTTTAAGAAATATGGAATACTTACTTTAACATGCTGTTATATCCTAGAATGTCTTATGTATGTGCACAAAAATCGGGATAATTTCCAGACACACTCAAAGATTCACAGTCATGCCACCAGGTATAAGAACAACTTTGTTGCCCCAAGACATAGACTACAGAGGACACAGAACACCCATATATTTAATGGAATGAAAATCTATAACCGACTCCCACAATCCCTAACAACACTGCATTCTATAACATTCAAGCGAAAAGTTAAAGCGATTCTAACTGAATGTGCATTTTATTCAATGGATGAGTTTATGAAGTTCCAGTTCTAGTCATTTACTTGCTGTGTTTCAGTTCGTATCTTGGTGTAATAGTTTGTTTTTTATTGATTGTTGTAGGTTTTAAAGTTGAAATATTTCAGTATGATATATTTACAATTTTTTATTTTATGATGTACATTATCATATATTTCTTCGACAATCCCTGTGAAATTTTGAGGGTAACTAATAAATTTGAATTTGAATAACTTAGTGTCTCTGTGCTGTACCCACAAATCCACTTATTTCGAGAGTAGAATTCCCGATTACATCGTCTCTATTTTCTTATCCCCAACTTAAACCGGTTGTATCTTAATTAACTTCTGGAAAAGATACGCCTTTTTCTTTTAATACTTACTTTTTCACTGAACAGATACCCATGAAATTTTTCCACATTATAAATCATATCTTCGCCAACATTCAATTTCAGAAAGTTCAAAATTTCCGGGCCAAATTGACAATAAACAGCAGTCACATCAACACATGCGACACGCTCGAAGAAAACTCATCTGAGATTAAAACGTTAAATCTCTACATTTATAGCAGCTCAAACCTCCCATAAGAGACCGTATATTTAACGAAAAGGTTAAGAGTGAATGACGGGGCTGTTCCTAAGCTGTGTAGAATACCGATGTTACTGAAATAAATTGCGCATAAGAACACTTACATGTATTGAATAACATTTTAGTTAATTGGTCTTACGCGACTGCTGAAGGAGGTAAACTTGTCAACACACAGAAGGTTTCAGGCTATTTTGAAATATTTGAACAATATCGACGCAGTTAAATTTTTCGCTGTTTCCCAGAAAAAGTACCTATTTCGCCCTAAAAATTTGGTGATCCTACAGGTTTGCAGTACATGGGTCAAAACCATCCTTTTATCACTCAACGTTCTTTCGCTTTATTTTCATGAGGAACCCACCTGATAATGTCGAATATGGACTTGAAAATAAAAGGAAATTGTAATAAACTTATCTACGAGTTGAAATTATGTATGAATAAATTGTAATATACACAAAAATATATTATAATTACATGGAATGACACAATATTTCGTAGAGATATTGGTTCTTCGAAAAAATTCACTTGATGATTCAATAAACTTTTCTACTAATAAAAATTGGTTGCTTCGTTAAATGTATTATTTCAATGAACTGATCATTTAAGAAGTCTGCTTAAATGGATTGTCGAATTTTTTGTCGCCGAGTTGGCACATCTGTTCTTTATACTCACGCAGACTTTGAGTGTTATCTGTCATTCAGTTTGTTTACAGTACTACATCTTATATACGTATAGTTTAGGCAGAAACTTGATAAAGGTGATACATTTAACAGTAAAATATATTGGAGTGTACTCCTCTGTTGTCCATGTATTCCTTTCTTGAAAGATCAGTTTGACTAATCACTTCCATACCATATTATATAACTAGTTAACTATAAACTCCTAATAAGTTTCATCTTTGTTATTTTTTATGAGAATTCCTAAATTATTGATCGCTCTAAAAGCTACATTATAGTCAAATATTTCTCCGAAATATTCCGCGATATCATCCGATATTTTATTCAAGTAAGAAAGTAATCTTTTATAACGGAGTACACGAGACTCAATGCAATTTTCTTTTGTTTTTTGTTTAAAATTTTTTCATTATCATAATTGGGTTGAAGCTGTTTTTAGATGTGATCTGTTTATTTATATTTAATTCTTTGTAGAAAATTATAACGATTCATAGGTACATTCATTAATCTATGGATCATTCTGTCATATGCTGCTGATAGAATAGTTTGATGTAGTGATCGTTATTTTAAACTCTAAGAAGTCTACCTATTCGATAGATCTTTTTTATCTTGAATGTCAATTCAATATTTATATGATTTTATTAATAAAATCATTAAAATTGCATAGGTGTCGATTTTTTACCTTAAAGCAATATATATGTGTATAATATATATCTGTTTAATCAAAGCTTCAAAGTGTATTTTTTCTTCTAAATTCTTCGTTTGTGAGACTGCATCTAAAGTATATCTCTAATATCTGGGCAGAAAACTATTATTCCCATAGTAATGAAATTGAAAAAGTTCAAAAGCGCTTCCTACGTTATGCTGATGTTAAAAAGAATGACATAAATCCACTTATGGTCTCGTTTAGATCGATAATAGAAACTTTTAATTTGTGTTCTTTGTGAGCAAAGCGCAGAATATAGGCGTGATACTTATATATATTATAAATAGAATTCGTTTTTGGAAATATTTAGTGGGAGCTTTTATTTTGAATTAACGGAATTTAAGAAATCAATATTTCATTAATATAGTGGTTTCTTGAAATAACTATAATACTATTTTCTTTATCAGTATGAGTGAAGAGAAAATGATTTACGTTGTTTTTCCTTTATTGATATGCCTAAATTCTGCTGTTTACGAACAGGGTAATGTTTATTATTATTATATTTTCAAACAATTAAGGAAATATACGTAAGAAATCAAGTCTGATTTAGAATTTTATCCATTTCAATTTTTATCATTGTAGTAGAATGCTATTTTTTGCCATAATGTTGGTTTGATGATTTAAAAAGTAACTTCGCTGATCTTGTGTGCTGTAATATTTTCAAATAATTTGAAGAAAATTTGAAGAGATAGAATAATTGCTTTGTTAGTGTAGGATATGCCCTTAAGAGGTATTACCCATAGAGTGTCTGTTTTACAATGAGCGTTTTCAAGAACCTATACTAGATACCAGAATTTGAAAATATAAAGAACCGTCAGCAGTTTCTACTGGACCTTTAGATTTCAATAGTATACATTTCTTTTTATGAGGACATTGGAATTCTCTAGTGTGTATGAAAACTGTAGACGAGCTGATAAATTAAATAATAGGTGCGTTTGAACCTGTTAGGAATACTTCGGGAGTGTTCGGAAGAGTTCGATCATATGAGAGTGGTTCAAATATGATCGAGACAAATACTCTAACACGTTTATTTATTGTCGAAAAATTTTCAAAAAATCACATTTTTTCTAGGTAATTCCCCTCACTAATTACACATTTTGTCCACCTTTCCGGAAGTTTTTTGATGTCGGTATCGAAAAATTCCTTGGGCCACTCCGACAGCCATGTGCGCACGAACCCCTCCACCTCGTTATCATTGTTGAACTTTTGACCTCCGAGGGCCTGTTTCAGTGGTCCAAACATGTGGTAGTCGCAGGGCGATAAATCCGGACTGCAGGGGAGTGTTCCAGTACCTTTCACCCGCGTTATCCTGGAGTTCAGCCGAAATGTCTCGAACAACAACAAAATGAATTGTTCTACGCGGCGAATGTTGTCTGGTGTGACGCTGGTTCGCAGTCGACGATCATGCGGCTCATTCTCCACAAATTTACGGCCATCCTTAAATGCTTTGGCCCATTTAAACACGGCAGCCCTACTCAGGCAGTCACTATCGAACTGCTTTTGCAAACGCACAAAAATATCCGTGTTTTTGACATCTTCTCCCACTAAAAAACGAATGATAATACGTTGCGCAACGGCAGTCGGCACATGATTGTGGCACAAGCGTAAAACACGTGCTCAGACGAAAACAAATGCCACACTGTTCGTAAGAGACGTAGCTATCACATACTCAAGCCACGACCTTCGAATCATACATGCGCTCCATCTACAGAGTTTGTCTCGATCATATTTGAACCACCCTCGTATATGAGGAGAACAACAGAAGAATATCTTTTATTAGGGTTGAACGAGGACATTCCAACCTTTGTTGTAGTCCAGTTCAGTTATTGAATGCGTTTGTCGTTGTGATTTGGTCTCTTTGTTATTATTATTTTTCGAGTTTTATTTATTGATTATTTGTGATGTTCATAATGACATTTGTCGAATATTTATGACGCATTACCACAGATGCACAATAAACCAAATAAGTTAATAAGTTTACCCAAATGTGCCAAAGCCTTCTGAATCATTTTGAAAATTTTGATTTTCCTGATGAATAAGAGAGAATCATTCAACATTTATTTCTCAAAAAATTTCAGCTCATCAAAAAATTTTCGAATGCAACTACCAGTGGCTCACCACAAAAAGTTTTGGAGGAAAAAAGAGGACATTGTACTAGAAAAAATGTCGTCCTATCGGTTTCCGCAGAAAATTAAATAATGTAAAAGTTAAAATATAATATCTTTGCCAAATGTCAAATGAATATTTTGAGAAATGCAAATGCTATAGTGAAAAAACTTGGAGAAAATTAAGACCCCATATATCAGAACAAGCGATCGCAGAGCCAAGTTTATAAAACTTTCATTCTTTATATTATCCAAGTAATCATTTTCACTTATTCTTATCTTCAGTTCAGGAATACACTATATATTAGCCAGAAACATGAAAATAGGCGCATCCACCATATTAACATAAATTGAATCTTATCTTCAAGGGTTTAAGAAACATTTCAAAATTTTAATCAGAAAATTTTTTTCTGATAACCTTCACGATTTCGTCCTAAAAATGTCTCTCAAGAATTATTAAATTAAATTAAACTTTTTAGAAATCCTGTTCTTTTTATAGACCCTATAGGCAATCAACCGATACAAAATCATCCAAGACATCTGTTTCGATTTCATTATTGAATTGAAATTTTTCATTTCCTCATTCTGGAGAAAAGAAATGGAAACATTTATTTAAATTTATGTGGAGTATTTTTTGGAAATGGCTTTTGTTATTTGATATTCAATCTGAACAACTATCTCGGACGATGTTTGCTAATCGCAGTCAATATTCAAAATTTTCTTTTAATTCTGTATTGGGTGACACATATGTGTTGAAAAATCCATATGCCTATAAAAAGAAACAAAAACTTTTAATTTAATTTTTTTAATATTTGGGAGATTTTCAAAATTGAATTTGTAGTTGTTTTCAGATGAAAATTTTTCTAGTCGATACCACACTAACTCTAAAATCAAAAGAGATTTTTGAGTTCAAGTACTTTCATAATCTAATGTTTGTGATTAGTACTTTTCTCATAACTGAATCTAAGCTCTTCCTCATCTTTGACAAACTACTAAAATTTTGTTCATCTTTCAATGCAGACGAAATTATCTTGATATTGAATGTATTACCACAGATTCAACAGAAACATGCTATGTGTAATGATAATATTTCTGTTCCAGATTTAACCTTCTATAACTCATCATCCTCAGTGCCAATCAATTTTTCAACTCCACTTTTATTCGACACAAGAGCTCCATCACCTGGACAGACACATAACGTGTCGGGGTCAACTGAAGAATTGAATGATCTCGAAGATAGAAGAGATAGTCCCATAATAACGATTTTGAATAACCAGACATGTCCAGATTCCTCAGAAGATTTTCCACATATTTTTTCCGAAGAAGAATTAAGGACTTGGGCCATTATTCCCGTGATATTAGTAGGAATATACTGTTTCACCATATTAGCTATCATCTGTGATAAATATTTCCTGCCATGCATGGAAATTCTTTGTGAAGTGTTTAATTTAACCCAAGTGAGTATGCGTTTTTTACTTATAGCATTCGTTTTTTTCTCGATCATGTGTTTCATGCCACTTGTCACAGTAATGTATATATAATATAGAGTCGTGATTAAGGAGTGTAAAGATTAAAAAAAAAAATTTAATCAGATTTTTCACGGTCTCCGATTTAAGCATAATTGAAAATAAACAGAAATTCATCTTACATCTGAATATTAAAACATTAATTCTATGAAACCTCTTCATAATTCAATTCTTGAAATAATTACTCAGTGTTTCTAAGACATTTTGATTGGTTTTTTCAATATAATAATTTGTAGAGATTTCACAGAATTATTCTGCTTCAATACTACAATTTTTTTCAAATATCACCCTTTTCCAAGGAAAATACCCTTCAAATTTAGTTTATTTTGAATATAATAATTTATAATTTGTTTTCTGACATGCGTACAACACCTCTTTGATATAACTGGATCTGGCCCATGCTTTGGTTTCATATATTTTTATGATTGGACATAAAATTTAATGAAATTTTGAGTTAAACTCAAACATTCATCGTCATATATTCTACTTCTTGATTGAAGTTCGTATATAGAGAAGAGGTATCTGATACATTTTGATTGATTGTTCTTATTTAACATTCAACGTTATGCACGTGAGTTTTAACTCTGTTCTGGATAATGAGAAAGAGAGAAGAGAAGAGAATTTGCTATTCATTATATTCATATTATACGAAATAGCTGTATCGGCTGAGTATGTTATTTAATTTCATTCAATATTCTATATTTTCTATAGATTATTTTGAGTGTTGTATGATATTTGACATTTCAATATTTCTATTCAAATAGAGAAAGTGACTCCTTGATTCAGGACCGAAAGGTCGTGGATTCGAATCCTGTCCAAGTGGGAAAGAAATTTTCTAGTTGGACTGGTGTCGGCCACCATTTCACTGTTGGGTCGAAAATTAACAGTGCCGTGACCTAAAGTGGCCCAAGATCGCAGTAACAAAGCCTACCCAGAACACAAGTGAACTCCTAACTCACACAAGCTGAAAAAGGTTCTGAGGGATCTTCACAGAAAACCTAGGAGTATCAATATAATAATATTATAACCTTTAAACTTGTTTCATTTTATATGAAAGTTCATATATTTTGTAACCATTTTGATAATAACAGCTGCCTTATAATAAATTTTCAATTATTCAGTAATTTACATAAGAAAAAATTAGCTCTGTATACGAAGGACGCCTGTTCCCACCTATATTGGGTTATGTATATGAGCCTAATACGTTCAATTGGTGTATCTCTAACGTTCAATTTTATTTTGTACATTTTATTTTTTTATCCTTAAACAATAATCCAGTGCCGTTAGGTCTACAGATCTTATAGTCCAAACTAATAGATAGGAATATCGCAATCAATCCAATGCTATGGAAACCTTTTCTCTAAAAGTTGCTTAATCTAACGAGCAAAGTATGTGGGATTATTCGAGCAAAATTAGGCCCCTCTTCCAACTATTCTGACTTTCGGTGAGTGAAGAAACCGCAATGTCTATGGCCATATTCTTTGAGCTCCTGGGCAGTTGCATAGATTAACAAGACTATATAAATGGGACACTCACTGGAAAAAGTCTGAATCAAGTTTGTCGCTTTTTTTGTAGCGACTGGTGCATGAAACAAATTCAACTAGAGAAAACTGTATTACCAACTCTCAAGAGAACTGCATTACATCTGCTTTTAGAATACTGCATTATCGACGCTTGGCGCGAATATTTGAATCCTATTTCAGTTTTTCCTAGGGCTAAAATTAAACAAGTGTTCAGAAATTACTATGTTTTACTACCAAAACATTGACATGCTTACATTCACACAACTTAACAACAAATACATTTCTATTTTTTGGCAGTAAAACATGGTAATTTCTGAACACTTGTTCTAATTTTAGCCCTAGGAAAAACTGAAAGAAGATTCAAATATTCGTTTCAATCTCCAAACTCACTATTTGAATAACAGATACATGTTTGAACTATAATTATTCATTCATTATAAAAAATAGAAACTATTAAATAAAAAAAAGGATGAAATTAATATATATATATATATATATATATATATATATATATATATATATATATATATACATATAAATATGTATATATATTCACAATATATATTCACAATATATAGTAATTTCTAAAAATTTGTTTCTATGTTCAATCTCACTATTTGAATAACATAAATATGTTTGAACAATAATTATTTATTGTTTATAAAAAATAAAAACTATTAAATAAAAAAAAGAGATGAAATTAACATATTTACAGTATTCCTAGGTGATAATACAAAAATTGAACCTGAAGAACATTAATTTATGAGATCTTCTTTAAGAATCAAAATGTCTTTCAGCTTGGACCTTAATCGGGTCAATAAATTCCTTCTCTGGATTACTAAAAAAAAAATTTGAATCAGTCATGGTTGCTATTTTATTCACTTGCTTACACCACCAGAATAAAGAACACCTGACTAGTCAAGCATAATATTTGATAAAGATTATGTGATGCACACTTCATTATTTGAAAATTTAAATTCTTCTATATGATATTTTCAAGACATTTTTAAATTTTTCTTTTCTCACAAAGTCTTGGAATGACATGAAAGGTATAATTAAAACACTGATTGAACCCTGGGCCCTAGAACAGCTTGAAGTTGATCCACTTTTTATCGTAAAATTTTGTTAAGTGATGAAGCTCATTTCTGGTTGAAGGGCTACGTAAACAAGCAAAATTGCCGTATATGGAGTGAAAACAATCCTCAAGAAGTTCTGCAGGTTCCATTGCATCCTAAAAAATGCACTGTATGGTGTGCTTTACACACTGGAGGCATCATCGGTCCATGTTTCTTTAAAAACGATGCTGGAGCTAATGTTACAGTCAATGGTGCTCGTTACACATCGATGATCAATGATTATTTGTTTCGAAATTTGAATGGTATCGACCCAGAAGTTTTTGGTTCCAACAAGATGGTGCTACACCTCAAGCTGCTACCGTAACAATTGATTTATTGAAAGAAAGATTTGGCGATAACATTATTGCAAGAAATTGTCCAATTAATTGGCCTTCAAGATCATGCGACATAACTCCATTGGATTATTTTCCCTGGGGTTATGTCAAGTCATTGATTAATAGACGCTTTGGAAGCCAACATAACTTGTGTTATTGATAAAATAAGGCCTGAATTACTCGAAAAACTGGTCTTAAATTGGTCTGGTTGAATGCGGTTCCTCAGAGCTAATCGTGGTGGACATATGCCGGAAATTATTTTTAGAACATAAATGATCATTCAAATAAAAAAAAATTGGCTTCAATTCTAATTTAAATGTGTTTTATTTCAATTTAAAGTTCTCTCACTCTAAAAAAAAATACCGATATATTCCGAACTACAGCTCTCTATCCAATTACTCTATCAGCTGAAATGGCGTTTTCCCTCTCCATAGGGTGTGCATTCAGAATATTTTTCCAAATCTCCTTCAAATTTCTCAAATAGTTTCTTGGGACGATGAGAATGGGGCCGGTAATTTATACTTGCTAATCTCGTTCGGGAATTCGAATAGTTGTAGAAATACCTTTTCAAAAATAGAAAAGAACAAAATATTAATATAATTGCTATTATTCTGAAATTATCATTTCATCACTTTGAAATAGGATCAATTTCACTGAAGAATTACTCAATTGTAGCGAGCGTGTGTATAAAGTTGTTATGAATTGGTATTGGTAACATTATGAACCAAAAAAATTAAGCAATAAATTCATTAAAGAGAATTACATGCATGGAACAAATTAAACCAATCAGGAAGAAGGTTTGAAGTCGCTTATTGAAGTGACTTGAAGACGCAGAGTGTTCCTTTCTTCGTCTTTTTTCCTTCTTCATTTTATTGAGAAGTACCCTTCAGAATCAAATCTATTTTTGCATCATCACTAGGAAGGTTTTCATTGGATATGTATTTGATACAATTGATCTTTGATTCTCTCATTGTCTGTCTCTGTACTAGATAAAAGTGGCTTAGAAAGCTTCCTTATTACCAGGTTATGGGGTGTGATATCAATAACGACCACTAGTATGTTAGATAATCTCTAGTTTCCAACCAGGAAGTGTCAGATCATTAAATAAGATCTTTATTGATATGTAGTGTTCTGAATGAATAGAATTTTTGAGATTATTACGAATCTCATGTATTTTTATATTTGAAATGAGTAGATGATTTATTAAAGGTCTTAAAGTATCGAATTCAATCGATGTTTGAATGTTTAATATCAGAAGAAAAATATATTCCTGAAAAGCTGCATAGGGTGTGCTTGCTGGAACTTCAGCTTGCTTACGATATCATAATACACCAGAAATATTTTATACGGTAGCTCCTGAAAGAATTTTGAGCAACCTTATGAGTTCAGAATAATCAATTCATCGAATATATAATTAAAACAAATTGTAGGAATTACCATGTTTTACTACCAATAAAAATATATTTTACACATTTTCTTGTGACTCGAGTTTCGGGAAATGAACTATCCCATCATCAGACAACTGAAGACCTAACAGTGGTACAGTGGTATTTAAACAAAGGTGATAAATATTTTGAATATTTCAATAGATTCTAGGTAACACCTAATAGTGGTACAGAGGTTTACAAGCGGAACGTGAGAAAAACCCGGTTGAAAAAGAGGGGCCTTCTAACAGATATCGGAATATCGGCAATCGACTAAGAAGGTAATTAAACAGATGGTACCCAAATATCTCAAATATTTTTTTGGGGTTACATAGTTCCGTACAGTTATTCATTATTTTTACGTTATTTTGTTTTACATCTCAAATATTTGGATTTACATAGCTCCATACAGTCATTCATTATTTTTTAAATTATTTTTATTGTGAACGAATTTGAAAATTTTAAGAATCAAGTTTCTTTTCATTTGAATCTACATGTAAAATTTTTTTTTGTCGAAAGGAAACTAATTTCTAAAGAATGAGTGGCAAAAGTTGAATTTTTGTTCACTTTTCATTAAATTAATTTTATGTTCGTTGGAAGAGGTTTTAAACAGATGTTACTTTTTGAATATCTCAAATATTTTCGATTTACATAGCTCCGTACAGTCATTCATTATTTTTACATTATTGTTATTGTGAACTAATTTGAAAATTTCAACAGATTCTAGATAATCGAGTTTCTTCCCTTTGATTCTACATGTAAAATTTCAAGATTATCTATTGTGGGAAAGGAATGACCGTTTTCTAGACAATGAGTGGCAAAAGTAGAATTCTGTTTATTTTTTATGAAACTCATTTTATATTCGTTGAACCTCGTCTTGAAGGAACGTCCTGTTTGTCCTATATATTTATTACTGCACGTAGAACAAGATAACTCATAAACTCCTGATTTGTGTATGTTTGGAGTAGGGTCCTTTGCGTTAAAAAATACCGATGATAACTTGTTTTGCGTTTTGAAGGCAATATTGACATCTGATTTTGAAAAACTATTGGCCACTTTTTGACTTATGCTACCAAAGTACGATAGAGAAATGAATTTTTTATTTTCTTCAGTTTTTATGATAGGATAAATTTGGCTCATAGCTATTTTAGATAGTTTCTGTCGAATTAGATTATCTATTATATTGGGGTTGAAACCGTTGTTCGCGGCTGTTGATTTTATAATTTGGACTTCAGCTTCGCGGTCATTTTTTGATAAGGGTAATGCGAAGGCTCTATGGATCATCGATTGATACGCTGATATTTTTTGTGAAAATGGGTGATTGGAATCAATAGGAATACATATATCAGTGGAAGTGGGTTTTCTGAACACGTTGAATTCTATTTTTCTATTTGAGTGTGATATCGTGATATATCATAAAAAATGAACAGAATTCTACTTTTGCCACTCATTGTCTAGAAAACGGTCATTCCTTTCCCACAATAGATAATCTTAAAATTTTACATGTAGAATCAAAAGGGAAGAAACTCGATTATCTAGAATCTGTTGAAATTTTCAAATTAGTTCACAAGAACAATAATGTAAAAATAATGAATGACTGTACGGAGCTATGTAAATCGAAAATATTTGAGATATTCAAAAAGTAACATCTGTTTAAAACCTTTTTCAACGAACATAAAATTAATTTAATGAAAAGTAAACAAAAACTCAACTTTTGCCACTCATTCTTTAGAAATTAGTAATTCCTTTCGACAAAAGAAAATCTTAAGGAAATTTTACATGTAGATTCAAATGAAAAGAAACTTGATTATTAAAATTTTCAAATTCGTTCACAATAAAAATAATTTAAAAAATAATGAATGACTGTATGGAGCTATGTTAATCCAAACATTTGGGATGTAAAACAAAATAACGTTAAAATAATGAATAACTGTGCGGAGCTATGTAACCCCAAAAAATTATTCGAGATATTTGGGTACCATCTGGTTAATAACCTTCTTTGTCGATTGCCGACATTCCGATATCTGTTAGAAGGCCCCTCTATTTTAACCGGGCTTTTATCACGTTCCGCTTGTAAACCTCTGTACCACTATTAAGTGTTATCTATTGAAATATTCAAATTACTTATCACTTTTGTTTAAATACCTCTGTACCACTGTTAGGTCTTCAGTTGTCTGATGATGGGATAGTTCATTTCCCGAAACTCGAGTCACAAGAAAATGTGTAAAATATATTTTTACTGGTAGTAAAACATAGTAATTTCTACAATTTGTTTTAATTATGATCAACTACCAAATAATAACGGCTGAAACAATTCAGTATCTGAATATATAATTTTCAATATTATGATTATTAATTGTAATATTTCAGGATGTAGCTGCAGCCACTTTCATGTCCATAGCAACGTCAACACCAGAATTATTTGTTAATATCATAGGAACATTTATAACTAAGTCTGATCTAGGAGTAGGTACAATTGTAGGTTCGTCTCTGTTCAACGCTCTAGGAGTGGCAGCTATAGGTAGTTTAGCAGCATCTCAAGTGAGTGTTTATACCATTCAATGCTAGTTTTACATCACACACAACAGACTCACGGAATGATTTCACGAATAAAAATTTCCAAAGAATGAATATGGCGAAAGCCAGGTTCACACAATGTGCGCATAAGGTCATAAAACTTGACAGTCATACGAAATAGAATACAATCAGATCTATCAATTATTGAATCCATGCAGTTATATATAATAACAACTTCTTTTACAGCCCATCCAGTTGGATTGGTGGCCATTAACAAGAGATGTGATCATTTACGTATGCGCAGTATTTCTCTTAGTTTTAATAACATGGGATGGTTATATCTTCTGGTACGAGGGGCTCGTACTTTTTGTAGTATATTTCCTTTATTTTAGCGTAATGTATAATAATACCAGAATCTCAAATTTCATCTCAAAATTTCTTCCGAAGAGGAAGAATCAAACTAGTGATTGCGATGAAGCCAGTATAAAAAAAGATTCTATAAACGATAGAAAACTGTCTACTGTATCACCATATGGATCCTACATGGAGGACGCTCATCACCGACAATCTCAACAAAATTTTAAAAATTATCAGTCAACTACTATAAGCACCATACAAATAAGGGATCACGAAAAAGGTATAGCCACAATTGAGGAGAAAAATGAAGACAAAAAAGAAGAAGAAGAGGGTAAATATCTCATTGAAAAAGCGCACTAAATATATTATATTATACAAAATCTTCATCAATGGTTGTAAAATTGCAGTGACCACTGAAATATTAGTTTGGACCATTATGGTGAATTAATGATGGTTAAAATTTTGAAGTAACTGGTAGAAAATGAAGTGATTTGTTTTTTCCCATTTTCTCATTCGGGATTTCTTTATAATTATATTTAGGGTAGGTAACAATACTAAAGAATTATTTGTGTTTTGTTCCTCAATTTCCTTCGAACAAGACGAATTGAATATAGAAACTCTAAAATGAGAATTAAAATAAAAATAAAAAATCATAATTTATTGGCATAAACGAAACAATTTCACATTTTGTTCATTGTGATTGTTCCATATTTTCGTTATTAATTCTGAAGTATTTTATGATTATTCCCCAATTTTTATCCAATATTGTGCGGGTGAATTGTAATTAATTCATGCACCACTTTTAGGTTGAAATTCTACCTTTCGAAAAATGTCCTTTTATGAAGATCCAAAAAGAAAAGAACTTCATGAGAAAAGATTAGAAAATAAACATATTAATTTTGCATATAAAGTCATATCTAGCATATCTAGAGGTTGTGAGAAGGGCAATTTAGGTCGGAAAAATTAAATAGTGAAGTTATATCCTTTATATAAACTTTTCTAATATCGAATATCGGAAACTTTAATCAAATTTTTTTCTATAAGGCTGTTCGGAAAGTAATTTCGTTTCGGCAGATGTTTCAATTGTATTTTTCGAACCTAACTTCGCACTTAAGCCGCATAATCATTATGTTTTGAGAACTGATATAGCAAGGCTTTTTGAATATGTAGAGCAATAAGCAGCATTTTCGTCATATTTTACTTTTTTACTATAGGAAAGATAAAAATGCTGTTCAAGCTACACTAGATGCACTAAAGACATGATAAAGGCTTTAGTTGATGCAAATCAGACAATAACAACACGTGAAATCGGTGTGAGGGGGGGGTTGCCCACAGGTGTTACTTGTACCACCTGGCCACCCCTTTGGTGTTGGACTCGAGGGGGCAGGGGTTGAAAGTCCGCATGCTGGACTTGGTTTTAGCGGGCTTGACGGTTCGACCGGCCTTGTCCTGAACCTGGATCTAATGCGTAACGTTTCAGGGTTTGGGGATCTCGACGAAACAGCCAGTCCGTTGGTGCTTGACGCCAGGATTAATCGAAAGACTTCACATGGGTTCGTGGGTCATGACTTACAGGCCGTGTTGACGGTGCTCGTACTCCAATCAATTGAGTCGTCAATCTTGGGATTATCTCAGTTCATGAGATTGCGTTCGGGTGCTTGGATAAGAAGCTCTTCCGGCGTGAATTGTGTTCCAAATAACTCGGGTACTGACCATGCAGAGCCAGTAGAGGCTGCTACCAGTCAGACGGTTGTAGGCTTTCAAACTGAATCCCAAACTGGAAGCTGGTGGGTTCATCTCTTCGGATGGGTTCTCGCTTCGCGCGATGATATAGCGTAATCCTTATCACACTTTCTGCCTCTGGGCGCAGACCTAGGAGACTGCTGAGTAGTCACTTGGTGAAAGAGCCACGCTCATATGCCAATTGAACTAACCGGTAGAATTCACCTCACTCAAGTTTGGTCACTCTCCACATGATTTTACCGCTTAAATGATATACATTGTGTCAAGAAAGTACCGGGAATTATCGATTTAAATCTGGCGGGGCAATGAGGCAGGTAAAATTTTTTTTCCTAGGTTGGTACCACTGTCCTTAATTACTATGCCAAGCTTGAGCGGGATCTGTCAACTAGTGTGTTTGCAACAGCTGATTAAGTCAGATGATGTCAGAGTGCGTGCCGATTTTTACTATGGTGATTACGTTGAGCAAAGAATTTGTTTAAAATTTTGTGTTGCAAATGAATTTTCGTGTGCCGATGCATTGAAAATGTTGCAAAAGGCCTTTGGTGATAATGCTCTATCGAAAACTCGTGCATATCAGTGGTACAGAGCCTTCAAGGACGGTCGTGAAGTGGTCGCCCATCGACGGCTTCGATCGGAGATAACGTCGATAAAATTTAGGAAAGGGTGCTGGAAAACCGTCGTACCAGCTTGAGAGAGATAGCACATGATCTTAAGATATCCCACGAGTCCGCACGTACGATTTTGATTGATATTTTGGGCATGAGAAAGGTGGCCGCACGACTCGTACCGAAAGACCTGAATTTTCTACAAAAACGTCATCGCGAACAGGTTGCTTCAGACATGCTGGATCGCTGTAATTCCGATTGTACATTCATGGAACGCATTATAACTGGTGATGAGACCTGGGTCTACGAGTACGATATGCAAACAAGCCAGCAATCGTCGGAATGGGTGGCAAAAAATGAGCCGAAACCGAAAAAACCACGCCTAAGCCGCTCGAAAATGAAGGTGATGCTCATTGTTTTCTTCGATATCCGTGGCGTGGTGCACTACGAATTCGTTCCAGAGGGTCAGACGGTAAACAAGGAGTATTACCTAGGCGTTATGAAACGTTTGCGTGAGCGTATCCGTAAGAAGCGGCCAAATTTGTGGGCGAACAACTCATGGATTTTGCATGACGATAACGCGCCTTCTCACCGAGCTACGATTGTGACTGACTTTCTCGCCAAAAACTCAACAAACGTGCTTCAGCAACCACCGTATTCGTCGGATTTGGCTCCCTGCGACTTTTTCCTCTTCCCAAAACTAAAATTGCTCCTTCGTGGCACCCGTTTTAAGTCGATTGAAGCCATAAAACAAAATTCGGCGCGAGAGCTAAAGTCCATCCCGGAAAGCGGCTATAAAAAATGTTTCGATAATTGGAAGTGCCGTTGGCATAGATGTATTGGAGCAAATGGAGCCTATTTTGAAGGCGACCCAATAAATTTTGACGATTAAATGTAAAAATGTTGTTTTAATTGAAAATTCCCGGTACTTTCTTGACAGAGTAGTACACTGCCACACCCACCATATTTTCAGATCTTGCCCCTTCGGATTATTATTGTTCCGGTCATTGCAAAATATTTTGGGCGGTAAAACCTTTGATTCAAATGAAGAGGTCAAAAATCACCTGGATTAGTTTTTATACCAGCAAAGACAAAAAATTTTATGAGCGTGGCATCATCCTACTAGCAGAAAGATGGCAAAAGGTGTTTTACCAGAATGGCCTATATATAATTTAATAGAATATTTATTCATTATACGAAAACTGTCTTTCGTTTATCCAAAAAAAAAAAAACTGAATTAGTTTCAGAACAACCCAATAATTATGGCGAATTCGAAATCTTAGGGGAAGCGCACAGATATCTTGTTTGCGGGCTCATTCACATGGACCCTTCAGATTGACTGTAAAGGTGGAGTCTGACAATTGAGCTTGTAGTTCTTGTTCCATCAGGAACGAAAGTGATCTAGGGCCTGCTGCTCTACTTGAAACCGGAAAGATCGGTGTAATGAGCGAGAAGAAAAGCAGTTGTGGGAAATACCGCGAAGTTGCGGTAGAGTAGAGTAGATTTTTGGTGGGCGTTCGACGCGCCGTCGAGTGTCAGAAAATTTAGCTCCTAGAGCTTGCAGGCTGCAGTAGGGCTTTCGAGTCGATACAATTCTTCTCCACACCTGATCGTATCATGAGTCATAATTTTCAGATAGCTGTGTACCTGTGATTAGACGGAATTAGTCTCGAAAGGTGGTTTCGACATCGTGGGGAAAGAAAAACATATAGTTGGGTTTTTAAATCACGTAAGGCTGTCGCCAATGAAGCTCTTCCAGAGCTTTCAAACGTCTTCTTCATGGAAATATAGACATTTTATCCCACCTTAAACTCATGAATTCTCGATTTTCTTGGTGGATGGAGCATGCCTCTCTGTGAGGAATATTGCGAAGTTATAGTAAAACAGGATAGATTTCTGAGGGCGTTTGACGTACCCTCGCATGTCGGAGGTTTGAACGCATAAAGCTTGGGCTGTGCGTCTCCACATTAGTAATGACAGTTCGTTCATTATCGGCTTTTCTGATAAGAATGAGAACGAAAATTTATACTAACCAAATCTTTAATGGTAGGTAATCATTTGTGAATCATCTTTAAGAAAGATATTTTCGCAAATACGAAACTTAGGGCGAAAACCTTCAAGACAAAAACTTTCATTCTGAGATAAGTGACATTAAAATTAAAATAACTTTCGTTTCATATAGTAAGATATGTAATAACCTGATTTTGTGCCATTTCGGTGAAATGGTGTTTTTTGTTGTCCAGGTTTTTTCTCTAATAATCACAGAGAATGTAAATAACGTTCTTTTTCATCTTTTTAATTTATATTATCGTGATACCCCTAGATATTCTGTGAAGATACCTCAGAAGCTTTTTCAGCTTGTGCAAGTTAGGAGTTCAGTTGTGTTCTGGGTAGGCCTTTTACTGCGATATTACGCGAAAACCCATCCAACTGGAAAATTTCTTTTCCATCTGAACAGCATTTGACTCCGGGACCTTTCGGTTCTGAGCCCAAAGTTCTAACCACTGAGTTATCGACACTACAAATAACTGATAATTCTTACACAGTGAATTATTACAAAACGTATTTGAATGGTAAACTAAGTCATTAGGGGGATGATTAATTTTCAACAAATCAGCTAGCTTGATTGGCAGACTAGTGGCTCTGAGGGAAATTAGATTATCCTTTTGAAATATTTCCACAAAAACGAAGAAGACACCGAATACTGCGACATGATTTTGAGAAAGCTGAATAACAAGAGCATGGGGAATAAGATGGTACTGTAGAATCACAAAATGACTATGGCTTGTGTCGGAGAGACTGGTTCTCTTCCACAAGATCATTTACGAACTGATGCTTCACAGAACATGGGTGTGCCATTAGTGTTACACTTCAGTTCTGATTACCGATGTTACCGACTGATGTAGTGCAGAAAATGACTGGATTGAAATTGGGAATGTAAAACATTTGTCATTAGTAACAAAAACAGATTCTGTGGGATGAAGAGAAGAAAAGACGTGATTCTTAATTTATTGGGGGAAGACAAGTGCATTGCACTGTTAGAGGTATGATCTGGTGAGCGATTGCTCACCAATGTATACTTACCTATTGAAATATTATAAATAATAATCAGTATTATTATAGTGTCTCTTTGTATATTCTCTAATTTGGTATACTCTCGAGATGATAGTATATTCTGTATATTTCGGCTATCATTATACTTCATTTAGTCGTGTATTTTTTTTTGATAGCCCACAGTTCTCTTATGAAAAAAAATTACCTTTTCTCAATGTATGTATTTAAATGAAAAAAAACTACATTATCATTTCAGCAACAAGTTGATTGGTAGATAATTTCCAAATAATTTTGTATCTTTCAACATTAATAGTACCTCAGAAAAAACTCTCTCCACATAGTCGCCCTTGGAAAACATGAGTGTTCCAAACACATCACAATTTTTTTAGAATCCAATGAGGTCCCGTTAAAATCTTTAGGATATTGACATCTTCAAAATATATTATTAATAGTTCCATTCGCATAAATCTGTTTATCTCTTAATAAAAATGATACGCCATTGCTGATTTCTTTACGAAAATCATGCAGTAGGGAACAAAACCATTTCAAAAATCAAAAGATTTGTTCGCATTTTTCAGGCTGTTACTGACAGCAAGAATCTTGTATACATTTTATCTTCACACGTTGACTGTAGCCGTCGAGACTAGACTGTATTTGACGAAAGTCGAAAATTGCCATCGATTGTCGCTAACTGCAGCAGGTTAAATGAATATTACAACGGCCACTATTACATTACAATCATTTGAAGAAATCCTATTTATATATTATTATTTTTATTTATTATGATCGTGTCATTTATATATTATTTTTTCAGATGACATGGCTTGGTTTCATTTCCCAAAGGACGTCAGTATTTCTATGAAATGCTTATGGATTTATTTATTTCCAATCAAATGTATTTTGTATATATTTTTACCAGATCCGAGAAAGCACCCTAAGTTGTATCCACTGATATTTGTGATGTGCATTGTATCTATAGGAATTAATTCATATGTAGTTTCCTGGATGATAACTTTGATAGGTAAGATGACGAATTCTTAACAATAGTACGCTTGAAAAAGCAATATATATATATATATATATATATATATATATATATATATATATATATATATATATATATATATATATATATATATATATATATTAATACTTGCTATATTCTCTAATTTCGAACTATCCGACAATTACCTATCTATAAGTAATAAATGCTATTATGGATATACATGGCAGATATGAAGAAGTGTAGAAAAATTATAGCCAATGCCTTTGGGTTAGGAGCTGAAACACTCTGGTACATAAATAATAATAATAATAAAGTTTCTTCAGAAATCAATAATCAATAAGATTTTACTGGTCGAATAAAATTCACCGTCTTACGGAACCTACCACATATGAGTGTCGACAGCTCAGTGGTAAGAGCTTAGGACTCGTAACCGAAAGGTCGCGGGTTCAAATCCTATTCAGGTAGGAAAGAAATTTTCTAGTTGGCCGGATATAGGCCACCATTTCAATGTTGGGTCGAAAATTAACAGTGCTGTGACTTAAAGTGGCGTAAGTTCGCAGTAACAAAGCCTAACCAGATCACAACTGAACTCGCACTACCTGAAAAAGCTTCTGAGGGATCTTCGCAGAAGATCTAGCAGAATCAGGATATTATAAAATTATACGTTACTCATATGAGCATGTTTGAAGTATTACCTACTAAAACAACCAGCTGTAGCTGTCAATATAATTACTTAAAAAAAACCATGAATGGTTATTTTGATGAATACACAAAATTATATTAGAAGTAATAATATTTAGATACCGAAAAGAATTAAGTTTACCGAAGAACTTAAAGCTCATTGTATTCGTTTTCAAGAAATGAAACAATTTTCTCAGTATATTCTTATTTTTGCTTCATTGATTCGACGTTAATCAGTGGATATTACAAATCGCTGAAGTTGATTGAACGGTACTGAATATCAAAAGTGTTATTTCATTTATGATGTTCATTAGAAAAAACTTGATATCAAAGATAAACAACGGAAATTAAAATATCTCAGTGATAATCATTCATAATTCGAAGATTATTATTGAACTGTCAAATTCCCAATGAAGAATAATTTTTTCCCTATATGTGAACACATATTCTTTCAATATTAGAGTATCAGAAGAACATAATAAGAAGAGGTTTTTACTTGATGAAAGAAATATTACAAAATTTGCATATCAAAACAGATTAAATCTGTTAGTCTCCTATAATTTTAATTTCAAAAAAACTTTATTCAAAAATTTTTAGAATTAAATGGATGTCTTGTAAGCACTGCTTATATTTAATACAATATCATGATATTGTATATTGCGTTTTGATTTTATACGTCTATTAAATATAAGCTATGCTTATAAGACATTAATTTAATTCTAAAAATTTGTTCATAAAATTTTTAAGAAATTGAAATTATAGGAGACTAACTGATTGAATCTGTTTTGATATTCAAATTTCATCAGAAGAACTGTTGCTGTGCCTAGGGTGGCATAAGGAAACAGTTACTGAGCCTAGCCAGAATACAACTGATCTCGTATCTCGTATAAGTTTCCGAAGATTCTTCATACGAGATCTATGAGTTTCAGTATAATATTTCAACTATTGTTATTATAATTATAGTCTACGAATTTCAAATTGTTATCAAGATTTTATGAATAGAAATAATATTATATAAAAATTAATATTACAGGATCTACCTTCAGAATTCCAGATGCAGTTTTAGGTTTCACATTTTTGGCAGCTGGAGGATGCTTGCCTGAGTCAATTTCTATCACAATCATGTCCAGAAGAGGTAAGGAATTACACTATCACAAGAATTTCTCATTTTCATTGTTTAACGACAAATATATGAGCACAACTTATATGGAATAACCCAATATTTTACAGAAAGAATGTAGATATACATGATGAAAAGATCGCCTGGTATCATTATATGGTTCAGTCCAGCATAACTTAAATATCGAATTCACAAAAAAACAGATATTCTAAGGAAAAATATGAATTTCTTGGGATCTTCATACTAAGTATTTTCTCCTCTTGTCTTAACTAAAGTTTGAATTTGTTGAGGCGGCTTCTTATATAATTGTCGATTTATTCCTTCTGAAAACAGACTCCTCATTATTCAAAAACTCCTTCGATTTTTTTTGATTTTAATCAGCTCTTACTTTTTGTGCGCGCCCGTTCCAGCGAGCTATATATGGTTCCGCCCAAATTTCCATAATTTTCCAATTTTGAGGTTGTGTTTTAATGACAAAATAGTGCAAAATATCGTGAAGATCGGACGAATAAAAACTCACAAAAAAAATAATTTGTGAGCGGAGCAGGCAAGGCGCTGCCTCAAACACTATAAGTTTCGAACGGAAGGAGTTAGAGACTTGAAACTCCCAGGCTATAGTAGTTTGGGGTCTAAATGTCGAGGTTGGGTAAGTAAATGGGCAGAATCAGTGTAGTGATTTCGTGGTTATTCAAAATTTGCTCATATTCTTATATATTCTGAACTACAAATCCGATCGATCTGGTATTTCATAACAGAATAATAATGGACATGTTCGTGCAAAAATTTCGTGGGGATTTTTTAATAACATGATCTGAAACAAGGAAACATATTTTGTTAACGAAGCAGAGCTGACCATTACCTAAAATATAGCAACAGTCCTACGATAGAGTTGAAATTTATTCAGATCTAAAATAACGATACGAAGGCAAATGTAAAATTTCGTGAGGATCGTTTAATTGGAGAATTGAAAAAAACTTTCGAGTAGAGCAGCGTTAAGTGCTACCGCAGTCCTACGATTGATTTCGAATTTAGCATGTAGATGTAAGATAATGACAAGAAGATTAATGCAAAATGTCGTGAGGATCATGGGTAATATAAATAAGCGAGCAAGATAACCTGACTTCAAATCTGTACTTTCACCATTTTTTGTTTTATCGCACGAAATCTCGGCCCAACAACAAGCCCAATCTAATACTCTAAAACCCTGTTAGTATGCATTTAAGCATTATCCTGTAAAAGTAGAAACGACTCTTCATAATCACTACTCCAAAGTTGTAGCATGTTCAACTACATTTACCTCTTGGCATAATTTGAAGTTTAAGGCATATCCATTTGTGAAAAAACGTTGAATTTGAAGCTCTCGAAGAAAATGCGGTATTGCGAGGGAGCTTTCACTTCTTAATTTGGGAGACGGCGTTTCGTTCGGAGCATAAGCACCTGAAACTCTTCAGACAGTGACCATGTATTCCGCTTTGGAACGGTCGTCGAACGCTGTGTGCCTTGCCCTATTTAAACTCGGTGGGGAAGGTCAGTCAGGAATCTTTAAACTGGTCGTGTCCTCTATATGATACGCCGGTCAAGCTGCAACAGAGCAAGAAAGGTTTTTGGACGAGGAGCGAAGAAGGTGGTCGCTACAAATTTTTCAAGTTACATCACTATCATGCTTAGTTTAAAAACCTGAAAAACTGCATTTTATTTTTAGTTTTCAGTAATGTTACCTCCACTTCAATAAAACGTTATTTTATTGTTTCAACGGAATGTTGTCTTGTTAATGTTTATTAGTGTTTTTATTCCCGTGAATTATGTTTCAATATATCGTCTTATTTTATTTCGATGTAATATTGCTGACATACATAAATCGTTCATATCAATTTTAGACAACAATTTTGAATTGAAATGTCAAAAAATCGTTGGATCTGAATGTTTTTTCTTAACTTCATTCTGATTTTTATTGATTTTGTTCGGAATTTCCGGATATATTGTACATATATTCTTTTAGTTTTTATCATTTTCTATATATTATCACTTTCACTAGGAGATGAAATAAGGGAGAGAGAAGAGATTAATAGGGAGAGGTCTGTTTGACAAACTCTTTCTTGCGAAGTATGCATCCATTTCATAGGTTCTTAAAGTGGACGTTAACACTCCCTTAGGGGCATTTAAGACTTCCAGGAAGCAGTAGAAGATTCAACGAAAATCAGGGGGCATTAAGGTGACGTCAATGGGCGTGAGCATACTGAAAATTTACAAGAAAATACGCGCTAATCACGTACAAAAGCAAAGTAAAATTTAATATTATTCAATTTTTGTCATCGTAGATATTATAGTCATTTTTATCACGTGTGAAAAAATTCACATATTTCTGTAGAAGAGGGAGTGGATTGAAATGATCAATACTGAAAATCTACAACACATGTTTTACTTAGGAAGTACCGAAAACGAGGTTGAAGTACAATATTTAAGATTATATAAAAGTCTTCTATCATTTCGAACTTTAATAAATACATAATGCATCGAATGAGCATCTGTAGCTTAGATTGATGATTTACTTGTTATCAAGTTCTTCATTCAACGAATCAAACACGATATTTCATGCAAGGATACTGAAATGCAGCATATAGGTTGCTGGAAGCATAATTTATTGAATAAGGTCATGTACAAAGTTGCTAACTTTGCTCTAACTGAATATTCGTTGAGAAATCAGGATGCGTATATTTTTCCTTATGGTAGCTTGTGCATATTTAAACAATTAATATCCTTTGCACATTCAAAATTGTCACAAAAAAAAATGGTTGTGTGCAAATGTGTGAAGTACTGTCTTTATTCCATATAAGTTTAATTGTACATATTTTAAATGAATTTTTCATTTCACGTTTCGAAAACTTCCTAGATAATCATGAAGCATCTTGAGTAAAAATGAGGTGCATTAGATTGTCGCAAGAAAACATAATTATATTAGTGAAAATCATGTTAACTAATGAGTGAAACATTTAACAATTAGCACTTAACAGAGGTTGAAAACAATACTAATTGTGAAATATGAAATTTTTACAGGTGAAGGCTCAATGGGAGTCTCGAATTCTTTAGGAGCAAACACGATGAATATTCTGATGTCTCTCGGACTACCTTGGTTTTTGAAAACCATCACGATGGGGACTAACAAGAACTCTTTCATAAAAATTGAATCTGGTATCATAGAATACACCATTGTGGCACTGATTGGAGTTGCGATTGTATTATACCTCACGCTGTATTTTAACAAATTTCAGTTAAGAAAGAGAGTTGGTGTGATATTGTGTGTAGTGTATTTAGTTTGTATTTCGTTGGCGATTGTGTCTGAACTACTCACGAGAGAAAATTGCTGACGAAGATTTCATTTTCGATGAATCCTCTGACCTTATTCCATTATGAAGTAGCTAGTCTATGATTACGTGAAAGCAGATGTCACTAAATTTAAATTAGAAATAAATCTAGTCAATTATTTTATACAAATGTTATATTAATGAGATGTGAGTTCAATGTTAGCCGTTATAACTTCCTGATGTTATGTTCTATAAAACAATAATCGTTGTAACCTGGACGCAGTAGGTATGAAGCTTGGATATTTTTCCTTCAAGGTTGATCTTTACCTTTTCATTCATCAATATCTTCATATTTTATTACTGTATTATAAATAATTTCACACAATATGAGATAGATGATAGTGTTCAATTATAGTAAGGAAAATACTTGTAATTTAGTGATATATCGAATCGAATCAAACTATCTCATTCAGATTTATAAGCCTCAATGCTCACAGAAGCTTGGTGGTGACGTTGGACTGAATGGCAGTCATGTGCTACCTGTAATTATATCTTCATTTTTTCTTATCGGATAAAAAGCTTTAGTAATCTAACCGAAAGATTGATCAAGATGAGTGAAGTATGCTAAAATAGGACATCAGATTTAATCAATTCTTTCTTGGTGTAATAAATACGTGATGGTTCTGAAAGATTGACTTAATATCCCCTAGAATATTTTAAGGCTTTTCGGTACACAACATTAATCAAATCACTCTATGGATCTTATATTTGACATCCAAGTTATTTCCGATATTTTCATATACGAGTGTATTTATAATATCAACAGAACATTATATGTCGCTCATATTAGTGATTAATTTGATTTTAATTCAAATACTCATTTTCATGAAACCTATTGTATTTCTTGCATTTTTCAGTTTCTTCAGTTGAACAGATCATGTTTTATATTTAGTTCAATAATTTTTATATTTTTTTCTGATCGTAATTATCAAATGTTAAATTTTAAGGTACTGAAAAATCAAAAGTATATTCAAACTTTATTGTAAAATATAAATGTTGATTTCCAACGAATCAACATTGTACACATCTTAAAGTTTATGGAGCTATACGATAAATAGTACCTTTAATTTTCAGGTCTGTGTAACAAAATCAATCGGAAGAATCTGTTTTTCTCTTCCATGAAGAGAATAAAATAAGTCTATCCAAATAAATTAAAATAAAATTATAATTCATTTCTCTGTGTCGAGAGGATTTGTTTTATTTGATTTCTTTGTTAGATTTTTTCGCCACATATTTGGAATTAACGATTGTGTTAATGAACTATTTTTCAATAAACAATGTTGAATAAAAATGTTAATGATTTCAACTCATTTTAGTTTCTCCTAATTGTTGAGTGAAACTAATGAGAGCTTTACCAAATTTAATGAGCATTCACACTATATGTCACTTTTAATATAATATCCATCTTCCTTAACCTTTCTATACACTGTTATATATTCATTAGTGGAGACGATTTTTGAAAAAATAAACTTGTCACAGAACTTCTCCTTATCGATAAATTCGTTGAGTTCTTTACAGTTTAACTCTCTCAAAAATCCAATCACAAAACTATAGCAATTAGAACTAGACTCGTCATAACTATTTGAATCCCACTTCTGGTTTGTGTACAACGACGACAATGTCATATCCCAGTGTTTTTTCCATACTTCGGAAATTTTGTACACCAATATGGACTGTGTCCATTCCTCAGTCTTGTGTTTTTGTAATCCCTCCGAGTCGTATTCGTACACTGTGCCACAACTATCGGTAATACCAATATGTAGGTCATTATCGCTGCTGTAGTGCCTAAAAAAAGATAGTTGTTATACATCCACAATCTTATGATTCATCTCACTCTAAAAACGTTCCAATAGTGGACCTTATTACAATTGAACATGGATATTGTTGGGCTTTGACGAAGGGATAGGGCACCCTGAAAAGATATCATGATACATATTATTGAAGTAATCTGCAACACGTTTTCAAATAAGGATCATAAAAAGACAGTTTGTTTATCAGTTTTCCACTTTATTTAAAAAAATTGTTTTGCTTAAAACGAAACCAATTTGAAACAGAATATATCAAGAAAAATATACTGGAAGTGAAAAAGGAAGAATTTTTGAAAATTGTTAAGCATGCCAATAACGATTATAGAGTAATTTTATATATACTATATTCTGTGAGTACGATTAAGTTGAGATTTTTATTATATCTCATAAGGATGGAATTCTTTCGCGTCTAAATCCTGACGCGTCACACTTCTGTCCGACTTCATCAAAAACGATATACGTCAATAATATTTTCATCATATAAAGGTCAATTCTGGATATCCCTATGTGAAAAAAGGGACCAGGATCGGAGATAGTGGCCAGTCAGTCAAAGAACATGCTCCTGGCTCGGGGGAAACGAACAAATTTAATGAACGATTACATGTTGGTATCTAACCAAATTTACTGAAATTATTTGTGAGATTGTATTCTGGAGAGAAAATAAATTCTTGAGCTAGGATGTCAAGCAAAAATTATATTATATAATAATATAATAAGGAATATGAGCTTTGGTTACAAAAAGTAATATCTGCCGTTTTAATTCTAATTATTACTATATTAATATTTTATATATATATATATATATATATATATATATATATATATATATATATATATATTAATATATTTAATATATATATATATATATATATATATATATATTAATATATTTAATATATATATATATATATATATATATATATATATATTAATATATTATATTAATATAATCTAAAATTATATTATTATAGCTGATGTAGCACAAGAAGACATGGAAACAAAACCTGACAAAAGTAGTCTCCAATAGCTTATCATAGTTAGGATAAGCTTATAAATCTATTGTGGTAGAGAAGAGAAGTCATCGGATTTCAACGTAAGAATACAAAAATGAATTCATTTTAATAATATATCAGGAGTACAAATGAGTTTCCGCCGTTTTATTGTAGACGGCGCGGCACGGAGTTTCGGTTAGCTTTCGCAGATGATAACCGGCTTAAAAAATAGTTTGGACATTCAAGAACAACATAACCATTAATATCATTGATTTTATATTGGTAAAATATAATTTTTATAAGTTGAAAATGTCAAAATTTGAGCCAAGTAAGCGTCATTTGCGGGAAATATTAGTTTACTTCTTTAATTTAAAGAAATCTGCTGCTGAGGCACATCAATTGCTCGTAGAAGCATATGGTGATGGTGCTTTGAGTGAGAGAACGTGTCGAGAGTGGTTTCAAAAGTTTAAAAATGGTGATTTCGGCGTAGAAGACAAAGATCGCAGTGGAAGGCCAAAAATTTACGAGGATGCAGAATTGGAGGAATTATTGGAGGAAGATTCATCTCAAACACAAAAATAACTTGCTTTAACATTAGAAGTCACTCAGCAAGCAGTCTCACATCGTTTAAAATCATTAGGAATGATTCATAAAGAAGGAAATTGGGTTCCGTACGAATTAAAGCCGAGAGATATTGAACAATGCTCGTCCACATGTTGCGGCTCCCGTGAAAAAGTACTTGGAAACACTTGATTGGGAAGTGTTACCCCACCCGCCGTATTCACCAGACATTGAACCGTCCGATTATCACCTGTTCCGGTCCATGGCACATGCTCTGACGGCGCAGCGGTTCACATCTTATGAGGATACCAAAAATTGGGTTGATTCGTGGATAGCCTCAAAAGACAAGGATTTCTTCAGACGTAGGAATCGAATGGTGCCTGAGAGATGGGAAAAAGTGGTTGCAAGTGATGGGCAATATTTTAAATGAATTTATATTACCGTTCTTCTATGATAAATATTTAATTTGTGTTAAAAAACGGCGGAAACTTATTTGTACTCCTAATATTTCCACTTCAAATTATTGTTAGCAGATACTATTTTTTTTCAATACGACAGTCGAGTATCTCATTTATCTTATTCTTTTGATACGGTCCTGTTAGTATTATTAATCGACTACTACAATGTGAGTAGACATAATAAGTAACAGATACCTATAAAATTCCCTATTCCAAAACCTACAATAGATAAGAAGATTTCGTGAACTCACCTGAAAGGTATATCATCTAAAGAAATAGTTAACATTGAAATTTTGCATTTTGGACAGATTTCAGGAAGACCAAAACAGAATATTACCGAACCACAGTGTTTGAAACATAATACTTGCTCATCCATGCCATGAACAGGTTATCTCAGATATTTTTTGTGATACGCCACTGGTGAAGAGGTTCACTCATTAGAAATAAAATTGTTACTCGGTTCACTTCCACTCCTCATTCAATATACCTTGAAATTATTGTTCATAAGGCTTAAAGTAATATAGAAAGAATTCAAACATTTTTTCAAGAAAATCTCTATTCAAAAATATATCGTTATTCTGAATGAACAAAACAGCCAACCACATTACCTTTGGTTGCTAAATATTCTTACTAATCTGGTACTGGTACCTGTACCTGTCTACAGTAGGAAGTGTGGTCAAATTTATTAGCGCAAGCGCGATTCTATAGATGCTTTTCAGGTTGCCGGGATTACTCTTGTGATCTGTTGAGTGCCAATGGCATTCTCAACAAGAGAACCTCCGCCAAAACGAAAACCGCTCTTGTTTCCATACAATCGACAGCAGGCATCTGTCAAGGATATTTTCGATGAGAATCATGTCTTTTTTTGAACAAGAATTACAATCAATTACATCAGTTTCAGTTGTACGATTTTTCGATTCATGTCAAGATTTTCGAATCACGGAAAATTCAATCATGGGTTAATTATCGTTATCATCATTGGTATCACATACTTATCGTCGCCATCCATGATAATTAGCTTCAATATAATTCTTACATTTTCTCCTGCGCCATTCTTTCAGCTTTTGCCTTCTCCTGTGTCTACTTTTTACTCTCTTAGGATTCTTCTTACTTTCGAACAATATTGTGGAAATTACCTTATTCAATATGAAAATTAATAAATTTACGTTTTTGTGGGAATTGAATATGGATTTTTGTTCCTATAATTTCTAACTATTAGTTCCTCCTCGGACAACTGAAAGCTGAACAATGGGTACAAAAGTTCGATAGTAAAAAAAAGAGCTCTAAAATATCAATAATTAATTATACGGAATATCAGATATTACTTAAAAGCATTGAATATTTTGGGCTTACATATATCATATTGATCATTCATTTTTTCAAGTTATTTTATGAACAATTTGAAAGTTTTAATGGACTCCAAATAGTTTTTCTTCACGTCCGTTAGTTCTACGAGTAATATTCTTTATTTATTTTTAATTTTGGAAGAGAAGAATGTTTCCTCTGCAATGGGTGGCAAATCCATGGCGATAGGATAATTATAAAGTTGCGTTCAATGGAAAGGCACCATATTTAAATTAACATTACTCACGCATGGCAGCCGTTACTTATTTGTGACATTGAAAGTCAATGTCTACCATTTAATCATGAAAACAATGTTTACAAACACACACTCCAACAATGTTTACAAATAATCCAACTTGATTATGATAAATCGCAATCTGTTACTCTAACTTTACGTGCTTTCAAATAAATTAATCCGGCTGATCTGTACCAAAAATTACAAGCGCATATTTGCAATTTGCCTTTGTGATCAACAAAACCTTGTCGAGTTTGTTTGAGTATAGAATTGTTATACAAATGTATGTTACACTGTCTCGATTTCTAAAACTTTCTATCGCCATAGCTTATGCTCCTTATTGATAATTTACGTGCTATAATCCAAATTTTGGTCGTTATAATGGCCTGGAAAAAAGAACAGTTGAACGTTTAGTGAAGACGTTTGAAACAAATTTCACATTTCATGATGTTACAGTTCCAGTGAGACAAAGAAATGCAAGAAGTGAAGAGAATATCGCTGCCGTCAAACTGTTGGAAGACCAAAATCTATCGATTTCTCGACGTTCACAAGAACTAGGCATCTCCCAGAGGTCTTTATGGCGAATTTCACGAAAAGACCTTGGTTTAAATCCATACAAAATTGTTTTAACCCAAGAATTCAAACCAACAGATCATTTAAAGCGTCGTGTATTCAATGGTCGGTGCGTATAAAAAATCGGAAATGATACAGCTAGCATGCATCTTCAACTGCACTTCCGGTAACCAGTGCCGAACCTAACCGTTACAAGAGGTAAGTTCGAATGGACTGTAAGGTGAGGGTGCATGCCCAGGAGATCTCCTTGAAGAGGGAATATAACATAATTCGAGTCGACTGGAAAAGTTACTATCAACTGGACTATATCTGGCCTCGTCGGGATGGCCAAAGCCCAGGAAGGCTCAGATATTACCGAAGAATGAACCGAACACTACCTGAAGAGTCACGCAAACTGATCCTGAAGATATCACAATACTTCGGGACAAGGATCTAGCAATTACTCACGCATTCTCACAGTAGCTTGGATATCCGAAGCTATTTACTGTATCTATACGATACGTCGTCCTATACCAGGACTACTCAGCGATTTGCCCTAAAGAACACCACTAGTTCACAAGGAATACAATATCTCAAAGATAGCGGGCACATGAATATGGCAAATATGTAATACAAACTGACTATGACATTATAAAATAGATAGATCACACAAGAGTACATACAAATCAGTTACATATCAGGCTCGGCGAATACCATGAACTCTACAAACAAAGAACTACGATTAATAAATACAACAAACAGCAACCAGGCACTGAGAGAATAGATAGAATAGATAGAAATAGATAACTTGCGAGGGTCGTGCCGCGTTAGTTATATACAAAGTCAAAGCTTTTTAGTAAAAATATTCCAGTCGGATTAAATAACACTGAAGCAAAAATACAAGAATGAAAAGTGATGAATGGAAGTACAATAAACGAGCGTGCAATCACTAATTTCACATTATTACTAAGGTGGTATTCAAAAATGTTAAGTTATGCAATTATTCAGAAGCATTTGAAAGAATTTCACTTAGTAATAGTTACCAAGGGGGGGTGTTATAAATACTTTTATCTCGAGTATGTTTCTAAGTCACTCAGGTGGTTAATTTCCAAGAACCTTCCTGTCGGCTGCTTCAAAATAGAGTGGGAACGCCATAAGAACGTTCTTCTCTTTGTTATGGTCACTCATCGCATACGGGTCAAGTTACAGTGCTACAGAATAATTGACTCATAAATAACACGAGTAAGTGCGGTGATGTAATAATGTAATTTATATAATCTATGAGGGTTTCTGTCACTTGTATGATCCGTAGAGAATACGGATCTCTTCATTCGCCCCTTACTAACTTATGGTAAGTGATAGAAATTGAATGAAGCTAAGTTATTACATCTAAAATTAAATAAATTAGCAATTACGTTGGATGCTATTTTTAATAGCGTATTTAGCTAAAAAGTTTGTTTCGGTTTGAAAAATAGAAATTAAAACTCTAGATAATCTTACGCTTGTCCCTTTGAATTCGGATAACTTTTTGAAAGAATTAAATATAATTAACAAATACCGTCAAACAACGGTTACAACCCCTTTCTTATAGACAAAATGGTATCCAATAAACAAAAGAAAATTTGTTTTTTCTCCTGTCAGCAGATACATAAAGCCCTTGAAAATTTGTTTGTGGTTTGCAAATCTTTCCTCTAACTGGATGATGAAATAATCAATGAATGGAATGTAAATGATAACCCTGAAAAAGACGACTGCTGGTGCTTCTGAATCTTGCAAAATGATAGGATTTGCTTTATTTTTTTGGCGTGAAACAATTCTTTTTACCTTAATGTTGGTTCCAATACTTGAAGCAAGAGCTTGAAATATGCAAGAAAATAAAAAACTGACAAAAAATTTTTATATTCTAACTTTTACCTCAGCTTTATTGAAGATCGTGTCGTTATGTGTTTCGGCATCTTGACGTATGATTTTCAGGCAAGAAATAGTATTTTTCTTCATAGTTACAACTTCTCTGAGGTCGATTCCAGATTTTTGTAGGAATCGGCAAAGGCGTAAGGCATAACAAAATATTTGATTCACGACTTGAAGTGCGACAGTCGACAAGTGTGTTTCGCAACATATTCGCATCTCTAGAATCTTCCCAGTTTGTCCCCTCTAAACTTTCAACAACGTAGTCAAATAATTCCCAAAAATCTTGTACTGCTTCATATTTAAATGTCCACCGAGTTGCACATAATCTTTTGAGAGTTTTTGCGGAAGGACTTTCATTAGACTCAACAATATTTTTCAGACGAACAGTTTGTCTCTTTGGAGTGTTGAAGAAATCCCACAATTTTTCTATGGTAGCAATGAGCAGTCGACGAATAATCGCTTGAACGCCATTGAATTTACCTGACATATTACTTACACGATCATACCCCTGCCCGACAAATTCTTGAGTTCTATTCGAAATTTTTCCAAACTATTTAATATTAAATTAGATATACTTTCAGCGGTTACACTTTCTTCTGGAACGAATTGTAAGAATTCCTCATGGATTTTGTTTGCATTGACATATCTTACACATAAAGTAACTTGCTAAATTGTCGATATATCGGTTTTTTCATTTACTAAAATAGAAAACGCTGCTGCCTCATTACTACTAATTAATTCAGCATAATAGTATTTATGCTGTTAATAATTTCATTTTGTATTCTTGGGCTTATAAGTCTTCCTTTTACTATTTGATATTAAATTAGATATACTTTCGGCGGTCACACTTTCTTTTGGAACGAACTGTAAGAATTCCTCATGGATTTTGTTTGCATTAACATATCTTACACATAAAGTAACTTGCTAAATTGTCGATATATCGGTTTTTTCATCTATTGGACCCGCCTGTTGTGGCGAAAAATACACAAAATTTTCAAAACGTTTTCTTTTGCTGAGTATGAGAGCCAATTGAACTTTACGAGCCACTTATGTTGAAAGCGAAGTTGAACTCTTTTATCACTGTATTTTTCAAGTAAAGGAAACTTGTATGTCGGTGGTGGAACCTAAAGTGAACTAATCACATCTTTTATATCGCTGACATGTTAACCCACAAAGTCAGTGTCCTTTGAATTTACAGACACTTCTTGAGATTTATTTTCATCTGTCGAAGTGTCCGCTGTTGTATTCAAACGCGAAAAACTTGAAGATTCGCCTGCATCAATTTTCCTTCTTTTGAAGAAGCTTTCCAAAGAAGTTTGCTTATTCATAATGAGATTTTAATAATTTTGGAGATCACGGAACACACATTAAAAGTTAAACACTGAATATAATAGAAAAATTTCACGTAATCCACCTCAAACATTAATTTGGCATTTATAGTCCGTGTGTAAATAATGATTGTGCCCGACGTCGTATTGGATCGAGCCCTTTGATATAACCACTGGTTGATGAATTCGTTGATTCAATTTTTGCACGATTAAATTATTAAGCCTTGTGACTTATAATGGATATTCCTTCTGGGGGGATATATCCCCCTTATCCCCCCAGGGTACGCCACTGGATGTTGATATATCTCCATTACTGAAAATCTTTCCTTAATGGCATTTTTAGCGGCAAACTCCAATAAACACTTTGACTTTTTATGACTTTTGCTTCCATTATTTGGTCACGTACCTAACAATGTATTTAAACTCGGTTACACTGAATACCATCAGCTAGTACAATGTAATACCTGAAGAAGCCACATCGTGGTGAAACAATCGTAGTAGTACAAACATTTTTGTGGAAATAAAATACTGTCTCATATATATTTTTTAATTGAAATAAGTTTCCACCAAGTGAAGACCGAATCAATCAAATACTTTTATGGAATGGTAACCATGAAGAACTTTAAACGCTTTTCATTTTCGGTGAACATAACATCGATATCAAAATTTTTAATTACGATGTAATTTTGGCTGGCTTTAATGTTGTTATGGATTGAGGTGTGGTAAAGTTGAAATTAGTTGTCTTAGTGAGAGTGAGACTGAACTAAATAAAACATTTTATCTGTCTGTATTATTTGAACAACATAAGGAAACAATCACGCTATATGTATGTTAGTCCTGTGTGGGGGACTGTTGTTATGGGTCGGCTGTCATTACGTTTGTTGAGGCAATTTGGTCTCTTCTCAATTTCGAGGGCTTCACGCATAATGTTAGCATTTTTTCAGTTGCAATAGTTTTGCAACTATCAAAGTCAACTTTTTGACATGTATCTGCGTGATGTGTGAATAGAGCAGAGAATGGATCAACTGACCGTAAAGCTGTGAAACAGAAAAGTACTATTTATATTAAAAAGACGTTTCATCTTCGGTTGAGGACATTCTCAATTTAATTAGCAAACAAATTTGAACTTTCCAGTCACTTGACAAATCTAAGCATAAAATTATTATTATCACGACGTCGAAACTCACAAGGATGTCAGTTTCGTTAATTTTAAAGCTTTGTAGGATTTCAATAAAATAGAAAAATGAGATGAGGATTCTTCTGATAGAGGTTGGAGTGTGGATGCTCAATATTTGGCAAGACGATGTGTAGGTGACCTGAAGACGCTGACAAGAGGTATATATGTGTATTTTGGGTAGATCGTATATTCGAGAAGTGCGAAATGATTTTTCTCCAGGAATTATGGACTTTTTCACATCAGGAGAGAGATTTTAGGTTTTAATGAGTGTTTTTGTTCTCTTTTCTACGTAAGTAGTTGGGTCTCGTGGTGTTGGTTTGTATTCAGGGCAATCTAATAATGTTGTCATTTTTCGTGTTTAATATAACTGTAGCATTTCCTTTATCTGCCGGAAGAACAGTGATATCTATTATTGCGGAGATTTAGGGGGCATGCTCTTTCTATCTGTGTGGGGGGGGTGCTGTTGCTATGAAAAGATGACATATTAAAGGTGGAGGTGGGACCGGAGTGGGGGTGGGAGTGGTGGGGAAAACCCTATGTGGGGTTGTTGCTTTGGGAAGACAAACAAATTGTCTCACTCTAAATGTCAATAAAACTGAGTGTATCTACTTTGGAATTTCTTATGTCATCATAGTTCCATTGATTATCAATTGTCAAAATGCAGTTATAACATCACAGGGATGCATGAATTATTTAGGCGTTCAAGTAGATAATAGTTTAAAGTGGTATCAACATATCGATATGCTGACTAAAAAATTAAATAGTGCATATTATGCAATAAATCGTGTAAAGGATTCTTTTCCTACCAGATCACTCTTGAATATATACTATAGCTTAGTTTATAGTGATATAGCCTATAATATTCTACTGTGGGAGTCTTCCCCTCATGCAGATAGAACACTCATAGCACGGAAAAGAATCCTACGTATGATATTTAACCGTGATCCACGTTCATCTTGTAAACCAAAGTTTATTCAGAATGACATATTAACTGTTCCTGTTAACTGTTTATATTTACAAATATCTTCTTCATATAAGAAATAATTTAAATAGGTTGGCTTATCTGGGTATCATGATTGTGATAGGAATACTAAAATTCTTTCCTTACCAAAACACAGAACTAGTAAGTTCGAAAATTCTCATACATATAAGGGCATCAAATTGTTCAACCATTTACCTGATGGTATAAGATCATTGAATGAGGTTAAATTTAGGAAATCTATCGGTGAAATTCTTTTGAAGGGATTTTATTATAGTGTTGTTGAATATCTGAATGGTGATTTGGTAATTTAGTTCATGATTTATTTGACATTGTTATATCTAGAGGGACCAATAAAGAATATTATTATTATTATCTAAAAGAGGCATCATTGCTTATGCAAATAAGATGAAGACAAGCAATAACTGCGAAGCTTTCTTAGATTATGCTCTTATTACCGCAATTTCGTCTTAGGACTTGCTAATATTGTTGAACTGCCAACCAGATTAGCATAAGAAGAAAAATACTTTGTCTGGGATGAGGAATGTAAGACAGCTTTCAATTGCTTGAAACGGGCATTAATATCAGCTCCCATTTTAAGTTCTTCTCATGTAGATGGAATATTTACATTGGACACAGACGTGTCCAATACGGCCATATGTGGTGTACTGTCGCAAATTCAGGATTGCCAGGAAAAAGTGATAGAATATTTCAGCAAAGCACTGTCAAAGCCTGAATGTAATTAGTGTTCACTTCTGTTTTAAAGTCTACATGACATTTTTACAAATACCTGTACCTGGACGTGGCTCCTACAATTAAAAAATCCTGGAGGTGAAGTTGCAAGGTGGATAGAAGAGTTACAGGAATACGATTTCACTGTTGAAAATCATGCAGGAAAAATCCATACAAATGCTGATACAATGTCTAGGAGACCATGCCCCTAAGACTGCAAGCATTACACCAGAATGGGGGAAAAGGTGAAGTGTTGCAGTGCTTGAGAACAACGATCGTGAATACCGATTGGCAGTTGGAAAAGCTTAAGAAAGACCAAGGAAATGACCCAGAGTTCAAACTATCCATGGAATCTAAAAAAGAAGGAAAAGGGCAAGCTGGGAAAGAGTGAGCCATCTAAACCCTAAAATTATGTCTTACAGGGTACAGTACGATTTCTTAGTGTTTGATGACGATTTCCTGAAAAAAGATTTAGAGAACGACGATGGTACTAAAACAAGATTCAGCTGATAGTTCCAAGAAGCCGACTACCAGAAGTACTGAAAGGGTTACATGATGGAACTACTACAGGACATTTTGGTATAAAAAAAAACGTTCAAAAAGGTCAGAGAAGTGTTCTACTGGGTCATTGGTAAGGATGACGTAAAGGAACGGAGCCGATAATGCAAGTTATGTGCTTTAGCCAATGGATCAAGAGGAAGTCATCGAGCACCTATGAGGGAATATAACTTATGAAGTCCCTTAGAACGGGTGGCTATTGATATTGCGGGCCCATTCCCAGAAACCGCGGAAGGAAACAAATACAAATTAGTGACGATGGATTACTTTACTAAATGGGTCGAAGCCTATGGCATCCAAAATCACGAAGCCACCTCAGCTGCAGATGTGCTGATAAAAGATATGTTCAGTTTTTTGACCAGAGACAAGACTTCGTATTCAATCTATTCCAAAGTGTGTGCAAATTGCTAGGGATTTCGTAAAACGAGGAAAACAGCTGTCCATACACAGCATGCCATCACAGTCAGATGGCATGGTTGTAAGAATGAATATAACTGTGGGAAAATATCTAACTAAGTATTCTCTGTCCATCAAAGAGACTGGAACAAATATCTCCATCTGTTCACAATGGCTTGCAGATCATCGTCGAAAAAAGACAGTTGGGTGCTACTTCTATAAGCGAGGAAATTGTAAGAATGGAGAATTCTGTAAATTTAGCCGCCGTACCAAATTATTCAGGGACTGGACAGCCTATGGAGTGGGCAGTGTAACGATCCCTTTACGCCATTGCTTGTTTCCCGGCATTCAAGAATACTCGGGATATTACTGGAAGTTCCAGATTCTTCGAGAAACCCGCATTTATACTCGTATAAGCTGACGGAGAGGCCTGATGGAGCAATATAAAAGGAGTAAGCTTCAGCGAATAGTGCCGTATCAAGTAATGCAGTAAAAATAAATCCTGCGTAAATAATTCAATTCTGTAAATATATTTGTTGTATAGTGGAAAATTAATTAATATAGTGGACATAAGACAATTTAGTTAACTGCATACGTAACAATATTCCATCTAGGAGCACTAAGATTGGCGATTTGCTTAATGTTAATAATTACAAACACAAGTACACTAGGGCATCACCAATTCACAATATATGGCTAAATATTTACATAGCCACTTGAACAGCCATTCATTTTTATTATTTCAGTTATTCTGCTTTGTTCACGCCAAGTGAACGCTTTGAAAATTTAATAGAATATCATGTTATTCATTATTTTACTTTCGTTTCAAATTTAAATCTTCCACCTCTGGTCAGTTTGTTGAGATCAATCTGCTTCTGGAGTATGAGTACAACCACAAGATCCATTTCATCAAGTTCATTCACATACGGCTAAGAGTTACCATTGTTAATATTAGTTTCATTTATCCTCTATTCGTAAAGTGTTGGGATTTCTACTTTTTCAATAATAAAGGTACATTCCGCTTATTTTCATATTTAAATTATAAAATATTCTCATTTAAATTCTCAATAAGGGTTGAACCACTTTTGTTTACTGAATTATCCCCAACATGCTTTCATTCCTTATGTCAACTGAAATTTGATATGATTGTTGGTTTTCATTTTGCTTTTATATGTATAAAAATTGTTTTTTTGTTTCTCACTTATGATGTTGTTAGTTTTTGACGAATTGGGTTTATCCCTCTTATAAATAAATAACTGAATATTCCTTGTAAATGAAGGCTCCCGCACATTCAAATACGATTAAGGTAGAAAAATTTAGAATACATTATAAATCTATTAAATAAAGCTCAAAAGCAAAAATAGAATATATTTTGAATTCTGAGGCCAAAATATTCAAAAAAAAAACAATTTTCATGAAAAATCTTCACAGCAATGCAGGTATCTAGAGTTCAGAAAGGAGCTAAATTGAAATCGAAAAAAAAATTCCTGTAAAGTTGACTTTCACAAATTGAAAATAATGAAACTGAGGTACATGCAATGTTTTCATGTTCAACTTGAAGTAAAGACATGAATTTACGTTCGACTGATATCATCATTCCTTCAACAGTTACAAATAACGAACTGGTCAAATTAGAACCAGAATCTTTACTACTGCAAGGCTTAAGCGTAGAAAGTCAAAATCAAGTTGTAGAAAACGAAAAAGCAGAAATTTTTTGTTTCTATTCCGATACACCAAACTGGCAGTTGCTGTGAAATTACTTACCCAAATATGTACTTAAAAAAAAAACATGCCAAATTCAAGACAAAAAGCTGTATAGAAATCGTTATTTGTATCGCAATAAGAAAACTTCAAGAGGACTTTGGATAATGGGGAAACAAAACAGGGCTTGGTCGGTATACTGTGAAACTGAATATGCAAGTTTCTGCGGCCTTGTCGTCTTTTTCATTCAGAAAAACAATGTAAATCAAATTTTGTCGAAACATTCGGTGACTGGATAAGTTTTTGTCCAGGCTAAACGAACACTAAAACTCAGTTTCCATATTATTATTATTATTATTATTTATGGCGAGCGGGCGTCTGTCCACCCTACCACTGCGTCCGCACGGACTATTGTGGTTCACCCATAATTTATATCTCCCCGACGAGATCCAGTTTTTGGATAAAACCGATAATCTTGTTCAGGGGTAATTTTTTCAGTTCGCTGTGGGCTATAAAAGCCTGGCCAAAGACCTCGAATCTGATGCGACTCACCGCTGGGCACTCTGAGACGATGTGCATGGCTGTTTCAGTGTCCTCAAGACACAGCCTGCATTCATTGTCTTCAGCCAGACCGATTTTGTGCAAATGCGCTTTCAGTCTGCAGTGACCTGTCATAATTCCGACAAGTGTTCTTAGTTTGGGCCCATCCAGACCTAGCGCTAGGTTCGCCATCTTTTTGTTCGAACTGTTCCAAGGAACAACTTCGAGTGTTTCAGGCCAGAATGGCCCCGCCAGAAAGACTCTAGCCTTGAGTTAATTCTGCCTGTTATCGCCTCGTTAGCCACGTCATGCGGTATTTCCAGGAATGGTTCCGGTCCTACCAGAGGCAGCGCAGCTCCAGCAAATGCCAGCCGATGCGCCTCCTCGTTACCCAAATAGTTTGAGTGGCTCGGTATCCAAACCAGAGTGACTCAGTTATACATACCGAGCCTGTTTAAAGCCGTGCGGCAACTCCAGACTGTTTTGGATGTAAAACAGCTGGATTCCATAGCTTTTAGTACTGACTGATTGTCAGTAAATATTTTGATTTTACCGTGGTGGATTTGCCGTTTTATCAGCAGTTCGGCCGCGGTCTCCATGGCAAATATTTCTGCCTGGAATATGGTTGCGTTTTGACCGAGACTCAATGAGATGTTAATTCTCGGTTTACTCCCATAGACTACCGCTCCTGTTCCATTCGTCATTCGCGAGCCGTCTGTGAACAAGCCAAGGTCGGTTCTCAATAGAACCTCAGCATGCTGGGTCCATTCGTCCCGGCTGGGGACGATTACATTGAAATTCCGTTCCTGGCTCGTGATTTTTGACATTAGATCCGAGGGCATCGATAGGATACTGTTCATTAAAAGCTCGTCCAGCAGTCTTGAGCCTCCCATCACTATTGCCTCTGGCCTGTCAATCGCCAGTTGATAGAGTTTGTATGTGGTCCGTTGCGCCTCCCTCTGCACGAGTAAGTGGAGGGGTGGTTAGATTTAGTAGGGCCTCCATGGCTGCCGTGGGTGTGGTGCGAAACGCACCTGTAATTGCAAGGCAAGCCTGTCTCTGTAGTCGGGTAAGCTTTTGTTCGCCAACCGTTTGTTGGCCTTTCTTCCACCACGATACAGTGCCATACACTATCCGTGGTCTAATTACCATAGTGTATAGCCAGTACATCTGCCTGGGCTTTAGGCCCAGTCTTCCATAAAAATAATTCCATAATTCTGAATACTAGGGAAAAAAACTGAGTAGAATTGATTCGCGACTCACGGAAATGAATGACCAAGAAATAAGTTACTTGAAAAAGTTATTGTAGAGAATCGACAAAGGCTTTATCTTCTCGTGGTTGGCCGTTTCGACGGTCGGAAGAAGTATTTGGTTTCAATGTGTTTGGCAACTATACGATGATGCTTGAAGTTCTTGTAGAATTTGACGCTTTGGCTTTTGTAGCCAATCACATCGAAAAATATAGAAAAACTGAAAAAGTAAATGATTCATATGTTTCATCGATTATATGAGATGAATTTATTGCAAAATACTTGGAAAATAAGTATTGCACAATATTTTAGATAAGGCTAAGAGCTGCACATACTTTTCGATCATTGTGGCTTCTCCTACACTCCATACATTCCTCAAGTAGATCAACTATCTTTTGTTATACGATATGTCCTACCGAAGGGAGAGCCTATTGTGAGATTTCACAAATTTTTACCGAATGTGAAGCACAAGGCTCTTGATATGTTCACTGATATAACTAAGAATTTCCAACTATTCCAATTTGATCTTATTTAATTCTGGATAAACTGTGAAATATAGAAATTGTGTGAATTTTTTAAATAAAATTTTTATAAGTTTCACCTAGATGCAACCACATACTCCATTCATTTTATTCCAATTTGATCCTCAGAAGTGTCAGAGAAAACCATATGAAAATAAAATGTCTGGAACTTTTTCTGTGCTGAGGGCTAGAATCCTTAAGTAAGTTCACTAGCATCATAAGTACCATGTGCAGCTTCATTTCTTTTATCTATTGGGTTGTTAGAGAAGTACTTTCGTTTTTTCTTTTTAAATGAAAGACAAATTTTGTATAATGAATAAACATTTTATTAAATTATTTATTAGCCATTCTGGTCCAACACCTTCTGCCATTTTTCTGGAAGTAGCATGATTTCACGCTCATAAAATTTTTGTTCTTTTCTGGAAGTAGCATGATTTCACGCTCATAAAATTTTTGTTCTTTTCTGGCAAAAATCTGACCCAGGTGATTTTGACCTCTCCATTTGAAGTAAAGGATTTACCGTCCAAAAAATTTTGCAATAACCGGAATACATAATAATCCGAAGGCGCAAGATCTGGGGAATATGGTGGGTGTAGCAGTGGATCTCACTCTAGCTGTAAAAGTTTTTGGCGAGTGAACAATTTTTGTGAGGTCTCGCATTATCTTGGTGGAACACTACACCTTTTTTGTTGATTAATTGTGGTCTTTTCTCTTGAAGTGCATTATTCAGTTTGTCCAGCTTATGACAGTAGACGTCCGAATTAATTGTTGTGTTATCCGGTTAAAGCTAAAAATAACGATTGCTTTAAAATACCACCAAACGGACAGCATGACTTTTTTTTTGATCGACATTGGCTTTCTCTTACATTTGACATTGTTATATACAACCCATTTTTCACAGTAATGATGAGCTTCAAAAATGGATCAGTTTCGTGACGTTTGAGAAGCCAATCAAAAGCGTCAACGCGACGACACAAATTTCTCTACGTGAGAACATGGAGAACCCATATATCGAGCTTCAAGGTTAAACTCAGAACTTTCAAGTGGTCATAAACATTTGAATTCGATAAATTTAATCTCTCATCGATCTCATATGTTGTTATTCGCCGATTTGCATCAACTACGCTATCCAATTCCGCCAAAAGATGGCGTCACCTAAAACGCAGCATCAAAGTTATAGAGGAAGTAAGGAAGCGAAACGCCAACAGGTGGCCCCACTAAATGTGCAGTTTAGTGTAGGAAGCATCTAAAGAGATACCCGAGTAAAAAAGCAAGCGAAATATGGACCAACAGATGACTGCACTAAATACAAACAACCGAACTCAAACTCCCGGAAGGAGGTAAAACCTGGGAAGAAGCTAGGGACGGTACAGCGTTGCTCTTGTAGTACATCTTTTTACAAGTTATTTAAGTCGTGATACAGATTGTGTTACTGGGTGTTATCATCAGTGTATTACTATCACCTATTAATGTTGTAGTGTTGCATGTTTTTATGTCCTTGTTATTTATTTGTTATCGTTTATATTTGGTGTTTTTTTTAGAGTGATAGAACTTCAAATTGAAATAAAACACATTTAAATTAAGATTGAATCCATTTTTTTATTCGGAAGATAATTTTATGACATTTATGTTTAAAATATAATTCCCGGCATATGTCCACCACGACTAGCTCTGAGGAACCGCTTCCGACCAGACCAATTTTGGACCACTTTTTCGAGTAATTTGTGTGTAATACACACCGTAAGGTGCATTTTTCAGGATGCAATGGAACCTGCAGAACTTTTTGAGGATTGTTTTCACTCCATATACTGCAATTTTGCTTGTTTACATAGCCGTTCAACCAGAAATTAGCTTCATCACTAAACACAATTTTACGATAAAAAAGTGGATCAACTTGAAGCTGTTCTAGGGCCCAATCAGCAAACAAACGACGCTTATTATGGTCAAGTGGCTTTAGTTCTTGAGCCAGTTGGATCTTGTATGGGTGTAGACCAAGATCTTTACGCAAAATTTTTCATGTGGTGGATGCACAGAGTTCACTTGTTGTGAACGTCGACGAATAGACAAATCTGGATCATCATTAACTTTATGACTTACAGCAGCGATATTTTCTTCTGTACGTACAGTTCTTTATTTTGTTGTTTTTGTTGCATCGAGTAGAGAAAATGTTGTCCGAAATTTATCGATAGTTCGACGAATAAGCTGCTCTGATGGACGATTATGCAAACCATTAATTTAACGAAGTGCTCTGTAAGTTTGGCGAATAGAACACTGATTTTGAAAATAAATTTCAACAATTTGTCATCGTTGTTGCGTCGTGAGTCTTTTCCTGATAATTTGTCAATGCTTACTGAACAGAAATGTCAAAACAACATGGCTTCTACCTTCTGTCAAATCACGGTTATCCCTATCGAAAGTTCTATCACTCTAAAAAACACTCGATATATTGTGTTTCTAATAAAGTGTATTGTTGGGTGATTGAAAGCTGTAAGTAGTTAATTTCTTTCACAACACCACCCACAACCTTTGATGCATCCTCGACATCAAAATTGCCGGATCGAAATTTTGCAAACCAGTTCTGGTACTGCCGTACTGTCAACACATCTTTTCCATACACATCTCTCCATACTTAAAAGGGCACAACCAAAAACTACCACGTAGAATTAATTGAAGTTTTTCATATACAAGCCTAAAAATATATAACGATTATACTGCTTAAGTGTGAAGTTGGGTTCGAAAGAATACAATTGAATCCTCTGTTGGTAAAAAACGAAATTACTTTCCTAACAACCCTATAGTTGGCACGCACATAGCACAAACATGCATAGAAACCATACTATTTTCCCCACTGCTCAGAGAACTCTACAAATTTTTTCAAGTTCAACAAATAGATGTGCAGTATTGAGTAAGTTTAAAAATGTGAAACTCAGAACAAAAAATCTTTCCTCTACAAGGTGATCTAATAGACATGAAGCTTTAAGAACCTTGCAAGAAGAATAACTTGCAATTAATAGAGCTCTTGAAAAATTGGATAGGAATCAAAAGGAAAATTCTTGGACCCGAGCACAACCTAGAGAACTTATCAGTAGATTGTACAAATTGGAAACAGCATTCATGGCTCAGTTATGGGCTACAATTCTTCGAAAGCTTCATAGGGTGAACAAGAACTTTGATATTAGGGCTGTGATAGAGGATTTCAAATTTCTAACATTATTTTTAGAAGAAATCAGAAAAGAGTTTGATCTCTTTGAAATAAAAGCTCTAAATAAACTAACGTAACGAGAGACGAAAAAAACAGAAAACCGCAGGCTATCGAAACTTCAGCTGGTGCAGTCCACGAGGGATGACTTCAGGGTTAAAACATTCTTGCTAATAGTTGATAAAGTCAGGCGAGAAATAATAACGATAAAAGATTTCTATAAAGAGTTAACGGAAAAGTTTAATAAAAACATTTAGATTTGACTACAGAACTCCAAACTGAAGTTGAAAAACTGATATCAATTTTAGAGAAGATCTAGAGCCATCGATTTTTTATGAACTTAAGGATCAAACATTACCATCGGTCAACTTCGCAACCAACTAAGCTCAATTCCCTCGCACTTGTGTGCATTTAGCCTGAAATAACAAAAAGCATGGACTTCAAACCGTCTATAGGGTCATTTGTGTAGTCCCAGACACGGAATAAGAAATTTTGAGTTTGATTATATCATTAATACATTTTCATTGTCGTTTTTTCAAACAGTACTATATTTTTAAACATGTAACTTCCGAATAAACTGTCCCAATTTTTGAGCATTAACCTAGAATTTTTTGAGATTTTGAATATCAAAACAGATTAACTCTTCAGACAGGCGTGATGCGCATGTCTGCCTTGGACAAAATGTTTTGTTTCTGATCATAGTTTATGAAAACTAAATCTTTTTCAAACAAACACAACAAAATTTCAAGAACTTCTCCAAAACTGATTTATTTGAAATATTTAATATATTTAAATAAGTTTCTTCAAAAACTCACAAAAGTATGTAGCTCATCCTCAAAATCAATTAGAATTCAGATAAGGTCAATCCAACTTCACATTCAAAACATAAAATCAATTAACATAAAAAGAGGTTAATTCTTGATAGAAGGTATATAAAATTATTTAAATATTTTAAAAATTGTGTGTAGTGAACACCACATTTAAAGGTCTCATTTCGGTAGAACTTTTTCTAGAGGAATGAAGGGTGAGTGAATATTTGTTGTTAATTAATGTTATATTTATTGAATATGAATATTTGAATACTGATGAAGCAAAGTTGATCTTAAAACATGTTTTTCAGTAATGTTTTACATATCTTGAGTTTTTATATAAAGTACCTTGGTTAGATATCCAATAATATTGAATAGTCTAAGTAAGATAGTTTTGAGATGAAATTCTTAAGATTATGTTGGATATTCTTGAAAGATATTGGTTTTCATAAGATTGATCAGCAGGAACAAAATTTTGTCTATTCAAAACGTTTAATTTATAGTATTTTGGTTAATAATTTTTATTTATTGGATTTTGTTATACCATTCGGATGTCTTATAATGAATGTTTATTTTATATGTCATGATATAAGTGGTACTTATACGACATTATTTTAATTTATTTTCAGAAGTTATAATCATTAAATATAATATTTTGGAATTAAATATGTAGAAGGCTAATTTTCAAAAATTTTTTTTAAAATTTTTAAAATATTTAAATAATAAAATAAATTAACAACAAATAAACTTACTCATACGCCCTCGTGGAATTTCTGTTTGATGAACATTCAAACTAGGTACATCTAATATCCAAGATACTTTATGTTCTTTGCTCACCAAAAAAATCACACAAAGTTTGTAAGGCACTTTATGGTCTTGGTTAAACCACTTTCGTTATTTAAAAACCAAATATAATTATATATTATATAAAGAATAAAAAAATAAGAAGCGGTTCATTACTTGATAGAAGGATTATTACAAACTTTGAATATCGAAACAGTTTTATCTGTCTCCTACAATTCAAATAATAAAAAAAATTCAAAAATTTTAGAATTAAATCAATGTCTTATGGGCGCTGCTTATATTCAACAGACGTATTCAATCAAAACTCATGATACAATGTCAAATTAAAAGAAAACCCAAGAAAAATAAATTGTTAATTAAAATTAAAATAAATAAATATTTTCTTTACAAGCATGCACACCTGAACTCTTCAGACAGGCATGGTGCGCATGTCTGCCTGTGACAAAATGTTTTGTTCCTGATCTTATATTTATGACAATTAAATCTTTTCAAATATACACAACATAATTTTAAGAACTTTGTCAAAACTAATTTATTTGAAATATTTAATATATTTGAATATTTAAATGAGTTTCTTCAAAAATATATAGCACATCCTCAAAAACAATTAGAATTCAGATAAGGTCAGTCCAACTTCCCATTTAAAAGATAAATCAATTAACAATAAATAAACTTATCTATATGACCTCGTGGAACGAAACATTCAAATATTTATTTATATTTTAATTTTAATTAACAATTTATATTTGTTGAGTTTTTTATTCCATCCGATATTGTTTAATGAGTTTTGATTATATACGTCTATTAACTATAAGCAGTGCTTATAATACATTAATTTAATTCTAACAAAAAAATTTTTTTTAAATTAAAATAGTTGGAGACTAACAGATTAAATCTGTTTTGATATTCAAAGTTTGTAATAATCCTTTATCAAGTAAAGAACCACTTTTTATTATTTTATTTTATATATAATATATAACTATATTAGATTTTTAAATAAAGAAATTCATTATGCAGTGTCGAGTGCTTTAACCAAGACCATAAAGTGCCTTACAAACTTTGTGTGATTTTTGTGTTAAACATAGAACATAGAGTACCTTGGATATTAGATGTACCTAGTTTGAATGTTCATCAAACAAAGATTCCACGAGGTCATATGGGTAAGTTTATTTATTGTTAATTCATTTTATCTTTTAAATGTGAAGTTGGACCTTATCTGAATTCTAATTGTTTTTGAGGATGTGCTACATGTTTTGAGAGTTTTTGAAGTAACTTATTTAAATATTAAAATATATTAAATATTTCAAACGAATTAGTTTTGGAGAAGTTCTCAATATTGTGTAGTGTATTTTTGAAAAAGATTTAGTAACATAAGATCAGAAACAAAACATTTTGTCACAGGCAGACATGCGCACAACGCCTGTCTGAAGAGTTTATTTATTTATTTTTTAATTTTAATTCACAATTTATATTTGTTGGGTTTTTTTATTCCATTTGTTATTGTATAATGAGTTTTGATCATACACGTCTATTGAATATAAGTAGTGCTTATAAGATATTAAGTTAATTCTAAAAAAGATTTAAAAAAGATTAACAGATTAAATCTGTTTTTATATTCAAAATTTGTAATAACTCTTCTATCAAGGAAAAAACCGCTTCTTATTATTTTATTTTGAGATTTCGTCTCGAGAAATATCCTGGAGTTTGTCCTAGGACGCTAATTAGTGTTAATTCAGGACTGAATCTGGGCGCATAATATCATTAGTCAAAAATGTCCGAGGCACTTTGTAGTGCTGATTTTATAACTGATTCATTTCATGTGTATTATAATATTGATGACTTAATTATTATATGAAATTCCATCGTATATTGTGGAAAATAAACTGTAAATTATTGGGAAGTCAAAAATAATTCGGTGCGTTCTTTCATCTCAAAAAATGCATTTAATTCAAAAGATAATAAATTAACAAATTAAGCATAATATTGTCCATTACTGTTTACTATTTTTTCCCACATCTCAGGCAGTTTCCGAATCCTGTCTCGAAAAAACTTCTTGTTTTTCAAGACGATCTAATTTTGAAGCTAGTTTTCGAAGTCTTCGAAAGAAGTGAAGTGGTGACCTGCAACATCTTGTTGCACCCGCGGAAACAGCCAGTAGTCTGAAGAAGCAATGTCCGGGTGGGGTAAGATATCCCATTTGATATTATAATTTCTAAATTTTTTCTGACAACTTTTGCGACACGAGGCGAAGCGTTGTCATGCCAATGAATAACGCCATCAGCTATTTTCCTCGTAATGCACGAACGAAGTAATTGCAGTCTATATCAGTCATGTGTAATTAAATAATCAGATTGAAGAAAATTGAAATTTTGCTGTTTAGTTATAAAAAACTCTGACATTTTCAACAGCGTAACAAAAAACGTTTTGTATGAAGCTCAAAACAATTCAGACTGGATGTTATAGGCAGATGTCCCGTCTGTCTAAAATCGCGGCAATCAGCTGTAACTATTTCAAAATTTAATGCCCTCTTTAAAAACGGACCGAATTAATTTGTAGTCTCAATGAATTATGGGAATTTCATTGAATATAGTGTTTTATTCTCCAATATTCTTCACTATAATATTTATATCTGATAAAATCGTTCTTCAGGAAAGTCTTGTAGCCCTTGGTTGAATAACGAAGATTTTATTGCAGATCTACACATAATTCACTCTTAATACTATGAATTTTCAAACAAAGTTCCGTTGTTAACTGTCTCTAGATACAAATAAATGGAATCAATATAAAGATGCTTTCATGTGTGAAATATGTTAAATGGTCAACTCCGATCAAAATAAACAGGGCACCCCCAACTGGAGCATAGTTACAGTGGTAACAACGAATAAATATCACATGCTACAAGCAACATAGCAACAGCACAATTTCTTTATATCGGGTGTTTTTCTTAGAGTGATAGAAAGGGATAACTGTGATTTGACAGAAGGTAGAAGCCATGTTGTTTTGACATTTCTGTTCAGTAAGCATTGACAAATTATCATGGAAAGACTCACGCCGCAACAACGTTTACAAATTGTTGAAATTTATTTTCAAAATCAGTGTTCTATTCGCCATAGAGTACTTCGTGAAATTTTAGGTTTACATAATCGTCCATCAGAGCAGCTTATTCGTCGAACTATCGATAGATTTCGGACAACATTTTCTCTACTCGATGCAACAACAACAACAAGACAAAGAACTATAAGTACAGAAGAAAATATCGCTACTGTAAGTCAAAGCGTATGATTATCCAGATTTGTCTATTCGTCGACGTTCACAACAAGTTGGACTCTGTGCATTTTGCGTAAAGATCTTCGTCTACACCCGTACAAGATCCCGCTGGTTCAATAACTAAAGCCACCTGACCATAATAAGCGTCGTTTGTTGGCTGATTGGTTCCTAAAATAGCTTGAACTTGATCCACTTTTTCATCCTGAAATTGTGTTTAGTGATGAATCTCATTTTTGGTTGAACAGCTATGTAAACAAGCAAAATTGCAGTATATAGAGTGAAAACAATCCTCAAGAAGTTCTGCAGGTTCCATTGCATCCTGAAAATGCACTGTTAGATGTGCTTTACTCGCTGGAGGCAGCATCGGTCCATATTTCTTTTAAACGATGCTTCAGCTAATGTTACAGTGAATGGTGCTCGTTACAGATCGATGATCAATGATTATTTGTTTCAAAATTTGAATGGTATCGACCCAGAAGTGTTTTGATTCCAACAAGATGGTGCTACACCTCTTGCTGCTACCGTAACAATTGATGCTCATGCTTAAGTGATATAAGTAAATAAGTGATCTCATCTTTTACTGAAATTTATATGGAATAAAAAACTATTTTCAATTTCATAATTGTTTCATTATACCATGAATTCATCAGGTTATTATTGGTGATATTCATACAATTCAAAAATATGTTCTTTAATATCTAATTTTGTGTATAAAAATAAGTTATTATTGGTGATATTCATACAATTCAAAAAATTTTTATACACAAAATTAGATATTAAAGAACATATTTTTGAATTGTATGAATATCACCAATAATAACCTGATGAATTCATGATATAATCAAACAATTATGAAATTGAAATTGAACATAGTTTCTTATTCCATATGAATTTCAGTAAAAGATAAGAAGATCACTTATTTACTTACTACTCTGTCAAGAAAGTACCGGGAATTTTCAATTAAAACAACATTTTTACGTTTAATCGTCAAAATTTATTGGGTCGCCTTCACAATAGGCTCCATTTGCTCCAATACATCTATGCCAACGGCACTTCCAATTATCGAAACATTTTTTATAGGCGCTTTCCGGGATGGACTTTAGCTCTCGCGCCGAATTTTGTTTTATGGTTTCAATCGACTCAAAACGGGTGCCACGAAGGGGCAATTTTAGTTTTGAGAAGAGGAAAAAGTCGCAGGGAGCCAAATCCGGCGAATACGGTGGTTGCTGAAGCACGTTTATTGAGTTTTTGGCGAGAAAGTCAGTCACAATCGTAGCTCGGTACGGTAGCTTCGGTACGACTCGTGCGGCCACCTTTCTCATGCCCGGACTCGTGGGATATCTTAAGATCATGTTCTACCTCTCTCAAGCTGGTACGACGGTTTTCCAGCACCCTTTCCTTAATTTTATTGACGTTATCTTCGATCGAAGCCGTCGATGGGCGTCCGTCCTTGAAGGCTCTGTACCACTGATTAGCACGAGTTTTCGATAGAGCATTATCACCAAAAGCCTTTTGCAACGTTTTCAATGCATCGGCAAACGAAAATTCATTTGCAACACAAAACTTTAAACAAATTCTTTGCTCAACGTAATCACCCATAGTAAAAATCGGCACGCACTCTGGCATCGACTGACTTAATCAGCTGTTGCAAACACACTAGTTGACATATCCCGCTCAAGCTTGGTATAGTAATTAAGGACAGTGGTACCAACCTAGGAAAAAAAATGTTTACCTGCCTCATTGCCCCGCCAGATTTAAATCTATAATTCCCGGTACTTTCTTGACAGAATGTATATCACTTAAGCATGAGCATACTCTACCAGTGCCAATCATCTTAAATTTTGATTTAATCATGAATGTACCATGGTTCGATCAATTAACAAACTTTTATATTAGCTGAACTTCAGAGCTTCCTTGCAGAAAGCTTCGTTTTCAATATGTAAAATACCATAGTTGTTATGGAAATTGTGTCTCATTAATATTGTTTATATTTGTTATTGATATTTTTCTTATTACTTCATTTTTGTTTGGAACCACATGTCAACTCATATACGCTTAATTTCTTGTAAATTATGTCTAGTTTTTTGAAATACTTCTATTTTTTCTACAATTTTTGTACGCTATATGTATTATTTTATTTTTCAAAAAATATCTTACTTTCTTATGATGAAATAAAAAGATTCCAGGAGAAAAATAATAACTTCAATTCCAAATGCTAATGTTTATTACGATGTCTTATTATATGATGAAAAATATTATATTACAAGATAATCCTCATTTCGCAGATATTGTTCCACTTCAAGGCATGAAATAAGTCTGAAAAAATATTTCATTAATTCGGTCTGTAAGTACAATTCAAATTAGAGCTTACTGCAGGTGATTCCTTATACCAACACTTCATCGCTTCAAAAACAGTACTACAAGGACTTGATCCCCCTGCAAAACGTTGGATTAAATTTAATTGCCTCCGTAGGAATTGCATAAAAATCTTTTTTTTTTTCATAAAAAAGTTGGTGAATAAATAAATAATTATCAGTGCGTGCTTGTTCTTAATAAAGTTTTTGATATAATTTAGTTTAATTTTTCAATAAGTACTCATTTGAAAAAAATTTAAAGTTCTTTGAAAAAGTATGAATTCGGTGCCTAGTTGCCATTGAAAAATAAGAAGATAATACTGTAGTGTTGAAGCTGTTATCAATTGAAAATATATATTGTTTATTCGGATGTAGTCCTAAAATATAGAAAAGCACTAACGTGTAGTCAGAAGCTTTTGCGCTCCTCTTCAATTTGCCCTAAAAATTTCAAATCTTTGAAATCTTTCTTAAGCAGCAACCTATAGTGCATAAAAAGTTGAAAATTACTGAAGTGAAGTCAAGAGCTTTTGCTCGTAATTCATATCACCCATGATCCGCACAAACTAACGGAAGGTCGGACATCGTGAATTCTACCGGTTAGGTTATTGGCATGTGAATATAGCTCTTTTACCAAGTGACTACTCAGAAGTCTTCACAATCTGCCTCAAGAAGCAGGAAGTCTGATAAGGGTTACGCCTTATCATCGCACATGGTGAGAACCACTCCGAAGATTTGAACCCACCAGCTTCCAGTTTCGGCTTCAGTCCGAAAACCTACACCGTGACTGGTAGCAGCGAAGCACTATCCAAACTCTACTGGCTCTGCATGGTCAGTACCCAAATTTTTTGGGACGCAACTCACACGCCGAAGGGGCTTTTTATCCACCCACCCGATCGCAGTCCCATGAACCAAGTAGTCGCAAGATTTATGCCTCAATTGATCCTAGTACGAGCACCGTCAATCCGGCCTGTGCGTTAAAACTCACGAACTCTTGTGAAGTCTTCTAATTGATCCTGGGTTCAAGCACTAACGGTAGACCGTTGGTACTTGATACGGCTAAAGTCGTATCGTCGCGATCCACAAACCCTAGAGTTGCTGTGAACAGATAGAAGGAATACCCTCCTAGTCCAGCATGCGAACTGTCAACCACTGCCCCCTCGAGTCCAACACCAATTGGGTGGCCAGGTCGTGCGAACATTTCCCGAGAGCCCCCACCCTCCCGAGGTAACGCAGTATGCTACATAACGCACTCGGCAATTGGACCAAAAAATCCGGAGATTTACTGCAATAGGGTGTAGTACGTTAGTTTTAAGGAAGAGGCCCTGTGCTGCGACGGGCATCCTTGTCATTGAGTTGATTACCGCCGCTCAGCCCTCCATTCATTCCACCTTCACGGTGAAACTATGGCCCCATTCGGTCGATCTTCCACCACACGGGTCCAGTGACTGGCGCGAGTGGCATTACTTTAGGCATCAAGAAATAATCCTCCATTTCAACGGGATGAAACAAGGATCCTAGTCAAGATAAGAACCCCCAGCGCGTTAAGCTATAATGCTATGGGAGAATTCGATGTCAAAAGTAATACTGTCCCTAATTTTCAAATGGAAAAAGCTAGGGTCCTGAAACTTTCAGAAAAGGTTTACGATCTTAATATCAGGCTTAGCTTGTTAATAGGCAAAATATGTTGAATTATTTAGCAGTTATTCACGTTTGAAAATTCTTCATATCTTTTCTGATATTTGCGAAACTGCTGATTCTATCGATCTGAAATGCGGCATTCAGGAATAGAATAGCAACGCGCATCTTCATACAAAATATCGTGAGTACTTTGTGATGGGAAGTCTTAAAAAATATATTTTGTGAGCGCACCAGCGTTGATCGTTGCTTTAAACACTATAACTTTCGAACATAAATCGATAGAGGCTTGAAGCTTTCGAGTTAGATTTAGGGCCTAAACATCTGGTTTGACTTCATTACTGCGCAAAATTAATTCAAGAGTTTCGCAGTTGTTCAAATTTGAACTTTTCTCTCATTTTATCAATATTTTTCAAACTACTAATCCGTTTGATCTGAAACATCGCCCCCCATGGCATTATAGCTTGACGCGCATGGGGGGGGGTTGTCTTGACGAGGACCCTAGTTTCATCCCGGTGAAATGGAGGGTTAAGTCTTGATGCCTAAAGTAATGCCATTTGCGGCAGTCACTGGACCCGTGTGAAAAAAGATCGATCGAATGGGGACCTAGTTTCACCGTAAAGGTGAAAAAGAGAGCTAAGCCGCGTTGATCAACTCAGTGATAAAGGGTCCGTCGACAGGGCCTCTTCCTTAAAGCTAACGTACTCTACCCTATTGCAGTAATTCTCCGGATTTTTCTGTCCAATGGCCGAGTGCGTTATGTAGCATACTGCGTTACCGCAGTAGGATGGAGGCCCTCGGGAAGTATTCGTACGACTTGGGCACCCAATTTGTGTTGGACTCGAGGGGGCAGTGGTTGAAAGTCCGCATGCTCTACTAGGAGGGTATTCCTTCTACCTGTTCGCGGACACTCATGTTCAGGATATCTCCAGAAATGCTTCAGTGTTTAAGCGAGGCTTGATGGTTCGACTGGTCTCGTCCTGAACCCGGATCGATTGCGAGACGTTTCTGGGGTTCAGGATCAATTGAAAGACTTTACAAGGATTCTTGGGTATTGGCATACAGGCCGGATTGACGGTGCTCGTACCAGGATCAATCTTGAGACTATCTTGCTTCATGGGACTGCGTTCCGGATGGATGAGAAGCCCATTCTGCGTTTGAGTTGCGTCCCAAACAACTGGGGTACTGACCATGCAGAGCCAGTAGAGGTTGGATAGTGCTTCGCTGCTACCAATCACACTGTTGTAGGTTCTCGAACTGAAGCCCAAACTGGAAGCTGGTGAGTTCACCTCTTCGGATTGGTTCTCGCCATGCGCGGTGATAAGGCGTAAGCCTTATCACACTTTCTGCCTCTTGGGCCAAATTGTGGAGATTGCTAACTAGTCATTTGGTGAAAGAGCTACGCTCACATACAAATACACTAAATAGTAGAATTCACGTGATCCGAAACTTGAATTTCGGAAAGAATGATACCGAACTCGTTCCTGCAGAATTTCATGAGGATCGTAGGAGATTTAAAACAGAAACAAATTTTAATTTTGAAATTTTTCTTGAAAATTAAAAAAAAAACAAGTAAAATAAAATGTCTGAGAAACACTGTTTCTACTCACTAGACATATTGAGATATCAAATACTAAACAGCATAAAAAATGAATGAAAGAATTTAAAGAAAATGTCCAATATTGACCAAAATTACGTAGCAAATTCTATTAATTACAGCTTCAAACAAATTGTAGAAATTACTTTGTTTTACTACCAATAAAAATAAATTTTACACATTTTCTTGTGACTCGAGTTTCGGGAAATGAACTATCCCATCATCAGACAACTCATAGTTCATTTCCCGAAACTCGAGTCACAAGAAAATGTGTAAAATATATTTTTATTGGTAGTAAAAGATAGTAATTTCTACAATTTGTTTTAATTATGACCAACTACCAAATAGTAACGGCTGAAACAATTCAGTATCTTCATTACAGCTGTTTCCTATCGAACCTATTAATAAAAAATTATATTCCAAAAATGGCCAACATAAATTCAAGAAATTCCTTTAGAACACTCCTCTCTTTTGAAAAGCCTTTTCAAGATAAATATATATTGGGTGTTCCTGAATTTACATACATAATTTTAAGAAAAAAGAAATCTCATAAACATGGGACCGTAAACGTTTCGTTTTTGAGATACAGGGTGTTGAAGTTTGAATTTTTCTCAAGTTTTTCTTTTTACTATTATCTGCATTTCACAAGATATTCAACTGGAATTTGGCATAGATGTTACAATTTAAACAATATAAAATGCCATTTTCGATTGCAAATTTACAGGCTGATATTTTTCTTGGAACACTGTCCCCTGTTTTACTACAGAACTTTTTACTGGTGATACATTGTTAGTTTGAAAAATTGTAAAAAGAAGCTGCTTTGTTATACTAACCTTTATGGTCTCATGTAATTTTGTCGCATCTGCTACCCATTTAGAGAAAAAAAGATTGAACAATTCTCTCGAAATCCTCAGAAAAATCCAAATTGTCATAAAAATTCAGTTAGTAAGCTATGGTGAATACATTCGTTCTTAGTTTTGACACATCAAATTGAACTCCTGTGTTTTTAAAAGTAAAGGGGGTTGCAATTTACTATAAGAACATGTCGAATTTCACGAATTTCGAAATTCAAGAGAAGCTAATCGTCTTTACACGGAACGCAATCCCAATAGAGTGATGCCTGGTCATCGAATGTTCTCTCATTTTCACAAAGTGGATCTTTTTCTACGAAAAATATTAATGCGGGTAGACCACGAAGTGTGTGAACACCACGAGTCGAAGAGGCAGTTCTGAACGAAATAGAAGAACATTCAGGAACCAGTACAAAAAATTAGTGTTACTTTAAGTACAAGTCATCAAGTTGTTTGCGGATATTGCAGGATTCTTTGCTTTATGCCTATCACATTCAGAGGCTGCAGGCGCTCCTGCCTCGAGATTTTCATCTCAGGATTATTTTTTGTCAATGGTACCTCTATAGACTATTGAACAATCCTCATTTCCGATGAAGCCTCTTTCACCGATGAAGCCTCTTTCATATTCACCGATGAAGCCTCTTTCTCAAAAACTTCAATTATGAATTTTCATAATGAACACATATGGGCTGAGGAGAATCACATGAAATTGAAATTGAAGAAAGTCATTTTCAAGAGCAATTTTCATTAAATGTGTGGAGTGGTAATACTGGCGATTATATGATTGCTCCCTTCTTCTTGCCAGGTCGACGTACTGGTCTATCATACGAAAATTTCTTAGAGAATGATATTGGATGATTTACCTTTTATGCTACGACGTGAAATGTGGTTCATGCACGACGGTGCTCCTGCTCATTTTTCAGTTTTGGCTAGGGAGTATTTGAACGAAAATTATGAAACCTGGTGGATTGGACGAGGTAGATATCAGTCATGGCTCGCTTGATCCTCAGATTTGAATAATTTGGTTTTTTTTTATGGTTCCACCTGAAATCTCTGGTGTACTTAATACCGGTCAACACCGTAAACCAGGCATATCAAACATGCGGCCCCCTCGGAGTTTTCCTGCGGCCCAAATCAATTCTGGAAATAACCAGATAACCAGATAATTCGGACCGCGAGCTCCCATGTTTGTTTACGAAATTCGTGCGTGCCCACACACGTATCACGGCCGATTCGTTCTATCCCGGCAGTAAATCATCACAGGCATAATCAAACACAAAAAGATCATTTACCCACCGAAGTTGATATAATGAATAAAAACGCTATATCCTTATTGCTCGTGAGAACTCCACTACTGAAACTGAACATGGGTAGCAACACGCCGGCGTTTTTGAAACACGCGTCATTCTTTCATCTTAGGTCGTGAAATGAAGTTTGACGATCGTAAAAGAATCAAGGGCTACCGGGGAGAATTGATAATGTTTGTTTCAAAGTGATTTCCTAATATTTTTTATGATTTATTAAAATCCTAGGATTAAGTGATTTCGGATAGTTTATGCATCATGCCGTTCAGTCAGTTGCAATATAACTGAGAATGTAGGTGCGTATCTGTAACAAACAATACTCTTTGCTATTTGTTTCCCGTTAAGTTTTTAACACCAAGTGGAAGTAAGAAAAAACTTGCAGATGAGCATCGTATCTTTCAAGAAAAATTGAAGTTCCAGAAGCGTGAAGCTTTTCAAAATATATTCTTGTCTCGGAATTCCTTTCGCTGAGAGAGTAACTGAGTTGGCTGCCAATATAAGTGATCAAATTAAAAGAAAATCGGACTCTTTCATTGAATTTTCTATTACTTATGACGAAAGTACGGATGTATGTAGTGTGGCGCAACTCGCTGTTTTTCTCCGTGCTGTTGACATAAATATCAAAATTCATGAAGAATTATTGGAATTAATATCTTTGCATGATACAACATCTGTAAAGGATATGTAATTCTACAAAAATACAATTTATATTTTTCGAAACTGTGTTCCATCGCAACAGACGGAGGTCCTTCCATGACTGGAGTTGTGGCGACGTGTCCCCGATCCTTCCGCAGAATTCTGATTTGCCCTCCTACAGCTTCCCAGCGTATCCCATAGAAGACGCCACCGCTTTCCGAATACCGAGTTCACCGTCCTCCCCTGGATCAAGTAGAGCAGAGTGCGAGCGGCCGACAGCCCATTTTCAACGTGAAACAATGTCACTGGCGTCATAGGCAGACTTGCTCTCCATATCTATCTGATGAGTTCAGGTGGTGCAAGTTGGAACGAAGCTCCACCTCTCGAATTAAGAGGTTGAAACTCCCTCACAAGATCCCATTCACATCAGAGCTTCATTGGTGACCCTGACGTCAAGGAAAGTTTGCTTCGAATGCGAACAACCCAATTATTGGAAAGCCCTAACTACCCATCCAATATTTCCGTGGTAGTTTTCCTTTCCTTCCGTAGTAACCCCGCTGGAGATAGCACCGCGTCCAGCCCTCTTTTCCCTGCCTCTTTGTAATGTCCAACTCCGTTACCCTATCGACGCTCACTGGAGGGGGGAGTGTGTAGCGACCTATCTCGCTCCTAGTATGTAGAAGACGCCACCGCTTTCCGAATACCGAGCTCACCATCCTCGCCCGGTTCAAGTAGAGCAGATTGCGAGAGCATTCCGACAGCCGAGTTCCAACGTGGAACAAGGTCACTGGCATCATAGGCAGACTTGTGCACCACGTCTATCTAAAGAGTTCAAGTGCCCATGTTGGGAATGAAATGCCGCCTTCCGTACTAAGAGGTTGAAGCTCCCTCATAAACCAAGAAGGTTTATGCACCAAAGTCATCAAAATTGAAAACGTTTTGAAATCAGTAAAAAATTATTAACATAATGAGGTCACGAGGGTTGAATCGGCGGCAGTTTTCGACGTTTCTACCTTGTTTCGTACCACTATTAGTTTACCGCTCTATATTGCCTATTATTTGAGTATTTTGAAATAACACAATTGCAATTTAAATAATCTCGATGATTAATTACGAAAGGTTAAGTGGACGGAATTTTTGTTAAGCAGCATGATTTTAACTTCAAAAAACACACTGTGTGCAGTAGTTTCCAACTTCCTTTATCTAATAATCATAAACCTTAACGATGATGAGGATTCAAGGCAAAACACTCATAACAAAAAAAGATTATATTTTGGGATCACTATATATGATAAAGTAAGCTAAAATAATGACAGTTACACTACGAACAATTTTAAGGTGGATGACTACGTTTGTAGCAATCGCGATAATCTTTTCACACATGCTGCATCTCTGATCATATGCATGTTTTTGCTATAGACGAGTATAGTATGTGAGGAATTGTTTGGGTTAACCTCTAACAGTCAATCGTGTTCTAGCATCGTAGTCTGTATATAGGGGCAGCCAAGGTATGTGATATATATTTTATTGATTATTTTTTATTTATCTTTCAGAAAACTCGAATGAAGAGTATCGATGGGACTTTCAAACGCTGTTCTGAAGATGTACTGCCTATTTTTGAAGAGTTTCTTTAAGTTTGTGTTGAGCATTTGTGGAACATAATTTTTTTGTTCATAAGGTCAATATGAAACAGCTGTATCGGCTGAAGTTTGCTGAGAAATTTCGGTTAATATATCATATTTTCTTTAAAGTCTTTCATCTTTTTTTTTGCTGTACAATGTTTGATAATTCTATATGACCTAATCTTTTAATTAATTTAATTTTTTTTCCAATTTTTATGAAATTACAATTAGAAACCTAACAGAATCATTCTTTTCGATATCCTTCCGAAGGAATATACCCTTTCAATTACCATTCAGGATATGAAGCCTATGCAAAATTTCGTGAAGATCATATTATTATAAGACCAAAGGAAATTATTTTGAGATCAAAGCAGCGTCAAGTGTTACTAAAACCATAGCCACAGTCCCAAGATTGGACTCGAATTCAATATTTATATGTAAAATAACACAAGGGACAAATTTTCGCGAGGATCGTTGGTGATGAGAAGAAGCGTGCAAAAGCTCCTGACTTCACGTCGGTGCTTTTCACAATTTTTATTTATTGATTGCTGAGCTGCAGATAATTTAAGGCTAACTAATGCATTTCCACATAAACCTATAAAGAAATTGACGTAGAAAATGCATAAGAAAAAAAATTATCCCCATACATTAACAGATTAACCGATGTATTGTTGATAAAAAATTGAAAAAAAATTTTGCTCAAAAGCGGTACAAAATTGTTGCCTTATTTCATAAATTAAGTGACATCACTGTAGGTGAGAAAAATTACAGAAAACAATCCAGAATAGAATTTAAATATTTCGCATCCAGTACATTAGGATCATTATTCAGAATATATTTATGAAATGAAGGTGATGAATCTACAACACCACACTTCTGACCAAAATCTACTTACTTAGTTGTGAACATTTTTTTACTGCTGGTCCTGCTTCGGCTTGCATTTCTGATGGTAAAATGGCCAACGCAGCTTCTGGATCCAGAACACCATTATCATCAACCTAGAATTAAAATACTACATTTTAAAATGTTTTTATGAGTTAACTGCAGAGACTTGGGCACAATCAAAACATAAAATTTCTAAATTATTCTGATGAAAATGAAAACAAAATCGTAAAGTCCTACCAAGACTTATACTCACAATGGCCATTTGATCCATGAGACATTTCGCATAACACATTAGTTTTTCATCTTCAACGAAATCACCTTTCTGCGCTTTAGTGATCAAACCTGCAAAAATAATTATTAAATATATGCATTAACGTAAAAACTGAAGTTACCTTCGTCCACACCAACTTCACCTACGCAGGTGTTGTGAAGATTATTTATCAACTCTTGCATTTCTTCATCAAGACCCTGGAATATCAATGAGCATTTGCAATAGACCATGTATTGAATGAAAAAGGTGAATTTTTCATTTTAAACTAAAAATATATAAAAATTGGAAGGATATGGGGATAATAGAATCTGAAAATGTTTTTTAGTAATCTATCACTTATTAGTAACTTCTCGTTTTGTATTAAAAATTACACTATCATGAAGACATTTAAAAATGCTTCTTATTGAAATCAATACTGTGTCTAAGAAAAAAATTTTCCATTCAATGATATGAAGAATATACCCATCATTGTTAAACAAAAAAAATTTCCATAAAATTAAAAAAGATGAATTTATATATATATATATATATATATATATATATACTACTCTGTCAAGAAAGTACCGGGAATTTTCAATTAAAACAACATTTTTACATTTAATCGTCAAAATTTATTGGGTCGCTTTCAAAATAGGCTCCATTTGCTCCAATACATCTACGCCAATGGCACTTCCAATTATCGAAACATTTTTTATAGGCGCTTTCCGGGATGGACTTTAGCTCTTGCGCCGAATTTTGTTTTATGGCTTCAATCGACTCAAAACGGGTGCCACGAAGGGGCAATTTTAGTTTTGGGAAGAGGAAAAAGTCGCAGGGAGCCAAATCCGGCGAATACGGTGGTTGCTGAAGCACGTTTGTTGAGTTTTTGGCGAGAAAGTCAGTCACAATCGTAGCTCGGTAAGAAGGCGCGTTATCGTCATGCAAAATCCATGACTTGTTCGCCCACAAATTTGGCCGCTTCTTACGGATACGCTCACGCAAACGTTTCATAACGCCTAGGTAATACTCCTTGTTTACCGTCTGACCCTCTGGAACGAATTCGTAGTGCACCACGCCATGGATATCGAAGAAAACAATGAGCATCACCTTCATTTTCGAGCGGCCTTGGCGTGGTTTTTTCGGTTTCGGCTCATTTTTTGCCACCCATTTCGATGATTGCTGGCTTGTTTGCATATCGTACTCGTAGACCCAGGTCTCATCACCAGTTACAATGCGTTCCATGAATGTAGAATCGGAATTACAGCGATCCAGCGTGTCTGAAGCAACCTGTTCGCCATGACGTTTTTGAAGAAAATTCAGGTCTTTCGGTACGAGTCGTGCGGCCACCTTTCTCATGCCCAAAATATCAATCAAAATCGTACGTGCGGACTCGTGGGATATCTTAAGATCATGTGCTATCTCTCTCAAGCTGGTACGACGGTTTTCCAGCACCCTTTCCTTAATTTTATCGACGTTATCTTCGATCGAAGCCGTCGATGGGCGACCACTTCACGAACGTCCTTGAAGGCTCTGTACCACTGATATGCACGAGTTTTCGATAGAGCATTATCACCAAAGGCCTTTTGCAACATTTTCAATGCATCGGCACACGAAAATTCATTTGCAACACAAAACTTTAAACAAATTCTTTGCTCAACGTAATCACCCATAGTAAAAATCGGCACGCACCCTGACATCGACTGACTTAATCAGCTGTTGCAAACACACTAGTTGACAGATCCCGCTCAAGCTTGGCATAGTAATTAAGGACAGTGGTACCAACCTAGGAAAAAAAAATTTTACCTGCCTCATTGCCCCGCCAGATTTAAATCGATAATTCCCGGTACTTTCTTGACAGAATGTATATATATATATATATATATATAAATTGTATACATCAACTTTTGTGATAATTCAGAATTAATTAAATTAGTCATAATGATATCTCAGTGGTTAGAACCTTGAGGGGGTTCAAGTGCCGTTATTTTTTTAGTTGGATAGAGTTCGACCACCATTTCACCGTTGAGTCGAAGATTAACAGTTGCATAAGGGCGCAGTAGCAAATTCTAACGATAACACAACTGAATTCCTACGTACAACCTGGAAAAGCTTCTGAGAGATCTTCACGAAAGTACTAGGAGTATCAGGATAATATATCATATATAATCTCATAGCATAAATCATAACACAAGGTACATTTTTTAGACTGCATTGGTTATGAATCAATTTCACATCTAAAATTATAATTTTGTTCATAAACGAAGACGTTCAGCCATATATAAGTTTAAATTGACAAGATGATCATTTCGAAAAAAATAGGATCAATTCGAAGCTGATCTAGAACAGTTTGGAGGTTTTGGAATATTTATAACCATTCTTGGCTCAAGGTTTTCAGGCAAGATTGAAATATGTCCATTTTATGTTCCTTTCAACTTTACAACGCCTTTTCATGCGATTATACAGGATAGAACTTTTAAAACGAAACGGAGCTCATAAGGTGCAAACTGAATATTTTTTATGGAAATGATGAAATAGATCAACTTTGTTTTGAAGGGACATATTTTATAGTGAGAATCTGTTGTGGAGTGGCTTTCGTTTGTGAATTGATGCGAAAACTAAAAATAAATATTCAATTCAAACTTAAATACAGTATATTATGTAACCTTCAGAAAACTTATTCTCAATCTGAAGAAACTCTATGGATATAATAAAAAAATGATAAAGATATAATTCAAAGACGAGCTGGATACGGTGTTTCTTTGAAACTACCACTTTTCAGCAGCTGTAAAAATTAATTCTAAAAATTTCGAAACCACCTTAATATAAAATATCCGGATGATTAAAGTAAAACAACTTAATTTCCGCTAATTGTTTTACTTTAAGAATCAAGATGTATTTCCGACAGTAGAGACCGATAAAATCAAACATAAAATATCCGTACTGTTTTGACAAAGAATACGGAATCCAAATTCAGTTGCCATTAAGGAATTACATTCCGATTAGAAAAATGTGCAGAGATCGAAATCACGAAAGGAAATGTGGTGAAAGTTATACCGCTGAAATGTATGACCACCGAAATCCCTATTTATATTCTAGAAGCAGAAAAACTATACAAGTAACTCGGAATGTAGCAGTGCCTCAACATAAATCACAAAAATATCAAAAAGGAATTGAGCAATAAATACAAAGGGAGAAAAGTGAAAAAAGTATTGGAAAGTGGACTGAACAGCAAGCATTCAATAAGGCAATAAATACCTATTGTGTTTCAGTTGTCACCTACCCAATGAGCTTAAGCAAGTGGAACGAAACAGATAACAGAACAGTAAATAGAACAACAAGAATAATTATGACTCAGTACAGAACCTACCACAAAAATCCGTACACAGAGAGACCCTGCCTCTCAAGAAAAAACAGAGGACAAAGATTGGTGAAAATGGGGATTATGGAGGTAGTCAAGCTGAAGAATTCCTTTGAACAAGAGAGAGAGCAAGACTCAGTGATGAAGAACCTCCTTGGGGGTGATGAAAAATACACAAACCTGAACCTGTTAGAATAACATACTTAGACGAAGATACCAATCTCACAGCAATTCGAGCAACCATATGGAAAGCCGAAGAACTTCATGAAGGATACCCAGCTAAGTTGTAAAAAACAAATAAGACAGAAAGCACTAAATACATGGTAACTGGCAACATATAACCTAAGATGCACTAAGTTTCTCTATGCGATCCAGAAGCAAGTTGCGGTGACTAAAAACTGTAAGAAGCACACCAAGCGGGATAGAACAGAAACCGTCAAATTCAGCAGCTGATTGCACTGACCTGCCAAATTCTACTACCTCATCAGACATGACCTAACGTACAAAATAATTTATCTATTCCTGACACAAAGAGGTAAACATGACTTAAACGCTCAACCATATTACAAATTTGATCCTTCCCCTGTCCTTGACAATGCTGATCACAATCTGGATAGTAAAGAAGCGGAAGAATATGCCCACATATCATATTTACCACTCGTAGTAGTAGTTAAAACCCTGCATAATTTCGAAAAGGTCGTTATGATTTTAATGTCAATAAAGTTTATTTTGGTGAATAAAAGAATTACATAAAAGAATTTTATAACGTGTGCGTGATATTAAAACAATTATTTTTCTAAAAATAGTTCCATGAAGATTAATCAAAATACTACAAGAAAAGTAAATCAAGTAAGTAGTCCATATTTTTGGCAGCAGACTTTCGTTTCTGGAAGAATAAACCCTCTTAGTTCATTTCTCACTTAAAGGTACTTAGCTGTATTGCATTCGTCGATCCTACAGCATTGCACTGAAGAGTAGTTAAAAGCTATGAAACATGCAAGTCTGCTGCTTATGCCCGACGATCAACAAAACCTATTAGGCTGTATTTGTGTTATAGGCTGTAACATGGAGACAAGTTGCTTTGTCTCGATTCGAAAAAGTTCCTATTTCCATAGCTCATATTCCTTATCATATTTCAGAATAAATACCCGCCGTTTTGATTCATTCATTTGAGAAAATGCTTATTATTGGCATAGCGGATCAATAGTATCTTACTTGAGCATGAGGAAGATTTATTTATCTGTGGCTCTAGAAGTAATCGGGATTGCAGTTCAATTCTTGACTTAGCCTGGTATGGTATGCTGCATATGTGTATTCACGTACATCAGATGACGCTGTTGTTTGGAAAAACATAAGTGTCTCTATGCAGAGAGAATATGGGTGCGTGGCTACAACATTACACTGAAGAGTAGCCAAAAAGCTATAAAATATGCATATCTGCCCGACGATCAACAATACCTGTTTGGCTGTATTTGAGTTTTGAACTGTAAAAAAGAAGCATTTTATTTCATTATATTTTAGTAGCTTTTTGGAAATTTCAGTATGTTTTATATTTAAGAACCATGTTTTAAATTTTTGAGCTGATTAGCAAGCAATCAGACGGGATCTCAAGACGAATCATATTCAAGACTCAGCAAAGCAGAGTCATCCAACATTGTTCGAAAAACACTGAACATCTTATGGTGAAACTATACTAGAAACTTAAAACTTTCCTAGTTCACATCTATAAATAATTGCATTGATAAAGAACCTGGCTTCAGAGTTATGAAAGAACAATAATAATGAATTAATTTGTTTGTAAAAATAGTACAATAAAATTGCTTCAAAGCATATGAATATGTAATATATAGTTAACAGAAGCTCAGTAATGAATAATTGGCCTATTTGTTCTAAAAATAACTAAAAGTTGCCCTCTAAATAACCGTCATATAAAAAATAAAAGACGAACCAGTAATACAGATGATTTCAACATTCGAAAACAATTTGGGCTACATGACAATAGTAGAAGGTAAGTACAATCAATAATGTCCAATCTCGGGATAAAAAGAGAGAAATTTATAATATCGGTATAAACGTCACAACTAGGATCTTCTGGAACTTTAGAAATTTGAAACTTGTACAACAGCTCAATGAAAGTCATGGGTAAAATTTTCTAACTATGTAATAATAATTTTATTGAATATATACTTGATGAAGGTTCATATCGAGTTTTATAATTCGAACTGAAAATACAGAATATTATATAACCTCCAAAAAAATTATTAATGCATTGAGCATCTCTAACATTCAGTCTTTGAACAGACTGTAATATTATTATCATTTCCATAGTCAAAGTTGTAGCTTTTGCTCCATTATTCACTGTCTCCGGATAGTAAAACTCGTGGCTTGTAACATTTGACCCAAGCTATCGCGATTTTAATTGTTAATATAGTAATCCATATATTGTGGATTGCTAAACTATTGGCAAATTCATTACATTTGTTTTCAGTGTAATAATAATACCTTTTGACTTGGTTTATATACAGTTACCCAAGAGTTATAGTTCGTTGTTATTATAAGTGTTCGAATGTTAACTTCAATTCCTTATCATCTCAATGCTCAATGCATCTCTTCTAACAAAAAGAGGGAAATTAAAGAAATTGATTGGAAGGCCCATTTGTAGGTGCAATGAATGAATGAAATAAACATTCTTATTGTTTACAGAAAAAGAATGAGATCAATGTTAATAGATAAAGATAGAATGAAACAGTTTATAATTCCGAATGCTGCTTCATGTGAATGTCTATGTGAGTTCATAAGCAATGAATATATCAAAATGCTCTAAACACTTTTCATGTTTTCTGAGACTATATATTATCATTAGAAAACGAATAAGCTGAAGTGTCGAATAACACTTCACTTTCGTATGGCACAGCTGAAAAACTGCTAGATCGAAATATAAACATGAAAGACCTAAGTACCGATAACAAAATAATTTATTATGTTTAGCGTAGCCGTCTCTAATGAGACGGATAAGAAATTTTACGAGGAGTTATCATTATTAATATTATTATCCTGAGCTTGAACTTTCGTCAGAACCTAAAATATTACAATCAGAACGTAAATATGGTTGCATATAAACAATTCGGAAGCTTTCGAAGCTAGAAGTTTACACTTTGCAATGTAATATTGTTTAAAATACAGTATAGTCTGCTTTCTAGAATTTTGAAATAATTGGTTCTCAAGTGAACTCGTTATCTCTCAATATTTGATTTGTATATCTTTTCCGACGCCAAATTTCTATGAAAAAAGCCTATATGAGGCTCCAGGATAATAGTACTATGATAGTGTGAAAACTGCATGAAAATCCATTGTGAAGTTGTGGATATTGAACACAACGGACGAACAGACAAAAATTTGCAATTCATATTTTTGTATTTTTTTATATTCTTTGATTACTCCCTTTCAATTCTCAGTAAATATAGTCAGTGTACAGACCTTATGATTATACTTTGCCATCAAATGTATGACTATGTATTTCTTTTTCTATTATCCGATTCCGATTAAACGAAGTTATGTTTTGAGATAGGCAAATAATAATAAATATATATAATCGGAAAAGGCTCTTTTGTCTCATAAAATTTTCTGCGTTAAGATCAATACAAGTTTGTATGCGTTTGAACCAATTTTCGAAGCACTTATTCCATTCCGATTGAGGTACGTCCAAAACATATGATTTGAACTCATCAACCGATTCTCCAGACATCGAAAAACGTTGACTTCGCAATGTATTTTTGATCTGAGCAAATAAGAAGAAATGACTGGGTGCCAAACAAGGACTCTACGGAGGATAACTCATCAACCCATCAGATGTTTTGACTCCTCAAAAATGTATTAGTTTGAGCTGATGTGTTAGAGCTTCCTTTGTCGTGATGGGCAGTAATTCGTCCTTTGGGATTGGTTTTCATGATTTTTCCGAACACAGAAGCGGTGTACCATTCAGAATTGACCGTTTAACGTTGCTCTAACGGAAATGTGACGTTATTTCGAAAAAAGGTGGCCACTTGCTTCGATTTTGCTGGATTTTCAACATTTTCTTGAACCAATCGACATGAGCTTTTTTGGAAATATTGTCGAATTATACGGTATTCAACGTGACCAAATCTTTTTGACAACCAAATTTTCATGCAAGATTGAATGCATGCGACTGAAAATAATATTCAAGTCTGCCTCGATCTCACGATTGTCACATGAAGATCTTGCAATATCATTTCACGTACAACATTGATGTTTTCTGACACCGGATTTCAGACGACTCTCAAGAAATTCGTCCTGTGGCGAAAAGCGACCTCCATTGAACAATGAAAACAAACGGAACACGTTTTGATGTAGATGAATATTTCAAGTATCTATAAACATGACAAGTAGCACCTTGAGTACGTTCACCATTGAAAATCTCAAACTTCACGACAATATTGACAGTTTTGACATATTCACATCCCTGTTGCAATTTCTTAAAACTTGAATTGCAATCCTCGTAATAATATTGACATCTCTAATTACCATAAATTAACATAATACTTGAAACAAAGATTAAAAGGATAGCAGTGTAAAAGTCTGAATTTTAAAATATTTCAAAACTTATTTACTGAATGAAACATATTCAATGAAAAAAGTTACCATAATATTCAATATATTTGACGAATGTCTACGATAAGAACTTCTGAGTATGCTTTTTATTCATATAGAGAATAGAAAATCAGTTTTCGTGGTAAACGTACTAGAGACAAAAACCAATGAAAGGAACATTAGAATCATTTTTGAATAATCTCAGGCATGAAAATTGTTGAAGAGGACGCATTGCTTGTACAGAACCATTAAAGAGTGATATCTTGCCCATTTTTTGGAAACCAATTTCTTTGAATGAAACCTGAAAAGTCGTCGAATCTGTCGAAAATTGCAGTCTATGTATTGACAGTAACATGTTTCTTGATCTTCATAAAAATGTGACCTAATGGTTTATTTGCCTTATAATGCCCCACCTATACAGTACTGTTCACTGAATGTATGGTCAATAGTGCTTTAACTCTAACTGATACTGCACTATTTGTAATTTTTTCTTATAATGAGACTTTTCAAAAGAAGTCTGAAGAAAGTATGTTAATAAAATTTAAAAAAAACTCCTTAACAATTGTTTCATACTTTGGAGTCACTTTATATATAAGTACAATTTGAATTTTGAATTATGTACGGGTGTACTCGTAAATGTAGAAAATGATTCAAAAAGTTCTAGGAACACTCAAAAAAATTTGATGATAATAAATGCATTTTAAAAATTTGTGGCTTTCTTGGTAATGGAAATTTTTCAAACGCAGTTGAAAATTTCATTTTCTCTGTCACTACAATGGTTCATGATTTGAAAATATATAGTAAACCAAATATGAACTCACCGAAGTATACGCCAAAATGGCTCCTATGAACACTAAAATACTTGAATGCATATTGTCCCTCACTTGTCAGGAACTAGGCCATTTATTTACTGAATGAACTATGCAAAACGAATTTACTTATACTAAAAGGACGTCATTGACAAATAAGCAAATGATATACTATGAACGTTCTTCCACCGTTGGTGAATAACTATGATCAGCTACAGAATTGTTTGTAATTTACTTCAAGTCGTGCATGTAAATATATATTTGAATACTCCCCGAACTATTTTGTTTCCGCCAATTTTGAAGCCACCCATGGATTGGTAATTTTTAAGGCAAAACACATACGCTTCGTAACCCAGTTTATGCCCTCAACAAAATATTTATAGACATATTCTCTAATACCAATTTTTTTTATTTTTTATCACCAACTTGCACATTACAAATTTTGGAAAGTTTAGGTAAAAAATATGAGAGATTCCTAGTTTATTACAAATAAATAATAAATTCTTCAGCTAGATTTTTCGGCAACACGATGAATAAACTATCAAACAAAAGTTGAGAAAACATCTAAATTTCGAGATTATTTTTAAAAATTGCCGATTTTTGGTCATCTGTTGTAGATATGTGATAAAAGAGTTGATTACTACTTTAGGTGAAAACATTTTCTTTATGTTTGAGCACCTGAGGAAAGGGAAACTCATGTCATCTAATTGGTACCCCGAACGTTTTGTCCTGTTTACTCTCCTCTTGAATTGTTGAAGATAATGAAGCAAAGGAAACACATTAGCTGAAAACATGTTCCACAATTGTCAACTTCGCTGGAAGAAGGATTTCTGATAAACAGAAGTTCTCAGAGTTGTTAATTAAACTGTATAGTGATGTGCGCAGCCTTAATGCTGCGTGCAAATCTGGCGGCAGCTGAGATAATTTCCTTCAGTTGGAGCATCGACCATGACAATATCTATAGAACAAGCACAAGTCTGCAACTCTCTTTCTATGTTGCAACGACTGCAAACTGTCTTTTATAGTTGGGCAGACAATTAGTCGTAGCGCTCTTTTCTGGATGGAATCCACCAGTTGTAAAGAATGCTGAGCTCCAAGCATGAGAGGAGTATTCGAGTTCTGATCTGATCTGGGCTTATACAGTAAGAGAACCTTATCCGCAGAGAAATTTCCCTCCGGGACCTTAATTATTCTCAAATGAGGATGGTGAATGGATTAAGTTAGGGTGAATGGATTAAGCTACCGAGCTATAGTTAATTTTTTTATGGACGGAATTGGAAGATATTAATGTGGATGACATTTATTATCAACAAGACGAGGCTAGTTGCCACACAAGTAACGTAACAATCGCAATTTTGCAAGGAAACTTTCCTGCTCGTGTTATTTCTCGAAAGGGTGATCACAATTGGCCACCGACATCTTGTGATTTAACACCTTTAGACTTTTTTTGGGGCCACGTGAAAGATAAGGTCTATGCCAATGCTGCACAATCTATTCAAGACCTTAAAGATGCAATTCGTGAAGTTATCGAGGACATACAGCCGCAAATGTCCGAATGGGTCTTGGGAATTTTCATCCAAATTGCAACGGATGTTGCAACCGCAGCCATGGCGGCCTTTTGGCTGATATCGTGCTCTATTGTTAATGGCATATCTTCCTCTTCACAATGAAATAAACATTCATTGATTTCTCTCAAAATATGCTCTTTTTTCAATATCAAAATGAAACCTCTTATAAAAAAGTATGCAATGGTATCATGGTATCAAATTCAATATTTCATCTTTGATAATTTTTTGCGAAAACCGAATTTTATTTTTTGTTTTTTTTTGTGGAAGAACCGGTAGTAAATGCTGACTAGTACAGATATTTTTAGTTTTTACATCTCCATCTACTAGTGTTAAGCGTGAAAATAACTCGAATTCGGAAAAGTCATTATTATCATCACCCTATCGATAGGGGTAGAATTGTTTCCCAACGAGATGTTGGTTTATAATATCGCAAAACTGGCTGCCATTTCAAATGTAATGCTGAATATCTCTTTTGCTCGAAACCAGTCTAATGATTTCGCAGTTGAAACTTTCTCTTATTTTTATTAATATTTTCCGAACTGCAGAATGGATTGATCTAAAATTTGCTTTTTAGAAGGATAATGATAACAAATAAATTCTTGCAAAATTTATGAGGATTGTATGATCAGAAAATCTAAAATAAAAAACAAAAATTTTGTGAGGGGTGCAGCGTTGACTGCTAAATATCCATAGCAATAATCCCACTGTTATGTAGAGTTTAAATTCAGCATTAAGATGTAAAATAACGAAACAAGCGCTAACGCAAATTTTTATTCATCATATGTAGCTTCAAGACGATATTCAGAGTTTTGAAATTTTAGAGAAATGGACTGTTGAACAAGCACGCAAACGCTTCTTACTTCTTCTAGATTTTTTCGTAAATATTATGGTTTGAAATCATCTTTATTAAAAAATTAGGCACAAATTTCATTTTATGCGATACAAGCATAAAAAGAAGAACAATTACGTCGATTCATCGAGGTTATCAAGAACATCATCTTTGAAGGATGACAATATCCGTACAAAAATTGTGTTGGCTTTTGAATTGAATACACTGACAAAAGGGTTGCTATTTAAATTCTGGAATAGATAAATTAGAATAAACTATTATAATCGGAAATGGCTTTATTGTTTTTCATCAACAGTGCATCAACAGCTGGACTGCGGCTTTAGACAGGGGGAGGCGATGGACGTTATTTATTTGGACTTCTCCAAGGCCTTTGATCGGGTGCCTAGGCAGAGGTTGTTTCATAAATTGGAACATTGTGGGATTCGGGGAAAACTTCTCCTTTGGATAAAATCCTTTTTGTCTGACCGAGAGTTCTGCGTTCGCATCGGGAGTTCTTTTTCGACAGACAGAGTGGTACAGAGCGGCGTACCCCAGGGATCTGTTCTTGGGCCGCTGTTGTTTATATTATATGCCAGTGACTTATCTCGTTACATCCGGTCTGACTGTGCTTTTTATGCCGACGACACGAAGATTTTTAATTACTCCACCCAACACAGAACTACAGGAAGATCTGGATTCAATATCTCAATGGTGCTCGGACTGGCTTTTGCCACTGAATATAGATAAATGTGTTGTTTTGCATCTCAGGGGCAATCATTCGCGTAGGACATATATGCTGGGTGAGCATCTTTTAGACACTGTACGATCCCATAACGATCTTGGTGTGACCGTTTGTGAGAATTTGTCGTGGTCAAAGCATATTACGAAAATTGTGAAAAAGGCGAATAGCAGGCTCTTCATGTTAAAGAAATCGTTCCGAAAAATATCATTAAAATCATGGATACGATTATACTCCAGTTACGTAAGACCATTGTTGGAATATTGCGGGCCTGTGTGGAATGCTGATTTAGTGCGTGATCAACAGTGCTTGGAGAAACTACAACGGAAGGCAACGCGACTTTGTTGTCGAGGTGCACGACCAAGCTATGAGGAAAGATTATGTATGGTGGGTCTCAGCACCTTCGAAAGGCGCAGGCTACGAGGAGACTTGATTATCACTTTTCGTATATTGAGGTACAATTATGGCATGCTGAGGGACATATATAGTGTAGGTTCTGACACTCGTTTGAAAGTCACCATTTAAAACTTAAGAAGGAAAATTTTTCTGTCAGGCGTTACATAGGTTGTTTCTTGTAGAAAATCGCCTTAATTATTCAGTGCGTCATCTTTACTTGAATTTTATTGGATTTAAGTTTGATGAAATTATTGTAATTTGGCATAATTTATCATTATACTTCTTAAAATCCATAATTGAGTTTCATTACCCTTTTCATTATCACAGAGAAAATTCATTAACATCAAAGACTTTCCATTTTCGCAAAGGCCGTACCCCTCCTAGGACCGCTCGACTAGGATTTGTTCGCACCCCATTCGTAAATTAGTCAATTTTCCATCCAACCACCTTTCACAAAGAGTTGGCTTATTACACATGCACGAAATTTGTGGGTATATCGATAGATTTGAATTTAAATTGGGGAAAACACATAGACAACTGAGCAGGAAACTAAATATGGCACTGTACATGCTCAGGCAGGTGGACGGTGAGCTTTTAAGAACTATTTATTTTTCAATTTCGAGAGCCTTCTGAGGTGTAGCATTGGCATTTGGCGTGGTAGTTCGGATTGCGATAAAATTTTTGTGCTGCAAAATATGCTTTGAGAGTAATGGGGGGGTCTAAAATATCGATAGTCATGCAGAGGCCAATTCAGTAGGTATAATATTCTCACTGTTCATATTTTAGAATGTTATTTCTTTATTCGAAGGTACCCTCATTATTTTGATGACCTCTGGGAACAAGGCGAATGCCGCAACAAAACATTCTTGAACAACGATATTATGCGCCCAGATTATAATAATCTTATAGATAGTAGGTGTGTGAATGGGGAATTCCAAATAACAAAGGGTTATTGTTAAACTACCTCGAAGATTCTTGATTGTTTCGGTCTCTACTTGACGGAAATTCATCGTAAATGATTTGAAGTAAAACACTTTATTTCCGCTTATTTTTATTTTTCAATGACAATTGTTTCGTCAATTACATATTGACTTCGCCAGGTGAGTATGGTAACTGTTACCATACAATATGTAATTGACGAAACAATTGTCGTTGAAAAATAAAAATAAGCGGAAATAAAGTGTTTTACTTCAAATCATTTACCTCGAAGATCTTTGTTACATGTTCCTATTGCCAGGTTATCTGTGTGTTTACTCAATTGATTGCTGTATTCACCTTTGCATTCACACTAACTATGTTTTAGAATATTAGAAAGGTTGTCAATCTCTGGAACCTTAATTTTATGAATAAAGGGAAGGACAAGGTTGAAAAAAGTATGGGAGGGAGCCCAAGAGAGGGCACGGTTTTTCTCCCTGATTCTTTTTCCCTAAAACCGAACCTTGCTCTCATATACAAAGTCAGGTGCGGGACCCTGCCTCCCGCAAACAAATATTGTATTTTTACCTATACTTGCATTCTGAACTTCCCGTCACTATTTTGTCGTTCTCATTCAGACGGAATTTGGGTTATCTACACAACGTAACGTCCTATTCTCCCGCCACTAGATGATCACGATAAAAAGGTTAGCGTTCTTTAGAGTACTCCGTATAATCCCTGATATCTTAGAGTACTCCGTAAAATTCCAGATATCTTAGAGTACTCTGTAAAATCCCAGATATATTAGAGTATTCTGTAAAGTACGGGATAGCTCAGTTCTTGCCGCATGACCAGGGTACTGAAACGAACGAGGAAGTGGAAGTTTGAGAATTATTGATAGTTTCAGAAAAACTGTAGAGATTTAACTTCAGTAAGAATTATGTTGCTGGAAAGTTGAGTTTAATTGTTGGACATAGTTGTTTAGGTAAAAGCCAAACCAGTCACATCCTATTGACAAGGAATACAAAAACACTAGGAACGAAGGAACCATTTAGAAGATCCCCATATTCTCATGTGGATGCTAACTCATTTGTATGTTTTAGGATAACATTAGGTACAAAGAACATTGAGATGAAATCTTTAAGACAAGAGATTACCAAGCAACCTGTGCTAACAAATGAAATCCAATCCTTGTGGAGAGAAGTACTACGACTACGTTCTCGAATAGAGACTTTCACGAACGAACATATCAGAAGCCTACCCATTTAACTCAAAATCAACAAACAATACAGGAAAGATTAGGAACCTCATTACTGACAACCACAACCTTCATCGGCTAAATCCCAATTACTTGGTTTAGTCAGGACAGTCTTATCCAGAGTGAGATAAACCAACCATCTTGTAACTTCTTACAACCTAAGAGATCCCCCACGTCGAATGATGCAGGATGGCAACAGGTGTTCCAGACATTATTAACTCAAAATGATTTTTTTAACAGAAAGGATCTCCCTACTTTCCATGATCCCATCAGGCAACGGTCAGCCAAATTTATGTAAGACTTGCAGGAGTATTTATTGTTGGCTCGAATTTCCGCTGGAGATCAATTAAATTTGGCAAAACGTTTACTGCGTGGCACTGTTTTAGATTGGAGTGAATTCCACGAACTAAACTGGAAATGCTTTGCTGATTTCCATTGAGATTTCCCGTCTAACTTTTAGTCAGAGGATATACAGTTTCGAGAATTACAAAGGCTTCGTTTAGATAAATACATTCGTGGGCAGAAATTCAACCTGTCCACTTATTTCATTCGTCAGGTAAATAGGTATCGTCTCTTTACATTTCTATTTTCAGAAGGAATGATTTTGAGAGAGATTATGTGGAAATACCCTCTGGAAATTCAATTCTTGTGGGCTGTTCATTGTCCCATGATGATTGCGGCTACACTCTCATTTCTTGAGAAGCAGGATGAGTTTAGTGTACTTGGATCCACTAGTACTTTTAACATGAGGGGCGTACAGTATGATCATGACAGAAAACGGAGGAGACACACTTCGGTTTACTATCAGGTTTCACCAAGATCACGTAATAAAAATCCTGTATCTTCTGATTACTGCTAATTACAAAAATTCTCTTTGAGCATGATGCTTTTTGTGATACCACTGAATTGGTTACTTTGGGATCTGTGTTTAACTTAACATAGGTTCTTAATGTCCTTAATGCCTGTATGTAATTTGCACTGTAGAAAAGTAGAATAAAGAGGTAGTTATAGATGAAACAGTAGATAAGTAGATTTGATACAGGAGTTAGGGGCATGATAAATTCAATGAAGTAGTTTCAACTGTTACAAGGGGTTAGGGGCGGGTGCATCCACCATTTTACATTTCTCTGTTTTCTTTTATCATTATGTTTTTGTTTTCTGTTTTTGGTTCATGAGAGATTTGAATGAGTTAATGGAGTATCGACTGTAAACATACCAAGTCAATAATATAAATATTTAATTTCAAAAAAATTTTATTCAAATACTTTTAGAATTAAATTAATGTCTTATAAGCACAGCTTATATATAATAGTAGTATAAAATCAAAAACTATATATTATCAAATGGTATAAATAACCCAACTAATATAAATTGTCGATTAATTTTTATAATTGTTAGATCAGAAACAAAATTTTGTCTCCTTCGAATATTTATTTATTAATTTTAATTGACAATAGACGAGAACATTAGGTGAGCTATATTTGTTGTTAATTGATTTTATTTTCCAAATGTGAGGCAGGACTGATGAAGACCTTATCGGACTTTCAATTGTTTTTTGAAGATATGATACATGTTTTGAGACATTTTTTAAGTATTATAACTTATTTAAATATTGAAATATATTAAATATTTCAAATGAATTATATATTTTTGAGAAGTTCCTAAAATTATGTTTTGTATTTTTGAGAAGGACTTAGTTTCCTTAATTGTAAGATCAAAAACTAAATTTTGTCTGCTGCTAATATGTACTTATTAATTTTAATTGACAATTCATATTTGTTGGGTAATTTATTCTTTTTGATATTGTATATTGAGATTTGATTTTATACGTCTTTTAAATATAACCTGTGCTTATAAGATATTGATTTAATTCTTAAAGTTTCTGAATAAAATTTTTTGAAATTGAAATTAGAGACTAACAGATCAAATCTGTTTTGATATTCAAATTTTCAAATAAATTTTAATGCTAGGGTCTGATATGTCACATCTGTTTCACAGAGTTCTTCAACTACTGGTCCCTGTTTGTTCTACCATATATTTTCCAATTCCTAAGAAGCCAGAGCAACTAGGAGTGTATATTTATATGACATCAATGGAAAAGAACAAGCCGAACACTACATAAGCCAACCCAATGCTATCCTAAAGTACCACTATTGGTAGTAACTTAGCTCAGTTCGTGTTCATTCACTGACCATAAATTACTAAGGGGCGACTGAAGAGATACACATATTTTTATAAAGGAAGATTAGGCGGGAAGAACAACCTATTTTATGCCTACTTGTCACTGACGATGCTAGGAGTAAGTCTATGGTCGCTTCGCAGACTTGCGCGCGTGTGAAAATGTAAACATAACCCGGAGAGATGATCGTTTGTTCTCCAGAAGAGTAGTGATAATCTTCGACGATTGAACGCTGGCTTCAGAGCATCCAGTTTTCCTTTGTTAGAAATAGAACGCCATTACCCATTGATCTTTAAAAGTTAAGGATAGACACAAAGGGAAATCGACTAAGCTGCTCTCACATGTAAAGCTATTGTATTTTATTGAATGACCTGAGGTCAACGTGAGTGTTATTGGTATCATGTATTCTTTATTCATTGGTGGATTTGGACAAGGTATAAAACAAACACCAAACTGTAAAATAATTTGTGTTACAGAACACTGGCAAACTGAGGAACAACTAAATATTTTAGTGATGAATAATTTCGAATTATCATCAAAATTCTGTAGGAGAAATGGATACGGAGGAGCCATATATGTTGATCAATCCTGGGGAACTTTCGAAATAACGACTATGAAGAAGCTCGTAATAGAAGATAATTTTGAATGTGCAGTAGTAGATTGTCTAATGGGTTCAAGGAAAATTCTAGTCAGTTCAATATACAGACCACTACAGGGCAACTTAGGAGTTTTCTTTAGAAAAATGGAGGAGCTATTGACTATTGTCAGTGAAGAATTTAAGGAAATCATCATAGCAGGTGACTTTAATGTGGAAATAATTGATGAAAATTTACTGAAAACCCGATTAGTAAACCTTATAAATTTTTTTCAATCTAAGTCAGACCATAAATGAATTACAAGAATAACAGATAGATCTAAACCATGTATCGAAAACATATTCACTAACATCGAAAACTGGAAATCAAGAATATTGGACTTACATATATGGGATCACACAGGAATTAATTATTACTAATATATGCCACACAACATCCAAGGTGAAATACTGTAGATCCTTCAACAACGAAGCCAAAAGTGAATTCATAGCGAAATTAAGAAAACAGAACTGGTCATTTATATTCAAGGAGGATGGAGATAGCAACATTGATTCAAAGTGGCAGTCTTTTCTGAGAATCTTTCAATCTATCCTAAATAAATGTTTCCCAATGAAGGAGTTTAAACAAAAAAGGAATAGGCAAATACCATCAAATACAGAAATAAACAAAAACCATTTGAAGAAAGAATCAGGAAATCAGGACAATTTGGTCAATATGTAATGAAATCAGGGGAAGGCAGAAGAACACAAAGGAATGTGGTGTAGAAGGTAATCCTAAGGAAATAGCACAAAAATTCAATAATTATTTCAATAACATCAGCTCACAGACACAATCTCAACCAAAATGCAACTTTACACCAAACGACAGATTTATCTATCTTAAAATAACAAATCCTACAAAAATTTGGAAATAGGGAAACTACTCAAAAATAAACACATCAGTGGAATAGACGAAATGCCCACAAGTCTTATTAAACTAGCCCTACCTGAAATAAATGGCGTCCTAGCACACCTGGTAAACCAGACGTCCAAACAAGGCAAGTTCCCGGAACAATTGAAAACAGCTATCATCAAACCCATATTAAAAAAAATGAAATCCTCAAGAGCTAGGAAACTACAGACCTATCAATATTCTGCCAAGTTTTTCAAAAATTTTCGAACTGATAATGTGCTCCAGAATCACAGAATTTCTGAATAGTTGTGATTTTTTCAGTAACACACAACACAGATTTCTGAAAGGAAAATCTACCAAAACAGCCATATTTGAATCAACAAAGAACATATTGGACTTGCTGGAAGGAGACAACTTAGCACTGACCATATTTTTGGATATGTCAAAAGCATACGACTCAATAAACCAGGAACACCTGCTAAAGAAACTTCAGGCTTATGGAATAAAAATGCGTACAAGTGGATTGGACCATATATATGCAAACGAAAACAAAAAGTGAAAATCATCAAGGAAGGAGAAAATGCTGAATACAGTGAGCTGATAAATAAAAGAGGGATAGTACAAGGAGGTGTATTGCGACCACTTCTATTCCTGATATTCCTGAATGATTTGGAAGATATAGCAGAGGAAGATTAAAAACCAATCAATTATGTGGACGACAGCAACCTATTATATTATTTATGGCGAGCGTCCGCACGGACTATTGTGGTTCACCCCTAATTTATATCTTCCCGACGAGATCCAGTTTTTGGATAGAACCGATCATCTTATTCAGGGGTAATTTTTTCAGTTCGCTGTGGGCTATAAAAGCCTGGCCAAAGACCTCGAATCTGATGCGACCCATCGCAGGGCACTCTGAGACGATGTGCATGGCCGTTTCAGTGTCCTCAAGACAGTCTGCATTCATCGTCTTCGGCCAGACCGATTTTGTGCAAATGCGCTTTCAGTCTGCAGTGACCTGTCATAATTCCGACAAGTGTTCCAGTATCCAGACCTAGCGCTAGGTTCGCCATCTTTTTGTTCGAAGCTGTTCCAAGGAACAACTTCGAATGTTTCAGGCCAGAATGGTCCCGCCAGAAAGACTCTAGCTTTGAGTTCATTCTGCCTGTTATCGCCTCGTTAGCCACATCATGTGGTATTCCCAGGAATGGTTCCGGTCCTTCCAAAGGCAGCGCAGCTCCAGCAAACGCCAGCCGATCTGCTTCCTCTTCACCCAAATAGTTCGTCGTTCGCGAGCCGCCTGTGAGCAAGCCAAGGTCGGTTCTCAATAGAACCTCAGCATGCTGGGTCCATTCGTCCCGGCTGGGGACGATTACATTGAAATTCCGTTCTCGTGACTCGTGACTTTTGGCATTAGATCCGAGGGCATCGATAGGATACTGTTCGTTCAAAGCTCGTCCGTTTGTTGGCCTTTCTTCACGCTACAGCGCCATACACTATCCGTGGTCTAATTACCATAGTGTATAGACCGTACATCTGGGCTTTAGACCACAGATCCGCCTGCAAGTGCAGAAACCCATTCTGGCTTTATGACACACTTTATCTAGGTGCAGAAACCTATTAGTAGGAGCAAAAGATGAGTATACATTGATTCGTGCAGGTACCAACTTCTTCAATAGGACACATGAACGGCTACAGAAGAACGAATTGACCCTAAATGTTGAAAAAACCAACCTTATAGTTTTCAGTACTAACAGAAGTAATTAAAGCAAACCAAGCAGCATTACTTTATAAAATAAGGTTGTAAATATTGTAGATAGTACTAAATTCCTGGCTGTATTCATGGACTCATTTATGAATTTTAGAGCACATGTGGAACATTTAAGTCGGAAATTGATTCAGACTAATTTTGCAATTAGAATATCTAGAAAATACCTGATAGATAAATCATTGAAAATTTTATATTATGCAAATTTTGAATCCAGACTTAGATATGGGATTATTTTTTGGGGAACTAAAAGAAATTTAGAAGAAATGTTTAAAATACAAAAAAAACAATAATGTTTAAGCTGAAATATAATGAAACTTGTAGAGAATTGTTTTAGCAAAATAACATCTTCACAGTTTATGGTTTGTACATTCACGAGTGTGCTGTATTCTTACATAAGAACAACGAAAATTCATTCAATATAATCACACTAATAGTTACAACACTAGAACACAAAATTTAAATTTTCCAATTCATAGATTGACTTTAAGCGAAAAACACCCGACATATAGTTGTATCAGAATATTTAATCATTTGCCAAATAACACTAAGAACATAAATAATTTAAGAATCTTCAAAAACAAGGTAAAATCTCTGATTATAAAACGCGAGCCTTATGAGCTGATAGATTTTTTTAATGTCACATTAGAGAGCTAACCAATTAATTTCATTTAGACACTATTTCACTTCAGGTGAGCATCTCATCTGTAAACCTTATTTGAAATAAAGAAGTATTATTATTATTATTTTACTGTATTGATGCTCCAGCTAGGGGTAACCTGTTAACTTCAATCTGAATTGATCATTCAACATATTTCATACATGTAAGCGTCTTTATCTTCATTTCATTTATTTGAATCGAGAGGTGGTTAACAATTGTACTTTGTTTGAGAATTCCGATTGCTTAGAGTGAATGAAATGTGGATCCACAATTAGATACTAACACAACAATCCTGTGTCTTTCAGAGGGCCGCAACAAGGTCTTCCTGAACAACTATTATTAGGTAGAAATATTATTGTGAATAGGTAGTTAATTAACAGACACCACAACATGTGTCTTCAGAATACGAAACAAGAATTCCTGAACAACGATATTATGCGCCCAGGTTATAATAATCTAATTAGATAGTAGGTGTGTGATTGGGAAATTCCTGACCGAAAGGTTATTGTTAAACAAGCTTGAAGATCTTTGTTACATGTTCCTATTGCCAGGTTATCTGTGTGTTCACTCAATTGATTGCTGTATTTACCTTTGCTTGCACTCTAACTATGTTTTAGGATATTAGAAAGGTTATCGAACTCTGGAATCTTAATTTTATGAATGAAGGGAAGGACAGGGTTGAAAATGTATGGGAGCTGAAGAGGGGTCACGGTTTTTCTCCCTGACTCTTTTTCCCTAAAACCGAACCTTGCTCTCATATACAGAGTCAGGTGCGGGATCCTGCCTCCCACAAACAAATATTGTATTTTTACTTATCCTTGCATTTTGAACTTCCCGTTACTGTTTTCTCGTTTTCATTCAGGTGTAATTTGGGTTATCTACACAACGTAACGTCCTATTCTCCCGCCACTAGATGATCACGATAAAAAGGTGCTCCGTATAATCCCTGATATCTTAGAGTACTCCGTCAAATCCGGGATATCTTAGAGTACTCTGTAAAATACGCGGTGGCTCAAATAACTTGCCCAGAAGTTTAATTAATATCTCTGATATAAAAAAAATTTAATCTAAAATTTTGAATCTGCTTGTTGAAATTGAACCCTATTCTACAAAAAAATCTTGGTACATCGTTTTGTAAACTGAAGTTATGATTTAGGATAATATTTGATTGTTTTTTGCTGGACGTGTTCTCTTTTCTGTTGGATGGCAATGATTTTGAGAATAAAAGTTTTTATCGTAATTGTTATACAGTAAACCATACGGCAATCAATATCTCGAAAAATTTATGAATGAACTATATGATACTACTTCTTAATACATGATATTAATATGATCATTCAAGTTATCATAGCGCTCCTAATCATATTAAGGGAATGCAAATCAGCAATAAATTGTACAGATATTCGTATATTGTATATATGTACTTATAATTAGGATCGTTATAAGAAACAGAAATATTGTACACCAAAAAAGATATAGTGCAATAAGTACAGTTATCACGTGGTACGAGCTTATAACATTTTTACTGCACAGGAGTATCCCCAATCGATTTGCTTTCACGTAGGCGATATCACGATGTAGATCTTACTTCCAAAACCTAGGCAACCAGAACTCATAGCCTGGGTCTAATTACTTTTCTTCCTCCGAATCTTCTCTAGGGCGGACATTCAATACTTACACAAAGTCTAACCAACATAAACTTCCACACAAACAGATAACCTGAATTTGACTTAGTGATAGATATGTTCAATCTACCAAATTGCAAGCACGGCTAACGTGCTGAACATTCTCAAGATTAACATTGAGGATCAACATCTATAGTAGGAGGAATACATTTTGATTACTAACTCATATTTGGAAGAAAACACTCAATAATCCAAAAAATGAGTGATGGAAACTGAACCACTTAATTTCCAATAGTTTAAAATCGACGCAGCTTGCAAAAAGCCGTCCCAAGACCTTTCTAACGGCAGAAATTGATCTATTCTTCGCACATCGAAAAAATTTTAAAAATGAAACTTCTCGAAACGACGTTAAATGACACCGTCAAAAATCACACAACGGTTTTCGAAGGTGTCGTGATAACGATCAGCAAATCCCAATAGTACATATTGATCAAACGACGTCTATACACCACAAAAATTATTGCTTGATTAAATTCCATGGGCGTCGGAAAGATTGGAAACTAAAAATAAACGCGCTACCGCATCCACCAATTTACAATATGGACATTCTCATTTTCATTTTCACAGCTTAATTTTAGCATTATCAGCTCAATTTTTGTAGCCAAAATTAAATAAATAACTTGAACCCCATAAAAAGCAATGGAATTGGATCAATGAAACGGACGATATTTGTAAAACCACTACCATTAAAAACAATTTATTCCGGAAATGTCATCGATATATTGTGAGATCATCAAAGTAAATATATCTATGATCGTAGTGTTTTGTGGTTTTCAGAAAAAATTCTTTTTTCTCTTGTTGTGAAAGAACTATATGGGTCTTTTTAGATAACTCAATCATTTATGTGTCTCGGTAAATTTCTAGCTAATGAGTTTTTCTATGCTTCTATTGCTATGGTTGTCAGGAATTATGCATAAGCATTTAAATCGTTATTTTGTATCTGAGATCAAACTTTCCACTTGATGTATTTTTATGTATACTCAAAAAATAAAATTTCCGATAATTTTGTTCATTTACAACTAATGTTTCCATATAATATTCACTTGGTATGGAAGGAGACATATTTTGAACGATATATTGATTGAATAATATTATTGGAATGTTTATAATTTTTGTTTGATTGTTTCGATACAAAAAAGAAAAATCAGATATTTCTTTCTATTATATCTGATACAAACTTCAAGATAGAAATTAGAAAGGTAGGAGTAATTATCAAATTCCTTTTTGTCGCTAGGTTGTCACAATTAGTTATTTAAATATTTTAATATTAGCCTTCTACATATTTAATTTCAAAAAATTATATTTAATGATTATAACTTCTGAAAATAAATTAAAATAATGTCATATAAGTACCACTTATATCAAATGACATATAAAATAATCATTCATTATAAGACATCCAGATGGTATAACAAAATCCAATAAATAAAAATTGTTAACCAAAATCCTATAAATTGAATATTTTGAATAGACAAAATTTTGTTTCTGCTGATCAATCTTATGAAAACAAATATCTTTCAAAAATGTCTAACATAATCTTAAGAATTTTATCATAAAACTATCTTACTTAGAATATTCAATATTATTGGATATTTAACTAAGTTACTTTATATAAAAACTCAAGATATGTAAAAACATTACTGAAAAACAAGTTTTAGGAGAGACTTTGCTTCGTCAGTATTCAAATAATTCATATTCAATAAATATAACATCAATCAACAACAAATATTTACTTACCTAACAACCATTTAGAAAAACTTCTGGTAAACTGAAAAATCCTTAAATGTAGTGTAACGGTCAACTATATGTAAATATGTATCTCTGTGGTTTACCCTTGATCTAAAAGATTGAAAGCCAATTTAACGGCCTCTGTTATAGCACAAGGACTATCTGTATAAAGAATGTTAAGGAAACCATACAGATAGTCCTTATGCTATAACAGAGGCCGTTAAATTGTCTTTCAATCTTTTAGATCAAGGGTAAGCCACAGTTGAATTTTGCATACCTCAATTCAAGACATATTCTTTTCCAAATTTTTGTTAGATTTATAGTGGATGGATCTCATCAAAACTAAGTGCACATGATTAGTACAGTGAATTGGAAAGCAGTCGAGACATGGTGGAAGGATTACCTTGCTTTAGCCAGCCATCAACGTCTTCAACTGAATTTAACATCGCTTAAATAAAAGAAAAAATGATAATTAACAGAAGAGAGAGAGAGCTACTGAAAGTGCCGTGTCTAACATATCAATTAATACTATTTAAAACGATTGTTTGGGCATGAAACACTCGAAACAAGTCCAAAAACAACAGATCTTATCGAACAACCACTCTATTCCCCTGTTATGGCTCCGATCGACTTTTTTCTCTTTCCAAAACTCAATTACTACTTGAGACATCTTGCCTCTTATTTATAAGGAGTATGAGCTATGGTAATAAAAAGTTGTTAAAATCGAGACATACATCTGTTTAACAATTCCATACTCAAAAAAACCTCGACAAGGTTTTGTTGATCAGAGGGACAAATTTGTCGAGTTTGTTTGAGTATATAATTGTTATACATATGTATGTTGCACTGTCTCGATTTCTAGAAATTTCTATTACCACAGCTTATACTCCTTATTAATAATATTTGGTACAGATAAGCCGCATTAATTTATTTGAATATGAATATGCTAATTATGAGCATTACGGCAAATTATGGTCTGGTTAGAGCATGAAGAAAGTTTATTCTGCGTTAGTAACGTGAAAATATCGAGAATACATTTCCTTACTTGAATTAACTCGCAAAGGTATGTCTTGTATGTATTTTGCATACTCTAGATGGCGCTAGTGTATTATTAATACCTCAGAGCCTTTGTGTATAGCGTATGTAGATACTTGACAGATTTGGAGTCACTAGCATTCATTGCACTGACGAAAACCAATCAGTTTGAAACGTGCGCATGTCTGCAATTTGCCTTTGTGATCAACAAAACCTTGTGGAGTTTGTTTGAGTGTAGAATTGTTATAAGGATGTATGTTACACTGTCTCTATTTCTAGAAATTTCTATTACCATAGCTCATACTTCTTATTAATAATTGTTGGTACAGATCAGCGGAATTATTTTATTTAAAAAATATGGATATTCGTTGTCCTAAGTTTATCATTTCGGAAGGGGCCTTCTTCGAAGATTATTATTAAGAGTACAAATGAGTTTCCACCGTTTTATTGTAGATGGCGCGGCACGGAGTTTCGGTTAGCTTTCGCAGATGATAACCGGCTTAAAAAATAGTTTGGACATCCAAGAACAACATAACCTATGAATATCATTGATTTTATATTGGTAAAATATAATTTTTATAAGTTGAAAATGTCAAAATTTGAGCCAAGTAAGCGTCATTTGCGGGAAATATTTGTTTACTTCTTTAATTTAAATAAATCTGCTGCTGAGGCGCATCAATTGCTCGTAGAAGCATATGGTGAGGGTGCTTTGAGTGAGAGAACGCGTCGAGAGTGGTTTCAAAAGTTTAAAAACGGTGATTTCGACGTAGAAGACAAAGATCGCAGTGGAAGGCCAAAAATTTACGAGGATGCAGAATTGGAGGAATTATTGGAGGAAGATTCATCTCAAACACAAAAAGAACTTGCTCTAACATTAGGAGTCACTCAGCAAGCAGTCTCACATCGTTTAAAATCATTAGGAATGATTCATAAACAAGGAAATTGGGTTCCGTACGAATTAAAGCCGAGAGATATTGAACGCCGATTATGCTTAAGTGAAATGCTGCTAGCTAGACATAAAAAAGGTTTTTTTACATCGTATCGTAACTGGTGATGAGAAGTGGATACATTATGACAATCCAAAAAGAAGAAAATCATGGGGGTATACCTGGCCACGCGTCAACATCAACAGCAAAACCGAATATTCACGGAAAAAAACTTATGCTGTCTATTTGGTGGGATCAGCTAGGTGTAGTGTATTATGAGTTGCTTAATCCAAGCGAAACAATTACTGGAGCCCTCTATCGAACACAATTGATGAGATTGAGCCGAGCTCTGAAGGAAAAACGCCCTCAATACTATTCTAGACACGCAAAAATTATTCTTCTGCATGACAATGCTCGTCCACATGTTGCGGCTCCCGTGAAAAAGTGCTTGGAAACACTTGATTGGGAAGTGTTACCCCACCCGCCGTATTCACCAGACATTGCACCGTCCGATTATCACCTGTTCCGGTCCATGGCACATGCTCTGACGGCGCAGCGGTTCACATCTTATGAGGATACCAAAAATTGGGTTGATTCGTGGATAGCCTCAAAAGACAAGGAGTTCTTCAGACGTGGGATTCGAATGCTGCCTGAGAGATGGGAAGAAGTGGTTGCAAGTGATGGGCAATATTTTAAATAAATTTATATTACCGTTCTTCTATAATAAATATTTAATTTGTGTTAAAAAACTGCGGAAACTTATTTGTACACCTAATAATATATGAATAAATTGGATGAATAATATATATTTGGTGTTTTATTTCATTAATTTATTTATTGGAAACCTATCTTCATGGAACAAGTTCAAGCGTTTCAATTATTTCAGTGTCACGTATAGGTATAATATATAATTGTGCCTCTGTGACGTAATTCATTCATTCAACGAAATAAACATATTATTATTTTTCTTTATTTTATCACATACAATTCTGCTATGATTTTTCTCGAAGAGATGCCGAATGCACTCCAGGCATCTAGAGTATTCCTTCCCTTCTCCTTGTCGAAGTGTTTTTTGTTGGGCAGTGCCCAACAGTACCGATTTTGCATAGCCATCTGGTCGTGGTTTCCACGAAAATTTTTTATGGTTTTCCATGGTGTATGTGTCTTGTGGCTCAAATAAGGACGGTACTATTTCTGTCTTCATTTGCCATACACGCTGAATTTAAATCTGAATATATTTGTGTTACACTGTGCATTCCAGGCATTGAATTGTACTATTGACGGACTTATCAACGCAGTTTTAATGCAGAATAATCTTTGAATATATAAATATATAGCAGAACTAATGTGATAACTTCCAACATTCAATTGTAACTTACAACTTTACTATTGTCTTTTATGTACTGTACAGGGTAACTCCCAAATAGTCGTGTCGAGCACACTAAACAAAATATTCAGCTCTAACACTCCCCTTCGAGACACGTCATCTACTTCTTCAGTGAGATTCCCATTCCCAACATTTGCATACACTCATTGTGTTTAGATTTGAGCATATTCTCCGCTTTCTTTTCAATATCAGACTTGGTATTTCCGTTATCGATGATTATTTTAAGAATATCAGTGAGTTGCCTGGTTGGTTCCATGTATATCTCCTCCTCAAGCTCACCATTCAAATAAGCACATGTAACGTTAAGTTGATAAATTTTCATTCTAAAACGAGCAGCTAAAGGTACAACAAGTCGTATTGAACTTAATCGCGTGACAGGTGCAAAAGTATGCTTGAAATGTATGCCAGGCTCTGATTGAAACCTTGAGCTACTAGCCTTGCTTTCCTTTGTTCAAGCGTACCATCCGCTTTATACTTGTTCCTCAAAACCATTCGACTACCAATATTATCAGTATCCATGTATCATTTTCCAGAATCGGCTTTCTCTCTTCTCGCATGGAAGTTTCAGATCCACCAATCGCTTGATTCATGGGAATTTCGGCGATCAACACTTCTGATTCATAGATGTTCATGTAGTTGGTGGTTAATAGTGGTATTCCTTCCGAGGTTTTCTCCTTGACCTAATTATTTTTGTTCTACCGGGTCCTCGTTTGGCTTCAAATAAATCGGCGTGAATTTCCACAGGCATTCCTTTAATTTATGGGTTTTCATCGCTACTGACATTTTCCTCGGCGTCTTGCACACCATATTCAATATCAACATCATTGATCCCCCCAATGGGTTTCATTTCAATGTATGATATGGGTGTTACCAAACGATTTTCAGATTCATACTTTGACATACTTTCTGGAATGAAATCTGAAGATTCGTCGTAGGATTTTTTTATATCTCTAGTTATTTCTATTTTTTTTTCACTAGGTATCCAAACACGATAGCCTTTAGTTTGTTCCGAATAACCGAAAAATATGCCTTCATTGCACCTTATTCCAAATGTATCTTTTGTAGGTTTTATTTTGAGAATGTGCACTGTACAACCAAACTCTCTGAAAAGAGTATCGTCAGGCTTTTTACCTGTCCATACTTTATAGGGTGTTTTTCCATCAAGGCTTTCAGTTGGACAACGATTTCTAATATGGTTTGCCGTATTGACTGCTTCAGCCCAGAATGACGGTGGTAGGCTGGACTGCATGAAAAGGTAACGTGCAGTTTCAAGTAGAGTACGGTTTTTCCTCTCAGCCAAACCACTTTGTTCTGGGTTATAGGGTACTCTTAAAGGTCTTGTAATACTGTTTTCTTTCAACAGTTTTTTATAGGCTCTTCTGATATCTTCACCCCCCCATTGTCCTACTGAATGCACTTAACCTTCTTTCCCTTTTGATTCTCGACAATCTTCAAATATTCCCTAGTCAATTCGATAACTTTCACTTTTCGAAAAAATAAATCGTAAATCGTACCTCGCACCATCTCGAGTGATCATCGATTAATTCCACGAACTATATTAACTGACAAAGAAACTGCAACACCCAGAAGGAGCTGTTTGAATTTTAATTTTATTTAGCGAAATATAGATAGTATAGCAAGGAGTAAATGATTGAAATTTGAAGAAAAAAAACGAAGGGTTTCCAATTATTTTTATTAAATTTGTTAATAATGTGTTTGTCTACCGCGATTACCTATACACTCCCCAACACGTCTTGGCATTGATGCAATAAGATGGTCTATTTTTTCTTGAGGGATACTATCCCAAGCTACCTGTAGTTCATGTCTCAGAGCCGCCAAGTCCGTTGGGGCTGGGATAAATTTCCAAGCCTTCAACCCATAATGTCCCAAACATGCTCTATGAGCGAAAGATCAGGGGATCTGGGCGGCCATGGCAAAAGATTCACATGGGTCGTTTCAAAAAAGTTTAAACTAACTCTGGCAACATGAGGTCGAGCATTATCTTGCAGAAATATTAGATTCTCGAGACGCTTAAGATAAGGGAGAACATATGCGTCTACTATTTCTTGAAGGTAACGCAGCGCTGTCATGTTACCTCGAATAAAGACTAAAGAAGACCTACCTGCATGTGCAATAGCACCCCATACCATAACGCCTACTGTCCGGTGTATGTCACGCTCAATATCAAACTGAAGTTCACGTCTTTCTCCCCGACGTCGTCTAACGCTTCTTCGGCGATCATGTGCATCCAAGGAAAATCGAGATTCATCAGAAAAGACGACCTGATGCCATTTTAATGTTGACGTTCTCTGCACCACTGTAATTGTTGCCGGCGATGCTCAACCCTCAGAGGTAACACAAGATGGGGTCGATAATACGGCAGTCTTAAAGACCTTATCCGGCCGTAAACCGTTCGGACAGTTAACGGTGGCCTGGTCCTTCTAACCAATCATCATCCAAAGATTTAGTTATCGCAAATCGGTCTCTAATAGTCATAAGTCTTAGACGTCGATCTTGAACTTCATTTGTGCCCCTTCGACCACCGGTGCCTATTCTTCTTCGATTTTGGGCATTATCAAACCCCGCTTGACAACATCTCATAACAGTAGTTGGAATTCTGTTCGTACGGTTAACGATTTCTCGAAATGACAACCCCGCCTTCCGTAAACCAATAATCCGACCTCTTTCAAATTCACTTATCTGGCGTAAAATTCCGCGTACACGTGCTCTAAGAATCTCCTCGAACAGTTGGTTTGTTGTAAAATTTAAAAAATTTGCAAAAAACGACTACAAATTTAAGTTACAAAAAATGTTTACTTGAAAAGACCTTCACGATTTTTTTTTCCAAATTTTAATCATTTACTCCTTGCTATACTATCTATGTTTTACCAAAAAAATTTAAAATTTAAACAGCTCCTTCTGGGTGTTGCAGTTTCTTTGCCAGTTAGTATATTTTACTCTGCCATTCGATAGCACATGCATTGGACCACAAACGTCTGTATGGATTAAATCCAATAGCTCCGTTACTCTTTCAAATCTCTTCGGAGAAGCAGTCATTTTTTCCTTTTGCACAAATGTCACATTCGTATTTTTCAGCAGGTTGTTTCAATTCGAAACCTTCTATGAAACCTCTTCGGACTGCTTCTGAAAGATCTCTAAAATTCAAATGCCCATGTGCCATTTTTCAAGGTTTTTTGATTGATTAGGTGAAATAAACGCTGAATTCGAGTTTTACTTTTCCAGTATCAAGAACTAAAGCTTTTTCATTTTGGAATAACACATCTAATCCATTCTTGGTGATTTTTCCAACTGACAACAAATTTGTTCTAAGTTCTGGCACATGCAAAGTATTATTCAATGTGACATTTTTTGCTTCAATTAAAACGTCTGCAGTTAATAAAACTGTTTCTTTCGCGACGATTGATGTAGACACGTTAGTGGCAAGTTCGTGGCGAGAATCACTTATTTCGTTGCACAAATGCGATGTAGCACTACTGTCAATGCACCATTTTTGTTTATTATCGTGTAAACCAATTGGAAAAGCGTCCGGTGCCAATAAACTAACATTCTCGGCACATTTCGCAAAAGTTTGTTCGATTTTTCCTTCTCGTTTGCATTCCCAGCTTTTTCACATCTATGACAAAGGTACATGAATGTTTCTGTTGATTTCACATTCAAATTGCTGACAGTTTCAAGTTTAGTTGACGATTTATTCTGAGGCTCCCTTTTGGCAAGTATCGCATTCTGCATCCTACTTCTTCCATGACTCTTTTTTGCGTCACTTTTTTCTAGGATTTTTCACGCCAAGGGTTTCAGAAGTAGGAAGTTCGTCTCATGATTCTATTGCACATTGAAAATTCTCAAAATTGGAAGGCTAACTATACGAAAACATGATTGCCAATAAATTAGGATTAATTTCCACCTCCGTTTCATTCAGTTTGTCCACTGTATCGACAAACCCGTTAACGTGTTCACGCACATTGTCACCTTCCAACATGCGTTGCAGTATGAGCTGTTTCAGGAGTGTAGTTTTTCTAGCAGGTCCTTTGTGATAAATATTGTCCAATTTTAGCCAGACGAAGTTGCGCAACCCTTGATTTGCTTCAGCTCCGTTGATAAGATTATATCTGATCTTCCTTTACCATAGTTCTTCAACCATACTTCCAATTCTTTTTTCGAATTGTCATCATTTTTTTTCAATTTGGGTTTTGGATTTTCACCAGAAACATACGCCCATGCGTCGGTTTTTACCAACAGAGCCTCCATCTGCATCTCCAATGTGTTACAGTTTTCCATACTGAGAAATTCAATATAATAAAAACAAATTTTAACTTCCGCTATTTTATTGATTTACACGACAATTGTTTCGTCATAACACGGCTTCATCAGGTGAGTATTAAAACTGCGGTATACAATGCAAAACATGACCATAAATACACAGCTCTGGTACAAAAAATTGAGGGGTGGAAAGAGATGGTTTACAATAAATGAAAAATATTGAGTAGGGGGGATCTGTTTAAATCTATTTGATCATTCAATAAAATTTGTCTCTTTTTATATCTATTGATGTCTAAAGTTTCTAACAGATTTAGTTTCTGACTTTTGTTTTCGATATGTAATATTTCATAGTTCATATTAAAATTATGACCAGTCTCAAACGGTTAGCATAAGTTGAATTTGGTTTATTATTAATATAACATTTTTCATGTTCTCGTATCCTTGTTTGGAATGAACGGCCTGTCTGTCCCACATATAGACATGGGCAATCACTACATGTTAACTTGTAAATTCCTGATTTTTTGTTTTTAGGAATGACTTCTTTATTATTTTTTATTAAGCTGCCTAAAGAATTAATGGTTTTAAAAAAGATGTTATAATTTTCTTTTTTCTTTAAATTTCTAGCAATCTTTTCAGATTTTTGACCTATGTAAGTTAATGAAATAAATTTTGTTTCGTTTGAATTTTGAAATTTTTGGTAAACAAGTGATATTGCTTTCTTGTAATTGATTTTATCAAGTAATTATCTATAATTAACGGATTTAAATCATTATTGAAAGCTATTTGTTTAATGGTTTCATATTCTTTGTAAGAATTTTCTTTCGTCATGGGTATGTTGACCATCTATAAAGTATACTATTATTAGCTGATAATTTTTGTAAAAATGGATGGTTTAAAGTATAATGAATCGTACCATCTGTATGTGTAGGTTTCCTGTATATGGAAAAGTCGTGTCTATTATTAATTTTGATGATTTCTAAATCTAAGAAATTGATGCTATTATTTACTTCATCTTCATTTGTGAATTCAATTGTTGGATATAATTTATTGATGGATTCCAAAAATGAACAAAGTTGTCTAATTGTGCCATTAAATAAACAAATTATGTCATCTGCATAGCGGTACCAATAAACGAAATCTTTAAAATATGGGAGTTTTTGAATATTGGTTTCTACGTAATCCATGAATATTTCTGATAACAAGGGGCTTAATGAGTTACCCATTGTTACACTTTCTTCGTCTAGATAAAACGTGACGTTGGTAATTTTGTTTAGGCAAACGTCCAAGGCGTCTAATATTTCTGTTTTTACAATAGGATTAGTTCGTTTTTGGAGTAATAAATCATCAACAATTTTTATGGTTTCACTGACCGGTATACTAGGAAATAAGTTTTTTACATCAAAGGAAACAAGTTTGGCATTGTTTGGGATGTGTATATGCTTAATTTTTAGTTGATAAGATTTTTTTATTGCAAATTTGGCTTTAAAGTTAGTTTCTGTTAGAATAATTTTGATTAATATTTTTGAAAGTTTATATGATGGAGCTGTGACAAATGAAACAACGTTTTGATGGATTCATTGAAGTAAAATTATAAAATCAATAAAATAACGGAAGTTTACATTTGTTTTTTTTATATTGAAGATGAATTTACGTCAAGTAAAGACCGAGACAATAAAAAAAAGAGACATTCAATTTTGGAAAAATTCGAAAAACTCATTTCGAGCAAATAACAACACACAATCAATGGAGAAATAGGCTATTTCAGTGTAGGTATTCTAGGTGTCTCTAGGCCCATAACCAGTTAGACAGAGTATTCTAGAAAGTGAATTGATACCAATGATTAACCCATCAACGCAATTTTAATAACGAATAATCATTGAATACATAAATATATAGCAGAACTATGGTGATATCTTCTGACATTCAATTGAAGCTCTCGACTGAAATGCGGATATTGCGAGGGAGCTTCCACCTCTTAATTCGGGAGACGCTGTTTCGTTTCCGAGTCTGCGCATCTGAAACTCGTCAGACAGGCATGATGCTCAGGCTCTGCCTGTGACACCGGTGACCAAGTGTTCCGTTTGGAACGGTGATCGTCAAACGCTGTGCCTTGCCCTACTTGAACTCGGCTGGGATGGTTAGTCACGAATCTTTAGACTGGTCGGGTCCTTTATTGGTACGCCAGTCAAGCTGCGACAGAGCAAGGCAGGTTTATGGACGAGGAGCGAAGAAGTTGTTCGCTATACAATTGTAACTGACAACTATACTATTGTTTTTTATGTACTTTAGAGGGTAACTACCAAGTAGTCGTGTCGAGCACACTGAACAAAATCTTCAGCTCTAACAATTTGTATTTCAATCGTTTCTCAGCCTCTTTCTGGGTAATATTGTAATCGGATGGTATCCATAAATATAAATGTTCTAACTTTCTTGTACATTTTTGTGCAATGATTTGATGCCCTATTCTTGACTGTTTTTTCAAAGTTTCCAAGGTCGTACTCAACTCCAGTGTTTGCCAGTGATAGTGGCTCATTAATGTTCTTGACCTTTGGTGTATCCTGTGAATATTCGTTTTCTACCATGTGGGGTATTAACCATTCGTTACAGTGTTATGAATGCATAACTACATATTTTTATAGTATTATTCATTAGATTAGATTTGACATAAAAAATGAACATATATAAAATGACATTTTAAAATGGATACAGGCCAATATATAGCGTGTTCGATTTTACTGGAAACTGCAAAAAATTGATTCAAAGGCTCAGTGGTTTTACTTTTTTCTACCTCATGTTGGTGGAGCTAATTTGATATGGATTTGTTCAAAAGATTTTTAATTATTATTAATTAAATTTTGAATTAGTATTTATCATTTATCCATAACTAATTAGATAAGTTCACTCTTGAATGGGTTAACTTAATTATCATGGAATTTCTGTTTTATATATGATTTCAGAATGAATACTAGTTAGATCATCCTTGTATCCAGTTGCTTGTATTCAGTGTTGCCAGCTAGCTCTTAAGATTGTAATTTTGTTGTTAAATAATTGAATTTAAATATTATAATTTGATTTCATCTTTTAGAGAGGTTTCAATTTGAATTTTAATAAGTTAATTTTAAGAATATGTATTGAATCTAAGTAATTTAAAGTATAATAATCAGTGATTAATAATCTAAATGCCTAATTCTAAGCCCTGTCTATGATCTATCAGCAGTCGGAAGTTAGACCTGTGTCGATGGTCTTAGTAACCAAGCACATATAAAAGAGAAGAAGAAGAATCTATGTTCTAACCTAACCTTAATTCTAAAAAGCGTAATTCTAGCGTAAACAATAAATGTTATGATTTGAATTTAAATTGGAAAACATTACATAAATAAACTTAATTCAACCTTGGGTAAGTTTGGTCATCGATTTTTCTATGTTCCTTTTAATGTCCTTCCTCCGTTTTAGGAATGTGTTTGATTGGAGAATGATATTTCTGGAATGTTCCAAGAACACAGCCAACCTAGTTGATTGCTTCTTAACATTTTTTCATTGACATCATTCAGGTAACGTAATTTATATCACATTTTCATTCACAATAATAATAATGTTAATTTCTTTTAGGATTTGGAACTGGATTATTGAAGAGAAAAATGTCCTATTTTGAGACAAAATGATGTAAGCTCCGCTCTCAAATTTTTCAGACTGTCTTAGTTTTTCCGTGAGTATTCACGAAATATTTGATCTCAAAGCTTAATAGCTTCTGTCAAAATTATTGAAAAATGATGCTTTCGATGATTTTACAAAATTCACACTATTTCTAGGTTTAAAATTACTCTAAATAATTCATCTATTTTTCTGTGAATAATTTGGTATCATTTTTATGGAAATTGGTTGAGTTTAAATACTTATTTTCATACAAAGAGTTTTCCAAATGTCAAAAAGTTTACATAATTTAACTTCTGATGCTTTTTACTGGATAATTACTCTATATTACTTATGAAATTTATTGAATTTCTTAAGCTTAAATGTTATTACAATTCTACTGATGCCTAAACATCTTGAAGGATATCTGTTACATCAATAATTTCAGAATTTCTGACGTAGACACTATGTTTTCCTTAATTAACTGAATTTTGATTTAACTTCCATTTACATCTTTCTGGTAAGTTAAATTCAATCAAGATTGTTCTTTGCCAATAATTTCATCAAATTTTATATATAATTCATAATAGTAATATATCTTTTCAATAATTTCATTAATTAGTTCAAACTAGATATTTAAATTCAAATTACTTCTATTTACTGCAACTTTGGCTTTCTTAAACTTTTTATATTTATCAATTAAATGCTCTCTGTGAGTTCTATTTGAGATTATCAATAGGATTTATTTATTTTTGACTATCTTTTGAAGAATTTACACTCGAATAATGGTTATGTATTCATGAAATAAGGCCTGAATTACTCGGAAAATTGGTCCAAAATTGGTCTGGTTGAATGCAATTTCTCAGAGCTAGTCGTAGTGGACATATGCCGGAAATTATTTCTAAAACATAAATGTCATAAAATTATCTTTCAAATAAAAAAAAATTTGGCATCAATGTTAATTTGAATGTGTTTTATTTCAATTCAAAGTTCTATAATTCTAAAAAAGCACCCGATATTTTACAGATATTAATGGGATGTGTATAGAGAGATAGAGATCTCATCGATGAAACTAACTATTCATTGAAAACTTTGCCAGCTCATTTTCTTGGATATTCTTGACTGTATTTTGAAACAGTCTCGTTTTGAAATCCAGCAGTGATCTGCCACCATGTGTGTATCCCATTTTTCTTGGTAACGGTGCTCCATAGTCTTTATATGATAAAATCTTTCACTTTCTCCCCTACTGATATCTCACAGATTCGGAGGAAAACCGTCTATGTGGCTGTGTAAACACTATACTTTAATAGTCATGTTACAGCCTATAGATCTGAAACTGTTGAGCAATCTCGTTTACCAGTTCAGCATAATTTTCAGCTCTTCGTTCATCCAGAAAATTTTGAACAACTGCAATAAATGAGCTTTTCGCCTGGATTTCATTCAACTCTGCGTTTATCCAAAAAACTTTGTACACCTGCAATAAATGAGATCTTTTCGCAGTTTCATTCAGTGTGCTTATGATCTCAAATGAGTCGTCTTATTTGTGAACTGTCAAATATTTGTGGTTGAATTTTTTCCGTACACAACTGAGGTTTCTCTTCCGTCAGATATGCAAAGCACTCTTCATTCTCATCTAAAGCCTTCACAAACTGCTTCATTAGGCCCAGCTCAATAAAAATCGGAAGTAAAATGATTTTATCTCGTTTAGTTAATGGGTCGTTAATGGTAATTATTTCTTCAATGGCCATATTTTCTCTATAAGACCACCCATTTCTATTGGTTTTTTCTGTCCCTGCTGTCCAGAGGCATAAGAAACAAGGATATTTGGTGTAGACACTTGGCTGTCCAAGAAGAAATTTAACCCGTATTAGGTCCATACAAATCACCCATTGGTATTCATAAAACTTTTCTTTGCTCACACTAAAGCTATAGTGTCATAATCCGCTTTCATTTTTGTTGGTGACTAATAGATATTGAATCTTATGTGTTATCATTGTGTAAAAGAACACATTTCAAACTTTGCTATGAGCAGTCTTTAAACAGGTCCCAATCATCAGGAGAATATTCTGAAAGGTCCATTTTTTGCAAGAAGTTTACAGAATGTTCTGTTTTCATTATCTTAAATATCAAACAAAGTAATTCTGCCCTACCTCGCTACAAATTTTAATTTTATAAAGTTCCTTAAAAACATTAAAGAATTAAATTAAATCAATACCTTAGAAAACACCGTTTCAATTGTAATAGACATATCGATTCAACACTCCTTACACAGCATCAAAATGAGATAAAAGAATCAAAAGAAAATAAAGAATATCGTTCGAACTTACCCAATAAATATTAAGTGGAAACTGCTCTATTTCATAACGAAATTATAAAACCAAATTCCACCCTAAATGACCAACATAAAATGAAGAAATTCTTCGAAATTACCTCTCTTTAAAAACACCCTTCACAAAACTCAAAAATATGTAGCATATCTTCAAAAAGGCTATTTGCCATTCCTACCGATAATCTTCAATCCATTTTCATACCAGAAAAATTGTTTTCTGCTTTTATATTTAATATTAAATGTTAACTTTTATCAATTATAAACTCGATAAAGTTATTTTCAACTTGTATACTATATTCATTATTCCTAAGGTTGAAAAAAGGCTTCGAACATACTTAATGTGGTTTTATTTCCATTATTATATTTCATATTTCTTATAATGTTTGTTACTGAATAAATATATAATGTAATAAACTATAATATAAGGAGTACAAATAAGTTTCCGCCGTTTTTTAACACAAATTAAATATTTATTATAGAAGAACGGTAATATAAATTTATTTAAAATATTGCTCATCACTTGCAACCACTTTTTCCCATCTCTCAGGCAGCATTCGAATCCCACTTCTGAAGAACTCCTTGTCTTTTGAGGCTATCCACGAATCAACCCAATTTTTGGTATTATAATTACATCTAAGCGGCCTGGTCATCCCCTTTCGTTGTAGGTGTATATATAAGCTGGGAGCTGTGTTGAACAACTTGCCTTATCAAACTTTTTTGTGTAAGCTCGAGTATCCTCATAAGATGTGAACCGCTACGCCGTCAGAGCATGTGCCATGGACCGGAACAGGTGATAATCGGACGTTGCAATGTCTGGTGAATACGGCGGGTGGGGTAACACTTCCCAATCAAGTGTTTCCAAGTACTTTTTCACGGGAGCCGCAACATGTGGACGAGCATTGTCATGCAGAAGAATAATTGTTTCGTGTCTAGAATAGTATTGAGGGCGTTTTTCCTTCAGAGCTTGGCTCAATCTCATCAATTGTATTCGATAGAGGGCTCCAGTAATTGTTTCGCTCGGATTAAGCAACTCATAATACACTATACCTAGCTGATCCCACCAAATACGCAGCATAAGTTTTTTTCCGTGAATATTCGGTTTTGCTGTTGATGTTGACGCGTGGCCAGGTAGTCCCCATGATTTTCTTTTTTTTGGATTGTCATAATGTATCCACTTCTCATCACCAGTTACGATACGATGTAAAAAACCATTTTTTATGTCTAGCTAGCAGCATTTCACTTAAGCATAATCGGCGTTCAATATCTCTCGGCTTTAATTCGTACGGAACCCAATTTCCTTGTTTATGAATCATTCCTAATGATTTTAAACGATGCTTGCTGAGTGACTTCTAATGTTAGAGCAAGTTCTTTTTGTGTTTGAGATGAATCTTCCTCCAATAATTGCTCCAATTCTGCATCCTCGTAAATTTTTGGCCTTCCACTGCGATCTTTGTCTTCTACGTCGAAATCACCGTTTTTAAACTTTTGAAACCACTCTCGACACGTTCTCTCACTCAAAGCACCCTCACCATATGCTTCTACGAGCAATTGATGCGCCTCAGAAGCAGATTTCTTTGAATTAAAGAAGTAAACTAATATTTCCCGCAAATGACGCTTACTTGGCTCAAATTTTGACATTTTCAACTTATAAAAATTATATTTTACCAATATAAAATCAATGATATTAATAGGTTATGTTGTTCTTGAATTTCCAAACTATTTTTTAAGCCGGTTATCATCTGCGAAAGCTAACCGAAACTCCGTGCCGCGCCATCTACAATAAAACGGCGGAAACTTATTTGTATTCCTAATAAGAAATTTTATTGTAAAATGATATACAACTTTCCATACTACGAAAACATTGCTTTAAGTGCGCATAGAAATTCAATAAAATTAGTGTGTGTAATTGATTACGGATAGTGTTGTCAAATTATCTCAAATACTACAACAAGTCGAGGAAAACTGACCATAATAAATAATGACAAATAACGTGATCAAAGCTAAGAGCGCTATGTTCATCTTTTTCCATAGGCTCTGGAAAATGTTTATTTTAACGCACGATGAATATCAAATATTCTTAATTGTTCTCTGAAATTTCTATTCACTCATTTTCGGAACCAACCCACATGAAGTTAGTTACGGAATCAAGCAGTCCGCGCAAGAAAAACGCGCAATCGCGAGCGGCGGCTTTGACATAAAATACGAAAATGATATTCGGTACCGTAAATTCCGGAAAATCAATAGTCTTGTTGTCACACCGCTGCAGGTTTCCCGACTTTAGTAAGTACTCCTCAAATATATACATTTACGTTTGTCATGAAATTATAACAGCTTTTTTATTTAACTCTTCGAATAATCTTCACAATTATTAGAAATAGCTTCAATATGTTACGTATTTTTCGAGTTTTCTCGAATGGTTTTTCCACCTACAGCAGGGCGTGTGGTGAGAATCTGGTCGAGTTTTTCTAGAAAAGTACGGAAAGTTTTGAGTTCTAATGTTATACGAGAGCAAGAAAATTATTGAATATACCTACGTAAGTAACAAAATTATTTAAAATATGTTAATGCATTAGCAATTGCCACGATATGGAATGTCCCTTTGAAAAAATTATTTTACCACAGATTTTTTCGAATTTTGCTATGTTATGATTTTTTTTCTTTAGTGTCTCTAAAAATACGCAGATTGAATGACTATAAACTCAGTACATCGTCACTAGCATATTGTTTAAACACTGTTTTGTTGTTGTTAGGACACACAACATGTCAATAATTGTTTTGTTCATTTGAGTGAAAATATATGTATTACCAATAATTTAGACAGACTATTAAAAAAAATCTTTGAGCAAGAGATTCAATTAGGGATTTTTGAAAAGGGCGTTTCTTTCTTATCGAAAGTGTTCATAAAATCAAGATGAAAGTGCAAATTATTCTTATTGCAAACAAGAAGCACATTCAAAACTTTTCGTGTCTTGTGAATTAATATGTATATTTTAAAACTGTTCAAGAGTTACTCAAATAAGTTTTTATTGGCGCATTCACCAAAGTTTCGGAGCTAATATGGAATTTCTCCATTGTTGTGAATTTTCTAAAACTGACTTCATAAGAATTCAAACTAGTTGATTTTTGTCTAAATATGTGTAAAAATTCACGATCTTGAATTCGCTTATTATCTAACAACGATTGAAATAATATTTTATTGACCAAGCAACAAATTACTGGATATGTGAATCGGTAAAAGAAATAATATTTATCATCTAATCATTATATTATTCAAAAACTCATTAAATATAATGAATGATACGCATGGCTGAATAGTAATGAGAACTAGGTTATGTTGGAGTTTTCCGGATATGTCATTTGAACTTATGAATGAATTGAATCTCATCATTATAATAAAAATTAGCATGGTGTAAATCATAAAAATTGTTCAAACTATATTACAATGAAGTAGATGGATGTCGAAAACATAGGGAGCTTCAAAATCGCAACATGTCGAAAATAAATTTCACATGATAAAAAAAATTACACCGTTTCTGAATGAGAAAAAGCTTTAGAATTTATTCATCAAACAAAATAAAATAAATGAAACCTAAACATTCGAAGAAAATTTTACATAAAAATGAATAACTTTCACAGTGACATTTCATGGAAGTGCTAAAAAGAAGAATTCAAATTATACACAAATTTTTTGTAACACTGAAACAAAGAAATTTAGATTGAAAGATTTCGTGTGAAAGATTTGAGAGTATGATCATTTAATCGTACATAAAAATTGTTACTTTGGTATTTCGGAATAAAACAAATTTGTTCCTCACACCTTTCCCATTAATAATTAAATTTTGCGAAAATAGACTGCATAAATGGAAGTGACAGAACGAATAATCTAAAAGATTTCATATATCTGTTATATAATCTCTACTCATTTACAGGTATTCTTGAAGAAGAATATTCAATTTAGGGATAGAAAGAAAATTTCCATTTTTTTGAGTAGGAATTCAACGGAATTTACATTGAGAACTCGAAAATTTAGAATTTTGCAAGTTGCGAAATCTAATTGTATTAATTCGAAGTTGAAATTTCCGTTTATAGAGCTGTGATAAACTGCTATCTGAGATAACAGTCAACTGAATGGTTAATCTATCGTCATGTAAAAAAAATATTTCTATATTGTCCGTTTGACGTTAGAAAAAACGCTACGAAAGTGTTATTTATGAAATACCGTAGTAACAATATCTCCAATTCTCAAGTAATTTTATTTTATTTAATTTATTGGTCCCGAGGATACAGACAGAAGTCCACTATTGTATTCATAAATATAAATTTACCTCATTGCCTTGGAACTGCTTTTGACAGTTATTAATTCATATTTGTTGAGAATGGAATCAATGGATAATTTTTTTTTGCATATGTTCAATTTTTTCCATTCTCTTATGGTAGAGTAATTGATATATCTTGTTTTTTTATTTCCAACTAAACTCAATCTCATACCTTGGAAAGAAACTAACGCGGAATTAAAGAATAGAATTCAACGTTTTACTGATTTTTAACTTCCTGCATGTGTTTATCAGTCAAAAATGTAAGAGAAATAATTAAAAAGGGGGAGAAAATTGATACTACGAGATTTGAATACGGCATTGCGGACAATGGTGATGTTCCGGTTTAATGAATAAAACACAACTCTTTCAGTCACATTCTATAGGTCCGCGTATTTTATAAGTTTTTTAGGTCAGCGATATAAAAATTACTAGGAACCAATTAAGGAGAAAAGGGTAGGTAGAGAAACAATTCGAATTTAAAAGTAATTATACCATCGTAGCCAACGACTTGTGACACGGTGCATTGTTTTGTTGAAACACCACTTTCTTTCTTTGCATATGGGGCTGCTTCTTCAACATTTCTTTGCTCAATCGATATAGTTGGACCACATAGCGATCGCTATTGACTGTCTTGTCCATTTCAAGGTAGTACAGGTTACATTCTATAATAACCTTGCAATAGTCTGTTGTTCTTGCTAGTACAGGTTACATCCTATAATACCTGGCAATCGTCTGTTGCTCTTTTGGCCACCCTGAGCGAGGCTGCTGACATTTCAGTTGACGATATTTTTGATTCAGGCGTAAAGTAATGGATCCAATGTTTATCCGTTGTCATATATAGACGCAAAATTTGAATATCAAAACAGATTTAATCTGTCAGTCTTCTACGATTTAAATTTCAAAAAAAAATTTTATTCAAAAAACTTTTAGAATTAAATTAATGTCTACATAAACACCGTTCATATTTAATAGACTTACTACTCTGTCAAGAAAGTACCGGGAATTTTCAATTAAAACAACATTTTTACATTTAATCGTCAAAATTTATTGGGTCGCCTTCAAAATAGGCTGCATTTGCTCCAATACATCTATGCCAACGGCACTTCCAATTATCGAAACATTTTTTATAGGCGCTTTCCGGGATGGACTTTAGCTCTCGCGCCGAATTTTGTTTTATGGCTTCAATAGACTCAAAACGGGTGCCACGAAGGGGCAATTTTGGTTTTGGGAAGAGGAAAAAGTCGCAGGGAGCCAAATCCGGCGAATACGGTGGTTGCTGAAGCACGTTTGTTGAGTTTTTGGCGAGAAAGTCAGTCACAATCGTAGCTCGGTGAGAAGGCGCGTTATCGTCATGCAAAATCCATGAGTTGTTCGCCCACAAATTTGGCCGCCTCTTACGGATACGCTCACGCAAACGTTTCATAACGCCTAGGTAATACTCCTTGTTTACCGTCTGACCCTCTGGAACGAATTCGTAGTGCACCACGCCACGGATATCGAAGAAAACAATGAGCATCACCTTCATTTTCGAGCGGCTTTGGCGTGGTTTTTTCGGTTTCGGCTCATTTTTTGCCACCCATTCCGATGATTGCTGGCTTGTTTGCATATCGTACTCGTAGACCCAGGTCTCATCACCAGTTATAATGCGTTTCAAGAATGTAGAATCGGAATTACAACGATCCAGCATGTCTGAAGCAACCTGTTCGCGATGACGTTTTTGAAGAAAATTCAGGTCTTTCGGTACGAGTCGTGCGGCCACCTTTCTCATGCCCAAAATATCAATCAAAATCGTACGTGCGGACTCGTGGGATATCTTAAGATCATGTGCTATCTCTCTCAAGCTGGTACGACGGTTTTCCAGCACCCTTTCCTTAATTTTATCGACGTTATCTTCGATCGAAGCCGTCGATGGGCGACCACTTCACGACCGTCCTTGAAGGCTCTGTACCACTGATATGCACGATTTTTCGATAGAGCATTATCACCAAAGGCCTTTTGCAACATTTTCAATGCATCGGCACACCAAAATTCATTTGCAACACAAAACTTTAAACAAATTCTTAGCTCAACGTAATCACCCATAGTAAAAATCGGCACGCACTCTGACATCGACTGACTTAATCAGCTGTTGCAAACACACTAGTTGACAGATCCCGCTCAAGCTTGGCATAGTAATTAAGGACAGTGGTACCAACCTAGGAAAAAAAATTTTTACCTGCCTTATTGCCCCGCCAGATTTAAATCGATAATTCCCGGTACTTTCTTGACCGAATGTATATAATCAACACTCAATATACAATGTCAAATGGAATAAATAAACCAATATGAAAAAAGTCATTTAAAATCAATAAATAAATATTTGAAGGAGACAAAATTTTCGTTTCTGATCTTACCATTATGAACACCAATTCTTTTTCAAAAATATAAAACACAACTTACGGACTTCTCAAAAAATATAATTTATTTGAAATATTTAATATATTTAAGTATTCAAATAAGTTAATTTAAAAAATCTCTCAAGACATGCACTATATCTTCAAAAAACAATTAGAATTCCGATAATCTTTTCATCAACCCTAGATAATATTTAAAATATCAAAATCAACTAACAATCAGTATATATTACCTTAAAGTGTAACCGGAAATTGCTTAAACAGACTAACTTAAAAAATCCAGATAGTCTTTGTTCGTCACAAAATCACAGAAAACTGTAAGGTATTATAAGGTTCTCTTTAAACCATTGACATTCCATAATGAGATTTATTCAAACCTGAATATAATTATATATTATGTATAAAGTAAAATAGAAAGAGGCTTTTTACTTGATAGAGAAAATATAACTAAATTTGAATATCGAAACAGATTTAGTCTGTCAGTCTTCTACAATTTTTAATTCAAAAGGTTTCTCATTCAAAAAACTTTTAGAATTAAATAAATGTCTACAGCACCGCTCATATTTAATAGACGTATATAATCAAAATTCAATATACAATGTCAAATGGAATAAATAAACTAACGAATATAAAAAAAAACATTTAAAATTAATAAATAAATATTTGAAGGAGACAAAATTTTCGTTTCTGATCTTACCATTATGAACACCAATTCTTTTTCAAAAATATAAAACACAACTTAAGGACTTCTCAAAAAAATATAATTTATTTGAAATATTTAATATATTTAAGTATTCAAAAAAGTTAATTTAAAAAATCTCTCAAAACATGCACTATATCTTCAAAAAACAATTAGAATTCCGATAATCTCTTCATCAACCCTAGATAATATTTAAAATATCAAAATCAACTAACAATCAGTATATATTGCCTTAAAGTGTAACCGGAAATTGCTTAAACAGACTAACTTAAAAAATCCAGATAGTCTATGTTCGTCACAAAATCACAGAAAACTGTAAGGTATTATAAGGTTTTCTTTAAACCATTGACATTCCATAATGAGATTTACTCAAACCTGAATATAATTATATATTATGTATAAAGTAAAATAGAAAGAGGCTTTTTACTTGATAGAGAAAATATAACTGAATTTGAATATCGAAACAGATTTAGTCTGTCAGTCTTCCACAATTTTTAATTCAAAAGGTTTTTTATTCAAAAAACTTTTAGAATTAAATTAATATCTACAGCACCGCTCATATTTAATAGACGTATATAATCAAAATTCAATATACAATGTCAAATGGAATAAATAAAATAACGAATATAAAAAAAAATTTAAAATTAATAAATAAATATTTGAAGGAGACAAAATTTTTGATTCTGATTTTACCATTATGAACACCAATACTTTTTCAAAAACATAAAACACAACTTAAGGACTTCTCAAAAATTATATTATAATTTATTCGAAATATTTAATATATTTAGATACTGAATTGTTAAAGCCGTTACTATTTGGTAGTTGATCAAAATTAAAACAAATTGTAGAAATTACTATGTTTTACTACCGTAAAAGAGAAATGTCTGATGATGGGATATTTCATTTCCCGAAACTCGAGTCACAGAAAAATGTGTAACATATCTTTTTATTGGTAGTAAAACATAGTAATTTCTACAATTTGCTTTAATATATTTAAATATTCAAATAAGTTAATTCAAAAAACATGCACTTTATCTTCAAAAAACTATTAGAATTCCGATAATCTCTTCATCGGCCCTAAATAATATTCAAAATATCAAAATCAACTAACAATCAGTATATCTTATCTTAAAGTGTAACCGGAAATTGCTTAAATAGACTAACTTCAAAAATCCAGATAGTCTATGTTCGTCACAAAATCACAGAAAACTGTAAGGTATTATAAGGTTTTCTTTAAACCATTGACATTCCATAATGAGATTTATTTAAGCCTAAATATAATTATATATTATGTATAAAATAAAATAGAAAAAGGATTTTACTTGATAGAAGAAATATAACAAAATTTGAATATCAAAACAGATTTAATCTGTCAGTCGTCTACAATTTTAATTAAAAAAAAATTTTTATTCAAAAAACTTTTAAAATAATATTAATGTTCACATAAGCACCGCTCATATTTGATAGACGTATTTAATCAAAACTCAAAATACAATGTCAACTGGAATAAATAAACCAACGAATATAAAAAAATCATTTGAAATTAATAAATGAATATTTGAAGGAGACAAAATTTTTGTTTCTGATCTTACCCTTATGAACACCAATTCTTTTTCAAAAACATAAAACACAACTTAAGGACTTCTCAAAAAATATAATTTATTTGAAATATTTTATACATAATATATTTTTATATTTAGGCTTGAATAAATCTCGTTATGGAATGTCATTGGTTTAAAGAAAACCTTATAATACCTTACAGTTTTCTGTGATTTTGTGATGAACATAGACTATCTGGATTTTTAAGTTAGTCTGTTTAAGCAATTTCCGGTTACACTTTAATGTAATATATACTGATTGTTAGTTGATATTGACATTTTAGATATTATCTAGGGCCGATGTAGAGATTATCGGAATTCTAATTGTTTCTTGAAGATATAGTGCATGTTTTGAGATAATTTTGAATTAACTTATTTGAATATTTAAATATATTGAATATTTCAAATAAATTATATTTTTTGAGAAGTCCTTAAGTTGTGTTTAATGTTTGTGAAAAAGAATTGGTGTTCATAATGGTAAGATCAGAAACAAAAATTTTGTCTCCTTCAAATATTTATTTATTAAGTTCAAATGACTTTTTTTATATTCGTTGGTTCATTTATTCCATTTGACATTGTATATTGAGTTTTGATTATGTACATCTATTAAATATGAGCGATGCTTATGTAAACATTAATTTTATTTTAAAAGTTTCTTGAATGAAAATTTTTTTGAAATTAAAATTGTAGAAGACTGACAGATTAAATCTGTTTTGATATTCAAATCTTGTAATATTTCTTCTATCAAGTAAAAAGCCTTTTTCTATTTTATTTAATACAAAATATATAATTATATTTAGGTTTGAATAAATCTCATTATGGAATGTCAATGGTTCAAAGAAAACCTTATAATACCTTACAGTTTTCTGTGATTTTGTGACGAACATAGACTATCTGGATTATTAAAGTTAGTCTGTTTAAGCAATTTCCGATTACACTTTGAGGTAAGATATACTGATTGTTAGTTGATTTTGATATTTTAAATATTATCTAGGGCCGATGAAGAGATTTTCGGAATTCTAATAGTTTTTTAAAGATAAAGTGCATGTTTTTTGAATTAACTTATTTGAATATTTAAATATATTAAATATTTGAAATAAATTATATTTTTTGAGAAGTCCTTAAATAGTGTCTTATGGTACAGAGCCACTAAACCCGAGCTTTCGTTTCAATCGTTTCTTCCATCAATAAGCAATGTTTTATCAACACACGAAATTTTTTTCATTGTTTTGAAAATCACAAAACATGTTTCACTTTTACCACTGTAACGTTTGAACCAAACGTCCAATCTTGAGGAAATTTTCACAGCTTACTTTTGAAGGGTGGTACTTTCTGAAAGAAATATTAATCTTGTCTTTGAACCATCACCTGTGTGTCATAATTGAAACTTACGAGACGATGTGTTATGTCGCTAGGTGACTGAGATTCTTGAATATAATTGCAGTACAATTTCAAGAATTCTTTTCAATGTATTACTCTATACTTATATGTTGTTTGTTAATTATTGAATAAGACACTTTATACTTCATTATTAACTGTTTATTATTTATAATCTCTTATTTGTCTTGCTTGATCTTTACTCTTCAGCTGCGTTCGTGGTATAGTCTTGTCTCCGCTGCGCGGGTTATGCCCTAGCCTCAACCATAGAGCAGCTAACAGAGAAAAAAGACTCTTCATTTTACAACATCATAAGACTCAATATACAACATGATTTTACTTTTCTTTTCTTTCTTGATTAATAACTGTTTATTATTTATAACCTCTCATTTGTCTTTCTTGATTTTTACTCTTCAGCTGCGTTCGTGTTAAGGTCTTTCCTCCAATGCGCGGGCTATGCCCCAGCCTCAACCATCGAGCAACTAACAGATAACATAAAAAATGACTCTTCATTTTACAACATTATAAGACTCAATATACAATACAAAGTAAAAAATATTCTGATATATTTGCAAAAAAAAACTTTGATCGGTATATTTTCAGACTCAGCTGACTACTATTGATTTTTACTATTCATAAATTTGAACCTTCAATATGAGCGTAGAATTTATCTTGTAAAGTATTCATACCAATTTATGCATATAAACTTTTGGGTTGTAACATATTATTATGAGTGTGGATAGCTCAGTGGAAGAGCATCGAGCTCGTGACCAGGAGGTCCGGGTTGAAATCCTGTTCAGGTGGAAAAGAAATTTTCTAGTTGGACGGGTATCTGCCACCATTTCACTGTTGGGTCAAAAATTAACAGTACTATGACTTAAAGCGGCTCAAGATCGCAGTAATGAAGCCTACCCAGAACACAACTGAACCCCTAACTCGCCCAAGCTGAAAAAGCTTCTGAGAGATTGTCACAGAAGATCTAGTAGTAGAAGATCCGAACCTAAATCGACCTTCACCGAGCTGATAATAGAATAAAACTCATTTTGTAATAAATTCAGTATATTAGAAAATATATTAAAAATGAGTTTTCAAAAAAAATCCTGGACAAAATATTTTTAATTATTTTTTTAAAAATGATTTTTCATTATATGTTTGCAACATCAATATAATAAGAAAATTGCATACTGGACTTGAAGTATAAAACATATAGAATGTGCTAACGTAGGGTTGTCTATAATTTACCTGGACAAACTGCTAGGGTGTCAGGTAGAAACAGGTATGACGATGCTAGTTACTTTCACTTGTTATGATAATAGAAAAAAAATGATATCAGCATAAGGGCTGTTTTATTACGAACACGTTGATATAGGGTTGTCTGCTAAAAATTTGGTCCTAATAGGGGTTTGCGAATTTTAAAGATTTTAATTTCAACGCGTGTGAAAATTAGTGACAGAGGGATCCAAAGTAAGTATTATATAATGTGTAATAATAAAGAACCGAACATCGCAGTCGAGTGCTGCTTATGTTAGTTCAGTTTCATAATATTTAGATTTTTTTTGCGAAAAGCTAGCTTTGACGAACAGTTTTTAAAGGTTCAATCAGTAAAATCAAGTAAAGAATCGTCCGAACCTTTACAAAAAACACTTTTTAGCCATTTTTTATAACAACGATACAAAATAACACTTTTTTTCGATGCAATATAATATTGTCATAAGCTAATCCAAAATAACACGCACTGTTTACGATATAGGGGTTGCCGCACTTTTTTATATTCCAGGCCCCATCAGAAACGACTGGGATGTTCGGTCCTTTATTACTACACATTATACTTACCTCGGATCTCTTTGTCACTCATTTTCACACATTTTTTTTAAATAATTAAAAATATTTTGTCCAGATTTTTTTCGAAAACCCATTTTTGATATATTTTCTAATACTACTCTGTCAAGAAAGTACCGGAAATTTTCAATTAAAACAACATTTTTACATTTAATCGTCAAAATTTATTGGGTCGCCTTCAAAGTAGGCTCCATTTGCTCCAATACAACTATGCCAACGGCACTTCCAATTATCGAAACATTTTTTATAGGCGCTTTCCGGGATGGACTTTAGCTCTCGCGCCGAATTTTGTTTTATGGCTTCAATAGACTCAAAACGGGTGCCACGAATGGGCAATTTTAGTTTTGGGAAGAGGAAAAAGTCGCAGGGAGCCAATTCCGGCGAATACGGTGGTTGCTGAAGCACGTTTGTTGAGTTTTTGGCGAGAAAGTCAGTCACAATCGTAGCTCGGTGAGAAGGCGCATTATCGTCATGCAAAATCCATGAGTTGTTCGCCCACAAATTTGGCCGCTTTTAACGGATACGCTCACGCAAACGTTTCATAACGCCTAGGTAATACTCATTGTTTACCGTGTGACCCTCTGGAACGAATTCGTAGTGCACCACGCCACGGATATCTAAGAAAACAATGAGCATCACCTTCATTTTCGAGCAGCTTTGGCGTGGTTTTTTCGGTTTCGGCTCATTTTTTGCCACCCATTCCGATGATTGCTCGCTTGTTTGCATATCGTACTCGTAGACCCAGGTCTCATCACCAGTTATAATGCGTTCCATGAATGTAGAATCGGAATTACAGCGATCCAGCATGTCTGAAGCAACCTGTTCGCGATGACGTTTTTGAAGAAAATTCAGGTCTTTCGGTACGAGTCGTGCGGCCACCTTTCTCATGCCCAAAATATCAATCAAAATCGTACGTGCGGACTCGTGGGATATCTTAAGATCATGTGCTATCTCTCTCAAGCTGGTACGACGGTTTTCCAGCACCCTTTCCTTAATTTTATCGACGTTATCTTCGATCGAAGCCGACCACTTCACGACCGTCCTTGAAGGCTCTGTACCACTGATATGCACGAGTTTTCGATAGAGCATTATCACCAAAGGCCTTTTACAACATTTTCAATGCATCGGCACACGAAAATTCATTTGCAACACAAAACTTTAAACAAATTCTTTGCTCAACGTAATCACCCATAGTAAAAATCGGCACGCACTCTGACATCGACTGACTTATCAGCTGTTGCAAACACACTAGCTGACAGATCCCGCTCAAGCTTGGCATAGTAATTAAGGACAGTGGTACAAACCTAGGAAAAAAAAATAATTCCCGGTACTTTCTTGACAGAATGGATACTAATTTTATTATAAAATAAATTTTATTCTATTATCAGCTCGGTGAAGGTCGATTTAGGTTCAGATCTTAGACTATAGGAGTATCAGGATAATAATAATAAATTTTAAAAGATAGCAGAAGTACTCAAAACAATTTCCCCAAAAATTACCTATATAATGTTTTAAAAAAGGTGAAGTTAAAAATAGCCGCCATAAAAAGACTAATACGATCCTATCTGTGTGATAAATCTGGTGTAGCATATTCGTTCTGTCTCGCATCAAATAAATCTGCCATATGGTTTCGTTTAGAATGTTGACTTGCTGAATAGGAATCGAAAATTATTCCTAAATTTGAATAAGCATATCTTTCTTATCTTGATTAGCCGATTTGTTGAATGTTTTATTCTGATAAGCCGACAGGCTTTGAAAACTTCCGTTTAGTAAAATTGAAAATAACTTAAATTAAATTTAAATTGAAATAATTATAATTAAAATTGAAATAATGAAATTTCACCAAATTTTACAAGATGTTCAAAGTGGTCGCCATTACTGCGGACAGTCTTATCCTGTATATAATGAGTGACTAAGTGCAGTAAAAATATAATTTTGTCCACGAATAACTTTCAATTTCTTGAGAGTCAAGAAAGTACTGGGAATTTTCAATTAAAACAACATTTTTACATTTAATCGTCAAAATTTATTGGGTCGCCTTCAAAATAGGCTCCATTTGCTCCAATACATCTATGCCAACGGCACTTCCAATTATCGAAACATTTTTTATAGGCGCTTTCCGGGATGGACTTTAGCTCTCGCGCCGAATTTTGTTTTATGGCTTCAATCGACTCAAAACGGGTGCCACGAAGGGGCAATTTTAGTTTTGGGAAGAGGAAAAAGTCGCAGGGAGCCAAATCCGGCGAATACGGTGGTTGCTGAAGCACGTTTGTTGAGTTTTTGGCGAGAAAGTCAGTCACAATCGTAGCTCGGTGAGAAGGCGCGTTATCGTCATGCAAAACCCATGAGTTGTTCGCCCACAAATTTGGCCGCTTCTTACGGATACGCTCACGCAAACGTTTCATAACGCCTAGGTAATACTCCTTGTTTACCGTCTGATCCTCTGGAACGAATTCGTAGTGCACCACGCCATGGATATCGAAGCAAACAATGAGCATCTTCTTCATTTTCGAGCGGCTTTGGCGTGGTTTTTTCGGTTTCGGCTCATTTTTTGCCACCCATTCCGATGATTGCTGGCTTGTTTGCATATCGTACTCGTAGACCCAGGTCTCATCACCAGTTATAATGCGTTCCATGAATGTAGAATCGGAATTACAGCGATCCAGCATGTCTGAAGCAACCTGTTCGTGATGACGTTTTTGAAGAAAATTCAGGTCTTTCGGTACGAGTCGTGCGGCCACCTTTCTCATGCCCAAAATATCAATCAAAATCGTACCTGCGGACTCGTGGGATATCTTAAGATCATGTGCTATCTCTCTCAAGCTGGTACGACGGTTTTCCAGCACTCTTTCCTTAATTTTATCGACGTTATCTTCGATCGAAGCCGTCCATGGGCGACCACTTCACGACAGTCCTTGAAGGTTCTGTACCTCTGATATGCACGAGTTTTCGATAGAGCATTATCACCAAAGTCCTTTTGCAACATTTTCAATGCATCGGCACACGAAAATTCATTTGCAACACAAAACTTTAAACAAATTCTTTGCTCAACGTAATCACCCATAGTAAAAATCGGCACGCACTCTGACATCGGCTGACTTAATCAGCTGTTGCAAACATACTAGTTGACAGATCCCGCTCAAGCTTGGCAGAGTAATTAAGGACAGTGGTACCAACCTAGGAAAAAAAATTTTTTACCTGCCTCATTGCCCCGCCAGATTTAAATCGATAATTCCCGGTACTTTCTTGACAGAATGTACACCAAAATGACCCCAAATAAACAAATCGCAAGGATTTAGATCCAGAGAGCGTGCAGGTCAATGGAAATCCTATGTGAGGGGACTGTTGCTATGGGAAGACGACATATTGAAGGTTTCCATGTGTCGGGCAGGTGTTTGCAGTCATCGCGTTTATTGGGGCAGTTTGGTCTCTTCTCAATTTTGAGAGCATCACGACTAATGCGACTTGTTAGCATTTTTTCCATTGCAATAGTTTTGTAACTATCAAAGTCAATTTTGTGATCTGTATCTGCGTGGCGTGTGAAAAGGACAGAGGAACGCCAACATGCTGTCCGTAAAGCTGATCCATCCTCCGCACTATTCACACTTCACGCAGATACAGGTCACAAAATTGACTTTGATAGTTTCAGAACTATTTCATCGCAAAAAATGCTAACAAGTCGCATTATTCGTGAAGCCCTCGAAATTTTGAAGAGACCAAACTGCATCAATAAACGCGATGACAGCAAATGCCAGCCCAACACATGGAAACTTGTAATATGTCGCCTTCCCATAGCAACAGCCTCCCCACATAAGATTTCCCTCACCACTCCCACTCCCTCTCTTGTTCCACCTTCACCACGTATAAATACCCGCACTCGTTGCTTTACAGATCAGTTCGCGAAAGCAAGTGGAGACACTTGCTTGGATCTGCGAGAGTACTGGTGATGAGACCCGGGGGGTAAGCGGACCCCGGCGTTGAATCACTAAATTCAACCATTGTTCTTGATAATAGCACCAAAATCGGTGCCGAAACGTCGAATACTTGAAAATATAAAATATATATACAAATATATATATATATAAATATATATATATATATATATATATATATATATATATATATATATATATATATATATGTTTTATTTATACATTTTAAGTCATAGAGTGAAAAAAGTTTTCTAGACATTAAAAAATATTTATATTGATTAGACAGAGTGAATCATAATTATTGGGACATAGATTAAGGACAGGTTAATTGGGTCAAAATATGGCGACTGGACGTTTTTTGCTAATAATTTCACTGTTTATTTATTGAATGTTATCAGAATCGGTACAAATGCATAATTTCAGACGAGAAATATTATTTTATGTATTACTCCAATTTTTGTTATAGGAGGTGCCACGTGAATCACTCCTGATGATGAAATAGAGTGAAAGGTTTTTTTTGACGGAATCTGATAGTGATATCGATTAGAAATTACGGTATAGAAATCATTTTCACATGATATCTGTACTGTTTGAATACGATAATTCCACCTGTTTCCGAGAAAAATGCAATTAGAGTTCATCGTCTCGGAAAGAGATTTCAAATTACAGACAATAATAATAATAATAATGAGCTTTATTTGACATAAATCAGTACATGAAATGAAGGAACTTGTAACGTAAGGCTTCTGTTCCAATCAACAGTAAAGAAAAATTTAAAAGAATTGAACAAAAAAAGAGCAAATTCAAAGTAAATGTTCTAAGTGGCCTCCTCCGACTTTTATGCCTTTTCTAATCCTTTTGATAAAAGACTTCCGGATGTCAAAGAAAACATTCTTCTACCCCCTTATAAATTTAACCGCATTTTGTATTTTTCGCTAGAGGTCATCTCCCGAATTTATTTCATAGAAATAAACTAAGGGCTTCATATGTCCCCAAATATAAAAATCGAGGGTTTTAATCAGGAATTCTTGCTCGCCATTCAAAGTCACTTCCTCTGGCAATCCATCGATGAGGAAACATGTCACTTAGATGATTTCTAACAATTAATGTGAAATGGGGTGGAGTTCCACCTTGCATAAACCACATTTTCCTTCTTACATCTAGTGACAATTCTTCTAAAATATCACTTTAATTATTTTGCAGAAAGAATTGATAAGAATCACCATTTAAATTTGGAGGAAGAACATACGACCCTAGCAGTTGGTCGCCTATAATGCAACAATAAATATTCAATTTGAACTTATGCTGAAAATATGGTTGATCATGCAGGGTTTTTCTTTCCAGTAATGACTGTTTCTCCAATTAAATACCCGGCGTCTGGTGAAAGTCGCTTAATCGGTGAAAATAATATTCCCAATGAGATTTCGGTCATCACTATGCTTGCTGACAATACGTTGGCAAAACTGAAACCGTCCTGATCTTTTGCAAGAAAAATTTTAACAGGAGTGGAATGATAAGAGTGAATCTTTTCTTTTTCAGAATTCTCATAATTGACGACTGTCTTACTCCTGTTGCTACTGCCTGTTGACGTGAACTCATTTCAGGATTTTCATTCACTCGAACCAAAATTTCATCTACTTCATTAGGTGTTATTTGTTTCGGACGACCACGTAGATTTTCACTACAAAATGACCCAGTTTCACCCAAACGATGAAATAAAGTTGCAAAAGTTTTATGATTTGGTCGCCTCCTGCCTAGATATAAAAATACATACCTTCTAGCTGCAGAGCGACCGCAGAAGTTTTCTTGTACATATACACAATTTTGTCCCTGGTTTCTTCATTCGTAAAATATTTGTGATGGGGCATTTCTACAGGGAAAGCTCAAAAAATGCAACAACAAATATAATCTAACAGCAAGAAATAATTCACAGAGAAGAAAGAATATTTACACGAAACAATTTCATGATTATCCAAAGCTTACTTTTCGTAAATGAATTAATATTGAGACAATGAACTTCTAAATTGCGTGTTTCTCAAAAACGGGCGAAATTATCGTTTTCAAGCGTAAAAATTATTTTTACATCGTATTTTCTAACCAAATAACTATGCAGTAAAGCTACCACTTAATTTCATCATCGAGAATGATTCACGTGGGGTCCTTTATAACAAAAAGTGAAGCTATACATAAAATAAAATTCCTCGTCCTAAGTTATGCCTTTGCTTCAATTTTGATATCATTTGAGAAATAAACAGTGAAATTATTATTAGCAAACCACGACAAAAAGATTCAACTTTAACGACTTGTATCTTTTTCCACAGCAATTTTATATTAAGGCATATTTGGTCCAATCGTTATATTTTGGTCCAAATAACCTATCCTCAACCTATGTCCCAATAGTTATAATTTTCACTATACATGTAGAAAAAATAATTAAAGGAATATATTACTTGGAAGGGGGTTTGCTTCAATATCTTGAATATCAAGCAGAGTGATTCTGTCAACGCTCACTTTTTTCTAAATTTAAAATTTATTGAATGTTTTTAGTCATTATTATAATTAAAATTTGAGGAAAAATTTTAAAAGTCGAAATTGATAGATAGATGTGTCAGAATTATTCTGCTTGGTGTTTGACATCTAGAAAACTTTACTGTTACCGAAATTATATGAAAATTCTTAAAATAAAGGATATAATAAAAATAGTCGAACTAGAACATACACCTATGATAAATTTGTTTTGACCTAAAAAAAAATAGTGTCATCAGTGCTACCTACAGATCAGAAAAAATTAACAAAAATTCTTTCTTGATTGTTTCGGTCTCTACTTAACGGAAATTCATCGTATATGATTTAAATAAAAACACTTCATTTTCGCTAACAGTTACCATACTCACCTGATGAAGTCAAAATATAAATGAGGAAACAATTATTGTTGTGTAAACAATAAATATTAGCGGAAATAAAGTGTTTCACTTTAAATCATATACAAAAAATCTTTGATTTAGCAAAAAGATAAAACTCGGAATTGATAAACTTTATTTACCTAGATGATGAATTAACATTCGAGTCGTACGTACTTTCTGAATTTAATTTTAATTAAATAACTTCCCTCAAGTACAACTAACCGACAGGTGAAATTCCTTCATAATATCATTTTAGAAATTCTGGGTATTTCTATATTTTTATCATAGGATAATTTTTTGGAATTGTTACATCTGTTTCTGTGTTTTCTATAGATTCCTAAGTTTTGAATTTTTTTAAAATTTATTCGAATCTGTATTTAGCACATAACTATGAGACTCGTTTTTTTAAGATCGAAACAAATATGTTGAAGTTCTGGCTCGACTATTTTTTAATCTATGCTTTATTTCAAGAATTTCCAGATAATTTGGGGTAGTAGATTTTTCCCTATATTCGTATGTCTACATTTCTATATATACATTTCATGTCATAAAGTGAAAGAAGTTGTTTCCCAGAAATTAAAAAATATTTTATATACTCTATATAATAGGCTGGAAAAAATCCATTATTTTGCGTGAACTTCAAGACTTAATTTAATATGATTCTGTTCGTCCGATTTGCGCCAAATATAACAGTTTTGTTCTATAATTTGTTGGCATTTCAAAGGTAGCTTCATACTACCTCTACCATAGAAGTCTTGGTCCTTTTTAACTCCAGTAATCGATTTTTACAATCTTCTCTTGATGCCAAATTCTGATCACTCAGGAAGTTTTGCAATGCGAGCAAAAGATGGTAATCTCTAAGTGCCAGGTCCGGAGTGTATGGTGGAAGCATTAAAACTTCCCAACCAAGCTCAAGTTTCTGGCGAGTCACTACAGACAGGTGTGTCCTGGCGTTGTCTTCATGGAACAGAGCACCTCTTGTTTTAGTCAATTCTGGACGTTTCTGGTCATTGGCTATCCTCAAACGATCCAGTTGCTAACAGTAGAAAAACAAATTCAGTGTTTGACCCTATGGAAGCAACTCATAATAATTTATTCCTTTCCAGTCCCACTGAATGTACAGTAGAACCTTCTTGGCCATTAGTGCTGGTTTGACTACCGTTTGAGCTGCATCACCGCGCTTTGACAGCATCGTTTTAGCACTGAAGCTCTAGAAGGAAATGCGGTATTGCGAGGGAGCTTCCACCTCTTAATTTGGGAGACGGCGTTTCGTTCATAATTTTTTGGTGTTAATTAGTGTGGCTTCCAAACATCGAGCTTCTTATTGGATCCAGCTTTGCGCTGGATTATGGTCGATCTTTGGTCTAGGATTGGACAGTGCAACGACTACTTAATGCCGGTTAACTTATTATTTCTGTGATTTTTTCGACGTTTTCAACGACGGACCTGCCTGTGTGAAGTGCATCTTTAACATCAAGAATTGGCGAAACCAAAATTGCACCTAATGAGCTATAACAGTATCGCGACCATGAACACCGTTCACAATTTCAGTCGCCTGGCTTGCATTTTCAACATTATCAAAGGAAAATTGTAAAACGGAGCGAATTTTCTCTTCGTTGACTTCCATTTTTAACACCCTGTAACTCACAACTGAATGGACCAAACAAAAAACAGCAAAACATTTTTTCATTGTGAAATGTTGTCACCTTGGCGACGAGCATAAATCTGAAATTGTTTGAATGATACTTTAAGAGAAATCGATCACTACGGCCGTCTACAGATAAAATAAAAGATTTCTTTTTCGCTAACCTATTACATATTATGATACAATTTCAATATATAATTTTTATATACAAGGTAACAAGAGAAACCTTGGACAAACTTTTTTTCATTTAACTTTATTAAACAAAAGAAATTGAACAACACAACAACGAATAATAATAACATAAATATTTGGTAATAATATATTTAAGCGGTTTCGAAGTGGCTTCCTTTGGCGGTGACACATAGCTTCAGACGGTTCTTGAAATTGTCGCTCTTCGAGCGTTAATCGGCCCCATTCACGGCGCAGGGATTGCTTCAGCGACTTTTGTGATATTTAACACGCGACCTGAGATCCAAAATCGACCGCACGCTGTAGTCCATAGGGTTGAGATCCGGCGAGTATAGCGGCCATTCTGCAGATGTAATGAAACCCGGAAAATGGGTCTTACACCATTCTTTCGTCATTTTCGCTTTGTGAGCTGGAGCAGAGTCCTGTTGAAAGGTCCAATGCGGCGCTGCTGAGCCCACGGAAGCACTACGGCCTCGAGAATGTCGCAGCGGTAGACTTCATGATTGATTTTGACCCCTTGATCCACGGAAACCAAGGATGTTTTGCCGCTGGCGCAAATTCCGCCCCAGGCCATGGCGGATTGCGGATTTTGACGATTTTCGATGATGGCCGACGTACCGGGAGCCTCTGCGGACCAGACTCTGTCGTTTTGGTGGTTGTGGGATTGTTCTACGGTGAAAAGCTTGTCGTCTGTGAAGAGAATGCGCTCCCATTGCTGACTAACGGCGAGACGAAGGAGTTGGCGGCACCTTTGGAGTCGTACGCACTTGTTTTCATCCGTGAGAAGTTGAACTTTTTGGAGCTTGTATGGCTTGAGGTTGAGCTTCTTTTTGGACATTTGATGAACGAAATCATGGTTGATACCGGTCTCACGAGCTATTTTCCTCATGGATACCCCCGGATTTCTGTTGACTCGCTTCTTGACAATATTACGATTGCTAGGCATTTTCTCCCACTTCCTGGACGACGACCATCATGGCGAAGCTCCTTGAAATGGCAAATTGTATCGGACACGTTTTGTCGAAACACATTGAGCAAACGAACATTTTCGCATTGACACTTACCTTGACAAATCAGCTTCAAAATTGCACTACGTTTGTTTTAAATTCTAACACTCTGCAAAATAAAAAAATATCAAACTGAAAATGACTAACACAAGAAAGCTTAGAGAATCTAATAGAATAATAATTATTTGGCTGCGCTAAAATACTTTTGTTCCAGAACAAAGTAAAATTTGTCCGAAGTTTTTCTTGTCACCCTGTATATTGTATAAGTTTCCAGAAAGAATTCTGAATCTAATTTTGCATTTACAATTATTAACAAGATTGTATTTGGCTGCGCTAAAATACTTTTGTTCCAGAACAAAGTAAAATTTGTCCGAAGTTTTTCTTGTCACCCTGTATATTGTATAAGTTTCCAGAAAGAATTCTGAATCTAATTTTGCATTTACAATTTTTAACAAGATTGTAATAGATGTTACTGTTTCTTAAATATCCAGCATAGCAAGCATGTCGATTCTTCTGCTATGTATTTTACATTCCATAATTCTCTTTCAATTATTCAACGAGAAAATAGTATTGGATGATGGTAAAAGTGTTGAGGACTTATGGTTTAATAAATATTTAACTTCATGGAACATTTTTCAAATACTTTTAAAAAAATTCGAACTCCAAGTTTACATATCGAATACCTAGTGAATTAAAAAAAAACATGAATTGCCATAAATTAAAAAACTTAAGGCCAATTTAAGAAGAATTTGTGTTCGCTTCTCAATCATATCAATGAGTTATTGATATTCAACTTCCTAACTACCAATTATCAAAATGTATTGCGAGCCATATCAAGGAAATTTGCTACTGAATAAGTCAGAGGAAACTGTGAAGGGCGCTGTAGAGTGGTTCAATGTAAATAACATGAAAGTAAATCCAGAGAAAACACAACAGCTGCTTGTGAGCACAAAGTACCAAAACCTGGAAAGCATTTCGATGCTCGGAGTGTCAATTAGCGCAGATTTAACTTGGAAGAAACATATAAATGAAGTATGCCATAAGCTCTCTACGGTGTTATTCGCAATATGGCGAATAAAAAGGATACTCACAGAAAAAGAGGCGGTAATTGCTTATTATGCACAATTTCACTGCAAAATTACCTACGGCATAATCCTATGGGGCGCATCTTCAGATGCTGGAGCAGTTTTTCTGAAACAGAAAAAGGCCATAAGATTGATAGCAGGAGAGGGGCAAGACCACTAGCTGTAGACCTCTTTTCAAGCAATATGGTATACTTACCTTTACATGCTGCTATATCCTTGAATGCCTTATGTATATACACAAGAATGAGAACACTTTCCAAAAACACTCAGCGGTTCACAGTCATGAAACAAGATCAAGGAATAATTTCATGGCTCCACGTCATAGACTGAAGAGAACACAAAACACACATACTACTCTGTCAAGAAAGTACCGGGAATTTTCAATTAAAACAACATTTTTACATTTGATCATCAAAATTTATTGGGTCGCCTTCAAAATAGGCTCCTTTTGCTCCAATACATCTATGCCAACGGCACTTCCAATTATCGAAACATTTTTTATAGGCGCTTTCTGGGATGGACTTTAGCTCTCGCGCCGAATTTTGTTTTATGGCTTCAATCGACTCAAAACGGGTGCCACGAAGGGGCAATTTTAGTTTTGGGAAGAGGAAAAAGTCGCAGGGAGCCAAATCCGGCGAATACGGTGGTTGCTGAAGCACGTTTGTTGAGTTTTTGGCGAGAAAGTCAGTCACAATCGTAGCTCGGTGAGAAGGCGCGTTATCGTCATGCAAAATCCATGAGTTGTTCGCCCACAAATTTGGCCGCTTCTTACGGATACGCTCACGCAAACGTTTCATAACGCCTAGGTAATACTCCTTGTTTACCGTCTGACCCTCTGGAACGAATTCGTAGTGCACCAAGCCACGGATATCGAAGAAAACAATGAGCATCACCTTCATTTTCGAGCGGCTTTGGCGTGGTTTTTTCGGTTTCGGCTCATTTTTTGCCACCCATTCAGATGATTGCTGGCTTGTTTGCATATCGTACTCGTAGACCCAGGTCTCATCACCAGTTATAATGCGTTCCATGAATGTAGAATCGGAATTACAGCGATCCAGCATGTCTGAAGCAACCTGTTCGAGATGACGTTTTTGAAGAAAATTCAGGTCTTTCGGTACGAGTCGTGCGGCCACCTTTCTCATGCCCAAAATATCAATCAAAATCGTACGTGCGGACTCGTGGGATATCTTAAGATCATGTGCTATCTCTCTCAAGCTGGTACGACGGTTTTCCAGCACCCTCTCCTTAATCTTATCGACGTTATCTTCGATCGAAGCCGTCGATGGGCGACCACTTCACGACCGTCCTTGAAGGCTCTGTACCACTGATATGCACGAGTTTTCGATAGAGCATTATCACCAAAGGCCTTTTGCAACATTTTCAATGCATCGGCACACGAAAATTTGCAACACAAAACTTTAAACAAATTCTTTGCTCAACGTAATCACCCATAGTAAAAATCGGCACGCACTCTGACATCGACTGACTTAATCAGCTGTTGCAAACACACTAGTTGACAGATCCCGCTCAAGCTTGGCACAGTAATTAAGGACAGTGGTACCAACCTAGGAAAAAAAAACTTTACCTGCTTCATTGCCCCGCCAGATTTAAATCGATAATTCCCGGTACTTTCTTGACAGAATGTATATTCAATGATATGAAAATGTATAATAAACTTCCTCGACACCTGAAGTCGCTGCATTGTACAGCATTCAAACGGAAAGTTAAGGTGATTCTTGCTGATTGTAGTTTTTATTCAATGGATGAATTTATGACGTACCAATTCTAGTCGTCAATTAATTATTGTAGTTGTTTATAATCGTGTTTATATTAATGTCTAATAATTTTTATATTTTGACTTTAAGAAATTTTAAATTTGATCTAATAACAGTTATTGTTATTAACTATTATTTTATTCATATATATTGCTTTTATTTATACATATTTGTATATTATCATATATATATGTACATGACATACCCTGTAAAATTTTGAGGGTAATTAATGAATTATTATTATTATTATTATTAAGGTGGAATTATCCTGAAATTTTGTTTTTTCCAGGTTACGAAAATTTATACGAATGGTGAAAGCAAAAGACGAACCCGAAATCGAGTTTCCTAATGTCAACGCGAAGCGACCTTTAACCTACCCTCACCCGATGAATCACAACCACATCTTAAAACCGTGCAACAACCAGAATCACCTCCATCACCACAAGATCTATCATCACTACACTTATTATCACCACTATTCGGCGAATCAATCGGAGACGGACGTACTGTCGGGTGGGACGGGGGAGTCAACGACCCCTAAGTTTTATTTCGGGCCCGGTTTCGAACCCCAGACGTCGGGGACTTGCTCGGTGCACGATCAGGCCAACGGGGGTGAAGCTAAGAACTCTGAATATGTTGTGTTCTTCCATGTCAATCCAGGAGTGACTATCAGCTTCCAAATCGGGGATACTACAGAGGTTCTGAGGGGTAAGTGTGATTATGTTTTATTTGATAACGAAGATAAGATTACTTCATGTATTTAACTCAGGAATGAACGCGATGGATGGTTGAGAGTACATAGGTGGTCAATTTGTTCGTATTATAACTTTGATAATCGATAGAATATTCAATTTCAAAACAAAACTGTCCCAGAAACATAGGTCCGCAAACGCCTCATCACCAAGCTAGGGGGTGTTCAAGTTTCCAGATTTTTTCCGTTTTCTCAGTAGTTTTTATGGTTTCCGGGATATTCGATCAAACTTGGAGGATGAGTCTCCTCGTGATTTTATTAGAATGATATTCAAAATTGTTGTGATAATCTAAAAGGTAATACTTTCTTCAAGTTACAGAGTAATAGCTGGAAGTAATTCTCAAGAACCTCTACAGATTTAAATCTAAAGAAATCTCATGAAAACATTTAGAATTAAATTTTAAAACATGTCCTACATACACTACATTACTTTATAGACATATATATTATCATCGCATGTGGTAGAAATTCACTAATATAAATAAATATAATAATATAAACTCAAAAGAAATATAAATAATGTCCAAATTATTTAGACATCACCTTATACATATATGTTTCGATTGGATGTTGAAGAATCACAAGTTTCATCACCGAAAAATGTTCAACATTTAAATCAAAAAGGCATTTTTTTATTTTCCTTCTTTAAAGAATATATAGCACATTCTCAAGAGAAAGAACCTGATAAATTCAGTCTCAAAATCTCTTCAGTAAGGAGTTATTTGAATAAACAAAATAATAATTCAAAAATATATAGAAATAACTTTTTTATCACCAGACATTTCTGCAACAACTAACCAATTTCGGGATAAGCATGTCCTATGCGAAAATTAGGTTATATCACAGAAATATACAATGAAAGAAGATACGGCTTAGATAATTAGATAACCACCACCTGCATGTGATGTACTACTCTGTCAAGAAAGTACCAGGAATTTTCAATTAAAACAACATTTTTACATTTAATCGTCAAAATTTATTGGGTCGCCTTCAAAATAGGCTGCATTTGCTCCAATACATCTATGCCAACGGCACTTCCAATTATCGAAACATTTTTTATAGGCGCTTTCCGGGATGGACTTTAGCTCTCGCGCCGAATTTTGTTTTATGGCTTCAATCGACTCAAAACGGGTGCCACGAAGGGGCAATTTTAGTTTTGGGAAGAGGAAATAGTCGCAGGGAGCCAAATCCGGCGAATACGGTGGTTGCTGAAGCACGTTTGTTGAGTTTTTGGCGAGAAAGTCAGTCACAATCGTAGCTCGGTGAGAAGGCGCGTTATCGTCATGCAAAATCCATGAGTTGTTCGCCCACAAATTTGGCCGCTTCTTACGGATACGCTCACGCAAACGTTTCATAACGCCTAGGTAATACTCCTTGTTTACCGTCTGACCCTCTGGAATGAATTCGTAGTGCACCACGCCACGGATATCGAAGAAAACAATGAGCATCACCTTAATTTTCGAGCGGCTTTGGCGTGGTTTTTTCGGTTTCGGCTCATTTTTTGCCACCCATTCCGATGATTGCTGGCTTTTTTGCATATCGTACTCGTAGACCCAGGTCTCATCACCAGTTATAATGCGTTCCATGAATGTAGAATCGGAATTACAGCGATCCAGCATGTCTGAAGCAACCTGTTCGCGATGACGTTTTTGAAGAAAATTCAGGTCTTTCGGTACGAGTCGTGCGGCCACCTTTCTCATGCCCAAAATATCAATCAAAATCGTACGTGCGGACTCGTGGTATATCTTAAGATCATGTGCTATTTCTCTCAAGCTGGTACGACGGTTTTCCAGCACCCTTTCCTTAATTTTATCGACGTTATCTTCGATCGAAGCCGTCGATGGGCGACCACTTCACGACCGTCCTTGAAGGCTCTGTACCACTGATATGCACGAGTTTTCGATAGAGCATTATCACCAAAGGCCCTTTGCAACAGTTTCAATGCATCGGCACACGAAAATTCATTCGCAACACAAAACTTTAAACAAATTCTTTGCTCAACGTAATCACCCATAGTAAAAATCGGCACGCACTCTGACATCGACTGACTTAATCAGCTGTTGCAAACACACTAGTTGACAGATCCCGCTCAAGTTTGGCATAGTAACTAAGGACAGTGGTACCAACCTAGGAAAAAAAAAATTTTACCTGCCTCATTGCCCGGCCAGATTTAAATCGATTATTCCCGGTACTTTCTTGACAGAATGTAATACAAAATTTCTCAGTTATTAATATATATAATTTGAAAATTACTATGAAGAAGTATTTGCATATTACAGAAAAATAGCTGGAATTAATTCTTCAGAACCTCTTTAGATTTTAATCTAAATAAATCTCATGAAAACATTTAGAATTAAATTTTGATACATTTCCTACATACTGTATCACTTCTTGATTGTTTCGGTCTCTACTTGACGGAAATTCATTGTAAATGAATCACTGTATCACTTTATAGACATATATTTAAAGGATGAAAATAAAAAATCCTTTTTTGAATTATATGTTGAAGATTTGTTGGTGATGGAAATCGTGATTCTTTAACATCCAATCGAAACATATATGTATAAGGTATGTCTAAATAATTTGGTCATTATTTTATTTTTCTTTTGATTCTTTATTAGTTAATTAGTTTCCACCACATGTGATGATAATATATATGTCTATAAAGTGATACAGTGTATTTAGGACATGGTTTAAAATTCAATTCTAAATGTTTTCATGAGATTTATTTAGATTAAAATCTGTAGAGAGTCTGGAGAACTTCTTTCAAGGTTATTTTTTTAACCCCACAACTTTGTTGTCGTACACAACTGACAATTTTTCATAGTATGATTTCATTTTTAGTCATTTTCGAAAACTTTTGAGTTTCCTGAATGTTTTTCATATTCCTTTCTCGAGAAAAAATTAAAAAATATTCGGTATGCTTCAAGTTGAAACCAAGCGTTCAACCATATGTTCATTGGATTCTCGTACAAAATATTGACGTGTTCTTCTAATAAAAACTGGACAGATTAATTCATATCTCAAGATATGATGTACTAAGGAATAAAGCCCAAAACGTTGATCGTTGTAAACGCCAAGACAAACATTCATACTAAATTCGACTTGGCCTAATAGGTTAATACATGCTGGTTATGGTAATTCATTATTCCCAGATGAGTAAAATGTTCGTCCATAATATGTCACTCAAAAAATTCCGCATTTCTACGATCTCTTTTGAAAACTCGAAGATTTTTGTATTTTAATTTACGAAGTATGCGAGAAATTCTCTTATTGCTTGTTGTTGCATCCTTATCGAATTAATAGAGAACAGCATAATTCTGTTCTGCCGCTCATTGAGTCTAACAGCTTTGCGAATGTGAGTCGTGAATTTTGGTAATCGTCTATTAGGAAATCTTCTTCGGTATTTTTTAGCTGCTTTCGCAGATTTCCCATTGGCACAACCATAGCAGAATTGGATATCCGCTTGCTCGTGAATTATGAATTGTAGAGGAATTTAGATTGCAGAAATACGAAGATGAAAATATTAATAAATGCAATATTGAATAAGACAACAGCAACGTACGTAACAACAATGAGGAGCAATACTACTAATATTTTTTTTGATTAGTGAAATTTGATCTATCAAATATAGGAAATGCTCAATTCTTCATTCGAAATCCTCAGCTTTTTGCTGTTTAGAACTCAAGTCTTTGAATACGGTTACTGCGGCAACCAGTAAAAAACTTTCTGATCGAATTCAAAATGCATAAGCAGACTTAAGAAAACATTATGTTATCTATTACGTCCAGAACAGTCCATTAGATGCAATTACTTGTATTTTTTCAAGTTTTTAGAACTAAGCTTTCTTGGAATTTGTAAATAATAAAATAATTTTGTATTGGAAGTATGAATAAGTTGGTGCAGTATATTTTAGGAAATTGAAGCTTTATTGTGAAAAATTGGTTATACATTTAGAGTTCAAAATATTGTCCGCCGCTAGCAACTACCCTCCTCATCTTTCTGAAAATTGACAAATCCCATAGCGAAAAAAGTCAGGCCTTTGGAGACCATTCATGCAACGATCTATTTTTTGACTTCATCGTAATTGGAGAAGTGCTAGTCAGCCAAAACATGTTGCATCGATCAGAAGATATGGTAATCGGAAGGAATAATATCTGGTCTGTACGGCAGGTGGGATAGCACTACCTATTTTAGACTTTCTAAGTATGTTTGTATTGAGCGATATATACACACATCGTCAAAAGTCTTGGTCCCCCTAGGTTTATCAACAAATAAACAATCTATATTCTGGAAATGAGATGAATATTTTCCTCTATTTCAACTGCAATATATTTGATAGAAAATCTTTGTCTTACCCTTTGCTGTATGCAGGTTGAGAATATAAAAAATGAGAAAAAAATCAAATCCAAATTTATCGATTTTTTTTTCGATTAATTATAGTTATTCCACAACTGAATCCAAATCAAATAGTCCGTATTATCACCTCTTCTTTTAATCAACTGCCCAATACGCCTAGGAATCTCACGAATCAAGTCATTAATGAAATTTTCAGGCACATCGTTCCATTCTTCCTGAAGGGCTATTGGATTCATGTCTGGTGAGTTTGCTGGCCAGTTCATTTTCTAGATATTGTTCTCTTGAAGAATGTTTTGAACCCTTCGTGTGCAGTGTGGTGTGGTCTCATCATCCTGATAAATAAAATTATCCCCAAATTCGTTGCGCAGAGGAACAACGATTGGTTCAATGATATTTGCTACGTAGATGCCACCAGTCATTGTTCTTTCAACGATAATAAGAGGGGTACGGCGACCGAACATTATACCCCCTCCCCAGCACATTATTGATCCGCCTTGAAAGGGCACAACATTCCGGGCGAAACTGAGTCGTTCTAGTCTGCCTGGACCTCTCCAAACGTTTTCTCGTCCACTATCACTTTGTAAACCAAATCGTGACTCGTCCGAAAAAAGTACGTTGCGCCATTGCGGTATAAGCCAGTCTTGGTGGTATTCTGCCCATTGCCGACGGGTAGCTCTATGTCCAGGTGATAGCCGAGGTACTCTTAAAAGTCTTCTTGCCTTAAATTTGAGGAATGCAACCGTCTCCTTATGGTACTGGTTGAGACTACCCGTCTATAGATCCTCAAAAAATGACTTCAAAGGGCTGTTATAGATACCGTTCGATTCCTTTGAGAAAAATTTGCAAATTAATGGTTTTCCCTTGCAGATGTTACTCCGGGTCGACCAGGCACCGGTTTCCAGAAAAAGGGCCACTATGCGCCTTATTGAAGACCGTATTCAAACGTTGCCCAATCTGGAGGTTCGACAAAGCTTCTTGATGTGGGGCTACTATTATTGCCCGGTCAAACTGAGAAATTGGATGTCTCGGCATTTTCCATGGCATTTTCTAAACATTACAACTCTTGTTATTCCCTGAAAACTGATTATCGAATACACCTGTATTCTCCCGAACAAGAAACATTTTTTGCTTGTGTATTGTTGTCACTTAAGTGATAAGTGAAGATTCCACATACAAAAAATTGTCATGTTATATTCAACAAGTTGAGAGTTGATACGGGAAGCCAAGACTCTTGACGATGTGTGTATATCGCAATGCTAGGCTCAAACGCATCAATTGTCGCCGGTAGATGTCCCAGTTGTAGCAGTTGTTCACATGTGAAATAACGGCGTTCGATGACTCTTGGCTTCAGTTCATATGGCACCCAATTTCAATTTTTCGGATAATTCCCATTGTTTTTAAACGATGGCAAATGGCTGGCTTAGTTAATCCAAGTGTTTTTGGGAGTTCCTTTTGCGTTTGTTATACATCTCACCTCTAATTTTTCATCCTTAAACTTTGGAGGCGCTCAGGGTTTTTCTTCGTCTTCCAAATCAAAATTGCCACTTCTAAATCGGGCAAACCACTTCTGACACGTTAGTTGAGCTAGAGCATGACATCCACTGAAATGTAATGACTTTCGGTTGCCTTTTTCTTCATATTGAAGTAATGGTGTAAAACTTGCAGCAAAAACATTATTTTCAGAACACACAGAAATAATGTTGTTTATATTTCCGCGAAATTATAAATACTGACAAGAAAGTCTAATTATGACACTTCAAAATCGCACGAACATATTTTCACTCCTAATATTTCAAAATTTCGTGAACAATTCCGATGCATACCGAAATATTTTTCTTCTACAATCAATATCCAAAGTAGGCGTTTGCGCTCGTATTTGACAACGCAAACGTCATCTATTCCGAAGAATGTCACTTAGTCGCTTATAAGCGACTAAATAAAAAGAAACTCTTGCCCTTCCAACTATTAACTATTAATCAAATATGCATTGCTCAGAGTATCCAATGACAGTAAATGACATCTTTCATTTGAGTGAAAAATTTCCTAAATAATTACTGTATAATAACCGAATGATTTTAAATTTTGAAGTTTTGTCACCCTTTACTATTGCTTTCCGTCAATATTTCCGAAATCGAATAAATCAGATCCGGACTAGAAAAATGTTAGACTTTTTTTATTTTCGTAAATATTGGATCAACCTGTACGTAAGTATCATTGTTTTTTTTCATTTTCGTAACCATAAAGAATTAATTCATAATAAAAACTCTAAATCTCTGCTTGCCAGCGTCATGCAGGGTGATCAATAAACAGTTCCTTATGAGTGAAATTTCATAGTTCAATAAATTTGGACTTATTGGTAGAATTATTTCGAATTTTGAAGTTTTGTGATCGTTTGCTATCGCCTTCTTTCAATATTTCCAAAATCGAATAAATCAGATCCGGACTACGAAAATTTTAGATTTTTTCTTATTTCGTGAATATCGGATCCCTCTGTACGTAATCATTATGAAATTTTTTCGCTTTCGTGACCACAAAGAAGCAATTCATGAAAAAAATTCAAAACTCTTCTTGGCACCATCATACAAGGTGATCAATAGATATTATTTCTGAAGGAAACAAATATTTTAATTTCGTGAATTGGCTGGATTGATATTTCACCCTGTAGAATGTTGCTATAATTATTCAGTCAATTTTCAGCTGTGACAAAACATACGTAGGCTCCATTTTCTGATCATAATATTGAAATATTTCTAAAAAATCAAAATACATTTTATTATTTCAATATTGAAAGGCTTATGTAATCACAACCATTCATTTGAATACTATTGTTTAAGTAGAAAGTTCAGATTAAGATATCAATTCATAAAAAAGAGTTCATAAATGAAAGAATTTATTTGAGAAAACTTTTAATCAACCAACTGGATAATAAAAAATAAATTGAAATTATTTGAACTCAAAAACAAAGAAACAAAACCAAAATAAATGAAAAAATTTTCAATTGAAGAATTTTCAAAATGGTATCACTCCATTTCAATACACTTTGATGAATGTTCATATAGTTGTTTCACAGATTTTGCTATAGAATTCGGTTGACATTTAATAATACCGCAAGCATCAATAATTTTTGGAGCAGTTTCTTCCCCACTGTTAATCTGCACCGCATAGACCTTTTGTTTAAGCGCTTCCCATAAAAAATAATCCAAGAGTGTCAGATCAGGGAACCGAGCAGGCCAATCCACATGTCCATCTCTGCCAATCCATATTATTTCAAAAGTGTGAGTCAAATATTCGCGCACTTCTATTGAATAGTGCGCAGAACCTCCATCATGTTTCAAACACAATGTTTTCATTGGAATATTTTCTGACAAACCCAGAAAAGTCTGTTCCAAAAATTCTTATAAATTTCTCCTGTCTACCTATTTTCAAAAATATAAGGGCCTATCAAATGATTGTTGCAGATTTACACCAAATATTTATCCAGAATCTAACTAGAGATTTTTTTTTAATTACTGATTTTGGATTATCCTGAGCCCATACGTGAAAATTAGGGGAATTGTTGATTCATCGGTGAACAAAATCCGAGAAATCATTCTTTTATTGCCTATGATCGATTGAGAAATGATGAAGCTTGGAATTTCATCTCCTTGTTTTAATTTTTGCACAATTTGTTGACGATAGGAATGCATTCTGGCTTCTGGCTTCTTTTTGTTTTATGTACCCTGTTTTTAGGGACCCTTCATCCGTTTACTTATTCTGCGCGTACAGGTAGATGGTTTTTTTGTCACTACTTCCAGGATTGTTTCTTTTCATTTGCAGTTTGTCTTGTGATACGATCAACTTTCATTTCAAAATTTTCTTTTTCACGAAACTATTTATAAATTCTTGTAAAAAGCGTATGATTGGGAATTCTGCGGTTACGGTATTTATTTTCTATTCCCTTCCTGATTTCCTGGAATTGCACTCACAAAAACCATACATGAGAATCATATCCGTATATTCTCCTCGAGGGTATTTAAAAGGCATTTCTAAATTCGTTAACAGAACAAATCGCAAAATGGAGCAGGTTTGATGTCAGATTTGATTGTTTAATTGGCTTTTTCAGTGGATCATAGAAAAATTAATGAATCGCAATTCACTGCGATGGAATCAACAATTAACTCTTGATTTTTGACCTATTGGCTGTGGAAAATTTGAAAACAATTATTTGTTTTTTCAATTTGAGAAAAATTTAAGGAAGGCAGTGGTAAAGGGTGACAAAACTGCAAAATTCGAAATAATTCTACCGACAAGTTCAAGATTTATATAACATAAGCGTGTGTTAATTGATTTGGAATCACTAGCATACATTGCACTGACGAAAACCAATCAATTTGAAACGTGCGCATGTCTGCAATTTGCCACTGTGATCTACAAAACCTTGTCGAGCTTCTTCGAGTATAGAATTGTTATACAGATGTATGCTACACTGTCTCGATTTCTAGAACTTTCTATTACCATAGCTCATACTCCTTATTGATGATTTTTGGTACAGATCAGTCGAATTAATTTATTTTAATCCAAACATGTGCTCAGGTTTTCTATGTATTGGCCAAATAATATCATCAAAGTTCTAGCAAATAGCACGTGAGGATAGGGCAGGAAATCCGTTTGGACCATATACCAAATATTCATAACATCAAAACTAGTAATAACCAACATCAACATACTCATGAGCACCGGTGGACGTCGTGGTTAAAACGTAAGCTTTTTATGATTTGGGAGATGCTTGGTTATTAAGTAGGACCCATTTTTCATGACGCTATAAGCCTCAGTGGCGCAGTGATACAAATACCCATTTTCGTTGCGGGTTCGTATCTTGACGAGGAAAGACATTTTCTCGCTAGCTTGGCCGGCCACCATTTCACTATTGGGTCAAAACCTAACAGTGCTATGTCTAAAGTAGCGTAAAGACAGAGTAACATAGCCTAACCACAAGACAACTGATTTCCTAACTTTCACAAGCTGCAACTGCTAAGAGATCTCTACAGAAGATCTAGGAGTATCCGATCAAATGTCATATACGACTTAGCTATATGAGCAGGCCCCTACTCAACAGCCTGAATCTTATGCAGAACACTGCTCTACAGTTAGTTTAAAATGCTTATATAACTAATCCTTCGGAATTCATTAGCAGAGAAATTGTAGAAATGACTTTTTTCTCCAAAGAGCGATGCACCAACTATCAACTACTCATCAAGGATTTCTGCGGACACAAAGTTCTGCATAAAATATAACCTAAGATATGAAGGGCCGCGGATAAAAATGAGAAACCGAAAATTAGATGATGGTGGCAGATGAAGCTTACGAAAACTGGAATCGAAATATGGTTGGTATTGGCAAAGAAAACCCATAGTTCCGAGAAAACTAAAAGAAAAAGATATAGCGTGCTGCCTAAGAACAATCAAGGTTCGTACACCTACGAACAAAATGGATTTAAGTTCAAAGTTTCTCTTCTCATGTCCTCATTCGCGTTCGAAATCACTGATCATACTTTAACACTATATTATTGATATGATATTATCTTAATACTCCTAGATCTTCTATGAAGATCCCTCAGAAACTTTTCAACTCTCAACGAGTTGAGAGATCAGTTGGGTTCTGGTTAGGCTTTGTTACGGCGACTCACGCCATTTAGGCACAGCGCTGTCACTTTTCGACTACAAAAAGGTGGTCGAAACTCGTTTAACTAGAAAAATTTTTTCCTACTTAGACGGGCCTGAACCCGAGACCTTTCGGTTCCCAGCCCAGTGCTCCAACCACTGACCTATCAGCACTGATTACTCTGCGGAAGTGTATTCAAAATACATAGAAATTTAGTTCAGTTAATGTTTCCTGAAAGTGGAAGAATATATCTGAAGTAATTATTTTAATATTGATTAAATATCCAAGACCTAGTAAACAGTGTTTCAAATGGGGAAAATTAATTTAGCTTTTTACATACGAAACTGCAAAGGAGTTTGACGCCAATTTATTGTCCTTTCGGTTTTTGTTACTTTTTTGGCAGCTGCTGTTACAAATTTCTCGTTGTCTTCCATAAGTATTACAATAAATAAATGAGAAATTAGTTAACATTCCTATAGGCAACATTTTAAAACTGATGTTTGAAAGGAAGGTGTTGACTGAATTATTGTTTTCTTTGAGCAATAAAACTTTAAAAAAAAACGCAAGCGGTTAGTGTAACTTCAACTATTGTAAGGGGTGAGAATCTTGAAATTTGCATTTTCTATCGGCTATAAATAAAAAACTAATGAATTTTTTTGCAAAATTATGAATTTGTTAGAAAAGATGAACCTTAACATTTACGAATTAAAAACAATATCATTCAAATGACCATCACCACTGGCTACAGTACCCTATCCGATCAACCCAATTTTCCAGTACATTGTCAATTGTGTGGTGCTCAATCTCATGAATGGAAACTTTGATTTCGTGTTCCAACGCACCATGTGAATTCTATCATTTAGTGCATTGGCATGTCAGCGTAGCTCTTTCACCAAGTGACTAGTTAGCAGTCTCCACAAACTGCCCCAGGAGGCAGAAAGTGTTATAAGGGTTATGCCTTATCATCGCGCATGGCGAGAACAACTCCGAAGAGCTGAACCCACCAGCTTCCAGTTTGGGCTTCAGTTCGAAAATCTACAACCGTATGACTGATAGCAGCGAAGCACTATCCAACCTCTACTTGCTCTGCAGTTTCAGTACCCGAGTTGTTTCGGATGCAACTCACACGCCGAAGGGGCTTCTTATCCATCTATCCGAACGCAGTTCCATGAACTAAGATTTATGTCTCAATTGATTCTGGTACGAGCACCGTCAATCCGGCCTGTACGTCAAGACCCACGAACCTTGGTAAAGTCTTTCAATTGATCCTGGCTTCAAGCACTAACGGACTAGACGTATCGTCAAGATCCACAAACCCCAGAAATGTTTCGCAATCGATCCGGGTTCAGGACACCAATTGGGTGGCCAGGTCGTACGAATACTTCCTAAAGGCCTCCACCCTCCTGAGGTAACGCAGTATGCAACATAACGCAATCCGCCATTGGACAGAAAAATCCGGAGATTTACTGCAATAGGGTAGAGTACGTTAGTTTTAAGGGAGAGACCCTGTGCTGCGACGGACTCCCTTGTCACTGAGTTGATTAACGCGGCTCAGCCCTCCATTCCACTTTACGGTGAAACTGAGTCCCATTCGGTCGATCTTCTTCCGCACGGGTTCAGTGACTGGCGCAAATGGCATTACTTTAGGCATCAAGACTTAACCCTCCATTTCTCCGGGACGAAACTAGGGTCCTAGTCAAGACAAGCGCCCCCAGCGCGACAAGCTATAATGCCAGGGGGCGTTCCAACGCAGCAATCGTTTCAGGATGATAAGCGTTACACTTATCCTTAACGGATACCCGTTAAGATAATAGGATAAAAAGATAGTCTTCCGAGGTGAAAATCAGATTAATCGCTAAAGATGATTTTTCTGGGAAATGCTCACCTTCGGCCATGCGATCATTTACCCATTTAGCGAAGTGGAAACGCATCGGATGTCACAAGGTTTCACGTCTTCCAGTAGTTGAACTTTGTAAGCCTTCTTACCGAGGTCTTTATACAAAATTCTCTTAAGAGAAGTGTGAAAAACGTTCAGTTCTTGAGCAAGTTTATATTGATGTACGTTCAGTTACATTCTCGGCTACAGAAGCAATGTTTTCAAGTATGCTCACTGGACGAGAACTTGAACGGGTTGTTTTATCAAATAACAACCTAATTTTCATGAACAAATTGATTCACAAATTGCCGTGAGAACATTTCATTTCTATTGAACTTTCCACGTAAATTTCTAACTGTTTTGATAGAAGTTCACTAATTTGGAAATAAGTTTTTGATATTTCCTAGTTTTGTTCAAGCGTAAATCGGCCCATTTCGTTAATGTCATATAGAACGCGAATGAGGGAAGTGTTGCCAGACTCAAAATAACCACTACTTCAAAATGCAAACTCTACATGATCCCACCCTTTTAGAGGAAGACAAGTGAAATTTATTTATCAATTAATGTTCGATCAAAAATTTGATTGAATTGGTCCTCATATGATGGAAATTCATTTTAATCAAATAAAATTTAATTTAATTTAAATTGTGGAAATAATCTTTATCATTTTATTTAATTAATATGCGATCTCACCAAAGCTGCTGCTGCCTCGTTAGTGCTTTTAAAGTTTTTCTACAAATATTCTCCAATGTATTGAAATGTATCTCATGTATTGAAAAACTGTAACTTCCTAAATAAGACAACTGTTATCAATGAAATAATTCTACTTGCATTGCAATAACAAAAAAATTGACGAAAATATTTCTGAAAAAATTTTAACGTGAATAATTACAACAAAGAATGTGAACAAATTGGGCGATTTACATATTTTTTCATTTTATCACATACATATGAAACATTAGTTAGGTATGTTGATTTTCTGCCATATTCATATCTGTCTTGAATAACTTGTTTCACATAGATAATGGTGAAAGTGATATTATATTGCTTGAAACCATTACATATCACATTTGATTAGGACTTGTTTATTTTTTCAGTTATACATCTTCAAATAAAAAGAACACTTGAATATATTCTTCAATAGCGGCACATTCCATTGATCGGAACTACTGAATTACCAATTCTTGTTGAAAACCAAATTCAAACCAATTCATAAATATTGCATCGTGGAACTTCGTTACTAATCGTCCCTATAGTCGGACACGTCATACCATTCCATTATCCGAACCATCGTTCGGGTGGTTCCGTTGAAACGATTGAATAAACTGTTTCTAATTCAGAAATACTTCAGAGTCTCAGCTACGACGTAAAGTGGTGATGCATGTTCGTATGTCAGTTCTGTTTCGATATAAATCTTTTTGTTTACGTGTCAAAATAAGTAACTATGTCCATCAGTGAAACACTAGTTACTTGGATTGATTGAACAAAACTGAGGGTAAGGATACTTTTGAACCATAGATTATTGTTTTTTGACGTTTAGCGTTGACTTACTAGATATTGTACGATTTAGTATCATAACCTTAATCCCGATTGAGCTAGATCCGGGTAACTCCAAATTGCTTGGACAATATCTAAATTTGGTGGATTCTTTGATAATACGTAATAATTTATAATGATGATCTCTCTTTTCTCACTGATGGATATCGAAAAATCTGTTAATTGTTTGGCACATCGGTACCAGTGGTTTGGGTTCGATTACTTGGTCTGTGAAGAATTCGATGGTAAATGGTAGGTAATGGTAGAAAATGCGTATATGCGAGGTCGTTGGCTTCTTTTAAAAACTGTTCCCGTTTCTATGTCGAATTTGCCCCCGAGCTATGTCTGCTATTGAATTAAAGTTTTATAGGAATGTAGAGTATGCTCTTTAATAACATTTCTGTTATGAGAATAATTTTCTTGTATTTTATGCTAAAATTTATGTTTTTGTTGATTTATGGAAAATGTGCATATCTTGTTAATTTATTAACTTCTTTAAAATTAATCATCTAAGATGAAACAAGCTAAGATTTTCAACTCAACAACTATTTTGTTGTTGTATAGATGAGATTGATGAGTTTGTCCAATTTTTTTTAAAACAACTTTATTATTAAATAGTTACAACCATCAAAATTTTTTTAATCTTGAATCAGTGCTTCAACATATTTCTGGCCTCAAAATGTATATAATTCCAAATAATTCAACAGTATTACATTGACTTGGTGGTAGGAATTAGTTCGAGAAACGTTTCAAACAGAACCTACAAAACTAACACAAATTCTTAGTTTGCTACCAGAAATGACTGAGGATACAAAACATCAAAATCAGTGATTAATTGATGGAACAATTTATTTAATCAGCTCATGTCTTCTCTTCAAAATAATTTATAATTGTGTTTATTAACTAGTATATTTACTTTCTTCACGTGAGGATCAGCTTTCCAAATTTTTCTATTCGTTTGTGAAGAATATTTCTTTATGGAATATATATTGTCATCGAAATGAAATAAATTTTGAAAAGTTTCAAGAAATTCCTTAGAAAATATATTTCTGTTTTGTTTCGTTAATTTGAAGCAACTAAAATGCTTAATATTTCTTAATACCTTGTTTACGAAAGTTTCATGCAAATTTAACATAATTGTGTTGGTTTTTTATTTCGTTATCAATAATATACATTATTATTCAAGACTTATGTCTTAACTTAAATGATTTTAGATGATTCAGAGCCGAAGATTAAAATTGTCTACCTTTTCTTCTTTTTACATTCAAGTAAATAGAAATATTAAAACAAGTGACAGCTAGATTACTATCGTCAAGCAGAATAATATTAAAATCACATTTATTTTTTTCTGATGAAAGAATAAGTGTTTGCATATCGATATAAAACATAATTTATGTGAAATCCAGCTAAATTCTGATTTCTTCACCCCCGTTTGCTGAATTCTGATCTATTTATTATCTATTTCATCAACGTCGCCATCAATTGAACGTTCCTTCTTTTACATGATCGTATTTTAAGCTTACCATTTAATTATTGCGTATGGCTAAAACTTTTCAATAATATGAAAAACCTCTATTTATGAATTCCATCGAATTACATTTAAAAAAATTTGGTTATCCGATTCCTGCTCTACACCGTCTGGAGCTTGTCTAAACTATCGAAGCCAAGGGTATAAAATTGTATAAAACTATAGTATTATCCTCGGATGATTCTTCAAGCTCTTCATTAGAATTATTACACCGCAAGGGATGAAAATCAGGTCCAGGATAAAAAAAATGTTTCTCAGGAATGTAGTATATATCTGGATTCATCGTTCAGTTAATTATAAACCGACAGTTGAAGTGTAACAACATTAGTAAAAAATAGTTTATTTTACCTAAATAATATATTTTAATGAGTTTTACAGATTGACAACATATAACACCAACTAAAATTGACTCAATCGAGAACTCCAGTAATATATTCAGAAAAATTATTACTTATGAATATGCATATACATTCCAAGAAAACTTTCCAGAGAATATTATTCTTTGTTTGTGTTGCATTTTCAATCCATTTTCTGACTTCAAAAAACTAATTCCTAATATGGTTATATCACACAGATGAGTCATCAAAATAATATGAAATATATCAATTATTCTCCATATTATATATATAAAAAATCACTTTCATATGGCCATGTGTGTTTATAATATAAATGCTGATAATGAATGTTTATAATATGAATGCTGATATATAGGAATATTTCAATACTGTGATTATTAGACAATATACATTCTTCATCTGTACTTTCTGTCCATAGATTTATGTCACTCCAGCGCCGTACTTTTAACATCCACAGTTAATTTTCAGGGATCTAAAATGACAATAAGAATTATATTTTATTTAAATGAAATCGAATTCAAAATGTTTCATACAAAGGCGAAAGCTTCTTATTTCAAAGTGCAAACTATCACATTGTTTTGAATAATAGGTCATTCAAATGAGTTTCATTTGCCCAAACCAATTCGGTGACCTCAATATTTGCTAACTCCCGATGTCCAATTTCTATAGTTTGTCTATAATTCGAGTATGTTGGCAAGTCCAGCGACTTCGAATAACCATACAATAAGAAATGAAAAGATGTTAGATCATAACTTGAAAGATTTCCTTTTCTACAGACTATAGAATGACCTGCCACAATACTTATAGCAGCTGGGCAAAATTGTGATATTGTACCATATTTTTGGAAAACACTCTTGAAAATCATTTCATTTTTATTTTGGGCCACACAGTCTGATTTCTGTGACTTAAACGTTAACTTTATCCTAATGTATGAAAATGAAATTTTACATAAAGTTGGTTGAACTTAAGCTCAAATTTGGTCTTTTATTAATTACAATGAATAAGACTCGAATTGTTAGAATTAAATTTATTCATATCATGTAACAATTACATTGAAGAATTCAACTTTCAACACGAAATTCTGTGTTCTGTCGCCCGAAAGTCAAATAAACGTATTTTTTTGCAATTTCGAACTGTTCTTCTGAAAAAACAAAAACTACCATTAAAAAACAGGCTTCAATGGCTACATCGTTCCCCTTTGGATCAGCATCGTTATACATTGGCAAAAATAGTGGAAAAAGAATATATTGAACAAAAACCAATAAATATAATTTTCATACTTTTTGCTGAAATCAGATAATACATGAATTCAAAAATTCTAGTACTGGTAACTTATCTTCTTGAAATTATGCATGAGCCTTTGTACAGAAATTAGCCGAAAAAATTTTGCATATGTTTCTCGTTATCTTATGACGAATTTCATGGAATTCTGAAGAACTTTACCATTTTTAGTTCACATCTTGTTACTTATTTCCACGTGGAAAAATTTTTTGGATCTATATTTCTTGCAATTTTCGGAAAAAAAATTCATTTAGAAAGACTTTTCGCGAACTTCCCAACTAAGCTTGAAACTTAATCTGCAAAAATTCAGTTCTGCTTTTCATAGTACGCCGAAAAAAAAGACTGAACAAATTATAAATTTAAATATAGAAACAGAAATATCTGTTACTATTGATAGAGAATGAATTAGGTGCATTTCTTGAAAACATTTAATTATGTGTCAGAAAAAAACTTAATATTAATTAAATCAAATATCTGAATGTCCTTTTTTATATTTACATTGGATATGCTTTCATAAAGTAAACTCAATAAATAAATTCAGTTTCATTTTTGCGCGCCTATTTCAGGGTACAATGTACTATCGTTCCGCCAAAGGTCTGCAATTTTCGAATTCTGATAAAGAATTTGAGGTCAAAAGTAACTCTGTCCGGGCGTCCGTAAACACTTACTCTCGAATGGAAAGAGCTAGAGCCTTGAAACTTTCAAGTAAGATTTGGGGTCTACATATCTTTGCTAAGTTCATTAATGGGCAAAATCGGTTTGATAGTTTCGCAGTTATTCACATTTGAAATTTTCTGTTGTTATTTTCATCATAGCGTTTTCAAGACTCTATTCAGATTTGCAATTTTCATGGTAAAAGTACCGATGAATAACCTCGCATAAGCTTCTGATTTAATATGAAGTAAATTCATAAATATAAATTGGAGTACAGATGCAATCTTAAAAAAAAATTAATGTCAGGATAATTTGCCGTTTGTTTTATTGATTAACGGTTGAACTAGACTCTGAAGAAAGTACCATTTCACATTCATATAAAATTAAGGTTATCGTGTGGGCGAAGTGATTGTACCTTTGTAAGAACGCGCCAAGATGGACACACAGTTTGAATTCAAAATTCACTAGAAATCGTCGGCAGATTTAAAACCTAGAGCAGAATACCCTGAAAGAACATCAAGTTTTCGAAATAATGAGCTGATTGTGTTTTGGAATCCACCCTGTTTTCTTAGAATTGAAGAAAGCATCTTAGGTGGAAATCCACATCGTTTTCATTCCTGCACCGTATTTCTGGGAATCAGTCGAACTTTGCTACCCACTACCGCGTGTGTCTAGGAATGGCGCCTCGGTGAGAAATTCCGACCACCCTGTATTCGAAATGGAGGCGTGGATGGGACTGACGGAAAGGCACGCCGCCGATGTCTTCACAACGGGTTATTCCATTCAGGAGAAGCCGGAGGAATGTGTCATCTTCTACGGAATCTGCGTAATGTCGTCTATACGATTTTTCTAGGAATATCGGTGGGAAACACGCCGAAGGTTGTTTAAGGACAGAAAAATAATCCAAGAAAACTTTAACAAAGATTGTTGGGAATATTTATGTTCATTCTTGCCCTAAGGCTTCCAGACGAGGTTGAAATATGTCTAGTTTGTATTGTTGTTACACTTCCAACGCATTCTCAAGTGATTATATTATAAAATATTATCAGCCGTCCTCTCTTTTGAAGAGAATTCAGAGACATAAATCAGTAAGTTCACGAATCGTATTTATTCACAACAAGAAAAGTTTAATTTGTTTGTTGTTCCGAAGCCCAATCAGTATATAACGATGCTGATAACAGTGAAGTAAATTCATTGAGTTGATTAAATTCTTTATCTGGGAAAAGCCACTACTAAGTGTTTTTCTTTTAAGGCCCAGTTCTAGAGAACGTCGATCAATGTATTTGAATCTTCTGTAACGCTGGAATTTGAAACATCAAGATTATTTTAGTTTCTTGCTTCTCATTGTCTTATTTATTCGAAGTTTGAGTAGTCCAAAAAAAACTCCAAGAAATAACCATTATAGCAATATCAGTATTACAGATGATAGCTTTCCGAAACATCCACAAATTTAATTTTAAAATCTCTTAAAATTTTTTTTAATTAAAATGAAAAAAATATCTTAGAATTTCACTTTATAGATGTATAAATTTATATCTGTTTATGCTATTTATAGTTTGTATTTTCACACATGGGCGTTCCAGTTTCAGATATTGAGACTATGATCGTATATTCTTTTGAACAATTTTCTGTGCCTAGTTTCTAAATAGTGCTCAATTAGTTGAAATAATCACTAGACTTATATAGGAAAGGTTTTCCGTTAAGATCGATATTTTTCAACATTTGAAATATTTTTTATTTCCAATTAAAACTAGCAATAATAAAGAAATTAATATTAACCTAGCTTCGCGAATAAAATTTCTAGGAATTTTGCAATAAATGAAATCTCATTTTAGTTTTACATCATTCAAGGTTCAATTCTGAAGTGTCTTCGTTTCTATATTTATTGGCATATAAAAATGATTTTCATGAAGAGATCAATAAAAAGTTCAGCTTTTGAACAGATTCACCAAACTTATACCCACTAACTCCATAGTGTTGGTAAAATGTTCTGTTGTACAATTCTTCTGGAGAAACAGGTTTCGCAATAAAGTTTATCCAATGTGACCACAAAAATTTTCAATCATTTTCAAATCAATGAGATTCGATGATAAGCTATAAACCAGACCTAATAACTTATTCCAGATGTGAAGGCTTTTCATAAATCTTACAGTTCCGTTCGCGGACAAAGCCGTTTTCCCAGAAATAATTTACAGCTAAAAATTTGTTTTTTGAGTAAAATCAATCAATTTCAAGGTATTTTGAAGCACAACACAAATGCAAAGCGTGTAATATATCAGGTGCCTTCAGTTATTCAGTCAACGAATTCTTACACGGATGAAAAACAAACAATTTTTTCAAAATACACTAAGTTGTCATTCGTATAAATGCTAAGCTCTATAAAAAGTTTGTTAATGATAGTACCGATAGATCTATTACCCAAATATGTAGGGAAAATGAGCTGTGATAATAGAAAGCTCTTCAGGTCATGACACTTGTGTGATAGTTCATAACTATCCACAATTATCCTCTCAAATAGTTATCGTCGATCGTCGTGGATGCTTGTTGACATCTCATCTGTGCTGTGTTCTAATGGCCAACGAATGCAATCTAGCCGCGAACCTCTATTTACCCCACATTTTCCTAAAGCTCTAGGGTTCCTGTGTAAGATGAATGTATGTGCGTGACTATGTTGCATTCGTTGGGTATTAAAGCATTGCACTCATGGAATGCCAACAAGCATCAAATCATGTATGCTTACGTTTCGACGATTGACGATACCAATTCGAGTGTATTTGAGTTGGGAACTGTTACAATTTTATTAGATGAACCTTCTCGATCCGAAGGATTTTTTATTATCATAACTCATACTCCTCAGATAGAACGTCTGTTTATCAGCCGATTTCCTACTTCTCTAGCTCTGGCACTAAACCGTTAATATTATCTTAGTTCCTCGTATTTCGTACTGTCGTTTTGTTAAGTATAAAAGAAATATTTTTAAGATTTTGAACATTCCAGAAAAACCATAAACATACTATCAGGTTTATGTCAATCGTAAATTCACGTATAAGGTTGAGAATTGAACAAGAGAACCAAAATTCCGATGAAATTTTCAGATAATTAAAATGGAATGAAAAAAAACTTTCCTGTGTGCATTTATACTTGTGAAAGTTCAGGTCAAAACTAAAAATTATCAAAATTTTAGAGGCGTCCACATGGTTTTCTGTGGCGCTCATATTTTTTGATCCAATTTTATCCTGAGAAATTTTTGAAATTATGTTGGAGTGGACAGAAATATATTCAAGAATTAAAAACCACGAACAATTTCAAAATAATTCGATGAATCTGTAGTCAAAACATAACTCCGCCTTCATTTCCAACAAGCTTTATCCACAGAACAGAAAAACTTCTAGTGATATTTTTCCAACAGTTCATATCAAGATTGAATGAGAGAATGTCAATGAAAGCTGTTGACATATAAATATACTACTTCAAATATTTTTTTAAATATCTCCTTTACTGAACAAATCAATACAATAACCTGAATAAAATTCAATGAGTATAGACTTGATAAGTGTTTATGATTTAAACTTAAAATTTTGTATTATAAATTTATTATGGAATGATTAGTAGAATTATTATTAATATTAATAATAATAAATAATGTCTTCTTTATGGCAATATAGATTTACCAACAGAAAAAATTGACTGAAATATAATTCAGATATGTGCATGTTTTGGTCAAAATTAGATCCCGTTAGCTGCACTCAAAATGAATAATATAAAATATAAAGAAGGTTCACCCAACCGAAGGACTGTCATTGGCGTAACTTCAAAAAGTGGACTAAATTCACCCTATGTTTATCAAATATCGAGTAACAGAAAAGTTTCTGAAATTCTATGACAAGTACAAACACTTGTAGCAAGGATATGTTCAGAATCTTCACAAACACCAAAGATTATACCATGATTAAATTAAAGTAAAAAATTGAATTATTTGAATAATTAAATTAATAAATGTAAGGAGTATACACAAGGGTTTATAATTCAAACTTAAATTTTATGGAAATCTATTCTAAAACCCTCTCTAGAATTATTACTGATACTTAATTTATATAGAAACATCCACTTGTTGTATACATATCTGAATTACATTTTACTCAATTTAATTTGGAGCTTTTTCCGATTCGGAAAATTTTATTTTGATCAAACGTAAACAGTGTTTTTCAGATATCCGATATAATTAGCATACATATAATTCTAGTAAAGGTTACTCATTGAATCCATTTAATTTAATTGGTGAAATAATTTTGATTTTGAGTTAAATACAACCATGATATAATTCTGAACAAGGCCTTGCTACCACCTTTTTATACTTATTATATAATTTCAGAAACTTTCCTATGCTACTTGATATTTGATAATGGTGGATTTAGTTGACTTTCTGAAGTTATTCTAGTAACACAGTCGTTCGTGTGGATAGGTCTTTTTTATATTTTATATAATTTATTATGAACTTAGCTGACGACGTCTAATTTTGACCGAAACATGTCCATGCCATATCTGAATGATATTTCACTCAATTTGTTCTGAGGAGTTTCTCTGACATGGAATTGTTTATTGTGATTGAATTGTTCATATTATCATCAAGAAGAAACCGTGTTTCTTGGACATTGTTTATTTTTATTAATATCAATAATAATTCTAGTAAGGGTTCTAAAATGAATTTATATAAAATTTAGAGTTTATACACTACCAATCTGCAAAACATTTTATAAAAAGTGGTTTTATTGCAATACCTTAAATGCATTTTATTGGAATAAAGAAACCATTATCTAATTCATTCGCCCTTAGTAGTACTCGATTACAACTCGAATGTAATAAAAACTATTATATCATCTAAGATTTCAGGAATATTACCTATTTGACGTCTTCTTTCTACGTATTCCTTATAGCTCTGACGAAATAAATATCAGGTTCAGTCGTCATTACACATTTCAATAACGGTACGTATTTCAAATTCGGTTCGCATTATTCTTTCAACCGAATAACTGACCATTTACGATCATTTTTCCGAACAATCAACTGGATCGATCCATAAACTACAATACAATGAGTTGTTACTAGCTTGAACATACAAATTTCGCAATTTTGCTTAAATTGCGAAAAGTTGTTACATTTTATGACATTCGCCATAGGTTTGGACTGTATTTTCATTTTGGATTGACCTTTATGGTCGAAATCAATCGACTGTAATTCACTGAAACTTGTAGTTGGTAAAGATCTGATATATGTATACCTGAGATCGTTAATAACGAAAACCTCAATTTTCTACGGGTTATTTATAGGCGTTGTCTGCCACCTAAATATATGTCAACTATTCATGATTTGGAATAAAGACTACTGGTTGTATCTATAAAACCTATTTTAGAGTAAAAAAAATTGGTATGATTGACTTACCTAAGGTACTTGTTAATCGAGCAAAATGACTAAGCTATGGTGGTGGAACTCGATGACGTCGAAAACTGTTGATGTGTTTTAAAGTTCATAACTATATTGATGGAATAAGAAAATAACTCTTTGCTATCAGTTTTGACTGAATAGATATACTGTGACCCGAGCTTCGTAGTGTCTTTGTATTTTCAAACCGTGATCTACAAGTTGTGTCTAATTGTTTCATATTATACTAGCTGATTGATGCCCGCGACTTTTCTTCATGTATGAAAATGAAATTTTACGTTGATTTGCTTGAAGTTGGGCCTAATTTGGGTATTTAATTAGTTACAATGAATAAGAGTCAAAATTCAAGAAATAATTGTATTTATATATATATTATGCAGTAATTACATAGAAGAATTGTTCTTGTTATTTTATAATAAATGTATCTTTTTTTTTGCCACCAAATTTCTTATTTCCTCACTATTGTCTAAATAACTAATTGGATCGATCGAAGATTTAGTATGAAGAAGTAGAATAATAACGCGCATGTTCGCGAGGATCCTACGATTCGAATTAAAATATAAATAAAATAGTTTATGAGTAGAACAGCTTGAGCGCTATCTTGAACACAATAGCTTTCTAGCAGAAAGATAACTTTCAGAGTAGGTTTGGGGCCTAAATATTTATTCATCATATGTAGCTTCTTCAAGAAGTAATTCAGAGATGAAATGTTCAGGCGAAATGAACTGCTAAATAACCTAATTTTTGCAGGAGTTAATATTCATTCGAATCCAAAAAATGGATATGGTATTCAAAAAGAAAGTTTTAAAATTATATTAAACGAACTTTAAATCTGGAACAAATAGTCTAAATGTTGGTCAATTTTACCTGGTTTCTTTTGATAACACTTAGTTGACTTACAGATAAAAATGCGTGTAAAAATTTTATTCTGTAGATGACAACTCTTGAGTTGTCATTTAGGAATTAATAAACTTGAATTTTAACCTCATCGCGAGTAATATTGTTAGTCTGGATAAATTTGGTTTGAGTTTAGTATTTAGACGTGAAATAACAACACGAAGGCTCATTAATCATTTTGTGAAGATATATTACGGGAATTTTCTGAATATTTTTTGTCTTGTTTCGGCAAAAACTATGAAAAGTATATGAAGTTTTGTTCAATATATTATTTCCACTCTTTCTCGCCAATAAGTTACGATGCAGATCGAAGGGAGGAAGAAGATTGGGGGCCTTATAATCATGTATTTTTCATCTTCATAAGATTTTCCGTTTCTTCAGGACAATTCTGAAATTGAAAAAAATTACGTTCATCCGATTTTTGGATAATCGGGCACATAATCCTGTTTACTTTTATTGATTATATGTAAATTCCTTTAAAAGTAATTGAAAGATTTGAAATTTTCAGGGCAAAAGTTTCAAGTCAGTGGTTTTATAGATTTTTGATTTAAATATATTCGTTTTTCAAGGTGTTGAAAAATATTTTTGGTGGACATATTTCCTAATCCATTATGCTATTTTTGGTCATTCTCATTTGGCGTCTTCATCAGTTGGACTAATGTAATTTGCAGAAGATTTTGTACGAAATAATAGGCAAATATCAGATACACACTATAAACTATATGTTTCGTATAATATATATTATAAGATTAATATCATGTATTGGATTGACTAATGATTTTCCCAAATTCTTCATTGATTCAGAAAATATTTGATCCTATCCTAGCAGAAATACTTTGGGAACTCAGGGCTAGATTGAATCATTCGCGAACATTATTTTTTCATTGAGGCTCAAACCTCCTTGTAAAGAATTAAATTTGACCACAAATTTTTCATAAAAAAGTCTGAGCGCAAGTATTTCTATGTCGACCCATTCCGAAACAACACATTTAAGATTCCGACGATTTGAAATTCTTCCCATGAGGCTTAAACCTCCTTGTAAAGAATTAAAGACCACAAATTTTTCATGAAAAATCTGAGATAGCGCAAGTATTTCTATGTCCACCAATTGCAAAACAACACATTTAGGATTCCGAGGATTTGAAATGAGGCGAAGACAGCTGAAACTTAAATCATTCTATTCCGAATATGTGTTTATGATTGGATAATTATGAAGATTTTCTGATTCCAACAATAACAGTTTATTAGAATTCTTGGGAAGAGTCGTATCCAGCATAATCTATAAGTCTTCCGTATTATTCAGAGAATTCTTTGAAATGATCATTATTGTTTTTCATATCTGAGATTCGAACATAAATTCATTTCTTGTTTTCATTTCGAATAACCATAATGTATCTATTTCCCGGATCTCAATAAAAATAAACTTATATTTATTCATTCCCGGCAATGTTTGTTTTTATCAATTTAAAATTAACCTTTGATCATTCATCAATAACCTGATACGATTGGTTTAGAGTACTTTCCTGTTTATCGCAATGAAATCTCAATGGAATTTGAATTTTTGTTGAGCTTAAGTCCGGGTAGTCTTATTGGTGATTAGAAAAAATCCTCCATTGCTTATATCGACTGATAACATATTTTAAACTGATAAATGTTGTGTGCCGGCTGCCACTGCATGCATGAATGGATTTAAAATATATAGCATCGAAACAGCTAGATCTAGACAAAGATGAAATATTTTTCATTGAAAGTACATGAATTTCATAAATGAAATGAGTGGGATATCGTTATTAAATAAATTTTAAAAGGTATGCCTCAAGAACTAAAAACCTAGAAAAGCACTGACGTGAAGTCAGAAGTTTTTGCGTGCTTGTTCAACAGTTCATTTCCCCTGAAAATTTCAAATCTCTGAATAGCTTCTTGAATAAGCTACCTTTGATGAATAAAAATTTTGTATTAGTCTTTGTGTCGTTCATTCAAATCTAAATACTTCATTTAAACTGGATCGTGGGAGGGTTGCTTTGGTTTCTTTTTTGCTGAACACTGCTCAGCTCACAAAATTTCAGGTTTTGTTTTGAATTTTCTAATGTGTATTAGGATCCTCATGCAATTTTGCAGGAACACGGTCGTTATCATGCTCCTCCTAAAAGCTGAATCTCAGATCAAACGGATCTGTGGGTTGGAAAATATTAATTAAAATAAGGGAAAATGTCAAATGTATATAACTGCCAAACCATTGCACTGATTTTGCGTAATAACGTGTTTAAACGCTGATCCGCTCACAATTTTTTTCGAACGTTTTTATTTTACTTTTAAATACCGAATTTCAGATCGATTGAATCTGAAGTTTCGAAAATATTGGGAAAAAATATGAAAATTTTTCAAACCTGAATAACTGTCAATCTATTGAACCGGTTTCGTCCACTAACGAACTCTGCCGAGATATTTAGACCTTAAATCTTTCCTGAAAGTTTCAAGGCTTTAGCTGCTTCAGTTCGAAAGTTAGCGTGTTTACTGACGGACCGACCAGCCGGACTCGGATTTTTCATCAGTGAGTACAAACTAGTCGTTCAAGATTATTTTTGGCCCAAAATTAAACAATTACAGACATGTGGGTGAAACGTTAACACGCTGCCCTAGAACAAGCGCTCATAAGGGTGATAAATATTAACTGATTCGATGAATCAAATTAGTCAAATTTCTTCTGAGAAACGTATTATTCTGTATGAAATCATGGTGAAATTATCTTGACCTCAACATATAACCTCTTCTTCATTCTTGGACAAATAAATGTCAGGAGTACAAATAAGTTTCCGCCGTTTTATTGTAGATGGCGCGGCACGAGTTTCGGTTAGCTTTCGCAGATGATAACCGGCTTAAAAAATAGTTTGGACATTCAAGAACAACATAACCTATTAATATCATTGATTTTATATTGGTAAAATATAATTTTTATAAGTTGAAAATGTCAAAATTTGAGCCAAGTAAGCGTCATTTGCGGGAAATATTAGTTTACTTCTTTAATTTAAAGAAATCTGCTGCTGAGGCGCATCAATTGCTCGTAGAAGCATATGGTGAGGGTGCTTTGAGTGAGAGAACGTGTCGAGAGTGGTTTCAAAAGTTTTGAAAACGGTGATTTCGACGTAGAAGACAAGGATCGCAGCGGAAGGCCAAAAATTCACGAGGATGCAGAATTGGAGGAATTATTGGAGGAAGATTCATCTCAAACACAAAAAGAACTTGCTCTAACATTAGAAGTCACTCAGCAAGTTCTTCTATAATAAATATTTAATTTGTGTTAAAAAACGGCGGAAACTGATTTGTACTCCTAATATATATGTGTATAAGTTACCGGAAAGCATTGTTGGTGTAACATTTTGTTTATACGAGTTTTGTGTAAATAAAAATTTACACAATTTCGTTCACTACTGTTGTAGTGTTTGGAACGTGCGTTCTATTCTCAATTTTCGACGTGTATTATGCATTGTGCACAAAATTTGCAGCTAAGATAACGGATTAAGATTCAAGCATACCAATAAAACGGGTTGCGAAAGAAAACATTGCGAAAGCATATTCACTACGTGTTGAGTTTTCAGTGAGATTATATTCCAGGTGAAATTTTTTAATATGCATGGACAAAATTAATACATTCGATGACAACGCATCTGTATTTTGGAACTTTTTAATACGTTCATTGAGGATTAAGTTAGTAGTTTGCTGTCTTTTATTTAATTTTTTAATTTTCGTTATACTCAGAAAAATTCACAAGCCGTTTTTCATTCTTGATATAGTACTATCACATTGCCAAAAAGTTAAGTTGAAAAAATTATTTTTTCTGGGTGTAACACTTCTAATCTCACTCAGTATTCGCGTAGAAGAACTCAGCTAAGAACATTGGTAGGATGAAATGTTTTGGACCAAGTGATTAATAGGACATTCATAATGTTCGGGCATTTTGAAAAATTCCCAATATAAGGGGACAATATGAAAATAACTATTGAAATGATCAAATTAACCGGACATTATAAATAATTTAAATGAAGTTACCCAATCTAACCCAACACACTTATCCTTCATCAGCGACGGTCAGTCTCAAACTTGCCCCTGAAGCTGGTGCACGTTTCGTGCGTTTGTTAACGTATCTCGTATAATGCTGTTTATACCCAAATTATCAAATTGTCAATTGCAATATTAATAAATGTACAAAGTATAGGTATATAAAACTCTTCCTTTACTGTGAAACAAATTGTATTGGAAGTAATGTCCACATTTTCGTACATAAATTCACCTTAGATTGCGGATTTTTATCGAATATTGGAGATTAACGCTTAGCTGATTTTTGTCCTTTGTAATTTGCATTATTTTTTCCTGGAATTCGAGGATATCATGGTTGCAATTCAAATTCTAATCTTAGATAAGAAAATGATTCATAGTAAACATTTAACAACTGTGAACAATGAAAATGTTATTGTTTCGTCATTTTTCATGAGGATGTTATTTACAATTGGAAAAACATTTCCCAGAGTGAAATTAGTATATTTATAAATTGGTTGAACTGGTTAACAACGATTAAGTTACATATATATGAGTCAGAACAAAAAAGACCTAGTTGAATTATGGCACATCGTGAAAAGTATCCAATGTGCAACTGTGGATTGTTTACATTCGATATCTTCTGTGTAAATTCTGTATTCCTAAAAAGTAAATATGATATGATACTGGTTGAACTTACTGCTGGATACAGGATAGCGAGCGGACTACCCTGCAAAATGGAAGTTGCAATGTTACCAATTGTTAGTTAGGAATTGTTCCTATGTCATTCCCTTGTTATTGCAACCACTAGGAAAGGAGTGTAGCTGATTTAGATGATTGCTCTTGTAGTATATATTAAATAATACCATTACTTCTGATCTTGTTATTTGAGTGAAATGAATATTGCTACCTTATACCGTGACTTAGGTTCCATTTGAAGGTTCATTTCAGTCATGATTTAGAATTGCCAACATTTCATAATTACTCGCAGTTAAATGTTCATCTGATGTATATAGCTATTCTGCATTTCACTTTTTGCGCGCTTCTTCTAGGGAACAGCGTTTAATCGTTTTGCCCAGAGGTCTGTAATTTCCGAATTTTGAGCCAAAAATGGTCTCAAACGATTGGGTCGGACTTACTGATGAACAATTCAGAGTCAAAAGTAATACTGGCCGGCAGGCATGTCCGGTACGGCTGTCCGTAAACACGTTAACTTCAGAACGCAAAAAGTTAAAGACAAAATCGTAATTCGGTCCAGTGGTTTCGCAGTTATTCACATTTGAAATTTCTTCGATAGTTTCGAAAACAAATTTGCTAATTAGGTGTAAAGTAACGGCACGAGTAGTAAAAATGCTAATTTTCAAACGAATAGACCTGGAGACGAGACCTTTCAAAATATGTTTGGAGCATAAATATATCAGTTATGTTGAAAAATGGACAGGAGTGGCTCAATGGTTCATGAGTTATTCCCATTTGAAATTTTATCATTTAAATTTTATCCATAATACTACTCTGTCAAGAAAGTACCGGGAATTTTCAATTAAAACAACATTTTTACATTTAATCGTCAAAATTTATTGGGTCGCCTTCAAAATAGGCTCCATTTGCTCCAATACATCTATGCCAACGGCACTTCCAATTATCGAAACATTTTTTATAGGCGCTTTCCGGGATGGACTTTAGCTCTCGCGCCGAGTTTTGTTTTATGGCTTCAATCGACTCAAAACGGGTGCCACGAAGGGGCAATTTTAGTTTTGGGAAGAGGAAAAAGTCGCAGGGAGCCAAATCCGGCGAATACGGTGGTTGCTGAAGCACGTTTGTTGAGTTTTTGGCGAGAAAGTCAGTGACAATCGTAGCTCGGTGAGAAGGCGCGTTATCGTCATGCAAAATCCATGAGTTGTTCGCCCACAAATTTGGCCGCTTCTTACGGATACGCTCACGCAAACGTTTCATAACGCCTAGGTAATACTCCTTGTTTACCGTCTGACCCTCTGGAACGAATTCGTAGTGCACCACGCCACGGATATCGAAGAAAACAATGAGCATCACCTTCATTTTCGAGCGGCTTTGGCGTGGTTTTTCGGTTTCGGCTCATTTTTTGCCACCCATTCCGATGATTGCTGGCTTGTTTGCATATTGTACTCGTAGACCTAGGTCTCATCACCAGTTATAATGCGTTCCATGAATGTAGAATCGGAATTACAGCGATCCAGCATGTCTGAAGCAACCTGTTCGCGATGACGTTTTTGAAGAAAATTCAGGTCTTTCGGTACGAGTCGTGCGGCCACCTTTCTCATGCCCAAAATACCAATCAAAATCGTACGTGCGGACTCGTGCGATATCTTAAGATCATGTGCTATCTCTCTCAAGCTGGTACGACGGTTTTCCAGCACCCTTTCCTTAATTTTATCGACGTTATCTTCGATCGAAGCCGTCGATGGGCGACCACTTCACGACCGTCCTTGAAGGCTCTGTACCACCATATGCACGAGTTTTCGATAGAGCATTATCACCAAAGGCCTTTTGCAACATTTTCAATGCATCGGCACACGAAAATTCATTTGCAACACAAAACTTTAAACAAATTCTTTGCTCAACGTAATCACCCATAGTAAAAATCGGCACGCACTCTAACATCGACTGACTTAATCAGCTGTTGCAAACACACTAGTTGACTATGCCGCTCAAGCTTGGCATAGTAATTAAGGACAATGGTACCAACCTAGGAAAAAAAAATTTTACCTGCTTCATTGCCCCGCCAGATTTAAATCGATAATTCCCGGTACTTTCTTGACAGAATGTATGTAACGAATCAGATGGAAGGGAGAAAGATGGAGTCTTTCGACCACGTATTTTTAATTTTCATGAGATTTTTCCGGAGTTACGTTCATTTGACTGTATGACAGAATACAGAATTCTGCGTTTTTACCTCATATGCAGCTTTTTTGAGAAATAATCCACAGATTTTGAAATTTCTAGAGGAAATGAACTTCTGAACAACCGCGCAAAAGTTTTCGACTTCAAGTCAGTGCTTCACGATAGTGCTAATTTGTTCATTTTTATATCTCAGAGGTTGATATATTTTTAACCGAAACAAACTCCTAGGCCGTTTCTGGATATCCCTTAAAACTTATAGAGGAGTTTGTTCGAATTACGAAAATCAGTTTTGGTTAAATTTGGTTACATTACCATGAGCAATTTTTCTCAACTTCTTCTTACATATAGCATTGTTAATTTTTGATTCGTCAGAATCGTGGTCGATGTAGCTGGTTTTTAGAGTTCACATAACGGGTTTTCCAATAGGAATGATACAATTAAAAATGGTTAAATGGCAACACTGTATATTATTTTTGACAATTTTCATGTCATTAGTATTCATTAGGTTATGCCGTTTAATCATGGAAAGATACACGCTTCGACAACGTTTAGAAATTGTTATATTATTTTATCAATAACAGTGATCATTTGTGAAAACTGTGAATTCATTTAACAGTTTCGTTTGGAGTTTCATGACTCCAAATACTGCAATTATATTTGTTTACATCACCATCCAACCAAAAATGAGCTTCATCACTGAATAAAATGTTTCGATTGTTTATCATTTTCAAGTTGTTCAAGAGCAAAATCAGAAAATAAGCGAAGTTTATGTTGGTCAAATGGCTTCAGTTTTTGAACCAGTTGAATTTTGCTAGGATAAGTCAAAAATTTTCCGAAAATTCTTCAAGTTGTTGTTTGAGAAAGATTTAATTGTTGAGAACGACGTGGATGCGATAAATTTTTGAATTTTTCCCTACGTGCGTGTATTTCTTTGTCGTACTGGTACTCTTGTATCGTGTAAAGATAATTAACATTCAAATTTGTCTACAATACGACGAGTAGTGAGTCAATTAACTGAATAATGTCGTTCATGAATTCTTAAATTTCTCAGTTTTCAGAAATGAGCACTGATTTTGATAAAATAATTTAACAATTTCTAAACGTTGTTGAAGCGTGTATCTTTTCATTATTGAATGGCAGAACCTACTGAACACAAAGGATACGGAAATCGTCAAAACTAATATGCAGTATTGCCATTATAATCATTTCAAATTGTATTATTCCTATAGGAAAACCGTTATTAAAAAAATAGAACATAGTCGATGGCAGTGAATTGACTAAAATGGGAGTTAGTTTTAAACTCCGCGGAGCCTGTGCATGTTGCAACTGCCGTTTCATTGAACGTCAACATTATTTCTGGAACGATCAAATTGCTTCTTTGTCATAGCTTAGAAGTGAAAAATACAAACACTATTGGATATGCGCATCGGAATGTTATTTACTTTTATGTTTCTACACTTCTCACTTTTCGGTTCTTTGAAGAACTTTGAAAAAATTAATAAAAAATCGTTTACTAGAATAATAATCCATTTTGCACCCAACCCTTGTTATTCTCTTCTGATTTTGCAGATGGGGTTAAGAGAAAATTTTTCATGTGTGACCTAATACTAGACAGCAGTTAATCTGATTCTGTTTCAATCTCGGTGACATGGAGGCTGCATTTCGTAAACAGCTATTTAGTATAAAACAATCTGCGCGTCGTCACTAATATTTGCGTCGGGAACTAAATCTGAGAGAAAAGTTTGGGAGAGACAAAGCAATATCGTTCCTAGTAGATCTCACTTTCTTTAATTCTGAACATGTATAATGTCTGATATTGAGTTATAAGCAGTCTAGTAGAGGACAATCTAATTTTTGAATTTGGTTTCTAATTGTAACAATATATTCTTAAAGTTTATAGAATTCTATACAGGACAGAAATATTTTGAACGAACTTTGAAACCATTCCATGTAAAATTCCAGTAACAAATCTGTGGAGAGATAAATAATTATGCTGATGCTTCTTGCCTATAGACCTATTGAACATCAAATTGGTATTATTAATGAAGTTGTTTCGTCTCTTTCTAAAAAGTGCTCAATTTTGTAGGCTCTCTATGTCTATTCCTCTATTCAAGATTGACTTTTGAGAGTATATGGGAAGCATGCACATATCCGAAAACTTTTCAGACTACCAATAGAAATCCTAAACTAAACTCTACCGTATGCTTCAATTCCATTAAGTCAATCAGGTAGATATTGACTTTTCGAAGGTTGTTAAAAAAAGGAAGGTGAAAAAGAGGACATAAAAACATAGTCACATATGTTGGAAATATCCTAACTTTCCGTCTATAATAGAAGGACAAAAAAATGCAATTTTTCGACCTGGTAACACAATCACGCCGCGTTAACGCAGTTTACAACATTCGAATATTCAAAGTCCTTCAACCATTCCCTCCATATTTCCAAATGAAAACAATTCCGAGAAACCCTATCGCTCACGGCATCATATGCATTCGAGTGAGCGAAAAAGTATTCAATTAACTGCAACGAACCGTTCAGATCGGCTGAGTCGGCGTTCGTTGATTATCGGCCCCGCGATAAACATTTATTTGGTCGGGGAAAACCCGTTACCTTTGAAATTGCGATCCGAGAGGTCGCTGAGGCTAGCACGTTCGAATTTTGTTCAGCAGTGATTATGTGGCTGTTACAATGCAGGGTTCCCAGAATATGGCGAATGTAACTGGATTTGTTCTTCCAAGAATTTTTGGATATGTTATGGTTTGAATACTGCATTTTACCTGCTGGATCAATCGATATCTAGATATACAATATTTTTCCATTGTGACACTGTCGGGCTCAACCGCAGATCATTCGGGCAAGCTGGGTGGAATACATGGAGACCCAAAATTTGGCGTCTGTCTTATTTCTTACCAGCTGCACAAACCCTATTCCGATCTCGATGATAGGATGTAAAAAATCTTTATATTACGTCGACTGATAATTTTAATAGAAAAAATTTTAACATTTAATCGTGGTCGTACGATATTTGATAATGTACCAGGACAAGAACAAGTGATTACACTTGAAAACACAAAAATCAACGTAATCATTTTGGCAAACCGTAAAAGGAAGATGCAGGAGATAGCTGATACCCTAAAGTTATCAAGGGTGTAGGCATTTTGTATGAATATGTGTCATGTGAAAGCCGGTTTCGAAATGGGTGCTGGATCGATAAAACGAGTTAATCCCGAAGAAAGGACCCATATGCAAAGAAAACAAAGATTTTTCACCAAGATAATGCACCCATACGGCAACGATGGCAAAAATCACACGAATCATACTCCAAGTTGCTTTTGCACCCACCCTATGCTTCAAATTTGGCCCCAGTAACTTTTTCTGTTCACAGACCTAAAAAACGATCGCCTGAAAGAGAGCTGTGCTTGAATGAAGAGGTGATAACCAAAATAAACTCTTGTTTTGAACCCAGAGATAAATCGTTCTTCAAATAGGGTACGAAATGTTACAGAAGCGCTGGAATAAATGTTTCGTTCATGAAGGAGACTAATGACATAATAATGAAGTCAAATTTGGTCAGAACAGTGTGTTTTATTTATTAAACCGGAAACTTATCAGCCGATGTGTTAGCCGACAATACTTGGAATATCAGAAGAATGAAGTGCGTATTCTGTAAAAATACGTAGGATGCATAAATCGAAATTGCGTTCGTTTTGTAAACACCTACATTCTGTCAAGAAAGTACCGGGAATTATCGATTTAAATCTGGCGGGGCAATGAGGCAGGTAAAATTTTTTTTTACTAGGTTGGTACCACTGTCCTTAATTACTATGCCAAGCTTGAGCGGGATCTGTCAACTAGTGTGTTTGCAACAGCTGATTAAGTCAGTCGATGTCAGAGTGCGTGCCGATTTTTACTATGGGTGATTACGTTGAGCAAAGAATTTGTTTAAAGTTTTGTGTTGCAAATGAATTTTCGTGTGCCGATGCATTGAAAATGTTGCAAAAGGCCTTTTGTGATAATGCTCTATCGAAAACTCGTGCATATCAGTGGTACAGAGCCTTCAAGGACGGTCGTGAAGTGGTCGAAGACGATCGAAGATAACGTCGATAAAATTAAGGAAAGGGTGTTGGAAAACCGTCGTACCAGCTTGAGAGAGATAGCACATGATCTTAAGATATCCCACGAGTCCGCACGTACGATTTTGATTGATATTTTGGGCATGAGAAAGGTGGCCGCACGACTCGTACCGAAAGACTGAATTTTCTTCAAAAACGTCATCGCGAACAGGATGCTTCAGACATGCTGGATCGCTGTAATTCCGATCCTACATTCATGGAACGCATTATAACTTATGATGAGACCTGGGTCTACGAGTACGATATGCAAACAAGCCAGCAATCATCGGAATGGGTGGCAAAAAATGAGCCGAAACCGAAAAAACCACGCCAAAGCCGCTCGAAAATGAAGGTGATGCTAATTTCTTCGATATCCGTGGCGTGGTGCACTACGAATTCGTTCCAGAGGGTCAGACGGTAAACAAAGAGTATTACCTAGGCGTTATGAAACCTTTGCGTGAGCGTATCCGTAAGAAGCGGCCAAATTTGTGGGCGAACAACTCATGGATTTTGCATGACGATAACCCGCCTTCTCACCGAGCTACGATTGTGACTGACTTTCTCGCCAAAAACTCAACAGCTTGCTTCAGCAACCACCGTATTCGCCGGATTTCGCTCCCTGCGACTGTTTCCTCTTCCCAAAACTAAAATTGCCCCTTCGTGGCACCCGTTTTGAGTCGATTGAAGCCATAAAACAAAATTCGGCGCGAGAGCTAAAGTCCATCCCGGAAAGCGCCTATAAAAAATGTTTCGAAAATTGGACGTGCCGTTGGCATAGATGTATTGGAGTAAATGGAGCCTATTTTGAAGGCGACCCAATAAATTTTGACGATTAAATGTAAAAATGTTGTTTTAATTGAAAATTCCCGGTACTTTCTTGACAGAGTAGTGTATTGAAAGTTTTCTGCGAAATATATCAATACCTAGTGTGCAAGTGAATAACAAGTCAACCCAAACAAAGGTTAAAAGGAAGGTCATCAATTATTACGAGTTGATCTGATTTGCAGTGAAGTTAAAAATGTATGCGAATCAGAAAAAGGGCGAAAAGCACTGACGTGAAAACAGAAAAATTTTCGCGCTTGTTCAACAGTCAATTTTACCTGAACATTTCAAATCTGCCAGTTACTTCTTGAAGAAGCTACATATGTTGAATAAAATCACAAATAAGTGTTATTTTTTGCAGTTTTAGAACTGTTCCCTTAAAGAAACGGAAAATTCTTCTATGAAAATGAAAAATGCATGGTTTAAATACTGCATTCTCCATTCGAATTGTTACGTTCATATTGGCAAGGAGTGGAAAGAGAATAAATAAGTTTATGCGGTCGTTATTTATTCCAAATATAATAAGGACTATCAGCTATGGTAAATAGAGAGTTCTTCGAATCGGGACAGTACAATTTGCATCTGTGTATCAGTTCTAAACTCAAATACAACCGAATAGGTTTTGTTCATGGGCATATGCAGCAGACCTGCATGTTCTAATGGTCGTTGGTATTTTATTAGTAAAATTCTCTCTAAACCTAACGAATGCTATACAACTTCGCTCCTATATTCGCCCTGCATAGGTACACTAAAACTAAAATTTTAACAAACAAACAAAAGCGCCCTATAATCTACTCAAATACACATACGCCATACTTCTAGCGTTGCAAACGTAAAACCTTCCTCATGCTCATATTCTATAACGTCGGTGGAATATGGTAGCGTATGTGTATTGCATTCGTTGACACTATTCTATAGGGGTATATTAAACGATTTTAGAATTTCTATTCTAAAATGTATGGAGTATGCGGTTGGCTCTAGGTGAAACATTTCAACAATTTTATTTAAAAAAATTCACATAGTTTTAATATTTTACAGTTTATTCAGATTACTGACACGTGTTTCGGTATTTCGACCATCTTCAAAGAAATACAAAAAGTAACTAAACTTAAAATTGAAAAAAGGTTCTTTTATTACACTTTGTGCATCTGTGCATTTTTATGGCGCCTGGAACTAACAGCATCCAATATAGGGGTGTTCCCAAAGAGTATTCGGGAATTTGTTGAATTCTCCTTTTTCTCAATGGATTTTTTGATTGATAGAATCAATAGTTCATCAATTTACCCTTTTTAATATTATGTAGTAAAGTAACATCTTTCTCGTTGAAAAAATGATTATTTTCTATACAATGTTCTACAAAACCGGATGATTCCTGGATTTTAAAAATAGACATCCTATATTCTTTGATTCTATGTTGTAAACATCACATCAATTGTAGACTGAGTAGACCTTCTGGGAGAAATATTTTTTTGGTTGCGATCATCCCCTCATCACATGATTTTCTTTTCATTTAAACTTAATTAAACTTGTACCTTCCATTATTTTTCAAACGTTCAATTCTTCAAGGTGCAATAATCATTCTATGGAAAGGTTCGATAAGGTTCTGGAGACGTTAAGCTGGACAGTATCAGTTTTCAAAACGATGTTTGATTCAAAAGTTTCAAAGCATAATTTTCGAATTTCTTCAGAAATGATGGCGAAGGGTAAAAAACGAAGTATTCTACAGAACCAATATTCAAATCTAAAGTTTAAAATTGTTTCTTAATTTGCTGTGATATAATCCTTTTCTGAAATATGGATGCTAAAAAGTTTTCTCTTTCGTACTGACACTTCTCAGTGAAAATTTGAAATAGAAGGATGCAAAAATAATTTGAAATCCGAATGAAGAGACATATTAACAAACATTAAATCAGACATAATTTGTTTGTCTGCCAAAGTAAGCTATTCCCGATGGCTACTTTATTTGCCTTACTGCAGACTGAATTTTTTTTTCCAAATATGTTATTATTAACTTAGCCTTGTTACTAGAATTATCATTGCGATTCAATGTGATTCTTGAAAGAATGTGTTTTTAAAAAAGGGAGCTTAGCTATAACTTTTGCTCCAAATATATGGTAATTGATTGTTTTATAGTGTTTAATTAAAGTCTAGGTTATCTTATTCTTTAAGTGCCATATAAGTTATCTAATGCATCGAGAAAAGTGCTGTATACTACTGCCAACCCTCAGCTTTTCAGCTCTTCATATTTGTTCAATTTCAAATATAGCATAACCAAGATGGGCGCCTTCTTCCTACACCTCCTCGGTATAGGCCATTGGGAGGAATGGCATAAACTTCTAATGCTTTATCACATCAATCAGCTGGCGTTTACAAATACTTGTCTACGAAACCTCTTCTTTGGTTGTTCTAGAAATCAAGAACTTTTTAATATCCTGCTATGTAACCACCTTTTCAATACCTCGAGACCATTGGGGCCGCTTGTTTTCATGGTCCACATTTAAACGACATACAGGAATATTGTTGAAATGTAACTTTCATCATTCTCTGTCTTACATATGGGCAATCTCAAACTGTTTAAGTTATCTTGTTCTCATTCTCTTCAGGTCTATTTTACATACACAAATAACAGTCCGACACTAACTCAATCAGGTATTGATTCCTGAATTACATCTTGAACATATGATTACTAATTTGACATCAAATGATGATGGCTTGTTTACCTTCATTCTAGTCTTTCGGAATGAATTCGGCGTGCACACTATTTTCAACTTGCTTTTATTTCAATAGTTTCCGATCTCCCTTTTGAAGATCGCATTATGGAGATTTCACCTTTTATTTATCAGGAAGTTAAAACTCCAAACTACTTTGTGACTACATTCGGAAAGGTTCATAAACTTTTTTAAGGAATGACTTCTAACTATCTTTGGAAGGTGATATCCTTGATTACATTCATTTAGAAGCAAAAATTAATTTAATTTACAAAATATGTCCCTACTTTATTGTTTACGTCCATTGCTAAGTACATTGTAAGATATTGTTACTGAAAACTTAGGTTTCCTCGAAATTGTGCACATAATGGATCGACCAAGTGAATTTTTTTGGTCCATACTGATTGATTTTCTTTAATTTAATGGCTTTTTTGGAATTAACTATGGATACAATATTGATGACTAAGATAAATAAATTTGGTGTCAATTGTCGATTGTGATGAGAAATGCTGTGTTAACAGTAATGTATATGAATAGTCTGAAATAAATTTCACTGAATGACCCTGGTTGATGTTGAAATGCAGAATATTGAGCACCATTTCTTCGAAAATTCAGGTTGAGAATTAGAGTCATTTGAAACCTCAACTTATTCTAAGCATCCTGAATAATGTACGAAATTTCACAACGACCGATAACAAGCTTGATGGAGTTGGTAGATATTTTAAATTTTATTTTCATTATGCAATTTTAATTTTGGAAAATATAAATTACCGTCCTACTTTTCTAAGACGGAGCGATTTTCTGGAATTTCCATATACCATTAAAGTGGAGAATAATGGTGATCCAAGTGATTCGACACATGTTCTGCAATAGTAATTTTATGTTTATTTAATGTCAAATCGACATAACTTCATTATTAGAAATGAGCTTTTTCCATCTTCCGTAATTCCTTCATGTTGTGAAATCCCAAAGTTGAGTAACTAACATTGGCAAATATTATTGTGACGTTCCTGTATTCAGTTCCACATTGAGCCCATATTAAAAAAATAAGATTACCTTTATTATTACTTCAAAAACTGTGTATATTCTTTTGTCTAATTCAGTTCTGGCTGGCCGTTGTTTCTAAGTAAAGGGGGGTCTTTCATTAACAGCGCCCCATTTTGTTTTGTGAATAAAACACATTATTCATTTGAAAATTATTGAAATTTATATTTCATTATAAATAACAATGGATACCATTAGTTATCAAACAAAACATCTTTTAAATGTCCACCACGGAATGAAGGCGTTGAACCCACTTTTCCTCGACTCTCACACAAATCAGGTTGTATGTTAGCTAATACTCGTTCATTATTTGTCTGCTAATCGTCTAAATTTGCTGGATGATTGCTGTAAACCAATGACGTAATGTAACCCCCAAAGAAAGAAGTCCGATGAAGTTAAATCGCAGGAACCAGGATAATTTATCGGTACATTTCTTGAAATAATCGGATCAACGAATTTTGTTTTCAATAAAGTCATTGTGTCATTTACAGTATGACTCGTTGCACCGTCCTGTTGGAACCACTTATTCTGCAAGTCAAGACGAACCTATTCAGGCCATAAAAATGCCTAGTTCTTGTGAAAGTCGAGAAATCGATAAATTTTGGTGTTCACGAAGACTTTTACGTACGGCAGCAATATTCTCTTCATTTCTGGCATTTCTTTGTCTCACTGGCACCGTATCATCATGATGAGTAAAATTTGTTTCAAACTTCTTCCCTGAATGTTCAACTGTTCTGTTATCCGAACGATTATAACGACTAAGAATTGGAGTTAAAGCACGTAAAGTTAGAGTAGCAGATCGCGATTTTTCATAATAAATTTGGATTATTTGTAAACGTTGTTGTAGTGTGTACCTTTCCATGATTAAATAGTAGATATTGACAACTATCAGTGTCACAAATAATGCATAAGTAATGCCAATTTAAAAATGGGGCGTTTCCATTGAGAGACCCTTTAGTATAATTTTCAGAAAAAGTATCAAGAAACATTAAGAATTGCTAGCTTGAGACACAAATGGCTAGAAAACTGCTGGTGGTTTTGGAACTATACCAGTTATATGTTCTCATTTTGACACTATCTCGAAATATAAATATTCGATAAAATTGAAATCTACAGCAAAATGCAAAATTTTTTCAAATTATACAAGCACGGAAAAACTCGTTTAAATTGATTTGAATATCTTCTGTACCTTGTGTGATTAAACTAATTTTTTTTTGATTGAACTGGAACGTTTATTTTTTATATATACATTCTGTCAAGAAAGTACCGGGAATTATCGATTTAAATCTGGCGGGGCAATGGGGCAGGTAAATTTTTTTTTCCTAGGTTGGTACCACTGTCCTTAATTACTATGCCAAGCTTGAGCGGGATCTGTCAACTAGTGTGTTTGCAACAGCTGATTAAGTCAGTCGATGTCAGAGTGCGTGCCGATTTTTACTATGGGTGATAACGTTGAGACGATAACGCGCCTTCTCACCGAGCTACGATTGTGACTGACTTTCTCGCTAAAAACTCAACAAACGTGCTTCAGCAACCACCGTATTCGCCGGATTTGGCTCCCTGCGACTTTTTCCTCTTCCCAAAACTAAAATTGCCCCTTCGTGGCACCCGTTTTGAGTCGATTGAAGCCATAAAACAAAATTCGGCGCGAGAGCTAAAGTCCATCCCGGAAAGCGCCTATAAAAAATGTTTCGATAATTGGAAGTGCCGTTGGCATAGATGTATTGGAGCAAATGGAGCCTATTTTGAAGGCGACCCAATAAATTTTGACGATTAAATGTAAAAATGTTGTTTTAATTGAAAATTCCCGGTACTTTCTTGACAGAGTAGTACATGTAAGATGGAATGAAATAAGAAATGAATTAGTTTCCTATCACTTTTTACTACTGAACGTACAGTGACTAGAGTTTCCCATTAAAAAAAAAAAAACTATCACAAAGTAACGGACTACTTCATCTTATACATCAAAGGTATCGTTAAACCGAGTATATTGATCAAAAAGCAAATGATATTAAATTAAAAAAAAAAACAAGAGGATCTGGAAGTTGTAGCTTCTGAAAAAACGCATTGTTTTCGAACTATTCAGGAATTACTGAATTTTTTTTAAAGATGGAACTAATATTAAAACGAACAAATGCAGCTATATACATATAACACTTGCAAAAATTAACCAATAAACAGTGAGATTCTACGATTCAAATAAAGCAATATTTTCACGATAAATCGGTACTTCTTCAGCACCGGTATTTTATTGATTGGATAAAGAAACAAACTTAAAATTCTCTTGGCAAGTATTTTTTAATCGAGTGTTCAAAAATCAAGTTGTTTTCTTCGTTCTCTTTGATATGTAAATGATAAAATAATCAGACTGGGTGGTATAACTGACACGTGGCACATGTCCAAAGAGTTACTTGCTGACAAGAAACTTACATATTCGATATCTGGTTGACCTTTCTTCGATAAAGACATAATCAATCATAACACTCAGCTGTAAATCATATTACATATGCGATATTTTCTGGGAATTCCATTTACGTTGCATTTCCGTTTTAGGATGAAAAAATCAGGTTCTAAGCTTCTATCCTCATATTCAAATAAATATATAAATCATAATTCTGAGTTTACTCGGCAAAAGTTTTAATTTAAGGTTGAAAATTATAATCAGAATTCTGAAAAACTTTCAGTATTCATATTAGAAAATATATATATGAGATCGTTAAAAAATTAAAATTACTTCCTTAGAAAAACTTTTCATTTTATGTCATACATATTCATATGTGTATACGCCAATTTATCCACGGATTAAATAAATGACTAATATGAATAATAAAAATACTTCATTTGAAATATGAGCCATTATCCGTATTTCATGATGATTCTCAATTGTCAGATAGCTCTAACCTTCAGAATTTAACAAAATAACAATATCAAAAACTTACAACGTCGAAAAAATTTCTAGAATAATCCATGAACAGTTAGTGATGAAACGTGGTTTCCTTGATCAGACATTCAAAATAAAAACATAAATTCAATATTTTCTATTTTCATGAAATTCTGGAATTATTGTGCCGCTTTTCACTTTAATTTTCTTTGGATCGGAGCTAGTACTAAAAAAGACATAAAAATTAAAACCTGTATGGGATGATTAAGCAAGATGTTGATTCCAACCTTTTTGTTTGTTGACAGTAGCCCGCAAATGTCAAGGAGAATTGCCAAAAGATTTTCAGTCAGATATCTTGTGAATATAAGAGGATTAGTTATGGTGAACCTACCATTCCGGAATAGTTGAGTGTTATGCAAATTAAATTAATTGAAAGTGTAAATCATAAAACTGTATATCGAAAATTAATTGACCATAAGCAAATATTAAATTGTGTTCATTGTGATGGGTGATAAATATTAGTATGGAAGAAAGTGTTCTTATTTTACTACCAGTCACTTGGTTTGTCGAATAAACTTCTTTGAGTACTTTCGGAATTCCTTACGACTCCTATTCGTCAATAATTCACTTAATAATTGAGGATAGACATGTACTTTCAATGGTGATTGTGCCGTGATTTTGTAATCCAAACTGAAAGAATAATAGACTTGTTGGTTTATTCATATCCAATATGTTGCAAGTGATGAGCAAACAGTAATTTTCACGTCAGTATTATGTAAATTTACGCTACCCTCTGGAAAAATTGTAGCTAATTTATTATCGGTTTACCCTGTGCAGTGAACATTGTTTTGCTCTTTGATATTTGTTCTATTGATTACATCAACTTTACTGGTTTCAATTAACTTATGGGATTATTGGATCATGAGGATATGAGTTCAGTTGAAATACCTAATTATATAACCTTTCATTATTGGTTAGTTGATGATTTGTGATATCAACTAAGAGTATGAAATCTTTGGCAATCTTAGACTCAAAAACGGTTGATTGATGATAATTTCGAAAAATAAGTGATACTTTCATCCTAGATAAATAGTGAGTAGAAAAAAATTAAAATAATATAAATGAAAAGAAATACACGATACTGTTATATTTAAATTTATGTATTGAATTTATTGAGCCAAACAATACATCATAAATTGAAAAAATATCGAAAATGATGTAATGCACTAAATATTTGAACACTCCTAAATGCTCTTGTATTAGCGTCTCTATAGGAAATATGAAGAGTCCATATTTGTCTGGATTTTGGTAAAAAAATTGTGGAAAGTTGTTGCGTCTGATCTTCTGTACCCCTCTTGTATAAAATAAATGAAGCTGGTAACTCATACATTAATTCAGAACCAGGCAAAAATAAATCCTAGGATTGTCTGGGTCCCCTCACTTGACGGATATTAATTTTGAAATGAATCAGATAAAAACAGTCTTAACTTCCGCCAATTTTTAATATTTGTACAACAATTGTATTATACTTCGACTCCATTAGTTGAGCATTTTCAACTGAATATTCAATACAAAAACATGTTCTTAAATATTAAACTCTCTTAAAAAAAAAGGAACATGAAGAAAATAAATTTATACAGTTATAGGGGCCATCGAAAATGTTCGATTAATTTCACTTTCTTCATACCTAGTTAACATATGAATATATATTTTCAAATATACGTATGTGCAAATAGAACTAGAGAAGGAGCTTTTAAGGTTTTATATCCCGTTAGACCTTCATACTAGGAAATAGTAGGGTAAATTGTAATAAGAATAAAATGCATAAAAAATGATACCGCTTTGTGTTGGGACATTCAATCAATCGGGAAAGAAAACATATGGGATTGCATTTTCATGATGTTCCATTATTTCACATCAGTATAATTTTACCAATATTGAATCAACCGTATTAATTTCTGGGTGGATCGTGACGCGATCGCTCAACTCTACAATCTGTATCATTCACGATTTTATTGTCATACGCCATTATTCTACACGTATATTACTCCCATCTCTCACTTCCTGGTGGGCGGTATCCTCTACCAGATATCACGAGAACTATGCCCTCTGAACTACATAGTGTCTTCGTCAAAACGAGATTACAGAAGATCATCTCAACATACGATCGAAACCACATATCACAAAATTACAAAATTCATATGTTTAAATTCATTTGCTCTTCAACAGAATTTCAGCAATAAGTTTAAACAGGGTTCTGAAATTGACGTTCATGGTCACTTTGAAATGTACTATATAGTTCAATATTTCGGTGATGCAGTTAGTATATTTCTAAACTTTTTAATTTTTTTATAATTAGGAATTATAAGTGTTAGTCTACCTCAATATCATTCCTATTTTATTATTTTTCTTGAGCTGGTCCTGGCATATCTCAAGCCACAGCTTCAGTGCAGTTCCACATTTCTCATTAACTCCATCAACTGAGACGGCTTTTAATGATTTCATGATTCAAGCATTCTGTGTGTTCATTTCTATCATTCTTTGCGTGGATCTCTAACTGGACCTAACATCAATCCAGAGTTGAGTGAAAAACTGTTGAAAAACGAAAAGATTAAAATTTCACGCTCCTTTTTTTTACCCCAACGACACCGGAGGAAGTTATAAAGGTTGTGGCAGAGATGAAAAATGAATCTTCACCAGATATATATGGTTTCACGGTAAAAATGCTGAAAAACGTCATCAATCATTTAGCAGATACTATTTCAGACCTTATAAATGATTGCTTCCAGCAGGGCTACTTTCCCGATGAATTGAAGGTCGCAAGGGTGATACCTGTATACAAGAAGGGAGATCAAGAGGTATATGAAAACTATAGGCCAATCTCGATACTGCCAGTTATTTCGAAAATTTTCGAGTCCTTCCTCAAAAAAAGGTTGAACTCATTTCTGGAGAGCAATTCGTTGCTAGGAAATAACCAGCATGGCTTTAGAGAGGGTAGGTCAACTATCACTGCTTTGGTTCACATGACGTGCATGGATTTGACTAGAGCATTCGATTGTGTCAATCATGAAAAGCTTCTGCGCAAGTTGGCATGTACGGGCATAAGAGGTACAGCTTTGGATCTGATGAGGTCCTACCTTGAAGATCGCTACCAGATAGTAGATTTGGAACGCAAGCGGTCTTCAAGAATGACAATTAGTACAGGAGTGCCCCAGGAATCGGTGCTGGGACCGACTTTATTCATAATTTATATAGATGATCTGGTGTGTAATACTGCTGCAGATGATGAAACCCTCTTTGCTGATGACACATCATTCTTGAATAAAGCGAAGAATAGAAATTTGCTACTGAATAAGTCAGAGGAAACTGTGAAGGGCGCTGTAGAGTCGTTCAATGTAAATAACATGAAAGTAAATCCAGAGAAAACACAACAGCTACTTGTGAGCACAAAGTACCAAAACCTGGAAAGCATTTCAATGCTCGTAGTGTAAATTAGCGTAAATTCAACTTGGAAGAAACATATAAATGAAGTATGCCACAAACTCTCTACGGCGTTATTCGGAATACGGCGAATAAAAAGCATACTCACAGAAAAAGAGGCAGTAATTGCTTATTATGCACAATTTCACTGCAGAATGACCTACGGCATAATCCTATGGGGCGCATCTTCAGATGCTGGAGGAGTTTTTCTGAAACAGAAAAAGGCCATAAGATTGATAGCAGGAGTGGGCCAGACCACTAGCTGTAGACCTCTTTTCAAGCAATATGGTATACTTACCTTTACATGCTCCTATATCCTTGAATGCCTTATGTATATACACAAGAATAAGAACACTTTCCAAAAACACTCAGCGGTTCACAATCATGAAACAAGATCAAGGAATAATTTCATAGCTCCACGTCATAGACTGAAAAGAACACAAAACACATATATTCAATGGTATGAAAATGTATAATGAACTTCCTCAGCACCTGAAGTCGCTGCATTGTACAGCATTCAAACGGAAAGTTAAGGTCATTCTTGCTGATTGTAGTTTTTATTCAATGGATGAATTTATGACGTACCAATTCCAGTCGTCAATTAATTTTTGTAATTGTTTATATTAATGTCTAATAATTTTTATATTTTGACTTTAAGAAATTTTAAATTTGACCTAATATCAGTTATTGTTATTAATTACTTATTATTTTATTCATATATATTGCTTTTATTTATACATATATGTATATTATCATACTACTCTGTCAAGAAAGTACCGGGAATTTTCAATTAAAACAACATTTTTTCATTTAATCGCCAAAATTTATTGGGTCGCCTTCAAAATAGGCTCCATTTGCTCCAATACATCTATGCCAACGGCACTTCCAATTATCGAAACATTTTTTATAGGCGCTTTCCGGGATGGACTTTAGCTCTCGCGCCGAATTTTGTTTTATGGCTTCAATCGACTCAAAACGGGTGCCACGAAGGGGCAACTTTAGTTTTGGGAAGAGGAAAAAGTCGCAGGGAGCCAAATCCGGCGAATACGGTGGTTGCTGAAGCACGTTTGTTGAGTTTTTGGCGAGAAAGTCAGTCACAATCGTAGCTCGGTGAGAAGGCGCGTTATCGTCATGCAAAATCCATGAGTTGTTCGCCCACAAATTTGGCCGCTTCTTACGGATACGCTCACGCAAAACGTTTCATAACGCCTAGGTAATACTCCTTGTTTACCGTCTGACCCTCTGGAATGAATTCGTAGTGCACCACGCCACGGATATCGAAGAAAACAATGAGCATCACCTTCATTTTCGAGCGGCTTTGGCGTGTTTTTTTCGGTTTCGGCTCATTTTTTGCCACCCATTCCGATGATTGCTGGCTTGTTTGCATATCGTACTCGTAGACCCAGGTCTCATCACCAGTTATAATGCGTTCCATGAATATAGAATCGGAATTACAGCGATCCAGCATGTCTGAAGCAACCTGTTCGCGATGACGTTTTTGAAGAAAATTCAGGTCTTTCGGTACGAGTCGTGCAGCCACCTTTCTCATGCCCAAAATATCAATCAAAATCGTACGTGCGGACTCGTGGGATATCTTAAGATCATGTGCTATCTCTCTCAAGCTGGTACGACGGTTTTCCAGCACCCTTTCCTTAATTTTATCGACGTTATCTTCGATCGAAGCCGTCGATGGGCGACCACTTCACGACCGTCCTTGAAGGCTCTGTACCACTGATATGCACGAGTTTTCGATAGAGCATTATCACCAAAGGCCTTTTGCAACATTTTCAATGCATCGGCACACGAAAATTCATTTGCAACACAAAACTTTAAACAAATTCTTTGCTCAACGTAATCACCCATAGTAAAAATCGGCACGCACTCTGACATCGACTGACTTAATCAGCTGTTGCAAACACACTAGTTGACAGATCCCGCTCAAGCTTGGCATAGTAATTAAGGACAGTGGTACAAACCAAGGAAAAAAATTTTTTTCCTGCCTCATTGCCCCGCCAGATTTAAATCGATAATTCCCGGTACTTTCTTGACAGAATGTATATATGTACGTGACATTCCCTGTAAAATTTTGAGGGTAGTTAATAAATTATTATTATTATAGCGAAGATTCTGTCACAAGCTGTTTAAAATCTTCTTTCATTTCTCCACATATTCTATTTCGTAATTTTCCGCCAAATCTCACTATATGAATTCTGAGGTAACAGGTTCTCTTCAAGAAAACCCTTGAAGTTTTCTTTGGAAAATCAAGTTTTCGATTTCTCTGTGCTAAAATGTTTAAGAAATTTATTGAAATTGTATGCACTAACCCTAGTTTCGGATTGTTACCACATTTTCCAACTCAAAGAAAAGTTTGCAATATGTTGTAACAGTACGAAACTGGGCTTAATGAAAGAGCTATGATAAACCATTTTCGTACACTAGGACTTTAATAACTGGTTATAAATGTTATTCAAGCTCAGGGATACAAGTTTTATTTTCTAGCCCAAATTTGTACATCCCGTATCTTACTCGTTAATGGACGAATATTCTATTTTCCTAATGTTTTCGAAGTATTCTATGAATTAGTATGAAAATCAATCATCATTATGAATGGATTTGTTATCTTATCGCTTTCGGTATACACATATTCGTAGCTTTGCCAATAGGGAATTCTATTCTATTTTTCGTGCTGATCGTGATTAATAGTGGTGCTATATTTTAATAACTGGAGTAATAATATTGGCGATGCGTTTATTAGATTACATTCATTAATACGTGAAATCGTAGATATTATTGTACTTGTTTACCAGAGAAATTAGAAACCGACGATTGCTTGTTTTGACTAGTAGAGATACTAAAACATGTTCATATTATTTCATTCCACCGAAACGTAGTTCCAAACTGGATTGATAGACGAGAAGTTTATGGCATATGGCCGCAGGGTATATTGCGTAAATGGCATTTTTTCTACTATTTTCTGGCAATCATATTGTCTATTATTTTGATGACGAAAAACCATTTGTAATGAAAATTTTGAAAAACGCTAAATAAAAAAAAATAAATAAATTGAAGTTATCAGGTGTTTACCAACAATCATATGGTGCTTGTCCAAAACCTCATATTGTAGGAAAGCCATTTCATACTATAATAAATGAACATAGGTGACATTTTCCCAATAATAAGAGGAATTCTACATATACGGAACATCTAGTAACAACAAAAAACATGATTTTGATCAGCGTTTCAAGATTTGCATAAGAAAAGTCTGAAGATGAATTTAGAAATAAACATCTATGTGGTCTTTTCTTTCAAGAATTTCTTGGTTTTTCCTAAAGTAATAAATTTTTTTTATTGTAGCCTCGTATAAAAACTGAATCCATTTGAAAGTTGACAAATTTTTGACTAGCTACTGAATTGTTTCAGCCGTTACTATTTGGTAGTTCATCATAATTAAAACAAATTGTAGAAATGACTATGTTTTACTACCAATAAAAATATATATTACACATTTTCTTGTGACTCGAGTTTCGGGAAATAAACTATCCCATCATCAGACAACTCTTGTCTGTTGTCTGTTTTACTACCAAAAAAATATATATCACACATTTTCTTGTGACTCGAGTTTCGGGAAATGACAAGAGTTGTCTGATGATGGGATAGTTCATTTCCCGAAACTCCAGTCACAAGAAAATGTGTAATATATATTTTTTTGGTAGTTATTTCTACAATTTGGTTTTAATTTTGACTAGATGTTTAATACTAGAAATAAATGAACCTAGGCGATATACGATCTTTCCCCAAAATAAGATACTACCTATGCAGAACCTAATAACAGAAAAATATGAATTTGATTAATGTTGCATGAGGAAAATGAAGTCCTCAAGCTGAACTTTGCAGAAGGTTCAGAAATAAACCGATAAAGAAATTTTGGAATTTACCGAATAAGAAGACATATTTACCGAGTTCACCTCTATTGAGTCTATTCTCGTAGTAACCCAGGGATTTTTCGAAAAGTTATAAAAAATATTTTTCCATTATCTCAAAACTGAATCCATTTAAATATTGTAGGTTACCAAATTTTTAAACAAAAATATGTAGAAGGTTTACAAAAGAAATCTGTATGATATTTTAAATTTTACCAAAGTTTTGACTAGTTCTTTGAGAGTATTTGAAGGAGCTGAAGGGTCGGCCATCTAGAATTTACATTTTGTAGTAGCGGTTTTTTCGAGTTTGGCAACACTTCTGTTATTCGTGTTTTGAAAAGAAGTAAGTTTAATATTTGCATTAACGAAATGGGTCGGTTAACGCTTGGGAAATATTAAAAACTTATTTCTAAAGTGGTGAACACAAGTTTTTAGAAATAACGATGTTTTATCTATCAAAAATTGAAATGCTTAGACATTTTTGTGCAGTTAATGCATTACCATAAGGATCTAAGTATATCTGAAATATTCAACATATTCGAATAAGATAAAATAAAAAGAAGTGGTTTTTTACTTGATAGAAGGGTTATTACAAAATTTGAATATCAAACAGATTCAATCTGTTAGTCTCCTATATTTGATTTCAAAAAATTTTATTCAGAAACTTTTAGAATTAAATTAATGTCTTATAAGCACAGCTTATATTTAATAGACATATAAAACCAAAACTCATTACATAATATGAAATGGAATAAAAAACCCAATATATATAAATTGTGAATTAATTAATAAATAAATAATTGATGGAGACAAAATTTTGTTTCTGATCTTATGTTTATGAAAACTAAATCCTTTTCAAAAGAGGATACCACGAGGTCTTAGAGGTAAATTATTTATTGTTGATTGATTTTATTTTTTAAATGTGATGTTGGACTGAAAAAGACCTTTTCAGAATTCTAATTGATTTTTGAGGATATGATACGTGTTTTGAGAGATTTTTGAAGTAACTTATTTAAATATTTCAAATAAATTAGTTCTTAAAATTATATTTTGTATTTTTGAGAAGGATTTTGTTTTCTAAATATAAGATGAGTAACAAAATTTTGTTTCCATCAAATATTTATTTATCAATTTTAATTGACAGTTTATATTTGCTGTTTGGTAGTCAAATTTTGTATTCGAATAAGATCTGTCGACCACTTCCCCTTACTGTGCTGACATTTTATAACACTTGCATTTCCATCATTCTTTTCTACCTTTGTGTCAGTACTTTGTACCTTTTAACATAAATAGAGGTTAATTCTTGTTAGAAGGTATATAAAATTATTCAAATATTTTAATACTTCTGAATACTTCTGGAAATAAATTTTTATAAAATAATGTCATAACATGTCCTTAACATTCTTTATACAGATAGTCCTTGTGCTATAACAGAGGCCGTTAAATTGTCTTTCAATCTTTTAGATCAAGGGTAAACCACAGAAATATTTATATATAGTAAACCGTTACACTACATTCGAAGATTTTTCAGTTTACCAGAAGTTTTCTAAATGGTTAAAAGGTAAGTAAATATTTGTTGTTGATTGATGTTATATTTATTGAATATGAATTATTTGAATACTGACGAAGCAAAGTCTCTCGTAAAACTTGTTTTTCAGTAATGTTTTCACTTGAGTTTTTATATAAAGTAACTTAGTTAGATATCCAATAATATTGAATATTCTAAGTAAGATAGTTTTATGATAAAATTCTTAAGATTATGTTAGACATTTTTGAAAGATATTTGTTTTCATAAGATTGATCAGCAGAAACAAAATTTTGTCTATTCAAAATATTTAATTTATAGGATTTTGGTTAACAATTTTTATTTATTGGATTTTGTTATACCATTTGGATGTCTTATAATGAATGCTTATTTTATGTCATTTAATATAAGTGGTACTTATATGACATTATTTTAATTTATTTTCAGAAGTTATAATCCTTAAATATAATTTTTTGAAATTAAATATGTAGAAGGCTAATATTAAAATATTTGAATAATTTTGTACCTTTTGTTAAGTATTCAGTTGTTTGAAGATGAAGTAATACTTTGACACTGAAGTAACAAAAATGTGTATATATTTAATTTTTTGGTAGTTAAAGATAGTGATGAAAGAAAGTTGTTTTGAATTCAATAGAATTAACTGAAAATTCATAATCAATGAAATTGATTTAACTAAGAATTTAGGAGCCGCTAAAATTTCTGACGTAAAACCTTTGTGAATGTTTGTTTCTTAACTCTTTGTTCTGTGTAATCTACGTAAATACTGGACTGGATACCTTTGGCGAAATCAGTTTGAGGTCACGTATTAACTATTTCTTCGAACAATAAAATCTTGAGAAAACATTATTCTTGCGGAATTATCGAAACTATAACATTCTCCGATGTATTGTTCCAGGGTGACTCAGGACCCATATTTCATCACACCTTCGACAGGTAATAAAGTGTATGATTTATTGAAAGTTGTTACAGAACTTTCAGCCTTTATGCCTCTGAGAGTGAACGGAATGCAATTTCGATCCGTCTAAGATTGAGTTTTCAATTTTTTTATTTTGCAAGGATTGGATGGAATATTTAGACGAATTATATACAGTTTGCTTCGGTCGTCAGTTTTGCTACTGAAAGTCTTGCAATACTATAGAATCCTATTACTCAATTATTATCTTTTTTTGATTGTCTCGGTCTTTACTTGACGGAAATTCATCTACAATATAAGAAAAACAAACTTCCGCTATACCATAAAATTAGTTGATGATTTATTACTCCAAAAACGAACTAATCTTGTTGTAAAAACAGAAATATTAGAAACCTTAAACGTTTGCCTAGATCAAAATTATTTTATGTTCAACGGCACGTTTTATCTAGACGAAGAAAGTCCAACAATGGGGAACCCATTAATCTCCTTACTATCAGAAATATTCATGGATCACGTAGAAACCAATATCCAAAAACTCCCATATTTTAAAGATTTCGTTTATTGGTACCGCTATGTAGATGACATAATTTGTTTATTTAATGGCACAAATAGACAACTTAGTTCATTTTTGGAATCTATCAATAAATTATATCCAACAATTGAATTCACACAGGAAGATGAAGTAAATAATAGCATTAATTTCTTAGATTTAAAAATCACTGAAATGAATAATAGACATGACTTTTCCATATACAGAAAACCTACACATACAGATGGTACGATTCATTATACTTCAAACCATCCATTTTCACAAAAACTGTCAGCTTATAATAGTATGCTTTATAGATTGGTTAACATACCCATGACGAGAGAAAATTTTGATAAAGAGTATAAAACGATTAAACAAATAGCTTCCAATAATGATTTTTATCCGTTAATTGTAGACAATTTACTTGATAAAATAAATTACAAGAAAGCAATATCACTTGTATATCCAAAATTTCAAAATTCAAACGAAACCAAATTTATTTCATTAGTTTACATAGGCCAAAAATCTGAAAAGATTGCTAGATATTTAAAGAGAAAAGAAAAATATAACATCTCTTTTAAAACTACTAATTCTGTAGGCAGCTTAATAAAAAATAATAAAGACGTCATTCCTAAAAACAAAAAATCAGGGGTTTACAAGTTAACATGTAGTGATTGCCCATGTCTATATGTGGGACAGACAGGCCGTTCATTCCAAACAAGGATACGAGAACATGAAAAATGTTACATTAATAATAAACCGAATTCAACTTATGCCAACCATTTGTTAGAGACTGGCCATAATTTTAATATGAACTATGAAATATTACATATTGAAAACAAAAGTCAGAAACTAAATCTGTTAGAAACTTTAGAAATCAATATATATAATAAAAGACAAATTTTATTGAATGATCAAATAGATTTAAATAGATCCCCCTACTTAATATTTTTCATTAATTGTATGCCATCTCTTTCCAGCCCTCTATTTTTTGTACCAGAGCTGTGTATTTAAGGTCATGTTTTGCATTGTATACCTCAGTTTATATACTCACCTGATGAAGTCATGGTATGACGAAGCCTTTGTTGTGTAAATCAATAAAATAGCGGAAGTTAACATTTGTTTTTCTTATATTATCTTTTTGTTACGGTTTCTCAAACAGCAGTTGATACATCTGGGGTTAAGAGCAAAAGTGAACCAAGTCCCCATTTTGCGTCATCAAAATTAAAGCCTCATATTTAATTCTTCTTAAAAAATACAACATTTATTTATTTTCATCTCATAGAGGCAGACCCAGCTCTTCCAGAAGTTTGAAGTTTCCGGTAGTAAGCAGGGTGTAATGGTGGAATAAATTTAAGTAGATCAAGCATATCACTCTTTTTGTCTGCTCTTACTATCCTTCTAGGTCAAATGGGATATCAGCCAATTATTGTATCGGATTACCCATTCTCTTCTTCATGAAATGTACATCACTTTGAAATCGCATCCAACGGATTTTAAGCCAATTTACGGCTTGTGCATTATTTGTTTGTTTTCTGTTAGTGCTCCATTTAATAAGTGGATACAAAATTTTTTCGTTTCATTGACACAATTTCAAATTTTGTTTTGCATATTTTACTACATCTACAGTCATCTGACCCATTAATTTTTTGTGTTTTTTCTATTGGAGCAAAATCAGCATTATTAGGCAGAAGCGAATGATCAGATACTCTATATTTGTGGTCTAACATTTTAACATTCATTTGTGGATCTTCTACAAACCTTAATAGAGTCAACGCTATTTTAATGTTTCCGTTTTTTTCTTGCAACAGTCAGAATAAAGTATGATGTGGTTGTAGTAGCATATTTCTTCAAGTGAGCAGCAAAACAACGTACGATTTCTTGAGATTCTTTTTCTGCTTCAGTCTTATCCCATAAATACTTACAAGCTAATGGGTGATTGAAATGATGAATTCAACGTATTTTTTTTATGAATGCTGTGGATATTGTCAATGTAGGGAATTGCAAAGCCTTCTGTAAATCGAATGTGTCCGCAGATAATTCAGTAGATGCATTTTTTTTATGAGACATAATACAATCTCTACCTTGCTGAACTCTGACCAAATGCATGTCTTTTTCTAGTCCAATTGCTGCTTTCTTTGTTTCAACACTTTCATTTGAGATTTTCAGTTGTAGTTTATCACAGGTTCGACAAGTTTCAGGGTAAGGTGCTTTAAAATGTATTTACTGCCACAATACACTCAAAAACAAGAACATAAAACAATCTGTTATTGGACTTGGTTCACTGTTCCTCCGAAATATGGCATTATTATGTCATAGCATTAAGGAACTACAGCACGTGGGAGGATAAGTATTAAAATTCAAACTTTGTTCATTATTATACAGAAATAGTAACATAATTTACTAATAATAGGTTCTGTGGTCCCAGTGGTTACATAGTCGAACTTTTAATAGGAAAGTGCCAAAATCAATGTGAGGAATTAAACTTTTATAGTTTCGATTTCTTCGACCAATGGGAGAATTCTTGGAAATGTCAAGTATTAGTCAGAAATAAAATGATGAAACATATCTATAAATGTACGAACGTGCTTAAGTCCCTTATATCAAGGAAATAAATGTGTTTATAATCTTTTTTCGGTATAGTTCTTGATTTTCAAAAAAAATCTGTTATATTAAAGTTAATTATATAAAAGATAATTAAAGCAAATTCATGCAATATTACCATAACCATCTACTATACTTAAAAATAAAAAATAAATAATAAATAATTATAATGGAATGAAATAAGAAATTACTTTGTTTTCTAACACTTTTAATTATAACTGATATACAGTGACTCGAGTTTCGTAGTGTTTACTACATTTTCAAACTGAATGAACAAATTAGATCTCAACTATCATATATGGGGATTGTAGGCTTCGGCAGAGCTTCGAAGAGAGGGGTTTTCCAAAGTTCCGTCTGTTCGTTAAGTAGGTTTATTATTGGTACGTGCCTCTTATATTTTTCAATTTCTATGGATTCCAGGATGTCAAGTTTTTTCCATTTCGCTTCCACGTGCAAGATAACAAGGTTGGTCAATTCTGGGAACGTGTGATCTGTATTGAAGAAATTGTTAGCAAAATTGGAATTATTCTTCCGGTTCCTAAAAGCAGATTGATGCTCTTTGTACCTTTTATGGAAAGGTCGGCCCGTTTGTCCTATATACACACTATTACACTCTTGACAACTTAATTTATAGACTCCAGAATTATTCAGTCGGTTCTCTTTGTCTTTCGGATCAAAAAAGAGATTAGAAATTTTATGGGAGGGTGTGAAAGCTGTTACTATGTTAATTTTTGACAAAATTTGAGCTTTTTTTTGTGAAATTGGTCCAAAATATGTTTTATGAATTTATTGTTATTATGATCTGATTTGGAGATGGGGTAAATTTGTTTACGAATTAATTGCTTTTGTTTTTTGTTTATGATGGAATTTATAGTTTTGGTTTCGAACTGATTTTTTGTGGCTTTTTGTCTGATTGTATTCAATTCCCTCTTTAACGTAATATTATCTAGAGGAATTGAAAATGCTCTATGTACCATTGATCTATAAGCAGCTAGTTTATGATTGATCTGATGGTTTGGAAAATTTGGTATTGTTGTATCAGTTGATGTGGGTTTTCCATATATATATCAAAGGAAATTTCATTATTACTGTTGATTAAAGTTATGTCCAGAAAATTTATTTTATTATCAAATTGTATGTGGAAACACAATTTGATAATAAAATAAATTTTCTGGACATAACTTTAATCAACAGTAATAATGAAATTTCCTTTGATATATGTATGTGGAAACACAATTTGATAATAAAATAAACTTTCTGGACATAACTTCAATCAACAGTAATAATGAAATTTCCTTTGATATATATAGAAAACCCACATCAACTGATACAACAATACCAAATTTTTCAAACCATCCGATCAATCATAAACTAGCTGCTTATAGATCAATGGTACATAGAGCATTTTCAATTCCTCTAGATAATTTTACGTTAAAGAGGTAATTGAATACAATCAGACAAATAGCCACAAAAAATCAGTTCGAAACCAAAACTATAAATTCCATCATAAACAAAAAACAAAAGCAACTAATTCGTAAACAAATTTACCCCATCTCCGAATCAGATCATAATAACAATAAATTCATAAAACTAACATATTTTGGACCAATTTTACAAAAAAATAGCTTAAATTTTGTCAAAAATTAACATAGTAACAGCTTTCACACCCTCCCATAAAATTTCTAATCGCTTTTTTAATCCGAAAGACAAAGAGAACCGACTGAATAATTCTGGAGTCTATAAATTAAGTTGTCAAGAGTGTAATAGTGTGTATATAGGACAAACGGGCCGACCTTTCCATAAAAGGTACAAAGAGCATCAATCTGCTTTTAGGAACCGGAAGAATAATTCCAATTTTGCTAACCATTTCTTCAATACAAATCACAAGTTCCCAGAATTGACCAACCTTGTTATCTTGCACGTGGAAGCGAAAGGGAAAAAACTTGACATCCTGGAATCCATAGAAATTGAAAAATATAAATATCAATTTAATTCCTGAAGTTATAATTATTAAATATAATTTTTTGAAATTAAATATGTAGAAGACTAATATTAAAATATTTAAATAATTTTATACACCTTCTATCAAATATTAACTTCTATTTATGTTATTTTATGATAAACTTTGAACTGGAGCACTGAAAATCCCAGGTTACTTATATTTCTTTGTAACTTATATTATGATTCGAGGTTATAAGTTAATATCTTTCAAATTGAGGTATTTTCATTTCTTGCTTCTGCGAATATTTAGTTAATGGTATATTTTTCAGATTAGCTAATCTAAAAATTTATTTTCCACAATGGGTTGTTGAATTTGTCAAGTAATTTAAATCAAAGAGTACTTTATTTGTATGTGAATAGAGATAGCAATGAGGAGTCATCTGAACTAAGAAAATTGTAAGCTTAATTCATAAGATCGGAATCTTTTATATTTTTGTAGGTAAATATTGCTTTTTGTATTTATTTTCTCTACTAATAAATATTTGTGAACTCTGGATGAAGTCAATATTGACTAAATCTTAGAGTTTCATCCTCGGATTTAAAATTTTCAGCATGCAATTCGTCATCGCTACCTACTTGTTATACTCGATTCAAGTTTGCATACCGAATGATGGAATGCACATTTTCACCTGTTAAATTTGTTTACCATCCTCGAACCTTAGTGTGCAGGGCCGGATCGAAATATAGTTGCTTGTCTGCATTTAATGTGGAAAAATTACAAACAAAAAGTGGCTTTTTTTCTCATATTACTGGCTGGATCTAGTTTCTATTTGATTGTTCTGTTTATATAATTAAAACACTGAAATCTTATTCATCCGAACAATGCTTATATTAAGAGGAGTTCAGAAAAAGTGATCACAGGAATTTTGAATGAAACGAATAGTTGAATTATGGTTATTATTTGTTTTAAAATAATGATATTATTCGAAATTATTCATTTCGGAAAACGTAGCATACTTGAAGATAATACACTTCGCATGGTGAGTTTCTGGTATTCTCCTTTGCTGAGGATGTTTCTCACGGTTATAGATATCGTATTTTTTTCGCTTAATTATGGGAAGCAAATATGAAAATCAATGATTTATACCAACCTTTCTTCTATAAAAAATTAAATCAAGTGAGTCATTCGTTAGAAACGGAGATAAATTAGACCTTATGTATATTAGTTCTAAAAGCGCTCCTGATAATGTTTAATTTATTTAATAGAATCTTTTAATCATACGATTGCAAATAAGAAGCTGAAAGTTGGGTATTAATTTCAATGCTATTCGAACACTTGCTTATTGCTAGAACATTAGTTGTGTTTTTACAACATTATTAATTCGTGTTTACTAGAAGGAACAGCCCGCTATCAATTCGCCCAAACGCTGTAATTTTCGAATATTGAGCCGAAAACGGTCTTAAACGACTAGGTTGGACTCCCTGATGAAGAATCCGAGGTCAAAAGTAATTCTGTCATGTACACATTCTATCGATCTGCAATTCAGAATTTGGATGTAAAATAATAACGCTCATCTTCGTGCCAAATTTCGTGAGGATCGAGTGATTAGTAGAACTTCAAGAAAATGAAAATTGTGAGTGGGTCATCGTTGAGCGCTACCTTAAACTCTTAAACTTTCAAACGAAAAGAGATAGAGACTTGAAACTTTCAGTGTAGGTTTGGGGCCTGAATATCTCGATTGAGTTCGCTATTGGGCGAAACCAGTCTAATGGTTTCGCAGTTATTACTCTTCATATGCAGGTTCTTTAAGAAGTAATACACAAATTCAAAATTTTCACGGAAAATGGACAATTGAATGAGCTCGCAAAAGCTCCTCACTTCAAGTTGTGCTTTTTCTCGATTTTTTTTTCATTCGATAGATATTCCATTTTAGTGTTCAGTTATTTTTGTACCCGTATTTCCTACACGGTTTATCACGAAGTCAAGCCTCATTTCAAATCGATCGGAACTTTCGTGTACCTGCATTAATGAAGTTTTATCAACATTCTCGGTTTTTTTCACACTTTCTCAACCATAAACGATAACTTTGTAGAACCCGTGAAAGAAATTCAATACCCGCAGGCACCCGTTTACTTTTGATTTGTGACATGTACCCATGAAAAACTACCGGGAAAATTATCAACCGATACCCGTGACTTCTTCATGATGTTTTTGACACCAACAGCATGTAAAATTTAATTCTTTTCCGCTTCATATTGGGTATTCACTAAAAATTGCGAGGTTTTCACGAATAATAAGAAAAACTTCAACTACCTTTGACTTCTGCTCCTTCCAAGGAGTGATCTGCATGCTTTATTCAATATCTAAAATATATTCAAAGCATTTTTTGAATGCTCAGAAATAGAATACTTGGATGTACCCATCAAAAAATAACTTGGGTATTCTCGATACCCTAAGGCCCTTAAAAGTTTTTCGCATTCTGTGTACCCTTTCATTTGATATTTTCTAGTAGTTTGTATTCAGAGTCTAACTCGGGACAAAGGGAATTATGTGTTACATGTTATTTTAGCTTTACCGCGCTTGTTTTAAAGAACAGCGTGCTATAGTTTTACCCAATTTTCGGTCCAAAACTTATGAATAACAAGGCGCCAAATTCAGTGATGATCAACTTCCCTGGAGGACGACTAGATGAAAATGCTAATTTTCGATCAAAAAGACCTCAACACTTGAAAATTTCGGAGTAGGTTTGGAGTCTAAACATATAGGTTATGTTCAGAAAAGAACAGATTCAGCTAAATGATTCTTGAGTTATTTGCATTTAAAGTTTTATTTTTTCTAAATTATTTTGGGAAGTACAAATTCGGTCGAGTTCAAGTGTAGAAAAGGGTGATTCATTCAGAGGTACTTTTTGTGGTGGGAATTTTATTGCAGATTGCGCATGCCTCGTGTTAACTGAAGTGCCATTTCTGTTCAGTAGCGTTTGACAATTCATAATGGAAAGACTTAACCCAACACAGCGTCTATAAATTGATCAACTTTACTACGAAAATGGACGTTCTACGATTCAGCTGTTATGCTGTGTCCTCTTCTATCGTATGGGATACTTGGTTGGGACCTCTTAGTCGCACATATTCACTCCCACCAATATTTTACTTTTCAAAATTCGACAACCGGAATTCAAGTCTGATTTTTCGCAGACAACCCTATACCACCGTGTTTATAATAAAATATCCTTTTTTTATATAATTTTAATTTAATAATCGGACCGTTGCTGAATGCTACTATCGATTTACCTGTTTATACCTGGCTACTCGAGAGTTGTGACAGGAAAAGAATAGGAAACCTTATTTTTCCATATTCTACGGTCTTCATACTTCCAATCGAAAGTATGGAATTTACCTAATAATCAAACAGGTGAAATATTTGAAAAAAAGGTTTTTTTGATAATTAATTAATCATTTTATGGACTAAAATTTGATAAACAACCCATATACAATATATTAATTGGCATATTAAATTTAATATGAAATATGTTATATTAAATAAACATCTCGGTGAAGGTCGTTTGATATCGGGATCCTATACTGTTATTGTGCTTTCGAACGAACGGCCGCTAGTTGATATGAGTCTCTTCGCTTATTTATTATAGCAATCTTCCTTGCATTCGACAATTGTTCGAAAGTATTGATTTGAATCTTCGTGCCGATTATTATTGCCTTAGGAATATTCATTGGCCTTCTCGTTTTCTGGGTTTTACCCAATAGATGGGCAGACCAGTCCGTGTCCAGCGAAACGATGGCACCAACGAAGAATTCTGGATTTTAAAAATTAAGAACGGCGGAGAGTTTTATACTGGTAGGACAGGTTATTGCTTCAAGGTCCAGTAAACAGGAGTTTATTGTACTCTCGCTGATGCCTCCTTCGTAGGTACTTAGCGTAGGAGCTGGGGCGCAACTGACGGAAAATAGGCGCCGGGACCTTGACGACGGAAGGGGGGAAGAAGGAATATAGTTTGACTCTTAGAGAAAATCTTTATCTCAGATTCCAGTCGGATTCAATCATTAGGCTTATTATTATCAAATTGCGTTGTGATGGATACGTATTCACTAGTCCTGTTTCTTGTTGATTTCTTATAATAGCATTCGGACCATCTACTTACTCTTACTAAATTTTATTATTGATAATTCGCTAGATTCAGCCCATCAAATTGAAAAAAATTCAGTAATTTCCTTTTCCTTTTGAAGAAGGTCGGAGTTATAAAGACAAAACTGAAGCTTTGTCTGCTTTGACCGTGACATTGTTGCCAAACATTCATTAGGCGAGGTTGGATCGCAGTAACCCTGAATCTGTTTTCCTACGAATTTGTTAGAAACCAGAACATACTGATGCGAGTAAACTAGGTTGTAAACTAATAAGATGCGGTTTTTTACTTGATAGAGGGATAATTACAAACTTTGAATATCAAAACAGATTTAATCTGTTAGTCTTCTACAATTTTAATTTCAAAAAAATTTTTGTAATTAAATAAATGTCCAATAATAAGCACTGCTTATATTTAATAGACGTATAAAAATCAAAATTCACTATACAATATCAAATGGAATAAAAAACCAACAAAAATAAATTATTGATTAAATTAAAAATAATTAATATGGAATGTTTCCTTTCAAACATACGCACCTGAACTCGTCAGAAAGGCCGTGGTACGTATGTTTTGTCTTTGTCTAACATTTGACAACATGTTCAGTTTCTGGTCTTATATTTATGAAAACTTAATATTTTTCAAAAATACACAACATAATTTTAAGAACTTCTCCAAAACTAATTTATTTGAAATATTTAATATGTTTAAATATTTGAATAAGTTACTTAAAAACATGTAGCACATCCTCAAAAACAATTAGAATTCAGATAAGGACAGTTCAACTTTACATTTATAATATGAATTCAATTAAAAATAAATAAACTTGTAATCTCACCAAACAACTTCTGGAAACTCTGTGAATGCAATTAAAACTAGGAAGATACATCTAATATCCAAGGTAATTCATGTTCCATGCTAAACACAGAAATCACACAAAGTTTGTAAGGCACTTTATGGCCTTCATTAAACCACTGGAAACTGTATAATGAATTTCATTATTCAAAAACCTGATATAATTTTATATATGAAATAAACAGATAAGATGCGGTTTTTTACTTGATAGAAGGATAATTACAAATTTTGAATATCAAAACAGATTTAATCTGTTAGTCTTCTACAATTTTAATTAAAAAAAAATTTTTCAAAAAATTTTTTAGAATGAAATTATTGTCTAATAATAAGCACTGCTTATATTCAATAGACGTATAAAAATCAAAATTCACTATACAATATCAAATGGAACAAAAAACCAACAAAAATATATTATTAATTAAAATTAAAAATAAGTAATATCGAATGTTTCGTTCCAAACATACGCACCTGAATTCGTCAGAAAGACCGTGGTACGTATGTTTTGCCTTTGACAAACATTTGACAACATGTTAAGTTTCTGGTCTTATATTTATGAAAACTAAATATTTTTCAAAAATACACAACTTAATTTTAAGAACTTCTCCAAAACTAATTTATTTGAAATATTTAATATGTTTAAATATTTAAATAAGTTACTTCAAGAACTCTCAAAAACATGTAGCACATCCTCAAAAACAATTATAATTCAGATAAGGTCAGTTCAACTTTACATTTATAATATGAATTCAATTAAAAATAAATAAACTTGTAATCTCACCAAACAACTTCTGGAAAGTCTGTGAATGCAATTAAAACTAGGTAGATACATCTAATATCCAAGGAAATCCATGTTCCATGCTAAACACAGAAATCACACAAAGTTTGTAAGGCACTTTATGGCCTTCATTAAACCACTGGAAACTGTATAATGAATTTCATTATTCAAAAACCTAATATAATTATATACATTGATTGAATTGTCCATACAAAATTGTAGATTCCGCAAACGAACGAGTCGCGCCCTTTTTAATTAGCTTTCCGAGCTACTCCATGACCTTCTCCACCTTCGTTCATTAACTATGATGATTTTCTTTTGCGTGCTCGTCCGAAGATGTTTATTTTTTCGTCTCAATTCGAAATTTTCCTGAAATTTTGCCCAAAAATTTTCATGAAAAAATAAATTGAAATGTGTACATCCGCACAATAAGTTTCGAAGAAGCCAACATGAGGGCTTGGAATTTGAAGAAAATTGGGCCTCTAGTTCAATTGTGTACATTCACAAAATAAGGTTCGAAGAAGACAACTTAGACTTGAAATTTGAAGGTCAAGTCCAAAAAGAATAAACAAGTTCGTGAATAGGCAAAAAATTAATATAATTACATATCCAGAAGATTCAGGCAGGTAGATAGATTCACCTTCGATTTTGTGCAAATATGTTATTAGAACTTTTATGGAATCAAAGCATTTTCGTTCTGGCAAATACAAGATTTCGACAAAATATACAGTACCATCGAACAAACAGCTTCAAATAATGATTCCAATTTTTAGAACCTAAAGGAAAACTATTAAAAGAGATGAACCTTTAGTAGTTTTCCAAAATCTACCAAATCGAAACCTTCCTTAAATTTTTAAAAGTGTTTCAATAAGAGCGTAATATTTCAGTGTTCAATAAAACATGGTTTTCTGTAGCAAAGTATTCAAATATATATTGATTTAAAAAATATGCATTTGGGAATTTTGTATGGTCATGTACGTACTCTTTTGACGAAATTTTCAATAACGTTATTGAATACATGTGGTGGTATTTCATTGATACAGCGTCTAATTTCGGCTTTTAATGCTTAGATGGTTGCAGGCTTATTGGCATAAACATGTTACTTCAGATAACCCCACAGCCAGAAGTCTAAGGGCGTTAAATCGCAAGAGCGTGGAGGCCAATTACGGTCACCAAATCGGGAAATGACACGACCAGGAGCAAACTTGTTCAAGATCGTCAATGTTTATTTTTCACTTCTGAAACTACTGATTCGATCAAAACCAAATTTGGTATATAGGCGTGTAATAACAATAAAAAGAATAGTGTCAAATTTTGTGAGGATCGATCGTCCAGGCGAACGACTCTCATTTGAAATAGTATATTTCGAGTAATTTCGAAATTACAAATCCGATTGAGTTCAAATTTAGTATTTACATGTGATCTACATTAACAACAAGAAGTCACATGTAACATTCTGTGAAAATTCCGGCAAGAAGCATGAAAAATATATGAGGTTTCGCTCAAAATATTTTTTCACTTTTTTGTCAATGTATGTAAGGATGCAGATCGAAGAGAGAAGGATGGATCATTTTAACTATATATTTTCCATTTTCATCAGATTTTCCATTTCCTCAGGAGAAAAGTTCTAAGAATACAGAAAATTACGTTTATTTGACTTCTGGGTGACAGAACACAAAATTCACGGACTTAAAATTTTCAAGAAAAAAGCATATGACTTCACGTTAGTGCTTTTCGAAATTTGTTATTTGCAAGTAATCGAAATATTCCTTTAATAATATTCTAATAGAAAATATTATAACCTGCAAAAAGGGAGAAATCTCTATACTAACCTTCCTCTGATTCCTTTAATCTATAAATGGTTTCGTCCTTCGAAATTTCTGAAGCTCTTGGAACAATTGTGCCTATTTCGGAACATGATCTTAGGTTTAAAATCTACCATGCAAATTCCAAGACTTAATTAATTCAAGAGTTATCGTCCTATAAATAGACAGCTATCACTGAGTTTCCCCTTCATTAAATCTGCTATTATTATTTTTAGTTGGAAATTTAAAAAACACAGTTTTATATTAACATGGGGACAAACGAATTTCGTTTCTGTTCTAACACAGTGAAATCGTTGATTTCAGAATGAATTCTGGATTATCATCGACAAATATACCGTGTTTGAAACGGAATTTTGTCTCCACTAACTTCATATGGAAGTTACATATTGGAATAGCGTGGTGTGGTCTATCATTTGGCTAAAATTGCATCTGAAATATAATTAATACTCTGAATTATATCAATGAATAGTAACCATATAATCAGTGAAATATATGGTTATAATTGCCAATAAAATGTTGAAATACGTGTTTAAATGGATTTCAAATCAGTATCTGAGCGTATATTGAATTTCGTGGCAATATGGAAAACTTATAATTGATCGTGATTCGATTCGATTATATATTGTGTAAAAAATATCTGTTAGGATGAAATTTCTTGATGATTACATGCTGATCGGTGCTTTCTAATCAATACGTTGAAGACAAGATTTTAACAGACAGATAAAAAGCAAATTCTATTAAACGAAAACATAGATCAAAACAGATTCCCATATTTAAGATCTTTGAATAACATTTTGAAATTCCCTAACAATTGTGAAACATTTTCCATCAACTCTATTATTTGTGAGCAAACTTCTATAATAAGAATAGGTTTTTCAATTGATAAAAGGATTATTACAAAATGTGAATATCAAAACAGATTTAATCTGTTAGTTTCCTATAATTTTAATTAAAAAAATTTTATTCAAAAACTTTTAAAATTATATTAATGTCTTATAAGCACAATTTATATTTAAAAGACATATAAAATCAGAACTCATTATATAATATCAAATGGAATAAAAACCCAGCAAATATAAATTGTCAATCAAAATTAATAAATAAATATTTGAAGCAGACAAAATTTTTTTCCTGATCTTATAATTATGAAAACTAAACAATTAGAATTCAGATAAGGTCTTTTTCAGTCAAACTTCACACTTATAATAATAAAATCAATTAACAATAACTAACTTACCTCTAAAAGTATACCACGAGATCTTAGAGGTAAGTTATTTATTGTTAATAGATTATATTTTTTAAATGTCAAGTTGGACCGAAGAAGACCTTATCTGAATTCTAATTGTTTTTTTTTAAATGTGATGATACATAGTTTGAGAGATTATTTAAATATATTAAATATTTCAAAATGAATTATTTTCCTGAGAAAATGTTCGTATTTTTTAAAAGGATTTAGTTTTCATAATTATAACAGAATTTTGTCTCCTTCAAATATTTATTTATTAATTTTAATTGGCAATTTATATTTGTTGGGTTTTTTTATTCCATTTAATATTATATAATGAGTTTTTATTTTATATGTCTATTAAATATAAGCTGTGCTTATTAGAAATTAATTCAATTCTAGAAGTTTTCGAATAAACTTTTTTGAAATTGAAATTATAGGGGACTAACAGATTAATTCTGCTTTAATATTCGGAAATTTATATTTGAGAACTTTTAAGAGATCTGTAATACATAATGATAATAAGCATGTTATCTGGACAAATTCGCCATTCGTGAATTTGTGTCTTCATATCAAGAAGGGAAAAGTTAGGCTTTTTGAAATCATTAGAGTTTCACTTAAAAAAAACATTCAATGAATATGTTCCAAAATTTATTCCGGAACCCAACACATGCCGTATTATGTTTTGTATTCTGGGGCATACAAATAGTACTTGACGAAGATGGCTGTAAAAAGAAGGGGATGGCTCTAAAAATATAAAATAAAACGAACATAACACGTGCCAAGTTAATGAATAAATTATGAAATATATATACTGAGTGTTTTTCTTTCGTAAAATTTCTGTCCTGCTTCACTTGGATCCAACTCCAAACCTCATTCACTTTATTAATAGGCATATTGGCCTTTTTTGTAAAATAAGAATATACTAGGGTGAACTATGATAGAGATAATATGCCTGAGGATTTCAACGAGAAATCTTTCAATAAATAATAAACGTGCATCAAAATTACCTGTTGATTTTTTCATTTCAGTTTGTTGCCTCTAAGAACGAATGAGAGTAATTTTTAGGTACCGTACGATCATAAAAGTTAGTAATTATTTCAATATACTGATGTAGTATCCTACACTAATATTTTATTATGCAAATATTTACCAACATTATTCACAACAGAATATGTTCATTTAAACTTTTAGTTTAAGATCCAAATGACGATATGTAATAAAAAGTAAAATGAAACGATTCTACTAGACCATCATCTTTATGTTCTACAACATCGAAAACACATTTAAGTGTAATTTTTCTCTGAATAGAAAAAAAAAGAAAGCTTATCCTCTCTACATATTTAATTTCAAAAAATTATATTTAATAATTATAACTTCAGGAATTAAATTAAAATAATGTCATATAAGTACCACTTATATCAAACGACATATAAAATAAACATTCAGTATAAGATATCCAAATGATATAACAAAATCCAATAAATAAAAATTGTTAACCAAAATTCTATAAATTAAATATTTTGAATAGACAAATTTTTTTTTCTGCTGATCAATCTTATGAAAATAAATATCTTTCAAAAATGTTTAACCTAATCTTAAGAATTTCATCATAAAACTATCTCACTTAGAATATTCAATATTATTGAATATCTAAGTTACTTTCTATAAAACCTCAAGATATGTAAAAACATTACTGAAAAACAAGTTTTAAGATAGACTTTGCTTCGTCAGTATTCAAATAATTCATATTCAATAAAATATAACATCAATCAACAAAAAATATTTACTCACCCTTCAACAATTTAGAAAACTTCTGGTAAATGAATTTAATTCCTGAAGTTATAATTATTAAATATAATTTTTTGAAATTAAATATGTTGAAGGCTAATATTAAAATATTGAAATAATTTTATATACCTTGTATCAAGTATTAACCTCTATTTGTCTATCTGTGACCTAAAGTGGCGCAAGATCGCAGTAACAAAGCCTACACAGAACACAACTGAACTCCTAACTCGTACAAGCTGAAAAAGCTTCTGAGGGATCTTCACAGAAGATCTAGGAGTATCAGGATAATAATAATAATAATAATAATTTATGTTAGCTTATTCTCTCTCCTGAATAACTAAGAAAAAGCCGTTGTGTAACTTTTTCTTATTAATGGAAGGCGAATAAAGTGTAATTTCAAATTATTAAAAATTTGTGAATAAATATGCAAAATGATATTTAATTTTCCACAACCTATTCCGATATTGTGAACGAAACTCATCCATTTTCGTTTATTTATTTTTGTAATTTCGTCATTTTTTCACTATGCACTTTTACTTTAGTTAGTGAATCATCAGCGCAGGAAAGAGAGATACTCATTTTCACATTAGTGTCATGCTTATAATTTCATGAAGCTTGCTTTGTTTATTTGCACAATTCATTCATATTTTTGTTTCATCCACAGCCATACAACACAACAAGTCCGTTTGCACCGTCCATTTTTCAGTGTGTAAGTGTTTTGTGTAAAAACGTAGTGCGTTGTTACTCCAATCAGTGTTCTAGAATTGAGTGTTTTTTAAGATCGTCGTGAAAATTCGGTCAAACATTGATCCTTGTAGAGGACAACCGCTCGAACAGGGTGATATGGTGGCCAATCAGAGTGTCGATCATCAGGAGAATGCCGAAATGTATTGTGCCCCTCCACATCATGCCTATGGCGAATATTATGACAGTCAGTTCTTTATGCATAACCCCACATGTATCCATCGGGAATTTGGTGAGATTTTTTTCTTGAATGAGCATGGAAATTGGTGATGGAATCGAATTGTTATGAATTATTTCACCATTTGCTTTTGTTAAATAGTGATGTAACAAGTACGGAATATGGGTAATATTTTTAGGATCCTGATTTTTGCGCATTAGGATTATTTGAAATAGTGGTATTACTGAAGCTTTATATGTTCGTTTTTATTCTCGACGTCAGAAGAGTTTTATTTTTACCATCTATTTGAACCAAACATCTATACGAAAACGTTAAAACCTCAATATCTCAGCCACTATTGAAATTATAAAGTTTTATAAGATAACGTCACTTTCATTTTGGGAGCCAATTTGAACTCAAATTACTCAACTGTATCACAAAATTGAAAACAACCTCTAAATTTTCAAATGGTGATGTGATATAATTCTTTATTTTATAGGCAGTTCAATATTTTCAACTTCCGCTTTCAATTTGAGAAATCTTAGGTAGAAAAAAAAGTTATTAGGAGTACAAATAAGTTTCTGCCGTTTTTTAACACAAATTAAATATTTATTATAGAAGAATGATTTTAAACGATGTTAGACTGCTTGCTGAGTGACTTCTAATGTTAGAGCAAGTTCTTTTGTGTTTGAGATGAATCTTCCTCCAATTCTTCATCCTCGTAAATTTTTGACCTTCCACTGCGATCTTTGTCTTCTACGTCGAAATCACCGTTTTTAAACTTTTGAAACCACTCTCGACACGTTCTCTCACTCAAAGCACCCTCACCATATGCTTCTACGAGCAATTGATGCGCCTCAGCAGCAGATTTCTTCAAATTAAGGAAGTAAACTAATATTTCCCGCAAATGACGCATACTTGGCTCAAATTTTGACCTTTTCAACCTATAAAAATTATAGTTTACCAATATAAAATCAATGATATTAATAGGTTATGTTGTTCTTGAATGTCCAAACTATTTTTTAAGCCGGTTATCATCTGCGAAAGCTAACCGAAACTCCGTGCCGCGCACGACAATAAAACGGCGGAAACTTATTTGTACTCCTAAGAGAATATCAAAGTTTCACAATAAAATATACAGAAATAACGCAATTTCATTAAATGATTAAAATGTTTTCAAGCAATTTAATGGCTGCTTTCAAACTTCTCTTAGCGTTCCGAAAGTTTGAATTGGAATTTCTTTTTTGTTATTCTCCTCATCAAGGCTTTCAAATATTGTAGGTGTATCCCATGAACAAATGATTAAAGATACTCCGTAGGGACGTTGAGTCGGTGATCTTTGTGACCAATAATTTGGCCCTCTTTGGCGGGTCTGTTTATCAATTCTGTGTTGATGTAAGAAAAAATCGCAATGGAATTCCAACTTGTTGAAATTAAATAGGATTTTTTCCTAAAATCAGATGAGCATCTTTCAAATTAATTTTGGATCATTCAAACTCATTTCATAGGTTTAAGAGTCTGTTTTCATCGCCACTAGAGAGAATTCATTCAATTTAATTATTTGTATATACTAGTTTACCAAAATACTTCCTTGAAAATCAAGCTGGCTTGCTTTTGAATATCTTTGGATTTTATAGGGGATGAGATATTCAATATAAAATTGTCAGATTGCAAAGAATATCTTTGGATTTTATAGGGGATGAGATATTCAATATAAAATTGTCAGATTGCAAAGAATATCTTTGGATTTTATAGGGGATGAGATATTCAATATAAAATTGTCAGATTGCTATATTTTCATGTAATTAATTACGAGAATATTCCACCTAGAAACTTCATGAAGAAAATAAATTTTGATGTGCACGGAAACCACCCCCTTTTTTAAAATTTGTTAGGTGGGTATAATTGAAAATCAAGTTGCCTATATTCAAATTTTATACAGGGGCGATATTTGTTATAATTTTTGATTTTCTCGGTCTTTACTTGACGGAAATTCATCTTCGATATAAGAAAAACAAATGTTAACTACCGCTATTTTATTGATAATTGTTTCGTCATACCATGACTTCATCAGGTGAGTACTTAAACTGAGGTATACAAGGCAGAAGATGACGTTAAATACAAAGCTCTGGTACAAAAAATAGAGGGGTGGGAAGAGATGGTTTACAATTAATGAAAAATATTAAGTAGGGGGGATCTGTTTAAATCTATTTGATCATTCAATAAAATTTCATTATATCTATTGATCTCTAAAGTTTCTAACAGATTTAGTTTCTGACTTTTGTTTTCGATATGTAATATTTCATAGTTCATATTGAAATTATGGGCAGTCTCTAACAAATGGTTGGCATAAGTTGAATTCGGTTTATTATTAATATAACATTTTTCATATTCTCGTATCCTTGTTTGTTAGTTCGTTTTTGGAACGAACAATCTTTTTTTGATTGTCTCGGTCTTTACTTGACGGAAATTCATCTTCAATATAAGAAAAACAAACTTCCGCTATACCATAAAATTAGTTGATGATTTATTACTCCAAAAACGAACTAATCTTGTTGTAAAAACAGAAATACCTTAGTTTGCCTAGATCAAAATTATTTTATGTTCAACGGCACGTTTTATCTAGACGAAGAAAGTCTAACAATGGGGAACCCATTAAGCCCCTTACTATCAGAAATATTCATGGATCACGTAGAAACCAATATCCAAAAACTCCCATATTTTAAAGATTTCGTTTATTGGTACCGCTATGTAGATGACATAATTTGTTTATTTAAAGGCACAAATAGACAACTTTGTTCATTTTTGGAATCTATCAATAAATTATATCCAACAATTGAATTCACACTGGAAGATGAATTAAATAATAGCATCAATTTCTTAGATTTAAAAATCACCAAAATTAATAATAGACACGACTTTTCCATATACAGAAAACCTACACATAAAGATAGTACGATTCATTATACTTCAAACCATCCATTTTCACAAAAATTGTCAGCTTATAATAGTATGCTTTATAGATTGGTTAACATACCCATGACGAAAGAAAATTTTGACAAAGATTATAAAACCATTAAACAAATAGCTTTCAATAATGATTTTAATCCGTTAATTGTACACAAGTCACTGGATAAAATAAATTACAAGAAAGCAATATCACTTGTATATACAAAATTCCAAAATTCAAACGAAACCAATTTTATTTCATTAATTTGCATAGGCCAAAAATCTAAAAAGAGTGCTAGAATTTAAAGAAAAAAAAATAGCATCTCATTTAAAACCGTTAATTCTCTAGGCAGCTTAATGAAAATAATAAAGATGTTATTCCTAACAACAAAAAATCAGGAGTTTACAAGTTAACATGTAGTGATTGCCCATGTGTATATGTGGGACAGACAGGCTGTTCATTCCAAACAAGGATACGAGAACATGAAAAATGTTATATTAATAATAAACCGAATTCAACTTATGCCAACCATTTGTTAAGGACTGGCCATAATTTTAATATGAACTATGAAATATTACATATCGAAAACAAAAGTCAGAAACTGAATCTGTTAGATACTTGAGAGATCAATAGATATAATAAAAGACAAATTTTATTGAATGATCAAATAGATTTAAACAGATCCCCCCTACTTAATATTTTTCATTAATTATAAACCATCTCTTTCCACCCCTCTATTTTTTGTACCAGAGTTGTGTATTTAAGGTCATGTTTTGCATTGTATACCTCAGTTTGAATACTCACCTGATGAAGTCATGGTATGACGAAACAATTGTCGTGTAAATCAATAAAAAAGCGGAAGTTAACATTTGTTTTTCTTATATTAATATTCGATATAGTTTAATATCTATAATAATTGACAAACAGGTATATTCTTGTGTATTAATTTTGGACAATAATTTACCGAAACACTTAATGAATGATGTGAATTTGTGGCAGTAAAAAAATCATTATGCGTGGACTGAAATTGAAATATTTTCTTTGTTTAACTTTAGTTAGGAAGCTGCCATTAGCTGGAACAGTTGGCTTGTTTGTATGTTCATCATGATAATGTTATTTTCAATGTCTCATTGAAGAACACAATTATAAAAATAAACCTGAAAGATGTAATTATGAAAGTGTCGTCTTATTTCCGGAGGTTTCGTATTAATATATAATGTACATTATTCTATAAGAAAATGAAATTGAAATAAATGAAGCAAACTTTCCGCAGATGTAGGTTGAAAGTTAGACTTTCCAAGTTGAAATAGGTTATATACATTACATTACAGGCATTTATATATGCACGTTCTAGAGTGGGTTATGTTTTCTTATAAAGAACGCAGCATTTTGGCTGCCTTCAAGTTTGTTTTCACATACTCGTATATCATGTGTCATTGCCGAGTGAACTCAATTTTTCGATTTGGTAACGTTTATGAAAAATTATTGAATAGGCATTTACTAATTCCATTACGAAATGGTTAATTGAAAAATTTTAAAACATATCTTGAATTGATATAGTACGCTCACGCAATAAAAGTTTAATTTTGAATATAAAAATGGAAACATTTTTTAAAACCTCTACATGATTTATTCTACTGAAACAAATTTAATCAGGATGTCTCGACAAAACTAAGTTTCTATCCAAGTACACATATGAAATTCGCCAATATGGAAACATTCCAAAATATATTAAGAAATCCCTAAAAAATATAAATCACACGTGAATACTGTTTCATTTAGAAATTTGACTAACAAACATTAAACTAAAAAATGTCTCATAGAAATCAAAATATAACACATTATTTGGGACAACCTTTGAAAATCTACATCCTAATACTCGCCCGTCAAGGGCAAGAATCAAACAATAAAATCTGCCAAGAAAAAATTACATTACCTACAAATATAACAACATCTATAACTTTGAAGAACTGAAAAATATAAGAGGTTAACTTAAAGCAAATCGTCGACTCTGTGTTCAAAAACATAAATCACAGACATATCATAAATCAACAATTTTAATTTTAATCTATTTAGTTCAATATTTTTCAGGGACTTATAACAAGTTTCAGAAATTATTATGTCTTACTACCAAAAAACTCAAACATTTTATAAATTTAATACGATTGAAAGAAATCTAACAATCTTCAAAAGGAGTACAAAAAGTTCTCTTTTGTACTCCTTTGAAGATGGTCGAAAGACCGAAGCACGTGTAAGGATTCTGAATAAATTGTGAAACATAAAAATTGCATTTTAAATAAAATAAAATAGAGGTTAATTCTTGATTGAAGGTATATAAAATTATTTTAATATTTTAATATTAGCCTTCTACATATTTAATACAGACAGTCCTTGGTCCAGAGGCCGTTAAATTGTCTTTCAATCTTCTAGATTAAGGGTAAACCACAGATATATTTTTGTGTGTAGTGAACCGTCCTCACTACATTTAAAGGTTTCATTTCGGCAGAACTATTTCTAGAAGATTGAAGGGTAAGTAAATATTTGTTGTTAATTGATGTTATATTTATTGAATATGAATTATTTGAATACTGAAGAAGCAAAGTCCTTCTTAAAACTTGTTTTTCAGTAATGTTTTACATATCTTGAGTTTTTATATAAAGTACCTTAGTTAGATATCCAATAATATTGAATAGTCTAATTAAGATACTTTTATGATGAAATTCTTAAGATTATGTTGGATATTTTTGAAAGATATTGGTTTTCATAAGATTGATCAGCAGAAAGAAAATTTTGTCTATTCAAAATATTTAATTTATAGGATTTTGGTTAAAAATTTTATTTATTGGATTTTGTTATACCATTCGGATGTCTTATAATGAATGTTTATTTTATATGTCAATTGATATAAGTGGTACTTATATGACAATATTTATATTATTGTCAGAAGTTATAATCATTAAATATAATTTTTTGGAATTAAATATGTAGAAGGCTAATATTAAAATATTTAAATAATTTTAAATAAAATTGTTATAATGTTTCACCTAATGCCAACCACATACTCCATTCATGTTATCAATTTTACATTCCTAACTCCAGCTGTGTTGGATTTTTGGAGATATTGAAAAACAGAATTTACTATGAACATAATCCAAATTAATCAAAATATATTAGAAAAACTATGTTCCAGTTGAAGTAGACATATAGAATTCTCAAATTTCGTACAATTGTCCAAAACATAAAGAAATCTATCTGTAAAAAGAAAATTAACATACATAGCTGATACAGTAAACTGTTTCATATAAATATGAATAACAAATACTGTATCAAAAATTGCCTTATTTCAATTCAAAAATTCTTCAGAACAGGGTTTAAAACATTTTTAAATTCTTCAAAAATTAAATTATGTAGAGGTGTCACAAAATAATTCTGTTTTTAGATTTAAAATTTCTGTTTTCATTCTTGTAACAGTTTCTGTGAATATTTCTCTTGATTTATTGATTAATTCAACTTCAATTAATTTATTGTATAAGTATAAATATGCTAAAGGGCTAAAGCTTTCGACACGCGGGAAACTCTTTTTTTTATTATGTCCGTTTATTTATGTAACTGAATAAAATATACACATTCTATACTCCAGTGGATTTTACCAGAGCATCTTCATATAGTTTATTTTGTGTATTTCTATATGGAAAACTTGTACAACTTAATCATAAATGGTGTTTCATGCTCCGAAAAAACAATTATTCCAAGTGACCGATTCAATAAAATAAACCATATCATTGAAACCATGAATAGGCAAGCCTTTCATAATTTACTTCAATTTGTTATAAAATCATTGCCACCAACTGTTTATCGTGCGTGACCTCGTACTAGGAAGTAAAGATAGATAGGACTTCCGTATGGATCTTCGCATGAAAATTGCTTCAATTAAGTAGGTGGTAATTTGGTTACCCTAGAACATCTCAATTGAAGCTTGGGAAAGTTATCATTAATTCCTAAACATGATGGGGACACTTTTACTCTATCTATATGCACTGAGGTTTTTCCTTAAGGAACATTGTATCACAGATAAAGAAGGAATTTAATAAAAAAAAAATTTTTATTTGGAAGCATTGGAAAAATTTGAGATAAATTTGGTATACAAAATTGAAGTATTACGTCTGACAATTGTTGAGAATATTGATTTTCTTAATTGGAAAGTATTAGACGTTCTTCAATTTTTATCAGAATTTCAAGAAAAAGTATTGAAAGCCTGCTCGAATTTAAAATTTTGTGGTGCCCTCAGTGATCAATTTGATTTTTTTGGAAAACTCCCCTTGCTAGTCAGATACATTTCTTAGTAAACAATCATTTTTGCAATCATGTCACACTTTTGAGAAAACTTTCATTTCATAATTGTTGAAATATTTGTAATGAAAGTACTATTTTAAATAGAGGAGTGTTTAATTAGCGGCTTGAACTCATTTTTATTCGCTTGGTATCTGAAAAAAAAATGAAAACATAAAGATTTTGTAACTATCAACATCTTGTATCATGTCGATGAAGGCTCTATTACTTTAATTATCAATAAATGACATATGTACTTCATACTGAAAATACGTGGTTAAAAAGTTTTTGTAATTATTTGGAATACAACCTGTAGAGATGTTTCCATTAATCAGACAAACGTATAAAACATTTTAGCTGTTTTCCAGGTTTTTCACAGGGATTATTTAATTCATTCCTCTGCCTTCCCCATACATTTCCTTGTATAGTTTTATGTAAGTTGTCAAATTCACATTCGAAGAACTACTATAATGTTGAACGAATAAAGTTCATTATATCAGAAGCACTTAAAATTATTTCGATTTCAATAATTAAAAAAAAAAGTATTCACTGAAAAATTTTACTCCCTTAAGTAAAAAATGGAATCTTCACACATGAATCAAATACAATTGCCAATTTTCTATTCATTCAATATTTGTATCATTCATTCTAAGCTAATAAAATCTCTTATCTCGAATCAACGAGACCGTAATTGTGGAATTTTAGTTGTATTTTCTACATCTTTTGATATTCTCTGAAATACTTCTATTGATTTTATGAAATCATATTTCTGTTTCCTGAGTGTCTGAATTCTGGGTATCATTGATTAAATTCGTTCGACATTAATATTACAGAAAATAATATACCGGAAAGTTCTGCGATCGGAAAACCTGTTTAAATTATGAAAAAACAATAACGGAAATAATTTTTTTGTTAAAATGTCGAAGAAATTTAGTTTAATCAATGATACCTAAAATTTATACATGCAGGACTTAGAAATATGAGTTCATAAAATGAAGAAGAGAAGAGAATATTGAAAGATGTAGGAAATACAAGTAAAATTACAAAATTACGGATTTGGGATGAGAGATTTCATTATCGTTGAATGAATTATATAATTATAGAATGAATAGGAAAATGGCAATTGAATTTGATTTGTGTTGAATTTTAGATTCCATTTTATAACTGAAAAGTGTAAAACTTTCAGTAAATACTGCTTTATTTCCAAAAAGTTTAAAATTTTAATAATTTTGTGACTACAGGTTCAAATTACTAGCTCATTATGGAAAATTTGTTAAGTTTTGAATTGTTTCATAGTAAAACAGTTATTTCTAAAAACTTGCTTCAATTATGATCAATTCCAATTAGGAACCAAAAAGAAACAACCAAAACTATTCAATTTTTGAAGAGTATATCCTAACGAATATTTCTTCATTAAACCAGGAAAATCAGTTTATTTCGAATAGAAATATGCCGTTTGAAAATTCTAATTCTTTGACAGAAATGTAGTCATTTAATCGTATACATTCGAAAAATAAAAACTTGTAATAATTTAATCTCCGATATCTGCTGCTACTTGACAGTGCGTAGGAAAATAATCTACATATGCGCACTCGTATAAACAATTAGTATGAATAACATTATCTAATTGTTTTTACATTCACTCGGAAAGAAGGCGAAATCGAAAGCAAATATCATTAGTTTAAAAATAAACCTATGAGTTTAATTTTGCATAAAATTATATCATTTCAAGGTTGTCTATAGATATTGGTTATAAAAAATAATGTCCATAGTTACTATGCAGTCTGTTGGAAGCATTTATGGTAATGCTTCTTCATTAAAATGATGTGTGGAAAAAACAGGTGTTCCGCTTTAAAAATGTGCATTTTCGTGGATCTGCACATTATGTATATTAATGCAGAATAACCGTGTATCCAATTAAGGATGATGTCAATCGAATTTATGTCATATTAAAGCAGACAAAAAGCCTCATGAAAAATTGAACACTTCCCCATGACTTTTCTGGCATTCAGAATTGTAATCATGATTATTCCAACAGAATTTTACTCATTTTAATCCAAATTTATTTTTCTCGACTAGAACCGATGACCTCGACTGGATTGTATCATTATTATTATTAATTTTTTTACTCGTCAAAATGACTTCAAATTTAATATAGTTTTTGATATCTTTCATTGAAAATGCACTCTAATTTGTTTCGAATAGAAATTTATTGAAAGTATACGTCTGTCAAAAATAATTATGATAATTTTGTTTGGGTAAAGACGAAAAAGATGAATAAACCTGATAGCTCTGCGCTGGCGACACTATAGATAAATTATACATACAAGAAATTTCTAGCACCATGGGCGTACCATTTTCTATTTCCAAATTTATGGAATGCAGAACAAAATATTTTTCCTGATACTGATGAATATATCCTAATAATATCTAATAGAAATTCATAACATGAAATGGAGTTTGTGGTTGGTACTAGGTGAAACATTATAACAATTTTATTTAAAATAATTCACACAGTTTTTAATTAAATTGTGAAATATAAAAACTGTGAATTATTTTAAATTAAATTGTTAACAGAAATTCACCTAAATTCAAATATTTTCGTCCACGAATTCCAAAATTAAAATCCAAATATTGTGTTTTGAACTTGATTTCTTAAATATCGAACTTCAGACCCATAATCAGTTCTAAATATTGACTATCCAAGGAAAAAGTCCTTATCTCCTCTTGATCTCTAGAATAAAAATTCCAGCTGGTTTTAGGATTCCATGAATCTAACTCTTTTTGAAGAAATGTTTACTATGACGTTCTTATTCTTCCTTCCTGATATTATGCTATTTTGAACCTTCTCAACTATCAAAGATAAAAAAATTGATATTACTTCTGTAAAAACAACTTTAATTTTCCACAAAATGAAACATATTCATAATATCATAATATAGCATTCACACTCTCTAGATGAAATGAAATATTTACAATTGAAAATAATTCATTAGGCTATAATGTTATCCTAACAGCTTATTACTTACCTATGATATAAATTAGGATAGGAATTCTAATTTTTTTTCAAACACTTCACATTGACGAACCATGCTGTCCACAAATTATAACCATATTCAGCTGAACAGCTAAAAACTCAAGATATTTTTTGTGCTTAGGAATATACTTACTGATATTTGAAGGAAAAAACATAGTACCTGCCTTGACAACGTGGTCTGTAATACGGCTGAGGTGAAACCAAGACATGGGATGGGCTCCTTTCTTCCCAAAGTTACCACTATACTACAAGAAATTTCTTGTGTATTGTATAATGATAGAATCTTTTATTGGTAATTTTGCGGAAATTAATATTGATAAAATAGTAATATGGAGCAACAAGTAGAGAACCTTGGAATAAAGCATGGTTTATTATTATAATAATATTGTGAAACTTGAATGGTACCGAGGGTTTTAAAAAGAAAAATATTCCTAAATGAGTCATCTGCCAAGACAGGCTTTAGTAGTGGACTAAAACTGATTACAATCGACCAGTTGAATAATGCGTGATATAATGTTAGAATCGCAACAAAATTGGATCTCTCTTAATACGTCTATGGTGCTGACAAATTGTTCGAGCATTATTATTTAACAGAAGATTGCGTGTAAGTCCGATTTCGTGCATTCACAATCAGAGTAAATCCCGATTCGCATCTGCTGAATATTATTTTTACCATCTGCTGCGGATCAGTTGACTGAGATTAAATATTTTCACTATAAATTAGCTTCTTTACTATGTTCCATAACTGTTCACATAATTCTGAACGCATTTTTCATCTTAATTATTGTAAAATATTCTTATCCTAAAGAGGGATCATTACGAACGATATGTTTTTAAGACGTTATTGCTTTCTTGTTGAAAACGGTAGAAATGTCACCAGCTGTCATTTTTCTTTCTGTATAATTTGACAATTCATCGTGAGAAAATACTTGTTTCAATAAATCTAAATGACAAATAATCGATTTCTGCCCACTAAGCCACCGGAATCTCCAAATAACCAATTTTTCATTTTAATCTTCTAGAATAATATTGAAACTTGAAGTTAATAAAAATCACAAAACATGTCGTTTGTTGCAATGAAGGAACAGTTTTCGTTTATGTTTCCAATAATTTTAATAACGCTATTCAAATAAAATTATGAAAAACTTTAAATTTCAATGTGAAAGCATTTTACTCTGCTTACACTTTCTGAATAAAGAGCGGAAAAATTTGGACAGTATTTTTTATCTAGCTAATAGACTGAGAATAGTGAATATATTCAGGAATACTAATTTGATATTCGAAAGAAAAGTTCACTTTTATCCAGAGTCTCAAGAATGCGAGGATAGGGTGCTTTAGTTCAGAGGGATCAAAAAAACGATACATTTCAACTGAAAATTACCTTTTGCCATCCAGTAAATATCCCCGTCTCAAGGATCTGAGTCCCTCTGTTTGCTTTATTAACCATGTCGTCCAATCTCCATGTCTTATTTCATTCAAAACCTTTCAGTTTATGGATGGTACGATAAGTTTAATACTTCTTCATTTTATTACCTGGTGTACCATTCCCAGCCTACCCATTAGTGGAGATAATGTGGAGAAGTGGAAGTATTTCTGGGAGCTAATGAACCCTTTTTTCATTTGTCTATGTCTTTTCTTTGTCTTCTTAATTACACATTACACGAAGTAAAACAGCGGAAACGGATGCAATAATTTGTTGCCTTGGATCTGTGATTGTGATTGACAGGTTATAGGCGGAGCGGCGATTGTAAAATTAGTATGTTTCGTTCTGGAAAGGAAGGTTCGTTCTGAAAGTACAGTATGGACCCGACGAAGACAGCATTAGGATTCTTCCTGTATCTCTCCTATAAAAAAGAAGGATTTTTTCCGTGAAGAAAAAACAAATATATTGTCAGCAATAAGAAACAAAATTTTCTCTTCTCAAAATAGAATGGTATTTCCATAAACTTTGAATTTTAACTACGTAATAAAACAAATACCGAAAATGTGCAATCAAATTCTATTGTTTCTTTTTGTATACTTGGTGAATTAAAATAATAACAGCCAGTAATAGTAAAAATATTTCTATCAATTTCGGAAAATATGTTTCATATGTTGAAATAAACGAACGATCATTACGATGGTTTTGTTCTTACCACTCTTTGGTGCACAAATCCGGTGCTTATTACAGACCATTGATAGAAAATCTGTTTGAGCCCTTCATTATGCTTAGATCGAGAAGACAGACAAATTAACATCGATTCAGATAGTTTGATAAAAGTAAAAAATAAAGGAGTGAGTCTGAGGGTAGTCGGCTTGTCTTGCAGAAAAATTGATGCTAGGACGAGCAGAACTCTGAATACTCTTGCTTGGCAAGAATAGTTTCGCCAAGAACATAGAATAATAAAAGCATGTCTCAACCGAACTACAGAAATCTACAGAACTGCGGAAGACGTAGAAAAGAACTACAGAATATGTAGAAGAGTACTACAGGGGATGGTCGCCTTCAACATTTGGCTTTGAGTGATTATATCACATCAAGAAGAGACATTGCAAACCAATAGTTTATTGAACATTGGTATGCGTAGCCAAGACAGATCGATGTTATTATACTGCACTTTGAATTTTCTGTCTGCTTAAGACCTTGCGTTAATTGAAATGCGTTTGCAACTACTTCCTCGATATCAAATATGATGTACCCTTGGACATGTGCAATTCCTGTGTTCTACGCGGATCAGACACCACGTTCTGCTTCACTACAGCAATATTTTCGGCTGTAAGTCTTATTACAGTAGCATGTACTAGCTTCTTAATATTCACAGACCCGGCTTCATGCGATTTCTTCACAATATTTTCAAATTTTACATTCATGCATCCGATCTTTAATTGATCGGACCAGTATTTCCCGATTTATGCAGAAAAAATTGTAACTATTATATTATAGTTATTTTCCTGAAATAGACAAATTGTGTTTCTCAAAATGCAAGATATTTCCATTTGGTTTAAAACTAGCGAGTTTCCAAGTTATTAAAAAATCATCGATTATTAATTTAATTGACCACAAATTATTCATCAGTATGGTAAATCTAATGTAATTTTTTACATCGATGTGTGAATAGAAATTCATAAATATGAATGTTTGCATGAACTATGGAATACTTTTGAATAATTGATATCTTGTATATACAAGTGACCCACATAAAACAGTCCAGCCGGATATTTCCGTAAGTATGTGTTTTTCCGGAAAACGCCGAGACAGGTAAATTTTAACTTGAAGGAGTACATCTTCTGATTGCAAATTTACGGGTTTTAGGACCATCTTCCTGAGGGGGGTGGCAATCTCTTCAAGAACTTAGAATGGGAATAGAGATAGAGTGATATCGTTTTGAATTTATTTCGGTGTAAAAAAACCCCTTGGAAGTGATGGGTGAAGTAGATTAAGTAAGTAGTCGAGTTTCTGAATGAATTTTAGTGATTGAGATATTATTATTATATATAATATATAATTATATATAATATATAATTATATATTAGGAGTACAAATAAGTTTCCGCTGTACGGAACCCAATTTCCTTGTTTATGAATCATTCCTAATGATTGTAAACGATGTGAGACTGCTTGCTGAGTGACTTCTAATGTTAGAGCAAGTTCTTTTTGTGTTTGAAATAAATCTTCCTCCAATAATTCCTCCAATTCTGCATCCTCGTAAATTTTTGGCCTTCCACTGCGATCTTCTACGTCGAAATCACCGTTTTTAAACTTTTGAAACCACTCTCGACACGTTCTCTCACTCAAAACCCCCCACCATATGCTTCTACGAGCAATTGATGCGCCTCAGCAGCAGATTTCTTTAAATTAAAGAAGTAAACTAATATTTCCCGCAAATGACGCTTACTTGGCTCAAATTTTGACATTTTCAACTCATAAAAATTATATTTTACCAATATAAAATCAATGATATTAATAGGTTATGTTGTTCTTGAATGTCCAAACTATTTTTTAAGCCGATTATCATCTGCGAAAGCTAACCGAAACTCCGTGCCGCGCCATCTACAATAAAACGGCGGAAACTTATTTGTACTTCTAATATATTATATAAATTGCTCATCGTTCATTTTTGTTTGATATTTGTTCTTGTATTCTGTAATCTAGTCCTTTAGGGGATCTTTGCCAGTGAATAGTGTTAGCATATAATGGAATAACACCTGAAATGTTATAGAATGTAAAAAGGATGTTGAATTATTTATAGTTTAAAAATGAAAAGGAGGCAATTCCAATATTTTATTTAATAAAATTTGTTCAGAAAATCAAATCAAACTTAATGGACTTCGCCCACCACGCATAATAAGTTTTGTACACCAAAACGAACTTCAGAACAGAACAGAAGTTTTACAGCATATTCTTATCTAGAATTGAAAAATCTTCAAAATGATGTCTCACTCAACACCCCTATTACCATTTAAAATTTTTGAGTTTGCAATCAAAAGATGTTACGCATCAAAATTTAAATTGACCTGTCCCGGCGTTTTCCGGAAATATCCAACTTTAAGAATCTTAAATTGACAAATTATGTTATCAAATGGAAAATGTTTTACCTAAGCCTTATATCATGTTTACCATTTATCATTTTCAGAATTAATCTGAATGTGAGTCAATACTTGATAGAAGTAAAATGTAAATGACTTTAAATTCAGAATAAAATATTCTAACTTCTACAATATCTATTGAAACTATATACAAAAACTATCAAATTGATATCCTTATATATAATCAATATAAAATATTTTTCACTCTCTCGGAAAAAAACCTTTTTACATCCCAACATGAAACGTACTAATACAAATGTATCAACAAAAACTATATAAGTATGTATATTAACATGCAAATACAAGGAAATCCACTATTCCAAAATTATCTGAAATTCTCAAGATAAAGGATCAAATGAAAATAATTGGACAAAAATTCCAATATTTGATAGCTATTTCGGTCTGTTAGACCTCTTCAGAAATGTATTGAATTCAGATTCAAATATACAACAAGATCAAAATTTAACTCACCAAATAATATAAAACCTGGAACGAATAAACTCGAAGGAAACTTTAAAGTATCCAAAATAAAACAGAAATGATCAACGTGTTGTAACGTATAACCTATAACGATTTGTATATATAATTTTTGGTATATAGTTTTAATATATATTGTAGAAGTTAGAATATATAATTCTGAATTCAAAGTCATTTTAAGAATATTTTAATTTTCAATATTCCTATAATTTCAAAAAAATTTTTAATCTTTAAAAAACAAATGATTACATGAAAGGATGTTTCATGAATTTTATGTCAAATTGGAGCTGAAACGCTTACATGAGTAATGTCGACTTCATATTATGTTCTTTCTGTATTTGTTAGCCTTAAGAAGTGGCTATTGCAGTAATATTTATGAAGTATAAATGAATCTAAAGTTAATAATTTTTTTTCTGAATTAGGTTTAATTTCTTGCATGTACATCTCTGCTTATTTAAGAACGTACTTTATTCATATTTCAGTTTTTTATTTTAGAGGGAATTGAGTGAATGAGTTAATTTCATTAATTAATACTCGATATAGCTTTCGTTTCTACACTTCATCTTAACAGTTTTCATTTCTACTTAATGAAAAGCTTGTACATATAGTTTGATATGCAATTATGTAAAAATACTTCTACGGAAGTTTTATGCCTTTAAATCCTGGTAAATTGTTGAGAGTTAGAAGGTCTAAATCAACTGTAACCAAAATTGAAGCTATTTGATCGGGTTAATCCTTGTTCTATGTCTGATTTTTGGAAATGCAAATTTGATTGTTAGGAACCCCAAAATACTTGGTGAACGTTGAATTGCAGACAATGTCAAAGTTCAAACTCAACAAAATATACAGTTGTTAAGTAATTCGCTCCGTCCAGTGTTCAATCTGCCAAGACCGATTGCCTTATTTTCGCTCGAAACGTAGAAACAAATAGTTTTAAATAATTCGTGAACTGATTGAACAATTAACTGAATTCTGTGATACTTGGTTAACGTAATCGCTATTCTTTAATGAAGAGTGAATGGATGTTTTTCAAGCTGTGTGATTATTTACTTAATAGCTATGTAATCCAAAAATCATGATACAGGTCATTTGAAATTCTTTACTTTAACCAGACATATTTTACTATGGAGCTTACCTATAGTATGTTACCGTATTAAATGATTAAATACTCTATATGTTTTCAGAAGCATAATTAAGATATGTTTTTGTTTTATTTCAATTGAGCTCAAGACTCTTTTTTTAAATGAGAAATAAACGCTTTTGTCTGATTTCCACTGAAAGCTGAAAGTTATTTTTCAAATAAGTACGACGGATTTCGAATGTTGAGTCAATATCAAGTGAAGATACTGACAGCAGTTACAAGTATTCATACAATTTCAACAGGATAGTTTTCCTAAAAAAGAGCAAACTTCGCCAAAACCCATATCACCGAACGCTTAACCGTAAACTAGATATTAATGAAATAAAAAGGCCTTTTACTTGATAGAAGAAATATAACAAAATTTGAATATTAAAACAAATTGATATATGTTTATCTTCTACAATTTTAATTTAAAAAATTTTTTATTCAAAAAACTTTTAGAATTAAATTAATGTCTAAAACAAGCACCGCTTACATTTAATAGACGTATATAATCTAAACTCAATATCCATGTCAAATGGAATAAATAAACCAAAAGATATACGAAAGTCATTAAAATTATTAAATAAATATTTAAAGGAGACAAAATTTGTTTCTGGTCTTGCCTTCAGAACGCCATTTGCATTTTAAAAACATGAACACACTTGAAGGACCTCTCAAAGAATATAATTTATTTGAAATATTTAATATATTTAAATATTCGAATAAGTAAATTCAGAAATCTCTCAAAGCATGCACTATATCTTCAAAAAACAAATATAGTTCTAAGCAATTCCATCTTCAGTCCTGAAATATATTCAAAATATCAAAATCAAAAAACTAACCTACATCAAACAACTCACCACGTGTAAATGAATAATGTTTCGAGACATAGATCATCTTTATAATTCAAGATTGATCTATGCTCTAACAGAATCAAAGAACGGTGTGAGTTATTTTCTATTTTATTTTATATATAATATATAATTATATTTTGGCTTCAATAAATCTCATTATGCAATGTCAATGAACTTAAGTAAGCCTTGAAAATAACTCACACTGTTCTTTGATTCTGTTAGAGCATAGATCAATCTTGAATTATAAAGATGATCTATGTCTCGAAACATTATTCATTTACACGTGGTGAGTTGTTTGATGTAGGTTAGTTTTTTGATTTTGATATTTTGAATATATTTCAGGACTGAAGACGGAATTGCTTAGAACTATATTTGTTTTTTGAAGATATAGTGCATGCTTTGAGAGATTTCTGAATTTACTTATTCGAATATTTAAATATATTAAATATTTCAAATAAATTATATTCTTTGAGAGGTCCTTCAAGTGTGTTCATGTTTTTAAAATGCAAATGGCGTTCTGAAGGCAAGACCAGAAACAAATTTTGTCTCCTTTAAATATTTTTTTATTAATTTTAATGACTTTCGTATATCTTTTGGTTTATTTATTCCATTTGACATTGTATATTGAGTTTAGATTATATACGTCTATTAAATGTAAGCGGTGCTTGTTTTAGACATTAATTTAATTCTAAAAGTTTTTTGAATAAAAAATTTTTTAAATTAAAATTGTAGAAGATAAACATATATCAATTTGTTTTAATATTCAAATTTTAGATATTAATGATTCACCCCTACTTTACCTTTAATTGTGAATCCATACAGATGTTTGTATCTTCACTTAATGTTGACCTAATGTTACAAACTGATCGTACCTATTGAATAATGAAGTTCAGTGGAAATTGGATGAAAGAGTATGCTTCCTCAGTCATAATAAATTTCCACAAAGTAAAAAAAATTTACTAAATCAGTTATGTTTCAGTTTTATTGTGAACTGTTCGTATTCTGATGTGTTTTGTTTGATTCATGCCTATTAATTCTCATATATTTCTCCTTTATCATAAATGCATCTTTCACCAAAAAAGACTGCTATAGTTTTTCAAAAAAATTCTTAGAAATGATGTGAGATTTCATTCTAATTTTTTTATCCAATGTATTTTCGCCAACTGTTTCATAATTCATATTTCTTTCCTAGTCAAACTCAAAAAGAATATCATGAAATTCTGAATAAATACTATTCGGCTATATTGTTTTATTCGGAAATTCACAAAAAGGGCCGTTTATGGTCGATTTCCATCAATTCTCGTGTATCCTAATAGTGTCATGCATCCCAAGGACCTCAAAATTACAACAATAAATCATTAAAACTTCGAAATAATCACAGGAAGCTTCTTCTCGGATCGATTTGTAACATTTCCTGTTCAAAACTAAAATGCGTAAATTTAGAATTTGCGATAATACAATGGGGATTATTTAACGAATCTCAAGGTTTCGGAACAACGCATAGAATTCGTATCACACAATGGATTAAAATTTAATAATGATGAATTAATCTGTCATCTATAAAAAATTACATGCATTTGGAGTTCTTTCGAATTAAATTTTATGATACAAAATTAATATTTTTCTTTTATACTTTGGCACTTTTTAAATTTGTGCAATCGCTTTCTATAGATTTTCACTAAAAAAAATTAATCTTTGGAAAAAAAGTAGTATAATAGTGCTGACTTTGCTTCAAGAGCTTAAGCGCGGCAGTACGTTAATAGTTGGAAGCATTCCAAGGATTTATAATACTAATAAAATGTATTCAAACATTAAAAAAATTTTTCATTTGTTAGACCGGTCGATTTAGACATAAAAATAGTGATCAAATAAAGAAAATTCCGACAGAGCCAAATCTTCCTAGAGACCTTAGGTTTACCACAAGGAATAAAGTGTCAAAAGTCCCGATCAGTCCCATGTGCGCTAAGGGACTTATTCGGGGCCCAAGGTCAAAATTTTAGGTTTTTTGAATTTTTTTCGAAAACGGTAAGTTTTATCGAAAAAGTACCTCAGAGTAAAGTTGTAAATCTTAAAATTCTCTATAAAAATGATTTTTTCTCTAAGACCCACTATTTCCCAGATATTGCGCTTGTAAGAATCACGTTCTACATAATATGCACACATTTCCACACCACCTGTGAGGTAGTGTACTGGGCACGTTTTTTTTTACGTGGTATCCCCGGTAGGCCTATTCCACGAACCTTTATGACGTTATTTTCAGGAACAATAATTATTTAATAGTATGAAGATTATTGATATGGGTTACTGAGTTCAACTGTCGTTCTATCTTCTTTTTATTACTTTAATCTGACTCATACTCTTCATATTCAACTTCAACAATCATGTTTTCTTCAATTTCTTCTTGTTCTTCTTCTACACCTCCTTTCTGTTGATGAATGCTTAGAAATGGTTCAAATGAAGATGAATCAGTTGTCTCTTCATCAAAATCACATGAATCTTCCTCTCTTGTATTTAATTGAACATTTGAGCAAGAGACACCTTGGCAATTGGTACACGCTGGAGAACACTGCAACTCTACTTTTTTACAGCCACATTTGGCACTACAACCTTTCTTGCAATTGCAAAAAATAGTGTTAAGAAGTTTTTCTGGAGCAGAGGGCAGTAAAGTTCGAATCGGCTCCAAAGTATTATTATACGTTACGATCCAAACTAATATCTATTATTCAGGAACTAGATTCCTAGCGGACCGTTTATTAAGATACTACTCGAAACCATGGAGTCATGCGATTTTCAGAAACATGTTTCCTCTTGTTGCAAAAGAACTAGATATCTCGTTTTGTTGTTTAATATGTAATGATACGATAAATTTCCATCAAATCTACTGAACTGCTGTCGGAATATTCAAAATTTAAGGAAATTACTACTTCTATGAATTTTTCATAAATATGAAATATTCATTTGAATTGTTCAGCTGTTTATCTTAATTGAAAGAAGTTTTCAGAAATGATTCGGTTTCACTACCAAAAGATTCGAATATATAGACATTTTTCTTACTGCAGTTTCGAAATCCGTAGAACTCACTTCGTCATTTCCCATAACATCTTCCAAACAAGGCCCTTGGTTCAAACATCAACCAAAGCCTAATAGATCCTTACATAAATACAATAAACGGGAGACACCCATTATCATCTTGAAACACTCATTCTTCGCATTAATTGGGAAAGTTTTGATAAAAAATTATATACGGATGCCTCTAAAGATGAACACGCAGTTGAATGTTCGATCATCAGTAAGCCAAATACCTTAATGTCATACAAGTTTCCATCCACCTGTGACATTCTTACTGGGTAGTCTAACAATATTTTTTTAGTTCTGTCATTCTAGGCAACAAGATCGCAATCCTTCCAGATTTCTTATCTTCAAATCAATCCTTTGCCAATATTAATTGAACATTCAAGAATGATCTCACATGTTTAAGACCATCAACAACATTGTTACCCTCATAATTTGGATCCTATCTCATAGGATTCCCTGGAAACGAAGCTACAGACCAAACCGTTAAACTAGCACGAATCTCCGACCTTCCTGTAATAAATATTCAGTTTCACACAGATTTCAAAACTGAGATCTTTCCAAGACTGATAGACTGAATGGGTTGGCGCTAACACTACACTGCGTAAGGTTCAACCCAGGGTGAATATTTCAACAAAAAAAAATTATTTGTATAGAAAACATGAATTAGCGATGATACGACCAAGAATAGACCAGGTTGACTCATTACTGAGGAGTTGGCCATCCATACGAACTAAAAGAAGACCCAAGGATATCCTCAATTCACCAACTCAAATCGAACACTTTAATTCCTCAAGGAATCTCAGCTTCACAACCTCATATGTTTAATTCAGGAGGCATGGTACTATGTCCATTGAATCTTTGATTTTTGTTCTTTCCTTCCTCATGTTTTCAAACATACCTAACACATCACTGAACTGTTGCTCTTGCCAGTGACCTAGATGTCGAAATACGTTGATTTAAATAAATAAATATATTTCTTGTACTAAGGGTGGAATATTTAAGATTTGCATTTTTGATCGGCTATAAATAAAAAACTTATGAATATTATGAGTTTATTAGAAAGGTTGACATTTACGAATGGAAATCAACATCACGAATGACTGCCAAGACTACAGTACCCAATTTTCAGTACATTGTCGATTGTTTGGGGTTCAATTTCATGAATGGCAACTTCGATTTCGTGTTTCAAGTCATTAATCGTTTCTGGATGGTTAGCACTTATCCTTATCGCATCCCCACAAAAAATTGCCCTCCGAGCTGAAAATGAGCTTCATCGCTAATGATGATTTTTCTCGGAAAATGCTCATCTTCGGCCATGCGATTATTAGCCCATTGAGCGAAGTGGAAACGCATCGGATGGTCACGAGGTTTCTCTTCTTGCACTAGTTTCACTTTTTAAGCCTTCATATCGAGGCCTTTATATAAAATTCCATGGTCCATGTTCATTTTTTGAACACGAGTTGATGTTTATGCAGGTTCAGCCACATTCTGGGCTATAGCAGCAATGTTTTCAGGTGTGCTCACCGGTCGAGAAAAGATTTAGCTATTTATTCGAACTGTTTAGTAATTGATCATAATAAAAATACGTTTTTAAAAATTACCATGTTTCACAACAAAAATTTACATGTTTACATATTTTTGTAATTGCAGTTTCAGAAAAGTGAAGAATATTTATGCAAGGTTCCGATACAAATGATGATAGCAAGAATATAAATTAGTGTTATGAAGATTTGGTACAGTAGAGCTAATTGGTTAATAGATTTTATTTGAATATATTTTGGATTAACATAGATTCGTATGGTCATTGATTACATTCAGATTATTTTTATCATGAATTTATTTGAAATTTTCAACAGACTCCAAATAGTTGCACTTCCTGCCTTCTTTTCCTACATGTAAATTTTTCACATTATCTATTTTAGGCAAAGAGTGGCCATGGAAAATGGTCTAATTAAGAAGAAAGAAAAATATCGACATTTGCATTTTGAGTCTGTTGAAATTTCCAAATGGGCTCCTAATAAAAGTGCCATGCATATGGTCATGGTAAATAGGATGTTCGTCTGTGACACTAGGAGCAATATGGAATGCAGTTCGATTTTTGAATTAGCCTGGAGTTGTATGCTGCGTAAGTGTATTTCTGTTCATTAGATGGCGCTGGCCGCAGGGCGAATATAGGTGCGTAGATGTGTTGAATGCGTTGACATTAGAGCAATGCACTAATGAATAGCCAAAAAGCTATGAAATAAGCATGTCTGCTGCTCATGCCCGATGATCAGCGCAACCTATTCGGCTTTATTAGTTTCGCAATGTAACACAGATGTATATTGCACTGTTACCAATTCAAAAACCTTCCTATTTACCATGATCATATTCGTTATCATATTCGTAATGATTATCCGACGATTCAATTAATTCATTTGGAGATAAATATTTAAATAACCATATGAATCTATGTAAATCTAAAATATTCAATATATTCAAATTACATCTCTTAACCAGTTCTATCTATCATGCCGACATTTTAAAAACTTGTCTGTATTCTTTTTATCATCCTTGCAGCTGAATTTGCATAAATATTCTGTACTTTTTGTTAAGTTTTCACTTTTCTGAAAACGAAGTAATGCTTCGAAACTATACTCGCAAAAATGTGCAAATATCTGCATTTTGATGGTACTTAAACAGTTATTTCTGAAACATGTTTTAGACTTAGTCTACATCTGATTTGTAGATTTGAATCTTCTGAGATCTGAAGAAATTTTTATAAGAGGATTTGGGCGCTTCTTGGTACGCTCATACTACCGATGCTAAGTTTATAACAGGTTATTAATTTCGTGGTCCGGAGTTCACAGCCCTGTTTCAGTGACATATTATGTCGAACAGAACTGTGATCCGAAGCCTCATATATTTAGTTGAGAGTTAGCCATTTAACAATATGGATCGTTTCTCTACTGCTGAACGTGTAAAAATTGTGGAAAGTTACTACAAAAACGGTGATTCTATAGTAAGTAAGTTTCGTGCATTACGGCCAGATTATGGTTGATATCATCGTCCATCTGAGCGTACAATTGGTAACACGATGAAAAAATTCGAAGAGGCTGGATGTCTTAAGGCTCATACATTATCGAAATGCGCGCTCGACCGAAAATATTTCTACTGTAAGTGAAAGTATTGAAGAAGGTCCAAGTTTATCAATTCATCATCGCGCACAACATTTGGACCTCTCTTACGCCACGCTATGGCGTATTTTGCATCTGGATTTGCATCTTCATATAAGATTCAGCTGACCATAAGGACTAAAGCCAGCTGACCATGGAATGCATAGAACATATGCTGATTGGGTTCTTGAGCAACAACATTTGGATGACGATTTTTCACATCGAATTTTCTTCAGCGACGAAGCACATTTTTCTCTCGGTGGCTAAGTAAACAAGCAAAATGGTCGCATCTGGGGACAGTGAAAATCCTCATGTAATTTCTGAAGAGACCATTACATCCACAAGAAGTCATTGCATGGTGTGTAATTTGGTTTGATGGAGTGATTTTCTTTGAAAATGAAAAGGTGTCACTCAAACCGTCAATTCTCATCGCTATAGCCAAATGATTACCGATTCTGTTTGGCCTGAAATTAATGATATGGTATTGGAAGAGATGTGGTTCCAGAAAAATGGTACAATAAGCCACACAACACAACCCGTTTTGGCTTTATTGCATGAAAATTTTCCAGGACGCTTAATTTTTCGTTTTGGCGATGTGAATTAACCACCAAGATCTTGTGATTTATCGCCTTATTATCGTTTATGCCCATAATCCTCAGACTACTGACGATCTGAAAACCGACATCCGCAAGTTATTGGTGAGATATTGCCCGAAATGTGCCGGCGAGTCATCGAAAATTATCTCACAAGGATAGAGTCCAGTAAGAGATCACGCGGAGGACATTTAAATGATGTTGTATTCCACATATAATATAATAATATATTTCTTTATTTTACGCAATAGGAATATCCCAATTACAGGTTAAAATGTTACAGAAAGCGAAATATTACAACGGACTAATGGATAAAAACATAAAATAATCAATAATTCACAAAACTAACCAAATATATCAATTCGAAGTTTATCAGCACATTTACACATACAGTTCACCGGTGCCCGCTCCGATAAGTTAGTAGGAGTTGTACGTAAATAAAAAGTAGATGTAGACCTTTCTGCCAATCTTGGAACATTGAAATTTATTTTCGACAGCAGATAAGGTGAGTCGATCCTTCCGGTCAACAGTCTCTGAGTAAACTTTGCACACTGATTCTCATGCCTAGCAAGCAACGATGATATCCTTATCCATGATAAAAGGCAGATCAGTACCAGGCCCGGGAATTATGGCAGTCCGCCTAAACAACACAAATTAGAAAAACTTTCTGCGAATGCGCTCCAGTGATACCAAATGACAGTCGTAAATAGAAAACCATATCAAGTCTGCATACTCCAACGTACTGATAACCAGCGTGCAATAAAAACTCCTCAAAATTGACAGATCACTGTAGTTTCTGCCACACCTCAACACAAAGCCAAAAGTGCGGCTAGCAGACGCACACAACTCATCAACATGTGAGAGGAATCTGAACGTGGAATCAAAGACTCCAAGGTCATATATTTGATCTTTATCGTCAACATTGGTGTCAGCTATACATTCTGTCAAGAAAGTACCGGGAATTATCGATTTAAATCTGGCGGGGCAATGAGGCAGGTAAATTTTTTTTCCTAGGTTGGTACCACTGTCCTTAATTACTATGCCAAGCTTGAGCGGGATCTGTCAACTAGTGTGTTTGCAACAGCTGATTAAGTCAGTCGATGTCAGAGTGCGTGCCGATTTTTACTATGGGTGATTACGTTGAGCACGTTGAGCGCCTTCTCACCGAGCTACGATTGTGACTGACTTTCTCGCCAAAAACTCAACAAACGTGCTTCAGCAACCACCGTATTCGCCGGATTTGGCTCCCTGCGACTTTTCCCTCTTGCCAAAACTAAAATTGCCCTTTCGTGGCACCCGTTTTGAGTCGATTGAAGCCATAAAACGAAATTCGGCGCGAGAGCTAAAGTCCATCCCGGAAAGCGCCTATAAAAAATGTTTCGCTAATTGGAAGTGCCGTTGGCATAGATGTATTGGAGCAAATGGAGCCTATTTTGAAGGCGACCCAATAAATGTTGACGATTAAATGTAAAAATGTTGTTTTAATTGAAAATTCCCGGTACTTTCTTGACAGAGTAGTATGATAGCTATAAGTCAACTGATATGACCTGAATGTAACTTCAAAGCTTTAAAGTCATCGGCAAACGCTAAAACAGGACACTTAAGAGAAGTGAGAAGATCATTTATATACATGATGAAAAATGATGATCTCAAATTGGATCCAAGAGGTACTCCACATGAAAGAACATACTCAAGTGATGTATAACCATTGTAGAAGACATAATTTATTCTAACCTCCAAGTATGATCTGATGAGCTTTACATATGTCGTACTGAAACCGAAGGACGAGAATTGGTTTCAGCAGAATGTCGTGATCGACAGAGTCGAAAGCTCGTGATAAGTCAGTATACACCACATCAACCTCATCCCCATCATCCAAACATTCAGTAATATACTGTGCGCTCGTTTGCCAAGTTAGTCACAGTATATCTTGCTCGAACAAAACCGTGCTGCTCTGTGGAAAAATATGAATCGGCTCTGAAATACATATCTCCATATAACAGCTCCTCATAAATCTTCGCAAAATTGGACACTATCGAAATTGGTCTATAATTTTCAATCTGGGAGCCATCTCCTTTCTGGAATACAGGGACCTATCTCCTTTCTTGAATACAGGAACCTCACGAGCTCTCTTCCACTTTCAGTTTTAAACTAATAATATAATATAGGGGCTCAGCAAGCACGAAACTGTAATCCCTTATGACATATGATGGACGGCCATCATCATCACCAGCTGCAGCCTTCTTCGGAAATTTGGACATGATTGACCTTATTTCATCCTCAGAGATAACAGGCACAAGAACTGGCGGGAGCTGAGTAAAGGTTGTTGCATTACTCTCATATTCCGATGGGACATCAACTCCATCAACTGCCGCACAAGAAAAATGCTCCGCGGACAAGTTGACAACATTCTGAGAATTCTCATGCGAGGTACCGTTACTGCATATTACGCCGGGTATCCTGGTATTTTTCTTCTTCTGACAGATGAACTTCCAAACAATAGAAGGGTCCAATTTTATTCTTTCTTAAATATCAATTAAGTAACTATCATATGCCGAAGATATCTCTAACTTGATGAGTGTACGCAAGCGAACAAACTCTATATGATATTTAAGATTTCGGGTTATCAGCCATCTCGAACGGTAGAAATTCTTTATACGGGTGTTACGATTGATGTTGGAAGTGAATCACACAGGAAAGCGACAAGCAGCATACATTCTGTCAAGAAAGTACCGGGAATTATCGATTTAAATCTGGCGGGGCAATGAGGCAGGTAAAATTTTTTTTCCTAGGTTGGTACCACTGTCCTTAATTACTATGCCAAGCTTGAGCGGGATCTATCAACTAGTGTGTTTGCAACAGCTGATTAAGTCAGTCGATGTCAGAGTGCGTGCCGATTTTTACTATGGGTGATTACGTTGAGCAAAGAATTTTTTCAAAGTTTTGTGTTGCAAATGAATTTTCGTATGCCGATGCATTGAAAATGTTGCAAAAGGCCTTTGGTGATAATGCTCTATCGAAAACTCGTGCATATCAGTGGTACAGAGCCTTCAAGGACGGTCGTGAAGTGGTCGGTTTCGATCGAAGATAACGTCGATAAAATTAAGGAAAGGGTGCTGGAAAACCGTCGTACCAGCTTGAGAGAGATAGCACATGATCTTAAGATATCCCACGAGTCCGCACGTACGATTTTGATTGATATTTTGGGCATGAGAAAGGTGGCCGCACGACTCGTACCGAAAGACCTGAATTTTCTTCAAAAACGTCATCGCGAACAGGTTGCTTCAGACATGCTGGATCGCTGTAATTCCGATTCTACATTCATGGAACGCATTATAACTGGTGATGAGACCTGGGTCTACGAGTACGATATGCAAACAAGCCAGCAATCATCGGAATGGGTGGCAAAAAATGAGCCGAAACCGAAAAAACCACGCCAAAGCCGCTCGAAAATGAAGGTGATGCTCATTGTTTTCTTCGATATCCGTGGCGTGGTGCACTACGAATTCGTTCCAGAGGGTCAGACGGTAAACAAGGAGTATTACCTAGGCGTTATGAACGTTTGCGTGAGCGTATCCGTAAGAAGCGGCCACATTTGTGGGCGAACAACTCATGGATTTTGCATGACGATAACGCGCCTTCTCACCGAGCTACGATTGTGACTGACTTTCTCGCCAAACACTCAACAAACGTGCTTCAGCAACCACCGTATTCGCCGGATTTGGCTCCCTGCGACTTTTTCCTCTTCCCAAAACTAAAATTGCCCCTTCGTGGCACCCGTTTTGAGTCGATTGAAGCCATAAAACAAAATTCGGCGCGAGAGCTAAAGTCCATCCCGGAAAGCGCCTATAAAAAATGTTTCGATAATTGGAAGTGCCGTTGGCATAGATGTATTAGAGCAAATGGAGCCTATTTTGAAGGCGACCCAATAAATTTTGACGATTAAATGTAAAAATGTTGTTTTAATTGATAATTCCCGGTACTTTCTTGACAGAGTAGTATACCCTACCAGGAACACGTTGACTAATAATATCGAAGAGTTTGTCATAAAAATAATCCAAGGCATCACCAGTTCTATCGAAATTCTTCAAATTATCCCAGTTGAAGTTACATATAGACCAAAACAAATCTTTGAAGTTTACTTTCTTGAAATTGGTAAACAAATTTCCAACCGTTGGAAAATTAACCTGACGAATATACGATGATTTCCTCAGTACATATCATGGCAAGGCATTATATTGAAATAAAACTTTTATCGATATTCTAAATTTACCTTTACTTTCAGAAGCACAAAATGGATAAACCTGTATAATATACTTTTTCCATTTTTTAAGTTGATTATTGGATGAACCAAAGTCAAATCGACTTTTTTCATTTCAATCATTTATATTAGTATTTTGATTGTAACTGTTATTTGTAAAGGTTCATATAAAAAAAGATAAATTTTATGATTTCTTGAAAATACATCAATTTAGTCACAATGACCATATAAATGACCAGTTTCAGCATAATTCACGAACTTCTTGGTTATTAATCTTGAAATTTATTAATCATTAGTCACCACCCAAAATAAACTCCTAAGAATCCTCATAATACAGAACGAAATCCAGAATCAATAAATGGGAGTCATCAGTCAATTCAGAACGGTTGAACTTCGAAGATAACTCGCATCTAATTAATAGCGTTTCCGAAAATAATCTACTAATCGTGTGGGCAAAATAGACTGCCAGCATGACTACGATATGGCGATGATTTTTGCCATGGGTGAACGCGCCAGAAGGCGGTGAACGGAAGCCCAACGACCTTGGTTGGGTCGACCAGCCGTTGACTTTCCGTACGATGTGGGACAATGAGGTTGAACCGACTACGAGTATATTCGAATTTGCCTCTATAATCTGTATAATTGAAATTGCTTTCGCATTGGTGTTATAAACGGACAAACACAAGACTGGACAGGGTGAGGCCAAGATGCGGACAAAAAGGTGGAAAAGACAGAGTGAAGTCAAGAGCTTTTGCGCGTTAGTTCGTAACACCCACGATTCTCACAAAATTTGTTTTGGTCTTCTGATTATACGATCATCACGAAATTTTGCACGAACATATGCACGCTATTATTCTCCCCCTTAATGCTGAATTTCAGATTGATCAAATCTTAAGTTTCGAAAATATAAGGAAAAATATGAAACATTTTCAAACGTGAATAACTGCGAAACTATTGAAGCGATGTTACCCATTAACGAACTTAACTCCGGCATTTAGACCACAAACCTTCCCTTAAAGTTTCTAGGCTCCAGTTCTTTCCGTTCGACAGTTAAAGTGTTCACGATCGGACGACCGATCGGCTGGACCTAATTACTTTTCACCTCGGATTCTTCATCAGTTCAACCTAGTCGTTTAAGACCACTTTCGGCACGAAATTCGAAAACTACAGACATTTAGATGAAACGATAAAACGTTGTTCTCCAGGAACTACGGCGCAAAATTGAACTATCTCCTATTATCTCATCTAACTAAAAAAAATCCAGTGTTTTCTTAAATATCAGAAGTGTTAATAATTTCTTCCTCTGGAAGGAAATTTCGTGAGGATCGTGGGTGATATGAACTTGCGCGCAAAATCTCTTGACTTTACGTCAGTCCTTTTCACCCTTTTTATCTTCTTGTGGTTGGACATTTAATAGAATATTGTTTTATGTTAACCTCCAAAATTGTGTCTTACATTTTCCTTTCTAGTTTCAAGATCTTATAAAAGTATGTTATGTGATATATTTTTGATGATTGTTTTCATTAATCTTTCAAAAAAGTCAACTGACGATTATATTATAGATCGTAGTTTCCAACGCTGTTATGAAGAGTGTGCTATATTTTTAAATTTATAAAGAACAAGTTTTGGTTTAAAATTTGTTATTGATATGGTCTATATGGTGAATCGGTTATATGTATGATTTAATTTCTGTCAATATGCTATATTTCCTTCCTATTTTTGAGTGTTTTGATGGTTGAGAATTTTATATATCTTAAATAAAAACAGTGTTTCTAAGACATTTCGATTCAATTTTTGAGAAATAAAATTATGTAGAGGTTTCACAGAATAATTTTTTTTGTATTTGAAATCTAGTGTCTTTCTTTAAATTCAGAATTATATATTCTAACTTCTACAATATTTATTGAAACTATATACAGAAACTATCAAATTGATATCCTTATATATAATCAATATAAAATATTTTTCAATGTCTCGAAAAGAAACCTTTTTTTACATCTCGACTTGAAATGTATTAATACAAATGTATTATAATAACAAAAAATATATAAGTATGTATATTAACATACAAATACAAGAAAATCCAGTATTCCAAAATTATCTAGAATTATCAAAATAAAGGATCAAATAAAAATAATTGAACGAGAACTCGAACATTTGATAGCTATTTCGGCCTATCTGACCTCATCAGAAATGTATTGAATTCAGATTCAAATATCTAACAAGATCAAAATTCAACTTGCCAAAATAAGATAAAACATGGAACGAATAAACTTGAAGTAAGCTCTAAAGTATCCAAAATAAAACAGAAATGATCAACGTATTGTTACGTATAACCTATAACTATTTGTACTCGGAACACAGAAAAACAATAACAAAACTTATTCACCCCAAATAATAAAATAAAATAAATAATGTCCCATGATAAGAAAAATAACCAGAATTTCAAAAATAATAAATAATTGAGGAATACATTGTGGATATAAAGACTCTATATGAAATTATTTCATAATTTGAAAAACCAATTTTAATGTGAGTCAATACTTGATAGAAGTAAAATTTAAATGCCTCTAAAGTCATTTAAATTTCACATTCAAATTGGTTTTTTGGTAGTGTCTTTCATCAAGAATGAATGATAGGATTTTAATTTTTGAATAGAACACCAAAGGTTCGATATATCAACTTAATTCTTGCTTTATTTGGAAGCTTGAACAATGCGATTATGTTCGGTATAAGATATTCAAATGTCAACCACGGATTCTCTCGCATTGAGGCAGCCGATCGCTCCAATTTATCATCTCTCTGTGCAATAATTCCGTCGTTATTTCGTCAATAACTCGATGAATATTCTCTTCCAAGTGGTCCAAAATCTATGATTGTTGACATAGACTCCTGCGTTCACATAGCCCCAAAGAAAATGATCCAGGTGTCAAATCACATGACCTTGGCGTCCAATTCACAAATCCTCATTGTGAGATGATCCTTTCGACAAACCTTATCCGCAGCAAAGGGAGCATCAGCTATATAGCATGTAACGCTAACCTGGTGGGCCCACATCTCTTCAAGATTGATGTTCCCAAGTTCTGGCTGTAGAAATTCGAGTAACATGGTGTTATAGCAGTCTCATTCATGGTTACAGATATACCATTTCCTAGGATTCTTAGATAAAAAGGACTACATATCTTAAGATTCTTCAGTTTGAAATTAAATTTCAGATTAACATCAGATGATGTGCATCTATTATAGCATTTCATCAAATTTTCAAATTGAAAAACCTATCAAAGACACTCATCGTGAACCGCCATCTCCGTATGTTAGACTATAGTATAGTCACTTGGATTTTTTATCAATATAAACTCTTATTATATGCATTCAGCTAGTGCCAACTGAAGAAGCATTCAAGTACTACTGAGAGTAAAAATCATAAACCGTTGAACGAAACTGTGTAAAATGTTTGATAATTGAATCAGTCTTCACCTCATGAAAATACATATTAAATAAGATTATTCTGATTTTCACAAATTATTACTGTTTGAATTGTTTCAGCCGTTACTATTTGGTAGTTGATCATAATTAAAACAAATTGTAGAAATTACTATGTTTTACTACCAATAAAAATATATTTTACACATTTTCTTGTGACTCGAGTTTCGGGAAATGAACTATCCCATCATCAGACAACTGAAGACCTGACAGTGCTACAGAGGTATTTGAACAAAAATGATAAATATTTTGAATATTTCAATAGATAACACCTAATAGTGGTACAGAGGTTTACAAGCGGAACGTGATAAAAACCCGGTTAAAAAAGAGGGGCCTTCCTTATCACGTTCCGCTTGTAAACCTTTGTACTACTATTAGGTGTTATCTATTGAAATATTCGAAATATTTATCACTTTTGTTTAAATACCTCTGTAGCACTGTTAGGTCTTCAGTTGTCTGATGATGGGATAGTTCATTTCCCGAAACTCGAGTCACAAGAAAATGTGTAAAATATATTTTTATTGGTAGTAGAACATAGTAATTTCTACAATTTGTTTTAATTATTATTGTTATTATAATACAGCAATTGTTTCAGTAGCATCTTCAGAAATGTGGTATCTTACGTTTTTGAATAACAGTTATTACCACCTTCTTAGCACGTGTGCATAGTAATATAGGTTAGTTTTTTGATTTTGATATTTGGAATATTATCTAGGACCGATGAAGGGATTACTTAGAATTATATTCGTTTTTTTAAGATATAGTGCATGTTTTGAGAGATTTCTGAGTTAATTTATTCGAATATTTAAATATATTAAATATTTCAAATAAATTATATTCTTTGAGAAGTCCTTAAGGTGTGTTCATGTTTTTAAAAGGCAATTGGTGTTCTTAAAGGTAAGATCAGAAACAAAATTTTGTCTCCTTTAAATATTTATTTATTAATTTTCATGGATTTCGTATATCTGTTGGTTTATTTATTCCATTTGACATTATATATTGAGTTTTGATTATATACGTCTATTAAACGTAAGCGGTGCTTATTTTAGACATTAATTTAAGTGTAAAAGTTTTTTGAATAACATTTTTTTGAAATTAAAATTGTAGAAGACTAACATATTTTAATTTGTTTTGATATTCAAATTTTCTTACCACCTACCTGAAGATGCTACTATGATAGCGAAACAATTAAAATTTCTGAAAATCAGAATAACCTTATTTGATATTATGAAACTGTAATTCTTTTATTCCCAATTAATTTTTTTTGCTTTAATGCTTCAATTAGGCGGTTAGCCTAATTGTGTTATCGATAACTTTGCATGATAAGCATCAGTCGACTTTTTCAAATATTTCCTATTTTGGCGGTACCTTTTGTTATCTCAAGTCCAATTCGTAGTCGACCAGAATTTGGTGACTGTTAACGGAAACCTGAATATGAAACTGGTCATTACGATAATCATTATCGTAGGCTATGATTTCGACGTCTAATTAACATAATTATTGTGACGTGTGAAAGTACAACTCGCTGTAGACTGAGAGTCACAGTCATGCTTTGTTGATTTTCCTATAATGCACCCTGAAAAGTCATTCATTAGGTGCATATATTGGAGAATTTTATTATTTAAATTGTGTTAGAGAGGCCACAATAATGATTATAATAAATCTATTCAGATTTGACAAAATTTCTGGTTGGATGGATTGCGAAAAATTGAAGTCGGATGTCGTTTATCTAATATAATGTTGTTAAAACCAACAACCCAAAAGTGCATTCAGAGAGTACATCTGAGGATTTAAAGCTGAATGATTTTCAGATACCTAAATGAAAGTATTCGAATGGCATTTATTGTCCGCATTTAGTGCGCAGGCAGATTTTATTAATGTATGATATAGTAACTGTCAGTTCTGAAGTACGAATGTTGATGACCATTGAATGAAACGAATATTAATCCATTAAAAAATAACGCTCCTGATGTTGAACATTCGCTGGAACAACGGACAATCAAATAAATTAATTCGGCTGATCTGTACCAAAAATTTATTAATAACTCGACAAGGTTTTGTTGATCACAGAGGCAAATTGAAGACATGCGCACGTTTCAGCTGATTGGTTTTCGTCAGTGCAATACAAGACATACCTTTGCTAGTTAATTCAGGTAAAGATATGTATTCTCGATATTTTAACGTGTCAGCAATTTGCCTTTGTCGAGTTTGTTTGAGTATAGAATTGTTATACAGATGTATGTTACACTGTCTCGATTTCTAGAACTTTCTATTACCATAGCTCATACTTCTTATTAATAACGGACAATCGTTGATATTCGTTCTCCGACTCTTGAGTAAGAAATTTGTCGTGGCTTTTTTCATTCAAAACTATAGTTACGTTTTAATTATATTCAATGGATTCATCTTTTTTAATTTTATTCAATTGATTGTTAGGTGAAAAATAGTGAAATCAATTAAATAATAAGAAGAGGTTTTTTACTTGATAGAAGGATTGTTACAAAATTTAAATATCAAAACAGATTTATTCTGTTAGACTCCTATAAACTACAATTTGAAAAAAATAATTCTTATCTATTATTTTTTGAATGTGAAGTAGGACTGACGAAGATATTATTTAAGTTCAAATTGTTTTTTTGGGACTGTGTTACAAGATTTGAGAGATTTTTGAAGTAACTTATTTAAATATTTGAATATATTAAATATTTCGAATGAATTAGTTTTGGAAAAGCTCTCAGCTTTGGTTTTCATAAATATAAGATCAGAAACAAAATTTTGTCTCTTTCAAATATTTATTTAGTAATTTTAATTAACAATTTATTTTTCGTTGGGTTTTTTTAATTCCTTTTGATATTATATAACGAGTTTTGATGTTATATCTACTAAATCTACTAAATTCAAGCAGTCCTTATGAGACATTAATTTAATTCTAAAAGTTTCTGAATATATTTTTTTGAATTTAAAATTTATAGGAGGCTGACAGAATAAATCTGTTTTGATATTTAAATAACATGAATAGAGGTTAATTCTTGATAGAAGGTATATAAAATTATATAAATATTTTAAAAATTTTAAAATTAGCCTTCTACATATTTAATTCCAAAAGATTATATTTAATGATTATAACTTCTGAAAATAAATTAAAATAATGTCGTATAAGTACCACTTATATCATGACATAAAATAAACATTCATTATAAGACATCATTAAATATAATCTTTTGGAATTAAATAGGGCTAATTTTAAAATTTTTGAAAAATTTTTAAAATATTTATATAATGATATTTAAATAGTTAAATAAATCTATTTTTGAAATAATTATAATAATTGAAGGGACTTTTACATCTGAAAGTTGAAAATCAACAGGGTGTTAGATAACGAGTTGATGTCTTTTTATGCCAACAAATACAATTGCGTTGCTGTTAAAAATTTCAATTTCTGGATATTGGACGGTATTGAGATTTTGAAAATTATAAAATCCATCAAGAGTCAGGCTATTATGGGATAAACATACTTACCCTTGATAGTGTGTGCCTCATGTCACTCGCATCATTATTGTCTGCAGCATTTTGTTTTTCCATCAATGGAAAAAAGCTACCAATAGATTTCAACAATTTACCTCCAATCAACTTTCTACCGACTTTATAAAAAAATCTAAAAAACGTCTTGAGTACACAAATTTGAGAACATCTTGGTAAAAGCAGAATGATTTAGTCGATACAATCAGAGTTCAGAATCAATCGTAGCCGCACTATTATCGTATTTCAAATAATTGACGATATTATCCAAGCTATTGATCACTGACAATTTTAACCCAGTTAGGTCAATCCAAAGCATTTGATAGTCTGAATCACGCGATGCTAAAGGCTGTACTCGTTCATGTTAGACTTTCCAGCAATGGGATTGATCTTCTCACTTCATCAAGGCAACAGTCAGTTTTCTATAATGGCAGAATTTCTACTTTTCTGAAAATATTGGTGTGTTCCTCAGGGATCTATTTTAGGCGCAATAACATTTATTATATAGATCTATCAATTCAGTAGTTTTTTTTTTGTTCAATATATCATTACATGGATGACAGACAACTTTATCTTTCTGTCTCTGTCCAAGTTAAACCATTCAAGCCATTAAGGCCATGATTCTTGATCTGAACATTATCCATGACATATCAAAAAAAGCACTGCTTGCAGCTCAAAACAAATAGAACAACTGCTATAGTATTTATTAGCAGGACACGATGGATTTTTCGAATAGTGGAAATCATATAACCATCGGCATTGAAGTCGTTCAGTTCCAGGAAAAGGTGAAAAGTTTCGGTGGGTCACGAATTGCGATTTAGCGGTCACATTTTCATGTTTTTGAATATCAACATTTTATTCACAAATTAGAATAACATTAATGTCTTATAAGTACAGCTTATATTTAATAGACATATAAAATCAAAACTCAATATAAAATATCAAATGGAATAATTTTTAATTATTCCATTTGATATTTTATATTGAGTTTTGATTTTATGGAATAATTAAAAATTATTACATTTGACATTTTATATTGAGTTTTGATTTTATATTTCTATTAAATATAAGCTGTGCTTCTAAGACATTAATTTAATTCTAAAAATTTTTGAATAAAATTTTTTGAAATTGAAATCGTAAGAGACTAACAGATTAAATCTGTTTTGATATTCAAATTTTGTAATATTCATTCTATCAAGTAAAATACCTCTTCTTATCATTTTACATTTCCATGTGCTTGGAAAAAGCATATGGAATGTTGAGAATTATTTATTTATAGACATAAAGAATTTTTTAATGTGAAACCTCAAAATTCTATTCTGTCAGTGTATGGTCCTATCACATACAATTAAATACCCAAGGACATCATAGGGATAAGAGTTGTCGCTCGATTTAGAAAGTTAGTATTCATAATTTTTATGAGTGAGCGAGTAGGGATTTATCAGTATAGTTCTATTTTCTACTTTTTTTTCTTTTCTCCTATGACTATTACATGGTTACATGAAAAGATATCCTGTTTTTCTCTTTTTTTGTTGTTTGTTCGACGAGCTGTTTCATCGATTTTTTCTATGTGCATTTCGGTTCGGTACACTGGATTCTGATCACTTGAATAACAAACAATCTGTTCCTACGCAAGAACTACTCTTAACTCTAGATATACAGAACTTCATTTTCTTCATCTTATCAAGACTTCGTGTACGTGCTTTATTTCAAAGTTCAGGAACTTTTTTGTACTCTTTGATTTTCTACCGCATTATTTTTTATAATTATACTAAACTCAATTTGCTGTTTCATCACGATAATATCTCTATGATAATTGCACTTCGAATTTATCGCAATCTGCTGGCATCGAACCATTTTGAAATTCTGGGAATATTCGAGTTTGTTGTTTAAATTTTTTTGATTTCGGTAAAAGATAATTTAAGCTGTAATTCAATGTATAAACAAGTAATACATATCAGCTTCACTTGAAATTTTCTGATATGTACCTGTGAATATTGATGAAAATGATGATATTGGGCTATGCTTTTGAATCTTCTAAATGATCGAGTTATATGGGAAAGTATTATATAATAAAATAGTAATTCTTCTTTTCAATGAACGCTTGTACTACACAAATTGGAAAAACCTTTCATAATGCCTCCAAATTTCTATAGGTGACTGGTAGAGCAAGAAAATGAAACAAATTGACCAATTATCAAATTAAAGACGACATTCTTTATTGTGAACTAATTCCAAAGCATAGAGCTTCTAACATTTGTATCTTTCAATGTTATGTTACTACCGGGTGGCTTAAATAAAACAGTCCAGCCGGATATTTTCGCAAATATTGTTTTTTTTGAAAAACAACAGTAGAAGTCAATTATTATTTTTAGGGAAGCGTATTTTGTTGTTTTATTTTTCTATATTTTCATTTATGTCCTATATTTTCTATTAAATAACAATATGCCGTGTTTAGACTTTCAATGTCGGTTCACATATTAATCGAGTTTTGGTCTTGCTTGATAGATATCATCTCATTAAACGTTTTTTTAAGTTTTTTTCATTTGCCTCAAATGTTGATAGATCCAGGATCGAAATTGAAGGAATGAAGGCAGTTTTTCACATGTTCTGCTAAAGCGGTGTTATTTTCTTTTTTGTTTTTTAGTGGATTAGGAATATTCAAGGAGATTCTTTTGTGTTCAGAGACCCCGTCCTTTAGATACCGACCAGTTTGACCAATGTATGTTGATTGACAGTCGTTGCAGAATATTTTATATATGGTATCACCAATGAATTCCTTCTGAGTTGCACTTTTAGTTTTGGTGAAAAGTTGTTTAACTGTATTGTCAGATTTAAATGCTACGTTTATGTGTACTTTGGTGAATATTTTTTTAATTCTATTTGTCAAATTTTCTATGTAAATTATTTTGAAATATTTTTGGGCTTCCTTTTCCTCTGTCTGTTGGCTTTGCTAAGTTACATCTTTGTTAAGAATTTTCTTTATGAACTTGGTGGGATAGTCATTATTTTTACTTCATTTGATGTCTGCAAAATATTAAATATCTGTTGCAAGCATTTTTCTGTTAACTTAAAAAAACTGAATTTATTTTATTGTTGGAGTTTATGTTAGTGATAAATATCATCGCTTAGTTTATTTGATGAAAAATCATTGAAATAGTAATGCGAACCTGCCAACACTATGAATAAATTCAGGATTAGTGGTAAAATTCGAGTAATTCTATCAACGAAATGAACAAATTTCAACAAGCCCACGTTGATGAGATTGTACTTTGTTCATATTACAGAAAAATTTTTAAAAATTCAAAAATTCTGTGTTCACGTTACGGAATAGTAATGTAAATTTGTTGATGGGCATTTAGAGTTGCCGAAGATGTTTGCTCATTTACGAACTTGATCTCACAATTCATCAACAACAAACGAATTATTCATCTATAAAATCGGTAAATTCTATTTCGTCTCCAAATTATATGAAAAGAAACATTTGTAAGAAAATAGACGCTTTGGTGTGAGCGCGCTAAAGTAATGACTAGTCAATCAAGGCATAATCTTAAAATGCTTTTCTACATGTCGGTGGTTGTACATTTGAATGCAACTACCTATATCTATATATCTTTCTGTAAATTTCATATACGCCCAGAACTTGTCATCGCAACTTCCCAATGAATGAAAGCTTCTATTGAGCACAAAGTACGCTCGGTTGGCGTCTGTACCCAAGCCATAAGCAATGAATCATCCTTTTAATAATCATGAGTGTGGTTGCAAGATTCATTTGACTCATTTCTAATTTGTAAGTAGAAGATGCCTTAATTTAATCGTTTGGAGGTTTTGACGTCGTGATGGGAAATAGATGGTGGAAAGTAGAAATGTTGGTTGTGTTTAGTCTTTATTCATTATGTTTTATACATTTTATTGAATTTCAAGGAAGCTATATTTCAACGCTAACGGGGTCACATAAATATTATAAATGATGGGATGGTAAATCTGTCATATTTTTCGATTTTGCCGCTGTGAATGAGTCATGGATGCGAAATGCATACTTCTAGACAATGTCTTCAGGAAATGACATAATACAACATTCTTGTTGACTAAAAATAGAATCTAATCCTTTGATTCAACGAAGAGTTTTTTTGTTCTTTTAATCATTCATAAGATTAACTACAACAGATGTAATATACTTGTCATTGGTCAATTCTATGGCTTCTTGCAACTTAGAAAATCTTAATATAAGAATAATCAATTGACGCGGCCTTTACTTGATGAAAATCCATTTAAAATGATATTTTAAATAAGGTTATAAGTTCACCACTTTTCTGGTAAACTCCAATTTTGGGATTACCATGGACCTCATTTGAAAAACCAGGTATAGAAGTATTAATCCGGATTTTTTCGTGGAAATTACACCTCTCGTGTTTGAAAGTGATAAACAATATTTTATTCAAAATAATCTTCATTGATAATTATACATGTTTTGCACCTATTCGGCAGTTTAAAATGCCACGCCAAAAAAAGGTGAAAAGAACTTACCTGAAGTCAGTAGCTTTTGCGCGTTTGTTCATATCTTCCACAATCCTCACGAAATTTTGTATCAGCCTTCTTATCGTTGTTTTACATCTAAATGGCAAATTTAAACGCGATTGTAGGACTGTTTTCTTGAGCGCTCAACCAGTCACATAATTTTTGTCTTTGCTTTGAATTTTCTAATTATACGATTCTCATGATATTCTGCAGGAACATATGAGTTATCATTATTCTTGTAAATCCAAAAGTTTCAGATGGATCAGATCTGCAGTTTGAAAAATATGAATAAAAATAAAAGAAAATTTCGAATGTGAATAACTGCGAAACCCAATTTCCCAATAACGAACTCAATCAAGATATCCAGGCCCCAAACCTACCTCGAATGTTTCAAACTCTTATCTCTTTCCGTTCCAAAGTTATAATGTTTCAGATAGTGTTCAATGCTCACAAAATATATATATATATATATATATATATATATATATATATATATATATATATATATATTTTTTTTTAACTTATAATCAATCATACCATTCTCACGAATTTTCGCACGGAAATGCACGTTATTATTCTACTTCCAAGTGCCGAAATTCAGATCGATCAGTAGTCTCGAAAATATTGGAATCAATATCAGAAATTTTCAAACGTGAATAACTGCGAAACTATTAAACTGATTTTACCCATAAATGAACTTACTCGAAATATTCAGGCACCAAAGCTTCTCTGAAAGTTTCATGACTTTCCATTTGAAAGTTAGCGCGTTTACTCTTATTCTTCATCAGCTATTCCAACTTAGTCGTTTAAAACTATTTTCCACTCAAAATTCGGAAATAACAGACATTTGGGAGAAACGATAGCATGCTTTTTCCTGGAAAAAGCGAGTAAAAACAGTTCTTCTTTTGAAGCGAACCTATTATCGAGCCATTTTCGTACATTGAAGCGTGGCTCAGCGAGAGCATGTCCCAATGATGCGAATAGATGATAACCGGAAGGAATCATGTCTGGAGAATAAGTTTCATGCTCTACTATTTCCTAACTGAACGCCTCGATTGTTGGACTGACCCGTTGATGTGATTGGGCATTATTATAAAGCAAAATTACTTTGTGCTGCCCTTTTCCATATTTCGGTCGTTTTTCACGTAATGATCGATTTAAAACGATGACTTACTGTTAAAAGCAATCAGTGTTAATAGTTTCACCGTGTATAATCTGCTCGTTATAGATTAGACTCTTCTGATCCCACCAAACACAGAAAAAGTCTTGCAGTGGATGTCGAAGGTTATCTAGGATTCACCTATAATTTACAATTTGCAGGATTCTCAAAATATATCCATATTTCAGTACTTGACAGGATTCGATGGAGAAATTACCTTCTTTACATCTATCGAGAAGGATTTCACAATTAGTTTTTGGATTTCCTTGCTGTTTTTCATTCAGTTCATGTGAAACCTTTTTTCCGTTTTCTGAATATTTCTCATAGTTTTCAAATGAATGGATAGGCTTTCTGCGTCAGATTTAAATAATTCGCGAGTTCTTGTTGAGTGTCCATTAAGGCTTGCAACTCGTTGTATGCGAACTTTTCGGTGGTTTTCCAGGCTCTTCGTTTACCACGTCAAAATCACCAGTTTTGAATATTTTGATTGCTGCATTTCAACGTGGAACTCTATTCTATCCCGTTTCAAATTTTTTTCTTTCGAAGTTCGCTGATGCCAACTGTGTGCATGAAACAGTTAACATACGTTCTCGAAATGCATAAGGAATTACTGCAGTTTTGCTGTACATTCATATTCAATAGGAGTAAACATTCTCTCTTCCTTAACCATTATTATGGAACGTGGCATACTAATCATTTTATTCAGACATCAGTGGTGTCCAGTTTTATATTTGACGTTTGTTGACTAGTTTCAACCTATTCTATGATTAGGTTATAACTTTCAATATGTAAACTCAACGTGAGATGAAAAATTAGTATTATATCAGAAATCGGAATTATAATTGAACGTATATTCAACAAATTAAAAATACCAACAAGCTATTCATCATTTGCACTGGATTATTCTGATTCGAGCCGTTGAAGTGTCATTGATCAAACGAGGTGAGAAAACAATCCATCATTCTTCTACAATTCATTCAGCTGATTCCATAATGGACGGAAATTTTAGTTGCCTGTCATGTAGAGTTTTCCGTTCCATAGATAACGTACCGGGAGTCGATCAATGAAACACAAAATATATTATTCACCAAAATTATTGTTTTACCTTCAAATTAGGCCCTTCCGAAGAAATACTCACGTCAACAAATAATCCAATAGTTAAAGCATTTTTTCAAGAAATATATATTTGAACACATTCTCAGGAATGTTAGTTACAGTGAGTTTTATCAATGTGTCCATTCGTCACACAGAAGTTTCAGCTGCTATCTGTCTCAGACTGTAACGATTGTTTTTTCACTTTATCGATGTTAAGCTCAGTTGAATACGATAGCTAGCTAGAGCGAGACAATTCCTCGATTATATTTTGACTGCAGTTCTACGTATATGTTTTTGAAGAAGCCGATTCGCCCTAAACCTTACTTCGCGCTTCCGCACATGAAATTGTATCTAATATGTAAAATTTGGGACAAATTATCGATTCGATATCTTATCAATTGTGAAAATCCCTAAACACTTTGGAGATGAAATGTTAATGCTGAATTTTAACTCGAATTTATGACTAACAATTTTGTGGGCATGTTTCGAATCTTCTGCTCTACGATCCTCATGAAATTTTGTAGGAACATGTATGTTACTATTATTCTTTGAAACCCCAAATTTAAGATTAATCGGATTCGTAGTTTGGAAAAAATCAATGAAAATATGGAAAATATCAATGATGATCTGAAAATCGACTTCATAAGGCACAAATTATTTACATTTCGGTTTTTTTATTTCAACATTTTTTAACTCTTGAACTGTTTTTATTCGATTTGTTTTTTGCAGGACCGGTCACTGTTCCTATGGTTTCAACGAACACCTCTCCACCAATCGCCATGCCGGTAACAGTTCCTGCAGGTCACGTCGTCCAACAAATCGTGGATGAGAGTGGTACATTAAGACATGTCATACTGTCACCTCAGCATCCGGCTGGGTTGGTCAGCTTACAGCCTCATTCTCAAACTTACGTAAGTATTTTATAAATTTCATTATTTGATGAAAATCCGTTATATTAGAAGATATTCCCATTGAATATTTAACAACGTTTTATTTATGTTCACTGTCAAACCCCACTTATAGTTCTCCTCCACAAGTTTTCGTACCATGTAGTCCATATTCTCTTGGTCTCCAGCAAGAACCGCCTGATCACCAGAGGACCAGGTGTATCCTCTACCTTCAAGTAATTCGTTTTATTTATGTTCACTGTCAAACCCCACTTACCGTACACCTCCACAAGTTTTCGTACCATGTAGTCCATATTCTCTTGGTCTCCAGCAAGAACCATCTGATCACCAGGTGTGTCCTCTACCTTCAAGTATTTCGTTTTATTTATGTTCACTGTCAAACCCCACTTATCGTATTTCTCCACAAGTTTTCGTACCATCTAGTACATATTCTCTTGGCTCCAGCAGGAACAGCCTGATCATCTGCGAATTGTAGCATATTATTATTATTATTATTATCCTGATACTCCTAGATCTTCTGTGAAGATCCCTCAGAAGCTTTTTCAGCTTGTACGAGTTAGGAGTTCAGTTGTGTTCTGTATAGGCTTTGTTACTGCGATCTTGCGCCACTTTAGGTCACAGCACTGTTAATTTTTGACCCAACAGTGAAATGGTGGCAGATACCCGTCCAACTAGAAAATTTCTTTTCTACCTGAATAGGATTCGAACCCTGGACCTCCCGGTCACGAGTCCGATGCTCTCCCGCTGAGCTATCCACACTCATATAAATGAAACTATTGTTGAGTTCTATTCCCATCCCTCGTATCATTATCTTCCACATTTTCAGGAAAGCTGAACATAAATTTGGAAAAGAGTGGGCTAAACACAACATCCCTGTCTTAATCCCTTGGTCCCTTCGAATTCTTTTGTGAGAAATTTTCCAACTTCCACTCCTGATTTAGATTCTTTATATAAGGCAAGGCTTGTATGTATCTATATACAGTGTGTTCCAACGTAAACTTCACACCTCGATTTTCCGGCTTTAAAATGAAAATGTGTAAAATCGCTGGGATACGTAATTTCTGATTAGAAGGGGAACAACTTTTCCGCTCTTCGCATCCCCGTAACTGCAACCCCAAACGGGGGTGAGTAAAACCCCTTGATTTTGAATGAGGATCAGAGGTGTTGCGATACCTCATATTGAAGATCTTATCGAGTACTCTCTGATCCTGAAATTTCGCTTCAAAATTTCCATCGATAACGAAAAGTTAGTAAAATAGTGGAAGACTTACTTTTTTGATTAGATAATTAAATGCTAGAAATGTGCACCATTCGATTTCATGCAGTAATGTAAGTTTTGCTGAAAACGTTCACTTACGTTACTCAAGATTTCTTAATTTGACGGCATTCATTAATGATCCGAGTTCGCAAATCATCCAGTGACTCAGGCTGGGCAGCATAAATCTTGGATTTCAAGTGACCCCATATAAAAAAGTCCAGTGGATCCAGATCAGGTGATCTGGGTGGCCGCTCAATATGTCCCCTTCTTCCGATCCCGGCGTGAGGAAAATTTTCATCTAAGAACTGATGCACCGGTTGAACGAAATGAGGTGGTGCGCCATCTTGTTGGAAAATGATCGTCTTCTGCATTCTCCAATACTCGCACGAGGACTGAATAAATAGCTGTTCTCCAATAGATCTGAATAAATTTGGCCAGTGAGAATACCGGGTATAAAAAAGGGCCGATTATGTGATAGCCATAAATACCCGCCCAAACATTTAATTTTTGCGGACGCTAGGTATGCACTCCACGAAGTAATCTTGGATTTTCATCTGACCAATATCGACAGTTATGCCGGTTTACAATGCTGTTAAGGTAAAATGAACACCCGTACGAAAAACAGATATCAAACATGTTTTTTTATTACCGTTACTCATTTCACTGACCACTTCACAGAACTGGAGTCCGCGATCGGGATCATCCTCATTCAGTTCCTGAACCAATCGTGTTTTATAAGGATGGAATTCATGCTGTTTCAGGATTCTCATGATTGTTGTGCGTGAAACGCCAGATACATCGGACAATTTCCTAGTACTCAAGATCGGATCAATTACCCTCGCTTCGTCTCTTTCATGCACCCCCTTTTTGTTTCCGACAGAACCAGAAGCGTCAAATTTGGCAATCAGTTGCACAACGTAAGCAGCGGATACATTTTTTTCAGGATGTCGTTCGTTAAATAAAGCCGCTGTTGTTCGCGCAGAGTCGCTATTTCTAAAAAATAACTTTATCATTTCCACCCTTTCTTCTACGGAATACACCATTTCAATTCTACTACAAATTTACGATTGCTTTGACACACTTGTAACGTTCACAAAAATTAACGATAGACTAAGGTGAATCAAAAACATGGTCAGTCTACTTTTTTAGACAAGAAATTAATACTTTTTTGAATAAAAAAATTAACAACATAACAACTAAATACCTTTGAAATGTGTCGGATACGAATAATATTCTCGAGATAAATTCCACATTGCCTCTTTCACTATTTTCGCTGTTATTTTATTATCGATGGATATTTTGAAGTGAAATTTTAAGGTCAGATAGTACTCGATACGATCTTCAAAACTAGTTATCGCAACACTCCTTATGCCTTTCCAAAATCAAGGGGTTGTGCTTACCCTCGTTAGTAGGTTGAAGTTACGGGGAAGAAAAAAACGAAGAAGTTGTTCCTTCTCGAATCAGAAATTGACGGGTCCTAGCGATTTTTCACATTTTCATTTTAAGGTCGGAAAATCGAGATGTTAAGTTTTCGTTGGACCAACGAAAACTATGTATGTAGCCTTAGGATTTGCAACAGTTTAGATATTGGGACAGTATGATACGCCTTCCGAAGATCGATAAGTGATATGAGCTTCCATATTTCTAGCATTCCTTTTTTTTAATGACTTGTGTTCGGATTTACATCCAACAAGAAATTTTCAATTTACTATGCAGGTACATAACAATTATGATCCTCGACTCAGGAATCCGGGCCTTTCAAATATTTCTCATTTTTTCCTAGAAACCTTTGGGCCTGTCTTAACAGGCTTAACAGGCAAATATTTGCGGACCTTAGACCGAAAATATTTGTCCTTCAAAGTTTCCGACGCTGTTTCGAGACGATAACAGTCGAATGTCGCTTCGGAATTTTCCTGACCATATTTTGAGCCCTAAGATAGTCCTTCATTCTGCCAGTCAGCCATAAAGTTCGGTTGAAGACGCAATACTCACTCTGTAGAAACAAGTAAGCTCTGGACACATTTTCCTCTTTGTATCAAGTCCTAAGTAATAACACACATCTCGCTCTACTCTTGAATTATTTTATATTCGCATTTCATTTTAACCTTCCAAGGAAGTGCCTGGAAATGAATATTTTATCTACATTATTTGTGTTTTATCCGTTAGTACATGTGAAAAGTGAACCCAACAGTGAACCAGTAAAAGTGAATTCGGTGAAAGTGAACAACGGTGAAAAAGTTCAAAGAACTGCTAATCCACAATATAGTGTTTTCACCGCAATAAGAGTTCGGCACTACACCGGAACACCTCCCTCAATTTGGGTAAACAATCCCAAAACTGTACATATATAATATATGTTTTTGGGCTGAAAATAAACCAATAAAGCCAATTATATATTCCTGTCTCAACCCATTTGAAGTATGCTTAACCAAGAATTTGCATACTAATTGGTTAACGTTTAATCGATCACTAGGAATAATTCAAAAAGGTATCTCTACATACCAAGAAATTCTTTACAACTCGCTTGAGGCAAAATACATTGTCAGTGCACGATCGTCCTGCTCTGAAGCCAATCTGTTCTTCAAAGTCTTTATTCTCTTCCTCTTCAATGTCTTCCTCAATTACGTCTCTTAACATTTTACCGTAGAGTCTACTCATGAGACTGGTGTTCTGTCATCCGAAAGTAATTTTTTTTAAACTGTTCTTCTGAATAAACGGAAAATCTCATGAAAAATGAAAACGAGATGCTTGTAAGGCTCAATCCATTCTTCCTCCCTTGATCTGCATCTCGATATTTCACTACAGTTTGGCAAGAAAAAGTGGAAATAGAATATATTGAACAAAACTGCTTACAATTTTCATAGTTTTTGCCGATAAATCAGATTAGAAAAAATACAAAAATTCTTGTAATGTATCTACTTGAAATTATGCACAACCTCCCTGTCGACATTTACACTAAATAAATTTGAACCCGATCTGATTTGTTGTTTCGAAACTATTTGAAACATAACATTTCAAATGAGAATAACTCCAGAACAGTTAAGCTGATTCTGTTAATTTTTTAACATAAGTGATATATTCAAGTATTTAGGTCTTCACGTTCGGAAATTAACATCTTTACCTCCAGCCGTCCGTCGACGGCCGATCCTTATGAATTTTGACATGAATCTTCGTATCCGTATCGTAAACCTGAATACCAAGGTTTCAGATGTGAATACCTCCGAAAATATTTTGCTGAACTCGATCGAGATATTTAGGCCCCAAACCTAGCCTAGTTATAAAGCTCTAGATCTTTCCTTTCAAAAGTTAAACTGTTTACGGGCGGAGCGGCCACTTTATTACTCTCGACCTCGGATTTTTTATCAGTAGATTCATTCTAGTCATTTAAAACCATTTTCAGCTCAAAATTCGAAAATTTGAGACATTTAGCCAAAACGATAGCACGTTGTTCCCTAGAACAAGCGCACAAAAAACAAAACAAGTTTGCATTGCATCTTGTGTACCCTGTTAAAAAAGATTTGCCTAAAAAATACATTGCTATTTCTTACGTCAATAAACTTTTCAACTAGATCAGACTGAAACTCTGTACGCGGGAATGAAGCCTCGATAAAATTAATTGCTTAGATTTTTTTCTATCTGTTAAAGAAGTATATATCATTTTTATATTTGTATATGTCTATCAAATATAATCAGTTGTTATAAGACGTTAATTTAATTCTAAAAGTTTTTGAATAAAATTTTTTGAAATCAAAATTCTATAGGAGACTAACATTTTTAAATTTTGTGATAATCCTCCTATCAAGTGAAAAACCTTTTCTTATTATTTTATTCTATATATCATATTATTACATAACCGTTTGACAGCATGAATTTCCATTTATTTTCAATATTAAGTTAGCACTTTCAAAAATAAATTAAAAAGCAATAACTTCATTGAAGTCACAATTACACTACAAATATTTTTGGAATAATTATTATCCAAGTATATGTATTCACAGTAGATTACAGTGCATAAAACTTCTTTCGACTCTAAAGTAGAACTTAATTATTCAAAAAAAAACGTTCTTTTGGTACGGTGAAAAACTGTTAACTATCAATATACGACGAGTATGTGCGTGCCGAAGCTTCTGCGCGCAATTTTTTTGTGTCATCAGAAGAAATACATGTAAAATATAATGAAAATACCTATATCCGTTATCATTCAATGATTCAGATTATCGCTTTCTTCATTATTGAGAAAAATATATAATAGGTTTTTTGATAAGAACTGTACAACTTCAAGCTCAAGAAATCCATTCTAGCCATATGATTTACATGGATGTTTGAGCTTAGTCGCAGTTATGTATAAGGTTGATGACTTAAGCGCCTGAAGAATGTTGATAATTAAACAAAAGGTTTCAATATTAATGGCCAGCAGAAGCCATTTCAAGTTATGATCTGCAAATACTGACCATTTACGTTCAGTCGAAATGCTCATTGTGAAATTGAACTTCAAATAGCCTTCACTTTATCACCAATCACAAATTTCGTTCTCAATTACGATGGTATATGTGTGATTATTTTTCCGACCCAAATATCGACCAATAGAATTGCACCATTCGACGTCACGTGGTACAACCTACATGGTATTATACTGATAATTTTTTGATTATTTTCTCTGGTAGTTGCTATATATAAAAAACAAAACATGATCCAGTCAAATTAACCACACGTCAAACTGACAGGTTGAATTCAATTGTGAAAATTGGAGATTTTGCATGAAAATGAGTCGATTTGGAGTTTGTTCTCTGTCCACCATCGATAAAAAAGTCAAAGGAAATGTTCCCATTAATACGGAGAAGGCAAAAAAAACAGTTTGGAACCAATTTACTACTTTTTGTACTGAGAGGGAATACACATTGAGTGCTGAAACGAGTGAAGCGCAATTGGCAAACATTATGAAAGATTACGCTTACAATATGAAGAAAATGGATGGAGAAGACTATAAGGAAGGTACAATAAAAACAATGTGGAATCAGACTGCCAAATCACTTCAAGAAAAGTATTTGAACGATTTCGACATCAAAATCAACCCATTTTCGGATGCTGCATTCAAGACCGCTCGAGGAGCTCGTGATGCCAAGCGTAAGGCTTTACAATCTATTCCGGAAAAACGGAGGGCAAGTGCAGCAGCGTTGGAGGAAAAAGATTGGGATGCAATGACCACTGTTTGGGACGAGGAAACTCCTGATGGCCTCCAGAAAAAATTATTCATGATAATATCAGTGGAATTGGCTTGGAGAGGTGGTGAGGGCAGCATGGCGTCAATACATCACTTCAAGGCAGAACAGCGAAATGACGGGGAAACAACTGGGAGAATTGAATACAATCCAATTTTCAGCAAGACCACACAAGGTGGTGATAAAAAATTATCAGACAGCAAGTGGCTGGTGGAGAATCGGGAAATCCCTGACAAGTGCCCAGTGAGACTGTTCCAAAAATTGAGAAAGAAGAGAGATGCCAATATCAAGAGCGACAGACTATTCCTGACCCAAAATCCATTCTGGAATAAAGTTCCAGGCGCTAGGTGGTACAAGGATTCCCCAGTAGGCCAAAACACGATTTCAAAGTGGGTTAAGGAGTCAGCACAAGAGCTGGGCTTGACCTTGGTAACAAAAAAATCACCAATCACTCCAGTCGTGCAACAGCCGTCTCCAATCTAGCGAAATCGGGCCTGGGAGAGCAGCAGATAATCAAAATAACTGGACATGCCAACAGTAACTCCATCAAGCCGTATCTCCAACTCGACCAGGAACACCACGAATTAATTGTCAAGAAACTGCGAAGGAGTGAGCCTACTGCAGAAAATGCCATCAACAGCATAAACCTCATGCCATCTACCTCTTCTGGGACCATTACCGATAACTCTGACTTGAAGAAAACATGCACCAATGTTTACAACAATTGTATTTTTAATTGCACTAGCCTGGATCTTAATTAAATGTTGTTTTATTCATTATGAAATTCTTATTTGTTAACTGTTCATTTCATCTCATGGTGCAATTCTATTGGCCGACATTTGGAACGGAAAAATAATCCCCCGAATACCACACGAGCTTCAAAATTATCTGGCATTTCCCTCAAGGTTTCCTGCAAACAAATAAAGTCGTCAAGTTTTTCAGGAAAAATCACTCGCGCTTCGCGCTCGTGATTTTTTAACCTGAAAAACTTGACTCCTTCATTTGTTTGCAACAAACCTATCGGGAAATACCCGATAATTTTGAAGCTCTTGTGGTATTATAAGTGAATATTTAGTATGACATATGCGTAATTTGAAAAGAGTAAATTACGCTTCGTTTTAATTTTCATCTTTTACAAAAATTAATTCGGAATACAAATAAGCCAAGAAATTTATGTTAGGAATGCTTTTCAATTGGACGTAAATTCTCATTAAAAAGTAGGTATTCAAAACATGACTAACTGTTAGAATTAAGATTCAACTTTTTGTTCAGCTGATCTTGATTTAATCCATTTCAATTTTTGAGAGAAAAATTGTTGAAAAGCACTGTCGTAACGTCGATTTTTTTGCGCTTGTTCAACAACTCAAAAACGAAAACTACTTGGTTAAAAGTCTTCATCCTTTTCCCTTCGATCTCCATCCTTACATATTGCAAGAAAGAGTGGAAAAATATATTGAACAAGGCTTCCTATACTTTTATACTTTTTGCCTACATCAGATAAAAAAATTATTGTATATCATGCTGTTCCTGAATTCGAACACTGGTTCCAAATTTCGAAGAACATTCCATTAGCTATCTAGTTCTTATAATTAGTTAGTTTCTTTATAGATAAAAACTGCTCGTCAAAAGTTTGGGATATTTATGTATTCCGAAGAACCATATTTTCTGTATCATCTTAATATTTGTTTTTCAATTACATAAACTTATAAAGATTACAGAAACGTCTTCTGGTTTATCGTGAAGCAAGTATTCATCAAGTCATTTTTGTCCATGTGGCAGAAATGCACATTTTAATGATTTTCTGTTCAGTCTGTATTCAGTATTCAATAAGATCAAATGGTTCTACGCAAAATAAAATTTTCATTATGCCAAGATGAGTTTTTCCGAGAACGATCCAGCAGAGCTCTTGGGATTATTCCTGCTGGTAGAACACATTTCCACCTTCTTCAATGTTAGCCAAAGTGTGATATCACTTTTACAGGCATGGTACTTTGGCACTGGAACTGTTCGTCAAAGATCCAGAATTAGTAGATCAGGTGCTACAACGCCAAAGAAGACTGTTTTTTAAATCTTTCGGTGAGAAAGCGCTCGCAGAATGACACTTTCTCTTAGCACAGTCAGAAAACCTCATGAAGTCAATCTAACATCGTTTGTTCCATGCACTCGCGAACTTGAGCGTCAAAGATTGAAGTGAGCAATGGAGCGAGATGAATGGGGATACGTACTCTGTGGAGTTATCTCCTAATTTTTGATTGTAAACACTTGAGTTTTAACACCAATTTATTTGCTTATATGATACAAATGCAGGTTATGAAAATTTGAGGTTATAACTGTACAAAATGAATGCCGATTGGCGACATGGTCGAGTTCGACCGAACAGGACCAGAGATGAAGCGGGAGAGAGTGAGAGCTGGACGTCTCACTAGGGATGTCAACTTGTCACAGAATATTAAACATATATTCTCCTGTCACTCTATGAGATTTCTGATGTGGCCTCTCTTCAAAATTCACTTTTTGCATGAGACAATAACATACTCTCTACTGACGAGTCCAGGTATTTAAGTTTTTCTGATAGCCACGAGTACTTTGTGAACACGTTCACTTATACGAAGGAACCGCCATTTTGTTAAAGAAGTCCATTCTTTTCGAGGAGACCCAATTATGGTTTGGGGTAGAGTTTGCTTCGACTGACTTATTATTACCAAGAAGTATGACGACTCAGACATACTACTCTGTCAAGAAAGTACCGGGAATTTTCAATTAAAACAACATTTTTACATTTAATCGTCAAAATTTATTGGGTCGCCTTCAAAATAGGCTCCATTTGCTCCAATACATCTATGCCAACGGTACTTCCAATTATCGAAACATTTTTTATAGGCGCTTTCCGGGATGGACGAATTTTGTTTTATGGCTTCAATCGACTCAAAACGGGTGCCACGAAGGGGCAATTTTAGTTTTGGGAAGAGGAAAAAGTCGCAGGGTGCCAAATCCGGCGAATAAGGTGGTTGCTGAAACACGTTTGTTGAGTTTTTGGCGAGAAAGTCAGTCACAATCGTAGCTCGGTGAGAAGGCGCGTTATCGTCATGCAAAATCCATGAGTTGTTCGCCCACAAATTTGGCCGCTTCTTACGGATACGCTCACGCAAACGTTTCATAACGCCTAGGTAATACTCCTTGTTTACCGTCTGACCCTCTGGAATGAATTCGTAGTGCACCACGCCACGGATATCGAAGAAAACAATGAGCATCACATTCATTTTCGAGCGGCTTTGGCGTGGTTTTTTCGGTTTTGACTCATTTTTTGCCACCCATTCCGATGATTGCTGGCTTGTTTGCATATCGTACTCGTAGACCCAGGTCTCATCACCAGTTATAATGCGTTCCATGAATGTAGAATCGGAATTACAGCGATCCAGCAAGTCTGAAGCAACCTGTTCGCGATGACGTTTTTGAAGAAAATTCAGGTCTTTCGGTACGAGTCGTGCGGCCACCTTTCTCATGCCCAAAATATCAATCAAAATCGTACGTGCGGACTCGTGGGATATCTTAAGATCATGTGCTATCTCTCTCAAGCTGGTACGACGGTTTTCCAGCACCCTTTCCTTAATTTTATCGACGTTATCTTCGATCGAAACCGTCGATGGGCGACCACTTCACGACCGTTCTTGAAGGCTCTGTACCACTGATATGCACGAGTTTTCGATAGAGCATTATCACCAAAGGCCTTTTGCAACATTTTCAATGCATCGGCACACGAAAATTCATTTGCAACACAAAACTTTAAACAAATTCTTTGCTCAACGTAATCACCCATAGTAAAAATCGGCACGCACTCTGACATCGACTGACTTAATCAGCTGTTGCAAACACACTAGTTGACAGATCCCGTTTAAGCTTGGCGTAGTAATTAAGGACAGTGGTACCAATCTAGGAAAAAAAATTTTACCTGCCTCATTGCCCCGCCAGATTTAAATCGATAATTCCCGGTACTTTCTTGACAGAATGTATGTGAATGAAGTTATCAGTGGAGTAATCCCACAATTTCACGCAGCTACTGGCGAAAATTTGCTTCTTCTAAATGATAAAACACTGGTTCACTGCTAGAGAAAACCGGGATATTTCACATCTAGCATTACCTCAAAGATTCCGAAACCGGAATCCAATTGAGTATGCTTGGCCCAATTATAAAGAACCCATGATACCCATGGACCACAGACGGAAATACTTTAACAGCTTTTGTCACAATTTTGGCTACATATTGAGGAGGATATTCTAAATAACTTGGTGGAAAGTCTTCAGAGAAGACGCCAAGCTATAAGTTATGCATGAAGTGCTCATACTTTGTATTGGGTTTCCTGAAGAGAAACCAATTTAATTAACTTTTGACGAGAAGTTCAAAACTTGAAAAAATCGTCATAATTTATTTCACGAACTTATGCGTGAGCCTTCGTGCCCTTATTTCACATCTAAAAACTGAATTAGAACTTGATCAGAGTCGTACTTTCGAAAGTATTCGAAAAAAAAATTTCAAATGAAAATTATTTCGAAACTATGAGACTGATTTGGCCCATCAACGAATTTAGCCGAGATGGTCTGAACATACTCTGACTATTTAGAGTCTCTAGCTCTTTCCGTTCTTTATCAGTAAGTCCAACCTAGTCGTTTTAGAGCATTTTGAACTCAAAATTGAAGACATTGGGACAAAATAGCACGCTGTTCCCTAGAACAAGCCTGCAAAATGTTTTTTCTGCTATGACAGTTATAAGATCATCAAAGTAAACATTCAAGTAACATTCGTAGTTACGCTATATTTATTCCTGGATACTTTATGAATTGTTCATTTCTGCTTCACCAAAGAATGGTAAACTATCGAATTCCAACAATTGACTGGCGTAGAACGAAATAAGTAAAGATTGAGGAAAGTATGTATCTCTTTATTATCTCGAGTTCGTGTATGGCAGCTAATGCCATCCTAGGAGTCATGCTCCAATATATTATAATAACCAGAACTTTTCCCTGGGGCACACCATATTTAACATTTTGATCATCGCTCACCGCATCAGCCACCTTTGTTCTTTGGACTCTACATATCTGTCAAATAGCTTCCGAATAAGCTCTATGCTGCAACCCTTATTTCTACATCATACAACTCGCCTCGAAGGATGTCACGGCTAACGTGTCGAAGATCTTTTTTAAATCGACAAATACGCAAAGTATTTTCTTGTCTCTAGCAATGCTTCATATTTAAATGCAACCTTTCATTTTCAATCCTTGAAGTGAACATATTTCGATGAAAAGTTTGGAGGATAATCTGTAGGTTATACCTGATTTTTAAACTAAGTTTTATGCAATGCCCTCTTATATTTTCGGAAAAAAACCTTTCTGTATGTCGGGCAGACTGATGTATTTATTCAATTTAGTTAAATATTTTTCACGACCATTTTTGGATTCTTAATCATTTATATTTTTGATTTCTAACGTGCTCAAAACGTTGAAGTCCTTTAAATTTAAATCGGAGTCTATAAAAATTACTTCTTCAACTGTTGAATCAAAACTTTCGGATTTAGTTCAAGACCGGTCAGAGTAACCAAAATGATGATCGTCTTCGAGTTATTTTAAACTTCAATCGATCTTAAATGCTCTCAATCTCTGGCGAAGTTGATAGTCACGAATTGAAATCGTTGATCTTCTTGCTCTCCAGCGTTGAACGTGATTGGGACGAATGTCCTGCATGAATAAAAAAGCGATCCAGTAACCTTCGGTCGACAACTTCAGAATGTAATTCGTCACATCTGTATTCATAGAAATGAAAACGGACTTTATGTGACGTTTTTCCTATTTTATGTCTCATGCTTTGCATGAAGCGTAGGAGGACCACGACATATAACCTATCATGGTGAATCTACAACATATCCTAGCCGGCGTATGATTTCTTGTTTATATTACGCTCTTTGAGATGACCGATACCAAAGGTAACCAAGAGCTGCATTAATTCAACTCAATGCATGCAAGAGTGCTATCGAGTCTGTGGGTTTTGTTTTTTGATATGCGAATAATTTCCATAGAGAAGTATTATAATTTACTTACTACTGCATATTCTTGAGGATGATGTGAAGAAGCTACAAATCTATTATTTCGGAAAAAGTTTGAACGTTCTTATTTCTATTGCTAGGACTCATAACTACAGCTCCATGAACAGATATCTGCCACAGACGTGAAAAAGGAGGTGAATTTCTTTAAAATATCCAACTGTGTTATCCGTTACTGCGTGTATGTGAATAAAAATCTGTAAATTTCAATACTTATAAAAAGATTGAACAATGTATCGTGCCGCGGTTAGTTTGCAGACGTATTTTGTTTATTGTTTCAGTATTTTGAAACAAAAAATAAGTTTATAAATGGGAATAATTTACAACAATGGGTTGTCGTGGACTGAATCTAAGTACTGTGATGATGTTTAACCATAAGAAGCACCTTGAAGGTATCTCGATGATGAACTAGCTTCGTCTATCTAATACTAAGATAAACCAGAGGAACGCAGGGAAACAGGAGAAAAATTAAATAAAACTAAACCAAATGTGATTCTTAGATAACTGCAATTAATGATAAGTTTACACTTAGAATGAAGATTATAAATTACTAACACTTTTCTAATCGACCATAGACCTAACCTACAGATGATTCTCACAAGAGTAATAATGTATCCGATAATTCTTGGGTCACTGCGGCCGCAAACGACAAAGTTGGTTCAAAAAACAAATAAGAGACAGTAATTTATTTCCACAAAAATGTTTGTAATACTACAACAATTGTTTCACCACGATGTGGCTTCTTCAGGTATTACATTGTACTATCTGATGGTATTCAGTGTAACCGAGTTTAAATACATTGTTAGGTACGTGACCAAATAATGGAAGCACAAGTCATTAAAACTCTAGGTGTTTATTGGCCGATAAAGAAAACAGTATCGTTGCTATTCCAAAACATGAATATGAAACAAAACTGCTGCTTTTTTAACCCCAGATAAATATAAAACCGTTACTAAAGACCCCACTGAACATTTCCAAAAACAAATAGAAAAGATAATAGACCAATTTGTTAGCCTTTTCAATAACTTCCCAAAAAAACATTCGCTCACTTTAATGAAGCCACAAATCCCAAAATTATATTCATTAATAAAACTTCATAAAGAAAATAATCCAAGTAGACCAGTAGTTTAATTCATCACATCACCAAGCATAAAATTATCCAGAGTTTTAATTTCTATTATTCAAACCGAAACAAACTTTTTAGCTAAATACGCTATTGAAAATAGCATCCAACTTATAGACAATATTCAATCCGTCCAATTGACCAAAAATTGTAGATTAATTTCTTTTGATGTACAAAATTTATTTTCTAGTATACCTCCAATTGAAGCAATACAAATTGTAAAAAAAAATAATATTTAAAAATAATACAAATCCCATCAAAATGAATGATATTCTTTATTGCCTGGAAATATGTCTTGAACAAAACTACTTTCAATTTAAGGAAACCGTCTATATTTCTTACAATGGTTCAATAATGGGAAATCCACTCAGTTCAATTTTAGCTGAAATATTTATGGATGATCTAGAATCAAAAATACATCTAAATCCGATAAACAAATATTTCCTTTATTGGTATAGATGACATATTTTGTTGTTTCAAAGGCACCGAACGACAACTACATATCTTCGCGAATGTCATTAATAAACTCCACCCAAAAATCAAATTCACAATCGAAGAAGAAAAGAATCAAAGTATTAATTTTCTTGACCTCACAATAACAAGACTAAATAATTTACATGATTTTAGTATTTTTCACAAACCCACACATACAGAAATCACAATACATAAAACTTCAAATCACCCCACCAACCAAAAGATGTCAGCATATAATAGTTTTATTCATCGATTATTGAATGTCCCTTTGAATTCAGAAAACTTTTTGAAAGAATTAAATATTATTAAACAAATAGCGTCAAACAACGGTTACAACCCCTTTCTTATTGACAAAATGGTATCCAATTAACAAAAGAAAATCGCATTAAATCTCGTGTACCCAATCATAAAAGAGGACAATGCACAGAAATATTTTTCGTTATCTTATATCAATGGATTATCTGAAAATATTGCTAAATATTTCAAAAATTGTTTCAATTATAACGCGGCTTTTGAGACCATTAATAACCTTAGTACCTACATAAAAAACAATAAAGATCGAACAAATAAAGAAAATAAATATGGAGTCTACAAGTTGACTTGCAAAGATTGCCCTTTAGTCAGCGTTACCACATTTAGTAGATTTCTAATTTTTTAGTAGATTTTCGGCAAATCTGTCCAAAATTTAGTAGTCAACATTTTAGGGTAGATTTTTAGTAGATTTTAGTTCCTGATGAAAATGCTGAATAATGGCCTGATCACAGAGTCTGTGATATTTGGACCACATAGTCTGTGGTATTGGACCACTGACCACAGAGTCTGTGTGTTAAATCTATTATTTCATTCATTCTCCGATTTTAAAATTTCATGAATTCCTGCTTCCCGCTAAAATTGTCCCTCTACCGGTCCGTTTGAGTACTGCAGCTGTTGCCATCTAATAGAACAAACTTATATTTCTTCTGTATTTGGTATGTTAATTTGGTGTAAAACTCTGTAACGTTATGAAATTATTGCAGATATAGGTTAGCCGATATATACTTTTTACAAACGTAGAATTAATAGAATGAATTCTATTAATTCCTAATTTGCCCAATTTTCATTAATAGATCACATTTGTTTTATTTCAGTCAATCTCAATCCTTTGAATGACTCGGTAGATTTTTTGGTAGATTCTGATAGTTGTTTAGAAGATTTTCGGTAGATTTTTGGTGGATAGTTAGTAGATTCTTTGAAAAAAAGGTGGTAACACTGCATTTTGTATACATTGGCCAGACTGGTAGATCATTCAAGAAACGTCCAAGAACACCAAAGGGGTTATATATACAATTCTGTACATTCGACATATGCTAATCATCTTAAGGAATTCAGGCATAATTTCAACAATAATTATGAAATTATCCACGTTCAAAGCAAAAGTTCTAGATTAACACTTTTAGAATTTCTTGAAATCAACAGGTATAATGCCCGTAAAATCCTTTTGAACGAACAAACAGATGTTGATAAGTCTCCTTTACTGAATATCTTTCTCTAATGGCATTTTTAGCGGCAAACTCCAATAAACACCTAGAGTTTTTATGACTCGTGCTTCCATTATTTGGTCACGTACCTAACAATGTATTTAAACTCGGTCACACTGAATACCGTCAGCTAGTACAATGTAATACCTGAAGAAGCCACATCCTGGTGAAACAATTGTTGTAGTAGTACAAACATGTTTGTGGAAATAAAATACTGTCTCATATATATTTTTCAATTAAAATGAGTTCCCACCAAGTAAAGACCGAATCAATCAAATACAAAGTTGGCTATTGCGAAATAATTATAATTTTCACATGTGTTACAGGGTATTTAAGAGTATTAATATATTAACAAAATAAAATTCATTAATATGAAATATGAGTAAAAATTCATTCAAATATTAAGATTTCATTGTTGATAATTTCTACTCTATACTGCCAATAAGCGTCTCTTATTATTTTGTCTACGTACTTTTGGTTTTCATTTATTTAATCCTATTGTAAAAATGGTATGATGCTGATAATTTATATTGGTAGCTTATTTTATCGATACGACATCATATGTACATCATGTTCATACAAATTCACAGCGAAATTTTGCGAAAACCTTGAGATCGATCGAAATTTCAACTTGGTTAAACTTCTGTTTTTGAGTAATCAGAATTACGAAATTTTTAAAAGCCATATTCCCGAGTGCATGAGTTGATTTTTGTCCATTCGAAAACTTGATATTTCTCACTATAAGAAACACACCTTCGACATTTTAAAATCATAAATAAATTGTTGATTTTTCGTAAGTTAGTCTTCAATCGCGGTCTAGCAAGGAGAATTAAATTTGGTCACAAACTATTTATTTTATCATAAAGAATTCAGAGAGCTCAAAATTTGAAAACCAGAAAGATTTGTGTCCAAAATGCGAATGCTCTAAAAAAGCGTCACAGATACCGTTGCACAAACTGCTTGTTTTTCGCTAGTCCACCGAGAGGTGTGATATCACACGATCTAGCCGGCTAATTCATTGGTCCAAAGCGTGAGATGATCCGTCTGCCGAATCGCTCTCGCAGTAAAGCCATGGTTTCATGGGCTGTATGGCGAGTGACGTCATCTTGTTGGAACCAAATTTCGATAGGCCACGAGTTTCAATTTCTAGCATCAAATAGTCTGTTATCATTACGCGATAACGGTCACCATTTACTGTAACATTCCGTTTTAAAGAAATATGAACCGATTATTCCACCGGCCCATAAACCGCACCAAACAGTTGTTTTTTCTGGATTTAATTTCAGCTCTTGAACCTCTTCGGGTTGTTCGTCACCCCAAATACGCGGCATTTTGTTTATTCACGAACCCATTAAGCCAAAAATAGGCCCATCGGTGAACAAAATTTTTGTCGAAAACATTGTATCTTCAGCAAGCTTGTGCAGAGCTCAACGGCTAAATCGGAAACGATTCGGAAGGTAGGTCGGTATCAGTTCTTGCATTAGTTGAATTTTGTAAGCTTTTAAAGAAAGATCCGTACGTGAAATACGCCAAGTTATTGAATATGACAGGTCAAGCTGTCGAGAACGGCGACGAATCGACACTTCACGGTCTTCGCGTACACTCTTCGCTACCGCCCCTATATTTTCTTCTATATGTGGTGGGTGTGGTCTATTTGGTCGAGTATCATCCAATAATGAAAATTGGGTGTCAAACTTACGGATGGTAGAGCTAATTGTGCGTTCGGTAGGCCTATTATGTGGATCATAAGTTGCTCTAAGCGCCCGATACACTTTTCTCGTAGAACGCCCATTTTCGTAATAAAGTTGAAAAATTTGTAGACGCTGTACCGGACTAAGTCTTTCCATTATGAATTATCAAACACTACTGAACAGAAATGGCACTTCAGTTAACACGAGGCATGCGCAATCTGCAATTAAATCCCCACCACGGAAATGACCTCTAAATGAATCACTCTTACTTAAATGGAATTCTTTAGCGACGATCAACCATCAACCTCTTTAAATTCAATCAGCTAAACGTTTTGCTCATTGTCGAACTCAATTTCGTCCGAGTATATATTTTTAAATATGCGAAACAAATAACTCAAGGACATTGCCACCTCTTCCGCTTAGTTCCTAAGTGTCACTTGGAAATCTTTCGCAACAACACCTATGCAGCACTTGAATTTGGTTTGTCGTTCTTTGCCTACTTTGCCCGATTATCGTTCATTGTCCGCGTGATCTCTCCAGTATTGGCGTCTTGATCGTACATCCCGGACAATGTCTTGAACGTTTAGTTCTTTTCGTATTGCAGTGCTTTATTCGGTCACAGTCACACATATACAGGTATGAAAAAGACAGTCGGAAAAATAGGAAATTCAATGTTAATCTATAAACAACGTCGGTTCAGTGGAGCAGTGGAAGAATCAAAACCTCAGCGCGATGTGATGACAAATAAACGACTGTTCTCTCTCAGTGGCAGTTTCTAGATGAAGGGGATGCTTCGATCGAAACAAGGCTCTTCACTATTCGTTCTGATCGAAGCATCCCATCCCATTCCTATTGTGAGAGAACAATCGTTTATTTGTCTTCGGATCGCGCTGAGGTTTTGATTCTCCCACTGCTCCACTGGATTGACATTGCCCTATAGATTAACATTGAATTTCCTATGTTTCCAACTATCTATTCCATACCTGTATGTTTTTTCCTGTGGGACTGTTGGGTGATATGCATTATGCTGCTGCTCAAATACTGAGCTTCATTAATGTAATTCTGGAACTTTTCATGTACCAACACCTCTACTCTTCCACTATAGAAGAGTATATAATTCTGATATTTTGTATTCCCTCTGTCTTTCTTTTTGGTTTCGGACAACGCATAAATATCGATATCGTGTTTTTCTAGTTTCAGTAGGACTTTCTGGTCTCTTCCATCCAATGATGTTATGTTCCATGAACCAATTCGCATTTTGAAAATTTTCATAATCGTTTTTTCCTTTTTCCTACCGTGTCGTTTTTCCTTAAGTTCCGTTTTTGTTTCGAGGCTTGATTAGCAGTTCTTTGGGCGATTGTCATTTTTATAATGTGTAGGATGCCAACCTAATCCATAAACACTCCTCCTTTACCAGAGCTTGGGACCGGGAACGACAGACGTTGAGCAAATAAGTCCACCCAAGAGCTACCGTACGCGGCGTTAATTAACTACTTAGTTGATTTAAACTTAACCATTATTGATTAAAGTTTCATATTAACATTTTTATGGGAAACAAAATATCTGAAAAGATTCTTATCTTAATAATAATTGCATTCGAGATATTCATAACATGGTTAACCAATTAGACTCGTATCTTTTGAATTATATATATTCAAAGCCATATATTTGAGAATGCTGCAGCGATCCTGAAGAATTAAATCTCGAATAAGAAATGTAGTAATTTTGAAGTTTATTACTGCGCCAAATCTGTTTTATATCCTTTTTATTGGTCTTCTGAGTGCGTTATTAGTAAGGCATTTTTACCAGATTTGGATGAATGATTTAGTCATTTGCTTTTTTCGGAGAGATAACCATTGGCAAGAATTATTCCTATCAGGTAAAGAAGTATGAAACCGTAATTTCCCAACAGATTTTGCTAGCCATCAGTTAATAGACCGTAAAAACGCTTCTGCAGTGCTCTCATATCCCTCTTACAACAAAAAACCCAAGTTCCATACACCGGTATATTTTCTGTAACCTTAAACATTCGTGCCTATGAACTATGATTTGCGGAGAGCATTAGTTTTCTGTTATTGTTTGAAGAAAATTGTTGCAGAATCGCATCGAGGGCTCGTCGAAGCTTACGGTGAGCATGCTCTTGATAAAACACAATATTTCGAGAGCGAGGAAAACCACCGAAAAAGTTCGCAGACAAAGAATTGCAATCCTTATTGGATGAAGATGATATTCAAACTCAACAAGAACTCGCGGATCAACTGAATGTGGAGCAAAAGGCTGTGTCCATTCGTTTGAAAGCATTGAGAAAGATTCAGAAAGTAAGAAAATAGATTCCATACGAACTGCCCTCCTCCTGAATCTCAAATGACATCAATTCGAAAAACTCATTGGAAGTGATTGCGAATTTTATTTAATGAAATGTTTAAATTGGTTGACTTCTATATCTAAACAGTAATAGTGTCTTTGTTCAATGTTTTGTCGAATTATGTAACATTTCATTACATGTTAATAATATTCTCTGGCGAAGATCTTCTGGAGAGGTAGGTTACACAATGTTGAACAAAGATACTTTTATGAAATGAATGGAAGGCAATTTGAATATAAAACGTGATATTATTTTTTACGAAGTAAACAATTTTATCAGAAAGAACAAATTCAGGTGCAAACATTTTTTTAGCTATCAAGTGTTTCTGTAACATATTGGACGTCTGCGTATCGCGATCATTCAATGAATTATTGTGAGTATTCAAATGTATCGAGTTCCCAGCAGTATTCAGTTCTGCTCGGCAGTAGATACGAGTTTGATGCGGAATGACCAGGTTGTCTTTGTACGTATTACGTATCGAATCGATATATCTGATGGGAAACCGATCTAATAATTCGCACGGAATTACAGCAGAGGTTGAAAAACGATATGCAATTTTGCTTTGCACAGAAAACACTTTCACTGACCTCAACCGAACGGTGAACGTTTTGCCGGCTATCGAGTTAGAATGTTGGAATGCACCTTTCCGAAGTGTAACGGGGCTCGCTTGAAGCTAGAGGGCAGTTGGACGTCGACCTGCTATCGGGATATCTTATGATGTATTATTGGACGTTGGAAAGTGTATCACTTGTGGAAAATGGCAAAGGTGGCGGTTGAGAGAATGCGAATATTTGTTTAATAAAATAGTTGCTCTTCTATGTATTGTTATGAATGGAAAAAGACGTAATCGATCTGATTGCATAAAAAAAATCTAATCGTAGTAGGGCTCTAACCGCTTGTAAATATTCCCCGCGAAAAATGGGGAACCTGAATCCTCTACTCCAGGTTCCTTAATTAAACGATATATCAACACTTCTTAAACAATTTCTACGTTTTTAGAAATTGCCTTGCTCACTAAATATAGAAATTAAACTGGTTACCTGTCGGTATCAAGTTGTTGCAATATTAAGAAGACGGAATTACTTTAACTTTTATTCACAACAACAAAAGTTCAGGTGAACCTACTAGAATATGAAACGAAACTTGAATATAACTTACATTGTAATGACGTGGCCTTCACTCAGTCTTGAGACTAAAGACGAAGGACTTATAGACTGGAGTAGATCTGACCTCGCTGGTCAGGCTACATAGTCTCGTAACATAGAAAAATCGTACAAATTCATAGTATTCTAGAGAACAATGAACCCTCTCTATCTGATGGCCTCATTCATCATAATATTCTGCCATTAACCACCTAAAATGCGATTGCGTACTGAGCTATCCCGTGTTATACAGAGAACTCTAAAATATCCTAGATTATACGGAGTACTCTGAAAAATGCTAACCCTTTTATCGTGATCGTCTAGTGGCGGGAGAATAGGACGTTACGTTGTATAGACAACTCAAATAACACCTAACTAGAGCAAGGAAAGAGTGACGGGATGTTCAAATATTCAAAACGTCACAAACAGTAACGTCAACATAATATATATATATATATATATATATATATATATATATATATATATATATATATATATTGGTAATCTTGAAGGGCAACAACCCTCAATGAATGGAAACAACCATTTATCAGCCTTTGGTTAAATCTACTCAGTGGTTCGTAAAGCTTCACCGTGAACCTAATAACGCCCCGGGTCTAAATTATTTATTTCTACATATCGGTAACTCGCTCAAATCAGATATCATTCTTATGCATCGGAAAGGGTTAGAAGGGACAGGACACAGCCAGCATGCGCACCTACAACTGCACTTCCGGTAAACAGTGCTGAACCTAACCGTTACAAGGGGTAAGTTTAAATGGACAGTAAGGTAAGGGTAACTGTGGTGTACCCAGGAGATCTCCTTAAAGAGGGGATCTAACATTATGCGAGTCGACCGGAAAAATTACTATCAAACGGACTGTATCTGGCCTCCTCGGGGTGGCCAAGGCCCAGGAACAATGATCTGGAAATCACTCACAGTAGCGTTGGATATCCGGAGCTATTTATTGCCTCTATACGATACGTCGTCCTAGAACTACTCAGCGATTTACCCTAAAGAACGCCACTGGTTCACAAGGAATACAATTTCTGAAAGTAAGCGGGCACATGCATATGGCAAATATGTAACACAAGCTGACTAGGACATTATAGAATAGATTCAGTACCACATCACCTAGGCGTGTTAATGAACGTTACAATAAAAACAAAGAAATAACCAGGTAACCAGGGGATCACACAAGAGTACATGCAAATCAGTTACATATCAGGCTCGGCGAATACCATGAAGTTTACTTTCTGAGAGTTACCAAGGGGGACTGTTATAAGTACTTTTATATCGAGTATGTTTCTAAGTCGCACAGGAGGTTTATTTCCCAGAACCTTCCTCTCGGCCGCTTCAAAATACAATGGGAATGCCATGATGATATTTTTCTCTTTTTTATTGTCACTCATCGCATACTTGTCAAGTTACAGTGCCACAGAATATTTGGAATATAAGTTACGCGGGTGAATACCGTGATGTAATCATGGAATTTATATAATCTATGAGGGATCTCTCTTATAATCCTTAGAGAATACGGATCTCTTCGGTACTAACGTCAGTATCGGCATTAAAAATAAAATTACTCCATACTTTATGTTACAAAAAAATGTGGCTAGTCCATATTAACAAGCCAGCATTATTTGTGTATAGAATTTCAATAGAGGCACTTTGAAAGTAAGGTGGCAGTAATCACTTCCGCCATTGCATTTCCACCAGCATTCACGGTATCTTAATGTCTATATTGTAAAAACAAATGAAGCAATTTGGTGATCACTAAGTTATCTAGCCATTCGCAGTAGCAATTTGTTCCAAGATAACAATTGATGCATATTCCTTGTCCTACATTATAAGATTTCACTTATCATTTGGAAATTTCGATGATTCAAGTAAATGACGTTAGCTCGAGAAATTGTTTGTGAAATGATCAGACGGAGAATGTTATATTTTAATGTCTCGAATTAATGATTCATTGTTGGAATGTGCATCGATAATTAGTTTTGCTCCGCAATGACTCTCTTGTTGAATGATTTCAAGTAGGGATAAATATTAGAATTGATATAACACGTTTCGTTGATATGGAAATGAATCATATGTAGTTCGCAAAAAGTTAAAAATAAGTCTTTTTTTTTACACGTATGTTCCTAATTATCAACTGATTATAATGAATTCTTTCAAAAACTAGAGCTGACTTTCCTTGAGAATTATACACTATTTCAACGAAAAGCATGAAGAAAGTAGCACATGATTATTTTTCTTGAAACTAGAAATGAAAAAGACTGAAATTTGTGACTGAATTCTATTCGCGAGAAAGATACGTAGCTTTTTTACTGGAAACTACATAATATTAAGGTTGTTCTTTATATTATTTTCTTGTCAACGAACAAAATTTAAATAGTATATTCCTTGGAAGAGGGTAGTATTTTTTATATCAAAACAGAATAATTCTGTGAAATATCATTAGTAAGGAGTTTGAGCTATGGTAATTAGAAAGTTCTAAAAATCGTGACACTGTAACATACATCTTTATAACAATTCTAAACTCAAACAAACCCGATAAGGTTTTGTTGATCATTGGGGCATAATTGCAGACATGCGCTCGTTTCGAACTGGTTGGTTCTCTTCAGTGCAATGCAACGCCAAGGACTACAAGTCTGTAAGTACCTATATCTCTTATACATAGAAACACCGTTCGGGTTCAGAATTTCTATGCAGATATATGTTGAACTGTCTCGATTTGTAGAATTTTCTACTACCATAGCTCACACTACCTACTAATGATATTTGAATTCTGTGAAATCTCTACAAAATCTAATTTCAAAAAATTAAATCATTTAAATGTCTTGGTAAAAAGATTTCTATTGAAGTAGATATCTAAAATTCTTAAATATCACACAACACTCAAAAATATAAAGGAATCTATGGGAAATACGGAGTATTTACTAAAATTCAAAAAAATTGTATCATTTACTTTTATTCCATACAAGATCTTGAGTTTAGAGGTGGAATAAAGGCAGAATGTTTGAGGTTAATTCAAAACATTTATCAAATTCCATATCTTCCATAAAGCATTATCCAGATCTAAGCATATCAAAGGGGTGTTGTGCGCATGTGTAAGAAAGCTAATAATAAATTATTATCTATCAAGTTAAATAAATTTATTCTCTGAAAGTAGAATATATTTTAAAATATTATAACAGAATAATTCTGTGAAACCTCTGTAAAATTTAATTTGCAAAGAGTTAAATCAAAATGTCTTAGAAATACTGTTTCTATTTAAGTAAACATATAAAATTTTCAAATATCTCACAACACGCCAAAGAATTAAGGAATCTAAAGAATATGTAGCATATAAACTGAAATTACATAATTTTCTTAGCCCCTTCCGGAATCGAGAAATTGCAACCATTATATTTTATTATGATAATGAAGAAATCTGAATCGAATCAGGAGTCTCCAGTTACCTGTACAAATCACCAACAATTCTTTATCACGGTTACAGAATTTCATTCGAAGGATATTAGGAAAACATACGAGGGCATTTTTAAGTCACCGAAATTTTATTGATTATCAGTATATCATCGTCCTGTTGAGTTCCGGAAGATATATTTAGTCGGTTAGTTTAATACATTAATTAATCAATAAAAATATATATAATGTGAAAATTTACCGAACATTGAAAATAATGAAATATTCTAAAATAATAAAAACTTGCTAAGGAAAATGTGCATAGAATGATGCTCAACATTTGCATACAAGGATCGACAGAGAATGATTGTTTTTAAACCTAGTTTCGGTGGACTTTTGCTAGGTGGTTTAATATCGCTACTGATATTACATTGCATCATTGTACATGTTGAACCTGCTCAGATATCTATTCGACGTTTATATTATTTCTTAGATATATCCATCTGTTTTCCATTCGTTCATCAATTTTTATGGTTATTGATTTTCTGTCCAAGGATTCAACAATATGAATGAATTGAATAAACCACCGAGCATGTGTATTATCGCAAATAACACCAATACTCGTAGTACTGGGATAGTCTCATGAAAATCATTAATAAATACAAAAGAGATCGTTTTCTTCGACAATTTATACAAGTACGACTAAGGAGCTTTTCGAGTTTTGCAGTTGAAACGCTTCCTCGAGGCTGAGTAACTATATTTTGTCAAACATAATTTTTACGTATGAATAATTTGAAAAATGTCTGCATAGCGAAAGTTTCCACTTTATAGCTTAATAGTTTGTAGTAATGCTACCCCTGGCTGTCCCATAATACACGAGGTAATAGTGACTATTTAAATATTTTAATATTAGCCTTAAATTAAAAATTATGTCATATAAGTACCACTTATATCAAACGACATATAAAATAAACATTCATTATAAGACATCCAAATGATATAACAAAATCCAATAAATAATATATATCCAATAAATAATATATATATAATATTTTGAATAGACAAAATTTTGTTTCTGCTGATCAATCTTATGAAAACCAATATCTACAAAAAATGTTTAACATAATCTTAAGAATTTCATCATAAAACTATCTAACTTAGAATATTCAATATTATTGGATATCTAACTAAGTTACTTTGTATAAAATCTAAAGATATGTAAAAACATTACTGAAAAACAAGTTTTAAGAGAGACTGCTTCGTCAGTATTCAAATAATTCATATTCAATAAAATATAACATCAATCAACAGAAAATATTTACTCACCCTTCAACAATTTAGAAAACTTCTGGTAAATGAATACTGAAAAATTTAAATGGAGGTTAACTACAAATAAATAGTTCTATGATTTACCCTTGATCTAAAAGATTGAAAGACAATTTAACGGCCTCTGCTATAGCATTAAAATATTTAAATAATTTTATATACCTTCTATCAAGAATTAACCTCTATTTATGTTAATAATGACTATTTTTTTCACATTATCGGAGGTAACCAAACATATCTTTTAATATCGTTTCATTCTAAGGACGTTACATCGAGCATACATTTACAATTGCAGTTCCTTTAGCCAGCGTTACAAACTACGACTAAAGGGACGCGTAGAATTTTTTGAGACTTGAGAAATAACGCTGATCGCAACGGTATCCTGAATTCTACCGGGTTAGGTAACTGGCATATGAACATGGCTCTTTCACCAGATGACTACTCAATAGTCTCCACAATCTATCCAAAAGCAAGTTATGTGTACGCCCTATCATCGTGCAAAACGGGAACCACTCCGAAGAGTTGAACCCACCCCGCTTCCAGTTTCAGCTTCAGTTCTTAAACCTACACTGTCATTGGTAGCAGCGGGGCGCTATCTAACCGATACTGACTCTGCAGTGTCAGTACCCGAGTTGTTTGGAACGCAACTCACGCATCGAAGGGGCTTCTTATTTCCACCCACCCGAACGCAGATCCAAGAAACAGGAAAATCCCAGGAATCGATGCTTCTATTGATCCTGGTGCGACCACCGTCAATCCGGCCCGTATGTTAAGACCCACGAACCCTTGTGAAGTCTTTTAATTGATCCTGGCTTCAAGCACCAACGGCTAAGCCGTATCGTCTCGCAAATGATCCTGGTTTAGTACGAGGCCGCTCGAACCGTCAAGACCCTCTAAACCCTGAAGCACTTCTCGAGAAATCCTGAATCATGAGTTACTGCGCCCAGATAGATGGACCACTTCCCCCTCGAGTGCAAATGCCAAATTGGGTGACCAGGTCGTACGAATACTTCCCGAGGGCCGGTCCACACTCCCGAGGTAACGCAGTTTATACATAACGCACTCGGCCATTGGACAGAAAAATCCGGAGATATACTACAGTAGGGTAGAGAAACGCTAGTTTTAAGGGTGTGAACCCTGTGCTGCGACAGACAACCTTGTCACTGTGTTGGACAATGCAATTCACAATTCTATTTCACCTTTGAGGTAAAACGAGGGCTCCAGTCGGGGCCCTGTCGGATGAACTTTCCACCACACAGGTACAGTGACACGGCACGAAAGTTCCTGCTTAAGGCATCGAGACTTAATCCTCCATTTCATCGAAATGAAACTAGGATCTTAGTCAAGACAAGCACCCCCACCACGTCAAGGTACAGAGACAAATGAGGGGCGGATCGCAACGGTATCGTGAATTCTACTGGTTAGGTTACTGGCATGTGAGCCTCTTTCACCAGGTGACTACTCGCAGTCTCCACAATCTGCCACAAGAAGCAGAAAGTGTGATGAGGGTTACGCCTTATCTTCGCGCATGGTAAGAACCACTCCGAAGATTTGAACCCACCAGTTTCCGATTTCGGCTTCAGTCCGAGAACCTACACTGTGACTGGTAGCAGAGAAGCACTGTTCAACCTCTACTGGCTCTGCAGTGTTTTGTAACGAAACCCACTCGCTGAAGGGACTTCTTATTCATCCACCCGAATGCAGTTCCATGAACCAAGATAGTCTCAGGATTTAATACCTCAATTGATCCTGGTACGAGCACCGTCAATCCGGACTGTACGTCAAGACCCACGAACCCTTGTGAACTCTTGCAATTGATCCTGGCTTCAAGTACTAACAATGTAGCCGTATCGTCGATATCCACAAACCCTAGAAACGTCTCGCAATCGATTCTGTTTCAGGTCGAACCGTCAAGTCTCGCTAAACCGTGAAGCATTTCTCATGATATCGTGAACATGAGTTTTCGCGAACAGACAGATGGAATACCCTTCTAGTCCAGCATGCGGACTTTCAAACACTGCCTCCTCGAGTCCAACACCAATTGTGTGGCCAGGTCGTACGAATGCTCCCAGAGGGCCTTCACCCTCCCAAGGTAACGCAGTATGCTACATAATGCACTCGGTCATTGGACAGAAAAATCCGGAAATTTACTGCAATAGGGTAGAGTACATTAGTTTTAACTGTAAATCCCTGAGCTGCGACAGACACTCCTGTCACTGAGTTGAACAGCTCGGCTCCGCCCTTCATTTCACTTTCACGGTGAAACTAGGGTCCCATTCGGTCAAACTTCCACCACACGGGTCCAGTGACTGGCACGAGTGATATTGCTTTAGGCATCAAGACTTAATCCTCCATTTCACTGGGTTGAAATAAGGTTGACAAGCGCCCCCAGCGCGTCATGCTACAATGTCATGGGGGCAGGATCGCAACGGTATGTGAAATTATTGAAGTTTTCAGAAATTCTGCTTTAATGGGCTAGTAAAATGAAAACAATCGAAATTGGGAGGCTCCTGCTCCATCGCAGCAAAACCAATAATTAGTCAAGAATGTTTGAGAAACTATGCATCATCTGCAGATTTACTTAAAAAAAATATCAATAACAAACAATATAGGTAAAGTATTCAGTGGAAAAATAGACGAGATTTTGCAGACTGTTGTCTTTAACCTCTAACTCATTGTCAGATCGTAGATTAACTAACGATACCTCAAGAAAGATGAAATTGTTATTCACACACTGCCTACTTGAAAGTTTTAATTCCAGATGTGACTCAAGAACTTATACTTACATGGAATACACCTTTATAATGTATGCACGAAGATGCAACCGTTCGATGTTTAGAAGTACACATCTTCAGCAAGAACATATTTATTCTGTATAAATCGATTACAATGCGCTCGGTTACTTCATTTTTCCGTATCTTAAAATCCACTTATGTATAAGTAAATATTAACAAATTGAATTAATACATAGGCTAACTCACAATCAAATCATGTTAAATTGGATAACTACCCTAACATATTTACGTATTTGAATTCTCTATAACAGAATGAAAAAAAATTATGAATTATGTAATCATTTTATTGCATTACTACATACTCCCCGAAGCTGCCCAGGGGTAATGGGTTGAAAAGTGTTCTGTTTCAACTTGGGTATACAGTTTTAACAGAAATCAAGTCCGGAAATAGGCTCAAATCTCTATTCTGAACTTGGAAAGTTTTCTTGATCACTCCCAGTTACATTTCACGCTTAAACATATGTCATAAAATTCATTACATAAAAGAAAGCGTGTGTGGCAAACATAATTAGGTTTTATATCTATAAAATATGCGTATTTCTCAAGGTTTTTTGTTTTATTTTCAGGCAAACGAAACAAACGGCAGTTCCAACCAAAGACACTTCCAAAACATTCCGCCCCACCCGAATTTCGCCCACCAGCACCTCCATACTCAAATCCCAACGCCGAACCTTCCATCTGGCGCTCCCAGTCCCCAGTTACCACCCATAATGGGCCACAACTCGCCACCACCTCCCTCTCAAACCTATTATAAGGATGAGCGAGCCCAGAGGCAACATTACAAGCTGAAAAAGAAACTGCACGACAAGCAGATAAAAGGCGAACCGCCCAACCAGGGCAGCAACGACGGCTATATCAATCAGACCAAGCTGCTGGCCGACAAGAAGCTGGCCTCAAAAGCGGGAGGTAACAGCGTGGAGACATCGGAAGACGGAGAAGAGGGCAGCGTGCAAGATGACGAAGATTCTGTGAGGATCATTACAGAAATTTTATCCTCGATCGAAGCCCCTTTGGTGAGTAAAAACGTTAGAAAATACAATGTGGCTCGTATCAGAGATAGTAAATAGTATCAGAGCACTTTTTGCTATCGTGCTACTCATAGGATTGTTGTAACTATCTTTCATAGACACTATTCTTGAAATAAATCTTGAAATTATTACTATTGTAAAAGGCGAATCAATTTTTGAAATTCAAAAATTAAGGGTGTTTGCAAGGAAAAAAATGTGAATTAAATATTCCTCCTATTTCGCTCCAAAATAGAAATAGATACAAGGAGATCAGCTCAGAAAAAAAATATTTTCACTTGCTCCAAAATGACATGGCTTAGGTTAGTTCGTTCTCTGATTCAAAAATCGAAATCTAATAATGACATCTGAGAGAAGAATATAATACATCTCTTGACATTTTTGCGCGTTTGTTCTAGAGAACAAAGTGCTGTCGTTTGTCTTAGAATACTGTTCTTTTCGAATTTTAAGCCGAACATGGTCTAAAACGGCTAAGTTGACTCACTTATGATGGAGAATCCGAGGTCATAATTAATTCTGTCTGTCCGTTCCTTCCGTAAACACTCTAACTCTTAAAAGGAAAGAGCTAGACCTTGAACTTTCGGTGTGGGTTTAGTTGACTAATGGGCAAAACGATGTAATGTTCTACAGTTGTTCACATTTGAAATTTTTTATCGATTAATAATCGATTTGGAATTTGCTAAATTTCGTGAGGATCGTAAAATCAAAAGATTCAAAAAATATATACAGGTCCTGCTATTGCAAGGATTCTATAGATGCCGAACTGACATGTTAAAAATTTCTTTCAGAAGCAGGCCCCTTTCATTTCTGCATTTCAGGAAATTATTTTCTGATCTGCAGGTGTTCCAAAAAAATTATTCAACAAATGAGTGTTTTTTTTTAATGGTATATTTTCATATTTGCCTAATCATCATTCCTAAATGATTCTGTATTTTTTCCACGGTAAATGATTGAATGCCTCAAATTTTCTCAGAAGTGACATTATCTCTATTTTGACTTCTGCGTTCCACAGAGACGAAAAATTATATAATATCATATAATAACTCCACAAATTGCCGTGAAGTAATTTCATTTTAATGGAATTTTACGCGTAAATTTCTAACAGTTTGGATAGAAGATTTACCACTTTGGAAGCAAATTTTTTATATTTTCCAGTGTTGTTCAAGAGTAAATCGACCTATTTCGCTAATGTCAAATTGTCCAACCTTCTCAATGGGCGTTTTCGAAAATAATATCTTGAGGGATTTGAAAATGTGAGGGTAGTTTTTAATTTCGAAATGAAGGTCAAGTCCTTGAAGAAAATCTACCCTTGTGTTCTGGAAATATGAACATTGTCAATTTTATTTCTTCCTGAAAATTGAAAGAATAAACAATTTAATATATAAGAGAGATGGCTAGAGAATTATCTTTTATTTTTACAGTTAACGATGGGTTTTATTGGAATGCTTCGAAAATAATTATCTGATTTAATTCTGATTTGCCAATCAGCTCGTAGTAGCGAAAAAATGTTATTCAGACCCTAGTTGGCGGACTGGTACACTTCATTCGTTTGTTTGTAAACGACAGTTTTTCTGTAACATGCCTAAAATTTGATACAATATAATAAAATGAAGAAAAAATATGTTCATAAGACTCATTATTGATTATTGTAGTTAAGCTGTCGAGCAGGAACTATTTGTATATAAAAAGTTGAATGACTTGGTACACACTAAATTTGCTCAAATCCGAGAAGCAATCAAGATTTTTCATTTTCGACAGCAGCCAATGATGTCGAATGTACTTACAAGCTCGATCAAATAAAAAACACCTCAAGAATCTTAAATGGCAATGTGGGTCGAGTGACACATTATTTTGAAGATTTTGCAATTCTTTTTGTGAACATGCTAAAAATATTCTACTCGGCGTTCGTTTCGGTTTGAAAACGCGTTGAAGTGATCGGTGAAGCCAATTAAGTGGTCTAATTTCTGACAGAATTTTGGTTAATAAGATATTAAAATTGCGTGTTTTTCTTCAACATTTTCCCTTAAATTACAAGTGTTTTTTCCATTACACGTTAATAATATTCTCTATCAAAAATTTTATGGAGAAGAAAGAACTGTCTTAAATATCACAATAGCCCAATAACAAAAGTTTAGAGGTGTCAGACCAGGAGAACTTGGATGCCATCTCCTTCTTATCTAATTCACAGGAAATTTGATAAAAAAAAATTTTCTCTATCTTCAGTAGGATTAATTTACATTAATTAATTTCGTCAAAAAAAGACCATCTGATTTGGAAACTCAATGAAATTTTCAGTCGAAATTAATTGAAATTCTGTAGCAGTTTATCGAATTACACCTTCGATATAGAAGCTACGAGTATTAAATGCAGTGTGGACATCATATTAAATTGTACTAAACTCCCAATATTGAATAAGGAATGGTTAATTGAATAGTGAAGTTGAATTAAAATCTAGATTTGACATTTTGGTAATCTGGCTATAGGTTAGGTCGCAACGCATTCGCCATTTTGTAGTAGATATTTTTGAGACGTGCACTCTTTTATTGTTTCGTCCAAATCTCTGAATTTCAGAAATCTGCAAAATTTCATTAGATGTATTTAAAGAACATATTTGATTTATATAAAATTAACACTTCTCTACAAAAACATTAATTTTTTTTCTGATATTGTTTTCAACAGTTTTACCTAACTTTATTCATTCCTATTACAACAACAAAAAATACAGTAATGCTAAAATACTGAATTCAAAAAATAAGCTATTACACTATTTCAGGATTGTTGTCTATCTTGAGATAGCCCTAATATTCAGAATTAAACACAAATGGATGAATTTACGTCAACATGTTGTACATATGTATTGGCTTCATATCAATCCTATATACACAGGTTTGTAAAATCACGTTTTAATGTTAAGATATTCAATGCGTAATACAGAGAACTCTGGCAGTCCAGTCTTTTGGAATAATCCAGTGTATAACTCGAAACGAATGCGCTTCTCACTCACAGATGTAGCTCTTGTTGGGGAGATGAACACCTCATTTCGTTTCGGATGATATACAAATTTAGTCAGCACATCCAATTCAGAAGTACTGGCGTGTAGTCCATAACGCTTGAAAATCAAATAAAATATGAAATATGACTATATTCATAACTCCCTAAGCTCCCTAACTGTATAAAATTATGGCAGCGTTTCAAGGCACAAAATAATCTGAGCTAACCTCACCTCTGAACTTACTTATTCTACTGTAGCTTCACCTAACCTAATTTGTCCTGTCCCTAACTTGTCTTATTTGTATTTTAAGGATGACCTGAAAAAAAATTGATGGATAAAGGTGGAATTATTTGAGTAATTTAATATTAGCCTTCTACATATTTAATTTCAAAAAATTATATTATAGTTCGTGAAACTAGATCGTTATTTGATAAAACAACCCGTTCAAGTTCTCGTCCAGTGAGCACACCAGAAAGCATTGCAGCTGTAGCCCAGAATGTGACTGAACATCTATCAACATCAACTCGTCATCGTGCTCAAGAACTGAACATTTCTCGCATTTCTCTGAGGAGAATTTCACAGAAAGACCTCGATATGAAGACTCACAAAGTTCAACTAGTGGAAGAAGTGAAGCCTCGTGACCATCCAATGCTTCGCTCAATGATCGCATGGCCGAAAAATTCTCTTTAGCGATGAAGCTCATTTTCATCTCGTAGGATATATGAACAAGTAAAACTCTCGCATTTGGGGATCAGAGAATCTACACGTTGTTTTGGAAAAGCCTATGTACCCACAACGAGTAACTGTTTTGATGCAGTTTTTGGTCCGATGGTACCATTGGGCCATTTTTCTTCGCATTGGTTGCATATGCAACCGATTTTTGTTTCCCAAAATTCATACGCAGCCAACGTAACTATGGAACTTTTGTGCACCGTTTTTGAAAATCGAGTAATAAAACGAAATGCTGATATCAATTGGCAGCCACGGAGCTCTGATTTGACTCCATTGGACTATTTTTTGTGGGGATACGTTAAAAATGAGTGTTACGCTGTCATTCATGAGATTAGGCATCAAACAATCGACAATGTACTGAAAAATTGGATTGATTTGGTGGGGTACTGTTTGGCCAGTCGTGGCGCTCATTTTAATGATGTTGTTTTTCATTCGTAAATATCAAGGTTCAGCCTATCCAAAAAAGTCATAATTTTGAGAAAATATTCATTGTATTTATATTTATAGCCGATCTAGAATGCAAATTTTAAATGACCTATCCCTTTCATTTATATTTTTATGTTTGTAAATGTTGAGGTTTAAACTTTGTAATAAATTATTAACTTAGAAATAAAAATAATAATTTATAAATCCTTTAAGACACAACAGAGTATGTATAGGACAGGTCAAGATAGAAAAATTCAGTAATTTTCGAGCTTATCTCTGAAATTATTTTAATATTTTCTACATATTTAATTTCAAAAAATTATATTTAATAACTTCAGGAATTAAATTGAAATAATGTCATATAAGTACCACTTATATTAAACGACATATAGAATAAACATTCATAATAAGACATCCAAATGATATAACAAAATCCAATAAATAAAAATTGTTAACCAAACTTCTATAAATTAAATATTTTAATTAGACAAAATTTGATTTCTGCTGATCAATCTTATGAAAACAAATATCTTTCAAAAATGTTTAACATGATCTTAAGAATTTCATCATAAAATTATCTTACTTAGAATATTCAATATTATTGGATATCTAACCAAGTTACTTTGTATAAAATCTCAAGATATGTAAAAACATTACTGAAAAACAAGTTTTAAGAGAGACTTTGCTTCGTCAGTATTCAAATAATTCATATTCAATAAAATATAACATCAATCAACAACAAATAATTACTCACCCTTCAATAATTTAGAAACTTCTGGCAAATGAGATGCTGAGAAATTTTAATGTAATATAAGGTTATCTTACAAGTAAATAAATAGCTCTGTGTTTACCCTTGATCTAAAAGATTGAAAGACAATTTAACGGCCTCTGTTATAGCACAAGGACTTATCTGTATAAAGAATGTTAAGGAAACCAAATAATTATATATTATGAATAAAATAACATAAATAGAGGTTAGTACTTAATAGACTTAATAATTAATATTTGATAGAAGGTGTATAAAATTATTTAATATTAAAATATTTAAATAATTTTATACGCCTTCTATTAAGTATTAACCTCTATTTATGTTTTTATCTCTGAAATACTCTATAACTGTATAGAAACATTTTCTAACAATAATTCCTTAACTACTTTCTCAAATCTACTTACACTCAGCGATTGTATGCTCTGCGTTAAATAATTAAAAAGTCTGATGCCTTGATACAATGGCGGCGATTCAAAATTTGAGGTCCTATGTACAAGAAAATACAAGGTTTCTTTCTTTCTAATATTGTGGGAATGAAAGCTAGAGAGTTTTACAAAACTGAATATAGAGGCAACAGTGAGAATATCATTTTCCAAGAAAACAGGTCTGCAAGAGGATCGTGGGGTGCAGTCGAATATCAAGCGAATTGTTCGTTTCTGAATTATGAAAACTCTGTTTATGTCAGAGGAATTACCCCATAGTGGAATGTTGTACGCTAAGTGACTGAATACCAAACTATAAGAGATATTAAAGGAAGTGAATTCTTAATCCTACTCAAACTATAGTATGAGCTATTTAGTTTTTTACAGACATAATCAATATGTGAATCCCACTTAAGTCGTCGATCGATATGGATTCCTAGGAACTTTGTAGTTGGTTTACATGGAATAATTATATCCAAACGCCGAATATTCAATGTATTCTTATCGTCGTCTGACAAGAAAAAATGAACGCACATCGTTTTATCGATATTTAATATAATCCTATTTAAATAGCATCATTCTTTAAAGCTCCGTACAAGCAGTTCATACAACCTCTGTAACTCCTTTAAGGTCTCTTCAGTGACCCCTATAGAGGAGTCATCAGCAAATAAGACAAATCTGAGTAAATTGGCTGATAAGTTTTTGCAATTTACCAATTTGACGAATAATTCCCTCAGATTGGCGGGAAGGTCGTTAATAAATAACAAAAAAAGGAGTGATCCCAGAACAGAGCCCTGGGGCACACCTTGAAGTCATGTTCACTGAAAAAAAAAAACGTTAACTTTAACGGTCGCTACCCTATCTTCGAGAAAACTCCGAATCCAGTTCAAGAATACTACCCTTACTCCTAAATTATATAGCTTGTCTATTATGAACTGACTATCGAATGCTCTCGACAAGTCAAAAAATAACCTCGCAATATGCGAGGTCTATTCATTAGTTTTTTATTTATAACGGATCAAAAAACAAATTTGAAATGCCCCACCTGCTATTTCTGAGTGGCACTATCTAGAAAGGAGAAAAAAGGTGTGATGAGAGGAAGACAAACTAAGCTTTTGTCACCTCGTTCCCTGATACTTAAAATTCTAAAGCATTTTACATGAGGAATAGCTGCCCTATTGGAGGCAAAAAATATATTAATATTCAAGATATGCAGCATTCATCGCCCCAAAATTTACCGAGAAATTCAGAACAGAAATGCAAATGTCTATTCTGATATCAAATGAGAAACAAACTTCTCCCATGACATTCAGCTCCTTTCAATGATACGAACTGAAATAACTCCCTCGTGAACTCGATTCCTGCAGTTGCAAATTGAGAATTGTACAGTTCACGGAACTCTAAATCAAATATTCCACTTCAGATCAATAAATAAACCATCAATAATTGTTTGCACAGTGAGCAGACATGGTTGATAATCGCCGTTTCGCCAGTCTAAATTGAATCACAATATATTTAGAGTCAGTAACACACTTCTATGAAATTAATATAGTTTGAAAAGTGTATATTGGCATTAATTACGAACTGAAATCACATAAATTTTATCAATGTTATCGTTAAGTGAGAAATAAAATAAAAATGATCAAAATCACACCCAAATGTGAAATGTTCTCCGTGGGCCATTTAAAATTCGTATTTTTGATCGGCTATAAAATACCTATGAATATTATTTCAAACAATATCACTCAAGCGATCGCCACGACTGACTATAGTACCCCATTTGATCAACCCATTTTTCAATACATTGTCGGTGGTTTAGGGTTCAAACTCATGAATGGTAACTTCGATTTCGTGTTTCAAGACATCAGTTGTTTCTGGATAGTTAGCGTAACGCTTATCCTCAACGGATCCTCACAAAAAATAATCCTCCGAGGTGAAAATAAGCTTCATCGCTAAATGATTTTTCAGGGAAAATGCTCATCTTCGGTCATGCGATATCGTTAGCCCATTGAGCGAAGAGGAAACGCTTGTCACAAGGCTCTAACTTTTTGCACTACCGAGGTCTATGCAAAATTCCCCTCAAAGAAGTGCGAGTTCTTGAATACGATGACGAGTTGATGTTGATGAATGCTCAGCCCCATTCTGGGCTACAGCAACCATGTTTTAAGGTGAGCTCATTGGATAAGAACGTGAACGGGTTGTTTCATCAAATCACGAACAAATGGATCCACACATTGTCTTTCATCTCCATTAAATTTTCCAAGTAAATTTCTAACAGTTTGGTTAGAAGATTCGTCACTTCGGAACTGAGTTTTTAATATTCCCCATTTGATTATTGTCAAATATTAAACTAACTTTCTGCCAAAGGCGAATAACAGAAGTGTTGCCAGACTCGAAATAACCACTACTTGAAAATGCAAACTCTAGATGGCCCACCTTTATTTCGATATATTTTGTTCTAAACCTCAACTTACTTTTTCAAATCTGTGAATTAAAACCTGAAGAAGCAACATACTACTCTGTCAAGAAAGTACCGGGAATTTTCAATTAAAACAACATTTTTACATTTAATCGTCAAAATTTATTGGGTCGCCTTCAAAATAGGCTCCATTTGCTCCAATACATCTATGCCAACGGCACTTCCAATTATCGAAACATTTTTTATAGGCGCTTTCCGGGATGGACTTTAGCTCTCGCGCCGAATTTTGTTTTATGGCTTCAATCGACTCAAAACGGGTGCCACGAAGGGGCAATTTTAGTTTTGGGAAGAGGAAAAAGTCGCAGGGAGCCAAATCCGGCGAATACGGTGGTTGCTGAAGCACGTTTGTTGAGTTTTTGGCGAGAAAGTCAGTCACAATCGTAGCTCGGTGAGAAGGCGCGTTATCGTCATGCAAAATCCATGAGTTGTTCGCCCACAAATTTGGCCGCTTCTTACGGATACGCTCACGCAAACGTTTCATAACGCCTAGGTAATACTCCTTGTTTACCGTCTGACCCTCTGGAACGAATTCGTAGTGCACCACGCCACGGATATCGAAGAAAACAATGAGCATCACTTTCATTTTCGAGCGGCTATGGCGTGTTTTTTTCGGTTTCGGCTCGTTTTTTGCCACCCATTCCGATGATTGCTGGCTTGTTTGCATATCGTACTCGTAGACCCAGGTCTCATCACCAGTTATAATGCGTTCCATGAATGTAGAATCGGAATTACAGCGATCCAGCATGTTTGAAGCAACCTGTTCGCGATGACGTTTTTGAAGAAAATTCAGGTCTTTCGGTATGAGTCGTGCGGCCACCTTTCCCATGCCCAAAATATCAATCAAAATCGTACGTGCGGACTCGTGGGATATCTTAAGATCATGTGCTATCTCTCTCAAGCTGGTGCGACGGTTTTCCAGCACCCTTTCCTTAATTTTATCGACGTTATCTTCGATCGAAGCCGTCGATGGGCGACCACTTCACGACCGTCCTTGAAGGCTCTGTACCACTGATATGCACGAGTTTTCGATAGAGCATTATCACCAAAGGCCTTTTACAACATTTTCAATGCATCGGCATACGAAAATTCATTTGCAACACAAAACTTTAAACAAATTCTTTACTCAACGTAATCACCCATAGTAAAAATCGGCACGCACTCTGACATCGACTGACTTAATCAGCTGTTGCAAACACACTAGTTGACAGATCCCGCTCAAGCTTGGCATAGTAATTAAGGACAGTGGTACCAACCTAGGAAAAAAAAATTTTACCTGCCTCATTGCCCCGCCAGATTTAAATCGATAATTCCCGGTACTTTCTTGACAGAATGTACATCGTTGAAAGGCTCCATTCGATATATCGTTGGATATTTGCAAGAAAGAGCTGAAAAAGAATATACATAATAAATAAAACTTCATGTACTTTTCATACTTTTTGCCGAAATCAGATAGGGAAAATATTCAACTAATTCTCGTGAAAATTCATGAGCCTTATTTTACATCCTAGTACTAAATTTGAAATCTATCGGATCTGCACTTTCGAAATTATTTGAAAAATTAAACTTAGGAACCATTGACCCGATTCAGTTCATTTCAGAATAAACGGATATATTTCGACTGCAAACCTATCCTGAATTTTTTTCAAGTTCTTAGGTTTTTTCGTTCGAAAATCAGCATTTGAACTGAATATTGCATAAATCTTACGATCGTTATTAAACACTTTCATACCAAATTCCATTTCGATTGAATTATTAGTTTCGGAACAATCAGTTAAAAAAAATAAGCTTCAAATGAATAACTGCTAAACCATTGGATTGACTTTGCTAGTTAACAAACCCATCCGAGGTTATTAGCTCCCTAACCTATCATGAAAGTTTCAAGTCTTCTGTCTGTTTCAAGGTTAGAGTGTTTACGGACAGACCGGCCGGACAGAACTCTTTTGACCTCGGATTCTTCATCAGTGAGTCCAACGTAATCTTTTGAGATCATTATCAGCTCAAAATACGAAAATTACGAACATTTGCGCAAAACACCATCCCTTAGGACAAGAGCGCAAAAAATGAAAAGCATGTTTCGAGGGTTCAAAAGGGTGACGAAAACAACCTACTTTTTAGCTCTCCCTATCTATCCCTCTGGCACTCTTTCTGCAAAATCGTAAACGTCATTGTCTACTCTGAATGATTCTAGAAAAAAAACATTATCCAGATTCAGATGTTTCTCTAATGAAAACCATGAAAACCTCATTTGGTCGTGTGGAACAGTGGTTGTGTCTTACTCGATTGTGAGAATGAGACAGAATTTTTCAAATTGAGAAACTGTTTTACAGTTTTGAAAAAATTATGCACTACAAGGTAGAGCGTTAGTGTTTGTCTATACCGCTTTAAGTTTTTTCTCCACTAATACTCAAAATATTCGTTACTATCCGAATCTGGTGATGCATCGGGCAAAGTGAACGTTCATCATCTCGATGAAAAGATTCTTTGTGTGGTTGCATGGACGACCTTGACAAATGTCGCCGTTCTGCGGGCCATTTCAGGGAATTTTATAATGGAGATCCGATCTCAACACATTGTCGTGTTCGTCTTTTCCATTAAAACAAGCTTTTCTTGGATTCTTCTGACGTCAAGAAAGGAGAGGCGAGTTAAATCTGGAAATTAATATTGAAGAATTTCGCTAACCGTACATACGTATTCCAAGAAGAAGAATTAATTATGGTGAATGTAAGCAAAGTGTTTTTGTTGACGTGACCGTGGTTGGATGTTTCAATAAGGAATCTAATACATGTTGAAATTATGTAGTTTGAAGATAATGGAGATTCCAAACAATTATCGAACTTTCTTGATTAACATTTATCAGGTCAAATTTCCTTCCAGCTATTGTGGGTATGGTGTGGATTCTCGGCATTCACATTGTTATCTAATAATAAACGAGAAAGTACTCATACTATGCGAACAGAGGATATCTTCATGATATCTATCTAGTTACAATTTTTTTTCTATCCTAGTTAAGTATATGATGGAAGTATTCAGAAAATAAGTTTTTTAATTCTTTATTGTACATTTTCACCAAAAAAAAAACTAATGGAAACTATTTTCATGTTCTTAAATATCATACAATTTTATTCTGTTAACCTCGCCACAAATTTTAATTTTATAAAAAAAATTTCTCAAATACTTTTTAAAATTGAATTAAATAAATGTTTAAAAAACACAGCACTAAAAGGAATGAAAGAATTCGAAGGAATATAAATCATTACAGATAATAGTTGAACCTTTACAGACTTTAATCTAAACAAATCTTCAATATAAGAAAAACAAATGCTAACTTCCGCCATTTTATTGATCTACACGACAATTGTTTCGTCATACCATGACTTCATTAGGTCAGTATTTAAAACTAAGTTTTAAATACTCACATGATGAAGTCATGGTATGAAGAAACAATTGTCGTGTAAATCAATAATATATAATATTATATTTCTTTTGAAAAAAGCCATTTAGAATTACAACATCGATATCTCGTCAATCCAACTTCGTATCTAAAAATAAAAGTATTATAATTAATAAAAATATATCTTAGCCGACTAAAAACACATGTCTTCCTCTAAATAAATTTAAAATATAGTGAATTTTTAAAAAATCTTTTTTCTTTGTTCGTCACAGAAATTACACAAAATTTTTAAGGTATTTTTAAGGATTCAGTTATTTCCAAATGATACTATGTATGAGTGAAAAGATCAAAATATAATCATTATATATACAACAAAATTATAAAAAGTGGTTTTTTACTTAATAGAAGGCTCATTACAAACAATATTATTATTATTGTTATCCTAATACTCCTAGATCTTCTGTGAAGATCCATCAGAAGCTTTTTCAGCTTGTGCGAGTTAGAAGGTCATACATTCTGTCAAGAAAGTACCGGGAATTATCGATTTAAATCTGGCGGGGCAATGAGGCAGGTAAAGTTTTGTGTTGCAAATGAATTTTCGTGTGCCGATGCATTGAAAATGTTGCAAAAGGCCTTTGGTGATGCTCTATCGAAAACTCGTGCATATCAGTGGTACAGAGCCTTCAAGGACGGTCGTGAAGTGGTCGCCCATCGACGGCTTCGATCGAAGATAACGTCGATAAAATTAAGGAAAGGGTGCTGGAAAACCGTCGTACCAGCTTGAGAGAGATAGCACATGATCTTAAGATATCCCACGAGTCCGCACGTACGATTTTGATTGATATTTTGGGCATGAGAAAGGTGGCCGCACGACTCGTACCGAAAGACCTGAATTTTCTTCAAAAACGTCATCGCGAACAGGTTGCTTCAGACATGCTGGATCGCTGTAATTCCGATTCTACATTCATGGAACGCATTATAACTGGTGATGAGACCTGGGTCTACGAGTACGATATGCAAACAAGCCAGCAATCATCGGAATGGGTGGCAAAAAATGAGCCGAAACCGAAAAAACCACGCCAAAGCCGCTCGAAAATGAAGGTGATGCTCATTGTTTTTTTCGATATCCGTGGCGTGGTGCACTACGAATTCGTTCCAGAGGGTCAGACGGTAAACAAGGAGTATTACCTAGGCGTTATGAAACGTTTGCGTGAGCGTATCCGTAAGAAGCGGCCAAATTTGTGGGCGAACAACTCATGGATTTTGCATGACGATAACGCGCCTTCTCACCGAGCTACGATTATGACTGACTTTCTCGCCAAAAACTCAACAAACGTGCTTCAGCAACCACCGTTTTCGCCGGATTTGGCTCCCTGCTACTTTTTCCTCTTCCCAAAATTAAAATTGCCCTTTCGTGGCACCCGTTTTGAGTCGATTGAAGCCATAAAACAAAATTCGGCGCGAGAGCTAAAGTCCATCCCGGAAAGCGACTATAAAAAATGTTTCGATAATTGGAAGTGCCGTTGGCATAGATGTATTGGAGCAAATGGAGCCTATTTTGAAGGCGACCCAATAAATTTTGACGATTAAATGTAAAAATGTTGTTTTAATTGAAAATTCCCGGTACTTTCTTGACAGAGTAGTATATCATACAGATTTAAACTATTAACCTGGCCACAAATTTTAATTTTATAAAAATTTTTCCTCAAAAACTTAAACATATAGATGTTTGATTGTATCGGTCTCTACTTGTCGGAAATACATCTTGATGATTAAAGTAAAACAACTTCATTTCCGCTAATTTATTTAATTTCACAACAATTGTTTCGTCAGCACCATACTCACCTGACGAAGTCATGTTGTCATGACGAAACAATTGTTGTGAAATCAAATGAATTAGCGGAAATTAAGTTGTTTTACTTTAATCATAAACATATAGAATTAACATTCATTACACAGCACCAAAAGGATATACAATTTTGTTTCGTATCAATGTATTATGAAAACCAAATTCCTCTTTTAAGAAAAAAAGATCTTTCCAAAAAAATTGAAATTTGTTGCGAGGTTAACAGAATAAATCTGTATGATATTTAAAATATTGTAATAAGCTTCTATCAAGTAAAAGACCTCTCTTTTTCATTTTCATGTTGTTGTATCACTTGCCTTCTATTGAAATATCTAAGTTATTTCAATTAGTCTTTGTTAAACAAGATCAGTCCTTCTATTTGTGTAACAAATGTTCTTGTAGTTTACCCCTTTTTATCGGAAATACTTTATAGTGGAAAATGTTATGAAATGGTAGTTTGCGCCAGTTCTTGTTTTTACCTTCATTTTTCTAGGGTTCCTGTGAGTTAATGATTTTGTGCTATTCACAATTGATTATTTCACGTTTCAGGAGTTACACTTTAGCCCATTTTCCAACACTAAACTTATCATTCGTATTCAAATATTTCTTGTGCGAAGAACTTTTATTTGGTTTGTCTTATCTTTCAAATGCCTCTTTATTTTGGATTCATACAAATCTATCCAAGATTCATAACCAGTCTAACGCAGTGCACCTTCGAAAATAACAAGAAGTACACAGAAAAGTTGTCAGGTCGAAAATGGTGGTAGACTAGTTATCACTATATTCAAAGGAGTCATGAAAATTCGGTTCCTTGCGTATTTCTCTGGAAGGATAAAATTTGGGGCAACAACTTTCAAACCTGGGAATATTTTTAACTTTTTGTGTGAAAAACCTGCAAAGTCTAGATTATATGATGCATACCTCTTATAAAAAGCATAATCGTGAAAAGATTGAAAATATTTCACACGATATACCCAAAAAATGTGCTAAAGAGTGTCCACCGCATCGAGAGAGATGTTTGTTTGGCGTAAGAAGTTCAATTATTTCGTCTCTTTCACCGATCACAAGCCTATCCAATTTAGTTGTTTTTCCCTCATTTTTCTTTATCATTTTCGCAGGTAAAAGTTTTCTTTTCGAAACATTATATTTATTATCCGGATTTTTTATAATCGGATATAGAAGGGCATTCCACTTTTTTACTTATTTTTTTCTATATTATTCTTTTCACCAAATATAAAGGAAAGTTATTATTTCGGACCCTATGATTTATTAAAGAGATTTCAGTAGAAAATTTTTCTTTAGACATAGGTATTGCGAATGCAATGGTCATGAAATTGAGAGGGGTAAAATTTATGATTATGAGGACTAAAACAATTTTGAGGAATTATTGCATTTGTAAATGTACTTTTTCTAAAAATGTTTTTAATTTAATAGGTTTTCATTTCTGAAAATTGTTAGGTGTAAAGAATTCAATTTATTATTTGTTTCTATTTCAACAGTAAATTTTATTTTAGGATGAGTGGAGTTCAGAAATTCCAAAAATTCATTAATTTGTTGTTCTGTTACGTTAAAAACGACATATATCATCTACTAATCTATACCAAAAACGACTATGTTTGTTATATAAATAATGTTTTGAGAGTATATTATTCTGTAAATTATCCATTAAAATGTCCTAACCCACCGCTAAAGTAGATTTTAGAAGAAAGAATCTAGATCTGAATTTGAAATAGTTCTGTGTGACGTAAATTTCGAATAAGTAAGTTAGTGGATAACGAATTGTTTCAGTCGTTACTATTTGGTAGTTGATCATAATTAAAACAAATTGTAAAAATTACTATGTTTTACTACCAATAAAAATATATATTTCACATTTTCTTGTGACTCGAGTTTCGGGAAATGAACTATCCCATCATCAGACAACTGAAGAACTAACAGTGGTACAGAGGTATTTAAACAAAAGTGATAAATATTTTGAATATTTCAATAGATTCTAGATATCACCTAATAGTGGTGCAGAGGTTTACAAGCGGAACGTAATAAAAAACCGGGTTAAAAAAGAGGGGCCTTCTAACAGATATCGGAATGTCGGCAATCGACAAAGAAGGTTGTTAAACAGATGGTACCCATTAAAATATCTCAAATAATTTTTTGGGTTACATAGCTCCGTACAGTCATTCATTATTTTTACATTATTTTGTTGTATATCTCAAATATTTGGATTTACATAGCTGCATACAGTCATTCATTATTTTTTAAATTATTTTTATTGTGAACGGATTTGAAAATTTCAATAATCAAGTTTCTTTTCTTTTGAATCTACATGTAAAATTTTCTTTTGTCGAAAGGAATTACTGTTTTCTAAAGAATGAGGGGCAAATGTTGAATTTTTGTTTATTTTTCATTAAATTCATTTTATGTTCGTTGAAAAAGGTTTTAAACAGATGTTACTTTTTAAATATCTCAAATATTTTTGATTAACATAGCTCCGTACAGTCATTTATTATTTTTACATTATTGTTATTGTGAACTGATTTGAAAATTTCAACAGATTCTGGATAATCGAGTTTCTTCCCTTTTGATTCTACATGTAAAATTTTAAGGTTATCTATTGTGGGAACCGTTTTCTAGACAATGAGTGCCAAAAGTAGCATTTTGTTTATTTTTTATGAAACTCATTTTATATTCGTTGAACCTCATCTTGAAGGAACGTCCTGTTTTTCCTATATATTTATTACTGCACGTAGAACAGGATAACTCATAAACTCCTGATTTGTGTATGTTTGGAGTAGGGTCCTTTGCGTTAAATAATACCGATGATAATTTGTTTTGCGTTTTGAAGGCAATATTGACACCTGATTTTGAACAACTATTGGCCACTTTTTGACTTATGCTACCAATGTACGACAGAGAAATGAATTTTTTATTTTCTTCAGTTTTTATGATGGGATAAATTTGGCTCATAGCTATTTCAGATAGTTTCGGTCGAATTAGATTATCTATTATATTGGGGTTGAAACCGTTGTTCGCGGCTATTGATTTTATAGATTTTATAATCAAAAGGAAAGAAACTCGATTATCTAGAATCTGTTGAAATTTTCAAATTAGTTCACAATAACAATACTGTAAAAATAATGAATGTCTGTACGGAGCTATGTAAATCAAAAATATTTGAGATATTTAAAAAGTAACATCTGTTTAAAATCTTTTTCAACGAACATAAAATTAATTTAATGAAAAGTAAACAGAAATTCAACTTTTGCCACTCATTCTTCAGAAAACAGTAATTCCTTCCGACAAAAAAAAATCTTAAGAAAATTTTACATGTACATTCAAAAGAAAAGAAACTTGGTTATTGAAATTTTCAAATTCGTTCACAATAAAAATAATTTAAAAAATAATGAATGACTGTATGGAGTTATGTAAATCCAAATATTTGAGATATTCAACAAAATAATGTAAAAATAATGAATGACTGTACGGAGCTATGTAACCCAAAAAATTATTTGAGATATTTTAATGGGTACCATCTGTTTAACAACCTTCTTTGTCGATTGCCGACATTCCGATATCTGTTAGAAGGCCCCTCTTTTTTTAACCCGGTTTTTTATCACATACCACTTGTAAACCTCTGTACCACTATTATATGTTATCTAGAATCTATTGAAATATTCAAAATATTTATCACTTTTGTTTAAATACCCCTGTACCACTGTTAGGTCTTCAGTTATCTGATGATGGGATAGTTCATTTCCCGAAACTGGAGTCACAAGAAAATGTGTAATATATATTTTTATTGGTAGTGAAACATAGTTATTTCTACAATTTGTTTTAATTAGTCAATAACGTTAATATCTTAAAGAAACTTTTTATAAGAGTTATGCATTTATTTGTTAGAATGCTTAGGAATATGTTTTTTCACATCAAATGAAACTATTTTTAGGTGTTTTTCATTATAAGATAATATGAATAAATAAGTCATCAAATTATATATAATTTTTATGTTTACATTACAAAGTAGTTCCTATTAAAGCGATTGTACTGTACTGCAGTGAACAAAATCTACGGTATGACTTCTTAATGCCAACATTATAACAAATGATTTCATTATCCTTCGAATTTAACAAAATTTATCATTAAATACAAAATTCTTTCATCTCGAAGGGAAGTTTTTTAGACAATAAATGTTTCTGTGAAATACTGTCCGATTCCATATATAAGTTTGATTATATGTAAAACTTTATTTGTAGTGTTGAACAAGTTTTGGATTTTTGTTCAGGATTCTGTTCAAAATCATCCACTATTCTCCAATCGGCTCCAGAGACATCCTGTAGAAGCGGATGGCGACTTCCGCCATTCCCCGAAACAATCATCTCGACGATCCTTTCCGAAATTGCCGGCCAATTACCCCGTGGAGGAAAGCGAATCGTCCGATCGAATATTTTTCGATTGTATTCAAATAATATCAGCTTTCTTTTTTGCCCGTTCGACTCTTCGACGGCGTCTGTCCGCTCAGATGCATTCTGATCGGTCCTCCGGACCATTCCTTCAGCCGCAACATCCTACTTTCACCTGCATTCTAACAACAACAACACAACGTCTAGATTCTGCACCTCTCGACCTTTCACCAGGATCCAAGCGGCTGCTGCGGACAATGTTGAAATTTCGTCTGGTTGCGAAAAAATCACCGCGATCGGCGTTTGAAAAATCGGAGATGACTTCACTTCTTTCACCTGCCAGTCGTTGAACTCGATTGGCATTCAGGATATAATTGACGCCTTTGAGTCTCTTATTGCATATCCTTCCACAGCAGAAATTATGTCAGGTTCTATAATTTTAGTGTTTTATTAGTTGTTAATTTTTCGGCATTGCTTTCACCCATTAGATAAAATTTAAAGGTTGCATACAGTTTATTGTTTCGAAGTTCCATTAAGTTTGAACAAATAGTTCTTTGTTCAAATTGATATTTTGCACTTTCAACCAACTTACTCTGTTCTTATCTAGTCTTTAAAAGGATCAACTTTGCTGATCTACATTTGTTAAGCTTCACCTTAATTCTTGTTTTGAAATGAAAAAAAAAAAAAAAGGTTGTTAGGCTTGGGATCTTTATTCAAGTTCTTGAAGGTAGATTTATAATGAAATTCTTAAACCTCTTGTTTGTGTGTATGCTACGAGGTAAAAATTGTTTTCCATCGAATTTGACAACAAAAGAATTTTTTAGATTTATTCTACTATATTTAAAATGAACGAAATAAGAAGTAATATTCATGAATCTCAGAACAAAAGCTATGCGAAAGATTCCTAAAGAACGTATTCCGCATGAAATGAAAGAAAGCAGCAAGAAAATAGAAAAGCTACTTATGAAATGCTATTCGACAGACAAAAAAATCATTTCTCTGTCGAATCCTGACCGGTAATGAAAGATGGATACATTTTGAGAATCCTAACAGTGGGTTTAACAAAACTTTAGTCGTCTGATCAAGCCTGTTGATCACGGAATCCTACAATTTATCTATTTTTATGTTCCCGAAGTGCTGATCACAGATTTAGTCACTGTGTCAACTATAACAGAGTAACCCCTGTTGATCATCGATCAAGTACAAATAGGGTTTCACAACATTTCGTACTCTGATCTAACCTAGAATTGCTGCTAAATCACAGATCAAGTTGATTTGCCGATTTTTGTGAAACAAGATTTTCGTATTTTTCTTTAAATAGTTGAAGTGAAAGTGTATTGTTCACTTTTTTCAAGTAATCTAATTGTAAAATGCTTTTCGAAATCAGTTCATTGTCATCATCAGAAGAAATTTTAAGTGAAATTTGAAGACCCCGAATTATTGCAACATATGATGACCTTGATTTCAAAATATTTTTTCGTTCGAACAAAAATGTCATGATGGAATTATTACATAAATTGGCCAGAAATTGAACCACGCAATAAGTGTAATAAATCGATCGATGCGAGATTATAATGATTAGTTTGTCTACAACTGGTGGTTTCAAAATGACGATAGGAGATTATGTCAACATTGCAAAATCATCGGTATACAGAATTGTTAAAGGGGTATCAGTTGAAATTGCACGTTTGAAACCGCCTTGCATTTTGCACATACATAAGTAATACTAATAACGTAGTTCCTAGTAGTTTGGTATGACAAGCTTATAAACAATAACAATCCGTTTCTTAATTTTTACCTTACATTAACAGTGCTTCCACAGAAATTTATACATTCTTATTTTCTCTCTTTCTATTTCTGTGATGTAGGGTCAAATTTCAGAAAGTGCGACGTTTTCAGATTGTTTTCTCGGATTAACTGATTCACGTGATCAACTACGTGAACTTGTTGATTCCTTCGGTCTCTATTTGACGAAAATTCATCGTATATGATTTAAAGTAAAACACTTTATTTCTGCTAATATTTATATTAGCAGAAATAAAGTGTTTTACTTCAAATCATATCTGAACTTGTTTTGTGAAACCCAAATTCGTTAATCCGTTTATCAAATTTGACGAGAGTATCTGTTGATCCAGTGATCACCGCAAGAAAGAAGACAATGTTTTTTGTTTGGATGGATCAGAAGGGTGATCTATTATGCGCTACTAAAATCTGATGAAACTGTTAACACTGATCGTACCAACAGCAAATGATCGATTTGAATTGAGCATTAAATGAAGAACTGCCGGAATATGAAAAAAGACATCACAAAGTCATTTGTCAATATACAGACCGAAGGAAGAAGAGTTGATGGAGTCTTTCAACCATCTAGTTTTCATTTTCATAAGATTTTCCGTTGCTTCTGAGGAGCAGTTCTAAAATTGCAAAAAATCACGTTTATTTGACTTTCAGATGACAGAACACAAAATTCTGTATTTCTGTACATTATAATTTTCTAGCTAGACGGGTTTTGGCCAATATTTCACTGTTAGGTCGAAAATTAATAGTGCTGTGACCTAAAGTGGCGTAAGGACGTAGTAACAAAGCCTAACCAGAACACAACTGAACTCCTAACTCGCACAAGCTGAAAAAGCTTCTCAGGGATCTTCACAGAAGATCTAGGAGTATCAGACTAATATATCAATATATAGCTTCTTCAAGAAGTATGATTTGAACCATTTTTTAATTTTCATATTTACTAATTACTTACTTAAAATGACCTCAAGCAATTGCCTTGCAGCAACAGGGAAAAAATCTGTTCTCAAATTTAATCTGTCTATTGTTCGTCCGTTCGCAAGCACGATTTATTTTGAAAGAAAATGACCAAGTGAGGATTAATATTCACACATGTTTTTAAACGACAAATAGGGATGTAAAGTTCATAAATGAACAAAAATCGACTATAAGTGAATGTGTTCGTTTGAAAGTAGGTTTTCTAAATATCCCAAGCAAATTGAACACCATAAGCAGTTTTCAAAGCCAGAACCTATTTTTGAATTGTTTGTAGATCCGTTATTTTCTATCGGTTCCGACATTTTGAACAAAACTTTCAGATATTCATTATTGTATGCTTTTGTTCCATTATTTGAGATAATGTGAGAATTTTCCCTTTCTGAATGAGCATGTAATACGGAAATTGAAACAGCTAATTATTATGAAATGGGAAAAAAGTGTAGAAGTGTTTTTGTGATATAATTGAGTTAGGTAATCAAAGATTCGATACGAATTACTAGGAAATAATATTGCACTGTACAGTAAATATCCTTTCTTCAATTTCGTTTCCCATTCCTCGGTTTATTTTGTTTGATGTTGATCGATTGTTGTTGTCCAAGAATGAAGAAATATAATCCTATTCATTTGTAGATATAGAAATTTCTCTTCAATTATATTCAATTGAAAGCTTTTGTCGGAATAAGAGTACAAAAACTGTTTCAGAAATATTTCATTTTCATTATCTCAAATTATCTTCTGTTGAATATTAAGGAATTATATTTTGAAGGATGTATGTAAAATTCAAATATCTGAATACAATATACATAAATTTGAGCAACGTGGTATAAAACTTTAGTGTTCTACAGCATAATTTTCAAATAGATTGAGTTGCCCCAAAACGGTTGAAAATTAGTGGTTGATATTGAACTGTTTCGGTGGTTATTATTTGATCGATCATAATTGGAAACAAAAACTAAAAAGTATATTAAAACTAGCAGTTTCGAATTATTAGCCCATCTTCAGACAACTAAAAACTTACTGTTCTGTTAAAAGTTGAGTCCACAAATTTTCCGTGAAACTTCGGAATCAAAATTATTAAATCTCGACAAGAATTATACCATTAACGATAAATAAAACTTTTCAGCTAGATTGGATGCTGTAAGGATAGATAATAATTCAAAATTGCCAGAAATACGAAAGATTTGTATTATCATTATATGTTACAATTTTTAAAAGAGACGGACTCGATTGATTATTCAAGTTTATTCCTACCGTTTCTTAATTGTACAGAAATAAAAATGAAAATGAAAATTGAGAGAATGTGATTCGTAACGAAGTGGATGTTTTCAAAATTTTTTAACTCTGAAAAAGAATAAAATAACAACTTCGACAATTTTTAATAATTTTTTCCATAAGATAATGCGAAAGAGACAATATTTCTGAAATCCATAATCAATGTTGAAGTACAAATAATTCCCTGGGTTTGCTATAAGAACTGACCAGAAATTCCAACTTTCTTTTGTACACCATTATTTGCAAAAATTGCGAAACCAACTAAAGTTACTATTAGGAAAATATACTTTATGTGCGATAATCTATTGGGTGTGAAAGAAATTATAAATGCTTATTTTCAGTCATCTCTTCTTGCGTTTGTTACTACTAAATAATTTATACAATGAAAAAAGACTTACTTTCATTTGAAAAATTGTCCCGTCGTTTCTGGACGTACTTGAGAAACAGCATTTCTTACGTAGTCCAATTTTTATAGTCCCTCAAGATGATTATTTAGTGAGTTATAAAAACGATAGAGAATAAAAATTTCATTGAGTGTATACAAGTTGTATAGGAAATGGAACTTTGACTAGGACGGAATTTTTCTTGAATCCTTTCAAATTATTAGTCATTTCTACCGATAGTGACGTCAGAAAAATTCCAGTTGTTTTCGCTATTGGTTCGACCTCTGAAGAAATATCCAGTGAAGGCCGGAATCAATTGGAATAGGAATGTGAGATATTTATTTATTAAATGCAAATGTCTCAATAACTGTACACCTCAACATCTTCGGTGAACTCGATGAATATACAATTACAGTTGGATGACGATATTTAACCTTTTTTCGAAATTTAATGATATTTTCCAAATAATATCCTTCGCAATTATAAAGCTTTTAAAATTCCACCTCCTCTTCAAATTTTGACACTATTACATTTTGAATTATGAAGATATCAAAACTTGGGAAAATCCATCTTTACGCCGTCCAGAACTTTTCTTAGAAACTAGATAGTTAATTACAAATTAATCAGTCAGGCAGCACTCGATGTTAATCCTCCAATTTTTTTCAGCCGGAAAATCAATTCATTTGATAAGAAATTCAGGGTTCAAAATTTGAAAAATTTAATCAACTGTTACCGAAATTGATCGATTTCCCTAAGGCTGAAAATCAATATAATATACATCTCAAAAAATTGTCAGCGAATTTGTATGAGACAAATCGGTTGAATCTTGAATTAATCCTTATAGTTCTAGTCTGATCGATTCACTCTAGGAATTGAAAATATCTAAAAATCTCAACGAATTTCCACGAAACTTGGTATAAAAATGGATTGTAATTCGAAATTGATCCTACTTGTTTTTAATGGATCGATTTAGTTCAGATCAGATGGAGTAGTCTGTTAGTTTGTGATAGTTCATTGTAAAAATGGAATGAATAAGAAATTGCTTCGTTTTCTACCACTCTCCTTATTACTGAGCTCACAGTTACCTGAGTTTCGTAATTTTTTCCATATTTTCTAACTGGAGTATAACAAGTATTAGAAGTTTAATATATTTATCGAAGGCTTCGTGGTATGCGTAGAACTTCAAAATTGGGGAATACCAGAGTCCCGTCTGCTCGTTTATTAGTTTTACTGCGGGATCGTGATAATTTTTGTAAACTTCTATTGATTTCAGGATATCTAGTTTCTTGCCTTCCGCTTGCAGTTGTAGTATTTTAAGATTTCATTCTGGGAAAACAAAACTTATTTCGAAAGATTGTTTCGAAAAATTAGCGTTTGATTTTTCTACATATACACAACCGCACTCATGAAAACTCAATTTATAAACTCGTGAATTATTGGGCTGGTTGTTTTTTTTTGAAAAATTGGGTATTGATCGTGGACCTCTATTGCTCGATCATTAAACTTTTAGGGTGGAAATTAACAGAAAAAAAATTTAAAAACTTATTAATCAGTTGTTTGTAAGAGACTGGTTCATAAATAATATAGTATTGTCATGTTATGTAACATAAAAGTTCTTATATGTTATTATTCAGTTAAATATTTCCAGATCTAGAATAAAATTCCTCATAGTAAATCAAAAAATCTGATAATTTTTTCATCGTATCACTTTGCACCTTCATAAATATATGAAAAATTGATGAGTTTAGATATTCATTCAAAAATTATTTGGAGATTTATACGCTTGTATTGCATTTGTCATATTTTTTTATTTATAAATTGCTAAACTCAAAATGTGGTTCTTACCTTTTGCGCAAATAAAAGTTAAACCCCTTACTTAGAGCTTATCGATATATATATTTACAGTGTAACGGAGCCAAAAATTCCAAAATTTCGAAAAAGAATCAGTGTTGAGCAAATCAATTTTGAGACAAAAATTTTTCATTTTATATCAAACTCTTCAGATAAAATTATTTCAACGTCACTTCTCAAAGTAAGTAAGTTATTCAAGAAGTTATGGTCAACAACCTATCTGAATGATAATTAAACATATCGACAACATTGAATCATTCAACTCCTCTGAGTTCTATCAAATATCTCTGAGATGTTGGTAATTTTCTTGACTCAAACTATCGACGACGTTCCAACCAAAGCATCCATTTGAGAGTATGGATTTCAAATCTTGCTATGTATAAAAGATAAAAGTAGAATGGTTGTGTTTTGTCTTTAGAAATGAAAGTATTATTTCTTGGCATTCAATTATTAGTGCCCCACGACCTAATAATCTATGGTGCTGCCTCTCTGGAGCTGACTGTATATCTCGAGCTACAACTCCCTATTGAACTGCTTTGTCCCTTACTGTTTAGTAGTTGAACATAATTAAAAATTGTTTTTTAAATTACTATATTTTACAACCAAAATATTTGAAAATTCTCACATTTTTGTGTCTGCAGTTTTGAGGTGTTACCCCATCTTCAAACAACAGAGGTAATAACTCGAAACTGCAGTAGCAAAAATAGGTAAACTTTTGAAATAAAATAGAAAGGCCTTTTACTTGATAGAAGCAATATAACAAAATTTGAATATTAAAACAAATTGAAATATGTTTATCTTCTACAATTTTAATTTCAAAAAAAATTTTTTATTCAAAAAACTTTTAGAAATAAATTTATGTCTACACAAACACCACTTACATTTAATAGACGTATATAATCAAAACTCAATATATAACCTATATATTGATATATTGATATATTGATATATTGATATATATATATATATATATATATATATATATATATATATATATATATATATATATATATATATATATATATATATATATATATAATATTGATATTTGGAATAATAAATGAGTACTGAAGACGGGATTGTCTAGAATTATATTCGTTTTTTGAAGATATAGTGCACATTTTTTTAGAGATTTTTGAAATAATTTATTCGAATATTTAAATATATTAAATATTTCAAATGAATTATATTCTTTGAGAAGTTCTTTAAGTGTGTTCATGTTTTTAAAAGGCAATTGGTGTTCTTAAAGGTAAGACCAGAAACAAAATTTTGTCTCCTTTAAATATTTATTTATTAATTTTAATTACTTTCGTATATCTGTTGGGTTATTTATTCCATTTGACATTATATATTGAGTTTTGATTATATATGTCTATTAAATGTAAGCGGTGCTTGTGTAGACATAAATTTATTTCTAAAAGTTTTTTGAATAAATTTTTTTTTTTAAATTAAAATTGTAGAAGATAAACATATTTCAATTTGTTTTAATATTCAAATTTTGGTAAACTTGTGAATTTTTTGGTATTAAGAGACAGTAATTTCTAAAATATTGTTTTAACTATAGCTCCCTAGCCTGTACCAGAATTTCAATACATTATTGTAACTAAAACAGTTTCAATAAAGAGTATGTCTCCATATTTTATAATTTCATGGACCCAATATTCTTTGTGTTAGCAATTCTATCTGGAATTTATGTCCCTTCCTCACAAGATCTGCATTTATCATTTTGATCAACCTTATATTAATAAGTGCTTTCTGGAGCGACCATATGCTCTATGAAGAAGCACATGAAAATTTTTAGCTTCTTTTGAATTAAGTTATGGGAAGGCTCCAAACTTGTACAATACCGCTAGAGTGCTCCTCTATCAGTACTTTTTCTTTCTGAATTTTTATGTATAGGCGTATTTCTCCTAATTGTAAAAAAAAGGTTCTGGAAATACAAAATGGTATCTCTTTTCTGGGTGGTTTGTGGACATGTTTGCTTCTTCTACTTCCCGGGTGCCTAGAAACAAGGAGTCTCTGTTATTCTTGCCTAATCACATCAAGAAATAAAAACTTTTGCAGGAAATTTTTTCAATATATAATCCGAACAAAATTAATAATGTGTTTATTAATAAGGTAAATAAATCACTTTATTTACCTTATTAATACCCAAAATGTTTCATCATGTGGTTTGCGAGAAATCAATATATTTAATAATTAGTTTGGTGATCTTGTAACTGAGTATACTCGTCTAGTCATCAAAATGGTCGACGACTGCTTGTGGTATCTCGTTCTAAGCATCTTAAACTCCGTAGATCAAATGTGTTAGAGTCTGTGGAGTATTATGCAAAATGTAGAGTCTTTTGCCCTACATACCTTCGTGGAGAAAGCCAAACAGTTCGACGAGGGTTACGTCTTGCTACCATAGGACAGGTGAGCTGGCATCTAGATAAGGAAGTAAAGTGGTTTTTGGAAGATTATGAACATAAGACATAAGTCATACTCCCTCGAAAGCAGAGACGACCGGTTACCATATCCCCCCAAGCTGTTAGCAATATCACGTCACTCTCTACGGCGGCGTCTTATCTTTCTACGATCGAGCAGACAAAATACCGATTCGACGCAGAAAACTACTTTATACCTTTCGGCCTTCCAATGCTGCTGTTCTCTGGTTAAAGGATGAAGACATTATTGCCATAGCATGTTTTAAATATAAAGAATCAAGTGGAAGAAATTAGTGTGGCTGTATACTCCTTAAGATGCGCCCACACTAGCTGCAGTTTGCCGTTGGCACCTACCATTTTGCCAGCAGTGTGCCAACTAAAATCAATCATTGGCTATCTTTGAAGGATACCGACTCTTGAATGATTTTAGTTGGCATGAATCGTGATTGAAGCAGCGCTTCAGACTGGCATGCTCAGACTCATGATTTCAAGTGTGGGCGAACGAAAGTTATTAAGTTAATCAATTTATGTCGCAATCGTCCTGTTTTTGGGACTTTCGTTTAAAGAACTTCAAAGATAAAAATAAACATTTGACGCTCTTTCGGAAATTGTGGTTAGTTTTGTAGTGAAGTGGGAGGATGTGGAGCGTATAATCAAAAAATTGTGTACTGTTTGAGCCGTTTTTTTCTTCATTTTCGAGTATGCTCAGCTAAAGCAATCAGCAAATCCTCCTCGATGAACATTGCACGACTAAACTAAATAAATACCCGCACTTATGTAGACGTTTTCATAGCCGTTGGCTTGGCCAATTCGTCAACGGCAAACCACGGCATAGTGTAGATGCGCCTTTATGTCACTAAGTATGTTTGGTTAGAGATGACCTGCATCGATATTCTTTGGTGCTTTTAGCATTAAACGTGGAATGAAGAAAAAGTTCTTAAGTTCAGCGCATTGCAATTATTAAAATAATGAATTTTAAAGCTCTAGTAATATTTCGCTAATTAATATTATTATTATTAATTCTGAATTTTTTTTTCAAGGTTCTCGACCTAGGCCCTCGCAGTGCTTTGCTCCAATGGGCTCCTCCCGTCCGTATAACCCACGAATCAGAGGGAGAGGATGCTAACATCGAAATATCCGAATCGGACCTGGTGTACGAAGTCTTGCTCAGCGACAAAAGTAAGGAAATGAAGTTCAAGCTGATATACAGAGGTGCCTCGTTATCCTGCAGGATAAGAGACTTACGACCTGGTCAGGAATACTCAGTTTGCGTACAGGTGCATTATGGAGAATTACAAGGATCTGCTACAGATCCAATTGTGAAGTTCGTAACGCCCCCGTGCGAACCTGATAAACCTCCGGTGCCTAAGCTATTTCACAGGACGAAAAATACCTTACAGGTAGGTCCAATCTCAAAATGATCATATTAATATATTCAGACTAGTACTTTAAATCAAAGTATACATTATATTAGAAGAATTAATCTGCTTAAATTACATTTTTTCTGGGTATTGTATGCTCTCAGGGTTAAGTGGTAGATGTATGTTGATTCATTTCTTCATTTTTAAGCTTTAAAACTACCTATTTGTATTACTCTTAAATGTCAATAAAGGTTTCCTTTAAGCATATAGTAATGTTAAAAAAGGTTTTATCTGGTTTAATCATTTATGTGGAATAAATAAACTACTGTCAAGCAACTTCCGAATCTGCATATTGGATAATTGTGTTAGTAGAAATATTCTTTCTATCTGTGACTGCTCAACAAATTGAGCAAGTAAGCAGAGTTAGTAAATAGGCCTTGTTGTGTTAAAAAAAAATTGATAGAAAAAGGATAGTGCAAATAACTGCCGTCAAAATTTGGTCAAACCTCAACAACCTCCAAATCGCTGACTTTTCCTTCTTGTAAGTCTTCTTACAAGTAGAAAACTTGTGGAATTCTTTCACAAGAAGATTCGACAAATCGATGAAACAATTTTGTGCCAGAAATCGATTTGTAGCCATGTTTGAAACCAGAGTACATCTTTTCTAGATTGTATGAAAATTCTGTCACTCAAGCCACGATAATGAGACTGTACAGTCTCGTATGACTCAAGCATTGGACAAATGAAAAATACACGAAGGGTGCTTGATGTACACATTAGTCTGGTGGAAATCGCACTTTACAGCATAATGTATTTACATGAAATAAGAGACAGAGAATAAAAGTGATAGAAGGGGAATTTATTTTTAGTAAAATTTTTATAATGGGAATATTAAAATTGAGTGAATTGAAAAAAAAATTAGTCTCTGTGATTTTCCAGCTTCATTATTTCTTTTTCATTATCAGCGAAATGGACATTGTTCAATGTATGTTTGCCAGAAGACTATCTGTATTCAGGCTGCATCCTGTAATTCTAGGAATTTCAATATGTTTCTTAATTTTTTTATAAACTAGTAATATTGTTATGCGACTACTAGTTTGATTTGTCATCCATCTCTTACTTCACCTGATTGTTATAGAACTTTTATCAGTTAAGTTTGAGTAATTTGGAAGAGTTCTGTGTCTCATAACGTCACTTATGCTTTATAACGAATTCTGAAATTGAATATGGCCAACCTGTTTTTGTGTAATTGATTAAATTGAAACATTAGAAACCGTTGCACAAATATATCAATGTTCGGTATTACAAGAAAACTTCAACATAAAGTAAGAGATGAGAACAACAACTTTTGAAAACTTTATGAATTAATACAAAGATTGAATTTTATTTTCAAATAAAATTTATCGAATAGTTTTACTTTGATGAAATGTATCATTGTCAGTTACTACGCCTTATCCCTAACTGGAAACGGTGAATATATTATGTTACAATTGTGCAAGGTTATGATAAGTTATGTATAAGACAGCTAATTCAAAACAGTTGCTTTTTATTGTCCAATTCTACAAATCTTTCAAACTAATTTCAGATAAGATGGAATGCTGTAAATGACAATGGCTCTCCAATCCAAACTTACATTCTAGAATGTGAAGATGGAACCGGAGAATTCGTGGAAGTGTATAAGAGCAAGTCCAAACAACATACACTTCAAAAATTGCGACCTTCTACTGCCTATAAATTAAGGATGTCTGCAGTGAATGAAATCGGTAAAAGTCCTTATTCCGATGTAGTGACTTTCTGTACTGCAGATAACCCACCAAGCCAACCTCATCCCCCCACATTAGTTGAAGCTACACCTACTAGTCTTTATTTACAGTGGAGCAAGAGATTTAAGGATGATGAGTTTACTCTTCAGTTGGACAACCCTGCAAATGCTTATGGTGAGAAAACATGTTTTATTTATGTTTTACTATATCGGATAAATATTTTACTGGCATTGCCATACAAGATTCCAATAGCACTAACTAAACCTATCAAATTTTTCATGCAATAAGCATTTGTAATGCCTGCTTTTGACTAATTAAAACCTTGTTGAAAATAAATTGCGTCTTTGTTGATTTCTTGAGCTTGCAGAAAAGAAATCATTTAACATGTCACTGTAGTACTTAACATTCACAGTCACAGTTCATCCTTACTTTACTCATTTAAAGATAAAGTACAAAATACCAAAATTTTTGAAAATTATGAAATGCTAATTCTCGCTTTAAAAAAATTGGAATATATCAACAAATTCGGCCAGTTGTTTTGATATTCCTTAATAGTAATACATTAAGGAGAATCTGACGGATCTCAATAAATCCCCCTTACTTAATCTTTTCTAAAACTTCGTATAATAATAAAAAACAAATTACTGTAAATTCCCACTACCTTCTTTTCGGTATATTTTGAATATTTAAAGAACTTAATCTCAAATATGCAGTTAGTACCATACTCACCTGACGAAGTCATGTTGTCATGATGAAACAATTGTTGTGAAATTAAATAAATTAGCGGAAATTAAGTTGTTTTACTCTTAATCATCAAGATGTATTTCCGACAAGTAAAAACATATACAATCAAACACTACATAATGCCAGCTCCACACCTCTCTTACCTACCTGTGCTTGAGTATAAGCCAATTCAAAAAGGTCAATTAATTTGTTATCACATTTGCTGAATCAGTTATTGCTTGAACAACTGCATGTTATGTTTTCAGGTTTTATGAATGTATATAATGGTCCCGATACTCATTACCTCTGCAGTAGGCTTCAACACTTTACCAATTATAAGTTCCGCCTTCGTGCCCACAATGAAGCAGGTTATTCCCCTTGGTCTGCTGACGTCCAGTATGCCACTCAACCTGACAGGCCCTCTGCTCCCTCTAAGCCGACTGTCAAGGGCAGGATTCAAGCTTACTCATTCAAACTCCAGTGGGACGCTCCAGGTCATACTGGTGGTTCGGAGATTGAAAAATATATCCTAGAAGTCAATTCTGGCAGCGGCTATAAAACAGTCTATACGGGCAAGGAAGTCGAAGCAGTCTGTGATAAGTTAACTCCCGGTAAGTGACACTTTGCTTTCACTGATGTGCAGTATTTTTAAACTACTTGTAAAACTGTATTCTAGTACTTTCACTTTATTCTACTTCCGCTTCATACAAGGTTTCTATTAAACTTGGTGATTCTATAAAAAGCAACTATTTGTGTTTCATGAAAAATAAAAACATTTTTACATTCACAAATATATTTTCAGCTGTTCCGAAATGATATTTGAAATATTTAATTATGTTAATGACAATGAGAAATTAATACAGCTGTAATTCAAGACTAACACTTCTCCTGGGGGTCCCACTTGTTGAGATATTTACAGCATGTGCATATAGTTTTTCATTTATGTTCATATGGATCTGCTTCTATGGTACTTGAGAGTTTAGTTGGAACATTTATATCTTTTTTATTTATAAATTATTTCATTTGTATGATTTGTATGGGGAGACTGAAGTTTTCAGATCTATTGAGCATTCTTCTCCAAATACATTGAGCATGATTGCAATACACTTTTGACTATTTCATTTAATTGACTGAAGTTAAAGCTGAATTTTGTCATCAGAATAATTCAAAAATAATTTTCAAAAATACTGATGCTGAAATGCATCTTTAAGTTTTTAAATGCAATGTTTCTAATACAACAAAAACTAGAACCACTAATATTCAACAATACAGTTGTAAACATCTAATGACCTCGATTAAATATGAGTAGTTTCATTGTCAATAGTATTTTTATAGTCACATATCAAAATTATAAACAACTTCTTGATTTAAACTTAAAGATTATTAGGCTTCATATAAGAGGAAATATTTTTTAAACCATGAAATATTGTTTATACCATAACTTTCTTTCATTAAGTTGTTATTCTTTGTAATTACAATTTTATTATTTGTAGAAAGTTATTGGTCTGATTTTCTGACTTTAGCCTATTAGTGCATGAGGGATTTGCCATTCTTATGTTTGTCAATCACATTACCCGAGAAGGAAAACATTCCCTTGTTATTATTAGTATTAAATATCAGGATAGAGCCTCAACATATTTTTTTCTTTGATCCTGGATTCCATTGTTGATGGCTTGGCATTGATGTTGAGATCCCTCATTTTGGAATTCTTTTAATCATCCATTGCTTCCTATTAATTTCCTTATAGTACTTGCAGTACTATAAGTATACTGTGTTACTTTGAAAAGATATTGACTTTCAGTAATGTGGGAATTACGCTAGTTCTAAACATAACAATCAGTCGTTTTGATAGCATAATGGCTGAAATATTATCCAGCCTGTTTTGGAAAATTATGAGATTTGTGGGTATTTCATTTTGTAGTGGTTTTCCAGTACTGGGGGAAAAATATTTTGATATTTTCTCAATCATTATTTCAGCATTGTCTGTCTGTTCTTAACTCCAACAAACACTTGGCACTCAATTGATGATATTTTGATATTGTCCTTACACTCATAGATCTCTGTGAATATACCTCAGAAGCTGTAGCTTGTGGGAATTAGGAGATCAGTTGTATTCTGGTTAGCCTTTGTTACTCTGTCCTTACACCACCTTAAATGAGGGGCACTGTTAATTTTTGACCCAATAGTGAAATGGTAGCCGCCATCCTAGTATGAAAATGTCCTCCCTCGCCAAGATGAGAACCCACATCGAAGAGAATTCTCCGCTTACGAATTGAATATTTATATAAATCTCCTGGCTGCATTCCTTTATTTCCTCTTTATTGGGCAGAGAGGGAATGACATCTGTTTTTCACTATACATTTTAAGTGTGAGATACCATAACTATCACATACTATTAACATAATATTAGTAATGTCGTGAAAGGATTTAATCTTGAATATAAATTCATTCCCCTATCAGAGAAGATCAACTATTAATCTTTGCATTCAATTTTTCATAAAGGAACCACATATCAATTGAGGGTGTGTTGTACGAGTCGAGGTGGTGTCAGCAACTATTCAGATCCATGTACAGTAACAACTGATGCCATACCACCTGGTCATTGTCCACCACCTGAGCTGGCACAGAAACCTAAGCCTGATTCCATAAGTATTGTTTGGTGCGAGCCAGATTACAACGGTGGTGCTCCTGTCTTGGAGTATGAGGTAGAAATGTGTGATCCAGAAGGAAATAACTGTCTAGTCCACAAGAATAAAGGAATGAAGTGTGTAGTGGAAGGTTTACTTCCAGGATGTGAATATAGATTCAAGGTAAGAAAAAGTAAACACTGTTTTAATAGACCTCTCCCCGCGATATCACATTTATGATTTAAAATATCCAGGCAGTCTGGAGAAAATTTCTTCATAAATTAGATAGAAAAATCAAGTGCGAGGACTATATGGTGAATGACCGACCAATCAGTTCACGTTTTGACTGCACAGAAACTTTTTGTTTAGGATAATGTATGAGAGCTTGCATTGTCATGATGGATAATGATAAGTCTTCTAGGATTGGTTTCCGTAACTTTTTCGAACACTTCTGGTAAACAGATGCTGATGGACCTACCATTCAGAATTGACTATTTTACATTGATCTAATGTAAATGTGCAGACATGTACAATTATTATTACAAAAAAACAGGTGATAATTTACTTGGAAGTTCTTTGCCTGTGAACAATTTCTGTAGATTTGACTCGTCATGAAAAACCCATAGAGTCGATTGTTGTTTAGTTTCGGCTTCATATGCATAGATCCATGATTCATAGCCTGTCATGATCCTATAAACGTCTTTTGAAGCACCACAATTAAATTTTTTCAACATATATTTGAATTTTTTTGAATGAACAAATCATTGTAATGGCCAAATTTTCGTGCAAGATAGAATGTATGTGAATGGAATTAATGCCCAAATAGTCCTCAATATTGTGGTATGTCATATGATGATCTTGCAATTTCAAAATGTATAAAAAAAAATAACTTAAATACTCACCTGATGAAGTTCGTGGTATAACAAAACAACAGCTGTGGAAAGCATAAAAATCCAGTGGAAGTTGAATTTGTTTTTGTATATAAATTTCAAGATGAATTTCCCTCAAGTAAAAGCAGAAACAATCAAATACTTGCAATATCAGTTATGTAACACTGTTTTCTCGCACAGCACTCAAATTTGGATAACCTTCACGATATTCATCCTATTGCAAAGTGAAACCAAGACTGAAAATTCGAAAAATCAATTAAACATAGTGGCTCCAGATGTTACTTTATCACCAAAATTCAAAGCGGGCACACTGTTATGTCCATGTCGAAAGTCATAGAGAATCATCTTACAAAAATGTCAAACTTCATGATGACAATGTCAAATTTGACATATTCACATTAGATTTACCATATCTCAAAACTTAAGTAGCAATCTTCTCATCGTCCAGAATTGTGCTCCAAGCTTTTTATTGCGTTCACGGTATGTGATTGGGCGGAAATTGAGAATGAAAAGAGTGTAGTTTCAAAAAAATTTCCACAAACTTAATCTTCTTAGTCTAATGACATGCAATTTTTGTGAGAGTTTTTTTTTTAATAGAAATAAAAGTTATGTTTGAAATGGATCTGAAGGGTTGATAATAGATCATATAATCGGTACTCAAACCATATGCTGGCTGGAGTGAAATAAGAAATACTGAGTTAGAAGAAAAGGAAATAAACCTTTTGTAAAATTCACCTTGTTTATAACTTGTCATCACCGGGCCTTTGTTATCTATTTCTAATTACATACATAAAATTTTAGGTGCGTGCAATTAATAGGATAGGACGTAGTCCATGGTCTGATGATCTAGTTGTCACAAGTGGCGCAGCTCCTCCATGTCAACTCTTTCCCCCTTCCTTAAGTATAAAGTCTTCCCATGTTGTACATGTAGAATGGAGGGAACCAAAATGTAATGGGGCTCCTGTGAAAGAATATAGGCTGGAAATGAATAGGTATGTAAATTACATTTGAAGGGTACCTGTAAATATATTTTCTACTTATTGGGAATCAATACTTACTCATAATTTATTCATAATTTCATGGTGTTTCAATCCAATAAAGAATTTTTCTCATAAAAAAGTTTTGAATTCTCATTATTCAATCTTGAAGAATAATTAAAGAGATTGGGATTTTATTGACAAAAATAGTAATAAGTATAGGAAAATTTTCTAGGTGGGGTGATGTTAAGTTTTAATTCTATCATTAAAGGTTTCAATTAAATTTTTATTCATTTAATTCTATAATTTATTTTGTATACATCATTATATTATTTTTCCACAGAACTGAACCAGAGAAAATCTTCGAACTAGTATATGAAGGTCCAGACTTACAATATGAAATCAAGAATTTAGTTCCAGCAACTTCCTACGACTGCAGGGTATTGGCCATTAATTCAGCTGGTCCAAGTATATTTTCAGAAATTTCGACTGTGAAAACTCCAGCCTGTTCTCCCTCAGCAGTTGTTTTCAGTAAACATTCCTCAACTCCCACTAGCATAAGTCTTCATTGGAATGAACCATTAAATAATGGGTCAGAAATATCAGGGTATAATATTGAAATTGGTAAGAAATTATTTTTTTATCACATTTCATTTTTTATTCCTTTTTTCCATTAGTTAATGAAAGCTTTCAACATAATTGTCAGTATCTCTGAAAATTCTCATCTGATGAGCCATGGTATGACAAAACAATTGTGGTGCAAACAATAAATGTAACGAAAGTAAAAATTATTTTGCATTTATAATAAATTAATGATACTCTCAGTGAAATGTGCTCTATTAGAACTAGCCTGTGTTTTTAGATAGAATCCTTATTGAAAAAATAAGTATTTAAACATGCATATCTTGTATTTTTTAGTACTCGTATTTTGTCAAAAATTATTATTATCAAATACAAATTGACATTGAAAGATAAAAATAACGGGCTAATTCATTTTGTAGGGGCATTCCTGGTGATGGTACCATTTCTTAATAGTTACATTCCAAAAATATTTGAAAATATGTGATAGTGTTGATTATATTCAAATTTAACATCAACTCCATAATTTTTTATGGCGATAACAAAAACGCACCTACGTCCAGAATAGAGACTTCTGATGATTTATTACAAGAATCTGCATGATCTAGTATGACAATTTGCCTTATGTTTTTCTAAACTTAAAGAGCTTCAATGTTATGTTTCTTTTTTATATCTTTCGAGCATATTCACGGTCTTTCATGGTTAACCTGGTAAAAAACCTTGAATAGATCTACAAAAAGTCCCGCTGGAATTTCACTTCTTTTAAGAAAAAGAATCATCTTCCATGTTATTTCAAACATAGTTGTTTCAGTACTTCGCCCCGGAATGAAAACATGCTGCTTCTTTGAAAGAACTGCAACAAAAATTTTAGAAGACGATTGGCAAGGATTTTCTCAAATATTTTTGCAAGGCCGTCATTAGGCTGATTAGGATTCCCTTTTTTGTGAAGAGGCCTAATCAGAAAAACTTTTTTCTTCAATCTACTGGGTTCTTTTAAAACCCCACCTGTCACATATGTTTATGATTTTGAAAGGAAAAGCTTCATGTAATATCTGGTTTTCTAGACCAGAATTAATTTAAAAATGTTTCACCAAGTGATATGCGAGAAATCAATATCATGTATAGAGTTGTTATCAATTTTATATAACATTCAATAGTAAAATAAGAATTGAGTACTGCTGGTTTTTATTTAATGAAATTGTTTTCTTTCATTAAATAAATTCATTTAGACCCAACATACAAAAGAAATATTCACAAAAATATATACAAGATTCAAATTTATAATACATATGTTCACTCTATTTCACATGACACTGGCTTTCCCACAAAGACCTCCCTAACGCTGACTTATGCCTAGCTCTGCGTCTTATTATATATAGCTTCTAGAATCAACGAGAGCCTTTGAGATTTTAAAAACAGCGAAACAGTTGAGATTTCTCCTGAAGCGCATTCTAGATATTACAAAAGTACTCGTGGGCTCATATAAGCTTCATAATTGAAATATATTTGTTTGTGCTTTTTGAATAGGATTCTTCTGAAAATAAACCAAAAGACGCTTAAATTTCCCACTATTGCTCATATTAACATTTACAATTAAAATAATAAGAAAGCGGTTTTTTACTTGATAGAAGGAATATTATCTGTTTTGATATTCAAATTTCATTTACAATTAATTTGGATATTTTACGAAAATTTGGAAACACCTCAGTTATGCCAAAACATGAAGAAAATAAGCAGTGGTTCTTATGCAGGGTACAGGGCCACCCAGTCCAGATAAATAGGACCATTTAGGGTTACTAAACTGACTAGGCAAGAAAAAAGGTTTACTGTTGAGTTTGTACAAAACAGATAAAGGAATAAATATTGAGCATATACATTCTGTCAAGAAAGCACCGGGAATTATCGATTTAAATCTGGCGGGGCAATGAGGCAGGTAAAATTTTTTTTTCCTAGGTTGGTACCACTGTCCTTAATTACTATGCCAAGCTTGAGCGGGATCTGTCAACTAGTGTGTTTGCAACAGCTGATTAAGTCAGTCGATGTCAGAGTGCGTGCAGATTTTTACTATGGGTGATTACGTTGAGCAAAGAATTTGTTTAAAGTTTTGTGTTGCAAATGAATTTTCGTGTGCCGATGCATTGAAAATGTTGCAAAATGCCTTTGGTGATAATGCTCTATCGAAAACTCGTGCATATCAGTGGTACAGAGCCTTCAAGGACGGTCGTGAAGTGGTCGCCCATCGACGGCTTCGATCGAAGATAACGTCGATAAAATTAAGGAAAGGGTGCTGGAAAACCGTCGTACCAGCTTGAGAGAGATAGCACATGATCTTAAGATATCCCACAAGTCCGCACGTACGATTTTGATTGATATTTTGGGCATGAGAAAGGTGGCCGCACGACTTGTACCGAAAGATCTGAATTTTCTTCTAAAACGTCATCGCGAACAGGTTGCTTCAGACATGCTGGATCGCTGTAATTCCGATTCTACATTCATGGAACGCATTATAACTGGTGATGAGACCTGGGTCTACGAGTACGATATGCAAACAAGCCAGCAATCATCGGAATGGGTGGCAAAAAATGAGCCGAAACCGAAAAAACCACGCCAAAGCCGCTCGAAAATGAAGGTGATGCTCATTGTTTTCTTCGATATCCGTGGCGTGGTGCACTACGAATTCGTTCCAGAGGGTCAGACGGTAAACAAGGAGTATTACCTAGGCGTTATGAAACGTTTGCGTGAGCGTATCCGTAAGAAGCGGCCAAATTTGTGGGCGAACAACTAATGGATTTTGCATGACGATAACGCGCCTTCTCACCGGGCTACGATTGTGACTGACTTTCTCGCCAAAAACTCAACAAACGTGCTTCAGCAACCACCGTATTCGTCGGATTTGGCTCCCTGCGACTTTTTCCTCTTCCCAAAACTAAAATTGCCCCTTCGTGGCACCCGCTTTGAGTCGATTGAAGCCATAAAACAAAATTCGGCGCGAGAGCTAAAGTCCATCCCGGAAAGCGCCTATAAAAAATGTTTCGATAATTGGAAGTGCCGTTGGCATAGATGTATTGGAGCAAATGGAGCCTATTTTGAAGGCGACCCAATAAATTTTGACGATTAAATGTAAAAATGTTGTTTTAATTGAAAATTCCCGGTACTTTCTTGACAGAGTAGTAAGTTTTGGATTTTATTATAATATCATCACAATTTCGTTTAATTTGCACTGATCACTCTTAATGTATATATTAAAATATTATTTTTAAAAAGATAAGTAAAGAGCTCTTGACATTATCTGTCTATAATAAATAATTTAGGTTAATATAAGTGATTCATTCCTTGCAATGATAATAATTAGGGAAACATACAAATTTTGAAATTAAACATATTGAGAGCATTATCACTCAGAGGAATCTATTAATAGCATATTTTACCCTATTTGTCAGTTTAATTTGCATTCAATTTCAGCACAGCTGAACCATCTGAAGGTTTTTTGTTTAATAGACTTTAAATGCTGATTTTTATGCTTATTATGTATTATAGTATTCCTTTTTTCATTTTGTTTTTTTTTAAGATTAAGTGTTTTGGCCAATACTTTTTCACTAAATTTGAAAAATTTTTCAAAGTGCTGTCCAAATGGGGTATACTATATAGCATGTGTCATTTACAATAATGGAGTTGATGTCTACTTCTGGTACAATAGCACTGGTAGTGCCACAGATCTAGGGTTATTTTCGGAAGAAGCCCCTTTACAGATTTCAAATTAATATTTTGAGTCTCTGATCAATAGGCAGGCTATCGCCATAATATCACATACCATATATGCATAATGAAGAATTTTTTATGTATTTAATTTTATGTCTCGAGTTTTTGAAGAATTTTATAATGAGCAATTACTTGAAAATGAATTATTAATCCCAAGAGTGTCCAAAATTTTCTTCCCATCAGGAACACTTCTAATGGATTCAATTTTACAGGTGATAAACATATACCAGTTGAGGCACCAGCTTCTTTCTATGAGATCACAGCTCTTCAATGTAACACTACTTATAAAATTAGAATGCAAGCGATCAACAGCATAGGTGAAGGTCCTTATTCTTCCATTCTTAGGGTAGCAACATTGAAATTTCCACCTGCACCACCAAAGTTGCAGTGTGTTGGAGTAGGTCACAATTATCTTAAATTGAAATGGGGTGAAGGAAAAAATATGGATTATTCTCAGTATTGTGTTGAAGTTATGAATCCTAGGTTTAAGGAATTCCAGTGTGTTTACAGAGGTGAGTTTACTTGTTAAGCGCTATACTCTACTTTGAAAATAATTTTGTTGAATATGAGGATAGCTCCAGATGTAGAATACTCAACATACAGACAATGGTGTCTTGAATTGAATGCTCCAGTTTGACAATGCTATTTAGTTATCTGTTTGGAAACTATCAATAGTGCACCTTTTAGCGATTTGTGATTTTGTAAACATGGAAAAAATTGAGTGTACATATATATATATATATATATATATTAGGAGTACAAATAAGTTTCCGTCGTTTTATTGTAGATGGCGCGGCACGGAGTTTCGGTTAGCTTTCGCAGATGATAACCGGCTTAAAAAATAGTTTGGACATTCAAGAACAACATAACCTATTAATATCATTGATTTTATATTGGTAAAATATAATTTTTATAAGTTGAAAATGTCAAAATTTGAACCAAATATTAGTTTACTTCTTTAATTTAAAGCAATCTGCTGCTGAAGCGCATCAATTGCTCGTAGAAGCATATGGTGAGGGTGCTTTGAGTGAGAGAACGTGTCGAGAGTGGTTTCAAAAGTTTAAAAACGGTGATTTCGACGTAGAAGACAAAGATCGCAGTGGAAGGCCAAAAATTTACGAGGATGCAGAATTGGAGGAATTATTGGAGGAAGATTCATCTCAAACACAAAAAGAACGTGCTCTAACATTAGAAGTCACTCAGCAAGCAGTCTCACATCGTTTAAAATCATTTTGTGTCAAAAAACGGCGGAAACTTATTTGTACTCCTAATATATATATATTATATATACATATATGACAGTGTTAAATCTAATCACAAAGAAAAAGTATTTTATTTTTATATGTCAAAATAATTTTAATCAAATAACAAAATCAATTTTTCCCATTTGTCATCTCGAGAAACGAGTTGTAACTTCCTCCACTTGAATGGGTAGGTATGCATTTATGAACGTAGAGAAGTGACAATCCAGTTAGGCGGTCTTCTAGGGTTGAAGCTCTAAGCCATGTTTTGAGCCACCTAAGAGTGGAAAAGGACCTTTTTGCTGTGGCTACGCGAACTGGTAGTGTAGAAGGAATACATAAAAATTCTCTTATAGGATTCATTTCAGTATCACAATTTTCCATTAGCATTAGTATCTAAGAATAGAAAATAAAATATTTAGGTACCTAAAACATCATTCAAGCAGATATATAATAGGATGAAGTCCGAAGTGCGCAACGTTTGCAGTAAGTAATGCGGGTTATTGGCAGTTTTGTGGCCTTGACAAGTAGAAATCTTTTCCAGAGCGCTACAAATTTTCACTAAGTTGTCCCCTTGAAATTATAGATATTCATCATTCCTTTTGACCCAGTGCATCTGACAAGTACATTGTAACTCCAGGTTCTTTTTTAAAAATTTGATATCTCTGAGCGGATGCATTGGCAAATTCCACAACTTTTCTCATCGTGCCCGAGATGAGGTAGCTAATGTATTATTAAGAATGTGATTGCTGCACGGGCAACGTTTGGCATGCACGCCTTTTTTATAACTCCTGTACAGCATCCCTTGTATCTGAGGCCATAACAGAGCAGTTGTCAGTCCCAATACCTACAAATCATGTCAAATCTATATTAAATTTGAGACACAGATTTTCAACGATTTTCGCCAGTGCTACACCTGTCAATCGAGGCTCTATAATGTCTTTATTGTTATCCACTTCATCACATCTAAAAGTATCGTATGTATCACAGAAAGTCACAAAATATTTCTTTATGGTACCATTGTGAAGATATCTCAATAATGAGCTCAGCTATGAGATATGTGATATATGTTGTTTCATCAATAAAATTGCAAAGTATTTAGCTACCTTCACTTTCTGTAATATTGTTTCCTGAATGATTTCCTTGCAAATATCAATCAACACATTTTGCACAGTGCTGATGTATGTTGCGTTAGATTAAGAAGTTTAATCAATAAGAATAGAAAAATTATCACTAGTCAACCTAGACCCAGCCCAGGGGGTCATGACCCCTATGCCAACCCCCCCCCCCCCTGGATCAGCGCTTGATCTAATTCACTATCAAAATAGAGCTAGATTCTGCTGCAGGTTATCTGTTCTTTCATTTACAATAGCAAGCTGTGCAAAAGTTGAAAACGTTTTATTAATTAGATACAAGCAGCCTACCTACTATCTCATTAGTTGGGCAAACCATGTGATGGCAAAAATAGTGAAAAAGATTCATAAAATGCTACTGAATGACTTTCAAATTAACATGTGCAGGCTATTAAATGTATTTGGCACTCTAGAGATTGCTGTAAATCGCATGTTGATTGAAAATTTCAGTCAAAATGCTAAGCACAAATTACTACTACTGTTACTTAATATGAACAAAACTGAGTTATGATGATGTTTAGCGAGGTTTCACAGTAATAAAGCGTTTTTATGTTGATTTATAACCATGGAAGACAGAATTCATAAGCGTGGAAGACAGAAAAATGACTTCTTCAATCCATTCCCGGAAAGAAAAAACAATTAAAATAATTGACTGAAAGGAGAGAACTGGCTCCAAGAAAATTGAAATTTATACTCTTATCAAAAAGTACTAGTAAGTTGTAAATAGATCAAAAATGTGTTAGCCTTCTTCCAAATTAATTTTGTTTCCTTTAAAATAACGTCTATCTGAAACGGCACATTTATTCTAGCACTTGATCTAATCATCCATGCACTTCTGATAGCTTTCTAAAGGAATGGCCTTCAGTTTCTTCGTTGCATTTTGTTTGATGGCTTCCAACGATTCAAATTTTCATCCATGAAGGGACAACTTACGCCAGGAGAAAAAAGTCTCATGGTGCTAAATCTGAAGATACGGTGCGTGTTCGAGGATATGGAGGCCGTGTTTCATCTAATAATATTCCTTATCGACGGTTTGACCCGACGGCGAATAAAAATCGGATCCCTATAAATGGTGCTAGCCATAAATTAATAAGATCGCTTCTTCGGCGCTATCATCCTCTAACAATTGACGAAGATTTTCAATACACAACAACTCAAGTTTTATACACCTGTATATTTTTCTATAACTTTAAACATGTCGAGTTTTGTGCCTATGAACTATGATTTGGGGACACCATTGGTTTTCTGTTATCATATGAAGAAAACTGCTGCAGAATCGCATCGAATGCGTGGACCTGCTCCTGGTACAACTCAGTGTTTTGAGTGGTTTAAAATACTGAATTGTTTCAGCCGTTACTATTTGGTAGTTTATCATAATTAAAACAAATTGTCGAAATTACTATGTTTTACTGCCAAAAAATATATATTACACATTTTCTTGTAATATATATTTTTGGTAGTAAAACATAGTAATTTCTACAATTTGTTTTAATTATGGTTCGAAATATTCGAGTGGCGATGTAAGAAACAAAGAACGTGAGAAACCATTGAAAAAGTGCAAGCCTTACTGGATGCAGATGATGCTCAACAAGAACACGCGAATGAATTGAATGCCACTCATAACAGCCGTCTCCAATCGTTTGAAAGCTATTGAAAATATAGAGAAAATGAGAATTTGGGTTCCATATGAACTGACTTAAAGGCAGCAAGAAAATCGAAAAATCACTTATGAAATGCTGCTTGACAGACACAAAAGAAAGTAATTTCTCCACTGAATCGTGACAGGTGATGAAAAATGAATATATTGATATATTTTAAGAATCATAAGTGAATTTAGGAGAACCATCGACATCCACTTCAAGACCATATCGCTTTGGAAAGAAGACAATGCTTTTTGTTTGGTGGAATCAGAAGGGTGTAATCTATTATGAACTGCTAAAATCTGTTGAAACTGTTCACACTGATCGCTACCAACAGCAAATGATCAACATAAATTGAGCGTTACCTGAAAAACGACCGGAATACGGAAAAAGGTAACACAAAGTCATTTTGCTCCATGATTGTAACATGTCAGGGAAACGATCGAGGCGTTCAGTTCGACACTAGCCAATGAGGCTTATTCTCCGACTCAGCTGCGTAGATTATCGTCTATTTGCATCACCGAGACACGTTCTCGCTGAATAACGTTTCAATTCGTATGAAAATGGCTCGATAACTGGTTTGTTTCAAATGAAAAAATATTTTTTGGCATGACTTTCATAAACTGCCGGATAGGTGAAAAAATGTATAAATAGGAATCGACATTATATTGAATGAAATTTTTTTCTACCATTTTCAAACAACAGAAGTGTAATTTAAACAAAAATTCCGGTTTCATACTTCCCCACCTGGTATAGCGATGTGATGTCAGTTTTTTGGGATGTGTGGTATATTTTCATTGACTATCTTAATAGAATGTAAATATTATAAGAATTCTTTGCAGTGCTTGAATGATAAAATCGAAAAAAATGTTAGTATTCATCGAACAGAAAGTTTTCCTTCATCCAGACAGCAGTTTACATACTCACTATCTTGATACCCAAAATCAAAGAATTTTAGTTTGGATTACTTCCTAGAGCATCCTACTCACCTGATAATGTGATAGATCCTGGAATATTCGCCCACAATTAGCAGATAGAATCTAGGTAGACAGCTATTTTAAAAATACCTTGACGATTCTCATTACAGATAGGATATCAAATCTCACTGGAAATAATTATCAAACTGAAAGAAAACTTGATAGAGAATTTAAGTTTTCTTTTTTATCTGTTAGGTTGGACACATCTGAGGCTAGACTCATTTTACATCAAATGCTTTCGTTATTAAAAATATCTTGATGATCGTAATAGAGACAGGATATCAAACATTACTGGAAACAATTGTCAAGCTGAAAGAAAACTGGTAGAGAATTAAAGTTTTTTTGTTTTATCTGTCATGTTAGACACATCTGAGGCTATACTCATTTTATACGTTATTATATGTTAATCAAATATTTCAAAACTTTTTAGGTACAGCATTTACTTCTAAAGTCAATAAACTTCAAGAACTTACCACCTACAAGTTCAGGATAAATGCATCAAATGATCTAGGGGTAGGAGATTATTCTCATGAATACGAATTCACAACAAGCATTTCACCACCTTGCGTATTAAAAGCTCCTAAAATATTAGAAATTGAGGATCGGACATGTACATTAGAATGGCTGCCTGGCAAGAACTCTTTCACAGACTCTCTACTTTACGAAGTTCAATTATGTAGGAATAACGAAAATTTCACAAGGGTAAGGATACAATCCCAAAAATATGATTAGGAGGATTGCTACTTTAGTTTTGACGTGGACAAAGAAAACTAAATATTCATAATCCGAAATGACTTTGTGGCTTTTTAATATATTCGTCATTAAGGTCAATACACTTTTACAAGCATTTGAATGAATTTTTAAGACACTTTGTTCATTCCAAGGTACCTCCAAAATATGTGATTTGAACGCATCAACCGCTTCTTGAGGCATCTAAAAACGTTGGCCTCGCAATTTATTTTTGATCGGAGAGAATAAAAAGTAATCACTGATATGTTTTTTGTCCAGATACGCCTAGATCTTTTCCATGAATATCCTTCAGAAACTGAAAGCATATGCGAGTTAGGAGATCAGTTGTGGTTAGGATTTTTTATTTACTCTGTCCTTACACGACCTTAGGCATAGTACTGTGAATTTTCGACCAACAGTAAACTGATAGCTGGCCATCCTAGCAAGAAAATATCTTCCCTCGCCGAGATGCGAACCCGCATCGAAGAGGAATTTCCGCTTATGAGTTAGATGTTTGTACCATTCCATTCACCGAGACGTTCATTGGGTGTCAAACAAGAACAGTATGGTGGATGATCTATTAGTTCGATGTTTCGACTGCCCAAAAACGTTTTTATTTGAGCCGATCTGTGAGACTTCGCATTATTGTAGTGAAGAATGACCCGTTTTCTGCGATTGGTTTCCCTGGTGTTTCTTAACATTTCTGGCAAACAATGCAGAATTAACTGTTCTACGTTGCTGTAATTGTGGCTGTGGCCACACATCCAGGCATTAATAACAAACAGGGTGACCATTTTCTTCGAAGTACCTTGTGTGCAAACAAATTTTATTGAATTTTTCATGTCTTGAAAAATCCATATGGTCATTGTTTGCCTAGTTTCTAGTTCATATGCCCATAGATCCATGATTCGTTGTCTGTCACGATCTTATGTCTTTTGAAGCTTTGAATTTTTTCAACATTTTATTTCACCAATCAACAAGAGTTTTTTTTTGCAAGTGGAACTAATGCCCACATATGCCTTAATCTCCCAGTATGTTACATGACAGTCTTGCAATATCAGTTACGCACAGCATTTGTCCTGTAAGGAAGTGCGACCACAATTAAATTGGAAAAGCCAGTGAAACACGGTGGCTCAAGATGGTGCTTCATCACCAAAAGCCTATCTACATGAGTTCTTCTACATACTGCTGCTGGTATAATTATTCTCGAAAAGCATACAAAATCATCGCACGTAAATTGATTAAACATTATTTTTAATTATTATTATTATTATCCTGATACTTCTAGATCTTCTGTGAAGAACCTTCAGAAACTTTTTTAGCTTGTGTGAGTTAGTTAGTTTTCCTGTTAGGCTTTGTTACTGCAATCTTACGCCACTTCAGGTTAGTCAGCACTGTTAATTTTCGACTCAACAGTGAAATGGTGGTCGAAACCTGCCCAACTAGAAAATTTCTTTCCTACTTGACGGGACCTTTTGGTTCCCAGCCCAAGGCTCTTACCACTGAGCTATCGACACACATGATAATTTAATTGAATTTTTTCTCCAAGATGAATGTTTCAAGTATCTGTAACAACAGAAATAGCACTCCTATGACAACAGGCTCTGAGTAAGTTCACTGTTAAAAATGTGAAACTTTACAATAACAATGACACATTTACTATATCTCAAAATTCAAGTAGCAATTCTCGCAAACAACATACCCAAGAGCAGGATTTAAAACCAGAACCTCAGACACCATAATCAAACATTTTATCTGTTGTGCCACCTTACATCTCCAAATAATATTAATTTCCTATTAACCAAATTTGTTGATATTTTACATTATTTACTCTTCGTTTATGACTGATTAAACCGACTGTATAATAGAATTGATATCAATAATTTTAGAAAGTTTTAATATTTTCATTTTCCAGGTTTATAGAGGTCCTGGCAACAAATATCAAATCAAAGACTTAGAGGAGGAAACAAAATATAGTGCAAGAGTATGTTCTATAAGGTTAGCAGCTTCTGGTGAGCTAGAAGGACCATTCTCTCCTATTATTACTTTCTTGATACCTTCTAGTAAAATACCCGAACAGAAAGTTATAACTACTACCTCTTCAGTTGTTACAAATCATAATAAAAACAAAAATGTCATGCAACAATTGAGGAAAAGTTTTAATTTTAGAACAATGTCTGAAAGACAATGTGTGTTTGCATATGCTGTTCTATGTACAATAATTGGGATACTTCTAGCTGTTATGTCTATCATACTCTATGATTACAAATGAATTGAATTTATTAATTGAGCAGAGGAGTTAAATTGGATTTTCTCTACATTTCAATTCCTACACTGAGGTAATCAGAATCGATGCTTTTTATGGTAATACTAGAGGTCCAAAATATTTAGTTTCTTGTAGTTTTTATACCTGAATGTACGGCTGGTGCTATTAATATATTTTGAATAAAATAGGGAAAGAGTGTGAGATATTTTATGATTTTTTCTAGATTGGAATTGTGGGTTTTAGATCTGAAACAGCATGAATGTTATATTTCTGATTTGTGGGAAATTTATAATACATAAAAAAACCGTATTATCAGTTCAGTGGTTCATTATGAATGAGAGGAATTCTTTCTATGCAGGCAAAATATCATAAAATATATCGCACTGATTATGTCTAATAAATGTTATCTGATTATTTGTATAAAGTTCTAGGTATTTAAAATTTGTTTGCTATAGAATGATATAGCGACTATTTCATAGTTAGAGATTCTTCAAATTCCAAAAATTATATTAGAATTTTATTTTGTTCCTTGTATATCCAGTGGTCAAAGTAAACATAGGTAAAATTTTGATGGAGGAATAAACTATTGATGTTTTATAATTTTTAGTCATTTGGAATATGTAATTTTCTTCGAAATATTGACCTGTTTTTGGTTTCCAGTTTTCAGTTTTTTCATTTGATGTGGGCATTTGGGATATTATTTCTTAGGTGGTAAATACCATATAAGAATAAAGTAACACTTTACTTGAACACGAGGGAAATTTTGTCAAATCTCGAAAAATCATAATTTTTAATTGATAGCAAAAAATAAAAAAGTTTTAAGCCCTCTCAAGAACATTTTGGTCATAGAACTCTCATTTCATTGTTATTTCATGATCGTGATAGGAAAAAATTAAATTGAAACTTTTCTCTTCCAATAGTCTTAAATATAGACTCCTTTCTGCTTTAAAATCAAGAAGTGAAACCTGCTGGAGGTCAATTTTTTTTAAATATGAATTTATAGATTTTTGTGCATTTTCTATATTTTTTGACGACTTTGGAAAATACTGCTATCTAATGATTATTCCAGATTTTCCTCAAAATTTACGTCATGATCTATAAACTAAAATAAATCGTAATATTTTGTTTATTGGAGACAAAATCGTAAAAATAATTCTGTTTGGCAAAAAATCGAAAATCTCAATTTTACCTATGTATGTCGCTTTTTCAGACACTCTGTATATGGATATGTGAGTGGAGCAAAATAATAAAGATAAATTAGAATAACTGAAATTTATTGACTAGTCATTGGGAATCATACTTTGAAAACTAAAAAAACTGTGCATTCGATCACCAAAAAAGTTACTCTAACTCTGAAATTAGATCCTGGTGTTGAATTTAATCTCATAATATCCTCTATTATATGTTGATATTTGCAGTTTTATTATTCATAATTGTAACTTAAAAGTAATCAAATTATTTATAATCATACCAGATAGTATATACAGTTGTTTACTGAAAATCAAGTTGACATAAATAAGAGTTGGATTCACACCTATGTTTTATGTTGTGACTCTTTTTTTTTGTTGATATATTGATCTTGTGATAGTTTTCGATTTTGAAAACTACTAGGGTTGATGCATTCTTAGAAGGAAGGTCTTCTAAAAATCTAAAACAGTACCAAGCAGTTTGGTCACACATAATTTTTCAAATTTTCAGAGTATTTTTTCTTATATATCTTTTCTTGGTATTTAATTGCAATGAAAATGAAAATAATTCTTATGATATTTGTTCTTTATTAAGAGTATTCTTTAAAGTACGATGTCAGTTTTCCTAGTGATGAAAAAATATACAAATATATTTTTATATTACATGCTTGATATATTTTCCATAGGTATTTATATTTATATTGAATGAAATTATTTTTTTGTAGCTGATTGCCTAGATACAATGCTAAGAAAATATTTTGAAATCTTATTACATTTATGGCCTTGGACAGTAATGAAATTATAAAGAATGTAACGAATTTTTAGCAAAATTGAAAAACAGTGTGCAATAAAGCCTTGATACCCAATGATGGATGAAGTAGTAGAACCAACCAGAAATCAGTATTAACAATATCCATTAAAAGATCAGAATAAACCTAGAACTAAGTAGATTATCTGTATTTCCTATTACAGTTTTGTGTTCTTTTTGGCTTTATCATGTTGGTTCTTATTTCAAAATCATAATGTATAGTTTTTAGCAAATATAGTTGAATTATTATTGGAGTAACATAAATAATATTTTATTTGTCTTGTACTATTACCATGTTTATATAAATACATTGTTAATCATTATGGCTATTCGATATGATTTTTTCAAATTTTATGTAGTATTTGTAAACGTCCTATTCAAAGTTACGTAAGCAAAGATTTATTATGATGTTATAAAATACTTACATGAATTACATAATTATATTTTATCTACTTTACTTGCCTTTTCATTATGGTTTATTATTTTTAGAAATAATAAACCTTTGTAATCAAATACAAATGAATTTTTCTAGCCCAACCCATAATTCTAGCAGTTTTTATGTTGATATATTCAGAATAAAATAGAAAAATCTATCTGCCCCCACAGATTTTCGCCAAAACTACTTGAGACAAATTCTCGTTACTTGTTCAAAAATCAGGTAGCATCCATCTTCAAGCGTTTCGTTTCAATAGACTTTATGTTGAGGAATGAAATTGAGAAAATTGTAAATTATGGACAATTCATGTGGTACATGACCATAAGAATATACATCTTTTCAGTCATGTCCACATGTCCACATCAAAAGTTTCTTTTTTAATGCTATATGAATCACTAAAATATAATGAAGTAAAAACGTATTTGTAAAATGGAAGATAAAATCAGTATATGAAAAAGAGATAAAGTGAAATTATTTTACAATAGATGTTTAAAAGTCATATATATCTAAGATTTTATGTATTTGAAAAGTATCCGTTTGAAAATACTGATGAAACAATATTATTTTTTGCATTCTAGTTCCAGGGAATAGCGTGCTATTGTTTTGCCCAAATTTCTGTAAATTTAGAATTTTGAGTCGACAATGGTTTTAAACAATTCGACTGGGCTCTCTGTTGAAGAACCTGAGATCAAGAGTAAACGGGCTTTCAAACGTGAAGAGCTAGAGCCTTGAAACTTTCAGAGAAGAGTTGGTTAATTGGCAAAATCGGTCCAATAGTATGGCAGTTATTCATGTATGAAAATTTTTAATAATTGCCTAAAATTTTCGAAATTACAGATTCGATTGATCTGAAATTCAGCATTTGGAAGTTCATGCCAAAATGAAAATCCTACAAAATAATTTATGAGCCAATCAGCGTTGAGCTCTACCTTAAACGCTATAACTTTCGAACAGAAAGAGATGGAGACTTGAAACTCTCGGGCTAAGTTTCAGGTATGAATATCTCGGTTCAGTTCGTTATTGGGCAAAATGAGTCTAATGGTTTCGCAGTTATACACATTTTGAATTTTCTTCCAATTTTATTAATTGATTAATATTTTTCAAACTACGAATCCAATTGATCAAAAATTTGGTGTTTAGAAAGATAATGGTAACGCACATCTTCCTATAAAATTTCATGAGGATCATATGATTAGAAGACTCAAAACGAAGACAAAAATTTTGTGTGCGGGGCAGCTTTGATCGCAAAAGAAACCATAGTAATAATCCTACGGTCTATTTTAAATTTAGCACTGACATGTCAAACAACAAGAAGAAGGTTGGTACAAAATTCCGTGAAGATCGTGAAATTAGAAGACGAAAAAAAATTACTTTGTGAGGATTGTGGATGATATGAACTAGCACCCAAAAGTTCCTGACTTCACGTCAGTGCTTTTTACCTTTCAGAATTTTGATACTCAATAATTGAGAATAAATTCTCAAAGGGCTAAAAAATGCTTATAGATTTAGAGCCAATCGGAATCTACAACTTCTATATTTCAGAATTGTTCAATTTCTTCGAGAGTGAACAAGGTTTTTCGACTTGCATGCCAAGTAGTTGGAGCTGTACTTACTTCGTCACTAATGATATCACCACGACTGGCTCCCTAAATGAAATCTGTCAAAAATCCCTCATTTCACGTAGAAATCTTAATAGGACAGTATTCATCCAAAAAGCAATTGGACAAATGTTGCTTCAGAATTAGTAGCAGTAAAATTGTTACTTATCTCTCTATATAACTCCGAGTTAGCTTGAAACCCGCAATCAAGGAATAACCTGCTTCCGGTCGCCCATGTCACATCTCTAATCACTTGATTTCTTAACTCGGGTCTGGTGACTTGAAGAAGTATTTTCTCTCACTAACACAACACTGTTTTATTACGCACTCACAGAAAGAATTCTATTCGCACTCGGCCTCAAAGTGAAAATATATTTTCTTTAATATTTGCATTTACATATTAATTAATGTTTAGTAAATTTGTGAAGTGAACTCAGTGAAAGTGAATAACGGTGAAAATACCAACTTATCTACGAACAAGATAGTATTTGACTACAACTGCAGATCAAAACCTCCATCGCACTTAATCTTGTATAAAATCAAATCTTATCACATTTAAATTTGGGTAAAACAACTCAAAATAATACACTGTACTATATAATATTCAGACTGTAAATAAACTAATTATAATCTTTATAATTCCCCATGAAGTATGCTTATCGTAGAATATGCATTCTAACGACCAGTTTCATAAACGAAATTGAAACCTGCTTTTTCCCAAAAAGTCTCCTTTAATGATAAAACGTGCTGAGAAGGGCTGTCCGCATGAAGGTATTCTCTCACCCTTACTGTGGACCCTTCTCGTTGATGACCTGCAAGCGATCATTTCGCTGTGGGGAGTCGACGTTCAAGCATTTGCTGATGACCTGGAAATCATAGTGAAAGGTAAATCGGAGGTGACGATATCGGCCGTCCTTCAAGAGATACTGAACACTATTGACAAATGGTGTATAAGGGAAGACATGTCTCTTAACCCACAAAAGGTAGTTATAGTACCATTCACCAAAAAACGGAAGTTGAATGGTTTAGAACCGCCGACTATCCGTAGTGAAATAATACAATTCTCATTTGAGGCAAAATACCTGGGAATAGTCCTGTACAAAACTCAGTTGAAATGCACACCTAGAGTCATAAAGCCAGAGTGGGTTTCTGGACTTGTAGGCGGATCTGTGGTAAAACCTGGGGCCTACAGTCCAGGCAGATCTACTGGCTATACACTATGGTAATTCCACCACGGATAATGTATGGCGCGTGGAAGAAAGGCCAGCGTGGAAGAAAGGTAGCGTGGTAGAAGAAAGGCCAACAAACGGTTGTCCAACATAAGCTCACCCGAATACAGAGACAGGCTTGCCTTACAATTGCAGCAACCTCACCATTACGCACCTCACCCACGGCAGCCATGGAGGTCTTACTAAATATACCACCCCTGCACCTACTCGTGCAGAGGGAGGAGGAACGGACCACATACAAACTATATCAACTGGCGATCGACAGGCCAGAAGCAATAGTGATGGGAGACTCTGGACGAGCTTTTAAAGAACAGTACCCTATCTATGCCCTCGGATCTAAGGTCAAAAGTCACGAGCCAAGAACGGCATTTCAATGTAATCGTCACCAGCCGGGACGAATGGACCCAGCATGCTGGGGTCCTATCGAGGACCGACCTTGGCTTGTTCACAGACGGCTCGCAAACGACGAACGGAACGGGAGTCTATGGAAGCAAACCGAGAATAAACGTCTCATAGAGTCTCGGTCAAAACGCAACCATATTCCAGGCAGAACTATTTGCCATTGAGACCGCGGCAGAACTGCTGATAAAACGGCAAGTCCACCACGGTAAAATCAAAATATTTACTGATAGTCAGTCAGTACTGAAAGCTCTGGAATCCAGCTCTAGTATCTCGAGAACAGTCTGGAGTTGCCGCACGGCTTTAAACAGGCTCGGTATGCATAACGGAGTCACTCTGGTTTGGATACCGAGCCACTCAAACTATTTGGGTATTTTTGGGAGGCAGATCGGCTAGCGTTTGCTGGAGCTGCGCTGCCTCTGGTGGACCGGAACCATTCCTGGGAATACCACATGACGTGGCTAACGAGGCGATAACAGGCAGAATTAACTCAAGGTTAGAGTCTTTCTGGCGGAGCCATTCTGGCCTGAAAAATTAGAAGGTGTTCTTTGGAACAGCTTCGAACAAAAAGATGGGGATCCTAGCGCTAGATCTGGATATTGAAACACTTGTCGGAATTATGACAGGTCACTGCAGACTGAAAGCGCATTTGCACAAAATTGGTCTGGCTGAAGACGATGAATGAAGGCTTGAGGACACTGTAACAGCCATGCACATCGTCTCAGAGTGCCCAGCGGTGAATCGCATCAGATTCGAGGTCTTTGGTCAGGCTTTTATAGACCACTGCGAAATGGAAACATTACCCCTGAGCAAGATTATCAGTTTTATCCAAAAACTGGATCTCGTCAGGGAGATATAAATTGGGGGTGAACTGTGGTAAACAAACAAGTTTTAGAATTCATGAAAGGGCTGTAATGATACAGGGATTAATTCATTTGACAAAAGCAAATTCAACGCGAGGTTCAATTCCCCAGAATTAATTTGTTTATTCTAATCTCCAGACCACTTAATCGTAAACTTAGGAATTCGCTTCCGAGGCATGCCTGAACGGCGGCTTCTAAAGGAAATTATTTCAGTCTGACCTATATATTATAATAACAATCTACAAATTAAAAAGTTCATAAGAGCTAATTGTACGAAACGTAAACATATTTCTTCAGATGAATGCAGGAACGGAAATTCCAAAGAAACACGCTGACGTCGAAATTAACACGTGTGGCTCGTCAAAGAGCTGCAATTTTGAGAAGTGCTTAGTTGCAATTTTGAGTGGGTGAACGGATCAAAAAATTTGGAAGGAGAAAACCGACGCGTACGAGGTATTAAGAGGGCCGAATTGGAGTTTGTGAGGGAGTCTTGGCACGTCGGAAAACCTAGTAAGATCGTCGAGAAAGATCGTGGTACGAGGCTCGAATTGGTCTCAGAATTTAGCATTATTATAATTGTATTGAGTGATATTAGTAATTATTTTTGGAAGTCTAAGATTTAAGTCAGAAGAATTAGAGAAATTGAATATAGTGCTAAGTTCCGGAACCAAGGAATTAAAGAGTACCGGTTGTCGTTCGTTATCGTTTATTGTTCGTGTTAAATAGGTCGTTTCTTGTAGAAAATCGCATGTGCTCAGTTTTGTTTTGAATCTATTATATTATATGGTATTGGAGTTTAGAGGTAAGAAGTATCTGAAAATTCTGGTATATTATTCAGGTTGAAATTGTCTAATTAAAGTAGAGTCAGAAATTAAGAAGGTTGACATATCTCTTCGTAATTATTATGTTTGAGGAGTTTAAACAGAATTAAGAATTATACTATATAAATGATTCGTAGTGCTTGAGGGATCCGCATCGTTCTCTGCTTAATTATTAAGTGTGTCATCTGTTTCGTACCACGGTTAGTTTACCGTAGTATTTGCCTATTATTTGAGTATTTTAAAATAATAGACAATTGAAAATTAATTAATCTCGATGATTAATTTCAATGGCTTCTAGTGGACTGTATTTTTGATTATTAGCTGTGATTTTGACTTCAAAGAACACTCTATGTGCGGTGGTTTACAGCTTCCTTTATTTAATAATGATAAACCACAACGATGATGAGGAACTGAAGTAAAACACTTATAACAAACAAACTAATATATTTTGGTATCACTGTATATGATACCAAGCTAATGTGATGACAATTACACTACAAACAAGTGTAAGGTGAATTGCTACGTTCACAGCAATCGCGTTAAGCTTGTACAATTACAAACGAACAACTTGACTATTCGGAGAATAATGCATAATGTAGCTACGGCTACATGCGACAACTTTGACTATTACTCGAATAATAATGCATGATGTAGCAAGGGCTACATACGAACACTTCGATTATCACAAATAATAATGATTTTACAGTCTTTTCAAAGACTGAACGTTAGAGGTGCTCGATGCACCCCTTCTAACAGAAAGAGGGAAATTAACGTAATTGATTGGAAGGTCCATTTGAAGGTGGACTGAATGAAAAAACCAAATCTTCTTATTGGTTACAGAAAAATCATGAGAATAATGCAAGTAAAGAAGGATAGAGTCAGTTTGTAATTCCGAATGCTGCGTCATGTGAAATTAACAGTTATAAATATATCCAAATCTCTAATTGACTTTCCATGTTTTCTAAGACCATATATAATAATTAAAAAACCAATAATATGAAGTGTCGAGTAAAAATAAACAGTTTGAAACAATCTCAAAACTGCTAGATCGCATATCAACGTAAAAGACATAAGTATCGAATGGCAATCTAATTTCGAACGACAGGGCCGTCTCTAATGAGAGGGAACATCATCTTTATTTAAATTTGATCGAGTTTAGGTTTGATAAAACTACTGTATTTTGGCATACTTTATCATTATAGTTCTTAAAATCCATAATTGAGTTTCATTACCATTTTCATTAACACAGAGAAAATTTATTAACATCAATTTCCTTCCACATTCGCGAAGGCCGTACCCTTCCTAGGACCGCTCGACTAGGATTGGTTCGCACCCTATTCGTAATTAAGTCAATCTAGTAATATTTTCCATCCTACCACCTCCCACAAAGAGGTGGCTTATTACATTTGGTGTCAAGTGTGGGGTCAATTTTTTTTTCTCTGTGTAGTGAATTTTTTTTTTTTTTTGAGAGAATTACGCGTATATAGTTGATATATTCAATTATTTGATATGGTTGGTGAATTTAATTTGATATTATTTTATTTTGGTGTTACCTTTGGATTTTGTTGTGTATTATATGAAGCTGCCCGACCTAAATTGAGATATCTTAGCTAGTTCGTCTTTGCATTTTTGAATTTCAATAAAATAGTAGTGAAACTAAAGATAGTTCAGTTAGTTAAAATATTTTTTCATTAAACTTACGATTTATTTGACAATTTGGTTATTCATGAATATATGTTTTTTTCTTTCCAGTTGATGAGTCAGTAAACGTAAATCTAGTTTATTAGAGTCGGCGCGTTGACAGATTTATATTGTACGCGGTGTTAGAGATAGGGATTTCCGGTATAAGGTCATAGCAGCTGAACAGCAGTATAGACAAGGGTATTATTTGTGCGTTTTAATTGCTCGTTTATTGTTTGGAAGATATAGTCAGAGTTATAAGTCAATATGTCAACCACACCTTCCACATTTACTAACATGAATACCATTAACAATGCAGGTTCCAGTAGCAACGCAGTAGCAGGTGAAAATCCCGTGGTAAATTCTTTCGCGGCAGGTATTCCGATGTATTCAATAGGTATGATCGCTAGTACGGTAGAAAACTTCAGTGGAAAAGATAGCGCTAGGTATTTTGATAAGTTAGAGTTGAGAGCAAAATTAGATGGATGGTCGGAAGAGATACATTGAAATTATTGAAATTTAAATTAGTTGAAGACACATATAATTATTTCAAATCAGATCCGCAGCTAGAGAAATTGACGTATTTCGAATTAAAAACTGAGTTGCTATCAAAATTCATGTCATTTAGGCTACCTGGAGAAAATCAATTTAATTTGAGTCGATGTTATCAAAGACTGGATGAAGATGTTTCATCTTTTTGTACGCGATTACGGACGATCGGAGTATTATTAAAAGAGGATTTGGATGGAGCCGTTGCAGATGAAGAAGTTGGAATCAGAAAGAAAAACAAGGATTTGATTATGAATCAATTCAAAATCGGTCTGCGGAAGGATTTAATGAATTACACAGGAATCATGTTGAGAGAAGATGAATTAAATTTGGAAAAAGCGGAAGAAATTGTAAGATTGCAGGAAATTACAATGATGATGGCGCAAGGGAAGCCCGATGTTAGAATATCGGCGATAAAACCGTCACGGTTGCGGCAAACACGGTCACGGTTGCGGCAAACACGGCCATTTGATGAAGGATTGTCGAAGCAGGTGGAATTCGAGACCTGAGTGGACACCAAGGAAAACGGAATGTTTTTCTTGTGGCAAGTTGGTCCATATTGCACGAAACTGCAGTGGAAGGGACCTTAAGAGATACATACCGTCTTAGCAATCAGAGAGGTTATAAAGCGAGAAATTGCTCGGGAAGGAGCGTAGGAACTGCAAACAATGAACGAGGAATCGATCAAGGGTTAGGATTCCGTGGAAATGCATCAGATCAGAAAGCTAGGGGAAATGGGCAGGCCGGATTCACAGAACGAACAAGATTTGCAGAAGGAGGACGAAACACGGGCATAGCTGTGCAGCGAGAAGAGTTAAACCATTCTTTAAACGACAATGGCCAAAATCCTTCTGTCGGGATGGAGGCCGCTCATCAGTAAGACGGCAGAAGTATAATAGAAGTAAAGGAGGTGTACATAGGGCAACAAAGTATCGAATTGTAGTTCCGGAGATTAATGCAGGAGGAATAAAAGAGGTAACGCACTTAATCAGGATGAGGGTTAATGAGGTAATATGTAATTTTTTTAGTAGACACCGGCGAGGCGGTGACATTAATTAAAAATGGAATGGTTCAAAGAGAAAATTAACACGGAAGAAACGAATAGGTTTCAATTAACGAGTGTGACAGGACAACCGTTGCCCACTTGGGGGACAGCGTGTATTTCGATGGGTCCCGAAAACGGCGAATGGTACATTCCGAGGAATGCTGTTGTATGCGACGACAACGCACTAGAAAACGTGGATGTAATAATAGGTAGAGATTTTCTGCAAAGCTGTCAAGTCCATATTGACTATGTACACGGTCCAGCTGCAACAATAGAGGAGACGATCTTTAGGTTTATTTACGATAATTCAGAAGAAAACGAGAGTGATTCTGAGAATATGAGGAATATAAGGAAAATTTCGAAAAAGGTACCAGGAGCCAAGAAGCGAAATGTTAGCACGGCTAAATTGGGAAAAAATGACGCAATCAGTCATTCAGCAGGAATAAATAGGAAGGCGAATAAACGTAAATTTGAGAATAAATTCTCACAAACGGTAGATCGTATCAAAGTTTCACATAACGAGGGAGTAATTAGCGTAAAAAAGGTCCGGAATCATGTAGAAAACGGAGAAATTGAAGGAAAAAGGACCAAACACAAGAATGCCAGCAAGTGAAACATGATCCGATATATACGGTACGGGAGAATCCACAGCATAACTGGGAGACATATGTGATCTCAGAAAGAAATGTTAAGATTCCGGCACGTACGGAAGCGTTAATATAGGTGAAATTGAAATCAGAAATAGAAGGAAAATTTATAATATGCGAGGCGAACAAGCTTATAAATGGTCGGGCACTCGTTGCAAACTGTGTAGTGAAAAATGCAGATAGGATATGGATACGTGTAACTAATATTTCTAAGGGGGAAGTAACTTTACTAAAGGGACAGAATGTAACAAAAGCAGTATCCGAAAAGGTAAACGAGAATATGGAAAGAACAAAAGCGGCGAGAGAAAGGAAATTTAATGAGAAAAACAGTGATCTTAACTTTAGTCCGGGGGATCGAGATTACGTAAGGAAAATGACAGCGAAAAGGGGGTTCGAAAAAATTAATAAAACCATGGGTAGGACCTTATTGGATTTTGGAAATGCTTGGTCCGTTGACCTGTAAAATCAGAAAATGTGGAGGTAAAGAGGAACAAGTCTTTCATGTGAATAGGTTGAAGAGTTACAAATCGAGGATAAAAGAGAATATTTCAGAGGACGAGAGAGAAAGTTCAAAAATACTCTTTGACGACCGCGATTCAGAACCGGAAAGTGACGCGGACGAGGCAGAGTTGGCGGCGCATCCCTTAATAATTCGACAGTGGATAGGAGTCGCCGAGGGCACATCGAGCACAGAGTCGAAAATTAGCGAGGATGAGGAACCGGGAGTTGGCGAAATTGACGAAGAAGAGATAGAACCAGAGGAAAATTTAAGAAGATCATCTCGGAATAGACGACCCCCAGATCGATTGGGCAGATGGACTTATTATTGAGTATCAAGTCCACGGGTAGCAGCGGGAACGGCTAAGACAGTCCTGCCAGGAGAAGTGAATCAACTCCTGCCCATATGTAGATTCCAGGGACTCACTGACTCGGAGAGCATGAAGAAAGTCCACGGCTAGCAGCGGGAACGTCTAAGACAGTCCTGCTAGGAGATGTGAATCAACACCTGCCCATATGTAGATTCCAGGTGATCACTGACCCGAAGAGCCGTCACCAGAAGAGAGTCCCTATCCTGGAACATGGACGATAGTAGTTAGTAAACCTGTTTAACCTACCCATATAACATGTGCATGAGAATAATATCTTACTCGGTTAGCCTATCATAACGACAGGCAGAAATGCTATTAACAATTCCTAGAGAACCCTAAGCATGCAGGGATGTGAATAAAATAAGGCGATTTCTTCATACTCTAAATTCATGCATGGCTTTCGATGTTACGCTTATTAAGGATACGATAGATTTTGACCAAATAATTATTAGGACACTTCTGTTAGAGGACCGGTCTTGGCTAGTACGCTAATGATTTTCCGTGAAGAAAAGGAACGAAGGAAGAGGCAAAAAAAATTAAAAGATGATGTTTCATTGTTGGTATACCATTATGGTCGCGAGATAGTGCATAGGCGAGCACAATATTGGGGTTAAAATAAATTATGTTATTGTTTGTTGGGAGTCCATGAGTTTTTCCTCAAAGTTTTATTTCTGCTAAAAAGATAAAGATCCGTTTAGAAATCATCGTATATGTAAACAAAGAAAATTTAGTCACAAAATTTCCCTGATTGTAGGAAGAGGGTAAGAAACCCGGAAAACAGAGTAGGGGCACACGAATGCGAGCCCCAAAGATTTAGCGTTGTGGTCGTTAATGGGCGAGCACAACGTATTGCACGATGTAGCAAATAGGAACAATAAACTTTTATAATGATGTAAAACTGTATGCATATTTGTGTATATTATGTATGTATATTTTAAGGGAGGACTTTTTTTGTACCATGTAACTTCATGTTGATGAGTAATTGAATAGGTAAAGCAAGAACAGGACAGCACTGAACACGGAGTCGATCATGATAGGAATATGTAGTGTGACATTCCTGGTACTTGATATCTTAGCTTCTCAGGCGGGTGTGATTATCGAGTATGATTGTGCGGACAAAAGAAACAGAAATTTACGGCGGTATCAATACGGGATGTTGCAGAGTGTACGGACATGAAAAGTGCGTACGTAAATGAAAGGAACAATTTCAAGGTTATACACGGAGACGAAAAATCAGTATTCAACTCGTGTGGACATTTTGTATCGAAGTAATTCGCTTAAGTACATACTGCGGTATACAGTCATTCGTGGAAGCAAGGCATGGCCAATTTCATTGATACAATAGGCGTGGAGGAGTGCCGGACCATTTATCGGTACCAATTTCAAGAATATACACACAAGAAGAAATATTTAATGATCAAAGAATCAGTTTTGGCATAGAAAAAAAAGCCGTGGAAATTATATGTGCAGCCGGATTAGATATAGCAAGACAATGGTTCTCGACTATAAGCATTTTTAACCAAGACGAGCGAAAGAAATTAGCACACAACACCATGCTTCAGTTATGGGGATGATTCTCTGACATCAGAGTGCTTATGAGTGAACTGAAGGGATTTTACGTAACATCCCAAATGTTAAAATATGGATAATGCAGACATAGGACAGAATACACAAGAAGAGAGAGCTAGCGCGGGATACTATACCCATCTCTACCTTCCAAAATAGACAGAAGAAGATCGCGAAAATATTACGAACCCGTTAAGTGTCAATTTAAATCATTTTTCCCAGACGCTCAGTGACATGAGGGAAAAATCGAAGAAACACTTGAATAGTCGAAACGTAGAGACCATTTAGTACGCGGTAATAAAGTGCGGACAGAACCCAAATCGGAAGTGTAATCTGAGAAGCTATAGACGTCAACTTTGTGACGGGGTCACCCGGTGCATATTCAATGATGAACTTGCTGATAAGTATTTTATTAGGTGTGAAAGAATATGCTAAGTTAGGGTTCGATATTGTCCGGGAGTCGACATGTAAATTAGATTAGAGACTCAGCTTTAGTTCAGAAACATTATTTATGATCATTTTTGGGGTTCGATTGAATATGAGTAAGAGTTCACCGTTTTGGTTATAATAAGTAACAATAAGTAAAGTTTCATTGTAGATTGCAAAATGTAAAATCTGATATGTATGGGATTACAGTTATTTGTTTGATGTAGTTTAAGAACTGATTAATGGTTGATTATTTTATTTTGTTGGAATATTTGACAAGTAGTGTAATTGTTTTTGTTCGATATTTCTTTTGGTTAAGTGAGTAAGTTTATCACAATGATTAAGTAACTAGGCTCAATGCTATTGCAAGTATTGGAAAAGTTTTAGTTTCGTATAACTGGGATATGAAGATCCCATATAATGTGAATATTTATTTTCTTTTCTTTGGCGAAACTTGAGTTATAAGATTGTATAATTTTATTGTTTTTGATGTATTTTATAGAAAAGTTTCGGCATGGTATAGCCGAAACTTTTTCAAAGGAGAAAGTGATGTGGTAAACCAACAAGGTTTAGAATTCATGAAAGGTTTGTAATGATATAGGAATTAATTCATTTCACAGAAGCAAATTCAACGCGAGGTTCAATTTCCCAGAATTGATTTGTTTATTCAATTCAGAAATTCAATCCTTCGAAACCATGGATAAAGCAGTCCATATTGCATATGATCCGTTGTAAAAAATCATTGTTGCAACGTTATTTACGCAGCAGATCGAATGATGACTATCGCAACCATCGTGCATATTGCAATGTTGTATCGTCGACTATTCAACAAGCCAAGAAGAAATTTGAACATGATTTGGTCAGCTCCAAGAATAGGAAGAGACTTTACAAGTATCTTCGCTCCTGCATGAACAGCAAGGTTGAAATACCCTTTGTTTATGACTTTGCCGGTGAGGCTTGCGAGAACCTTACTCGGGTTGCTGACGTGATGGCGCAATCTTTTGCCTCCGCTTTTGTGTCGGAACCTGACGATCTAATTTCTGATCCCAATTTTCCACGTATTGTCGATGAAGTGGTGAGCATCAATGTCGATCGGGAGCTGGTCCTGAGATACCTCTCCAAGTTGAAGAAGCACTCTGCCCCTGGTCGCGATGGATTTTCTTCGCAACTGCTACATTCCTGCGCCGATGTCTTGGCTGAGCCACTGTCTATGATATTTTCGTATTCTCTTCAATCCTCCTCCCTCCCTCAAGATTGGTTGTCAGCTTCTGTTACACCTATCTTCAAGAAAAGCGATAAGCTTTCTGCTCAGAACTACAGACCTATAAGCTTAACATCTCAAGTTCGCAAGCTACTGGAGCAAATCATTAGCGATAAATTGATAGAGTTTGCCCTACAAAACGATATAGTTCCCAAGGAGCAGCATGGGTTTCTTCCGGGTCGGTCCACCATTACGAACCTCCTCTCCTGTGTCAACGATTGAACTAAGTGCATTGATTATGGCTGTCCGGTGGATGTTGTTTATTTGGACTTTGCGCGAGCATTTGATCGTGTCCCCCATCGTCGTTTCCTGAGTAAGCTTGAGTTCTTGGGAGTGAGGGGTCCTCTGCTTTCGTGGATTCAGTCATTTTTGTCTCCTCGCACTTTCCGGGTGAGGGTCGGTGGCTGTTTCTCTTCCTCTGATATGAAAGTCCTTAGTGGAGTTCCGCAGGGTTCGGTTTTGGGTCCTATCCTGTTCCTGTTGTACACTTCTGATCACCCCCGACTTTTGTCAACCAATTGTGCAATGTTCGCAGATGACACAAAGCTTTACAATTGTCCCTTGGTTAATGCGGGACACCTCCAGGAAGACCTCAATAAGCTCTCTGAGTGGTGTGGGAGGTGGTTGCTACCTCTTAATATCGGGAAGTGTTGCGTGCTCCATATCGGCAAAAAAATCCCAGGACTCCCCACTTCGTTGGCCAGCAGAGGCTAGCTGCTGTCTCTCAGCATTGTGACTTGGGTGTTGCTGTCACGGATGACTTAAGTTGGTCTGCTCACATTTCGACTGTTGTGTCTAAAGCGAGACAATTCACCTTCCAGCTGTCTAAAACATTTGCAAGATGCGATGTAGCCACAAGCAGGACTCTCTACACAACCTATGTGCGTCCTATTCTGGAATATGTGGGCCCTGTTTGGTGGGCCAATCTGAAGGGTGATCGGGATCTTTTGGAATCTGTCCAGCGGTGGAACACCCGTCTTCCATTTGGCACAATCCGCTCTGATTACCAATCGAGGCTACGGTTGTTTGACTTGCCCTCCTTCTCGGATCGTAGAAGAAGGGGAGATCTGATAACCACCTATCGAGTACTTCACTCCACCTTCGGTACGGATATGTCTTACCTCTTTCCACTTAACCATTATCGAGCCTTAAGAGGACACCGTTTAAAGCTTGCCAAGGAGAACTTCAGGACGACACCAAGGAGCCAGTTTCTTCCCAACAGAGTGTTCGAGGAGTGGAATCGACTCCCTGCTGAAGTTGTGTCATCGCCATCGGTGAATTCCTTCAAGAACGCTTTAGATGGATGGTCTACACGGGTTTAATAATTAATTCCATTACATTGCATTCACCACTCAATTGTTTCACTTCGGGAGTACTTTCTCAGTTTGATTTTATTTTTGTTTTTTGAGTTTATAGGTTTACCTTGACTCTTATCACTTATGTAATAATAATAATAATAATAATTCTAATCTCCAGACCACTTAATGGTAAACTTAGGAATTCACTTTCGAGGCACGCCCGAACGGCGGCTTCTAGAAGACATTATTTTACTCTGACCTATATATTATAATAACAAACTACACATTAAAAAGTTCATAAGAGCTAATTGTACGAAACGTAAACATATTCCTTCAGATGAGTGCAGGAACGGAAATTCCAAAGAAAAACGCTGACGTCGAAATTAACACGTGTGGCTCGACAAAGAGCTGAAATTTTGAGAAGTGCTTAGTTGCAATTTTGAGCGGGTGAACAGATCAAAAAAATTTGGAAGGAGAAAACCGACGCGTATAAGGTATTAAGAGAGCCGAATTGGAGTTTGTGAGGGAGTCTTGACACGTCGGAAAAACTAGTAAGATTGTCGAGAAAGATCGAGGTACGGGGCTCGAATTGGTCTCAGAATTTAGCGTTATTATAATTATATTGAGTGATATTATTAATAAAAATAATTATTTTTGGAAGTCTAAGATTTGAGTTTGAAGAATTAGAGAAATTGAATATAGTGCTAAGTTCCGGGACCAAGGAATTAAAGAGTACCTCATCATTACGCACCTCACCCACGGCAGCCATGTAGGTCTTACTAAATATACCACCCCTGCACCTACTCGTGCAGAGGGAGGCGGAACGGACCACATACAGACTATATCAACTGGCGATCGACAGGCCAGAAGCAATAGTGATGGAAGACTCTGGACGAGCTTTTAAAGAACAGTACCCTATCTATGCCCTCGGATCTAAGGTCAAAAGTCAGGAGCCAAGAATGGCATTTCAATGTAATCGTCACCAGCCGGGACGAATGGACCCAGCATGCTGAGGTTCTATTGAGGACCGACCTTGGCTTGTTCACAGACGGCTCGCGAACGACGAACGGTGCGGGAGTCTATGGAAGCAAACCGAGAATTAACATCTCATAGAGTCTCGGTCAAAACGCAACCATATTCCAGGCAGAACTATTTGCCATTGAGACCGCGGCAGAACTGCTGATAAAACGGCAAATTCACCTCGGTAAAATGAAAATATTTACTGATAGTCAGTCAGAACTGAAAGCTCTGGAATCCAGCTCTAGTACCTCGAGAACAGTCTGGAGTTGCCGCACGGCTTTAAACAGGCTCGGTATGTATAACGGAGTCACTCTGGTTTGGATACCGAGCCACTCAAACTATTTGGGTATTTTTGGGAGGCAGATCGGCTGGCGTTTGCTGGAGCTGCGCTGCCTCTGGTGGACCGGAACCATTCCTGGGAATACCACATGACGTGGCTAACGGGGCGATAACAGGCAGAATGAACTCAAGGCTAGAGTCTTTCTGGCGGAGCCATTCTGGCCTGAAAATTTAGAAGGTGTTCTTTGGAACAGCTTCGAACAAAAAGATGGGGAACCTAGCGCTAGATCTAGATACTGGAACACTTGTCGGAATTATGACAGGTCACTGCAGACTGAAAGCGCATTTGCACAAAATTGGTCTGGCTGAAGACGATGAATGCAGGCTGTGTCTTGAGGACACTGAAACAGCCATTCACATCGTCTCAGAGTGCCCAGCGGTGAGTCGCATCAGATTCGAGGTCTTTGGACAGGCTTTTATAGCCCACTGCGAAATGAAAACATTACCCCTGAGCAAGATTATCAGTTTTATCCAAAAACTGGATCTCGTCAGGGAGATATAAATTAGGGGTGAACTGTGGTAAACCAACAAGTTTTAGAATTCATGAAAGGGCTGTAATGATACAGGGATTAATTCATTTGACAAAAGCAAATTCAACGCGAGGTTCAATTCCCAGAATTAATTTGTTTATTCTAATCTCCAGACCATTTAATAGTAAACTTAGGAATTCGCTTTCGAGGCACGCCCGAACGACGGCTTCTAAAGAAAAATTATTTTAATCTGACCTATATATTATAATAACAAACTACACATTAAAAAGTTCATAAGAGCTAATTGTACGAAACGTAAACATATTTCTTCAGATGAGTGCAGGAACGGAAATTCCAAAGAAACACGCCAACGTCGAAATTAACACGTGTGGCTCGTCAAAGAGCTGCAATTTTGAGAAGTGCTTAGTTGCAATTTTGAGCGGGCGAACGGATCAAAAAATTTGGAAGAAGAAAACCGACGCGTACGAGGTATTAAGAGGGCCGAATTGGAGTTTGTGAGGGAGTCTTGACACCTCGGAAAAACTAATAAGATCGTCGAGAAAGATCGTGGTACGAGGCTCGAAGTGGTCTCAGAATTTAGCATTATTGTAATTGTATTGAGTGAAATTAGTAATTATTTTTGGAAGTCTAAGATTTGAGTCAGAAAAATTAGAGAAATTCAATATAGTGCTAAGTTCCGGGACCAAGGAATTAAAGAGTACCGGTTGTCGATCGTTATCGTCTATTGTTCGTGTTAAACAGGTCGTTTTTTGTAGAAAATCGCGTGTGCTCAGTTTTGTTTTGAATCTATTATATTATATGGTCTTGGAAGGGTAAAGAGTATCTGAAAATTCTGGTATATTATTCAGGTTGAAATTGTCTAATTAAAGTAGAGTCAGAAATTAAGAAGTAGGTTGACATATCTCTTCGTAATTATTATGTTTGAGGAGTTTAACAGAATTAAGAACTATATTAATGATTCGTAATGCTTGAGGGATCCGCATCGCCCTCTCCTTAATTATTCAGTGTGTCATCTTTATTTAAATTTTATTGAGTTTGGTATTGATAAAACTACTCTATTTTGGCATACTTTATCATTATAGTTCTTAGAATCCATAATTGAGTTTCATTACCATTTTCATTAAAACAATTTCCTTCCATTTTCGTGGAGGCCGTACCCTTCCTAGGACCGCTCGACTAGGATTAGTTCGCACCCCATTCGTAATTAAGTCAATCAAGTAATATTTTCCATCCAACCACCTTCCACAAAGAGGTGGCTTATTACAGAACCACAATAGTCCGTGCGGACGCACTGGTAGGGTGGACAGACGCCCGCTCGCCATAAATAACATAATAACATTTGTAACTTCACCTAGGAACATTTTCGTTTGCCCTCTCGTGATAAAACAATACCGTGATTAAAAGGCCTCAAAGTGAAAATATATATTCTGTAATATTTACATTTGTATATTAATGTTTAGTAAATTTGTGAAGTGAACTCAGTGAAAGTGAATAACGGTGAAAAGGCCAACTTATCTACCGACAAAATAGTATTTGACTACAACTGCAGATCAAAACCTCCATTGCACTTAATCTTGGATAAAATCAAAACATCATCGCATTTAAATTTGGGTAAAACAACTCAAAATAATACACTGTACTATATAATATTCAGACTGTAAATAAACTAATTATAATCTGTATAATTCCCCATGAAGGAAGTATGTTTATCGTAGCATATGCATTCTAATAGCCAGTTTTATAAACGAAATTGAAGCCTGTTTTTCCCAAAAAGTCTCCTTTAATGATAAAACGTATTTCATAAACCTATTTTAAGGTTAAAGAGAACTTGAAAGCGTCCTTTATAACGGCCAGTTTTATAAACAACATCAAAAGGCTCCTTTATGATAAAGTTCCATATGAATGAATATGGAAGAAAAGAGAAAAAAAGTACCACTTTTAAACCTGAGGACGAACTACGTCTCTTGGAATTAATTGAAAAAGAGACATTTATAATTGAGAACAAAAGTACCAATAAAATATCAAATGATGAAAAGGTATGTCGAAAGAGTATATAATTTCGCACTAGCACAGCTGATTCACAATTTTAATGATATAGGATAAAGCTTGGCAGAGAATTGCAACTGCTTTCAATGCAACAGCTCTCCATTGGAGAGTAGGGACCAGCTCAAATCAAAATACGACAATATAAAAACTAAAACAAGGAAGGTAATAGCTGCTGAACGCAGTCATATTAATGGGACTGGTGGTGGGGCTCCTACATTGGATACATTTGATCCTGTAATAGAGAGCACATTGAAAATAATAAATTTGAAAACTGTACTGTGTTTAAGACCCCTTTTGGATTCTGATCATTTAAGTATGTAAGCCCCATTATGAATAATTTGTTTGATACTTGTAGGAAATTGCAACAGAAACACAACCAATGCAGCCCACATCTGCTACAATTGAGGATGTGGAAGTGCACAATTTTCCGGTGTGTAAAAATTTATACGATAAAATTATGAATAACGTTCTTATGGCTTCTATATTTCAGATTATTTCTGTAATTGATGAGAGCAAGCCTAATGAGAGCCAGATTCCTCATGAAATTGAAGTTCAGGTAATTCATTAATATTTTGTGATGTCCATCTTCCTATTGAAATTTTTGAATGTTTAGGCAAATAGTGACGTAGGATGCTCATATTTGGAAGAATCAGTGCCAGCTACCCCTGTTAAGGTATGTTGGATACTTTTTTATTTTCATTTTAATTGAATTAATATTACACATGTTATGGAAAACCAAACGTAAATGGTCAACATATACACCACTGAAATTGAGGGAGCCAATTTCCAAACAGTTGAGGCCAACTGTCACGAACGGAGATATATTATAAAAAAAACAGCTCTAGTAGAAGCTCAAATAGAGGCTATCAAGGAAGAAACTAGAATAAAAGAAAAGGAGCATTCGCAGTTTGAAATATTATTAGATTTACAAATTAGGGAGAGGGAGAGAAAATTAAATAAAAATGATTGAATCCTTTTTTCTTTTGAATTCTATCACCCTTGCTCCAGAATGATATGAGAATAATATGACACAAATTTAATATGAAGAATAGTTTCACAAGCAAATTTATTTTAAATTATCACACAAATATAAATTATAAATGAGCAAAATGTTCATTATTAATAGATTGTCTCAGTTGATGAGCTGCATTAACACTAGTTGAATTTATTTGAACATTCTCTCCATCTTGCACATCATGCATCCATTCATTTAGAAATATTTCCTTCATATCTAAAGCTATATTGTGCAATATAGCTGTAGCAACAATAATTACCTTTATGGCCGTTAACTTTACACTCATTCCTTTAGAAAGTATAGGAAAACGACGTTTTCGAACTCCATACTTTCTCTCTACCACATTTCTTGTTCGTATAATTGATTCATTATATAGATTTTCGGCTGCAGTTATGGCTTCCGGTAACTTTGTCATAAGATAAGTCTGTAAACTGCAACCACTATCACCAAGTAACAAATACTGTCCAAATTTACCACTCTCCAATTGTCTCTTCAAGACATTAAAGATGGTTTGTTATTCAAGTTATTAAAGATGGTTTGATCGTGTGTTGAGCCAGGCCATCTAGCTACAATATTTTTGATTCTCAAGTCTGAATCACACAGGGTTTGAACATTAAGGGCAAAATAATGTTTTCGAATGTAATACACCTCTAACCCACTCAGGGTCGATTCTTTTGATATGTAAGGTTTTTTTATCTCATTATAAAAAGGGTAATTTGTGTGAAACTTTTTATATTTCCTACTTTCAATAAAAATAAAGTTAATTCCAATTTCCAAATAATGAAACAAGCAGAAAAACGAAATAATACCTAATATAAACCTTTTTCTGACTATTAACCCTTACCACTGTCACCATTTACTATCTACATTCTACTCATAATTCCTGAATCTAATTCCCAACTCGAAAATATATCAAATCATATACTTACTTTACTAAACTCTCTTTTTGGAAAGTACTTGGGTTCGTGATCGTTGCACGAAGGACAAGTATTTTGTTTTAAAAGTATTTTCTGATGAAATGGATAGAGCAAAAGTAACACATTTAAATGAGATATCACATATAATGAACTATTATGGTGTCAATTAATAGAAATTTCAATATTTACAATTTTTCGCAGTCTTGAAAAGTGATTGATGTAAAACGATATTCTAAAATTAAATCATAGTAATTGTTTAAATCAATTTTTTTTGGAGACTTCAGGACCCTGGACTGTCAATTTCAATAAGCCATACTTTCGTTCTCGCTTATGAACAATTTAAAAACTAATAAAGAGATTTTAGTGAAGTTACAAAAAAAATCCTACTTTTTTCGGGACATCGATCCACAAAACCCAATACCATGTTCAATAGCTGAATCTTCTACACGGGGGTGTTGGCCTCAGCCCAAAGGCACAACACCCCTTCAAGAACAAACACTATAAATTATTTTTCAACCTGAATTAAATTAAACTATCCCGACCACGAACCGATTAGTGACTGTCTGTCACCAATGCCTAACGACGACTACTCTCATCTTTTTTCGAACTTCCAAAACGTTGGCTTCTATCCTCCAACCGAAATTTTACTAAGTCGGCTTTTTCTAAGTTCCCATAGTTTCAACGCCTACACACGTCTAGACCATCCAGATCTTTCGACTGGTCGATTTCTTATCCCGACTTTATTGAGAATTTCCAATCTTAGCCTTGCAGTCCTTTGTGTCGTCTGCACTAAAATCATAAACGCGAACTTCCCTTCCCAAGACCCCCTCGTTGAAATTTAAATGAATAGATCTATTGATTAATACATTGTTGCTTTTAGAATTATCGCCCGTTGTTTAGGCTACATTTCTATCTGAAATAATTAACACCGCTTATCGGTCCTCGAGCTTTATTATAATAGAATTCTTTGGATCAAAATTTATTTCCCTATGTCTAAGTAAAACATATGCCCTTTATTATACGACATCGAAAGATCTCTGCATCATCACCATCAGGAGAAGTTATTTAATTAATGTGCAATCTATAACACGAGGAAAACTAGCAATTGCATAAAACTTTTCTGCTGCTGCTTGCATTTCATGATCACTTTCATACATCTTAATATATTGTGGAAAAAGGGATGCAATTGCAAAAAAAACTCTTCGAATAATTCTAGATGCGGAAAGTTTAGACATTCCCATGAAATTTTTAGATTGACTTCCACGGATTCCTCAAATATTCTCCTGGCAGCCAATGCTAATATCTTCCTCACTTTCTCTCTTTTGGGTCCGAAATACCTAGGACATCCAACTGCAAAAGTTTCGTTATCGATGGATTCGCCAGCATGTAACTTGTAGCCAGCATGCTGAAAGAATTAGGAGCAGACACTTTTCCCTAAATTGTCCATCCAAAATGAGTTTCACATGCAACCAGTCCATTCTTCAGACTTTGTCTCTTGCCAGTGTACAGCACCCCAGCTATATTGGCTCCAAATAACAGCTCTGTAGGACCTCATGCCTATCAGAGCCATCGACACCTACTACTTGTAATTCCTTCATCCACGGGCCATAAAACACCGTTGACACGTCAAATACAGGATTGATTCAGAACCTCGAAAGTAAGTTTGTTTTGACCTCAACAATCGTCGATATATCCTGTGTTGTTAAACCACAAAGTGGTGGATGCGATCTCTTAGATAAATTCAAAATGACAATCTCATTAGTAACTTTGATATTCTGTTCTTTGATATTAACTATTTCTGTCTCAAATTTATTAATGCTATCAATGGTTATGGCTACTACTACCTATGGTTTAACAACACAGGATGTGGTCAATGAAGAGTAATGCATAAGAATTCTATGATACTGACGCTTCACTTATCATTTTCGGTGAACATGATATCGATGTCAAAGTTTTTGAATTATGACATAATTTTGGTTGAAGTTTATAAAGTTATGGATGAAATTTCATATGGAAGACTTTACCAGCGAATTGAGGTGTAGGAAAGTTGAAGTGAGAGTAAGACTGAACTAAATAGAACATTTTATCTGTCTGTATTATTTGAAAAACATAAGGAAACAATCACGCTATATGTTTGTTAGTCTTGTTACTTTAGTCTTTCGTTGTATGAATGTTATTTTTTTGAATTACAGATCCTTGAGAAAGGTCTAACGAAAGCTCGGATGATATAAAAGTGTTTTACTTATCCTTTAAGACCGAATATCCCAAAAACTTCTTTCCCCTAGAGTTAATTGTGGTCAATAACCTTTTAAGCCGTATATCCATATTATATATATATATATATATATATATATATATATATATATATATATATATTAAAGCATTAAAATATATCTGATTAAATAAAATTCGAATCTAGCCCAGTGCCGCTTATTTTAAATATTAATGCATACGATACGCTTAAGAGTCCATGATTATTCAATTGAAACTCATTATAACCCCAAATTAAGATTATAGGTTATTGAACATGAATGATTTATATTAATCTCCTTCTTATAATTCACCAAATTGACTCAATATCTAGCTAGTCAGTGGCTCTGATTGTTTAAAATATTAATCTGTATTAATGTTTTTCATTTATATTTGTTGAAGTGTATTGAAACATTAAAAATGAGCAACTGCTGAAATTGTTCCTTGGTAAAATTCACATAGGAATATGTAAATACAAAAAACATTCCGTCTATGAAAAGTTTCCCAATGGTGGCTACATCTACGTGGTACCCTCGGAATATATACCAGTAAACTGATGATAAAAATTAACAAGATAACATAATTAAACTATGTTATCCTTGAAAACCAATATTTGCACTCGTAATTGGAACTCTATGTCTGAAATGACACAAATATTTATACTAATTTTTCTACACCAATTGAAATATCACATTTGGAATATTTTCACTCAAAAATTGAAAATTTCCCGATTTTTGATTTGCATTCTATGATTCAACAAGAGCAGGGTGTTTATTCTTATCAGGCACCCAATTCTTTTTAGAAGTTCTGATGAAGCAATCAAAGAATTACAACAGTTCAATATGAAACAATAAATGAAACTGTAGAATAAATGAATAAACTGTTTATTTCCTTATTATAATTAATCAATATTACTGAGAGAACAATTGATGCCGACACAATATATCGATTAACGTTAACGAGGAAATAAAGTTATTCAAAATCATTAATAAAGGTAGGAAATTTCTTTATAAAATTATTTATTTAAAGTTAAAAATATATTCAGTTAAATTTACAACATAGAGCCAGAATGGGGATAATGTGTCTGAATGATTAGGAAATCACCGTCGTTTACTTCACCTCTATCTCCACTAATCTCATTATGTGCCCTGCGTATGTGTGATTTCACGTGTTTCAGCATATGATCGTTTCTTATGAAAGCTTTATTGCATACTTCACTAGAAAATGGCTTTATAGATGCGTGTAAATACTTGTGTCTCTTTAAGTCGGCCTTGTAGTTGAAACTTTTTTCGCAATTTGGGCATTTATGAGGCTTATCATCTCCATGCTTGGCGATATGTATTTCATATGCATCGTTGTCTTGGTATCTCTTTCCACAGCGTGTATATTTGAAGGGCTTTTCACCAGAGTGAATACTTTTATTGTGTTGAGTGAGATACATGGATTTGCTGAAGATTTTATTACATATCACGCAGACTAAATCACACATAACATTTTCTTTTATTGAAATAAGTTGATCATTGCTGCTTAACGAATGGATATTTTGAATCGTACTTGCTTGGGATTTTTGGTATAATCAATCCATTTCACTTCGTTTGTGACATTAAAATTGTTCGCCAAGCCTGTGTACGAATCTGGAAGAAGGTTTATATCATCTGATGGTAAACAAATAAACCATTATTCCCCTTCATCAAACAATTATCATCGAAGTTTTCCTTGTTGAAGTCTTCAGGCATTGCGACAATGTTATTGAACGTTTCCATTGGTAAGACGTCAAGGTTCGTTGCATTTGGGAAAGCTTCAGTTTGCAAACAATCATCTATAAGAGAACTCCATTTATTGAATAAGTGTTCATGATGGCAAAATTGCAGATGGAAATGTAATAAAATTTCCCAGTAAAGGATCATTCCGCATTTTTCACATAGAAAAGAATCTGTCGGTTCCTGCACTCTCTGTTCTTGTTGAGAAAAATGCACATCACTACTATTCTCCATATCTCTTATTTTCACGTAAATTTTATTACAGTTCCTAATTTCAATATTATAAGAAAATATTTTTTCTATAAACCGTTAGTTCTTTATCCCCGTCGCACAAGATCCAAAATAAATTTGATAAAAATAGGTATTTTCGACTACACTTGAAATGCAAAGTCAGAAAAAACAGAAAATAAAAACAGCAGAGCATTAAACTTAGCCTGCCTCAATTTCTTATAATAATAATTTATTTTTGCCTTCCCATTATTGAACAATTATAATACAAGCATATATTATCCTAAGAAACAAAAATATACTTCAGTCAAAGAAGTAGTGCTATACTACTTGTAAGTGACATAATAAATACAACTCAATGGTATCAGCTACATCACAAAAAAAAATGAATAAAACTTCTCAAAATTCAAAACAAAATGAATAACAGTTCCAAAAACCACACAGAAACCGTTAGCAAAAAAGGATCACAGCATCCGATCAACATATTCATTCCCAATGTCATCGAATTAATTCCGACTGATCAAATCACGCACAATCCCTCTATCGATATTCCGCAACCAATTTTTTATCTTCTTCTTGAACCCAATGCCACATACCGATGTCTTGAGCTCCTCCGGGAGGAAGTTGAAGAGCCTAGGAGCAATGTATGAGGCGCATCTTTGCCCAACGGTCTTGAATGCTCTAGGTACAACTGCACCGTCCTCTTTCAATCTCGTGTCGTGTTGGTGGCCAATTGGGGTAATCTTTATCTTCTGTCGATTTATGTCCATTAGAAGATTCAGGGCGAACAACTGTCTGATATCACTCTTTCCTGTCTCCATATATAGTCTATCGGAGGGAAGTCTAATCTTTTTTTTGTATATGATCTTTAATATCCACTTCTGTAGTACTTCGAGGCTTCGAAGATAGCAATCAGCCAAACCTCCCCAAGCCGATATTCCGTAAGTCAGTTGCGATTGTACCAATGCATAATACAGAATATTTAGATGTTTTTCTTCTAAAAATTCCCTCAGAACTCGAAATCTCTGGATCAGTCCCCTCAATTTTCCCTTTAGATTTTTTATATGCAGGTCCCATCTAAGATGCCCATCAATTGTTATTCCAAGATATCTGACATGTTTTGCGGTTGGAATTGAAGTATTTGGTCCTATCTCGAGCGGTGCATCATCAGGTAAGTTACTTAAATATGAAGTGAATTTCATATATTTAGTCTTTGCGCAATTTAGTGTCAGTTGGTTACTATCCAACCACATCTTAACATTAACCAAATCATTTTCTGCCTTCCACTTTAGGGTATCCCAACATTCAGACTTATATATGATGGCCATATCATCTGCGAAGACGACCATCTCACCAACCGTTTTTTGCCGAAGTAGATTATTCAAATAAATAATGAAGAAAATGGGACCGAGGACGGTGCCCTGTGGAACACCGGACTCTACAACAATCGGATTGCTTTTTGATCCATTTATGTCCACTACCTGTGTTCTATCAGATAGGTAACTCTTCATAAGTTGAAGTGAGACTCCTCTCATTCCATAGTCCTCCATTCTTTCCAACATTATCCTATGGTTCACTGTGTCGAATGCCTTTGTGAGGTCGATGAATAAACAAAGCGCCGTGATTTTCTTATCGATAGCTCCATACAGCTCCGAAGTTAACTTCAAAATTGCATCCTCTGTCGACTTCCCCTCTCTAAAACCAAATTGTTTTTCAGAGAGAATGTTATTTTCATTCAAAAATCCTAGCATTCGAATCTTGATAACCTTCTCTACAATTTTTGATAGGTTCGAAATCAATGTTATCGGTCTGTAATTATTCATATTACTTTTAGAGCCCCCTTTATGCAATGGTTTGATTATCCCCAACTTCCAGATGTCCGGAAACTCACCTGATTCAAAACATAAATTAATAATATAGGCCATTGGTGAACATATTTCTTCAGCTACCTCTTTCAGTGTTTCCGATCGTAAATCATCATATCCTGTACCTTTGCTTGATTTTAGTTGCCTTATGATGGACAACACTTCAAATTGATTCGTGGGCAGGAAGAACAATGTCTTTTCACACCTGTCCCTCCTTTCCTTGTATTCGCCCAGATCGTCCGGTGTATTCCTGCTGTTCTGACCAATTTTACCAAAGAACTCATTCATCTTAATAGCAATATCTCTCTCGTCATTGATTGTTATACCTTCCTCTGTCTCAATCTCACGAATTGTTATTTTAGCTTCTTCCTTGCCATACATTTTATTAATACATTCCCATAGACCTTTAGACTCATTCTTCCTCCCCTCAATGTTTTTTTGTATATACTCTCGCTTCGAGCGTCTTATGAGCTTTGACAGGGTTGACTTGTACCTTCTATACTTGTCCTGCAGCTCAAAGGATTCCCTGTTTTGCTGCACTTGTGCAAAAAGTTTATTTTTCTTATTAACGCATTTTAATATTGATGGTGTTATCCATTGCTTTACAGCGGTAGTTTTCCTGTTTATTCTGACCTTCCTGGAATTCTGCGCAATATGATGCTTCAGCGTGTCTAAAAAATTCGACGCAGCTGCATGGACATCCTGAGAATCAAAAACGCAACCCCAATTCTCCGATCTCAAATCATCTTTCAGTTTAGAGTGCTCTATTATTAGTCTAGTCGTCTCGAGTTTTTTCTTTGGACATGCTGTATCTCCTCCATATATCTTAAAAACTAGAGCTATCGGAAAATGGTCTGTTATGTCATATTCCAGGACAAACGATTGAACATCGCGAAAGATATCCCGCTGTGCGACCTTTAAATGAAAATGGTCCAAACATGTACTACTTCGAACTCGTGTGCATCTGTTAATATGAGATATAAAACCAAAGTAACCCAATATGTTCTTAAATTCTTCCACAGTGTCGTCCTCAGATAGAATATTAACGTTCATATCTCCCACAAGTATATGGTTTTTTATATTGGCACTATTCTCCAGGTAATAAAATATATCTGTGTTGAATGCTTCCGGATTAAGACATGGTGATCTGTACATACAAGAAATCAGAATTTTACTCGCACCTCGAATTACCTCCAACTCTATACATTTAATGGGTCCAATGTGTACTACATTGTGGGAATATGTCAGGATACTCTTTACGTAAACAACAACCCCATCACATTTGTTTACACATCCCTCATTATAAATGATCCGATAATTTTCCAAATTAAACAGACCTATATCATGTATTCGGTTAGTCTCGCTCAAGACAATGACATCCACCGATTCTGGCGGAAACTGCTGTAAGAAACATATTAACTCATCATAATTCTTATTCAAACTTCTTATATTCAGATGAACAACATTGAATTGACCAGCCTCCACAATATATTCACTGAATTCCGAAACATCCCCAACAAATGTGGCTCCAATGCTTGATCCATCACTAACTTAAATGAAGACTTTCAAGTTTTTTTACATCCAACATTAACATCTAACTAATTGGTGAAACTAACGTGCTCAGTATAACGGAACAATTTTTGAAGAAAGATATCGACAATATGTCAGGAGCAAGCACAAACATTAACTGAAGTTCTATAATAGAGAACTTAATGTAAGTAAGATTAGTAGAATATGCCTCTTCAGGAACTTCGACCAATCATGAGGTTCTGATTTGATAAATTCTGCGTGGCGTGGCGATGAGGACTAGAATCATAGAATGGTCTATATTATTCTTCTTTTTTCTTTATTGTGCTTGGAGGCGGGTGGTTTTAGTAATTGGAGCTTATTTTCTTTGAAAATTTGTCTCGTTATTTCTGTACTATGTAAGGGAGTGTATGAGCTAATTACCAAATCATGAAAAAATTTAAAATTTTTTTATTAACTGTTATTTCTAAAACTCAAATTTCCAATATTTTCTAATTTATTTATATTTTTATTTCAAAGTTGTGTTCATTCTTACTAGCAGGCACCTAATTCTTTTTAGAAGTACTGATGCAGCAATAAAAGAATTGCAACAGTTTAGTATGAAACAGTAAATGATACTATAAAATAAATGAATAAACTGTTTATTTCCTTATTATAATTAATCAATATTATTGAGAAAACAATTGATGCCGACACAATATATCGATCAACGTTATCGAGGATATAAACTTATTCTTAGTCATTAATAATAGTAGGAAATTTCTTTATAATATTATATATTTACATTTGAAAATATATTCATTTAGATATACAACATAGAGCCAGAATGGGGATAATGTGTCTGAATGATTAGGAAATCACCGTCGTTTACTTCTTCCCTCCAATACCACTAGTCTTATTATGTGCCCTGCGTATGTGTGATTTCACATGTTTCAGCATATGATCGTTCCTTATGAAAGCTTTATTACATACTTCACAAGAGAATGGCTTTATAGCTGCGTGTAAATAATTGTGTCTCTCTAAGTCGGCCTTGTAATTGAAACTTTTTTCGCAATTTGAGCATTTGTGAGTCTTATCATCTCCATGCTTGGCGATGTGTATTTCATATGCATCGTTGTCTTGGTATCTCTTTCCACAACGTTTACATTTGAAGGGCTTTTCACCAGAGTGAATACTTTTATTGTGTTGAGTGAGATACATGGCCTTGCTGAAGATTTTATTACATATCACGCAGACTAAATCACACATAACATTTTCTTTAATTGAAATAAGTTGATCATTGCTGCATAACGAATGGATATTTTGAATCGTTGGAAGAACTTGCGTGGGATTTTTGGTATTATCAATCAATTTCACTTCGTTTGTGACATTATACTTGTTCGCCAAGCCTGTGTAAGAATCTGGAAGAAGGTTTATATCATCTGATGGGTAAACAAATAAACCATTATTCCCCTTCATCAAACAGTTATCATCGAAGTTTTTCTTGTTGAAGTCTTTTGGCATTTCGACAATGTTACCGAACGTTTCCGTCGGTAAGACGTCAAGGTTCGTTGCATTTGGGGAAACTTCAGTTTGCAAACACTCATCTATGAGAGAACTCCATTTATTGAATAAGGGTTTATGATGGTAATATTGCAGATGGAAATGAAATGAAATTTCCGAGTAAAGGATCATTCCGCATTTTTCACATAGAAAAGAATCTGTCCGTTCATGAACATTCTGTTCTAGTTGAGAAAAATGGACATCACTATTATTCTCCATTTCTCTTATTTTCCCTTGAATTTTATTACAGTTCCTAATTATTATTATTATTAAAATATTAAGAAAATATTTTTTCTATAAACTGTTATATCTTTATCCCAGTCGCACAAGATCCAAAATAAATTTGATAAAAATAGATATTTTGGACTACACTTGAAATGCAAAGTCAAAAGAAACAGAAAATAAGAAGAGCAAAGCATTCAATTTAGCCTGCCTCAATTCGTTATAATAACTAACTTAAATGAAGACTTTCAAGTTTTTTCACATTCAACATTAACATCTAACTAATTCGTGAAACTAACGTGCTTAGTATAACGGAACAATTTTTGAAGAAAGATACTCAAAATATGTCACGAGCAAGCACAAACATTAACTAAAGTTCTATAATAGAGTACTCAATATAAGTACGATTAGTAGAATATGCCTCTTCAGGAACTTCGACCAATCATGACGTTCTGATTTGATAAATTCTGCGTGGCGTGGGGATGAGGACTAGAATCATAGAATGGTCTTTATTGTTCTTCTTTTTTCTTTATTGTGCTTGGAGGCGGGGTGGTTTTAGTAATTGGAGCTTATATTCTTTGAAAATTTGTCTCGTTATTTCTGTACTATGTAAGGGAGTGTATGAGCTAATTACCAAATCATAAAAAAATTTAAAATTTTTTTATTAACTGTTATTTCTAAAACTCAAATTTCCAATATTTTCCAATTTATTTATATTTTTATTTCAAAGTTGTGTTCATTCTTACTAGCAGGCAACTAATTCTTTTTAGAAGTACTGACGCAGCAATAAAAGAATTGCAACAGTTTAGTATGAAACAGTAAATGATACTATAAAATAAATGAATAAACTGTTTATTTCCTTATTATAATTAATCAATATTATTGAGAAAACAATTGATGCCGACACAATATATCGATCAACGTTATCGAGGATAAAAACTTATTCTTTGTCATTAATAATAGTAGGAAATTTCTTTATAATATTATATATTTACATTTGAGAATATATTCAGTTAGATATATAACATAGAGCCAGAATGGGGATAATGTGTCTGAATGATTAGGAAATCACCGTCGTTTACTTCCCCCTCCAACACCACTAGTCTTATTATATGCCTGCGTATGTGTGAATTCACATGTTTCAGCATAGGATCGTTCCTTATGAAAGCTTTATTACATACTTCACAAGAGAATGGCTTTATAGCTGCGTGTAAATACTTGTGTCTCTTTAAGTCGGCCTTGTAATAGAAACTTTTTTCGCAATTTGAGCATTTGTGAGGCTTATCATCTCCATGCTTGGCGATGTGTATTTCATATGCATCGTTGTCTTGGTATCTCTTTCCACAACGTTTACATTTGAAGGGCTTTTCACCAGAGTGAATACTTTTATTGTGTTGAGTGAGATACATGGCCTTGCTGAAGATTTTATTACATATCACGCAGACTAAATCACACATAACATTTTCTTTAATTGAAATAAGTTGATCATTGCTGCTTAACGAATGGATATTTTGAATCGTTGGAAGAACTTGCGTGGGATTTTTGGTATTATCAATCAATTTCACATCGTTTGTGACATTATACTTGTTCGCCAAGCCTGTGTAAGAATCTGGAAGAAGGTTTATATCATCTGATGGGTAAACAAATAAACTATTATTCCCCTTCATCAAACAGTTATCATCGAAGTCCTTCTTGTTGAAGTCTTTTGGCATTTCGACAATGTTACCGAACGTTTCCGTCGGTAAGACGTCAAGGTTCGTTGCATTTAGGGAAACTTCAGTTTGCAAACACTCATCTATAAGAGAACTCCATTTATTGAATAAGGGTTTATGATGGTAATATTGCAGATGGAAATGAAATGAAATTTCCGAGTAAAGGATCATTCAGCATTTTTCACATAGAAAAGAATCTGTCCGTTCATGAACATTCTGTTCTAGTTGAGAAAAATGGACATCACTATTATTCTCCATTTCTCTTATTTTCCTGTGAATTTTATTACAGTTCCTGATTATTTTCATTATTAAAATATTAAGAAAATATTTTTTCTATAAACTGTTATATCTTTATCCCAGTCGCACAAGATCCAAAATAAATTTGATAAAAATAGTTATTTTGGACTACACTTGAAATGCAAAGTCAGAAGAAACAGAAAATAAGAAGAGCAAAGCATTCAATTTAGCCTGCGTCAATTCGTTATAATCACTAACTTAAATGAAGACTTTCAAGTTTTTTCACATTCAACATTAACATCTAACTAATTCGTGAAACTAACGTGCTTAGTATAACGGAACAATTTTTGAAGAAAGATATTCACAATATGTCACGAGCAAGCACAAACATTAACTAAAGTTCTATAATAGAGTACTCAATATAAGTACGATTAGTAGAATATGCCTCTTCAGGAACTTCGACCAATCATGACGTTCTGATTTGATAAATTCTGCGTGGCGTGGGGATGAGGACTAGAATCATAGAATGGTCTTTATTCTTCTTCTTTTTTCTTTATTGTGCTTGGAGGCGGGGTGGTTTTAGTAATTGGAGCTTATTTTCTTTGAAATTTTGTCTCGTTATTTCTGTACTATGTAAGGGAGTGTATGAGCTAATTACCAAATCATGAAAAAATTTAAAATTTTTTTATTAACTGTTATTTCTAAAACTCAAATTTCCAATATTTTCTAATTTATTTATATTTTTATTTCAAAGTTGTGTTCATTCTTACTAGCAGGCACCTAATTCTTTTTAGAAGTACTGATGCAGCAATAAAAGAATTGCAACAGTTTAGTATGAAACAGTAAATGATACTATAAAATAAATGAATAAACTGTTTATTTCCTTATTATAATTAATCAATATTATTGAGAAAACAATTGATGCCGACACAATATATCGATCAACGTTATCGAGGATAAAAACTTATTCTTTGTCATTAATAATAGTAGGAAATTTCTTTATAATATTATATATTTACATTTGAGAATATATTCAGTTAGATATATAACATAGAGCCAGAATGGGGATAATGTGTCTGAATGATTAGGAAATCACCGTCGTTTACTTCCCCCTCCAACACCACTAGTCTTGTTATATGCCTGCGTATGTGTGAATTCACATGTTTCAGCATAGGATCGTTCCTTATGAAAGCTTTATTACATACTTCACAAGAGAATGGCTTTATAGCTGCGTGTAAATACTTGTGTCTCTTTAAGTCGGCCTTGTAATAGAAACTTTTTTCGCAATTTGAGCATTTGTGAGGCTTATCATCTCCATGCTTGGCGATGTGTATTTCATATGCATCGTTGTCTTGGTATCTCTTTCCACAACGTTTACATTTGAAGGGCTTTTCACCAGAGTGAATACTTTTATTGTGTTGAGTGAGATACATGGCCTTGCTGAAGATTTTATTACATATCACGCAGACTAAATCACACATAACATTTTCTTTAATTGAAATAAGTTGATCATTGCTGCTTAACGAATGGATATTTTGAATCGTTGGAAGAACTTGCGTGGGATTTTTGGTATTATCAATCCATTTCACTTCGTTTGTGACATTATACTTGTTTGCCAAGCCTGTTTAAGAATCTGGAAGAAGGTTTATATCATCTGATGGGTAAACAAATAAACTATTATTCCCCTTCATCAAACAGTTATCATCGAAGTTCTTCTTGTTGAAGTCTTTTGGCATTTCGACAATGTTACCGAACGTTTCCGTCGGTAAGACGTCAAGGTTCGTTGCATTTAGGGAAACTTCAGTTTGCAAACACTCATCTATAAGAGAACTCCATTTATTGAATAAGGGTTTATGATGGAAATGAAATGAAATTTCCGAGTAAAGGATCATTCCGCATATTTCACATAGAAAAGAATCTGTCCGTTCATGAACATTCTGTTCTAGTTGAGAAAAATGGACATCACTATTTTTCTCCATTTCTCTTATTTTCCCTTGAATTTTATTACAGTTCCTAATTATTATTATTAAAATATTAAGAAAATATTTTTTCTATAAACTGTTATATCTTTATCCCAGTCGCACAAAATCCAAAATAAATTTGATAAAAATAGTTATTTTGGACTACACTTGAAATGCAAAATCAGAAGAAACAGAAAATAATAAGAGCAAAGCATTCAATTTAGCCTGCGTCAATTCGTTATAATCACTAACTTAAATGAAGACTTTCAAGTTTTTTCACATTCAACATTAACATCTAACTAATTCGTGAAACTAACGTGCTTAGTATAACGGAACAATTTTTGAAGAAAGATATTCACAATATGTCACGAGCAAGCACAAACATTAACTAAAGTTCTATAATAGAGTACTCAATATAAGTACGATTAGTAGAATATGCCTCTTCAGGAACTTCGACCAATCATGACGTTCTGATTTGATAAATTCTGCGTGGCGTGGGGATGAGGACTAGAATCATAGAATGGTCTTTATTCTTCTTCCTTTTTCTTTATTGTGCTTGAAGGCGGGGTGGTTTTAGTAATTGAAGCTTATTTTCTTTGAAATTTTGTCTCGTTATTTCTGTACTATGTAAGGGAGTGTATGAGCTAATTACCAAATCATGAAAAAATTAAAATTTTTTTTATTAACTGTTATTTCTAAAACTCAAATTACCAATATTTTCTAATTTATTTATATTATTATTTCAAAGTTGTGTTCATTCTTACTAGCAGGCACCTAATTCTTTTTAGAAGTACTGATGCAGCAATAAAAGAATTGCAACAGTTTAGTATGAAACAGTAAATGATACTATAAAATAAATGAATAAACTGTTTATTTCCTTATTATAATTAATCAATATTATTGAGAAAACAATTGATGCCGACACAATATATCGATCAACGTTATCGAGGATATAAACTTATTCTTAGTCATTAATAATAGTAGGAAATTTCTTTATAATATTATATATTTACATTTGAAAATATATTCAGTTAGATATACAACATAGAGCCAGAATGGGGATAATGTGTCTGAATGATTAGGAAATCACCGTCGTTTACTTCCCCCTTCAACACCACTAGTCTTATTATGTGCCTAGCGTATGTGTGAATTCACATGTTTCAGCATATGATCGTTCCTTATGAAAGCTTTATTACATACTTCACAAGAGAATGGCTTTATAGCTGCGTGTAAATACTTGTGTCTCTTTAAGTCGGCCTTGTAATTGAAACTTTTTTCGCAATTTGAGCATTTGTGAGGCTTATCATCTCCATGCTTGGCGATGTGTATTTCATATGCATCGTTGTCTTGGTATCTCTTTCCACAACGTTTACATTTGAAGGGCTTTTCACCAGAGTGAATACTTTTATTGTGTTGAGTGAGATACATGGCCTTGCTGAAGATTTTATTACATATCACGCAGACTAAATCACACATAACATTTTCTTTAATTGAAATAAGTTGATCATTGCTGCTTAACGAATGGATATTTTGAATCGTTGGAAGAACTTGCGTGGGATTTTTGGTATTATCAATCAATTTCACTTCGTTTGTGACATTATACTTGTTCGCCAAGCCTGTTTAAGAATCTGGAAGAAGGTTTATATCATCTGATGGGTAAACAAATAAACTATTATTCCCCTTCATCAAACAGTTATCATCGAAGTTCTTCTTGTTGAAGTCTTTTGGCATTTCGACAATGTTACCGAACGTTTCCGTCGGTAAGACGTCAAGGTTCGTTGCATTTAGGGAAACTTCAGTTTGCAAACACTCATCTATAAGAGAACTCCATTTATTGAATAAGGGTTTATGATGGTAATATTGCAGATGGAAATGAAATGAAATTTCCGAGTAAAGGATCATTCCGCATATTTCACATAGAAAAGAATCTGTCCGTTCATGAACATTCTGTTCTAGTTGAGAAAAATGGACATCACTATTTTTCTCCATTTCTCTTATTTTCCCTTGAATTTTATTACAGTTCCTAATTATTATTATTAAAAAATTAAGAAAATATTTTTTCTATAAACTGTTATATCTTTATCCCAGTCGCACAAAATCCAAAATAAATTTGATAAAAATAGTTATTTTGGACTACACTTGAAATGCAAAGTCAGAAGAAACAGAAAATAAGAAGAGCAAAGCATTCAATTTAGCCTGCGTCAATTCGTTATAATCACTAACTTAAATGAAGACTTTCAAGTTTTTTCACATTCAACATTAACATCTAACTAATTCGTGAAACTAACGTGCTTAGTATAACGGAACAATTTTTGAAGAAAGATATTCACAATATGTCACGAGCAAGCACAAACATTAACTAAAGTTCTATAATAGAGTACTCAATATAAGTACGATTAGTAGAATATGCCTCTTCAGGAACTTCGACCAATCATGACGTTCTGATTTGATAAATTCCACGTGGCGTGGGGATGAGGACTAGAATCATAGAATGGTCTTTATTCTTCTTCCTTTTTCTTTATTGTGCTTGAAGGCGGGGTGGTTTTAGTAATTGAAGCTTATTTTCTTTGAAATTTTGTCTCGTTATTTCTGTACTATGTAAGGGAGTGTATGAGCTAATTACCAAATCATGAAAAAATTAAAATTTTTTTTATTAACTGTTATTTCTAAAACTCAAATTACCAATATTTTCTAATTTATTTATATTTTTATTTCAAAGTTGTGTTCATTCTTACTAGCAGGCACCTAATTCTTTTTAGAAGTACTGATGCAGCAATAAAAGAATTGCAACAGTTTAGTATGAAACAGTAAATGATACTATAAAATAAATGAATAAACTGTTTATTTCCTTATTATAATTAATCAATATTATTGAGAAGACAATTGATGCCGACACAATATATTAATCAACGTTATCGAGGATATAAACTTATTCTTAGTCATTAATAATAGTAGGAAATTTCTTTATATTATTATATATTTACATTTGAAAATATATTCAGTTAGATATACAACATAGAGCCAGAATGGGGATAATGTGTCTGAATGATTAGGAAATCACCGTCGTTTACTTCCCCCTTCAACACCACTAGTCTTATTATGTGCCCTGCGTATGTGTGAATTCACATGTTTCAGCATAGGATCGTTCCTTATGAAAGCTTTATTACATACTTCACAAGAGAATGGCTTTATAGCTGCGTGTAAATACTTGTGTCTCTTTAAGTCGGCCTTGTAATTGAAACTTTTTTCGCAATTTGAGCATTTGTGAGGCTTATCATCTCCATGCTTGGCGATGTGTATTTCATATGCATCGTTGTCTTGGTATCTCTTTCCACAACGTTTACATTTGAAGGGCTTTTCACCAGAGTGAATACTTTTATTGTGTTGAGTGAGATACATGGCCTTGCTGAAGATTTTATTACATATCACGCAGACTAAATCACACATAACATTTTCTTTAATTGAAATAAGTTGATCATTGCTGCTTAACGAATGGATATTTTGAATCGTTGGAAGAACTTGCGTGGGATTTTTGGTATTATCAATCAATTTCACTTCGTTTGTGACATTCTACTTGTTCGCCAAGCCTGTGTAAGAATCTGGAAGAAGGTTTATATCATCTGAATGGTAAACAAATAAACTATTATTCCCCTTCATCAAACAGTTATCATCGAAGTTCTTCTTGTTGAAGTCTTTTGGCATTTCGACAATGTTACCGAACGTTTCCGTCGGTAAGACGTCAAGGTTCGTTGCATTTGGGGAAACTTCAGTTTGCAAACACTCATCTATAAGAGAACTCCATTTATTGAATAAGGGTTTATGATGGTCATATTGCAGATGGAAATGAAATGAAATTTCCGAGTAAAGGATCATTCCGCATTTTTCACATAGAAAAGAATCTGTCCGTTCATGAACATTCTGTTCTAGTTGAGAAAAATGGACATCACTATTATTCTCCATTTCTCTTATTTTCCCGTGAATTTTATTACAGTTCCTTATTATTATTATTATTAAAATATTAAGAAAATATTTTTTCTATAAACTGTTATATCTTTATCCCAGTCGCACAAGATCCAAAATAAATTTGATAAAAATAGTAATTTTGGACTACACTTGAAATGCAAAGTCAGAAGAAACAGAAAATAAGAAGAGCAAAGCATTCAATTTAGCCTGCCTCAAGTCGTTATAATCACTAACTTAAATGAAGACTTTCAAGTTTTTTCACATTCAACATTAACATCTAACTAATTCGTGAAACTAACATGCTTAGTATAACGGAACAATTTTTGAAGAAAGATATTCACAATATGTCACGAGCAAGCACAAACATTAACTAAAATTCTATGATAGATTACTTAATATAAGTACGATTAGTAGAATATGCCTCTTCAGGAACTTCGACCAATCATGACGTTCTGATTTGATAAATTCTGCGTGGCGTGGGGATGAGGACTAGAATCATAGAATGGTCTTTATTGTTCTTCTTTTTTCTTTATTGTGCTTGGAGGCGGGGTGGTTTTAGTAATTGGAGCTTATTTTCTTAGAAAATTTGTCTCGTTATTTCTGTACTATGTAAGGGAGTGTATGAGCTAATTACCAAATCATAAAAAAATTTAAAATTTTTTTATTAACTGTTATTTCTAAAACTCAAATTTCCAATATTTTCTAATTTATTTATATTTTTATTTCAAAGTTGTGTTCATTCTTACTAGCAGGCACCTAATTCTTTTTAGAAGTACTGACGCAGCAATAAAAGAATTGCAACAGTTTAGTATGAAACAGTAAATGATACTATAAGATAAATGAATACACTGTTTATTTCCTTATTACAATTAATCAATATTATGGAGAAAACAATTGATGCCGACACAATATATCGATCAACGTTATCGAGGATATAAACTTATTCTTAGTCATTAATAATAGTAGGAAATTTCTTTATAATATTATATATATACATTTGAAAATAAATTCAGTTAGATATACAACATAGAGCCAGAATGGGGATAATGTGTCTGAATGATTAGGAAATCACCGTCGTTTACTTCCCCCTCCAACACCACTAGTCTTATTATGTGCCCTGCGTATGTGTGATTTCACATGTTTCAGCATATGATCGTTCCTTATGAAAACTTTATTACATACTTCACAAGAGAATGGCTTTATAGCTGCGTGTAAATACTTGTGTCTCTTTAAGTCGGCCTTGTAATTGAAACTTTTTTCGCAATTTGAGCATTTGTGAGGCTTATCATCTCCATGCTTGGCGATGTGTATTTCATATGCATCGTTGTCTTGGTATCTCTTTCCACAACGTTTACATTTGAAAGGCTTTTCACCAGAGTGAATACTTTTATTGTGTTGAGTGAGATACATGCCCTTGCTGAAGATTTTATTACATATCAAGCAGACTAAATCACACATAACATTTTCTTTAATTGAAATAAGTTGATCATTGCTGCTTAACGAATGGATATTTTGAATCGTTGGAAGAACTTGCGTGGGATTTTTGGTATTATCAATCCATTTCACTTCGTTTGTGACATTATACTTGTTCGCCAAGCCTGTGTAAGAATCTGGAAGAAGGTTTATATCATCTGATGGGTAAACAAATAAACCATTACTCTCCTTCATCAAATAGTTATCATCGAAGTTTTTCTTGTTGAAGTCTTTTGGCATTTCGACAATGTTACCGAACGTTTCCGTCGGTAAGACGTCAAGGTTCGTTGCATTTGGGGAAACTTCAGTTTGCAAACACTCATCTATAAGTGAACTCCATTTATTGAATGAGGGTTTATGATGGTAATATTGCAGATGGAAATGAAATGAAATTTCCGAGTAAAGGGTCATTCCGCATTTTTCACATAGAAAAGAATCTGTCCGTTCATGAACATTCTGTTCTAGTTGAGAAAAATGGACATCACTATTATTCTCCATTTATCTTATTTTTCCGTGAATTTTATTACAGTTCCTAATTATTATTATTGTTAAAATATTAAGAAAATGTTTTTTCAAACTGTTATATCTTTATCCCAGTCGCACAAGATCCAAAATAAATTTGATAAAAATAGTAATTTTGGACTACACTTGAAATGCAAAGTCAGAAAAAACAGAAAATAAGAAGAGCAAAGCATTCAATTTAGCCTGCCTCAATTCGTTATAATCACTAACTTAAATGAAGAATTTCAAGTTTTTTCACATTCAACATTAACATCTAACTAATTCGTGAAACTAACATGCTTAGTATAACGGAACAATTTTTGAAGAAAGATATTCACAATATGTCACGAGCAAGCACAAACATTAACTAAAATTCTATAATAGATTACTTAATATAAGTACGATTAGTAGAATATGCCTCTTCAGGAACTTCGACCAATCATGACGTTCTGATTTGATAAATTCTGCGTGGCGTGGGGATGAGGACTAGAATCATAGAATGGTCTTTATTGTTCTTCTTTTTTCTTTATTGTGCTTGGAGGCGGGGTGGTTTTAGTAATTGGAGCTTATTTTCTTAGAAAATTTGTCTCGTTATTTCTGTACTATGTAAGGGAGTGTATGAGCTAATTACCAAATCATAAAAAAATTTAAAATTTTTTTATTAACTGTTATTTCTAAAACTCAAATTTCCAATATTTTCTAATTTATTTATATTTTTATTTCAAAGTTGTGTTCATTCTTACTAGCAGGCACCTTATTCTTTTTAGAAGTACTGATGCAGCAATAAAAGAATTGCAACAGTTTAGTATGAAACAGTAAATGATACTATAAAATAAATGAATAAACTGTTTATTTCCTTATTATAATTAATCAATATTATGGAGAAAACAATTGATGCCGACACAATATATCGATCAACGTTATCGAGGATATAAACTTATTCTTAGTCATTAATAATAGTAGGAAATTTCTTTATAATATTATATATATACATTTGAAAATAAATTCAGTTAGATATACAACATAGAGCCAGAATGGGGATAATGTGTCTGAATGATTAGGAAATCACCGTCGTTTACTTCCCCCTCCAACACCACTAGTCTTATTATGTGCCCTGCGTATGTGTGATTTCACATGTTTCAGGATATGATCGTTCCTTATGAAAGCTTTATTACATACTTCACAAGAGAATGGCTTTATAGCTGCGTGTAAATACTTGTGTCTCTTTAAGTCGGCCTTGTAATTGAAACTTTTTTCGCAATTTGAGCATTTGTGAGGCTTATCATCTCCATGCTTGGCGATGTGTATTTCATATGCATCGTTGTCTTGGTATCTCTTTCCACAACGTTTACATTTGAAGGGCTTTTCACCAGAGTGAATAATTTTATTGTGTTGAGTGAGATACATGGCCTTGCTGAAGATTTTATTACATATCACGCAGACTAAATCACACATAACATTTTCTTTAATTGAAATAAGTTGATCATTGCTGCTTAACGAATGGATATTTTGAATCGTTGGAAGAACTTGCGTGGGATTTTTGGTATTATCAATCCATTTCACTTCGTTTGTGACATTATACTTGTTCGCCAAGCCTGTGTAAGAATCTGGAAGAAGGTTTATATCATCTGATGGGTAAACAAATAAACCATTACTCTCCTTCATCAAACAGTTATCATCGAAGTTTTTCTTGTTGAAGTCTTTTGGCATTTCGACAATGTTACCGAACGTTTCCGTCGGTAAGACGTCAAGGTTCGTTGCATTTGGGGAAACTTCAGTTTGCAAACACTCATCTATAAGTGAACTCCATTTATTGAATGAGGGTTTATGATGGTAATATTGCAGATGGAAATGAAATGAAATTTCCGAGTAAAGGATCATTCCGCATTTTTCACATAGAAAAGAATCTGTCCGTTCATGAACATTCTGTTCTAGTTGAGAAAAATGGACATCACTATTATTCTCCATTTATCTTATTTTTCCGTGAATTTTATTACAGTTCCTAATTATTATTATTGTTAAAATATTAAGAAAATGTTTTTTCAAACTGTTATATCTTTATCCCAGTCGCACAAGATCCAAAATAAATTTGATAAAAATAGTAATTTTGGACTACACTTGAAATGCAAAGTCAGAAGAAACAGAAAATAAGAAGAGCAAAGCATTCAATTTAGCCTGCCTCAAGTCGTTATAATCACTAACTTAAATGAAGACTTTCAAGTTTTTTCACATTCAACATTAACATCTAACTAATTCGTGAAACTAACATGCTTAGTATAACGGAACAATTTTTGAAGAAAGATATTCACAATATGTCACGAGCAAGCACAAACATTAACTAAAATTCTATGATAGATTACTTAATATAAGTACGATTAGTAGAATATGCCTCTTCAGGAACTTCGACCAATCATGACGTTCTGATTTGATAAATTCTGCGTGGCGTGGGGATGAGGACTAGAATCATAGAATGGTCTTTATTGTTCTTCTTTTTTCTTTATTGTGCTTGGAGGCGGGGTGGTTTTAGTAATTGGAGCTTATTTTCTTAGAAAATGTGCCTCGTTATTTCTGTACTATGTGAGGGAGTGTATGAGCTAATTACCAAATCAGAAAAAAATTCAAAATTTTTCTATTAACTGTTATTTCTGAAACTCAAATTTCCAATATTTTCTAATTTATTTATATTTTTATTTCAAAGTTGTGTTCATTCTTACTAGCAGGCACCTTATTCTTTTTAGAAGTACTGATGCAGCAATAAAAGAATTGCAACAGTTTAGTATGAAACAGTAAATGATACTATAAAATAAATGAATAAACTGTTTATTTCCTTATTATAATTAATCAATATTATGGAGAAAACAATTGATGCCGACACAATATATCGATCAACGTTATCGAGGATATAAACTTATTCTTAGTCATTAATAATAGTAGGAAATTTCTTTATAATATTATATATTTACATTTGAAAATAAATTCAGTTAGATATACAACATAGAGCCAGAATGGGGATAATGTGTCTGAATGATTAGGAAATCACCGTCGTTTACTTCCCCCTCCAACACCACTAGTCTTATTATGTGCCCTGCGTATGTGTGATTTCACATGTTTCAGGATATGATCGTTCCTTATGAAAGCTTTATTACATACTTCACAAGAGAATGGCTTTATAGCTGCGTGTAAATACTTGTGTCTCTTTAAGTCGGCCTTGTAATTGAAACTTTTTTCGCAATTTGAGCATTTGTGAGGCTTATCATCTCCATGCTTGGCGATGTGTATTTCATATGCATCGTTGTCTTGGTATCTCTTTCCACAACGTTTACATTTGAAGGGCTTTTCACCAGAGTGAATAATTTTATTGTGTTGAGTGAGATACATGGCCTTGCTGAAGATTTTATTACATATCACGCAGACTAAATCACACATAACATTTTCTTTAATTGAAATAAGTTGATCATTGCTGCTTAACGAATGGATATTTTGAATCGTTGGAAGAACTTGCGTGGGATTTTTGGTATTATCAATCCATTTCACTTCGTTTGTGACATTATACTTGTTCGCCAAGCCTGTGTAAGAATCTGGAAGAAGGTTTATATCATCTGATGGGTAAACAAATAAACCATTACTCTCCTTCATCAAACAGTTATCATCGAAGTTTTTCTTGTTGAAGTCTTTTGGCATTTCGACAATGTTACCGAACGTTTCCGTCGGTAAGACGTCAAGGTTCGTTGCATTTGGGGAAACTTCAGTTTGCAAACACTCATCTATAAGTGAACTCCATTTATTGAATGAGGGTTTATGATGGTAATATTGCAGATGGAAATGAAATGAAATTTCCGAGTAAAGGATCATTCCGCATTTTTCACATAGAAAAGAATCTGTCCGTTCATGAACATTCTGTTCTAGTTGAGAAAAATGGACATCACTATTATTCTCCATTTATCTTATTTTTCCGTGAATTTTATTACAGTTCCTAATTATTATTATTGTTAAAATATTAAGAAAATGTTTTTTCAAACTGTTATATCTTTATCCCAGTCGCACAAGATCCAAAATAAATTTGATAAAAATAGTAATTTTGGACTACACTTGAAATGCAAAGTCAGAAAAAACAGAAAATAAGAAGAGCAAAGCATTCAATTTAGCCTGCCTCAATTCGTTATAATCACTAACTTAAATGAAGAATTTCAAGTTTTTTCACATTCAACATTAACATCTAACTAATTCGTGAAACTAACATGCTTAGTATAACGGAACAATTTTTGAAGAAAGATATTCACAATATGTCACGAGCAAGCACAAACATTAACTAAAGTTTTATAATAGAGTACTTAATATAAGTACGATTAGTAGAATATGCCTCTTCAGGAACTTCGACCAATCATGACGTTCTGATTTGATAAATTCTGCGTGGCGTGGGGATGAGGACTAGAATCATAGAGTGGTCTTTATTCTTCTTCTTTTTTCTTTATTGTGCTTGGAGGCGGGGTGGTTTTAGTAATTGGAGCTTATTTTCTTTGAAATTTTGTCTCGTTATTTCTGTACTATGTAAGGGAGTGTATGAGCTAATTACCAAATCATGAAAAAATTTAAAATTTTTGTATTAATTTTTATTTCTAAAACTCAAATTTCCAATATTTTCTAATTTATTTATATTTTTATTTCAAAGTTGTGTTCATTCTTACTAGCAGGCACCTAATTCTTTTTAGAAGTACTGATGCAGCAATAAAAGAATTGCAACAGTTTAGTATGAAACAGTAAATGATACTATAAAATAAATGAATAAACTGTTTATTTCCTTATTATAATTAATCAATATTATGGAGAAAACAATTGATGCCGACACAATATATCGATCAACGTTATCGAGGATATAAACTTATTCTTAGTCATTAATAATAGTAGGAAATTTCTTTATAATATTATATATTTACATTTGAAAATAAATTCAGTTAGATATACAACATAGAGCCAGAATGGGGATAATGTGTCTGAATGATTAGGAAATCACCGTCGTTTACTTCCCCCTCCAACACCACTAGTCTTATTATGTGCCCTGCGTATGTGTGATTTCACATGTTTCAGCATATGATCGTTCCTTATGAAAGCTTTATTACATACTTCACAAGAGAATGGCTTTATAGCTGCGTGTAAATACTTGTGTCTCTTTAAGTCGGCCTTGTAATTGAAACTTTTTTCGCAATTTGAGCATTTGTGAGGCTTATCATCTCCATGCTTGGCGATGTGTATTTCATATGCATTGTGTCTTGGTATCTCTTTCCACAACGTTTACATTTGAAGGGCTTTTCACCAGAGTGAATAATTTTATTGTGTTGAGTGAGATACATGGCCTTGCTGAAGATTTTATTACATATCACGCAGACTAAATCACACATAACATTTTCTTTAATTGAAATAAGTTGATCATTGCTGCTTAACGAATGGATATTTTGAATCGTTGGAAGAACTTGCGTGGGATTTTTGGTATTATCAATCCATTTCACTTCGTTTGTGACATTATACTTGTTCGCCAAGCATGTGTAAGAATCTGGAAGAAGGTTTATATCATCTGATGGGTAAACAAATAAACCATTACTCCCCTTCATCAAACAGTTATCATCGAAGTTTTTCTTGTTGAAGTCTTCTGGCATTTCGACAATGTTACCGAACGTTTCAGTCGGTAAGACGTCAAGGTTCGTTGCATTTGGGGAAACTTCAGTTTGCAAACACTCATCTATAAGGGAACTCCATTTATTGAATGAGGGTTTATGATGGTAATATTGCAGATGGAAATGAAATGAAATTTCCGAGTAAAGGATCATTCCGCATTTTTCACATAGAAAAGAATCTGTCCGTTCATGAACATTCTGTTCTAGTTGAGAAAAATGGACATCACTATTATTCTCCATTTCTCTTATTTTCCCGTGAATTTTATTACAGTTCCTAATTATTATTATTATTAAAATATTAAGAAAATGTTTTTTCTATAAACTGTTATATCTTTATCTCAGTCGCACAAGATCCAAAATAAATTTGATAAAAATAGTAATTTTGTACTACACTTGAAATGCAAAGTCAGAAGAAACAGAAAATAAGAAGAGCAAAGCATTCAATTTAGCCTGCCTCAATTCGTTATAATCACTAACTTAAATGAAGAATTTCAAGTTTTTTCACATTCAACATTAACATCTAACTAATTCGTGAAACTAACATGCTTAGCATAACGGAACAATTTTTGAAGAAAGATATTCACAATATGTCACGAGCAAGCACAAACATTAACTAAACTTTTATAATAGAGTACTTAATATAAGTACGATTAGTAGAATATGCCTCTTCAGGAACTTCGACCAATCATGACGTTCTGATTTGATAAATTCTGCGTGGCGTGGGGATGAGGACTAGAATCATAGAATGGTCTTTATTCTTCTTCTTTTTTCTTTATTGTGCTTGGAGGCGGGGTGGTTTTAGTAATTGGAGCTTATTTTCTTTGAAATTTTGTCTCGTTATTTCTGTACTATGTAAGGGAGTGTATGAGCTAATTACCAAATCATGAAAAAATTTAAAATTTTTGTATTAATTGTTATTTCTAAAACTCAAATTTCCAATATTTTCTAATTTATTTATATTTTTATTTCAAAGTTGTGTTCATTCTTACTAGCAGGCACCTAATTCTTTTTAGAAGTACTGATGCAGCAATAAAAGAATTGCAACAGTTTAGTATGAAACAGTAAATGATACTATAAAATAAATGAATAAACTGTTTATTTCCTTATTATAATTAATCAATATTATGGAGAAAACAATTGATGCCGACACAATATATCGATCAACGTTATCGAGGATATAAACTTATTCTTAGTCATTAATAATAGTAGGAAATTTCTTTATAATATTATATATTTACATTTGAAGATAAATTCAGTTAGATATACAACATAGAGCCAGAATGGGGATAATGTGTCTGAATGATTAGGAAATCACCGTCGTTTACTTCCCCCTCCAACACCACTAGTCTTATTATGTGCCCTGCGTATGTGTGATTTCACATGTTTCAGCATATGATCGTTCCTTATGAAAGCTTTATTACATACTTCACAAGAGAATGGCTTTATAGCTGCGTGTAAATACTTGTGTCTCTTTAAGTCGGCCTTGTAATTGAAACTTTTTTCGCAATTTGAGCATTTGTGAGGCTTATCATCTCCATGCTTGGCGATGTGTATTTCATATGCATCGTTGTCTTGGTATCTCTTTCCACAACGTTTACATTTGAAGGGCTTTTCACCAGAGTGAATACTTTTATTGTGTTGAGTGAGATACATGCCCTTGCTGAAGATTTTATTACATATCAAGCAGACTAAATCACACATAACATTTTCTTTAATTGAAATAAGTTGATCATTGCTGCTTAACGAATGGGTATTTTGAATCGTTGGAAGAACTTGCGTGGGATTTTTGGTATTATCAATCCATTTCACTTCGTTTGTGACATTATACTTGTTCGCTAAGCCTGTGTAAGAATCTGGAAGAAGGTTTATATCATCTGATGGGTAAACAAATAAACCATTACTCCCCTTCATCAAACAGTTATCATCGAAGTTTTTCTTGTTGAAGTCTTTTGGCATTTCGACAATGTTACCGAACGTTTCCGTCGGTAAGACGTCAAGGTTCGTTGCATTTGGGGAAACTTCAGTTTGCAAACACTCATCTATAAGGGAACTCCATTTATTGAATGAGGGTTTATGATGGTAATATTGCAGATGGAAATGAAATGAAATTTCCGAGTAAAGGATCATTCCGCATTTTTCACATAGAAAAGAATCTGTCCGTTCATGAACATTCTGTTCTAGTTGAGAAAAATGGACATCACTATTATTCTCCATTTCTCTTATTTTCCCGTGAATTTTATTACAGTTCCTAATTATTATTATTATTAAAATATTAAGAAAATGTTTTTTCTATAAACTGTTATATCTTTATCCCAGTCGCACAAGATCCAAAATAAATTTGATAAAAATAGTAATTTTGGACTACACTTGAAATGCAAAGTCAGAAGAAACAGAAAATAAGAAGAGCAAAGCATTCAATTTAGCCTGCCTCAATTCGTTATAATCACTAACTTAAATGAAGAATTTCAAGTTTTTTCACATTCAACATTAACATCTAACTAATTCGTGAAACTAACATGCTTAGCATAACGGAACAATTTTTGAAGAAAGATATTCACAATATGTCACGAGCAAGCACAAACATTAACTAAACTTTTATAATAGAGTACTTAATATAAGTACGATTAGTAGAATATGCCTCTTCAGGAACTTCGACCAATCATGACGTTCTGATTTGATAAATTCTGCGTGGCGTGGGGATGAGGACTAGAATCATAGAATGGTCTTTATTCTTCTTCTTTTTTCTTTATTGTGCTTGGAGGCGGGGTGGTTTTAGTAATTGGAGCTTATTTTCTTTGAAATTTTGTCTCGTTATTTCTGTACTATGTAAGGGAGTGTATGAGCTAATTACCAAATCATGAAAAAATTTAAAATTTTTGTATTAATTGTTATTTCTAAAACTCAAATTTCCAATATTTTCTAATTTATTTATATTTTTATTTCAAAGTTGTGTTCATTCTTACTAGCAGGCACCTAATTCTTTTTAGAAGTACTGATGCAGCAATAAAAGAATTGCAACAGTTTAGTATGAAACAGTAAATGATACTATAAAATAAATGAATAAACTGTTTATTTCCTTATTATAATTAATCAATATTATGGAGAAAACAATTGATGCCGACACAATATATCGATCAACGTTATCGAGGATATAAACTTATTCTTAGTCATTAATAATAGTAGGAAATTTCTTTATAATATTATATATTTACATTTGAAGATAAATTCAGTTAGATATACAACATAGAGCCAGAATGGGGATAATGTGTCTGAATGATTAGGAAATCACCGTCGTTTACTACCCCCTCCAATACCACTAGTCTTATTATGTGCCCTGCGTATGTGTGATTTCACATGTTTCAGCATATGATCGTTCCTTATGAAAGCTTTATTACATACTTCACAAGAGAATGGCTTTATAGCTGCGTGTAAATACTTGTGTCTCTTTAAGTCGGCCTTGTAATTGAAACTTTTTTCGCAATTTGAGCATTTGTGAGGCTTATCATCTCCATGCTTGGCGATGTGTATTTCATATGCATCGTTGTCTTGGTATCTCTTTCCACAACGTTTACATTTGAAGGGTTTTTTTCCAGAGTGAATACTTTTATTGTGTTGAGTGAGATACATGCCCTTGCTGAAGATTTTATTACATATCAAGCAGACTAAATCACACATAACATTTTCTTTAATTGAAATAAGTTGATCATTGCTGCTTAACGAATGGGTATTTTGAATCGTTGGAAGAACTTGCGTGGGATTTTTGGTATTATCAATCCATTTCACTTCGTTTGTGACATTATACTTGTTCGCCAAGCCTGTGTAAGAATCTGGAAGAAGGTTTATATCATCTGATGGGTAAACAAATAAACCATTACTCCCCTTCATCAAACAGTTATCATCGAAGTTTTTCTTGTTGAAGTCTTTTGGCATTTCGACAATGTTACCGAACGTTTCCGTCGGTAAGACGTCAAGGTTCGTTGCATTTGGGGAAACTTCAGTTTGCAAACACTCATCTATAAGGGAACTCCATTTATTGAATGAGGGTTTATGATGGTAATATTGCAGATGGAAATGAAATGAAATTTCCGAGTAAAGGATCATTCCGCATTTTTCACATAGAAAAGAATCTGTCCGTTCATGAACATTCTGTTCTAGTTGAGAAAAATGGACATAACTATTATTCTCCATTTCTCTTATTTTCCCGTGAATTTTATTACAGTTCCTAATTATTATTATTATTAAAATATTAAGAAAATGTTTTTTCTATAAACTGTTATATCTTTATCCCAGTCGCACAAGATCCAAAATAAATTTGATAAAAATAGTAATTTTGGACTACACTTGAAATGCAAAGTCAGAAGAAACAGAAAATAAGAAGAGCAAAGCATTCACTTTAGCCTTCCTCAATTCGTTATAATCACTAACTTAAATGAAGAATTTCAAGTTTTTTCACATTCAACATTAACATCTAACTAATTCGTGAAACTAACATGCTTAGTATAACGGAACAATTTTTGAAGAAAGATATTCACAATATGTCACGAGCAAGCACAAACAATAACTAAAGTTCTATAATAGAGTACTTAATATAATTACGATTAGTAGAATATGCCTCTTCAGGAACTTCGACCAATCATGACGTTCTGATTTGATAAATTCTGCGTGGCGTGGGGATGAGGACTAGAATCATAGAATGGTCTTTATTCTTCTTCTTTTTTCTTTATTGTGCTTGGAGGCGGGGTGGTTTTAGTAATTGGAGCTTATTTTCTTTGAAATTTTGTCTCGTTATTTCTGTACTATGTAAGGGAGTGTATGAGCTAATTACCAAATCATGAAAAAATTTAAAATTTTTGTATTAATTGTTATTTCTAATACTCAAATTTCCAATATTTTCTAATTTATTTATATCTTTATTTCAAAGTTGTGTTCATTCTTACTAGCAGGCACCTAATTCTTTTTAGAAGTACTGATGTAGCAATAAAAGAATTGCAACAGTTTAGTATGAAACAGTAAATGATACTATAAAATAAATGAATAAACTGTTTATTTCCTTATTATAATTAATCAATATTATGGAGAAAACAATTGATGCCGACACAATATATCGATCAACGTTATCGAGGATATAAACTTATTCTTAGTCATTAATAATAGTAGGAAATTTCTTTATAATATTATATATTTACATTTGAAAATAAATTCAGTTAGATATACAACATAGAGCCAGAATGGGGATAAAGCATCTGAATGATTAGGAAATCACCGTAGTTTACTTCCCCCCTCCAATACCACTAGTCATATTATGTGCCCTGCGTATGTGTGATTTGACATGTTTCAGCATATGATCGTTCCTTATGAAAGCTTTATTGCATACTTCACAAGAGAATGGCTATATAGCTGCGTATAAATACTTGTGTCTCTTTAAGTCGGCCTTGTAATTGAAACTTTTTTCGCAATTTGAGCATTTGTGAGGCTTATCATCTCCATGCTTGGCGATGTGTATTTCATATGCATCGTTGTCTTGGTACCTCTTTCCACAACGTTTACATTTGAAGGGCTTTTCACCAGAGTGAATACTTTTATTGTGTTGAGTGAGATACATGGCCTTGCTGAAGATTTTATTACATATCACGCAGACTAAATCACACATAACATTTTCTTTTATTGAAATAAGTTGATCATTGCTGCTTAACGAATGGATATTTTGAATCGTTGGAAGAACTTGCGTAGGATTTTTGGTATCATCAATCCATTTCACTTTGTTTGTGACATTATAATTGTTCGCCAAGCCTGTGTAAGAATATGGAAGAAGGTTTATATCATCTGATGGGTAAACAAATAAACCATTATTCCCATTCATCAAACAGTTATCATCGAAGTTTTTCTTGTTGAAGTCTTCTGGCATTGCGACAATGTTACTGAACGTTTCCGTCGGTAAGACGTCAAGGTTTGTTGCATTTGGGGAAACTTCAGTTTGCAATACTCATCTATAAGAGAACTCCATTTATTGAATAAGTGTTTATGATGGTAATATTGCAGATGGAAATGAAATGAAATTTCCGAGTAAAGGATCATTCCGCATTTTTCACATAGAAAAGAATCTGTCCGTTCATGAACATTTTGTTCTAGTCTAGAAAAATGGACATCACTATTATTCTCCATTTCTCTTATTTTTCCGTGAATTTTATTACAGTTCCTAATTATTATTATTATTAAAATATTAAGAAAATATTTTTTCTATAAACTGTTATATCTTTATCCCAGTCGCACAAGATCCAAAATAAATTTGTTAAAAATAGTTATTTTGGACTACACTTGAAATGCAAAGTCAGAAGAAACAGAAAATAAGAAGAGCAAAGCATTCAATTTAGCCTGCCTCAATTCGTTATAATCACTAACTCAAATGAAGACTTTCAAGTTATTTCACATTCAACATTAACATCTAACTAATTCGTGAAACTAACGTGCTTAGTATAAGGGAACAATTTTTGAAGAAAGATATTCACAATATGTCACGAGCAAGCACAAACATTAACTAAAGTTCTATAATAGAGTACTCAATATAAGTACGATTAGTAGAATATGCCTCTTCAGGAACTTCGACCAATCATGACGTTCTGATTTGATAAATTCCACGTGGCGTGGGGATGAGGACTAGAATCATAGAATGGTCTTTATTCTTCTTCCTTTTTCTTTATTGTGCTTGAAGGCGGGGTGGTTTTAGTAATTGAAGCTTATTTTCTTTGAAATTTTGTCTCGTTATTTCTGTACTATGTAAGGGAGTGTATGAGCTAATTACCAAATCATGAAAAAATTAAAATTTTTTTTATTAACTGTTATTTCTAAAACTCAAATTACCAATATTTTCTAATTTATTTATATTTTCATTTCAAAGTTGTGTTCATTCTTACTAGCAGGCACCTAATTCTTTTTAGAAGTACTGATGCAGCAATAAAAGAATTGCAACAGTTTAGTATGAAACAGTAAATGATACTATAAAATAAATGAATAAACTGTTTATTTCCTTATTATAATTAATCAATATTATTGAGAAAACAATTGATGCCGACACAATATATTAATCAACGTTATCGAGGATATAAACTTATTCTTAGTCATTAATAATAGTAGGAAATTTCTTTATATTATTATATATTTACATTTGAAAATAAATTCAGTTAGATATACAACATAGAGCCAGAATGGGGATAATGTGTCTGAATGATTAGGAAATCACCGTCGTTTACTTCCCCCTCCAACACCACTAGTCTTATTATGTGCCCTGCGTATGTGTGATTTCACATGTTTCAGCATATGATCGTTCCTTATGAAAGCTTTATTACATACTTCACAAGAGAATGGCTTTATAGCTGCGTGTAAATACTTGTGTCTCTTTAAGTCGGCCTTGTAATTGAAACTTTTTTCGCAATTTGAGCATTTGTGAGGCTTATCATCTCCATGCTTGGCGATGTGTATTTCATATGCATCGTTGTCTTGGTATCTCTTTCCACAACGTTTACATTTGAAGGGCTTTTCACCAGAGTGAATACTTTTATTGTGTTGAGTGAGATACATGGCCTTGCTGAAGATTTTATTACATATCACGCAGACTAAATCACACATAACATTTTCTTTAATTGAAATAAGTTGATCATTGCTGCTTAACGAATGGATATTTTGAATCGTTGGAAGAACTTGCGTGGGATTTTTGGTATTATCAATCAATTTCACTTCGTTTGTGACATTATACTTGTTCGCCAAGCCTGTGTAAGAATCTGGAAGAAGGTTTATATCATCTGAATGGTAAACAAATAAACTATTATTCCCCTTCATCAAACAGTTATCATCGAAGTTCTTCTTGTTGAAGTCTTTTGGCATTTCGACAATGTTACCGAACGTTTCCGTCGGTAAGACGTCGAGGTTCGTTGCATTTAGGGTAACTTCAGTTTGCAAACACTCATCTATAAGAGAACTCCATTTATTGAATAAGGGTTTATGATGGTAATATTGCAGATGGAAATGAAATGAAATTTCCGAGTAAAGGATCATTCCGCATTTTTCACATAGAAAAGAATCTGTCCGTTCATGAACTAGTTGAGAAAAATGGACATCACTATTATTCTCCATTTCTGTTATTTTCCCGTGAATTTTATTACAGTTCCTAATTATTATTATTATTAAAATATTAAGAAAATGTTTTTTCTATAAACTGTTATATCTTTATCCCAGTCGCACAAGATCCAAAATAAATTTGATAAAAATAGTAATTTTGGACTACACTTGAAATGCAAAGTCAGAAGAAACAGAAAATAAGAAGAGCAAAGCATTCAATTTAGCCTGCCTCAATTCGATATAATCACTAACTTAAATGAAGAATTTCAAGTTTTTTCACATTCAACATTAACATCTAACTAATTCGTGAAACTAACATGCTTAGTATAACGGAACAATTTTTGAAGAAAGATATTTACAATATGTCACGAGCAAGCACAAACATTAACTAAAGTTTTATAATAGAGTACTTAATATAAGTACGATTAGTAGAATATGCCTCTTCAGGAACTTCGACCAATCATGACGTTCTGATTTGATAAATTCTGCGTGGCGTGGGGATGAGGACTAGAATCATAGAATGGTCTTTATTCTTCTTCTTTTTTCTTTATTGTGCTTGGAGGCGGGGTGGTTTTAGTAATTGGAGCTTATTTTCTTTGAAATTTTGTCTCGTTATTTCTGTACTATGTAAGGAAGTGTATGAGCTAATTACCAAATCATGAAAAAATTTAAAATTTTTGAATTAATTTTTATTTCTAAAACTCAAATTTCCAATATTTTCTAATTTATTTATATTTTTATTTCAAAGTTGTGTTCATTCTTACTAGCAGGCACCTAATTCTTTTTAGAAGTACTGATGCAGCAATAAAAGAATTGCAACAGTTTAGTATGAAACAGTAAATGATACTATAAAATAAATGAATAAACTGTTTATTTCCTTATTATAATTAATCCATATTATGGAGAAAACAATTGATGCCGACACAATATATCGATCAACGTTATCGAGGATATAAACTTATTCTTAGGCATTAATAATTGTAGGAAATTTCTTTATAATATTATATATTTACATTTGAAAATAAATTCAGTTAGATATACAACATAGAGCCAGAATGGGGATAATGTGTCTGAATGATTAGGAAATCACCGTCGTTTACTTCCCCCTCCAACACCACTAGTCTTATTATGTGCCCTGCGTATGTGTGATTTCACATGTTTCAGCATATGATCGTTCCTTATGAAAACTTTATTACATACTTCACAAGAGAATGGCTTTATAGCTGCGTGTAAATAGTTGTGTCTCTTTAAGTCGGCCTTGTAATTGAAACTTTTTTCGCAATTTGAGCATTTGTGAGGCTTATCAACTCCATGCTTGGCGATGTGTATTTCATATGCATCGTTGTCTTGGTATCTCTTTCCACAACGTTTACATTTGAAGGGCTTTTCACCAGAGTGAATACTTTTATTGTGTTGAGTGAGATACATGGCCTTGCTGAAGATTTTATTACATATCACGCAGACTAAATCACACATAACATTTTCTTTAATTGAAATAAGTTGATCATTGCTGCTTAACGAATGGATATTTTGAATCGTTGGAAGAACTTGCGTGGGATTTTTGGTATTATCAATCCATTTCACTTCGTTTGTGACATTATACTTGTTCGCCAAGCCTGTGTAAGAATCTGGAAGAAGGTTTATATCATCTGATGGGTAAACAAATAAACCATTACTCCCCTTCATCAAACAGTTATCATCGAAGTTTTTCTTGTTGAAGTCTTCTGGCATTTCGACAATGTTACCGAACGTTTCCGTCGGTAAGACGTCAAGGTTCGTTGCATTTGGGAAAACTTCAGTTTGCAAACACTCATCTATAAGAGAACTCCATTTATTGAATAAGGGTTTATGATGGTAATATTGCAGATGGAAATGAAATGAAATTTCCGAGTAAAGGATCATTCCGCATTTTTCACATAGAAAAGAATCTGTCCGTTCATGAACATTTTGTTCAAGTCTAGAAAAATGGACATCACTATTATTCTCCATTTCTCTTATTTTTCCGTGAATTTTATTACAGTTCCCAATTATTATTATTATTAAAATATTAAGAAAATATTTTTTCTATAAACTGTTATATCTTTATCCCAGTCGCACAAGATCCAAAATAAATTTGTTAAAAATAGTTATTTTGGACTACACTTGAAATGCAAAGTCAGAAGAAACAGAAAATAAGAAGAGCAAAGCATTCAATTTAGCCTGCCTCAATTCGTTATAATCACTAACTCAAATGAAGACTTTCAAGTTATTTCACATCCAACATTAACATCTAACTAATTCGTGAAACTAACGTGCTTAGTATAACGGAACAATTTTTGAAGAAAGATACTCACAATATGTCACGAGCAAGCACAAACATTAACTAAAGTTCTATAATAGAGTACTCAATATAAGTACGATTAGTAGAATATGCCTGCCTCTTCAGGAACATCGACCAATCATGACGTTCTGATTTGATAAATTCTGCGTGGCGTGGGGATGAGGACTAGAATCATAGAATGGTCTTTATTCTTCTTCTTTTTTCTTTATTGTGCATGGAGGCGGGGTGGTTTTAGTAATTGGAGCTTATTTTCTTTGAAAATTTGTCTCGTTATTTCTGTACTATGTAAGGGAGTGTATGAGCTAATTACCAAATCATAAAAAAATTTAAAATTTTTTTATTAACTGTTATTTCTAAAACTCAAATTTCCAATATTTTCTAATTTATTTATATTTTTATTTCAAAGTTGTGTTCATTCTTACTAGCAGGCACCTAATTCTTTTTAGAAGTACTGACGCAGCAATAAAAGAATTGCAACAGTTTAGTATGAAACAGTAAATGATACTATAAGATAAATGAATACACTGTTTATTTCCTTATTACAATTAATCAATATTATGGAGAAAACAATTGATGCCGACACAATATATCGATCAACGTTATCGAGGATATAAACTTATTCTTAGTCATTAATAATAGTAGGAAATTTCTTTATAATATTATATATATACATTTGAAAATAAATTCAGTTAGATATACAACATAGAGCCAGAATGGGGATAATGTGTCTGAATGATTAGGAAATCACCGTCGTTTACTTCCCCCTCCAACACCACTAGTCTTATTATGTGCCCTGCGTATGTGTGATTTCACATGTTTCAGCATATGATCGTTCCTTATGAAAGCTTTATTACATACTTCACAAGAGAATGGCTTTATAGCTGCGTGTAAATACTTGTGTCTCTTTAAGTCGGCCTTGTAATTGAAACTTTTTTCGCAATTTGAGCATTTGTGAGGCTTATCATCTCCATGTTTGGCGATGTGTATTTCATATGCATCGTTGTCTTGGTATCTCTTTCCACAACGTTTACATTTGAAAGGCTTTTCACCAGAGTCAATACTTTTATTGTGTTGAGTGAGATACATGCCCTTGCTGAAGATTTTATTACATATCAAGCAGACTAAATCACACATAACATTTTCTTTAATTGAAATAAGTTGATCATTGCTGCTTAACGAATGGATATTTTGAATCGTTGGAAGAACTTGCGTGGGATTTTTGGTATTATCAATCCATTTCACTTCGTTTGTGACATTATACTTGTTCGCCAAGCCTGTGTAAGAATCTGGAAGAAGGTTTATATCATCTGATGGGTAAACAAATAAACCATTACTCTCCTTCATCAAATAGTTATCATCGAAGTTTTTCTTGTTGAAGTCTTTTGGCATTTCGACAATGTTACCGAACGTTTCCGTCGGTAAGACGTCAAGGTTCGTTGCATTTGGGGAAACTTCAGTTTGCAAACACTCATCTATAAGTGAACTCCATTTATTGAATGAGGGTTTATGATGGTAATATTGCAGATGGAAATGAAATGAAATTTCCGAGTAAAGGGTCATTCCGCATTTTTCACATAGAAAAGAATCTGTCCGTTCATGAACATTCTGTTCTAGTTGAGAAAAATGGACATCACTATTATTCTCCATTTCTCTTATTTTCCCGTGAATTTTATTACAGTTCCTAATTATTATTATTGTTAAAATATTAAGAAAATGTTTTTTTAAACTGTTATATCTTCATCCCAGTCGCACAAGATCCAAAATAAATTTGATAAAAATAGTAATTTTGGACTACACTTGAAATGCAAAGTCAGAAGAAACAGAAAATAAGAAGAGCAAAGCATTCAATTTAGCCTGCCTCAATTCGTTATAATCACTAACTTAAATGAAGAATTTCAAGTTTTTTCACATTCAACATTAACATCTAACTAATTCGTGAAACTAACATGCTTAGTATAACGGAACAATTTTTGAAGAAAGGTATTCACAATATGTCACGAGCAAGCACAAACATTAACTAAAGTTTTATAATAGAGTACTTAATATAAGTACGATTAGTAGAATATGCCTCTTCAGGAACTTCGACCAATCATGACGTTCTGATTTGATAAATTCTGCGTGGCGTGGGGATGAGGACTAGAATCATAGAGTGGTCTTTATTCTTCTTCTTTTTTCTTTATTGTGCTTGGAGGCGGGGTGGTTTTAGTAATTGGAGCTTATTTTCTTTGAAATTTTGTCTCGTTATTTCTGTACTATGTAAGGGAGTGTATGAGCTAATTACCAAATCATGAAAAAATTTAAAATTTTTGTATTAATTTTTATTTCCAAAACTCAAATTTCCAATATTTTCTAATTTATTTATATTTTTATTTCAAAGTTGTGTTCATTCTTACTAGCAGGCACCTAATTCTTTTTAGAAGTACTGATGCAGCAATAAAAGAATTGCAACAGTTTAGTATGAAACAGTAAATGATACTATAAAATAAATGAATAAACTGTTTATTTCCTTATTATAATTAATCAATATTATGGAGAAAACAATTGATGCCGACACAATATATCGATCAACGTTATCGAGGATATAAACTTATTCTTAGTCATTAATAATAGTAGGAAATTTCTTTATAATATTATATATTTACATTTGAAAATAAATTCAGTTAGATATACAACATAGAGCCAGAATGGGGATAATGTGTCTGAATGATTAGGAAATCACCGTCGTTTACTTCCCCCTCCAACACCACTAGTCTTATTATGTGCCCTGCGTATGTGTGATTTCACATGTTTCAGCATATGATCGTTTTATGAAAGCTTTATTACATACTTCACAAGAGAATGGCTTTATAGCTGCGTGTAAATACTTGTGTCTCTTTAAGTCGGCCTTGTAATTGAAACTTTTTTCGCAATTTGAGCATTTGTGAGGCTTATCATCTCCATGCTTGGCGATGTGTATTTCATATGCATCGTTGTCTTGGTATCTCTTTCCACAACGTTTACATTTGAAGGGCTTTTCACCAGAGTGAATAATTTTATTGTGTTGAGTGAGATACATGGCCTTGCTGAAGATTTTATTACATATCAAGCAGACTAAATCACACATAACATTTTCTTTAATTGAAATAAGTTGATCATTGCTGCTTAACGAATGGATATTTTGAATCGTTGGAAGAACTTGCGTGGGATTTTTGGTATTATCAATCCATTTCACTTCGTTTGTGACATTATACTTGTTCGCCAAGCCTGTGTAAGAATCTGGAAGAAGGTTTATATCATCTGATGGGTAAACAAATAAACCATTACTCTCCTTCATCAAACAGTTATCATCGAAGTTTTTCTTGTTGAAGTCTTTTGGCATTTCGACAATGTTACCGAACGTTTCCGTCGGTAAGACGTCAAGGTTCGTTGCATTTGGGGAAACTTCAGTTTGCAAACACTCATCTATAAGTGAACTCCATTTATTGAATGAGGGTTTATGATGGTAATATTGCAGATGGAAATGAAATGAAATTTCCGAGTAAAGGATCATTCCGCATTTTTCACATAGAAAAGAATCTGTCCGTTCATGAACATTCTGTTCTAGTTGAGAAAAATGGACATCACTATTATTCTCCATTTATCTTATTTTTCCGTGAATTTTATTACAGTTCCTAATTATTATTATTGTTAAACTATTAAGAAAATGTTTTTTTAAACTGTTATATCTTTATCCCAGTCGCACAAGATCCAAAATAAATTTGATAAAAATAGTAATTTTGGACTACACTTGAAATGCAAAGTCAGAAGAAACAGAAAATAAGAAGAGCAAAGCATTCAATTTAGCCTGCCTCAATTCGTTATAATCACTAACTTAAATGAAGAATTTCAAGTTTTTTCACATTCAACATTAACATCTAACTAATTCGTGAAACTAACATGCTTAGTATAACGGAACAATTTTTGAAGAAAGATATTCACAATATGTCACGAGCAAGCACAAACATTAACTAAAGTTTTATAATAGAGTACTTAATATAAGTACGATTAGTAGAATATGCCTCTTCAGGAACTTCGACCAATCATGACGTTCTGATTTGATAAATTCTGCGTGGCGTGGGGATGAGGACTAGAATCATAGAGTGGTCTTTATTCTTCTTCTTTTTTCTTTATTGTGCTTGGAGGCGGGGTGGTTTTAGTAATTGGAGCTTATTTTCTTTGAAATTTTGTCTCGTTATTTCTGTACTATGTAAGGGAGTGTATGAGCTAATTACCAAATCATGAAAAAATTTAAAATTTTTGTATTAATTTTTATTTCTAAAACTCAAATTTCCAATATTTTCTAATTTATTTATATTTTTATTTCAAAGTTGTGTTCATTCTTACTAGCAGGCACCTAATTCTTTTTAGAAGTACTGATGCAGCAATAAAAGAATTGCAACAGTTTAGTATGAAACAGTAAATGATACTATAAAATAAATGAATAAACTGTTTATTTCCTTATTATAATTAATCAATATTATGGAGAAAACAATTGATGCCGACACAATATATCGATCAACGTTATCGAGGATATAAACTTATTCTTAGTCATTAATAATAGTAGGAAATTTCTTTATAATATTATATATTTACATTTGAAAATAAATTCAGTTAGATATACAACATAGAGCCAGAATGGGGATAATGTGTCTGAATGATTAGGAAATCACCGTCGTTTACTTCCCCCTCCAACACCACTAGTCTTATTATGTGCCCTGCGTATGTGTGATTTCACATGTTTCAGCATATGATCGTTCCTTATGAAAGCTTTATTACATACTTCACAAGAGAATGGCTTTATAGCTGCGTGTAAATACTTGTGTCTCTTTAAGTCGGCCTTGTAATTGAAACTTTTTTCGCAATTTGAGCATTTGTGAGGCTTATCATCTCCATGCTTGGCGATGTGTATTTCATATGCATCGTTGTCTTGGTATCTCTTTCCACAACGTTTACATTTGAAGGGCTTTTCACCAGAGTGAATAATTTTATTGTGTTGAGTGAGATACATGGCCTTGCTGAAGATTTTATTACATATCACGCAGACTAAATCACACATAACATTTTCTTTAATTGAAATAAGTTGATCATTGCTGCTTAACGAATGGATATTTTGAATCGTTGGAAGAACTTGCGTGGGATTTTTGGTATTATCAATCCATTTCACTTCGTTTGTGACATTATACTTGTTCGCCAAGCATGTGTAAGAATCTGGAAGAAGGTTTATATCATCTGATGGGTAAACAAATAAATCATTACTCCCCTTCATCAAACAGTTATCATCGAAGTTTTTCTTGTTGAAGTCTTCTGGCATTTCGACAATGTTACCGAACGTTTCAGTCGGTAAGACGTCAAGGTTCGTTGCATTTGGGGAAACTTCAGTTTGCAAACACTCATCTATAAGAGAACTCCATTTATTGAATAAGGGTTTATCATGGTAATATTGCAGATGGAAATGAAATGAAATTTCCGAGTAAAGGATCATTCCGCATTTTTTACATAGAAAAGAATCTGTCCGTTCATGAACATTCTGTTCTAGTTGAGAAAAATGGACATCACTATTATTCTCCATTTCTCTTATTTTCCCGTGAATTTTATTACAGTTCCTAATTATTATTATTATTAAAATATTAAGAAAATATTTTTTCTATAAACTGTTATATCTTTATCCCAGTCGCACAAGATCCAAAATAAATTTGATAAAAATAGTAATTTTGGACTACACTTGAAATGCAAAGTCAGAAGAAACAGAAAATAAGAAGAGCAAAGCATTCAATTTAGCCTTCCTCAATTCGTTATAATCACTAACTTAAATGAAGAATTTCAAGTTTTTTCACATTCAACATTAACATCTAACTAATTCGTGAAACTAACATGCTTAGTATAACGGAACAATTTTTGAAGAAAGATATTCACAATATGTCACGAGCAAGCACAAACATTAACTAAAGTTTTATAATAGAGTACTTAATATAAGTACGATTAGTAGAATATGCCTCTTCAGGAACTTCGACCAATCATGACGTTCTGATTTGATAAATTCTGCGTGGCGTGGGGATGAGGACTAGAATCATAGAATGGTCTTTATTCTTCTTCTTTTTTCTTTATTGTGCTTGGAGGCGGGGTGGTTTTAGTAATTGGAGCTTATTTTCTTTGAAATTTTGTCTCGTTATTTCTGTACTATGTAAGGGAGTGTATGAGCTAATTACCAAATCATGAAAAAATTTAAAATTTTTGTATTAATTGTTATTTCTAAAACTCAAATTTCCAATATTTTCTAATTTATTTATATTTTTATTTCGAAGTTGTGTTCATTCTTACTAGCAGGCACCTAATTCTTTTTAGAAGTACTGATGCAGCAATAAAAGAATTGCAACAGTTTAGTATGAAACAGTAAATGATACTATAAAATAAATGAATAAACTGTTTATTTCCTTATTATAATTAATCAATATTATGGAGAAAACAATTGATGCCGACACAATATATCGATCAACGTTATCGAGGATATAAACTTATTCTTAGTCATTAATAATAGTAGGAAATTTCTTTATAATATTATATATTCACATTTGAAAATAAATTCAGTTAGATATACAACATAGAGCCAGAATGGGGATAATGTGTCTGAATGATTAGGAAATCACCGTCGTTTACTTCCCCCCCCCAACACCACTAGTCTTATTATGTGCCCTGCGTATGTGTGATTTCACATGTTTCAGCATATGATCGTTCCTTATGAAAGCTTTATTACATACTTCACAAGAGAATGGCTTTATAGCTGCGTGTAAATACTTGTGTCTCTTTAAGTCGGCCTGGTAATTGAAAGTTTTTTCGCAATTTGAGCATTTGTGAGGCTTATCATCTCCATGCTTGGCGATGTGTATTTCATATGCATCGTTGTCTTGGTATCTCTTTCCACAACGTTTACATTTGAAGGGCTTTTCACCAGAGTGAATACTTTATTGTGTTGAGTGAGATACATGCCCTTGCTGAAGATTTTATTACATATCAAGCAGACTAAATCACACATAACATTTTCTTTAATTGAAATAAGTTGATCATTGCTGCTTAACGAATGGATATTTTGAATCGTTGGAAGAACTTGCGTGGGATTTTTGGTATTATCAATCCATTTCACTTCGTTTGTGACATTATACTTGTTCGCCAAGTATGTGTAAGAATCTGGAAGAAGGTTTATATCATCTGATGGGTAAACAAATAAACCATTACTCCCCTTCACCAAACAGTTATCATCGAAGTTTTTCTTGTTGAAGTCTATTGGCATTTCGACAATGTTACCGAACGTTTCCGTCGGTAAGACGTCAAGGTTCGTTGCATTTGGGGAAACTTCAGTTTGCAAACACTCATCTATAAGGGAACTCCATTTATTGAATGAGGGTTTATGATGGTAATATTGCAGATGGAAATGAAATGAAATTTCCGAGTAAAGGATCATTCCGCATTTTTCACATAGAAAAGAATCTGTCCGTTCATGAACATTCTGTTCTAGTTGAGAAAAATGGACATCACTATTATTCTCCATTTCTCTTATTTTCCCGTGAATTTTATTACAGTTCCTAATTATTATTATTATTAAAATATTAAGAAAATGTTTTTTCTATAAACTGTTATATCTTTATCCCAGTCGCACAAGATCCAAAATAAATTTGATAAAAATAGTAATTTTGGTTAACACTTGAAATGCAAAGTCAGAAGAAACAGAAAATAAGAAGAGCAAAGCATTCAATTTAGCCTGCCTCAATTCGTTATTATCACTAACTTAAATGAAGACTTTCAAGTTTTTTCACATTCAACATTAACATCTAACTAATTCGTGAAACTAACATGCTTAGTATAACGGAACAATTTTTGAAGAAAGATATTCACAATATGTCACGAGCAAGCACAAACATTAACTAAAGTTTTATAATAGAGTACTTAATATAAGTACGATTAGTAGAATCTGCCTCTTCAGGAACTTCGACCAATCATGACGTTCTGATTTGATCAATTCTGCGTGGCGTGGGGATGAGGACTAGAATCATAGAATGGTCTTTATTCTTCTTCTTTTTTCTTTATTGTGCTTGGAGGCGGGGTGGTTTTAGTAATTGAAGCTTATTTTCTTTGAAATTTTGTCTCGTTATTTCTGTACTATGTAAGGGAGTGTATGAGCTAATTACCAAATCATGAAAAAATTTAAAATTTTTGTATTAATTGTTATTTCTAAAACTCAAATTTCCAATATTTTCTAATTTATTTATATTTTTATTTCAAAGTTGTGTTCATTCTTACTAGCAGGCACCTAATTCTTTTTAGAAGTACTGATGCAGCAATAAAAGAATTGCAACAGTTTAGTATGAAACAGTAAATGATACTATAAAACAAATGAATAAACTGTTTATTTCCTTATTATAATTAATCAATATTATGGAGAAAACAATTGATGCCGACACAATATATCGATCAACGTTATCGAGGATATAAACTTATTCTTAGTCATTAATAATAGTAGGAAATTTCTTTATAATATTATATATTTACATTTGAAAATAAATTCAGTTAGATATACAACATAGAGCCAGAATGGGGATAATGTGTCTGAATGATTAGGAAATCACCGTCGTTTACTTCCCCCTCCAACACCACTAGTCTTATTATGTGCCCTGCGTATGTGTGATTTCACATGTTTCAGCATATGATCGTTCCTTATGAAAGCTTTATTACATACTTCACAAGAGAATGGCTTTATAGCTGCGTGTAAATACTTGTGTCTCTTTAAGTCGGCCTTGTAATTGAAACTTTTTTCGCAATTTGAGCATTTGTGAGGCTTATCATCTCCATGCTTGGCGATGTGTATTTCATATGCATCGTTGTCTTGGTATCTCTTTCCACAACGTTTACATTTGAAAGGCTTTTCACCAGAGTGAATACTTTTATTGTGTTGAGTGAGATACATGCCCTTGCTGAAGATTTTATTACATATCAAGCAGACTAAATCACACATAACATTTTCTTTAATTGAAATAAGTTGATCATTGCTGCTTAACGAATGGATATTTTGAATCGTTGGAAGAACTTGCGTGGGATTTTTGGTATTATCAATCCATTTCACTTCGTTTGTGACATTATACTTGTTCGCCAAGCCTGTGTAAGAATCTGGAAGAAGGTTTATATCATCTGATGGGTAAACAAATAAACCATTACTCTCCTTCATCAAATAGTTATCATCGAAGTTTTTCTTGTTGAAGTCTTTTGGCATTTCGACAATGTTACCGAACGTTTCCGTCGGTAAGACGTCAAGGTTCGTTGCATTTGGGGAAACTTCAGTTTGCAAACACTCATCTATAAGTGAACTCCATTTATTGAATGAGGGTTTATGATGGTAATATTGCAGATGGAAATGAAATGAAATTTCCGAGTAAAGGGTCATTCCGCATTTTTCACATAGAAAAGAATCTGTCCGTTCATGAACATTCTGTTCTAGTTGAGAAAAATGGACATCACTATTATTCTCCATTTCTCTTATTTTCCCGTGAATTTTATTACAGTTCCTAATTATTATTATTGTTAAAATATTAAGAAAATGTTTTTTTAAACTGTTATATCTTCATCCCAGTCGCACAAGATCCAAAATAAATTTGATAAAAATAGTAATTTTGGACTACACTTGAAATGCAAAGTCAGAAGAAACAGAAAATAAGAAGAGCAAAGCATTCAATTTAGCCTGCCTCAATTCGTTATAATCACTAACTTAAATGAAGACTTTCAAGTTTTTTCACATTCAACATTAACATCTAACTAATTCGTGAAACTAACATGCTTAGTATAACGGAACAATTTTTGAAGAAAGGTATTCACAATATGTCACGAGCAAGCACAAACATTAACTAAAGTTTTATAATAGAGTACTTAATATAAGTACGATTAGTAGAATATGCCTCTTCAGGAACTTCGACCAATCATGACGTTCTGATTTGATAAATTCTGCGTGGCGTGGGGATGAGGACTAGAATCATAGAATGGTCTTTATTCTTCTTCTTTTTTCTTTATTGTGCTTGGAGGCGGGGTGGTTTTAGTAATTGGAGCTTATTTTCTTTGAAATTTTGTCTCGTTATTTCTGTACTATGTAAGGGAGTGTATGAGCTAATTACCAAATCATGAAAAAATTTAAAATTTTTGTATTAATTGTTATTTCTAAAACTCAAATTTCCAATATTTTCTAATTTATTTATATTTTTATTTCAAAGTTGTGTTCATTCTTACTAGCAGGCACCTAATTCTTTTTAGAAGTACTGATGCAGCAATAAAAGAATTGCAACAGTTTAGTATGAAACAGTAAATGATACTATAAAATAAATGAATAAACTGTTTATTTCCTTATTATAATTAATCAATATTATGGAGAAAACAATTGATGCCGACACAATATATCGATCAACGTTATCGAGGATATAAACTTATTCTTAGTCATTAATAATAGTAGGAAATTTCTTTATAATATTATATATTTACATTTGAAGATAAATTCAGTTAGATATACAACATAGAGCCAGAATGGGGATAATGTGTCTGAATGATTAGGAAATCACCGTCGTTTACTTCCCCCTCCAACACCACTAGTCTTATTATGTGCCCTGCGTATGTGTGATTTCACATGTTTCAGCATATGATCGTTCCTTATGAAAGCTTTATTACATACTTCACAAGAGAATGGCTTTATAGCTGCGTGTAAATACTTGTGTCTCTTTAAGTCGGCCTTGTAATTGAAACTTTTTTCGCAATTTGAGCATTTGTGAGGCTTATCATCTCCATGCTTGGCGATGTGTATTTCATATGCATCGTTGTCTTGGTATCTCTTTCCACAACGTTTACATTTGAAGGGCTTTTCACCAGAGTGAATACTTTTATTGTGTTGAGTGAGATACATGCCCTTGCTGAAGATTTTATTACATATCAAGCAGACTAAATCACACATAACATTTTCTTTAATTGAAATAAGTTGATCATTGCTGCTTAACGAATGGGTATTTTGAATCGTTGGAAGAACTTGCGTGGGATTTTTGGTATTATCAATCCATTTCACTTCGTTTGTGACATTATACTTGTTCGCTAAGCCTGTGTAAGAATCTGGAAGAAGGTTTATATCATCTGATGGGTAAACAAATAAACCATTACTCCCCTTCATCAAACAGTTATCATCGAAGTTTTTCTTGTTGAAGTCTTTTGGCATTTTTCATTGATATTTCATATGTCGCCTGAGTAGGTCGTGTATCGCTCCCGTATAAATTAAGTTAATAAAGGTGATAAGTGGTTAATTCGAAGAAAATTTTCAAAAGTTTTATCTCAGCACTTACACGAATAGTATGGGAGGTGACAAAAGATCAACCCGGCAAAATGCACCAGAAAAAAAAGGTTCTCTCGAGGATAAAGTTAAAATGCTGGAAGAAAACATGTCGGTCCAAGTGAGTGAACTCAAAAGTTTGATCACTTCAAGGAACGTCGAAACCTCAAAAACTTCACGAGAATACATCACCAATGAGGAATTACTAATGAGAATTGTTCAATTCGAGGAATCAGTTCGAACTGAAATCGATTCCATGAAGATTGAGTTGAAAAATACAATGTCAGAATTATCGTCCGTAGAAACAAATTCAGATTATCAAAAACACAGGCATAACGGAATAATAATTTGTGGACTGACAGAAGATGCAGAATCAGGCAATGAGACTCTGAGGAAACAAATAGTCGATCAAATAAGAACTAAAATCGGCATTTCCATTACGGAAAATGATATTAATTTCTGCTACAGATTGGGAGTGAAACGTCAAGGACGTAACAGACCTCGACCAGCAGCGGTTATATTTGTAAACAAATGGAAACGCGATAACATATTTAATAAGAAGAAATTGTTGAAAAATAGTGGAATAGTTTTTCAAGAAGTTCTGACAAAGACCAAACAACTTCTTTATAAGAATACTTGTGAAAAGTATGGTGTTAAAAATAGCTGGACTTGGAGAGGGGAAGTTTTCGTGAACGAAGGTGGTGAAAAAAGGGTTATAAAAAGTACTGATGAGATTTAAAATCAATATTCACTAATTGTAAGTAGTATTATTTTTGATTTTGGGAGCTTTACGAGGAATTGTTCCTGACCTATTCTTATTACTTTCTGACCTCTTTGTTTTCATTCGAGTTATTGCAGAGAAATTGTTATTGTCAAAATCAAATAAATAATTGGGACATAGTTTTTGAATCATATACTATTTTTACACACTTGTGTACATATTAATAAATTGTTAAATTCATTTTACTTTTTTTCCAATAGTACCTAGGTATAAGCAAACATTTGAGGATGAAAATTAAGTATCGTTTGCATAATGAACAATAATATTACAGTTGCACACCTAAACGTTAACCGTATAGTTCCCCATTTTTCTCAATTAAGGTCATATGTTCTCTCAAATCTGCCGGATATCTTTGGAGTAAGTGAAACTTGGTTAACAGCGAATATTTCTGATGAGGAAATCCTGATCGATGGTTATGATTTCATTAGACAAGACAGGCGTGGTAGAAGTGGAGGTGGTGTAGGAATTTATATTAAAAGAGGTATTTCCTATACTGTTGTACAAAGTAATGAAAGTGTTGAGCAATTATGGTTAAGAACGAATCTTTGGGGAAAAGATTGTGTTATTGGGGTTGCCTATAGACCCCCAAATATGAGCTATGTCGATTTTTTCCGGGAGTTCGAGTATACGTTGGTTGATCTAGCTTCGCGGTACGATGATATCTTGTATGGGTGATTTTAATGTTGATCTGCTCCGGGTGAATGAGTCCAACGCTAGATTTGTGCTGAGGTTTCTCGAGGGTCTCGGATTTCATCAGTTAGTGGATCAGCCAACTAGGATAACTCAATATTCGTTCACATTGATAGATTACGTTATAACAAATCAAAAAAAAATTGTTTCGAAAATTGAGGTCCTTCACGTGGACATCGGTGATCACGAGCTTGTTGTGGCGCATCTAAAGAAGGAGAGATCAAACAAAGAAATTATTTTCAAAACTGTCAGGGACTTTAGGTCGTTCAACTATGGAGGTTTTTCCGCAGAGCTTCGGTCCATTCCGTGGGACTCCATCTACCATTTTCAGACGATTGATGAAAAAGTAGATTTTCTGACTGAAAGCCTGAAAATTCTATTGGACCGCCATGCGCCATATACAACTCATAGATTAACAAAAAAATGGGCTCCATGGCTCACTGATACCCTTAGACAGATGCAAAGAGATAGAGATATCGCCTTAGGTAGGTTTAGAAGGCATCCCAACCAGATAAATAGGGACAATTATAAATGTCTCAGAAACTTGGTAACTGTCGCTATGAGAAAAGAGAAAAAAGCGTTTTTCACCCAGAAATATAGAGAAAACAACCCTAAAGAACTCTGGGCTAGCTTGGGGCTTCTAAATTTGGGTGGGGATAAAAGTCGGCCTGCCGACATACCGGATGTGATTGGCACTGCTTCGGACATAAATGCTTCCTTTATAGATGCGGTACCGGATCTTCCACCCGACCCGCAGGTGATACATTATTATCAAAATAGTAGATTCAATGCAAATATCACGTTTAACTTCAAGTGTGTCGATGAGATAGAAGTGCTAAATATTTTGAAAACTATCAAAAGCACAGCGGCGGGTATAGATGGTATAGGTATAAAGACCATATTACTGTGTGTTCCATTCCTGTTGCCATACATAACGCATATTTTTAATTTTAGCATTAGGAACTCTGTGTTCCCGACTATGTGGAAGAAGGCGAAAGTTGTCCCGGTGGCAAAAACATCTAACCCGACCAACTTAAGAGACATTAGACCTATCAGTATTCTGACAACATTCTCCAAAATATTAGAAAAAATTCTGGATAGACAAATGCAACATTATTTTGATACCAACGACATAATACCCGAAAATCAGTCAGGATACAAAAAAGGTCATAGCTGTAATACTGCACTCTTGAATATCACGGATGATATAATTAGATCAACGGATAGGGGTTTGACAACGGTACTTCTCTGTTTTGATTATTCGAAGGCGTTTGATACGCTAAATCATCGGTTATTGTGTTCAATTTTACTTTATCTCGGTTTTTCGGTGACAGCTGTGGATTTAGTAGCAGATTATCTTCGCGATAGGCAGCAGGCGGTGTTTGTCGGTGGAGTTCTGTCGGAGTTTCGCAGGGTCACCAGGGGAGTACCGCAGGGATCTGTGGTGGGTCCTAAATTGTTTTCAGCATACATTCTGCGCCTACGGACTTTCCTTTTGTCATTTTTCGAGCATAACTTTGCTGATGACACGCAGTGCTATATTTCTTTCTTGCTTGAAGAAAGCGAGCAAGTTGTAGCAGCTATCAACTATGACCTACAGCGCTTAAAGGAATTTTCTGAACAGCACTGCTTGAAACTTAATGACGGGAAGACTGTTGGAATGATATTTGGTAAAAGGACGAACAGGGAAATATTTCAGAACAACTATGCAGCTCAGATACAGTGCAGCGGGAGTCCGGTTAGGTTCGAATCAGAGTTTAAAAATCTGGGATTGATTATTGACTGCGACTTGAGATTTTCTTCTCATGTAAGTTTATGTATTCGTAAGGCATGTGTCGGCTTGAGAAAGATCTTTCAGTGCAGGAAAGTTTTGACGAGACCGCTGAAGACCACCCTGTGTGACTCTCTCGTGCTGTCGCACTTCAACTTTTGCGATAGTGTCTACGATCCCTGTATAACTGCCGCTGATAGTTGCCGAATACAGAGAGTACAAAACTCTTGTTTGCGATTGATTCATGGTGTTCGGAAGTATGAGCCAATCACGTATAAACTCGGGGAGACTGAATGGATAAACATGAAAGATAGGCGATGCCTACACTCTGTGGCGCTTTTCCACCGGATCGTTCGAGAACGGATGCCACCATACTTGTACAACAGGATCACTTTCAGAACTGACGTGCATAATATTAACATAAGGCACAAAAACACCATCACTATACCACGTCATTACACCAAATTTTTTCAGAGATCTTTCTCATACAATATTGCTAGCCTTTTGAACAGGTTTGGGGGAGTTTTGAGTTTGACACATAGAAAATGTAGGCAATATATGTTAGATTACTTTAAATCTTAAATTATTGGGGTACTATATTTATTTTTATGTTCTGTGTTCATTTTTTGTGTTCTAGTATCTCTGCAATATTCTCTAAATTATTTTCTCTATTTTTCTGTTCGAATTTTATTTGTTGGTAGTTGGTGGGTATAAGGGCTGTCATACATTTAATTAATATGTACTTGATTCCTGGGTTAGCTGAACAGACAGCTGTGCTTGTTGAGGTTACTCTGCAGCATGGCTGAACTGAATCTCGCCCAGAGCATTATGCTGTAATTACTATGGTGATGTTGTATCAGTTCAATAAAAGTCCTTTATTATTATTATTATTATTATTATTATTTCGACAATGTTACCGAACGTTTCCGTCGGTAAGACGTCAAGGTTCGTTGCATTTGGGGAAACTTCAGTTTGCAAACACTCATCTATAAGGGAACTCCATTTATTGAATGAGGGTTTATGATGGTAATATTGCAGATGGAAATGAAATGAAATTTCCGAGTAAAGGATCATTCCGCATTTTTCACATAGAAAAGAATCTGTCCGTTCATGAACATTCTGTTCTAGTTGAGAAAAATGGACATCACTATTATTCTCCATTTCTCTTATTTTCCCGTGAATTTTATTACAGTTCCTAATTATTATTATTATTAAAATATTAAGAAAATGTTTTTTCTATAAACTGTTATATCTTTATCCCAGTCGCACAAGATCCAAAATAAATTTGATAAAAATAGTAATTTTGGACTACACTTGAAATGCAAAGTCAGAAGAAACAGAAAATAAGAAGAGCAAAGCATTCAATTTAGCCTGCCTCAATTCGTTATAATCACTAACTTAAATGAAGAATTTCAAGTTTTTTCACATTCAACATTAACATCTAACTAATTCGTGAAACTAACATGCTTAGCATAACGGAACAATTTTTGAAGAAAGATATTCACAATATGTCACGAGCAAGCACAAACATTAACTAAACTTTTATAATAGAGTACTTAATATAAGTACGATTAGTAGAATATGCCTCTTCAGGAACTTCGACCAATCATGACGTTCTGATTTGATAAATTCTGCGTGGCGTGGGGATGAGGACTAGAATCATAGAATGGTCTTTATTCTTCTTCTTTTTTCTTTATTGTGCTTGGAGGCGGGGTGGTTTTAGTAATTGGAGCTTATTTTCTTCGAAATTTTGTCTCGTTATTTCTGTACTATGTAAGGGAGTGTATGAGCTAATTACCAAATCATGAAAAAATTTAAAATTTTTGTATTAATTGTTATTTCTAAAACTCAAATTTCCAATATTTTCTAATTTATTTATATTTTTATTTCAAAGTTGTGTTCATTCTTACTAGCAGGCACCTAATTCTTTTTAGAAGTACTGATGCAGCAATAAAAGAATTGCAACAGTTTAGTATGAAACAGTAAATGATACTATAAAATAAATGAATAAACTGTTTATTTCCTTATTATAATTAATCAATATTATGGAGAAAACAATTGATGCCGACACAATATATCGATCAACGTTATCGAGGATATAAACTTATTCTTAGTCATTAATAATAGTAGGAAATTTCTTTATAATATTATATATTTACATTTGAAGATAAATTCAGTTAGATATACAACATAGAGCCAGAATGGGGATAATGTGTCTGAATGATTAGGAAATCACCGTCGTTTACTTCCCCCTCCAACACCACTAGTCTTATTATGTGCCCTGCGTATGTGTGATTTCACATGTTTCAGCATATGATCGTTCCTTATGAAAGCTTTATTACATACTTCACAAGAGAATGGCTTTATAGCTGCGTGTAAATACTTGTGTCTCTTTAAGTCGGCCTTGTAATTGAAACTTTTTTCGCAATTTGAGCATTTGTGAGGCTTATCATCTCCATGCTTGGCGATGTGTATTTCATATGCATCGTTGTCTTGGTATCTCTTTCCACAACGTTTACATTTGAAGGGCTTTTCACCAGAGTGAATACTTTTATTGTGTTGAGTGAGATACATGCCCTTGCTGAAGATTTTATTACATATCAAGCAGACTAAATCACACATAACATTTTCTTTAATTGAAATAAGTTGATCATTGCTGCTTAACGAATGGGTATTTTGAATCGTTGGAAGAACTTGCGTGGGATTTTTGGTATTATCAATCCATTTCACTTCGTTTGTGACATTATACTTGTTCGCCAAGCCTGTGTAAGAATCTGGAAGAAGGTTTATATCATCTGATGGGTAAACAAATAAACCATTACTCCCCTTCATCAAACAGTTATCATCGAAGTTTTTCTTGTTGAAGTCTTTTGGCATTTCGACAATGTTACCGAACGTTTCCGTCGGTAAGACGTCAAGGTTCGTTGCATTTGGGGAAACTTCAGTTTGCAAACACTCATCTATAAGGGAACTCCATTTATTGAATGAGGGTTTATGATGGTAATATTGCAGATGGAAATGAAATGAAATTTCCGAGTAAAGGATCATTCCGCATTTTTCACATAGAAAAGAATCTGTCCGTTCATGAACATTCTGTTCTAGTTGAGAAAAATGGACATCACTATTATTCTCCATTTCTCTTATTTTCCCGTGAATTTTATTACAGTTCCTAATTATTATTATTATTAAAATATTAAGAAAATGTTTTTTCTATAAACTGTTATATCTTTATCCCAGTCGCACAAGATCCAAAATAAATTTGATAAAAATAGTAATTTTGGACTACACTTGAAATGCAAAGTCAGAAGAAACAGAAAATAAGAAGAGCAAAGCATTCACTTTAGCCTTCCTCAATTCGTTATAATCACTAACTTAAATGAAGAATTTCAAGTTTTTTCACATTCAACATTAACATCTAACTAATTCGTGAAACTAACATGCTTAGTATAACGGAACAATTTTTGAAGAAAGATATTCACAATATGTCACGAGCAAGCACAAACAATAACTAAAGTTCTATAATAGAGTACTTAATATAATTACGATTAGTAGAATATGCCTCTTCAGGAACTTCGACCAATCATGACGTTCTGATTTGATAAATTCTGCGTGGCGTGGGGATGAGGACTAGAATCATAGAATGGTCTTTATTCTTCTTCTTTTTTCTTTATTGTGCTTGGAGGCGGGGTGGTTTTAGTAATTGGAGCTTATTTTCTTTGAAATTTTGTCTCGTTATTTCTGTACTATGTAAGGGAGTGTATGAGCTAATTACCAAATCATGAAAAAATTTAAAATTTTTGTATTAATTGTTATTTCTAATACTCAAATTTCCAATATTTTCTAATTTATTTATATTTTTATTTCAAAGTTGTGTTCATTCTTACTAGCAGGCACCTAATTCTTTTTAGAAGTACTGATGTAGCAATAAAAGAATTGCAACAGTTTAGTATGAAACAGTAAATGATACTATAAAATAAATGAATAAACTGTTTATTTCCTTATTATAATTAATCAATATTATGGAGAAAACAATTGATGCCGACACAATATATCGATCAACGTTATCGAGGATATAAACTTATTCTTAGTCATTAATAATAGTAGGAAATTTCTTTATAATATTATATATTTACATTTGAAAATAAATTCAGTTAGATATACAACATAGAGCCAGAATGGGGATAATGTGTCTGAATGATTAGGAAATCACCGTCGTTTACTTCCCCCTCCAACACCACTAGTCTTATTATGTGCCCTGCGTATGTGTGATTTCACATGTTTCAGCATATGATCGTTCCTTATGAAAGCTTTATTACATACTTCACAAGAGAATGGCTTTATAGCTGCGTGTAAATACTTGTGTCTCTTTAAGTCGGCCTTGTAATTGAAACTTTTTTCGCAATTTGAGCATTTGTGAGGCTTATCATCTCCATGCTTGGCGATGTGTATTTCATATGCATCGTTGTCTTGGTATCTCTTTCCACAACGTTTACATTTGAAGGGCTTTTCACCAGAGTGAATACTTTTATTGTGTTGAGTGAGATACATGCCCTTGCTGAAGATTTTATTACATATCAAGCAGACTAAATCACACATAACATTTTCTTTAATTGAAATAAGTTGATCATTGCTGCTTAACGAATGGGTATTTTGAATCGTTGGAAGAACTTGCGTGGGATTTTTGGTATTATCAATCCATTTCACTTCGTTTGTGACATTATACTTGTTCGCCAAGCCTGTGTAAGAATCTGGAAGAAGGTTTATATCATCTGATGGGTAAACAAATAAACCATTACTCCCCTTCATCAAACAGTTATCATCGAAGTTTTTCTTGTTGAAGTCTTTTGGCATTTCGACAATGTTACCGAACGTTTCCGTCGGTAAGACGTCAAGGTTCGTTGCATTTGGGGAAACTTCAGTTTGCAAACACTCATCTATAAGGGAACTCCATTTATTGAATGAGGGTTTATGATGGTAATATTGCAGATGGAAATGAAATGAAATTTCCGAGTAAAGGATCATTCCGCATTTTTCACATAGAAAAGAATCTGTCCGTTCATGAACATTCTGTTCTAGTTGAGAAAAATGGACATCACTATTATTCTCCATTTCTCTTATTTTCCCGTGAATTTTATTACAGTTCCTAATTATTATTATTATTAAAATATTAAGAAAATGTTTTTTCTATAAACTGTTATATCTTTATCCCAGTCGCACAAGATCCAAAATAAATTTGATAAAAATAGTAATTTTGGACTACACTTGAAATGCAAAGTCAGAAGAAACAGAAAATAAGAAGAGCAAAGCATTCACTTTAGCCTTCCTCAATTCGTTATAATCACTAACTTAAATGAAGAATTTCAAGTTTTTTCACATTCAACATTAACATCTAACTAATTCGTGAAACTAACATGCTTAGTATAACGGAACAATTTTTGAAGAAAGATATTCACAATATGTCACGAGCAAGCACAAACAATAACTAAAGTTCTATAATAGAGTACTTAATATAATTACGATTAGTAGAATATGCCTCTTCAGGAACTTCGACCAATCATGACGTTCTGATTTGATAAATTCTGCGTGGCGTGGGGATGAGGACTAGAATCATAGAATGGTCTTTATTCTTCTTCTTTTCTCTTTATTGTGCTTGGAGGCGGGGTGGTTTTAGTAATTGGAGCTTATTTTCTTTGAAATTTTGTCTCGTTATTTCTTTACTATGTAAGGGAGTGTATGAGCTAATTACCAAATCATGAAAAAATTTAAAATTTTTGTATTAATTTTTATTTCTAAAACTCAAATTTCCAATATTTACTAATTTATTTATAGTTTTATTTCAAAGTTGTGTTCATTCTTACTAGCAGGCACCTTATTCTTTT